>JASDDO010000001.1:463676636-464926636 GCA_030015575.1 Agapanthus africanus
CTTCATTAATACTTGATTATAGAAGTGAGAGCTTGAGTTAAAGAAATTTCAAGGAAGACCATCTTCGAAAAGGAAGACTTCAAGCAAGCATGGATCGTTCGGCTTGTGGAGCCTCTCTTGAGTCCGGAAGATCATGGATCGTGGCGAAGGGACTACTACTCGGAGCTTATGAAGCGAAGGAGCGGACTACAAAGGTTGTAATCCCTCTCTCTTAGATGTAAAGATGTTTACTTGCATGTTTAACCCTAATTATCTAGCAAAGATCCTTACTTTAGGTTGTTCGGCACTTCTAAAATTTAAATCGGGCATGGTTGATACCTTATAGACCTTTGTGACTGTGCCTAGTAACCCAACAGTGGTATCAGAGCCTAGCTAGAGCATTAGGCGACGTGTATACGAAATTAAAAGTCCGATTGAACCCCGAAACGTCGATTTCGACCCCCTCTCTGGAAATTTTTTAAAATATGGTTTTTTTCTGCATTAAAAATACTCAAAAAATCAAGCAGGTAATTTTATGGATTACTGTGAAATACGAGTCACTGTAGCCTTCAAGTCACCGCGGAACCGCGGCCATAACAGGCTTTTGGCGGCGGTTCCGCGGCCGTACTTAGGTAATAGGGGTGGTTGTTTTTAGGGTTCATCCGTAGCTATTACTACATGCTTCTGGGAATTTTTAATTTTACTCAAGTGTTGAGTTTTCTGGAGATCTTTTGTACTCGTTGATTCGATTGGAAAGTTTAACTTCGTTTAGTTTTCCGGATAACTTAGAACGAGTTAAAATGTTCGAACGGATATCAATAACTCACTTTTTCCCGACACGAAAAACTTTCAAGTGTTGAATTTTTCTTGAGTTTAAAACTTTTGAAAAAACGTGCAAGCATATCTGTGGACCCTCTAGAAGAACGTAACCTTAACTCGATTATGTGACCTTCAAAACTTCCACTGAACCCTTGGGTTTGTGGTAGTTTAGCGTTGCCATATGTGAGGCGTTGGTTTGACCCTTCTACGGCTGGTTCATTGGGGCTGTGACATGTTCTGGGATTTTTTGAACTCCGCTCAAGTGTTGATCTATTTGGGAATTCTTGGGTGTTTGATTATTCGCTCGAAAAGTTTAACTTTTTCTATTTATCTGGAATGTGATACAATATGTGAAATTCATATAGTTAGGCATGAAATACGAAGTATATGATATTTCGGATTTAAGATGTCTAAAGTAATTGTGGATTCCAAATGTTGTAGTTTTACACTTTCTTTTCTGTGACGTAAGCGTAGTATGTGGTGTATCGCCGGCTTCGTTGCTATACATCAATGAAAATCGGGATACGCATACTTGTTTACATTGATGATATGAGATATTATGTGTTGCTGTGATATGTTATATTGGGTCGTCGTGTTCTGAATAGCCGGGGGTTTTATGTGAGATGAGGGTTTTAATTTTCATTCATGTAAAATTCTTTTGTATGTAATATTCTTTTATTGGGGCACTTCCGGGCTAAGGATGATGTCACCATTGTATATTATTTACTTTTCCGCATTAGGTAGACCCAAGGAGGGGAGCATAAGTAACCGGGTTCTAGGGTCTAGTGGAAGGCCATCTCAAGGAGTCGAGACCGGGTCTCTTAATCCTAGAATTGGCAGTGTTGCTTGCCGCTCTCGTAGGGGTCTAGGGATGTGGGTTTGGCTATCCATCGCGATCGTGGAATCCGTGTTTTATACAGGCTCGATATAAAATACGGACGTCCTAGTATATCCAATATTTCATATGTTATCTTCTGCTGCAATGTTCTGTGATGAGATCATATTACTGCCTGAGACGAATGCTTATACTATATATATGATATATAAATATTGCAGCTTTCGTTTCTTCTGTGATGCTTAGGAAGCATAATTGATGGGATTTATTAATGAGATTAATAAAAGAAAAGAAACGTATAAGATGTTGTAGAATCAAAACTTTATAAAAAAGGGGTAGCTACAGTTTTGCTTTGCACAGCGGTATATATGATATACCCTGCACCTTATTCGATGAGGAAAGAGCCGAGATCCCTTCATCGGGAGTGACCTCTTTAGCAGAACTGGCAGATGCTACAAACTTACGGATTAGTTTTTGATTGCTTCTATAGTTTTGCTTTGCACAGCGGTATTTATGAAATATCCTGCACCTTATTCGATGAGGAAAGAGCCGAGATCCCTTCACCGGGAATGACCTATTTAGCGAAACTAGAAAATCCTCAAAAACACTCATTTTCAAAATCACTTGTTTCTATAACGATATCAAGTTCATTACGCTCATGGTTTTCTGAAAAACCTGCGTAGCCCTCCGTCATTTCAGATAGGTATTAATTAGTATTCGTGCTACGGTAGTTTGGCATTCGTTAAGGCGTAGTGTATGGTAGCTATTTACGACTTATCTGTAGCATGAGATGCGATTGGATTAGAGTATTCATACCGCGTTGTTTGGCATTCGTCAAGGGTCGTGCGGGTGGGTTTAATTCAATCAAGAAATGTACGAGTTGAACTTGACTAGCGGACTATGGGTTGTTTGGCATTCGTCAAGGTCATAGCACGTTAGGAGCAGAAGCATTATCGGGAATTTCAAGTGTTGAAATTTGCAATGAGATTGCATACCTCCTATGAGATAGTTGGATCCCAATACCCACTGCGAGTAAGAGTTACTCCTGGGAGAATTTTACACAGGACAAATTAGCCGATCAAGTAGATGTCTAGAAAGGTGTTAACGGGGTTAAGCCTCAGGGAAAACGAGGTTTATTTTAATTAGGTCCGTGCGAAAGCACAGGGAACCTCCCTCAAAGTACCAACACTGATCTGGCTGAAAGATTGACGAAATTGTAGGGTGTAATTAATCCCGGCTAATCTTACCTTTTAGGGTTTGAAAGAAGATTTGATAAAAACAATGGGAGACATCCTGATTAGATAAGATAATAACCAATCTAAATCTTGCAAGAGCATACGCTAAAAGTGTTTCCATCTCTCTCTCTCTCCAGGTAGCGACCATGTCAGGCCTTAATCAAGATAATAATATGGATGTATTGACTGAACTCGCTTATTATACCGAGCAGGGGAACGTTGGTCCCGTTTTTTCTTATAAGTGTTATAAGACTGAGCAGGAAATAGGAGAATATCTGGATTCTCACACCGCCCAAAGGAAGAACAAGCATGCTGATGCATCTTCTTCGGAAGTGTTAGTTATTGAGAACTGTTTCTCAGTTCACTCTACGTCCTGGGTATTAGATACCGGATCAGGATCCCACATATGTAATATGTTACATGGGCTACGTAAAGGTAGAGAACTGAGAATGGGTGATCATTCCGTAAGAGTAGGGAATGGTGCAGATGTTGCAGCCAAGGCTGTTGGCGAATATCACCTTGTGTTACCAAAAGGTAATACATTGATTCTGAACGAATGCTATTACATTCCGACCCTGATATGCAATATTATATCAGTCTTTTTATTGAATAAAGAAGGATATAATTTTGTAATACAGGATAATGTTATGAACATATTCCTAAATCAAAAGTTGATGGGATCAGGATCGTTAAATAATGGCATGTACGTTCTAAATCAAACTACAATTCTTAATGTACAGAACACAAACAAGAGGAAAAGTTCAGAAATGAATGAATCTTCTTATGGCACTGTAGACTAGGTCATATCAATGCGACACGGCTAGCTAAGTTACATAAGGATGGATATTTGAATCCGTTTGAATTATCATCTTATGATACTTTCCAGTCATGTCTCAAAAGCAAGATGACCAAAACTCCATTTAGTGGACACGGAGAAAGAGTTACAGAACTTTTGGGACTGATACATAGTGATGTATGTGGTCCCCATGTCTACACATGCCAGGAACGGTTCTTCCTACTTCATTACATTCACTGACGATCTCTCAAGATACGAACTTGTGTTCCTGATAAAACACAAGTCTGAAGCTTTTGAGAAATTCGGGGAATATAAGCACGAAGTAGAGAACCAAACGGGCAAAAATATTAAGATACTTCGATCTGATCGAGGAGGAGAATACTTGAGCAATGAGTTTCTAGACTATCTAAAAGAGAATGGGATTCTCTCTCAGCTTACTCCTCCTTATAAACCACAGCACAATGGTGTATCGGAATGGAGGAATCGCACCCTATTAGATATGGTACGCTCTATTATGAGCAATGCTGAGTTGCCTATTTCCTTCTGGGAGTATGCGCTTGAGACAGCCATACACCTATTGAATATGGTTCCTACCAAATCAGTGCCTACCACTCTATATGAGATATAGAAGGGGAATAGACCATCTCTTAAGTATGTTAAGATATGGGGTTGTCCGGCCTATGTCAAAAGGCACAATCCGGACAAACTCGAGGCAAGGTCTGTCCTATGCAAGTTTGTAGGATATCCAAAAAATTCACAAGGGTATATCTTCTACCACCCTGAGGAACAAAAAGTGTTTATTTCTCGACATGCCACTTTCTTAGAAAAAGGTTTTCTTATGAAGCAAATTAGTGGCAATGAGGTAGAACTGGAAGAAGTTCCAGCAGAACAAGCTACAACAGATGATTTATTGGAACCAGAGGATTCAGTAGCACCCAACGAACCCCAGCCTCTCCGCCGATCTAGTAGGGTTTCTCATCCACCTGAGAGATACTTCGGTTTTCTCGTTGATGGTGGGAGCGAGGATTGCATCATGGAAGATGATGACCCGACTAGTTTCGAGCAGGAAATCAAGAGTGGTGACTCTGTGAAATGGCTGGATGCAATGCGATCTGAGATGGAATCCATGTATACCAACAAAGTATGGACTTTGGAAGTTGCTCCAGAAAGGGTTAAACCTATTGGGAGCAAGTAGATCTTTAAGAAGAAACTTGGTGTAGATGGAAAAGTTGAGACTTACAAAGCTAGACTTGTTGCAAAGGGTTTTCGTCAACGACCAGGTGTGGATTATGATGAAACCTTTTCTCCAGTGGCTATGCTTAAGTCCATCCGGATCTTACTTGCCATTGCTGCATACCATGACTACGAAATCTGGCAAATGGATATTAAGACCGCCTTTCTAAATAGTGATTTAGAGGAGTGCGTGTACATGACTCAGCCAGAGGGCTTCGTAGATAGTGGGAGCAGCGGAAAGGTGTGCAAGCTGCTAAAATCCATCTACGGGTTAAAGCAGGCATCGCGGAGTTGGAACATCTGCTTTGATGTTGTAGTTAATGAGTTTGACTTCATAAAAAACGTAGATGAACCTTGTATATATAAAAAGGTTGCAGAGAGTAAGGTTGTTTTCCTCGTATTGTACGTCGATGACATACTCTTGATAGGAAATGATGTTCCTATGTTGCAATCAGTCAAGCTCTTCTTATAACAAAGATTCTCAATGAAAGATCTAGGTGATGCCTCCTGCATACTGGGAATTATGATCTATAGAGATGGATCTAAACGGTTACTGGGATTGTCCCAATCCAGGTACATTGACACAATACTAAAGAGGTTTAGTATGGAAGAATCCAAGCATGGGAACCTACCCACGATCTCTGGACTCACTCTCTCCAAAGAGATGTCTCCCAAGACTGATTTGGATAGAGGTCGCATGCAAGAGATACCCTATGCTTCGGCAGTAGGCTCTATCATGTATGCGATGCTATGTACCAGACCCGATATAGCATACTCACTAAGTATAGTGAGTAGGTATCAAGCAGATCCTGGAGAGAGTCACTGGATAGCTGTGAAGAACATTCTCAAGTACTTGAGAAGAACTAAAGAGATGTTCTTGGTGTATGGTAACGGAGAACTCCAGGTGGAGTCGTTTACCGATTCGAGCTTCCAAAGTGATAAGGACGACTCTAAGTCGCACTCGAGTTTTGTCTTTACCCTCAATGGAGGGGCGGTGTGTTGGAAGAGTTCCAAACAGGAAACCGTTGCAGACTCGATGATGGAAGCTGAATACATCGCTGCCAACGATGCTGCAAAAGAGGCTGTCTGGATGAAGAAGTTCATTACTGAACTTGGTGTAGTTCCATCCATTGAGCATCCAATACCTTTGTATTGTGATAAGAATAGAGCTGTGGCTTTGGCCAAGGAACCCAGGTCCCATCAGAAGTCCAGACATATTCTGAGGCGGTATCACCTGATTCGGGAGATAGTTGATCGCCGGGAGATCGAGGTCAGGAGAGTTGATACGAAGGACAACACTGCGGATCCACTCACGAAGGCCATTCCCCAAACACAGTTTGAGAGACTCTTCGGGATGCTGGGTATGAGATACTACAACAGCTGGCCTTAGTGCAAGTGGGAGATTGTTAGTTATTTATATGCCCTAGAGGCCATTGTTGTACATATGATGTATATTATAGTGGATGCTTGGATATATATAGAGAGGACTTTCTTGCTCGACATGATAGTATGCTATTTGGTTTCGCTTTGTCTTAACATGTTGACTTATATTAGTTTACTGTCTTGCTCTCACATGTTGATAAAGCCCTTAAGATATGTACTCGACTACTGGGACTATGATGAGATCATACTAGTGGGGCCACGGTAGTCTATGAGTACATCCTATAATTGTTCTTAGTCGAAGGTGTATCGAGACAGGGCATCGATACACCAGAGTAGACTAGCGTATACGCATCTTGACCTATATGATGGGCGATGGATGATCCCATATCCATCGGTGTTTGACATCGAAGATGGTGTACGGGTGCTCAGTGGAGACTGGGTACACTGAACGGACTCGCCGAGAACTCCCAGATGGTATTATACCTCACGTCAGATGGCAGTTCTCTGGTGACACTAGTACAGGGTAGTCTGTAGACCCGAGATCGTCATAGAGTCTTGTGTGATTCCCACTGTGCTTTGATTTCCACCTTACCACGTCCAGAGGGCGTGCAAAACGGTGGCTTTTGGGTACAGTCCCGAATCACATGGAGGCAATGAGCGATAGGAGGGGATTCGTCTCTCCCGGTATAGGGAGTTGATGTTGTGCTGTGTTCGATTTGTTATAACTGGAAGTCCCTGGCCATGGCTGATATAGAGTACTACTAGTAAGTGTTATCAGTACGTTCTCGACCTGTTATGAGCCTCACATCGACACGACTTATCGGTTACTGGGGTCTGACGTATACCACCCCTAGACTAGATATGCAACATATCAGACGAAGAGACCGGACTGGACGGGAGTGTTACTGATTGGATTCACAGAAGAATGTACAGGCTTGCTTGTTGATCTTCTGATCGATCAATACCTGGGTGGCTGTTACGTTTAGCTGACCGCTTGCAGCTTGTGGGTGTTTGATATGATCATCACCTACTGCCGGCGTATTGACGATTCTTTAGAGTCCTACACAGAGGTTTCTTGACTCAGGAAATACGGAGTAGGAGCACATATGTGATATGTGCGGGATCGAGAATATTATGATATGAGATACCGTATTCTATTCTCGCGATATTAGATATCGGCCGGGTATATGTGATATAACCGGGTCATCGGATCAAGTGTTGATTCGATGACCAGATGCAGATTATATTAATCGGTTATTTCAGAAATAGCCGGATTGTCGGATCAAGTGTTGATTCGATAATTTAATGTATAATTATATATGCGATATATTACTATACATTAACTAATATATGCTCGCTTTATTGATTCATTTTCTCACCGGATAATACATTGATATATATGCGATATATATTAATTGTATTATTTTCTTTTGTTACAAAAATACATTATATATGTGATATATAATATTGTAACAAGTTATGATTAATAATGCAAAATGATTAGTGGAGATTAAACATGGTTAGGGTTTAATTTGGGTTAGACTTTTCTTGAAGGTTCTAGAAGCTTTTGTTTTGTTTTAAACTAAGATATTATGTGTTGATATTTATGGAGATATTTCCTAACCCAACCCAAACCCTTTACCCTAGTTAAATCTCTATAATGGTTAGCCCTTTCTGTAAGTCCATGCTACCTCTCCCGGTACTTTCGGGAATGCGGAATTTGGTAAAAAACGATTTTTATAGAGGTGGTAACATGGACCTAAAACCCGGATCTTGGTTAAACATCTATCTAACAACCTAACTACGAGTTTCTAGCTACTCGGTTAGGGGGTTATACCTTGCTTGTCTTGAACTCCTTCGTCTTCAAGCTCCGATGGTGGTCCGGATTGGCTTCTTCCCGTCGTCTCCGTACGCCGAAGATAGATCCACCTGAAAGCTCCAACCTTTGGCTCCTTCTTCGTTCTTTGAAGAAACTAGTTCACTCGGTTTGCCAAACCTTATGAACTAGAATGAGTAGAGAATAGTTTGTGTGGGATTTTATCTATGGTTCTTGATTCTCAACTCATGAGACAAGAGAACCATAGATTAAAGAGAGGGAAAAAGAGCAAGAGGGTGAGAGCAAAACAAGAGAGCTCAAGAACAAGAGAGAGAGTGAGCAAGAAAGAATGAGCAAGTCTTTTGTCTCTCACCCTCTCATAATCCAAAGTCATGATAACTCATCATACTAAAAAAGTCTTATGTGATGGTTGAAGCAACCATAACCATATCATTTCATGCACTCATTTTACACAAATGAGCAAGCAAACAAAAGTCTTTGCCATGAAATGATGGCTATGGTTATCATGATGGTCAACTAGTCAAGCCTAGTCAACCGGTCAACAAAGTCAACAAGTCAACAAAAGTCAACAAGTCAACAAAGTCAACAAGTCAATAAAAGTCAACAAGTCAACAAAGTCAACAAGTCAACAACCATGTCACCATAATACTTAATTAATATAATAGTTAATCACATATCATATTCTCATTAGGGTTGAGCAAAAAGTCAAATAGTCACCGGTCAACTGTCAACAACCCTAATGAGAATCCGCTGCCTCTGTCTCCCTATCAACTGTGCATACACACCCGCATCCGCGTTCCGAGGAACACGAATGCATACTGGATAAATCTAATCCCAAAAGGTACACTAGGATCTGGCTTAAACCAAAGCCCGCTAGTGTAAACTGTCCGGACACTGTACGTGCACAAGTGCACGGATGTGACCGAACCCTGTCGCAAAACCATGCGACCTGTCGCAATACCATGCGACCTCTACTCTTTTGCCTAAAGGCGAAAAGCTTTCTGTGTGGGACTCTAAAGACCCGACACTACGCTGGCAGTGGGTTTAACCACGGACCGCAAGCGGCACTAGCTGTGCGTAACGGTCCCCAGGTAATGCCGACAAGAAGACCGACGAGGCGAAAACCCATCTGAACTCCTACTGAGCCTGAGTGTGACATTCTCCGTACAGTCCGGTCTTTTCTTCTGATACATCGCATGGCGGGCCTAGGGGGCGGTAAACGTCAGTCCCCCAATAGCGGTACAAATCGTGCCGGAGCGAAGCCCAAAACACCCTGAGATAATACTGGAAGCCTACCAGTATATCTCGTTTGCCCTGGCCAGGGACTACTCGTGTAATGCCTCTCCTAGACACAGCGCGATGTCAACCCCCAATACCGGGAGAGACGAATCCTGTCTAACCGTCACTGCCTCCAAGTGCTTCGGGACTGCACCCAACCACTACCTGTTTGCACGACTCCT
This sequence comes from Agapanthus africanus, assembly GCA_030015575.1. NCBI lineage: Eukaryota > Viridiplantae > Streptophyta > Magnoliopsida > Asparagales > Amaryllidaceae > Agapanthus > Agapanthus africanus. Next base: position 463,686,214 of record JASDDO010000001.1, read on the forward strand.
TTGAGCCGTGGTAGGGTAGTGATCAAAGTACAGTGGGAACACACTCGAGGCGAAGTGACAGTGTCAAGTCAGCGGACTAAGCTGTACTCATGTCACCTGGGAACTGATAACTGACGATAGGCATAATACCAACTAGTCAGTTCCCGACGAGTCCTGTCCAGTGTACCCGTAACCTAACGAGCACCCGCATACTATCTCAAGTACGACGTACTGACGGCTGTGGGACAGACCGCCTCCCACACTGGGATGAGAAGCGCATGCGCTGGTCTACTCCGGAGTATCGATGCCCTGTCTCGATAGTCCTGCGACCAGGGACCTGCATAAGGATGTGCTTATGGATTACCCAGCCCCACTAGTGTGACGGCCATCACATCGCTGGTAATCAAGCAAAGATCCTAAGGGCTCCACTAATGTGTATAGGCGATATACAAAAATAAACACATGTACACATTGAAGTAAAAACAAACCAAGTAGCATACTACTATTTTGAGCAAGATTGTATATACAAGGTGAATATCCCAAGCTTCCATTAAGTAATATACAAACTAGTATGATACAGTAATGGCCTCTAGGGCATATACACTAACAATCTCCCACTTGCACTAAGGCCATGTACTGGCGTATCGAAGACCTATCATCTCGATCAGCCGCTCGAACTGAGTCTGGGGCAGGGCCTTGGTGAATGGATCTGCAGTGTTATCTTCTGAAGCGACTCTCCGAACCTCGATCTCCTGGCGATCTACGATCTCCCTGATCAGGTGATACCGCCTCAAGATGTGCCTGGACTTCTGATGGGACCTGGGTTCCTTCGCTAAAGCTATAGCCCCGTTGTTGTCGCAATACAGAGGTATTGGATCAACAATGGACGGAACCACCTGAAGTTCTTTCAAGAACTTCCTCATCCAGACAGCTTCTTTTGCGGCATCAGATGCAGCGATGTATTCCGCTTCCATCGTCGAGTCTGCAACGGTTTCCTGTTTGGAACTCTTCCAACACACCGCCCCTCCATTGAGGGTGAAGACAAAACCCGACATGGACTTGGAATCATCCTTGTCACTCTGGAAGCTGGAGTCAGCAAAGGCCTCGATCTGGAGGTCTTTTCCGCCATACACCAAGAACATCTCCTTAGTCCTTCTCAGGTACTTGAGAATGTTCTTTACCGCTATCCAGTGTTTCTCCCCAGGGTTTGACTGATACCGGCTTACCACACTAAGTGCATAAGCTACATCCGGTCTGGTACACAACATCGCATACATTATAGAGCCTACCGCAGAAGCGTAGGGTATAATAGACATGCGATCCCTCTCCAAATCAGTCTTGGGAGACATCTCTTTAGAGAGGGTGATCCCGTGACAAGCCGGTAGGTTACCGCGCTTGGAATCTTCCATACTGAATCTTTTCAGTATGGTGTCGATGTACCTGGACTGTGAAAGTCCTAATATCCTCTTGGATCTATCACGATGGATCCGGATCCCCAGGATGTATGAGGCATCACCCAGGTCTTTCATGGAGAACCTGTGCGACAAGAACCCCTTGACAGATTGTAGCATAGGAATGTCATTTCCTATTAAGAGAATGTCATCCACGTATAAAACGAGGAATACTACAGTTCTCGCTACAAATCTACTATAGATGCATGGTTCATCTGGATTTTTGATAAAGCCAAATTCTTTGACCGTCTCATCAAAGCAGATGTTCCAACTCCGCGATGCCTTCTTTAGTCCATAGATGGACTTAAGCAACTTGCACACCTTTCCGCTGCTCCCACTCTGAATGAAACCCTCTGGCTGGTCCATATAGACACACTCCTCTAAATTTCCATTTAGAAAAGCTGTCTTTACGTCCATCTGCTAGATCTCATAATCGTGGAAGGCAGCAATGGCAAGAAGGATCCGAATGGATTTCAGCATGGCTACTGGAGAAAAGGTTTCGTCATAGTCCAAGCCAGGTCTTTGACGAAAACCCTTTGCTACCAGCCTAGCTTTATAGGTCTCAACCTGTCCATCTACACCAATCTTCCTTTTGAAGATCCACTTGCATCCTATGGGTTTTACCCCGTCTGGAGCAATGTCCAACGTCCATACCTTGTTGGTGTACATGGACTCCATTTCGGTCCGCATTGCATCCAGCCATTTCACTGAGTCAACGCTCTGAACGGCCTGCTGGAAGCTAGTAGGCTCATCATAATCTATGATGCAATCCTCTCTATCCCCGTCTATGAGAAAACCGTAGTATCTCTCGGGCGGATGAGACTGCCTACTACTCCTGCGGAGCGGCGTAGGAATGTCCTGTTCTGTTGAACCCTCTGGTTCCACTAAGCTTTCAGTAATAGTCTGTGGTTCTGGAATTTCATCCAGTTCTACTGCGCTCCCACTTATTTCCTTTTCCAAGAACTGGTGTTCTAGAAAGTGGGCATTACGAGAAACAAGGACTTTTTGTTCCTCTGCGTAGTAGAAAAGATACCCCCTGGTGTTCTTTGGGTATCCCACAAACTTGCACAGTACCGAGCGTGCCTCGAGTTTGTCCGCATGCTGCTTTTTGACAAAAGCTGGACATCCCCAGATCTTCAGATATTGAAGATAGGGTTTCTTCCCACTCCATAACTCATATGGTGTGGTAGGCACAGTCTTAGTGGGAACTCGGTTCAAAAGGTATGCGGCTGATTCTAGCGCATATCCCCAGAATGATCACGGCAACTCAGCGTTACTCATCATGGACCGCACCATATCCAATAGGGTGCGGTTCCGTCTCTCCGATACACCGTTATGTTGCGGGGTGTATGGAGGAGTAAGCTGAGAGAGAATCCCGTTCTCTTTTAAATAGTCCAGGAACTCGGCACTTAAGTATTCTCCGCCTCGATCCGATCTTAGAATCTTAATACTTTTGCCGGTCTGTTTCTCTACTTCATTCTTATACTCCTGGAATTTTCCAAAGGCTTCGGACTTATGTTTCATTAAGAAGACATAACCGTACCTTGAGAAGTCATCCGTAAAAGTAATGAAGTAAGAATAGCCGCTTCGCGTATGTGTAGACATTGGACCGCACACGTCACTGTGTACGAGTCTTAAGAGCTCCCTCGCTCTTACTCCATGTCCAGTAAACGGAGTCTTTGTCATCTTTCCTTTGAGACAGGATTGACAAGTGGCATACGACTGATATTCGAACGCATTCAAATACCCTTCTGTATGTAACTTCGTCAACCTTCTCTCATTGATGTGACCCAGTCTACAATGCCACAAGAAAGTCTGATTTATTTCTGGAGACTTTCTTTTGTGTGTATTCTGGACATTGAAAATCTGTGGTTGGTTCAATACGTATATACCATTACTCAATGTACCTGACCCAATCAAAACTTGATTAAGGTGAATGTTTACAACATTACTTACAAACGCAAATTCATAACCTTCTTTAGAAACTAAAGATACAGAAATGATATTACAAGTTGCGTTGGGTACAAAAAAAGCAATTACGCAAAACCAAAACATGTCCATCTGACATTCCCAGGTGATAGTCCCCCACGGCTTTAGCATCCATGCTAGCTCCGTTCGCAACTCTGAGGGTCATGTCACCTGCCTTCAAAACCCTACGGTTTCTCAACGCCTGCAAAGAATTACAGATATGAGATCCTGATCCGGTATCCAATACCCAGGAAGTAGAGTTTATTGAAAGACAGTTTTCAATAACATACACACCTGAAGCTGAAGCTGCAACCTGCTTCAATTCCTGTGTTCTGGCCTTCCAGGCCCTGCAATCATTCTTCCAGTGACCTTTCTTATGACAATAGAAGCATTCTTCCTTATCCACAAGCTTCCCCGCTTTCTTTGTTGCTTTAGCTTTTCCCTTCGTATCCACTTTACTAACACCACCCCTTGGTTTGGCAGGGGCTTTCTTCTTCTTTCCCTTGGCTTTCGCCTTGGACCTAGAAGAAGATGATCCTCCTACAAACAAAGTGGATGTTTCCCTACCTTTGTGTAGGCTGCCCTCTGCGCTCCTCAGCATGTTGAGGAGCTCTGAAAGTTCAACCTCTTTTTCTTGTAAGTTGAAGTTCAGTATGAACTGGGCGTAGGTGGAAGGAAGGGACTGGAGAACTATGTCCGTATAGAGTTCACTCTCCAATGTGGTCCCTAGGTCCGCGAGCTCCTCAATGTAGCCGATCATCTTTAGCACGTGCTCGGCTACTGATGATCCGACGGCCATTCTTGCCGAAAATAACTTCTTCGACGCTTCGTATCTTGCGATACGAGATTGCTCTCCATACAGTTCTTTTGTATGGAGAAATATGGATTCAAGGTCCATATTCTCGTGCCTCCTCTGATGTTCGTTGTCCATCGAGGCAAGTACGAGGCACTTGGCCTTCGCGCTATCAATCTCCCAAGTCTTGCGGATTTCCTTATCCGTGACGCTGGAAGTGGGACCAGGGGCAGGGGGAGCTTTGGTGGTAAGAAGATACCCCAGCTTGTCGTAAGTGATTGCTATCTTGACATTCCTGAGCCAATCTTTGTAGTTTGGCCCTGTCAGTTTGTTTTTATCTAGGAGTAACTTAAGTCCAGTCATGTCGATTTGGTCGCTGCAATTAGGAGAGAGAAGAAGAAACACTCAGCATGATGCTCTTGCAAGTTTAGAGTGGTTTTTAGTTTGTCTAAACAGGATGGCTCCCACTGTTTCTCGAATCCCTCCTGCAACCATAAAGGAAGAATTAGTCGGGATCAATCCCACCGCACAATACTTGCTTAACCGTTCAGCCAGGCCGGTGTCGGTACTTCGAGGGAGGTTTTCCAACGCTTTCGCGAAGTTCCTTAATTAAAGAACCTCTTTTCCCTGGGGGCGTAGCCCCGCTAACACCTTTCTAGGCACCTATTAGGTTTATAGCATTGATCGTTTAGTGAGAAATTTCCCGAGGAGTAGCATATACTCACAGTAGGATCGGGATCCAAATATCATCGCGTGACGAAACTGAAGGAATCCTACCAGAATCATCACACTCCAAAAGGTATGCAAATCTAGCAAGTTTCAGTACTTATGAAACTCCCGATGTGGATTTTTGCCCCATGCTCTTATGACCTTGGCGTGAGGTCAAAATGTCATAAGTCACATGTCAAGTTCGTCCCATCATTATCCAGGTTAATTTGAACCCACCCGTACATACCCTTGACGTAGGCCAAAATGGCAGCACGACTGTCTCAAACCAACGCATTCTATCTATGCAACAGATAAATATCCGGCAGCTACCAATCACTATGCCTTGGCGTGAGGTCAAAATACATAGCTTGAATACTACCGAATATTTAACTGAAATGATGGAGGGCTACGGATGGTTTTGGCAAAACCGTGAACGTAGTGAACTTGATTTGGTCGATGGAACGAGATAGCTTTTAAAAAGAGTGGCTCAAGCTCCGCATTTAAAAGTTGGTTTTGAAAAGAACCGAGTGGTTTTTCAAAAGTGTTCCAACGACTTTAACTTGGTTTATTATCTTGCATTAGTTCTTTTAATGCGTGATATTCTTGCATTAGTTCTTTTAATGCGTCCCATCATTTAATCCTACCATTGCAGAAAACAACCAAAATATGACGTACGCTTATGCCATTCGCATTCGCCACGGGGCCCCGTCATTACCCGTTAGGTTACTTAACTAACGACAGAGCGGGGGCTGGGCTAGCGCGGCTGTAAAACATAAGCAACGCCTAAATAATATCATATATAGATATACTGCAATGATAAACATTTCAGATCACAGATGAATACACTGGATATACTAGGAATATGTAATTCGCACGAGCCTGTAACGAAAAACAGATTACACGGTCGCGGTGAATAGCCAAATACCCCACCCAAGACCCCTACGGGTGCGGCAAACTACCCTCCAAGTACCCGAAGCGTAGTAACCTCCCTCATCTCCATGAGTAGGCCACTCGACACTTCGGCATACCCGGTAGTTTGTGCACCCCCTCCATGGGTCTATCCTAGGAGCAAAAACAGTAAAAAGAAATTATACAATGATGGCTACAACCCCGACCCGGTTGTGCGGCCATACAAATAATTATTACATCAATTTACAAATTTACATGAATTGAAAGAAAAGAAAACTCTCGTCTCACAACCCCCGGCTATTCACCCGCGACAATCCAACATATTCATATCCACATTCCAGCAACATTACAGATCACAGATTTGTATACCCCCACTAATCGACATATAGCGATTAATAGACGTTCAATACAAATATCACATTACAGAAAACCCGTTAGCTTAAGTCTTTTAGAAGTTCGATCAAAAATACGGATTTTCGGGACCCTAAAATAAAATTTTCGTTCTGGAAAATCTGGGTTGAAAATATATATTCCAAAAATCCCAAAATACCCCCAGAAGCACACTGTAGCAAAGAAACACCAGAGGGGGAGCAAGGAGGCCGCGGAACCGCGGCAATAGCAAGCTATTGCCGCGTTTCCGCGGTCGTTTAGGGGGATCTCTTGGTCATTTTTCTACAGTGGCTTTTAAAAACCCTGAGCCGATTTTAGGTGTTAAAATAATCAACTTTTGAACAGTAAAAAAATCGACAGAAACTCGAATTTTTGGGGTTCGTTTTCGGGACTTTTTCTTTGATCGATCTTCTAGTTACTTGCTAACATGTTAGATAGAGTTTAACTAGGCTCTGATACCACTGTAAGTCCATGCTACCTCTCCCGGTACTTTCAGGAATGCGGAATTTGGTAAAAAACGATTTTTATAGAGGTGGTAACATGGACCTAAAACCCGGATCTTGGTTAAACATCTATCTAACAACCTAACTACGAGTTTCTAGCTACTCGGTTAGGGGGTTATACCTTGCTTGTCTTGAACTCCTTCGTCTTCAAGCTCCGATGGTGGTCCGGATTGGCTTCTTCCCGTCGTCTCCGTACGCCGAAGATAGATCCACCTGAAAGCTCTAACCTTTGGCTCCTTCTTCGTTCTTTGAAGAAACTAGTTCACTCGGTTTGCCAAACCTTGTGAACTAGAATGAGTAGAGAATAGTTTGTGTGGGATTTTATCTATGGTTCTTGATTCTTAACTCATGAGACAAGAGAACCATAGATTAAAGAGAGGGAAAAAGAGCAAGAGGGTGAGAGCAAAACAAGAGAGCTCAAGAACAAGAGAGAGAGTGAGCAAGAAAGAATGAGCAAGTCTTTTGTCTCTCACCCTCTCATAATCCAAAGTCATGATAACTCATCATACTAAAAAAGTCTTATGTGATGGTTGAAGCAACCATAACCATATCATTTCATGCACTCATTTTACACAAATGAGCAAGCAAACAAAAGTCTTTGCCATGAAATGATGGCTATGGTTATCATGATGGTCAACTAGTCAAGCCTAGTCAACCGGTCAACAAAGTCAACAAGTCAACAAAAGTCAACAAGTCAAAAAAAGTCAACAAGTCAACAAAGTCAACAAGTCAACAAGTCAACAACCATAATACTTAATTAATATAATAGTTAATCACATATCATATTCTCATTAGGGTTAAGCAAAAAGTCAAATAGTCACCGGTCAACTGTCAACAACCCTAATGAGAATCCGCTGCCTCTGTCTCCCTATCAACTGTGCATACACACCCGCATCCGCGTTCCGAGAAACACGAATGCATACTGGATAAATCCAATCCCAAAAGGTACACTAGGATCTGGCTTAAACCAAAGCCCGCTAGTGTAAACTGTCCGGACACTGTACGTGCACAAGTGCACGGATGTGACCGAACCCTGTCGCAAAACCATGCGACCTGTCGCAATACCATGCGACCTCTACTCTTTTGCCTAAAGGCGAAAAGCTTTCTGTGTGGGACTCTAAAGACTCGACACTATGCTGGCAGTGGGTTTAACCACAGACCGCAAGCGGCACTAGCTGTGCGTAACGGTCCCCAGGTAATGCCGACAAGAAGACCGACGAGGCGAAAACCCATCTGAACTCCTACTGAGCCTGAGTGTGACATTCTCCGTACAGTCCGATCTTTTCGTCTGATACATCGCATGGCGGGCCTAGGGGGCGGTAAACGTCAGTCCCCCAATAGCGGTACAAGTCGTGCCGGAGCGAAGCCCAAAACACCCTGAGATAACACTGGAAGCCTACTAGTATATCTCGTTTGCCCTGGCCAGGGACTACTCGTGTAATGGCTCTCCTAGACACAGCGCGATGTCAACCCCCAATACCGGGAGTGACGAATCCTGTCTAACCGTCACTGCCTCCAAGTGCTTCGGGACTGCACCCAACCACTACCTGTTTGCATGACTCCTTTGAGCCGTGGTAGGGTAGTGATCAAAGTACAGTGGGAACACACTCAAGGCGAAGTGACAGTGTCAAGTCAGCGGACTAAGCTGTACTCATGTCACCTGGGAACTGATAACTGATGATAGGCATAATACCAACTAGTCAGTTCCCGACGAGTCCTGTCCAGTGTACCCGTAACCTAACGAGCACCCGCATACTATCTCAAGTACGACGTACTGACGGCTGTGGGACAGACCGCCTCCCACACTGGGATGAGAAGCGCATGCGCTGGTCTACTCTGGAGTATCGATGCCCTGTCTCAATAGTCCTGCGACCAGGGACCTGCATAAGGATGTGCTTATGGATTACCCAGCCCCACTAGTGTGACGGCCATCACATCGCTGGTAATCAAGCAAAGATCCTAAGGGCTCCACTAATGTGTATAGGCGATATACAAAAATAAACACATGTGCACATTGAAGTAGAAACAAACCAAGTAGCATACTACTATTTTGAGCAAGATTGTATATACAAGGTGAATATCCCAAGCTTCCATTAAGTAATATACAAACTAGTATGATACAGTAATGGCCTCTAGGGCATATACACTAACACTTTCATTATTAACCATGGGTTGCATTTGTAATTATAATAACAATTCATTATTCATCACAAAAAACTTCATCTTCTTCTTCCTTCATGAAAAGCTTTCTAGCTTTTGATTTTGTGATAAATTAGTGTGAGAAATTGATAATAAAAGCTAGCATAATTCATACTTTATCATCCTCATCTAATCTAGCCAATTAGATTAGGGTGTTCACTTCATTAATACTTGATTAGAGAAGTGAGAGCTTGAGTTAAAGAAACTTCAAGGTAGATCATTTTCGAAAAGGAAGACTTCAAGCAAGTATGGATCGTTCGGCTTGTGGAGCCTCTCTTGAGTCCGGGAGATCATGGATCGCGGCGAAGGGACTACTACTCGGAGCTTATGAAGCGAAGGAGCGGACTACAAAGGTTGTAATCCCTCTCTCTTAGATGTAAAGATATTTACTTGCATGTTTAATCCTGATTATCTAGCAAAGATCCTTGCTTTAGGTTGTTCGGCACTTCTAAAATTTAAATCGGGCATGGTTGATGCCTTATAGACCCTTGTGACAGTGCCTAATAACCCAACAGTAGTATCAGAGCCTAGCTAGAGCATTAGGCGACGTGTATATGAAGTTAAAAGTCTAATCGAACCTTGAAACGTCGATTATGGCCATCTACGAGAAAGCCAGGACGCAACGCCTTCTTCAACAGGCTGCGAAAAATGAAAATGCTCCTCCTTGTCAACCCGTTGTACAAAAGGCACGACGCAGAGGCAGAAACAAACCAAAGAATGAGAAAGGCGTTCGACAACGACAAAGCGGGATCAAGAAGCCACGCGATCAAGAACCGAGCAACCAGGACTCAAAAGATGGGTCGAGCGTACTCTTTTGCCCAAGACAAGACAAAGAAGATACTTGATCTTGCTATAAAACATCGAATGATTACACTTCCGGAGTCTAAGCACCCCGAGCAAGCCAACGAGATCTCTCACCCAGACTATTGCTCTTATCATCGAGCAATAGGATATCCTCTCGAGGACTGCTTCTCCTTCAAGAACTAGGTCGAAGACCAATATCAGCTTGGCAAGTTCGCTCTATCTAGCAGTTGGAGGATAACTCCGCCGCAGAAGCACGAACCAAAAGCCGCGCATACAACGAGAGTAGAATCAGATCAACATCGATCTTGGAAGTGAGCTTGTACCTGTCATATGATAACGTTATCAGAAGAAGAGCCCGAGAATATGGATGACCTTCCGTGGTGCTTTGAAAACAATGATAACGAGGTGATCTCAGATTTTCCGCCGGCACTGAAAGAGCTGGAAGATGGAATACATACTACTGCAGACGATCTCAAGAAAATTGATTTGGGGACAACAAGTGACCCGATGCCGACATTCATCAGTGAGTTGCTGTCTGAAGAAAGAGTAGCTACACTAAAGGACATGCTCATGCAGCATAAAGATTGCTTCGCGTGGAACTATTCCGAAATGCCAGGATTAGATCCAGACATTGCTGTCCACAAATTGGCAATATCTCCGGACGTCAAGCCAATCGAACAAGCACTGAGAAGAATGCGGCTCGAGCTTGAGATGAGCATCAACGCCGAGGTCAAGAAGCTAATAGACTCTGGCTTCATCCAAGAGGTGCAGTATCCTGACTGGATCGCCAACATCGTCCCGGTGATGAAGAAAAATGGGACAGTGCGCATATGTGTGGACTTTCGGGATCTCAATAAAGCCTGCCCGAAAGACGACTTCCCAGTACCGGTCACCGAGCTAATGATAGACAACACGTTTACCCATGAAGTCTTCTCCTTCATGGAAGGATCGTCAGGATATAATCAAATAAAGATGCATCCCGAAGACCAGAAGCATACTGCTTTTCGGACCCCTTTGGGCATATTCTGCTACAAGGTGATGCCCTTCGGTCTAAAGAACGCCGGCGCCACCTATCAGAGGGCCATGACGAAGATCTTCAATGACCTCATACATGAAGTCATCGAATGCTATATTGACGACCTCGTGGTTAAGAGCAAATCATACGAGGAGCATTTAGAGCATATGAAGACCGTATTTCAACGCCTTCGAAAATACAACTTGAAGATGAACCCTCTCAAATGCGCGTTCGGAGTTTCCTCGGGAAAGTTCCTGGGATTCATCATACGACACCGAGGTATCGAAATAGATCCGTCAAAGATTAAGGCGATCATGGAAATGCCTCCGCCAAGGACTCGCAAACAATTGCGGTCTCTCCAAGGGAAGCTCGCGTATACTCGGCGATTTATAGCCAATCTCTCAGGAAAGTGCCGTCCTTACAGCCACCTGATGAAGAAAGGAACTCCTTTCGTCTGGGATCATAAATGCCAAAGCGTGCTGGACGAAATCAAGCAATACCTACAGAATCCGCCAGTACTGGCCGCTCCGGTCAAGGGAAAGCCTCTCATTCTTTATACAATAGCCCTCGAAGGTTCTTTAGGTGCATTATGGGTACAAGAGAACGACCAAGGGATGGAGAGAGCCCTTTACTATTTGAGTCGAGTTCTACTGGGGGAAGAAGGCAATTACTCTCCCATCGAAAAACACTGCCTGGCATTGATCTTCGCGATAACGAAACTCAGGCACTACGCATTGGCGCATGAAGTCCGTCTCATATCGAAGGTGGATCCCCTCAAATATTTGATGTCAAAGGCCATATTAACGGGGCGGCTTGCTAAATGGGCCTTGCTCTTAATGGAGTTCTCGATAACTTATCAGCCTCTTAAGGCAGTGAAAAGCCAAGCCATCGCCGACTTCCTCGCTGAGCATTCGATACCTGCCGATTCTCTTTTGAATTGCGAACTGCCAGACGAACATGCGTTTGACACGATCGACGGGAGTGATACCCGGTGGGAACTTTACTTCGATGGAGCATTCTCCATGAAAAAGCGCAAACAAAACATGCCCATAATCAAATCAGGGGTAGGCCTCATCTTCGTAACTCCACAAGGAGGGATAATGCGCTTTGCCTTCTCCTTAACAGAGCTGAGGACAAACAATGAAGCCGAGTATGAAGCTTTGATAGCAGGTCTCGAGATCGCCATCGACATGGGGATTGAGAACCTTCTCATATACGGAGACTCCTAATTGGTCGTTAGTCAAGTAAACGGCGATTATCAAACGTGCAAGCCAGAGTTGGTAAGGTACGGTGAGAGGGTGCAGCAATTGCTGATCCAAATACCTTCCTACACCCTGGAAAGCATACCGCGTGCGGAAAATAGCAAAGCGGATGCATTGGCCAAGCTTGCTAAAGAATTGGCCGACGAAAACCTCGATGACATGAGGATCGTTGTGAAAAGCCGTCGGGTCCTCGCACCGGCAGAAATATTTCCAGAGTCGTCCGAGCAAGCGGCTCTACAAGTAAAATACCAAGAAAAGGTTACGGATTAGAGAGATGTTTTTATAGACTACTTCAAATCCCGTCGAACACCTGAAGAAGCGTCCTCAAAACATCAGCTCATGAAGTGAGCCCTATCTTTCGCTTTCGTCAATGATACTCTGTACAAGAGGTCATTTGATTCTCTGTGGTTAAGATGCCTGGGACCTGAAGAAGCAAAAAGAGTCGTCCAAGAAACTCATGATGGACTCTGCGGTTCTCACCAAGCCGGGCCGAAGATGAAGCTGAAGATAAAAAGAATGGGTTATTATTGGCCCACGATGATCCAAGACTACCTCGAGTATGCGAAGCAATGCCACTCGTGCCAGATTCACGGGGACTTTATCCATCAGCATCCGAATCCGCTACATCAAACGGTGGCTAGCTGGCCGTTCGAAATATGGGGGACTGATATAATCGGCCCCATCGAGCCAGCATCTTCCAGAGGACATCGGTTCATTTTGGTGACAACTGATTACTTTTCCAAATAAGCAGAAGCAGTACCGCTGAGGGAAGTGAAGACGGAGAATATCCTCCATTTCTTCAAGACACACGTCATTTATCGGTTTGGAACTCCGTGACGGATTATCTCCGATAATGGACCAGCCTACAGAAGCCACAAGATCAGCCGCTTCGCACAACAGCACAACATAGACTGGAGATACTTTTTAGTCTATAATCCTCGGGCTAACGGTTTAGCTGAGGCTTTCAACAAGACCTTGACAAAGATTGTGAAAAAGACGGTGTCCCGAAATAAGAAGGACTGGCACGAGAGACTGCATGAAGCTCTCTGGGCATATCGGACTATGTTCAAAACGGCCACGAATACAACGCCGTACGCATTGGTATTCGGTACAGAAGAGGTACTCCCCCTCGAGATAGAGTTACCCTCTCTATGAGTGGCAGTTCATTATGAGCTAACGGACGAAGAGAACGCTCACCTTCGGCTTGAGGAGTTCGATGCCCTTAATGAAACCCGGCTCATAGCGCAACAAAATCTGGAGGCTTATAAAGCAAAGATGACGCGCTCATACGAAAGATTGACCAGGCCGAGGACATTCCGCCAAGGTGAACTCGTGCTAGTGGTCAAATGACCTATGATCCCCAATCGTGCTAAACGGGGGAAATTTGAGCCAAACTATGAAGGCCCGTATATCATAGACAAGGTCTACCAGGGTGGAGCCTATCTACTCATGGACATGTATGGCAAAAGGCCCTTCAGGCCAATTAATGGTCGCTTCCTAAAGAAATACTACGCCTGATGAGTCACGGCCTAGGTCAATAATAGATGACGACGACTATGTCCGCTCGCTATCTTCCTAAGCCCAAACTCTATAAGTAGTAGCCGGCTTATGGGACCGAAACGTCCTTAAACTAACAACGGACCGAAACGTCCTTAAACTAACAGCGGACCGAAACGTTCTTAAACTAACAGCGGACCGAAATGTCCTTAAACTAACAACGGACCACTATGTCCTAAAACTAGCCATTGACTGAGATGCCGATAAACTACGGTGGATTGCAGCATCCCAAAGCTGATACAAAAAAAAGGAAAAAAAAAGAAAAAAAAAAGAAAACGGTATGTCCATAACCAAAATGGACAGGGATGAAAAACCAAAAGGGCTCCGTGAGTAAAAACAGCAGGGCTACCGGCGAGTTTTGTGAAAACCCGAAAGGGCGTAACCTCGTTAGAATAAAAAAAGAAGAAAAAAGAAAACGGTATGTCTATAAGCAAAATAGGCACGGATGAAAACCCGAAGGGGCTCCGTGAGTAAAAACAGCAGGGCTACCGGCGAGTTTTGTGAAAACCCGAAAGGGCGCAATCTCGTTAAAAGACACTTTCAAGGTCCTCTCGACTTTGTAAGGAGAAATCACCTGCGTGAGATCCTTACGACTCACAAGGGAGCAACACGCTTAGGGATCCCCACGATCCCTAGGGAAAAACTACACTTGCGAGATCCTCACGACTCGTAAGGAGAACCCTCTTATGGGACCCTCACGGCTCATAAGACTCAAAAGTCTTAAGCTAAAGAGATCTGAACCTGTTCTTAAGCAGCCCTCACAACCTCCGATACTGCCCTACAAGCGGCTCAATGTTGACCCTTGTATACAATCCACTGGCGCGAATAAACATTTCCCTAACAAATTCCCATCCGATGGCGCATTGACGGTTGTGCACACAACATCGGTCGTAGGCAATGTGTGTGCCTGACCGCAAGATCAGGTGCATCTGACATGCACGAAAATCTCGATCTAGTGCATCTGGTGTGCACCAATCGCATCTCATAACGGGCGCCCAAATCCGGTGCATCTTTTATGCACGAAATCATGAAATCCAATACCAAGCGCCATACACGCGCAAACCAATCTGGTGCATCAAGTGCAAAAAACAAATATCGAGCATCACCATCGAATCGAAATCCAGTGCATCCAAGTGCACAAAATACATGTCACTGCACTGCAAGCATATGTGAACTATACCGAATGCAAAAACCAAATCGTGTGCGTGCATACGCACAAAATCAACTCAAATGTCTAAACCCCATAAAATCACAACATGTGAAACCAAGACACGAAAACGATATCAAGTGCAACAACTGTGCGAAAATCGTATATCCTCAATCATCAAAATCAAGTCATGCGAATAAATCGCCAAAATACCGAAATCAAGTATGGCGGAATAGTTCCGCTCAAGCGCATCCTCCACGAATCTCTGGCCAATTTTCGCGATTACTCGTAGCATATCTCGCCGACGATCCTGAACTCTGGCCCGCTGGTGTGTGTAACATGACCACTCCTGGGTCTAAGTCTTCTCGTAATTCATTCCAAAAAAGTCCTCGTCTCCCCTGTAGGTTATCAATCTCACGATCCATCGGCTCATCGGCCCTGTCAGATGTGCTAACGGGGACGATTCCGTTCTGGCACTTTTCTGGTCATCTCTCGGTCAATCATTGTGACCACTCGTGAAGCAACATGTTACTGGCGTCGGCCTCTGGCTCTCTGAATGCACGTGACGCATCTGATCCTGGGTGCAAGTATCATTGCAGCCGTGTCCAGGAAGGAATCCTGCTTAGGGTCTCTTCCAAGTCTCGTCTCTGCTTAACTGTCCGGAAGTCATCGTCTTTACCATATCTGCTTCTTTTTCCGGAACGGCTGCATACTCATCGCGACTCCTTCTAGAAGGTATATCCAGTTACAATGCCTCGGTATGCGCATCGCATTTCTGATTTCGGCGGAGTGGAACGTCATCTCCTCTAGATCTGGCACGAACCCCTTACTCCACTTTTCTCTAATGTTGACTGCTTCGGACTCGCCTCATCGTGGCTGCATGGACTGAGCTCCAACGGCTATCCTCGTATTTGGAGTCTCCCAAGAAATGTATCTCACCACCTAGCGTCCGAATTAAGTCGAGCCATCCGATCGATTGGTCAAAACCTCATAGTCCCCCAAGAGCTCAACGTCTTGGGTACAGTATAATAGTATCGAGTACATACCTCAGCATCGGTGGTCCAGCCGTAGAAGGGCAAACCCAAGCCTCACTAATGGCGCCGCAGAACTGCCGCGAACCCTAAGGTTCAAAGGCTTTCACACGGTCATTAAGTCGAGTTAGGGTTTCATTCTTCTAGAGGGACCATAGAATTGCCTGCATGTCTTTCCGAATACTTTAAACTTGGAATAATAGGTTTCTGACATTCGATCGTCTCTGTCGACTCTCAACGTCTCCGCGTGAAGTCGTCTCAGCTGGAATCAATCTTTCTGATGACCTCGCATCGGTGTAGCGAACAAACCACATGTCCTAGTCATTCATCCTCGGTGACTAGCGACCTTCTATCATCTCTTAGTACGATCTTGTACTGCAATAGCTCCAATCATCTGGGGCGATATCTCGTCGTTCGCAGCAATAACTGGCTCACTCGTCTGCGCGTTGAACTATGCATCAATCATGAACAACAATACACCAACGGTCATCAAAATCTGGCTGGCCTCTGTCAGTGTCTCAGTCCTCTGGTGCTGATCTACACGTCTGAGTAATCTCATACAGCGATCCATCCAATGCTCGTGGTGCGGAAACACAATCAAGACACATCTCTGCAATCGTGTGTCGCCGGTATCATGCCCTGGTCAGTCCTCGTTTGTAACGAGCTCGTGCTGACCGCAACTCTAGCCGTAGCTCTCCCTGCCCGTAATCATGGCAGCAAAACCATACTGATACCGATGAGGCTGGATCAGGAATGAATATGATACTGAACAAGGAAATGTACATCCTAAGGCTTCTTAAGTGGAGTGGCGTATCGTAAATATGCCGCGGACATACCCACGGTACGTCACTCTACTTTTGTCACCTGTTCCATCAACCAAGGGTCATCCTATGCTCCGAAGGTAAAACCTAACGCTCTGATACCAACTTTGTCACGACCCGAAAGTACGGAGCATGACCGGCACTTAGACTACGAATGTCTCAAGGCGTACGTAAGCTAAGTAAGCCGAACCCAGAAATCCAAACCAAAAGAAGTAGTAGAGTGTAGGAAGAACCATATCAAAACAACCTGCATACAACATAATATACAACGCCTAAAGGTGAGGATCACAACAGAAATGAAACTCAACCAGCAAGAACCCATGGAAATATAACACGCGACTCTAAGGTCGAAAGAATAACATCACTGGTCTCTATCTCAAAAATAAATACATGTTTGGTTGATGGAGCTTCTAGATACAACTGAATATAATATACAAAGTATAATGATGGGTAAGATACAATAACCCACCTACTAGCAAGTCACCCGAAGGAACAGTGCCCATAAAGTTGTAATGAAACCTGTACGGCAATACCTGCAAGAAACTGGGGCACAACGGGGGTGAGTTGCCAACTCGTGAGTAGAAAAAGATCTACGAACAGAAAATCGCATGTATGACGCAATCCTAGGTCATACGATCATAATATATATAATCCTCAATATATAACCAGCAATCTCTAACAAGACTAGGGTAAATATCTAACCCAAGTGTAATCCCATGTGCTCGTGCCAATGCATCAGGTGGCAATATATCATATGAATGATGTGTGAATGCATGAAAAGTATGATAAAGTTTTTTAAAATGATATCAATACACATATATTAGCGTCCCATTCCACTAATATTGGTGTAAGGGTATATATAACAGCGCCCTCATACCCTGTTATATATACAAATGGAGTATGATCAATGTAATCATGCATGTAAATATGAGGATATAGTCAAAATCATGGAAAAACATCATGAAACCTGTGCCCAGCATCGGCACAAACATAAATCCCAATATCTCAATATCTCTGTATCACAATCTCTGTACCTCAATATCTCAATCATAAAATCCAGGGCTCCGTCAGTCCAGATCGGCCCCTACCATCCATCTCATGACTACGACGGTATCCTCCGGATATCCGACGTGTCGGGTAAAATCACCGGTCGGTCGTGCTGCCCTGCACAGGCTCAACGCCATCATCTGCGATCCTCTTGCCCCGGGGTACCGCACCGGGCCCACCATGTACCCGAAACGGTTCCTCCACTCCTCGAATCGGGTCTCGAAATCCATCAGCAAACTCATGGTGGACGACTCATACATCATGGGAAAACCGCATTTTTACTTTAAAAGAGAGAAAGTAGTTTATATAAGTTTTTGCGGTTTTCCCCCAAATCCAGAAAACATCATGGAAATCCAAATCATCAATAGCATGTAAAACCATGAATATAAGCATGAGAATCCATGAATGCGGCATATAATGAACAACAGTATGCATGAAGTGACAGGTAATAACTACAATGTCAAGCTGGCATATAAGGCAAGCATACTAATATCATGTCACTACTAACTAACAAGATAAATCAATCAATAATATTTTCTAAGTGTTCGTGACATGGCAATTACCGATGAAGATGTGTGTGAGCCGGCAAATAAGTGTACGTGGTACATACGCATCATCGGTAATGGTGCTGGTGTCCTAACAGCATGATATCAATAATGGAATATAAATCATAATAAATATGCGATGCAGAGCAACAATAATAATATGCGGGAGCTGAAATACTGAACACCATGATCGCTAAACTGCATCTAATGTCATAAGAATCCTATAGCTACACCAACTATAAGGCTGAGCTAAAAGGTTAACTGCAGGTAAGGTAAACCGCCTAACCTCTGAGTCGATATATGTATATGTATATATAGTCGGTGATCCGCCTCAATAATATCACATCCGATAACATATCTCTATAATCAGTTATTCCCAAATCAAGAGTGCGGATCAAACATCAATTTATAGCTCGTACGTAAATCCGTCGTACGGCATCCCCAAATCTGGGTACGGGTCAATATCACATTCGTCATATCATTCATCAAGTATTCTCTTTATCAAATATCACAATCTGGGTACTGACCTACATCTAGTACTACGCTACCATCATCACTATAATAAAGTTCTGACTACTGATCGACAGTCTAGTATAAATCAATATTATCATCATATATCATCACAAAGAGTATACATCGCCTAAGGCGGCCTATCACAAATATTCTGTCATATCACATTATATCATATCTCATAACCTAATCACATGTCGATCACTTAATATATGTGTCACCATTCCTATGGCATCAACATCCCCAAAATCCACTAAAGCATCAAGATGTATCTCAATTATGAATTTTATCATATCACCGACATCATAATCTCATATCAAACCCATCGACTCACATCAATCCCAAGTATCATCCTCAAATCCGCAATGAACACATAATCCCAAACCCATGTGACCACATATCTATATAGAATCCCTTAATCTTATATGAAATAAGAATGTATGCAAGTATGAATATGTGTGTATGTATGTGTAGTGCACCCACTACCTAGGGTTTCGTAACCTAAATCATCCAAGTCCACCAATTATCCATCCTAAACATCTATAATTTCCCAAACAACATATAATAAATTGTAGGTGTGTATACGCATCCGTATACATCACCTCGGACTGCGGGGGTGCTATACGCCATCCATCCGACTTCTTCCCGTAGATATAAATCTACTCACCTTGTTATGTGTGCCGGTGCCGATGTCGCCGTTTGCATCTCCAACGCCTCGACGTCACGTGAGTACCTACAAGAATATCACATGCTAAAACACATGAAAATCACATCGGAAACCAAAATGGTGCACGCTACGCCCATAGGTAAAAACCTGTGGCCTCGCGTGAAAACACAGCCAATGCTCACTGGTCGTTGGCGTTCAAACGCCACCCGATGGAGACGAATCACTAAATACCCAAAATCCATACGAAAACAGATCGTAAATCATATGCCAACTCATGAAAAACAACCCAGATTCTATCCAAACTGGAATCAGTCAAAACTGTTAGTTGTATGTATGCCCTAGAGGCCATTACTGTACATTGGATGTATATTGTAGTGGATGCTGGGACATATATAGGTAGGACTTTCTTGCTCGACATGATAGTACGCTATCTGGTTGCTCTTTATCTTAACATGTATACTTTATGTCTCTCTGATTACATGTTGATAAATCCCTTAGGATGTGTACTCGACTTCCAGGACTATGATGAAGATCATACTAGTGGGGCCTGGGTAGTCAATGAGTACATCCTTCATTGTTCCTAGTCATGGGAATATCGAGACGAGGCATCGATATTCCAGAGTAGACTAGCGTATATCTTCTCGACCCATGTGATGGGCGATGGATGATCCCATATCCATTGGTGTTTGACATCGGAGATGGTATGCGGGTGCTCAGTGGAGACTGGGTACACTGAACGGACTCGCCAAGAACTCCCAGATGGTATTATACCTCACGTCAGATGGCAGTTCTCTGGTGACACTGGTACAGCTTAGTCTATTGACCCGAGATCGTCATAGAGTCTTGTGTGTCTCCCACTGTGCTTTGATTTCCACCCTACCACGGCTCTACTGAGTTGTGCAAACAGGTGGTTTTTGGGTACAGTCCCGATTCACATGGAGGCAATGAGCGATAGGAGGGGATTCGTCTCTCCCGTTATTGGGGGTTGATGTTGCGCTATGCTCGACTGGCCATAACAGGAAATCCCTGGCTAGGGTTGCAGTGACCTACTGGTAAGTGTTATCAGTAGTTTCACACATGTCATGGACTTCACGTCGGCATGACTTATCGAGCTACTGGGGTCTGACGTTTACCACCCCTAGGCGAGATATGCGACATATCAGACGAACAGACCGGACTGTACGGTAAGTGTTACTGGTTGGATTCACAGGAGTGTGAGCGGGCTTGCTCGTCGATCTTCTGATCGCTCAATACCCGGGTGGCCGTTACGTTTAGCAGACCGCTTGCGGCTTGTGGGTGTTTGATATGATCATCATCTGCTGCCGGCGTATTGACGAGTCTTTAGAGTCCTACACAGAGGTTTCCTGGCTCAAGCGAAACGAAATAGGAGCGCATATGAGATATGTGCGGGACCGAGAATAATGCGTGTATGTGATACCGTATTTCATTCTCGCGATATATGTGTCGAATGGTTGTATGCGATATAACCTAGTTATCGAATCAAGGATTGATTCGATAAGCCGATACATTGGATACTAGCCGGTTATATGCGACAAGACCGGATCATTGAATCAAGTGTTGATTTAATGATTTAATGTATAATTATATATTTGATATATTACTTTGTATTAACTAGTATTGGTTCACTTTAAATGGATTTACTCACTTGGTTTTTGCACATTGTATATGTGATATATTTTGTGCACATGATTGTATCATGTTTGATGATACATTCTAGCTTGGGTTTGTGTAAAGAATTGTCCATGGTTATATGAATGGTTAGGGTTTCATTTTATTTACTTATTCCTTTATTTACTCTTTTTGTTTATTTTGGCAAAGAAAAATGATAAAGATAAATGAATGGTGGCTATGTTTGTTTTTAGTTGAACATTCATGAAGCATTGACTTAGTCACCTTTCTTGTCTCATGCCTAACCCTAACCACGCATCTAACCTTAGTTAAATCTCTACACTAAACCGTGGTTGAAGGAATGATAAGTATTCATTTATTTCCTTTTTAAAAGATAACTTATCATATTCATCTTTCTTCTTCTTCATCATCTTCTTCAGTGAAGAAAGCTTCACTTCATCAATGGTGACTTGATGAAATGAGTGAGAAATCCAATTCTAAAGTGAACCCACCTCCTATTTCTTCATCCTCTACCTCTTGCCAAGTAGTATAGGGTGTTTCCTTCACAAGTTTTCTTGACTTGGTGAAGTTGGAGCTTGATCTAGCGATGCCTCGACGTAGATCATCTTTGGCATCGTCGTCGATGACCTAGCCCGCTTTTTCTCCGATGAAGCCGACGCTAGAGCCCAAGATCCGATTTGTACAGCGAGGAGACTTCATCGCGGAGCCATGGAGGTGGAGAACCGGATCTACAAAGGTTGTAGCCACTTTCCTTTAGCATTTAATTCGTTTACATGCTTGCATCGCCTCATTATCTAGTTAACGATCCGTATTAGGGTTTGTAGGCACGCGTAAAATTTTGAATTAGCCATGTTTGATGCCTTGTGAGACTCCATTAGAGTGCCTAGGAACCCTACAAAAACTAGACATACAGGGGGTCAAATTTACATGAAATAGAGCTGTGCACGCAAAACGAGGAGGTTCCCTACTGCTCTGGCCGCAAATTGTGGCCAGAGGGATTAAATCTGTGGCCTGGTATGGGAGTTGGGGGCTAGGGCTTTGTGGGATGGTTCCAGGGTGCCTGCACAGCTTACTGCCAAGTCAAATTTGTAATAGGGTTCCTCGGGTTGTAGCAGTTTCCAAAAAGGTCACAAAATCGACAAAGTTGCTGATTACACCGATTCTAAACTATCTGGTATTTTGGTGAAACCTGGGACAAATCTTGTTTCAACGGGTCTTAACAGCACCTAGTAAGACTATACTAACATTCAAAACCAACACTTGGTCAAGTCTCACTCAATTTCTCCTAAACTAGCACTAATCTTCAAAATAACAGTAAACTATCAGCTATAAAACCAGAACTAGGCAGGATACGAGTTGGGTTGAGAGATTATACCTCAAGGAATCTTAAATGAAGGAGAAGGGAAGGAGGAAGTGGGGTGGTGCTGCTGGAGTGCCCCGGGACTGAAGTTGCTATTGCAACTGAGGCTGATGCTGGTTCTGCTTGCTATTTTCCTTTTTGTTGCTGCTGTGGCTGATGTTTGTTGTGGTTGTTTTGATGTTGTGGTAGTGTTTGGGTTGCTGTTGCAGTTGCTACTGCAGTTGTATAGGTTGTGGGAGTGGTTGTGGTGGTGTGGTGATGATGTTCTGAGTGAGGTTGTTTCAGCTGATGCAAAAATTGGGCTGATGTTTTTGAATGGGGTTATGGCTGTTGTATCAGCAGTGGCAGGGGGGCTATCCTGTGGCTGTTGGAGCTGCTTTGGTGGCTGCTGGAGGAGTTATGATGTTTCTTTGTGGCTGATAAAATATGGCTGAAAATGTGCTGATGCAGCTGAAGTGTTGGGTGGCTGATGTGATGAGATTGGGGTTGAAAACTGTGCTAAGGTGCTAGGGGCTAGTGGCTGCATCTATTGGGGCTGAGGTAGCTGTTGATGTGAGCGCATGGGGTGTAGGTTTTGGGCTATGGTGCTAGGGTGGCTGCAGCTGATGGGTTGGGGCTGATGTGGTGTTTGTGTGGCTGTTGCAGCTGAATTTAGGGGATGGGGCGGCTGCTGATGTGAGGAGATAGGGGCTGATATACTGTGTCAGCTGATGTGAGGGTGTAGGTATTGGCTGAAGTGTTAGGGGCTGGTGTAGGGTTGGCTGAAGCTTTGTTTCAGCTGCTGATTTAGGGGCTGTTTTATGGCTGAAGTCTGTTATTGGGGGCTGAAAAGTCTAAGGGGTTGGTGAAATGTGTGAGAGTGAGAGGTAGTATGAAGAGCACAAGGGATAAAGAAGGTTGAGGGGGATCATGCACACTCTAGCCACCTCTCTCTCTCTCTCACAAGGTCAACTCCCATCCTAATCACCCTTAACAACCTAAACCCTTAATTAAGCCAATTAACCTAATCAAATGGTTCAACCCACCATGGTCATCTAAGCATGGTTCAACCCTAGGCTACCATGACCAAAACATGAAACAAGTGTAGAAAATGTTATGTGCAACATTTTTGCACAAAAACCAAAAATCCAATTAGCGATTTTTAATCGCGATTAACACCAACATAGCATATAATCCATCATAAAAACTGCAAAAATGGCATATTTCCACAAAATAAGCTATTTTAGAATTTCTTTAATTTTCTCCAGAATTTTTCACCATTTATCGGTATTTAATTATACCGACTATTAAAATATTCATTAAAAATTAGTATTAAATTACGAGAATTCCCGAAAATGATATCCTATTTTTTTGAAATGTTACACCGGTACTCCATGCAATCTTACAATCTCCTGCATGTACCGCTCTGCCAAAGTTTCTGTTGATTGACCAACCCAAAAAGGAATGAAATGAGCTGCTTCGGTCAAACGATCAAGAATCACCCATACTGCATTGTTGCCTTTTGGACTCTGCGGTAAAGCTGTCATGATATCCATGGTTATATGTTCCCACTTCCACTGAGGAATCGGAAGTGGTTGCAATAAACCAGCAACCCTTTGATGTTCAGCCTTAACTTGTTGACACACCAAGCACTTTGCCACAAAGCGAGCATTCTCCCGTTTCATACCTTCCCGCCAGAAATGCCGTCGTATGTCTCGGTACATCTTCGTGCCTCCTGGATGTACGGAATAAGCTGAGCTGTGCGCCTCCTTCATAAGTTCTTCACGAATATCTCCCTTTGGCACACATAAACGGCTACCATATCTCAACGAACCATCTTCATGGATTAGTAAATCCGTTCGAAGTCCAGCTTCAACATGTTCTTGAAACTTTGCAATCTAGGGTCCTGCGATTGCGCTGCTTTAATATTCTCGATCAACGACGAATGTACCTGCAGCTGCATCAACTGTCCCGAAGAATGCGGTAGCACAACTGCTAAATCAAACCTCCGAAAGTCTTCAACGAGTTCCTTCTGTATAGTCAACATCTGAATAGCTGGTAACCGACTGAGCGCATCCGGCACGACATTAACCTTCCCCGGATGGTACTTAAGATCAAGATCGTAGTCAGCCATCAGCTCCAACCATCTACGTTGCCTTATATTAAGCTCCTTCTGCGTGAACACATACTTCAAGCTCTTATGATCAGTGAACACCTCGACCCTTTCGCCCAAAAGGTAGTGTCTCCAGATCTTCAAAGCGAAGATCACAGCCGCAACCTCCAAGTCATGAGTTGGGTAATTCTTCTCATGGGTCTTCAACTGTCTTGATGCGTACGCTACAACCTTCCCATGCTGCATCAAAACGCATCCCAATCCTTTCCCAGATGCGTCGCTGTGAATCACCAATCCTCCGCAATTGTCTGGCACGGTCAGAATAGGAGCGGTTATCAATCTCTGCTTCAACGTCTCAAAAGCTGATGCACATTTATCCGTCCACACAAAAGGTACCTCCTTGCGCGTAAGCTTGGTCAACGGCTCCGCCAGACGAGCAAAGTTTTCCACAAATCTTCTGTAATACCCGGTGAGTCCAAGAAAACTTCTTATCTCCGCAACATTCTTCGGAATCGGCCAATCACGAACTGCTGCAATCTTTTCTGGATCGACGGCGATTCCATCGCCAGACACAACATGCCCCAAAAACTTTACTTCCTCCAGCTAAAACTCGCACTTGCTCATCTTCGCATACAATTTCTCTTGTCTTAACATCTGCAGTGCGATCTTCAAATGTTCAGCATGCTCTTCAAAACTCTTCGAATAAACCAGAATATCGTCAATGAACACCTCAATAAACTGGTCCAAGAATGGTGAAAAGATTCGGTTCATCAAGTCCATGAATATAGCTGGTGCATTCGTAACTTCGAAGGGCATCACTAAGTACTCGTAATGTCCATACCGAGTTCGGAATGCCGTCTTGCAAATATCCTCTGCTTTCACTCGAACCTGATGATATCCGGATCGTAAATCCATCTTCGAGAATACCCTCGCGCCACTAAGCTGCTCAAATAGTTCGCCAATACGAGGGATCGAGTACTTGTTCTTAATAGTCACCCGGTTTAATTCTCGATAGTCGATGCACATCCTTCTTGTGCCATCTTTCTTCTTGACTAGAAGAACTGGAGCTCCCCAAGGCGAGTTACTGCTTCGAATCCAACCCTTCTCGAGTAACTCAGTAACCTGCTTCTTAATTTCCTCCAATTCCACTGGTGCCATTGGATAATACACTTTAGAAACTGGCGCTGCACCAGGAATAAGATCAATTGCTAACTCCACGTCTCCCTTCGGCGGTAATCCTGATATATCTTCAAACACGTCCATAAAATCGTGAACAACAGCTGGCTCTTCACCTTTATCAACCTCCACTGATGCAAGAATATTAGTTGTCGGCCTAGCCCTAAACTCGACTGGCCCGACAGAACCGCTTCCTCCAGTGAAGGTAAACTCGGGATGTCCGGGAATCTGGAAAATTACTTTCTTTGCCCTACAATCGATGTGAGCGTGGAAAGTGCCAAGAAAATCCATTCCCAAGACGACTTCGTAGCTGCCTGTATCAATCACCAAGAAATCTGCAAAAAGCTCCCGTCCGCAAATAACAACTGTACAATCTTTACATTCTCTACTAGATATGATTTTCCCATTCCCAGTGTGTATGTCCCAGAAACTAGACAAGGTCGTGCAGGTAATCGAGTGTGTAGCTATAAACTTGGACGACATAAAACAATGGGATGCACCAGAATCAAATAACGTTAATGCGGGAAAACCATGAACGAGTAAAATACCTGAGACAACTTCTCCTGAAGCCTCAGCTTCCTCAGCCGTCAATGTAAAAGCTCGAGCCTGATTGGGTCCTTGAGTCAGCTGCTTCTGTCCCTGAAACGGTTTTTGCGGAGGCTTCTGAATATCATCCCTTGTGCGAAGCTCCGACGGACAAGAATTAACAGTATGATCCGCCGATCCACAAACCAGACAAAGTCCCCGCATCCTGCGATATTCCCTTTGCAAATGTCCGGGTAAGTGGCAATAGCTACAAACCACGTGCTTCTTCTGATCAACGATAGCAGGGTTCTTCATCGGTGTTACACCACGGCGGTCCACTGGAACACCTCTGCGTCCATGAGCTCGGTTTGGTACAAATGCCGGCTTCCTTACCGTAACTGTTGCCTGCTGTGAACTCCCAGTCTTCCCAGATAAGCTCTGCTGTTCTCGGGCTGCCGTAAG
Source organism: Agapanthus africanus (assembly GCA_030015575.1). NCBI lineage: Eukaryota > Viridiplantae > Streptophyta > Magnoliopsida > Asparagales > Amaryllidaceae > Agapanthus > Agapanthus africanus. Next base: position 463,712,785 of record JASDDO010000001.1, read on the forward strand.
TACCTGTGAGAAAGTGGTCAAACCCAGGGAGACAATCTGCCTCTGGATGTCCACATCCAAACTGCGCGTGAACTTCCTTGCCCTGTCTGCAGTGTTGGCAACTAAAGGTCCAGCGAATCTACTGAGCCGTGTCCACTCGGCTGCATCTACATCAACAGGTGCACCATTCTGCCTTAGACTGATGAACTTCTCTTCCATTTCCTCCCGTGCAGTCCGTAGGAAGAACTTCTCCAGGAAACTCTTCGAAAAATCCGCCCACTTGATCGGCTTGGGCAAGCGAGTCTCCTCCACAAGCCACTATTCACGGGCGTAGTCCACTAACTGAATGCGCACCACATCCACCCTTTTATCATCTGGGATCTGCGCCGCAATAAGTAAGTTCTCCGTGTCAACTAGCCACTGCTCCGCTCGCAACGGCTCCTCCAAACCAGTAAAGACAGATGGATCCAAACGCCTGAAATCTGCTACGGTCCCCACTCGATCCACTGGTCTGGCTCCAACATTGTTCTCGGACTGCTGAACGGTCCGCAAACCTTCCTGAAACGATTCAGCTTGCTACTGGATCAGCTCGGTCTGCCTCTTTTGATTTTTCAATATCCCACGTATTACTCCAAGCATAGCGGCTTCGTCAACACGCCATTGGTACGTCTTCAGATTCTTGTCTGCCATGTTCCTGAAATCAAAACACCCAAGTATTAGCATGATAACAGATTCAAAATATAGGTCAAGGCTAGAACTCCGAGTTACTAAATAAGAGTACCGTATTGTAACTATGCCGCGGTATCATAGCTACAATTACATAACTCCACCCAAGTCGCCTAAGTTCTAGAGATAACAAGGAATCAGGTTTCGAGTCGATATGCAAAGGAAGTTTGCACACCGTAGAGATAAAATCAGGAGGAGGTTAGATTCAAGAACGGTAAAATAGCAAGGTGGCAGGACATATTTCCTAAACACGGGTATTCTGATTCGTGTATTGGGTACAATACCCAACTACAAAAAGAATCAACCCAACTAACCTATGTCTCTGATACCAAAAGAACCATGTCACGCCCCGCTTCCCAGAGTACGCTAAGATGGGCACGTGACATAGCTAACCATGCTACCTGTAGGTAGGAAATATCTATCCACAGTCACATTACGGCTGTAGAGATATCAAGAACAGAATATAACTATCTAATACATGTCAATAAGCCAAGATAAAATGAGTCAAGAATAATAAAATACGGAAGCAAAAGATCCAATACAAAATAACTGGAATGTATGTCCCATAATGCGGGCTCACATCAGGAAATAAATGCAGAAAAGTAAAAGAACTAACTACTACTGAATCCTCACTGCTCAGCCTGCTGGCTGAAGTACTCCTGCTCGGACTGCAGCAAAGGTACGGAATCTGGGCCATGCAAAACCCAGACGTCAGTGCGTCATGTCATCAAGTAATAAAATATAAACAGGGTAACAGGCAATGCAAATATAATCATGAATGATAAAGCAGGTGTAACAGTAATATAAATCAGGGCAGTGAAGGGTAGTGTGCAGTGAGTAAACTAAACTGTTCTATTGGGTTTTCTACTCTCAAGTCTTTGAAATCAATTTGATGAATCATCGATGTAACTCAATAGTATCCCGTGCATGCCCGGGATCACGGTCTAAGAATCTCGGGCTGAAACCGAGACGTGCCGCTAGGCACTAACAGGAAAAGGGTACAGACCAACGATGTCAGCAGCATCGTCATGAGGCGGGCCTAGCCTCTAAAACTGATTAGTAAAAGCAAGCAACTTTCGAGTTACAAGTCAGGATTTCATCATTGATTTCCCCATACCCCCAAGTTATGCATGTCAAATCAGGTATTCAGTAATCAAGAACTAATGCCAACACAGGATCAGGTAGGAGCAGGTTTGTCTGGATAGACAACAGGAACGGTCCGTGAGGACTATATGTCAGGTTTGTGGGCATTAGACACAAAATCAGGTAACAGGTAAAGCCATGGTACATCAGGTCAAGTCGAGTGGTGTATTTAGATGTCATGTCATGTAAAGAGTGTACGGTACCATGTCAGGTCAAGTAATATGTGTAGCAAGTCACGTCAGGGTGTACAAGATAACATATGGATGCTCATAATCGACTAGCATAATTATGGTTATAAATAAACAAGTATGGTACTATCAGAACAATAAACAGGCATAGTAACATGATAGCAATAGGTGTAGATTAAACTACTTAGTTGTACGGTTATCCGTTTGGTTTAAGGAATGGTTTTAACATTTCAGGAATGCAGTATTACACATGTGGATGATAAAATCATATTAATAGTTTTAAAATGATCTAGAGATGCAATCGAATGTGAATAAAGCTAAATGTATGCAATCGGTCGTCCGATAGGGTAAAACTATAAAAAAAGGTAATATGGCTATAAAACAATTGTGATTATGAGATCTACATATAAATGTGATTACCATGTATAGTCAACTAAATGCAACAATCAGATTTCAAGTTTTAGATCTGAAATATATAAACGGAACATTGTACTGTTAATCTGGAATTCAAAGCTTTAGATTTCATTTATAGATTAATAAGAAAATAGATAGATTGATATATGAATAGTATGATTAGCATGTAGCAAGATTAACTTGAGTCGACGGGTCACGATACGGAAAACGGAACGTTACGCGTCGGCAGAGAAAAATCGCGACGCGTGCACGGTTCACGGAAAGAGCCCAAACGACAAACAGTGGGGTCACACGGGTCAGGGGTCCTGGCTGGATCGTCGGGGATCGTCGCCGGCACGGTTGGATTCCGGCCACCGAGAAAACGGTGAATAGTTAGGAAAAAGATTTCATAAGGAATGTGGAAAAAGAGAAGAAGAAGAAGATCATACCGTGGTAGGGTGCTCTGGGTTTTCATGGGAGTCGACACGGGGCGACGACGACGAGGGCGTGGTGATTCTCTGGCGAAGGGTAGTGGGTTAAATAGGTGTAGCTTTGGTCGTGGGGTTCGACAGAGGGTGGTGATGGTGGTTTGTTGGGCCGGGACGTAGAGAGGGAGGTGAGGAGGTGACGAGGGTGAAGACGGCGAGTCACCGGCGAAGTTGGGCTCGCGGGAGGTTGCAGCAGGCAGCCTCGTCGGGTGCAGTGAGTCCTCAGGGATCGCTGGAAGGAAGAGAGGAAAGGAAGGACGTGGCGAGGGCGGTCACGAGGGTGAGACAAAGGTGGCGACGATGAGGTAAGGTCGGCGGAGATGGGGCGGCGAAAGTTAGGTTAAGTTTGAGTATGGGTTTGTTTTCGCTGAATAAGAAAAAGAGAGAAGAAAGAATATAACGGGGACGAGAGAGAGAGAGAAAGATACGCGGTAGAGAGAGAGAGATTCGAGAGGAGAGAGATAGAGAGGAAGAGAAAGATCGAGAGGAGAGAGAAAAGTTTGAGGAGAGATGAATTTAGATTCTAGCGCTGGAAAAAGAGAGAAGAGAGAGAGAGAGAAGGAGAAAAGGGAGAGAGAGAAAGGTAAAGCTGTGGGGCCCGGGGTCATTGAAGGTTTTGATTGGCTGGGGAGAATTGTTTTGGTTTGGGGAAGGGTTTTAAAAGATTTACCAAAATATTTACCGTGCCTAAAGAATTAAATTCGTTGGTTTTAAGAAATCTAATAGGCTGAAGAAAATATTTTAGTTGATTAAAAGATTTAGAAAAAATAGGATTTGGCGGAAATACAAAATATTTCAGAATTGCACCCGGGTCGGGTCCAAAAATTTGAATTTGAAATATGAAAAATATTAGCAAGTTCCAAAATTTGAAATAAATGATTTTGTAATGAAAAAGCATACCCCCAAGAACGGAGGCACGTACGTACGCGTAGTCGTCCAAACACGTCCGTTTCACTGAACGGGACGAGAATACGATGCAAGGACGCTACTACAGGGTTAGGGGTATCAAGAAGGCCATGACAAGTATTGTTAAACTATTTTAAGTAACTTAATTGTAATATGCAAACATATGTAATGTTGGGGTAAATTATAACTAGTAACAGCCAAAACATGATAAATGAAATAAATACCACAACACCACACATACGGTAATAGAAATTTATAGAACTGGACTCGGTTGTTACACGACTCGCAGGGAGAAATACCTTTATGAGACCCTTACGGCTCACGAAGTCAAAAGTCTTAGTCGACAGAATCCTTACCCTGTCTAATAAGCCACCTTTGTTCGACATCGACTAAGGAAAATGATGATTCGCTCATGGCAATATCCCAGTTGTAAGGGTGCTGATGCCGAAATCGATGTCTAATCCCAAACTTGCAGCGAAAAGCCAGCAAGCCACACATGCATACGAAATAGCCGAAATGATGGGGCAACTTGCAAATAAAAAGTCAGCAAGTAAAAATGTATGCATGCAAAATAGCCGAAATGATTGGGCAACTCGCAATAAAAAACAACGAGTAAAAATAAAACAAATAGCCGAAATGATTGAGCACCGCGAAAAAATAGCCGAAATGATTGGGCAATCGCGACCTTCGCGATATAAAAGCTGAAATGATAAAGCATCGCAGAAAGAAACAAAAAAAATGAAATTTATGCCCTACAAGTGATATTACAGCAATCCCTGTATACAATCCATAGGCGCAAACAAAGAAGGAATCATGCCTTTTCTCCCCAGGTTTCATCAGAAGAAGAAGCCAAATCTCAACGGTTCACTGATGGCCTGGAGATCATCTCAACATCCGTTTCATTACGAAAAACACAACATCAAGCAAAGTGGAACAGCGGAAACTCCCAGTTCCATGACTCGGCAGTGCACAAACGACCGAAAGTCAAACCCCAACTCTGTGAAATGCGGATATAATCAAAAAATTCCTGGTTACGTGGAACGCGGCTTATGTCAATCCTGACCCCGTGGGAAACGTCCAGAGCGGATCCTGGTTCTCGCAGAGCACGGCATTGACCCCGTGTGAAGCATCCAGAGCAGAGCCTGGTCCTCGCCGAACACGGCAGTGAACCCGTGGGAAGCATTCAGACCAAATTCCTGGTTACGTGGAATGCGGATAACGTCAATCCTGACCCCATAGGAAACGTCCAGAGCGGATCCTGGTCCTCTCAGAGCACGGTAATGACCCCATGTGAAGCATCCAGAGCGGAGCTTGGTCCTCGCCGAACACGGCAGTGAACCCGTGGGAAGCATCCAGAGTAAATTCCCGGTTACATGGAACACGGATAATGTCAATCCTGACCCCGTGGGAAACGTCCAGAGCGGATCTTGGTCCTTGCAGTGCACGGCAATGACCCCGTGTGAAGCATCCAGAGCGGAGCCTGGTCCTCGCCGAACACGGCAGTGAACCCGTGGGAAGCATCCAGAGCAAAATTCCTGGTCACATGGAACGCGGATAACGTCAATCCTGACCCCGTGGGAAACGTCCAGAGCGGATCCTGGTCCTCGCAGAGTACGGCAATGACCCCGTGTGAAGCATCCAGAGCGGAGCCTGGTCCTCGCTGAAGACGGCAGTGAACCCGTAGGAAGCATCCAGAGCAAATTCCTGGTTACGTGGAACGCGACTTATGTCAATCCTGACCCCGTGGGAAATGTCCAGAGCGGATCCTTGTCCTCCCAGAGCACGGCAATAACCCTGTGTGAAGCATCCAGAGCAGAGCCTGGTCCCCGCCGAACACGGCAGTGAACCCGTGGGAAGCATCCAGAGCAAATTCCTGATTATGTGGAACGCGAATAACGTCAATCCTGACCCCATGGGAAACGTCCAAAGCGGATCCTGGTCCTCGCAGAGTACGGCAATAACCCCGTTTGAAGCATCCAGAGCAGAGCCTGGTCCTTGCCGAACACGGCAGTGAACCCGTGGGAAGCATCCAGAGCAAATTCCTAGTTACGTGGAACGCGGATAACGTCAATCCTGACCCCGTGGAGAACGTCCAGAGCGGATCCTGGTCCTCGCAGAGCACAGCAATGACCCCGTGTGAAGCATCCAGAGTGGAGCCTGGTCCTTGCCGAACACGGCAGTGAACTCGTGGGAAGCATCCAAAGCAAAATTGCTAGTCACGTGGAACGCGGATAGCGTCAATCCTGACCCCGTGGGAAACGTCCAGAGTGGATCCTGGTCCTCGCAGAGCACGGCAATGACCGCATGTGAAGCATCCAGAGCGGAGCCTGGTCCTCGCCGAACACGGCAGTGAACCCGTGGGAAGCATCCAGAGAAAAATTCCTGGTCACGTGGAACGCGGATAATGTCAATTCTGACCCCGTAGGAAACGTCCAGAGCGGAGCCTGGTCCTCACAGAGCTCGGCAATGAACCCGTGGGAAGCATCCAGAGCAACCCCTGACTCCGTGAAATGCGGATAAGGGCAACTTCACCCATCACTTGCGGGTCCTTACGACTCGTAAGGGAGCAAATTCTCTTGTGAGATTCTTACGACTTTCAAGAGAAAACACACTTAGGAATCATCACGATTCTTAAGGAGAAATTATACCTACAGAATCCTCTCGACCCGTAGGGAGAAAATTCTTTATGAGACCCTCACGGCTCATAAAGTTGAAAAGTCTTAGGAGGCAGAGCTTAACCCTAAATCCTAAGCCATCGTTGTCCTGCAAAGAGATCGAGATAGACTATCCACAGAATACATTCAATAAAAAGGGACACATTATTGAGAAGAAAAATATGTCCTTTATTCATGAACCAAAATGAATACAAAGTACAATTCGTGAAAGAAACAAAAAATATACTCTTATTCAGGAGTATGTACAAAGAAAAAAAATATATCTACAAGTCTTCAAGTCGGCGGGCGATTTAGCAGATTGGTCAGCTCATCCTTCTTTCGCTGGGCCTCGCCTTCTTGATTCAATATCACCAAAAGATGGGCCTCTGCCTGAGCTTGCTGGGCCTGATATGAGGCAAGCCGGCCTTCGAGCTCTTTCTCGGTAGCTTTGTGAGCCTCAACCCTTTCACGAGTGAACACGGAGGTTTTGTCGATGGCCACCACCTCCTTGATGGCCTCTTGAAGCACTCGCCAGAGTTCATACGCTTTGTTGGCTTTGGCCGTAAGGTTGGCTTGGAGCTCGTTCAACGCCTTAGAAGCCAGCTCCCTCTCTGAAAATTTACGGCCGAGCCTCTTCTCGCATGACACCATGTTCGCCGCGTACCGTTCTATCAGACCCCGCAAGCCCGCCTTCGCAGCCACAGCCTCCGAAGAAAGGCGGGTACATTCAAGCACGTGCAAGCAAGCCTCCACCTGCCGGCAAAACTCAACCCAGATTTGCACCACTGCTTCACTATGATAGGTGGCAAGAAAGGGAAGGGAGCCGTTAGCTTTAGCAGAAAATTCTTCGGCCGTGATTACGTTTCCAGCACGAAGTTCCTCAATCAAGGATGACAGAGAGGCGAGGCTTAGCTTGGCCATCCGTTCCGAAGCTCCCAGAGCATAGGGCCCAGGTGGCATAATGATGCGCGACTCCAACGCAGTAAGAACTGGCAGAGCTGTTCAGATTTATAAACAGTCAGCTGAATGTGTAAGCAAAAGAACAAATGGAACAACGTTGAGACTTTACTTACCTACAGTCATGCAAGAAGGAGCTGAAGGCTCCCCTGGCCCTTCGAGAACCTCAACCTCATCATCGGCCTCCATGGCTGTAAAGGACATCAATGTCATTTTGCGAAATAATAGCAATGCTGTGAAAAGATGGTAAACAACACTAACCTTGCCCAGAAGAGAGGACGATGCACTGAGGAGATATTGCTTACGGAGCAGCCATCTCCAACAGGCGCTGAAAAGACTGCCTAGGAGACAAGTCGGCAATAGAAGCCGCCTGTTTACCCCAATCAGAGCAAAGCTCTATTCAAATTCTAAGGCGGGAGATGAAGCAACGCTCCATCTTCCCCCAATCAGAGCAAACCACTAATTTGAAAATCTAAATTTTAATAAATGAAGCAACGCTTCAGATTCTTTACGCTGCGCGTAACGTGCCACGTGTCAGGCGTTGATACGCCAGCGCAGCGCCCAAGAAGGCGCGCCCAATCAGAGCAAAGCTCTATTTTAAGCAAAATTAAATGAAGCAATGCTTCAGTTGCGCAAGCACTGCGCCGCGCGACACGTGTCAGCGCAGATGCGCTGCGCTGTGCGCCGCGCGACACGTGTCAGCGCAGATACGCTAGCGCAGTTGCGCCGCGCTGTACAGCGCGGCGAGACACATGTCTGTTGGGGTCAAAATTTGCACCCCGGTTGACCGAGTCAAAGTCAAGGTAAACCCCTAAGCTAGGTGGGCCCAAACCCAAGTCAAGCGGGCCCATGCCCAAGTCAAGCCCGCGGCCAGCCTCCCCATGCCAACAACAAAATCATGTAATAAATAATTTTTATGTAATTTTTTATACATGAATGTATGCAAAATGGGCATAAAGCCAATATTTTGTAAGCTCATGGCTTATGTGTAAAAAATGAAATGGCACATGAGCCATGGGATAGGTAAAATGCCATTTTATGAAGCCCAAGGGGCTATATGCAAATATGTAAGCCTATAAAAGGCAACATGATGAATAAAAAAAAGACACTTTTTTAATTCTCTCAACAAAAATTTTAGATCTGAGATCTTTTGTGCCTCCTGCTCCTTCTCCAAGGTTCTAAACCTTCTCATTTCTTTGAATTAAATCAAGAGTTTTACTCTTTCTTTTCAAAAACTAAGAAGTCTTCCACCACAAAACCCACAAAGGAGAACTTGGATCTACCATTAGATCACAGAAAGGAGAGATTTTTAGATCTCACATCTCTTGATCATCAAGATCCAGCCAACAGAGGAAGAAGAAGAATACCCCCTTTCATCAACCAAAACATTTCAGGAGTTTAACTCTATATATTTACATATATATATATATATAATAAATATTTCCTTTCTGAAGCATAGCTTCTGGTTCTGGGACTGAAAGCCCCTTTATCTCGCCAGCGCCCAGCGCTTGAGCGCAAAGCGCCCACGTGCCGACACGTGGCGCGCTTGCGCTCAGGCGCACTGCGCTCGAGCGCAACGCGCCCACGTGCCGACACGTGGCGCGCTTGCGCTTAGGCGCACTGCGCTCGAGCGCAAAGCGCCCACGTGCCGACACGTGGCGCGCTTGCGCTCAGGCGCACTGCGCTCGAGCGCAAAGCGCCCACGTGCCGACACGTGGCGCGCTTGCGCTCAGGCGCACTGCGCTCGAGCGCAAAACGCCCACGTGCCGACACGTGGTGCGCTTGCGCCTGAGCGCACAGCACCTAAGCGCACAGCTCTCAAGGCGCTGGCCCCACGCATCCCTTAGATGCCTTTCCCCCCTCTTTTTATATACATACATATGTATACATATTTACACACACATGTACCCCACGACACTGTCCCTGTTAGAAAAAAATTTCTAACGGGGCGCTGCCCCGCACCCCGCAAGGGGGCTGCTAGCCCCCTTGACCCCTAGCCCGCTATCCGGGTAGAGAGACCCCCGTAAAAACTCCGAGTGGCTCCCGATATATCCAAAACCCCCCTTTCAAAACACAACACACGTACACCGCACATTGAGTTCGCATGACCAGTTTAACCCGTTAATCGGAGGTTCCTTCACCCCAAAGGCGAGGGGTAATTAACGGCAGCTTAGCCCGCGGCTGCCGGAGATTCGGATCCCCACAATCATTAAACCCCGGCCTACCCTAGGCAGGGGGAATCTGTAGTACGCCTGACAAGCGCGCGAGTATTCCCATCTTAATGGGGTGACGAAAAACACCCTACAGATTCTGGCACGCCCGGTGGGACCAATCTCTCCTCCCATATTTCGGGTTAAGCTTTTATGCGAACTCAATCAATATACATACCTATATTTATACTAAAATAATGCTCTTTCATGCAGGTTTTCAGGCAATCATTTTCAACAATGTCTCCAAAAATGAACTCAGCTCTCAGCACGGCTCTCATTTCTTACACAATGAAGATAGACTCCAGGACGGTCCTCCCGGCCAGTCTTGGGCGACAGTGGGAGGAGCCGCTGCTACCATTCGGCTCTATCATGTTCATGCCAGTGGGCGCCATCCCAGCTCCTCAAGCCCCGGTGGCAGACAAACCGGTCTCGAAAGGCAAGAGGCCAAACGTGGTGATCGCGAGGGCACCTCAGCCCAAGCGCCATTCCGTTTCCGAACGACTCTCCGTGGGCCCAGCTGGGGGCAAGGCCATAGACACCAACAAAGCGACAGGGCGTCTCGCGCAAGCTCTGGCAGTGCCCCTGACAACTGCTCGATCGGGTGTCTTCTCTAAGCTCCCCGCTAATCAACTCACAATGGCTTCCCGGATAAAGGATGCCTGCCACGCCTTCAAAATCGAGAAGCTGAGGGAGAAAAGGCTCAAATATAGAGCCAACAAAAGGGCTAGGGCTCCTGCCAGGCCGAACCTCATGAGGTTCGAAGAACAGGGTTACCCCGCCGAAGATGAGGAAATGGCTGGGTATGTGGTCCACACTGTCTACACGGTAGGCACGCGCAGCAAGAGCAAGGACGGGGCTACCACATCTCAAACCCAATCTGGCTTGAATGTGGTGGCCGCTTCCCAAGAACAGCCGCCTCTGCTGGGTGATGAAAACCCTCTCGATGAGGATGATAGGAAGAAAGACCCTTCGGTCAATGAGGAATCGGGCTCGGAAAGCGAAGAAGAGCCGACTTTCCTCCCTAAGACCGCGGAGCAAGAGCTGCTTCAAGAGCTCCGGAAGCAGCTCAGAAACAAAGACAAGGAGATGGCCAAGCTCTACTCAAAAATTGACGACTTGACAAATGTCGTCCTGCAGCTCACGGCCCAACTTGCCTCTCAGCCGCCCAATCAAGCACAGGGCTCTGCTCATGAACCGGGAAACGTTGTCCCGAGACAGCCGGTGCCTATTCCCTCAAATCCAAAGGTGGGCGGACTGCATGAAAGTCAATCGCATCCTATCTCAGGGAATGTCCTGGCTACTGATGACAGTAGCCCGCTAACTCAAGATCAAATCATGGATTTGGTTGCCAGCAAAGTCAAAACATTGGTGGCCGAAGCCGAAGCGCAAAAGGATATCAGCAGTAGTGGGAGACCATATCCTGCTCAGTATGATCTGGTAGAATTTCCTAGCGGCTATGCCATCCTTAAATTCGGAAGATTCGATGGGACGGGAAATGCGAATCAATATATCGCCCACTTCAAAGCCTCTTGCGGGAATACTGGGGGCAACGATGCGCTTCTCCTCCGCCAGTTCGTTAATAGCTTGACCGATGTTGCTTTCGACTGGTACGCAAGCATACCGGATGGCTCCGTTACTACTTTCGTCCAAATGGAATCTTTGTTTCGACAAAGGTTCATGAGCGTCAGCGATAAGATCACCATTGCCGAGCTCGTAAGGATCAAGCCCAAGAGCAACGAAAGCAACACGGATTTTATAACCCGATGGCGCAATCTCTCCGTCAAATGCGAACCGCCGATAGAGCAGGACCAATCTGTCAGTCTCCTCGTCGGAAATCTCAACAATTGGATGGCCCCGTTTCTATGCACCGCGGGTCTCAAAACATTCCAAGAGCTGACCAGGAAGGTTCAGATGCTGGAGCGCTCAAAGCAGGAGTCCTCCTCTGACTCCCAAAATAACAATTGGCCCTGGAGAAACCGAAAGGACAATAATCGCAAAGGCGGAAACTCCGATGATTCTGAATCTTTCAACACTTCGGCTAACCGAAATAAGCAAGGGATGAGCGGGCCTAGCGCCAACCAGCCTCGGAAGCCAATGTTCGGAGAGGGAGGAGAATCTCCACTGAAAGAGAAGCTGGATAAGGTCTATTCCTTCAGAAGGGACAAAATCCGTAAAATATTCAAAGACGCCCTGAAGAACGGTCTACAACTGCCAGAGTCAAAAAGACCGCAGGAAACGAATAGGACCGACGACCCTAAATACTGCCCCTATCACAGAGTGATAGGTCATGCCATTGATGACTGCTTCGTCTTCAAAGATTGGGTCGAAAAACAATACAAGGCAGGAGAGATAGAACTGTCTAAAGGCGTGTTAACAAACAGTCAAGCTGCAACCGCCAATTTCATACAAACGGAGACCGAAGTTCTTCGTGAAACTGATTCTCTCAGACATCTGTCTTTCTCTGAAAACAATTGACCACCACGTCATTAAACTGGGAACAATTGACCACCATGTCACTAAACTGGGAATAATCGACCTCTAAGTCGTTAAACTGGGAATGTAAAAAAATGTAAATAAACAAAAAATGTGTAAATAAATGAAAATAAAGCCGAAATGATGGGGCAACCGCGAATAAAAGCCGAAATGATAGGGCAATCGCGATCTTCGCGATAAGAAAAGCTGAAATGATAGAGCAATCGCGGTAAAAAAAGAAAAGAAAAGAAAAGAAAAACGGCGAATGATGAGTCGCTCCTGGTACCATATTCCAGTGCAGCGATGCAGGCGCCAACCAAAATCCAATTTCTCAAAATTCGCCAGCCCTACGGCCAGTCCCCGAATTGACTACCGTATACAATCCACGGGCTCAAATAATTCTCGTCATACCCATGCCCCACCACAATCACCAGCTATGCGGCTGGTCTCCGTTCTTGAAATTATTCTCCATTGAGAAGACCCACTCATGTGTCCTCACGATACATGAGGAGAACAAACTTTTGTGGGATCCTTACGACTCACAAAGGGAAAAACACACTTAGGAGTCCTCACGACTCCAAAGGGGAAAATACACCTGCGGGATCCTTACGACTCGTAGGGAGAAAATGTTTTATGGGACCCTCACGGCCCATAAAATTGAAAAGTCTTAAAGGATAGGGATCTAAACCTATCTCCTAAGCCATCTCTCCCCAATCCCCAAGTGGCGAATGATGAGTCGCTCCTGGTACCATATTCCAGTGCAGTGATGCAGACGCCAACCAAATTCAAAATCCCATACCCCAATGGCGAATGATGAGTCACTCCTGGTACCATATTCCAGTGCAGCGATGCAGACACCAACCAAATTCCAAACTCAAATCCCAAATGGCGAATGATGAGTCGCTCCTGGTACCATATTCCAGTGCAGCGATGCAGACGCCAACCAAATTCCAAATCCCAATGGCGAATGATGAGTTGCTCCTGGTACCATATTCCAGTGCAGCGATGCAGACGCCAACAAAGTCCTGAAATTTTTCCGGCCCTACGGTCTGGATCATACATCCTGCAAAACCGTATACAATCCACGGGCGTAAAACGATCCCAAACTCTCTCAAGTCCTACCGGTGAGACCACATTCAAAGTCCCACCAAAAAAATAAATAATAAATAAATAAAAAAATTTAAAAAGAATGGTATGTCCACAAGCAAAATGGGCACGGATGAAAACCCGAAAGGGCTCCGTGAGTAAAAACAGCAGGACTGCCGGCGAGTTTGTGAAAACCCGAAAGGGCGCAAACTCGTAAAAAAAAAAAGAAATGAAATGCACTCGCAAAGTCCTCTCAACTTTGTGAGGAGAAAATTCCCGCGTGAGATCCTAACGACTCACAAAGGAGCAACACACTTAGGAGTCCCTACGACTCCTAAGAAGAAAATACACCTACGAGATCCCTTCGACTCGTAGGGAGAAAATGCTTTTATGGGACCCTTACGGCCCATAAAATTGAAAAGTCTTAGGTGATAGGGACCTAAAACCTGTGTCCTAAGCCATCGTTTCCTAATAAGCAAACGCAAATGATAATTCGCTCCTGGTACCATATTCCAGTGTAGCGATGCTGATACCAAACAAAAAAACCAGCTTCCAAGTCCTCCCGGGGCAAATGATGAGTTGCTCCTGGCATTATTCCAGTGCAGCAATGCAGATGCCAAACCAAAACCAATCCCAAAATCCTCTCATGACAAATGATGATTCGCTCCTGGTACCATATTCCAGTGTAGCGATGCTGATGTCAACCCAAATCAAATCAAACCAACAACCTCTACGGCGGAATCATGCTTCGTCCCAGAATATACCCCATGTTGAAATCATGCTTCGCCTCGGGATATCTACCTTCCCTGCCGGAATTATGCTCCGCCTCGGAATCAAATCAACCAACCAGCTCTGCGTCGGAACCATACTTCGTCTCAGAGTGCACCCCGTGTCGAAATCATGCTTCGTCTCGGTGTATCTGCCTTCCCTGTCGAAATTATGCTTCGTCTCGGAATCAAGTTAGCCAACAAGCTCTACGCCGGAATCATGCTCCGTCCCAGAATATACCCCGTTTCGAAATCAATGCTTTGCCTCGGAATATTTTCCTTCCTTGACGGAATTATACTTCGCCTAGGAATCTACCTCTGCATCGAAATCATGCTTCGGTCAGAATGTCTGCCGCTAATCGAAATGATGCTCCGATCCTTGGAATTATGCTCCGCAAATTGGAATGATGCTTCGCTCATCGAAATGATGCTCGGATCCTTGGAATTATGCTCCTCTCTTCGGAATGATGCTCCGAACCCTTCGGAATGATGCTCCGATCCCTGGAATCATGCTCCGCCCTTCGGAATGATGCTCCGATCCCCTGGAATCATGCTCCGCTCATCGGAATGATGCTCCGATCCTTGGAATTATGCTCCGCCAATTGGAATGATGCTCCGCTCATCGGAATGATGCTCCGATCCTTGGAATTATGCTCCGCTCTTCGGAATGATGCTCCGAACCCTTCGGAATGATGCTCCGATCCTTCGGAATCATGCTCCACCCTTCGGAATGATGCTCCGACCCCTGGAATCATGCTCCGCTCTTCGGAATGATGCTCCGAACCCCTGGAATCATGCTCCGCTCTTCGGAATGAAGCTCCGACCCTTGGAATCATGCTCCACCCTTCGGAATCATGCTCCGAACCCCTGGAATCATGCTCCGCTCTTCGGAATGATGCTCCAAACCCCTGGAATCATGTTCCGCTCTTCGGAATGATGCTCCGACCCTTGGAATCATGCTCCACCCTTCGGAATCATGCTCCGAACCCCTGGAATCATGCTCCGCTCTTCGGAAAGATGATCCGAACTCTGGAATCATGCTCCGCTCTTCGGAAAGATGCTCCGAACTCCGAGATGATGCTCCGCCCCTGGAATGATGTTCTATCTCGAAGTCCAACTTCAAGATCCATCAATTTCATGCACACAATTCAAATGTGCGGTATGCATTTATTGATGGGGGGCACTTTGTTGGGGTCAAAATTTGCACCCCGGTTGACCGAGTCAAAGTCAAGGTCAACCCCTAAGCTAGGTGGGCCTAAGCCCAGGTCAAGCGGGCCCATGCCCAAGTCAAGCCCGCGGCCAGCCTCCCCATGCCAACAACAAAATCATGTAATAAATAATTTTTATGTAATTTTTTATACATGAATGTATGCAAAATGGGCATAAAGCCAATATTTTGTTAGCTCATGGCTTATGTGCAAAAAATGAAATGGCACATGAGCCATGGGATAGGCAAAATGCCATTTTGTGAAGCCCAAGGGGCTATATGCAAATATGTAAGCCTATAAAAGGCAACATGATGAAAAAAAAACACTTTTTTAATTCTCTCCACAAAAATTTTAGATCTGAGATCTTTTGTGCCTCCTGCTCCTTCTCCAAGGTTCTAAACCTTCTCATTTGTTTGAATTAAATCAAGAGTTTTACTCTTTCTTTTCAAGAACTAAGAAGTCTTCCACCACAAAACCCACAAAAGGGAACTTGGATCTACCATTAGATCTCAGAAAGGAGAGATTTTTAGATCTCACATCTCTTGATCATCAAGATCCAGCCAACAGAGAAGGAAGAAGAAGACCCCCTTTCATCAACCAAAACATTTCAGGAGTTTAACTCCATATATTTACATAGATATATATATATATATAATAAATATTTCCTTTCTGAAGTATAGCTTCTGGTTCTGGGACTGAAAGCCCCTTTACCTCGCCAGCGCCCAGCGCTCGAGCGCAAAGCGCCCACGTGCCGACACATGGCGCGCTTGCGCTCAGGCGCACTGCGCTCGAGCGCAAAGCGCCCACGTGCCGACACGTGGCGCGCTTGCGCTCAGGCGCACTGCGCTCGAGCGCAAAGCGCCCACGTGCCGACACGTGGGCGCGCTTGCGCTCAGGCGCACTACGCTCGAGCGTAAAGCGCTCAAGCGCAAAACGCCCACGTGCTGACACGTGGCGCGCTTGCGCCTGAGCGCACAGCACCTAAGCGCACAGTGCTCAAGGCGCTGGCCCCACGCATCCCTTAGATGCCTTTTCCCCCTCTTTTTATGTACATACATATGTATACATATTTACACACACATGTACCCCACGACACTGTCCCAGTTAGAAAAAAATTTCTAACGGGGCGCTGTCCCGCACCCCGCAAGGGGGCTGCTAGCCCCTTTGACCCCTAGCCCGCTATCCGGGTAGAGGGACCCCCGTAAAAACTCTGAGTGGCTCCCGATATATCCAAAACCCCCCATTCAAAACACAACACACGTACACCGCACATTGAGTTCGCATGACCAGTTTAACCCGTTAATCGGAGGTTCCCTCACCCCAAAGGCGAGGGGTAATTAACGGCAGCTTAGTCCGCGGCTGCCGGAGATTCGGATCACCACAATCATTAAACCCCGGCCTACCCTAGGCAGGTGGAATCTGTAGTACGCCTGACAAGCGCGCGAGTATTTCCATCTTAATGGGGTGACGAAAAACACCCTACAGTGTCAGAGCAGATGCGCGAGCGCAGTTGCGCTGCGCTGTGCGACACGTGTCACGCGCTGGAGCATTTGCGCCAAACAGAATAAAGATTTTTAAAGAAATCTTTGTTCTTGTTAAAATAAGAAGATTTTCTTCTGTAAAATAGAAGCCCTTGGATCAAAGATCCAACGGTGGGGAAAATTTCCCAAATCACTCAGAGAAGGATCTCTTTAACAAATTTAACAAATTTATGAGCACTATAAAAAGGACCCCAAGCCTCAATTCAAAGGCATCAACATTTTTCTTGAAAAAAGTCAAGAGCTTCAAACAGAGAGAGAACTCTGAGAAAATTCCAAATAAAGAGGTAAAAACCTTCACGAGAGAGAAGAAATCTCTTTTAATAAATCATTGATCTAAAAACCAGATCAATGATCTTCACATAATAAACAGTGCTTTGCACTTCTTATGAACCACTGGTTCTTTAAAACAAGAAAACAACAACAAAAAAAAAAAAATAGTGCTTTGCACTTTTATGAACCTCTGGTTCTTGAAATAAAAAGAAAAACTTATTTTTCTTTGATCTAAATTAGATCAAGAAATCAAATAGTGCTTTGCACTTCTGTTCTTGAATCTAAAAGATTCTTAGTCTTTGCACTTCCAAACCGCGCTGTTGCGCTCTTGGGAAAGCGCCACGTGTCAGCATCTGAATCACTTGCGCTGTGAGTTTTGAGATAGAGCTTTGCTCTCTGTGATTGGCGCAACTTACCAAGGTGCGCCACGCGTCAGCAGCGCAAGCGCAGCGCACTGCGCTTGCATGACACGTGTCGTCATCACAAGCGCTTGCGCTCTCTGATTGGCGCAAAGCGCCTGAAAATGCAATGCATTTTCTGAAGGGCCAGGCCCAATTAAAAGACCAAACAGGCCTAATTAAATTGATGCTCTGCATCATTTATAAATGGGCAAAGCCCAAACTAAATAATAAAAATGCTATGCAGATGCCTTGCAGAGCCCAAAATAAATTGATACTCTGCATCTTTTATAGGCAGAGCCCAAACAAAAGAATAGAAAATAATGCAATGCATTATTTTAAAATGGGCCAAGCCCTAACACAGGTCTAACAGACAAAAAACAAATAAAAGGCGTTGAATACTTTTCAACTGGACTTAGCCCAATCATGGCCGTAAGTCCTCAAATTAAATTGACTGAGCGAGATTGCTCCCTTAAATCAATTTATATCCGGTTCGAGGGTACATCTCCGAGCTCCTCTGACACCTCTCGTTGTAATCCTTCAACGACGTCAGAGAGGCGACGGGTCCCAACGACCACACATGAATATGACTGCGGGGTCCTTAAACTCGTGGACCGAAACGTCCCTAAACTAATATTGGACCGAGACGTCCCTAAACTAATATTAGACCGAAACGTCCCTAAACTAATATTGGACCACCACGTCCCTAAACTGGCGATGGACCGAAACGTCCTTAAACTAATGATGGACCACCACGTCCCTAAACTGGAATGCGGACCACCACGTCCCTAAACTGGAATGCGGACCACCACGTCCCTAAACTGGAGCATGGACCGCAACGTCCCTAAACTACCTATGGACCACTACGTCCCTAAACTGGAACAATAGACCCTCCAAATGCTCTTTTGCCGGATCTAAACGATCCCGTTTAAGTTGATCTTAGCCCCCAAACACGGCTAACGTATCCTTAAACATTCAAACGGACTATAAAACTCCAAATCAACCTTGGTTCAAGGGTACATCTCTGAACTCCTCTGACACCTGCCGTTGTAATCCTTCAACGACGTTAGAGAGGTGACGAGTCCCGATGGCCAGATATTAAATGGATTATCACGTTAAGTTGATCTTAGTCTCAAACATGACTATCGTATCCTTAACGAACGTTTAAGTTGATCTTAGCCGCAACGCGACTAATGCATCCTTGAACTAAAAACACCAAACCCAAATCTAAGTAAATACGGATTTGGACTAATCCACGTCCTACGGGCGACGGCATTACTCAGTTTCCGTATACAATCCATGGTCAACCACAAACAAAACAAACACACACGACACGAAGTGAAATTCTGGAGAAGGAGAAAGTTATTACCGCGATGCGGTAGCGTAATTAACTGCAGGGGCTTACGCTTGCAGGGAAGAGCGTCCCTACAATCAAAAACCCCTCAAGCGAGGGGGAATCTGACGAAGTCTGCTACATCGGCTGCATCCGTCTAAACCTCCGATACACGGTGCCATAAATCAACTTGGCATCTTCGGAGAGGTGGACGGATAAAACCAAATAGCATCAGCCCCGAATCTCAGCGTCCGGACATCGCGGTCCTGTGCGCCGTCTTTCGGAGGGGAACAGATTCTAGCACGCCCGGTGGGACCTCTTCCTCTTTCCACTCCACACTTCGTGTGTCGTCTTCGCGAACCAATCGCGGTTTGTTAAATGGTTGCCTTCGGATTTCAAGTTACTAAGATTTGGTCTTTTGCCTAGCGCAGAACTCAAGATTCAATGGCCTCTAATTGCACCAACTGCTCGAAGTGCCAATGCAACAGACGCTCCGCCTCACCTGGAGGTGTAGCATATGGGCCCCAAGCAGCTTCCTTCCTCGCTCTGCCGATAGACCAGGTGGCCCAAGCCACCACTGGCCTGTTCTTCGGGACCATGATCCCACCTACAAGCTTCCCTACGCCAATACCTGCACCGGAAGTGAACAAAAAGTCGGTCTTCGACCAGCTCACTGCTACGACGGCCCCTGCCAACGGGTCGCCCGCTACCAAACCGACAGCCTCTGTTTTCACCAGGCTAAATCTGAACTCTAAAATGGCTGTCCAAAGGGGGGCAACAGTTGCTGCTTCAGAAGTCGTCAAGGCGGCTTCCCCTGTCAAAGAGTCAGTCTTTTCAAGACTGACGATTCCTGCTCCTGCCCCTGCTCAAGAATCTGTCTTCGACAGGTTGAATATCACCCCTCAAAAGACAACCTCAGTCTTTAAGAGGTTAACACCAGCGACGCCTCATTCAAACAGGGGGCAAAAAGAAGATGTCTCAATCTCCGAGCCAGTCCCAACGGCTCGTCATGCTCGATGTCGCCATTGGTAACGAGTGAGGAAGGCATGGGGCAACTCCTCCTCAGGGCTAACTCCACCGGCTCCAGTGGTGGAAGTCAACGCTGCTGTTCCAACTGGGAACAGCTTTGAACTGCTGAGGAGGGTATGGAAGAATTCTCCAACCGCTACACTGAAAAGATCTCCTCCGCCTGCGGAGAGAGTCCCAGAAACAAAGCAAGAACAGCCCCCTCAACGGCTGTCCTCAAGAATTTATAAAGTTTGGAAGAGGGTTCAAGATGCCGTTATTGACATGGATCACTCCCGTCAACGAAAGAAGATGAAGGTGCAAAAAGAAAATGACCATCCTATTAAACAGCAGAGGACAACGATCACCAAGATGCCCACTGCAACGGCCCCTTCAACTTCAACGGTCCACAAAAGAAGAAGGCCGGAGAAAACCCCCGCGCCCGCGGCAAATGCCAAAGGTGGTGAACCTAAACGCCCTAAGTCCGGGGGCATGATAGTTCATACAGTTTATGTGGCATCGGGGAAGGAGGGTAGCCGCATATCAACAGGTCATAGACTGCACACGAGGTCGGTGACCAAGGCTCAGGAGCAGCAGCAGAAGCTCCAAGAAATAATGAACGCTATGGCCGCACTTACAGGGCCAAAAGAAAACCTTGAAACGTCCTCGGATGAACGCCAAGAGGAAAAAACCGACGCCGAATTCCTTCGTCGAATATTGGAGAAGAAGGACAAAGAGGCTACTGAACAAGCAGCCAACATACAGCGTATGGGCCTCCTCTTCCAAGACATGATAGGGATGATGATACAACAAGATCCTCCGGCTGAAGAGCCCCCGATCGTCCTTGGAGACGATAGGTGAGAAACATCAAATCCTCCACCAGCTCTGTCGATGGCTAAGGAGGATACAATCTCCAAAGCTGATTTGGATGAGTACATCGCCCTGCAAATATGGGTTCATCATGCGACCGAAGCGGCCGGTCAGGTCGTAAAAACGGGGCGGCCATATCCAAGTTGGTACGATCAAATCAAGTACCCACCCGGTTACACAATTCCCAAGTACCATGTCTACAAAGGGACGGGCAATCCTCATCAGCATGTTGCCCAGTTCAGGGCACTCTGCGGCAACACCGGCGGTGATGACAAGCTGTTGCTTCGCCAGTTTGTTGGAAACTTATCAGATACGGCGTTCGAATGGTACTCTGAGCTCCCGAATGACTCTATTAAAACTTTCGCGGAGATGGAGCTGTTGTTTACTCAGCGTTTTCCAAGCGCCAGTGAACGTACCCCGATGACAGCACTGATTAACGCCAGGGTAAAACCCGGCGAGACGTGGGTTCAGTACGCTATACGATGGCGGAACTTATGGTCGAAATGTGAGCAGCGCATTGAAGAAGCTCCCGCGGTGGGTATGTTTGTGGGAACCCTTGATCCGCAAGCAACCATCTCACAATTTATGATGTTTTTCAAGCCAACTACCTTCCAGACCTTGATTGACAAACTAGCGCAAATGGATCAAATGGGCCATAAACCCCCTCTTCCAAGGCCGGACTCCCGAAATGACAAAGGGAAGGGAAAAGCGATCGTCGTCGCTAATGCTCAACAACAACCGAGCGACTCGAAGCCGGTTGCTCGTCAAAATAATATGCGCCCGTACGTACCCCTTGAGGATAGGATGGGACGTCCTTATTCCTTTCCCCATGATAAAACGAGGAGGTTATTCGAGCTGGCGTTGCGCAACAGACTCATAAATCTGCCGGATCCAAAACGTCCGTTGCAACCAAGTGACGTCAACGATCCCAACTACTGTCCTTATCATCGAGTACTGGGCCATCCGATCGAAGATTGTTACGTTTTTAAGAATTGGCTTGAAAACCAGTACCGACAGGGCAAGTTCGCGTTATCTGACAAATGGAAGGTGAATCCCCCGCAGCCCCACACCTCTAAAGGGACGAATACGCCGGGGGCAACATGCTCCGTCATTGAAGAAACTCCTTGGGAGGTCGTATTATCAACCAAGACAAAGAGGATGCTAAACAATCTTCAGACATGTCCAGCGATTAGGTGGAAGAACCCGTTGGAACCGCAGGTCATTGAAGGGATGTTGAAGCCACGTCCAACTCCAAAGACCGATGGTGGCGGTCCAAGAACTTGCAGCCAGTCGTCAAAATCTTCGAAAAAGAAGAAGAAGAAATCTAAGAAGCCCGTGAAGCCTGGCGACAAGCGCACGGACTTACAAAAGCAAATTGACGCGCTGGATGAATACAACCAAAAGGCACGGACTCCCATTACGCTCCAAGAGTTCCTCAATCACGTCTTTCAAGAAGAAGATGAGGGAGAAAGTTCATCGGATGAATCCGAGGAATATGTGGCGAGCTGTCATATGATTTCCCATTCGATCACGAACGATGAGGAGACTCCTTGCACCGAAAAGCTGGTGGCAGATCCTGAACCAAAAGTTCTGGGGCCATCAGATGAAGTAATTGACGCATTCCTTAACGAAGCTTGATTAATAAGCAGAGCTGATCGGGAGCGCGAGACGGCTATATTTGAAAGGGCCAAGCGCCAGCGGCTTGATGAAGGAGCTGAGACGATCCCGTTGGAGCTAAACACCTCCGCTACCGACAAAAGCCAATTCAAGATGAGGAAAAAGTTTGCTAAGGCCATATCAATGGGCATGAAGCTACCATCCTCTGAAGGAAATATCACTGGTGAAATAGAAACGCACCCCTCCTATTGCTTATATCATCAATGGATTTCGCACCCCACTCAAGAATGCAAAACTTTCGATAGATGGTGGCAAGGATATGTTGCTCATCGACAACACTTTAAGCGGGAAAAGCATAAAACTCATCGAGAGCAAAACAATACGACCGAAGGGCCTAACAGAACTACCGGCAATTGTTGCATGGTTGACGTCGGGGGATCACAAGTGCTTACATTCGGGAGCGATTCTGATGAAGAGCTAGAACTTGCCCCTCTCTTTAAAGAGTCCGCTTCGAGAAAAGAAGAAGAACCGAAGGTCTGCGAAAATATCCGGCTACGTAATCGCACGCTGCCCGAAAAGAACCTCGGACCCTCGAACAAAAAAGATAAAGGGAAAGAAAAAGCCACTGAAGATATCGTCTTAGGTGACCAAGTGGTGAAAGAGCTAGCTGCCAAAGACCCACCAAAGAAGAATAAGGTGGATTACAACGTCTTAGCACATCTGAGGAAGCTTCCCTCACAGCTCAGCATTCTTGACGCCCTTTTGCTATCAAAAGAGGCGAGAGATTCGTTGATTAAGGCGCTCCAAGACCCAGAACAATTCCAAGCATGCCTGGCCGAGGAAAAGATGAAGGATGAATTGGAGGAAGTGCACACGGCCGATATCACTTTTGGCGATGAAGACCTTCTACTTGGGACGTGCGAACACAATCGCCCTCTCTATGTCTCGGGATACTGCCATGATATAAAGATAGGAAAAATCCTGATTGATAACGGGTCGTCTGTTAACCTACTCAACGTGCGGGTGTTGAAGGAAATCTGCATAAGCGTCCAGCACCTTGCTCGGGACATCACCACCTCCGGGTTCGATTCCCAATCGTCAAAGACTCTTGGTCTGTGATACTGACGCTACGCTTCGGGATACTCATCACGGACATTAAGTTCCACGTCATAGAAGCCAAGACATGCTACAACGCTTTGCTCGGCCGACCATGGTTACACGAGTACAACATCATCCCTTCTACACAGTATCAGTGTATGAAATATTTTAAGGATGGTTTCGAGTATACCGTGACGGGAGAACTGAACCCGTTCTCTGTAAACGAGGTCCGCAAATATGAAGACGCCAAATACTTCTTACCGGATTTCGAAGATATGGAGAAGTTTCACAAGCCGGAGAATAAAGCTAATGCCACCATCCCTGTCTTCGGCAGTGATACCGAGGAGGAAGAGGACAGAGTTTATTCGGGTCCTCCCTAATACACCAAGCCGGGACCATCGGCTCCTGCATTGATCTTTGGTAGCGATTCGGAAGATGAAGTCCATGCTGTATTCTCTGCTCGTCCTTCAATACAAACGTCCGCTGACGAAGAGCAAAGTCTACAAGTCGCCATAGTGCCGCTTAAACACCATAAAGAACTGGATACACTTAATATCTACAGTGTAGAAGAGTTGCGGACATTCTATATCCCTCTCAGGCGAGAGAGCAAGAAAGCAATTCTGTTTTACCGCTCTGAAGAAACCAAGGTAGAAAAAGAAATCCGGCATGGCGCGGATTCTACGCTCGACAGGCTTCAGTCTATCCGTCTCCCCAGATATTATACGGAAGGTTTGAAAAAGCTACTAAAACGCCAGGGGATATCCTTCAAACAGACCGTTAGAAAGGCCAAATTCTATGACAAGGTCTGGAACGTTCCCGGGACTCAACGCAAACTGCCTAACGGGAGAATGGAAACAAAAGGGCTTGGATACATCCCGTCAAAGAAACGAGAGTTACTACCCGGCTGCTACGTCGTGTATGACCTTGATAAAGAAGCGGATGCTCAATGGGAGGACGCTAATCCTAAGCCAGTGAAAGTTCCAGATGCAAAGGAGCCCAGGCCGTCGTTCGAGGAACAAATGGACAGACTTATAAAGAAAGCTGGTCGAAAAGTCCGAGATGATCACAACCGTGAGACGGCCATTACGAGAAAGCCAAGACGCAACGCCTTCTCCAACAGGCCGTAAAAGATGAAAATGCCGCTCCTTGTCAACCTGTCATAAAGAAGGCTCGGCGCAAAAGCAGAAATAAGTCGAA
This sequence comes from Agapanthus africanus, assembly GCA_030015575.1. Classification (NCBI taxonomy): domain Eukaryota; kingdom Viridiplantae; phylum Streptophyta; class Magnoliopsida; order Asparagales; family Amaryllidaceae; genus Agapanthus; species Agapanthus africanus. The sequence goes on from JASDDO010000001.1 coordinate 463,737,291, forward strand.
AGGCCAAAAAGGCACTCAACAACAACAAAGCAGGGCTAAGAAGCCACGCAAACGGGAGTTGAGCGTTATTGGTCTATCCCTCATGAAGAAAATAGGTCGAGCGTACTCGTTTCCTCGGGACAAGACGAAGAAGATACTTGATCTTGCTCTAAAACATCAAATGCTTACATTGCCGGAGTCTAAACATCCCGAACGAGCAAGCGAAGTCTCTGGCCCAAACTATTGCTCTTACCATCGAGTAATAGGGCACCCGCTCGAAGACTGCTTCACCTTTAAGAATTGGGTCGAAGATCAGTACCAGCTTGGCAAGTTCGCTCTGTCTGACAACTGGAAGGTAACGCCACCACAGAAACACGAGCCTAAGGCCACTAAAGAAGAACCGGTTCCACATTGGGATTGGAAGCGAATTCGCACCTGTCACATGATTACAATATTAAAAGAAGAGCCCGAGGACACGGACGACCTTCCCTGGTGCTTCGAAAACAGCAATGATGAGGTGATCTCAGAATTTCCGCCAGCTCCGAAAGAACTGGAGGATGGAATACATACCACTGCAGATAACCTCAAGAAAATTGAGTTGGGGATGTTAAACGACCCGCGACCAACATTTGTCAGCGAGCTGCTATCTGAAGAAAGGGTGGCTGCGTTAAAAGACGTTCTTGTACAGCATAGAGATTGCTTTGCATGGAACTATTCCGAAATGCCGGGACTAGATCCAGAAATTGCTGTACACAAATTGGCGATATCCCCGGACCTCAAACCAGTCAAACAGGCGCCGAGGAGAATGCGGCTCGAGCTTGAGATGAGCATCAATGCCGAGGTCAAAAAGCTGATCGACTCTGGCTTCATCCAGGAAGTTCAATACCCTGAATGGATCGCCAACATCGTCCCGGTGATGAAGAAAAATGGGACAGTGCGTATATGCGTAGACTTCCGGGATCTCAATAAAGTTTGCCCGAAAGACGATTTCCCAGTGCCAGTCACCGAACTGATGATAGACAATACGTCCACTCATGAGGTTTTCTCCTTCATGGACGGCTCATCAGGGTATAATCAAATAAAGATGCATCCCGAAGACCAGAAGCACACCGCCTTCAGGACTCCTTTGGGTATATTCTGCTACAAGGTGATGCCCTTCGGTTTAAAGAATGCCGGTGCCACTTATCAAAGGGCCATGACAAAGATCTTCGACGACCTTATACACGAAATCGTCGAATGCTATATCGACAATCTCGTAGTTAAAAGCAAATCATACGAGGAACATCTCGAGCATCTGAAAACTGTATTTCAACGCCTTCGGCAATACAACTTGAAGATGAACCCTATCAAGTGCGCATTCGGAGTTTCCTCGGGCAAATTCCTGGGATTCATCGTCCGACACCGGGGTATCGAGATAGATCCGTCAAAGATCAAAGCGATCATGGAAATGCCTCCTCCGAGAACTCTCAAACAGTTGCGATCTCTCCAAGGGAAGCTCGCATACATACGGCGATTTATAGCCAACCTTTCAGGCAAGTGCCGTCCCTATAGCCACCTGATGAAGAAGGGAACCCCATTTGTCTGGGATCACAAATGCCAAGGCGCACTGGACGAGATCAAGCAGTACCTGCAGAACCCTCCAGTATTGGCTGCTCCAGTTAAGGGAAAGCCTCTCATTCTTTACACGACCGCCCTCGAAGGTTCCTTAGGCGCATTATGGGCACAAGAGAATGATCAAGGGAAAGAAAGAGCACTCTACTACTTAAGTCGATAACAAAGCTCAGGCACTATGCGTTGGCGCATGAGGTCCGTCTCATTTAGAAGGTGGACCCTCTTAAGTATTTAATGTCAAAGGCCATACTGACAGATCGACTCGCTAAATGGGCTCTGCTCTTGATGGAGTTCTCGATAACGTATCAACCTCTCAAGGCAGTGAAAGGCCAGGCCATCGCCGACTTCCTTGCTGAGCATCCGATACCCGCCGATTCTCCTCTGAGCTGCGATCTACCAGACGAGCATGCGTTCGACGCAATCGACGGTGGTGATACCCGATGGGAGCTCTTTTTCAATGGAGCGTCTTCCATGAAGAAGCGCAAACAAAGTACCTCTATAATCAAATCGGGGGTAGGCCTCATCTTCTTGACTCCACAAGGAGGGATAATGCGTTTCACTTTCTCCTTAACAGAGCCGAGGATGAATAGTGAAGCCGAATATGAAGCCTTGATAGCAGGTCTTGAGATCGCCATTGACATGGGAATTGAAGACCTCCTTATATACGGGGATTCTCAACTGGTCGTTAGTTAAGTAAATGGTGACTACCAATCGTGCAAACCGGAATTGGTAAAATACGGTGAAAAGGTGCAACAACAGTTGACCCAAATTCCCTCCTATACTTTGGAAAGCATACCGCGCGCGGAAAACAGCAAAGCAGACGCGTTGGCCAAACTTGCTAAAGAGCTGGCTGACGAGAACCTCGATGACGTCAGAATCATGGTACAAAGCCGTCGGGTGCTTGCCCCAGCAGAAATATCTCCGGAATCATCCAAAGAAAAAGGAGCGAGCGAGCAAACGACCCTGCAAGTAAAAGACCGGGAAAAGGCTGAGGATTGGAGAGAAGTCTTCATAGACTACTTTAAGTCCCACCGAATGCCTGAAGAAGCGTCCACAAGACATCAGCTTATGACACGAGCTCTGTCTTTCGCCTTCGTCAATGATACTCTGTACAAGAGGTCGTTTGATTCTCTGTGGCTGAGATGCTTAGGACCTGATGAAGCGAAAAGAGTCATCCAGGAAGTTCACGACGGACTCTGCGGTTCTCACCAAGCGGGCCCAAAGATGAAGCTGAAGATCAAACGGATGGGCTACTACTGGCCCACGATGATTCAGGACTGCCTCGAATATGCGAAGCAGTGTCACTCATGTCAAATTCATGGGGATTTCATCCATCAGCATCCAAATCCATTACATCCAACGGTGGCTAGCTGGCCATTCGAAATGTGGGGGACTGATATAGTCGGCCCCATCGAACCAGCATCGTCTAGAGGACATCGTTTCATCCTAACGACGAGTGACTACTTCTCTAAGTGGGCAGAAGCGGTACCGCTGAGGGAAGTAAAGACGGAGAATATCTTCCATTTCTTCAAGACGCGTGTCATATATCGGTTTGGAACGCCAAGACGAATCATCTCCGATAACGGGTCAGCCTACAGAAGCCACAAAATCAGTCGCTTCGTGCAACAGCATAATATAGACTGGAAATATTCCTCAATTTATAATCCGCGAGCTAACGGTCTAGCTGAAGCCTTCAACAAGACCTTGACGAAGATCATGAAGAAAACGGTGTCCCGAAATAAGAAAGACTAGCACGAAAGATTGCAAGAAGCTCTCTGGGCGTATCGAACTACGTTTAAAACGGCCACGAATGCAACGCCATATGCGTTGGCATTCGGTACAGAAGCAGTACTCCCTCTCGAGATAGAATTACCCTCTCTACGAGTGGCAGTCCACTACGAGCTGACTGAAAAAGAAAATGCTCACCTTCGGCTTGAGGAGCTTGACGCCCTTGATGAAACCCGGCTCATAGCACAGCAAAATCTGGAAGCTTATAAAGAAAAGATGACGCGCTCATATGAAAGATTGACCCGACCGAGGACATTCCGCCAAGGCGAACTTGTGCTAGTGGTCAAAAGGCCTATGATTCCCAATCGCGCCAAGCGAGGAAAATTCGAGTCAAACTATGAAGGCCCATACATCATAGATAAGGTTTACCAGGGTGGGGCCTATCTACTCATGGACATGTACGGTGAAAGGCCTTTCAGGCCAATAAACGGTCGCTTCCTAAAGTGATACTACGCTTAATGAGCCACAGCCTAGGTCAATGATAGATGACGACGACTATGTCCGCTCGCTATCTTCCTAAGCTCAAGCTTTATAAGCAGTAGCCGGCCTTCTCCATATCGGACCGAAATGTCCTTAAACTAATAGCAGACCGAAATGTCTTTAAACTACTACCGCAGCATCTTTAGGCTGACGAGATAAAAAAAAACATATAAAAATAAAATTAAAAAAAAACGGTATGTCCATAAGCAAAAAGGGCACGGATGAAAACCCGAAAAGGCTCCGTGAGTAAAAACAGCAGGGCTACCGGCGAGTGTTCGTGAAAACCCGAAAGGGCGCGACCTTGTAAAAAAATAAAGAGAAAAAGAAAATAAAAAGAATAAAAAAAACGGTATGTCCATAAGCAAAATGGGCACGGATGAAAACCCGAAAGGGCTCCGTGAGTAAAAACAGCAGGGCTACCGGCGAGTGTTTGTGAAAACCTGAAAGGGCGCAACCTCGTTAAAGGACACTTATAAGGTCCTCTCGACCTTGTAAGGAGAAACCACCTGCGTGAGATTCTTACGACTCACAAGGGAGCAACACACTTAGGGATCCCCACGATTCCTAAGGAGAAAATACACTTGCGAGATCCTCACGACTCGTAAGGAGAACTCTCTTATGGGACCCTCACGGCCCATAAGATTTGAAAGTCTTAAACTACAGAGAACCTAAACCTGTGCTTAAGAAACTCCCATAACTCCCGATATTGCCCTACAAGTGGCTCAATACTGACCCTTGTATACAATCCACGGGCGTGAATAAACATTTCCCTAACCAAGTCTCATCCATGACTGGGGATATGTTCGTATGGTGAGCGACCCTTGTAAGTCCTCTCGATTTATAAGGAGAAAACCCTCCTGTAGGATCCTTACGACTTACAGAGGAACATGCACTTAGGAATCCTCACGATTCCTAAGGAGAACATACGCCTACAAGATCCTCACGACTTGTAGGGAGAAATACCTTTGTGAGACCCTTACGGCTCATGAAGTTAAAAGCCTTAGCCGACAGGACCCTAACCCTGGTCGCTAAGCCACCTTTGTTCGACATCGACAGAGGCAGATGATGATTCTCTCCTGGTAATATCCCAGTTCTAGCGGTGCTGATGCCGAAATCAGTGTCTAATTCCGGGTTTACGGCGAAAAGCCAATAGGCCGCACATGCATACGAAATAGCCGAAATGATAGGGCAACTTGCAATAAAAAGCAGCGAGTAAAAATAAAATAAATAGCCAAAATGATTGGGCAACTCGCAATAAAAAGCAGCGAGTAAAAATAAAATAAATAGCCGAAATGATTGGGCAACTCGCAATAAAAAGCAGCGAGTAAAAATAAAATAAATAGCCGAAATGATTGGGAAACTCGCAATAAAAAGCAGCGAGTAAAAATAAAATAAATAGCCGAAATGATTGGGAAACTCGCAATAAAAAGCAGCGAGTAAAAATAAAATAAATAGCCGAAATGATTGGGCACCGCGAAAAATAGCCGAAATGATTGGGCAATCGCGACCTTCGTGATATAAAAGCTGAAATGATAGAGCATCGCGGAAATAAAACAAAAAAAAATGATGATAAAACTTTGGCCCTACAGTTAAGGTCACATCGATCCCTGTATACAATCCAAGGGCGTAAACAAACAAGAGGGAACCATACTTTCCCAACAGGTTCCGCCAGAAGACGAGGCCAAATCTTGACGGTTCAGTCCAACTTCGAAGAAACCAGTGTCTTCAGCAGATACCTCGACTCACGGATACAAACACTCCTTGACGAGAACCTCCTGATCCGCGTCGACTCGCAGAGCCACCAGTGCCTCCGTGGGAAATCCTCGACTCGTTTCAAACCCCAAGGAAACAAATAATCCTTAGCGCTTGGGAAACAAATAATCCCTAGCAAACTCCTCGACTCATGGATACAAACACTCCTTGACGAGAGCCTCCTGATCCGCGTCGACTCGCAGAGCCACCAGTGCCTCCGTGGGAAATCCTTGACTCGTTTCAAACCTCAAGGAAACAAATAATCCTTGGCGCTTGGGAAACAAATAATCCTTAGCAAACTCCTCGACTCACGGATACAAACTCCTTGACGAGAGCCTCCTGATCCGCGTCGACTCGCAGAGCCACCAGTGCCTCCGTGGGAAATTCTTGACTCGTTTCAAACCCCAAGGAAACAAATAATCCTTGGCGCTTGGGAAACAAATAATCCCTAGCAAACTCCTCGACTCACGGATACAAACACTCATTGAAGAGAGCCTCCTGATCCGCGTCGACTCGCAAAGCCACCAGTGCCTCCGTGGGAAATCCTCGACTCGTTTCAAACCCCAAGGAAACAAACAATCCTTGGCGCTTGGGAAACAAATAATCCCTAGAAAACTCCTCGACTCACGGATACAAACACTCCTTGACGAGAGCCTCCTGATCCACGTCGACTCGCAGAGCCACCAGTGCCTCCGTGGGAAATTATCGACTCGTTTCAAACCCCAAGGAAACAAATAATCCTTGGCGCTGGGGAAACAAATAATCCTTAGCAAACACCTCAACTCAAGGAAACAAACAATCCTTGATGAGAGCCTCCTGATTCGCGTCGACTCGCAGAGAAACCAGTGTCTCCGCGGGAAAATTCCTGATTCGTCTCAAATTGCAAGATGAAGCCTCAGGCAGCAGGGATTAAAAAACTTGCTTCCTGAACAATGGGACCCTGCAAGTCGATCTAGACGGTCTCTTGCATACTATTCACGGGTTTCACTCTCCAAAGTCGAGTTTCGATGAGGAGGGAAACAACCGCTTACGAGTCCTCTCGACTCGTAAGAGGGAAAAATTCTCTTATAGGATCCTTACGACTTATAAGAGAAAATCACACTTAGGAATCCTCACGATTCCTAAGGAGAAAAAACCCACCTACGAGATCCTCTCGATCCGTAGGGAGAAAAGTCTCTACGAGACCATCACGGCTCATAGAGTTGAAAAGTCTTGGGCGGCAGATCTGAAACTGCGGCCTAAGCCATCGCGATCTCCTGAAGAAATCAAGGGGCTTACTCTATTATCTGCTAATTGTGACAACATGCTGATAATAAGAGAAAGAAGAAAGCGACAGAAAGAGCATCCGATTTACATTCGAGCAGGCGTTCAAGACACATTCATGCAAAAGATTCAGAACAAAAGATAAGACAGGCTAGGAAAAACAAAAATTTCCATTAATTTTGCCAGAAGTTCTTACAATCATAAAATCAATAAATGAAAAGCATTATTACAAAGGAATAACCTCGAACCCAGGACATGGATTGAGGAACTCGAAAGCTACTCTATCTATGACTTTCCAAGCCTCGCGGACCACCCTAGTATGCTTTCTTTCGTGAGCACAAGCGTCAGGGTCCCCCCTGATGTCTTCCACCCTCCGATAAGCAGCGAGTATGGCGGACTGTTGAAAGACCTCGTGCAAGAGATCGATAAGACTGTCTCGCCGTCTCTTTGAGATAAAGTTCAACAGGTACACCGAGTGCACCTTGTCCTCAGCAGCATCCAACGCCCTAAGTGGCACGCCGGAATAGAAGAGGGGAAGCGCTTCCCAGATGGCCCCCATGATAAGCTTAAGGAGGGAGGAACGTCGGGGAAGCAGTGGACCATTGTACGCATCGAAGCGACTCATTATTTCAGCACACTCCTCATTTGTGAACTCCCGATTTTGAGAGCGGCTAAGTCGGCGGATGTCCCTATACGAGATGATCTCGTTAAAAGCATACATGTGGGCGTTCATTGTTCCTGTGAAAGAGGATCAACAGAATTATCAGAAAGACTGATTAAGCAAAACGATATAATGCACTGAGGAATAAAATGTCATCTTCAAACTCTAAGATCAATGAAACACTCTTAAGAGTTCTTTTAGATCAAAGGGATCTATGTTGTGCCAAAAAATGCAAGTTTCTGTTCATGGGTTGAGAAACCCTGAAACAGATTCATGAGAGCAAAGCTCTATTTGGTAAAACCCCAAAAGGATTTTCTTTAGATCAAAAGATCTATGAGAGTAAGGCTCTGTTAATTAAACTTAATCTGATTTAATTTAAAATTTTACCTAAAAGGGGTGCTGGGTTCTGAGCTTTGAAAGTTGTTAAAAAGAAACAAGAGCAGGGCTCTAAAAGTTCTTAAATAAGAGCAAAGCTCTGGAGTCTTTTGAAAATAAAAATCTTAAAGATGATAAGCATCTGTGGGGGACCAAAGGTCTTATTTATAGGCATCGAATGCCTCTTCAACTTCCAAAAGCTGCCGCAACGATTGGGATTCTGCCACCGTTGCGCTTGCGTTTGGGGCCACGTAAGCGCACTGGTGGGGGGCATTTGTTTACCCCAATCAGAGTAAAGCTCTGTTCAAATTCCAAGACGGGAGATGAAGCAACGCTTCTTCTTCCCCCAATCAGAGCAAAGCTCTACTTTGAAAATCTAAATTTTAATAAATGAAGCAACGCTTCAGATTCTTTGCGCTGTGCGCAACGCGCCACGTGTCAGGCGCTGATACATCAGCGCAGCGCCCAAGAAGGCGCGCCAAATCAGAGTAAAGCTCTATTTTAAGTAAAATTAAAGGAAGCAACGCTTCAGTTGCCCAATCACTACGCTGCGCGACACGTGTCAGCGCAGATGCGCTAGCGCAGTTGCGCCGCGCGACACGTGTCAGCGCAGATGCGCTAGCGCAGATGCGCCGTGCTGTGCGCTGCGCGACACGTGTCAGAGCAGATGCGCTAGCGCAGTTGCGCCGCGCTGTGCGCTGCGCGACACGTGTCACGCGCTGGAGCATTTGCGCCAAAACAAGAAGATTTTCTTCTGTAAAACAGAAGCCGTTGGATCAAAGATCCAACGGTGGGGAAAATTCCCCAAATCACGCAGAGAAGAATCTCTTTAACAAATTTAACTAATTTATAAGCACTATAAAAAGGACCCCAAGCCTCAATTCAAAGGCATCAATATTTTTCTTGAAAAAAGTCAAGAGCTTCAAACAGAGAGAGAACTCTGAGAAAATTCCAAAGAAAAAGGTAAAAACCTTCACGAGAGAGAAGAAATCTCTTTTAATAAATCATTGATCTAAAAACCAGATCAATGATCTTCACATAATAAACAGTGCTTTGCACTTCTTATGAACCACTGGTTCTTTAAAACAAGAAAACAACAAAAATAAAAAAAAATAATGCTTTGCACTTTTATAAACCTCTGGTTCTTGAAATAAAAAGAAAAACTTATTTTTCTTTGATCTAAATTAGATCAAGAAATCAAATAGTACTTGGCACTTCTGTTCTTGAATCTAAAAGATTATTAGTGCTTTGCACTTCCAAACTGCGCTGTTGCGCTCTTGGGAAAGCGCCACGTGTCAGCATCTGAATCACTTGCGCTATGAGCTTTGAGATAGAGCTTTGCTCTCTGTGATTGGCGCAACTTACCAAGATGCGCCACGCGTCAGCAGCGCAAGCGCGGTGCACTAGCACAGTGCACTGTGCTTGCATGACACGTGTCGTCATCACAAGTGCTTGCGCTCTCTGATTGGCGCAAAGCGCCTGAAAATGCAATGCATTTTCTGAAGGGCCAGGCCCAATTAAAAGACCAAACATGCCTAATTAAATTGATGCTCAGCATCATTTATAAATGGGCAAAGCCCAAACTAAATAATAAAAATGCTATGCAGATGCCTTGCAGAGCCCAAAATAAATTGATGCTCTGCATCTTTTATAGGCAGAGCCCAAACAAAAGAATAGAAAATAATGCAATGCATTATTTAAAAATGGGCCAAGCCCTAACACAGGTCTAACAGACCAAAAACAAATAAAAGGCGTTGAATACTTTTCAACTGGAATTAGCCCAATCCTGGCCGTAAATCCTCAAATTAAATTGACTGAGCGAGATTGCTCCCTTAAATCAATTTATATCCGGTTCGAGGGTACATCTCCGAGCTCCTCTGACACCTCTCGTTGTAATCCTTCAACGACGTCAGAGAGGCGACGGGTCCCAACAACCACACATGATTATGGACTGCGGGGTCCTTAAACTCGTGGACCGAAACGTCCCTAAACTAATATTGGACCGAGACATCCCTAAACTAATATTGGACCGAGACGTCCCTAAACTAATGATGGACCACCACGTCCCTAAACTGGCGATGGACCGAAATATCCTTAAACTAATGATGGACCACCACGTCCCTAAACTGGAATGCGGACCACCACGTCCCTAAACTGGAGCATGGACCGCAACGTCCCTAAACTACCTATGGACCACTACGTCCCTAAACTGGAACAATAGAGCCTCCAAATGCTCTTTTGCCGGATCTAAACGATCCCATTTAAGTTGATCTTAGCCCCCAAACACGGCTAACGTATCCTTAAACATTCAAACGGACTATAAAACTCTAAATCAACCTTGGTTCAAGGGTACATCTCTGAACTCCTCTGACACCTGCCATTGTAATCCTTCAACGACGTTAGAGAGGTGACGAGTCCCGATGGCCAGATATTAAATGGATTATCACGTTAAGTTGATCTTAGTCTCAAACAGGACTATCGTATCCTTAACGAACGTTTAAGTTGATCTTAGCCGCAACGCGACTAATGCATCCTTAAACTAAAAACACCAAACCCAAATATAAGTAAATACGGATTTGGACTAATCCACGTCCTACGGGCGACGACATTACTCAGTCTCCGTATACAATCCACGGGCAACCACAAACAAAACAAACACACACGACACGAAGTGAAATTCTGGAGAAGGAGAAAGTTGTTACCGCGATACGGTAGCGTAATTAACTGCAGGGGCTTGCGCCTGCAGGGAAGAGCGTCCCCACAATCAAAAACCCCTCAAGCGAGGGGGAATCTGACGAAGTCTGCTACATCGGCTGCATCCGTCTAAACCTCCGATACATGGTGCCATAAATCAACTTGGCATCTTCGAAAAGGTGGACGGATAAAACCAAATAGCATCTGCCCCGAATCTCAGCGTCCGGACATCGTGGTCCTGTGCGCCGTCTTTCGGAGGGGAACACCGCCAATCCGCGCAATTCTGAAAAGATAAAAGAGTTCAGATAATGGAAAGATTACTAATTTAAAATATAGAAGATTACCTTCGTCGCTCCTCCCATTCTGAGCTGGAGGGATAGCAGCTTCAACGACCTCCGCCGCGACCTCGGGCACAATATCGGAGACGCGGGCTGGTGCAGCGGCTTCGGAATGAGGAGCAGCGGCTGCCGCTGTGGGCTCCAACGAAAGGGGGGTAGCCTCGACTACCTCCATCCTAACCTCTGAGCCGCCCTCAGGGAGAGCCATTGGGATAGCGATCACAAAAGGCGCCTCCCCCAAGGGAGCAAGTGCTTCAGGAGCAGGAGCCACCACAGGAGGCTCTATCGCAAGAGGGACAATTTCATCAACTCCCTCCACACTGAGCGGTGTTTCACTGGGAGCGTCAACAGACTCTACGGCCAGAACACGGCCTAGAGCCTCCGCCATCGCCGAAATCTCTGCACAATTCATACAAGGATAAGAATACATATATACGCATGCAAATAATATGAAGTATTACAAAGAAGTATAGGAACATACTGATGCGCAAGGAAGCTTTCAGTATAGCTTGTTCAAGCTGACGCTCCTTCTCAAGGAGGTGTGCTCGCCGAGGTCCGAGGGTGGACTCATGGCCGCCGGTCCACAATGAAAGCGCGCCCGCGGCGTCCTCCGAAACAGCCTGTTTAAGGGCCCTTTCGCCCCATTCCTCCAAAGGGCCGATGAATCGTCGCCGGATCCACGGAGGGTCTTCGTAAAAGATGATGGTGGGATAAGGCTTATTCGGAATGCTTATGTTCTCCGACTCGTCTTGGGAACGTATTATAGCCTCAGCCAATTCTGCGGCTTCCTCGGCAGTTGAACTCGAAAAAAGTAGGCCAGCATCCGACTCTTGCATAGCTAATGGTTCTTCCTGAAGAATGGGCTCAGACTCTACTACATAGTCGAGCAGATTAGTAGCCGTCCTCCTCTGTCGCTTGGATCCAGAACTGACCGCCAAGGACGACCGTTTCCTCCCCCGTGGAGCCTTGGCACGACGCTGACTTACTTCACCTTCAACGCCCTCACTCCCAACACCCTCACTCCCAACGCCCTCGCTTGGCGCTGCGACCGAGGATGACACGGCCATCGTCGAGGCCGCGGGCGGTGGTACTGCTACTGGCGCCCTTTTACCTCTCGACTGAGCCCGGGTACCCAATGGCATACCAATGGTGGGAGTGAGCTCCACCTCCGACTCCCTTGTAATAAGCGCAACACTGGTGTCCCCCAGGGGAAAGCGGACCGGTGCACGCGGTCGCTACAGAACTCCCATGGCCTGAACCGGAATAGGAGCACCGTATCCAAGAAGCACCATCTTCTCCTCAGAAATAATCGGACTGCCCGATGAAGGTACCAGCCCGTGAAGGATCCCACACATCGGGGAATGTGGTCAGCTTCAGGAATCATGAAGTAAGAACCAGTGTTCAACCTCACGAAATGATGAGCAGCATCACGAACAGCTTCAGGTGATGGGCTGGGCGTAACTGTAAATGCCTCGAAAGGGATGCCCTGATCATATCCAAGTTGCCGGGCGAAGCCGTGTGGGTTGTACCACATAAAGAGGGCTGCAATGTTCTGACGAAATACCAGATAAACTGGTTTGATCGCGTACAGATGCATGGCCTCCATGGGCTTCAGAGAAGGTGCCCCCTCTTTCGACATGTTGTGGAGTTGTTGAATTGGACCTGAAGGAGAGGATAGGGCCCGATCAACGAATGCCAATCCGCCCGTACTAGCATAGGAAGCAATCAATACACGAATGGCCCCGGACTGAGTCGGGTCAGGAGCAGAAGCACCCACCAGCCGCATGAGTCGCGGAAAAGTGTAGGCATCATAAAATTCGGGTCTCTGGTGCGCAGCAAAGGCCCCCAACACATGCATCTCAATCCAAGACGTGAAGTAATGAAGAGAGAAATTTACCCCATCCACACATGGAGTTGAGGTATTAGCCGCGGCGCCTAACCCATGATAAAGATGCGCTAGCGCTGGGATGCCTACGGCTAGCCGTGTCCCCTCAGCGATACAATGAGCAGGGTAGATAACCGAGGCTCTCATGAAGCGGCGATGCATGGGGATGACGAACCAGCTAAGCCAGACGCTGATAAAACCCATAAAGAAAGTCTCCTCATCCATGCCGGGAGCTGCAATAGATTCGAAAGATACCGCCGACATGATAGGGATGTAATACTGCGGCAGATCCTCTTCCTTAGTCGGCCGCCGGTTCAAATCAAACCCAAAGGGGTCATTAATGTTCGCAAACTTTGGAGCCGTCTTCGATAGGACACCCTCGCGAAGGAAGCAAGTGATAAAACTCTTAAAAGTGACGCCCTGCTCCTCAGATTCTGTAAACAGTTTGTCAAAGATGCCCAGGGCCTTGATCAAACTCGGGCGCTTGTGTCGGACGACGTTCTCGGTAGACAGGCCGTCAAGTATTGCAGGCTCGATCTCAAAGACGTACTCATCGAGAGGCAACAATTCCTCATAAAGGGTCCCCCTGATTGGCAGCCCCGAGATCTCGCGAAATTCTTCCAAGGAAATCAAAACTTCGCAGTCCCCTAGGAGGAAAGTGTTGGTGGGTAGATTCCACTGGTTCAAGAAAGCCTTAACCCACCAGACGTGAGGAGATTGGTAGTGGAAGAGAGACGCATATATCGCTTAATAAAGCCCAACCCTCTGCAGTCGCGCGCGATGGGCCGACAAGAAGTAGCGAGCCCAAAGAAGGTAGCCCGTGGGGTGTCGAGGGGTAAGCCCTATTTTGTAAATCTGCCCCCATGGTTGGGCTTCACCCTGGCAAATGCAGTGCCCCAAAATATCGATAGCCGGGATCGGATGGTTCGAAATACCAGTCGGTGAAGGCTCAAGCCGCCCCATAGGGGTCCAATTCGGCATCTCTGCGGCAAAAACAGTCCTTGGAGGATCCATCGGCAGGAACGGATAGGTGGGCTCCGTCGGTATCTCGCAAAGGAAACTTCGGCGACCACGGATGATGTGACCATATCAGGTCCCCCACAAAAGCAAGTTGGTGCAGTTCGGGTCATGAGCCCTGATCATCGCCATCACTTTCTCTTCAGATGGCGACTAAGGAAAAGCGGCCTCCGAGCGAGTGAAAGGAAAGTACGGAACGGAAGTCATTGTGCCTGAAATAAAATAAGGGGAAACTGTTAAAGCGAATCCAACAGTGTATATATATATATATATATATATATGATTATAAATATATATATATATATAAAGACAGCGACAGAGGACTCATTTTATGGGACCATTGGTTACAAAACACATGGGTCCTACAAAATTAAGATGACGGCTTGCTAATGATGAGGAAAAGCAATTACAATGAGATAAAAGGAAGGTTCTCATTAACTAAACAGTGGATTTCAAATGACCCTACACATTTCTCTAAGAAAAATCCATCTTGGACTCTGCAATAAATCAAACAGAATCAAGGGAATTAAATTCGCAGAAAGAGACACTGCAAACTTCTTCTTCTTGGTTGTAAAAAGACAACTCAGGGCAAGAAAACCCAAGGAGTTCTCTGAGAGGAAATGAGTTCTTCATAGGAATTAAATTCCTTTTGAAAAAGGGGAATTAAATTCCGAAGGACATTTTTCATAACCAAAGATCTTTGAAGATGGAGTTAAATTCCATGGAAAAGACAAACAAACACCATCAACCTCTGAAAATCAGAGAAACCCTAAAGGGCCTGTTGATTAAAGAATGAATGGGTTTCTTGCTAAAGAACTTAAAGAAAAAATGGATTCTTGTGTAAAGGGAAAACCCTTGGTATGGATTTAAAATCCAGTGAAGCTTTCTGTGAAAGTTCTTCGATCGTTCAAAGATCATTACCTGAAGAAAGGGTCTTTTTTGAACAGAGTTAAACTCGGAAAATATTTGAGGCAGAGAACTAAGCTCTGGAAAGGAGAATTAAATTCTCAAAAGAAAAAATTTGCAAGGAAGAAGATGAAAGAGTGGAGGCGCTTCTGAATAGGTCCCTGCATTTATAGGATGTGATGGAAACGTTTCATCTTCTCTATTCCTTAGATGGATCCAACGGTCACAAAAGTGACAGCGTTGCACTCACGTGCAGACATGTGAGAGCAACGCTGTGGGGGCATTTGTTCCCTGATTAAAAATCAGGAACAAGCTCAATGAGGTATCACGTGCTCACACATGACCAATGGTCATGTGTTGACATGTGATGGTTAAAACAGAAATGAAAACAAGCGGCTGAGGAAATGACTTAATTGGGGGTCACGTGCCCACACATGACAGGCTTTGAAAGCCTTACAGTTTAATAGAATTAAATTCTAAATTCCTCTAAATCTTTTCAAATGGAAAAGGGTTATAGGGAACCGTTGGATTAAAAATCCAGGGGTGATTAAAAATCACCAATTTATGGAAAAATCTTAGACAAGGAAAGATTTCACTAAATCTCACCAAAAATAACAAACAGAATATCTTTGGATTAAAAATCCAACGGTGAATAAAATTCACTGAATGATCTAAAGGATCATATTAGTTATAAAAACAAACAAAATCTTTCAATGAAAGATTTACTAAACAAATTGATTCTTTTCCTTCTCCTAAAAATAGGAGCCAAAAGGAGAAGAAAGATATATAGAATTTTGGAATCTTGAAATTTCAGAGAGGAAAGAAAGGAGAATTTAATTCTCAACAAAGAAAATCCTAGGTGAGAAAAGAAAGGGGATCAAAACTTCAAACAGAGAATTTAATTCTCAAAATCTAAGAGTTTAACTCTTCTGGAAAAAAGAACTTAGTTCTTTCTCTAGTTGAAGATCTGCAGAAGCAAATCTCCCCATAGGTTAAGAATTTAATTCTCATCAGGTTGAGATTTTTCCATACAGATCCAAGACTTAGAGGGAGAATTAAGTTCAGAGAATTTAATTCTCCCAAATTTATAGGAATTTAATTCCTCCAAGATAAATTAGGGTTTAAACCCTATCTGAGAATTTAATTCTCCCAATTTACAGGAATTTAATTCCTTCAAGATGAAATTAGGGTTTAAACCCTATCTGGGAATTTAATTCTCCTAAAACTATAGGAATTTAATTCCTTCAAGATAGACAAAACTAGGGTTTAACCCTAATTGAGAATTTAATTCTCTCAGATTTACAGGAATTTAATTCCTCCTAAAATGAAATTAGGGTTTCATCCTTACACAAGAATTTAATTCTTTTACATATATGGGAATTTAATTCCTCTAAAGAAAATTAGGGTTTAACCCTATATAAGAATTTAATTCTTTTAAATAAGAATTTAATTCCTCTAAAACATAACTAGGGTTTAACCCTACAGAGAATTTAATTCAAAAAAAAACAAAGAGCCTTGAAGGATATCCATGCATGCAAAAGACTAAGGTCACGTGTCCCCACGTGACCCCTGAAAAGATCCCCAAAAATGAGAAGGAATAAGCTTTGAGGCAATGCCTCACGTGCTCCCACGCGACGTACAAAACACAGAAAGAAAAAGCAAAGGAAATATGAGCTTTGGGCGCTCTCACGTGTCCCCACGTGACCCCTTAGCAAGTGCTTTAATGATCAGTGCATAAATCTCCATCACGTGTCAACACGTGATGCTCAAAAGATGAAAAAGTGTTTAACACTTATTTGCAAAGCAAAGTAAAAGGAATCTAGTCCCACCTCTGGGTGTCCTCACATGGCCCCACATGACCCATTCCTACTTAGTGTTTAACACTAATTTAAAGGATTTATTCCCAGTGTTTAACACTGGTGTTTTCTAGTGTGTAACACTAATTTGACGACTTCATTTCCAGTGTTTAACACTGTCATGTTCTAGTGTTTAACACTAAATTAGGGATTATATTTCCAGTGTTTAATACTGATTGTCTTTTAGTGTTTAACAATAATTTGAGAGTTCTATCTCTAGTATTTAACACTGTTGTTCTCTAGTGTTTAACACTACTTTTAGCCAAATCGGCTAATTCTCCAGAGGCAAAAGTCTCCCCTTCAACTGAATCTCAAAATTGAGTAAAATTCGGAGCTATAATGTCCACTGCTCAAACATAGATAAAAAAATGTTACCAAAGCTCTCAAACACTTGTTTAGCATTGCTAAATAATGTGGGCTGAAACCAGACAAATGTCTAATGGTCCAACAAAAGGGCCAATATTTCAAACTTAATTGGATTTAGCCCAAATTGGCCATAAGTCCTCAATCCAGACTCAGCTGAGCCAATGTGCTCATAATATAATTAATTGATCTTAGTTCCAAATTGGACTACAGATCATTTAATCCACCCTGGTTCAAGGGTACATCTCTTCACTCTTTTGATATTTGTCGTTGTAATTCCTCAACGTCTTCAAAGAGGTGACGGGTCCTGACAACCAGATATTTCACGGACTGTGGGGTCCTTAAACCCATGGACTATGATGTCCTTAACCTCGACCGTGATGTCTTAAAACTAACAATGAACTGTGGGGTCCTTAAACCCATGGACTATGATGTCCTTAATCTCGACCGTGATGTCTTAAAAAAAACAACGGACTGTGGGGTCCTTAAACCCATGGACTATGATGTCCTTAACCTCGACCATGATGTCTTAAAATTAACAACAGACTGTGGGGTTCTTAAACCCATAGACTATGATGTCCTTAACCTCGACCGTGATGTCTTAAAACTAACATTGGACTGTGGGGTCCTTAAACCCATGGACTATGATGTCCTTAACCTCGACCGAGATGTCTTTAAACTAACAATGGACCGAGATGTCCTTAAACTAACATTGGACCGTAATGTCCTTAAACTAATCGACCGCAATGTCACTAAACTAAACAATAGAGCCCAAATGCTCTCTTGTCGGATCTAAACGATCCTGTTAAGTTGATCTTAGTCTAAAATGAGTTTAACGTATCCTCAACAAACGTTTAAGTTGATCTTAGTCTCAAATGAGGCTAACGTATCCTTAAACCCAAACCCCCAAACCCAAATCTAAGAAAGATACGGATTTAAACTAGTCCATGCCCTACGGGCGACAATATAAATTAGTCTCCGTATACAATCCACGGGCAACCAAACACAAAACATACACCCACGACACGAAGTGACCATATGGAGAAGGAGAAAATTGTTACCGCGATGCGGTAGCGTAATTAACTGCAGGGGCTTGCGCCTGCAGGAAATTAGCATCTGCGACCGATATAGCAGATTTTGTCAGATTCCCCCTCGTTTGAGGGGTTTTTGATTGTAGGGATGCTCTTCCCTGCAGACGCAAGCCCCTGCAGTTAATTATACTACCGCATCGCGGTAACAACTTTCTCCTTCTCTAGATGGTCACTTCGTGTCGTGGGTGTTTGTTTTGTGTTTGGTTGCCCGTGGATTGTATACGGAGACTAATTTATGTTGTCTCCCGTAGGGCGTAGACTAGTCCAAATCCATATCTTTCTTAGATTTGGGTTTGGGGGTTTGGGTTTAAGGATACGTTAGCCTCATTTGAGACTAAGATCAACTTAAACATTTGTTAAGGATACGTTAGTCTCATTTTAGACTAAGATCAACTTAACGGGATCGTTTAGATCCGACAAGAGAGCATTTGGGCTCTATTGTTTAGTTTAGTGACATTGCGATCGATTAGTTTAAGGACATTACGGTCCAATGTTAGTTTAAGGACATCTCGGTCCATTGTTAGTTTAAATACATCTCGGTCGAGGTTAAGGACATCATAGTCCATGGGTTTAAGGACCCCACAGTCCAATACCGTGAAATGTGTGGTTGTCGGGACCCGTCACCTCTTTGAAGACGTTGAGGAATTACAATGACAAATATCAAAGGAGTGAAGAGATGTACCCTTGAACCAAGGTGGATTAAATGATCTGTAGTCCAATTTGGAACTAAGATCAATTAATTATATTATGAGTACATTGGCTCAGTTGAGTCTGGATTGAGGACTTATGGCCAATTTGGGATAAATCCAATTAAGTTTGAAATATTGGCCCTTTTGTTGGACCATTAGACATTTGTCTGGTTTCAGCCCACATTATTTAGCAATGCTAAACAAGTGTTTGAGAGCTTTGGTAACATTTTTTTTATCTTTGATTAAGCAGTGGATATTATAGCTCTGAATTTTACTCAATTTTGAGATTCAGTTGAAGGGGAGACTTTTGCCTTTGGAGAATTAGCCGATTTGGCTAAAAGCAGCGTTAAACACTAGAGAACAACAGTGTTAAATACTAGAGATAGAACTCTCAAATTAGTGTTAAACACTAAAAGACAATCAGTGTTAAACACTGGAAATATAATCCCCAATTTAGTGTTAAACACTAGAACATGACAGTGTTAAACACTGGAAATGAAGTTGTCAAATTAGTGTTACATACTAGAAAACACCAGTGTTAAACACTGGGAATCAATCCTTTAAATTAGTGTTAAACACTAAGTAGGAATGGGTCACGTGGGGCTACGTGAGGACACCCAGAGGTGGGACCAGATTCCTTTTACTTTGCTTTGCAAATAAGTGTTAAACACTTTTTCATCTTTTGAGTATCACGTGTTGACACGTGATGGAGATTTATGCACTGATCATTAAAGCACTTGCTAAGGGGTTACGTGGGGACACGTGAGAGCGCCCAAAGCTCATATTTCCTTTGCTTTTTCTTTCTGTGTTTTGTTGGTTACGTGGGAGCACGTGAGGCATTGCCTCAAAGCTTATTCCTTCTCATTTTTGGGGATGTTTTCAGGGGTCACGTGGGGACACGTGACCTTAGTCTTTTGCATGCATGGAGATCTTTCAAGGCTCTTTGTTTTTTTAAGAATTAAATTCTCTGTAGGGTTAAACCCTAGTTATGTTTTAGAGGAATTAAATTCTTATTTGAAAGAATTAAATTCTTATATAGGGTTAAACCCTAATTTTCTTTAGAGGAATTAAATTCCCATATATGTAAAAGAATTAAATTCTTGTGTAAGGGTGAAACCCTAATTTCATTTTAGGAGGAATTAAATTCCTGTAAATCTGAGAGAATTAAATTCTCAATTAGGGTTAAACCTTAGTTTTGTCCATCTTGAAGGAATTAAATTCCTATAGTTTTAGGAGAATTAAATTCTCAGATAGGGTTTAAACCCTAATTTATCTTGGAGGAACTAAATTCCTATAAATTTGGGAGAATTAAATTCTCTGAACTCAATTCTCCCTCAAAGTCTTGGATCTGCATAGCAAAATCTTAACCCGATGAGAATTAAATTCTCAACCTATGGGGAGATTTGCTTCTGCAGATCTTCAACTAGAGAAAGAACTAAGTGCTTATTCAGAAGAGTTAAACTCTTAAATTTAGAATTAAATTCTCTTTGTTTTATGGAACTTAGATCTCTTTCCCCCTTCTCACCTAGGGTTTCTTTTCTCTGAAGAGATCTTTTTTTCTCTTGAGAATTAAATTCTCCTCGCTTTTTTCTCTCTGTTGTTGTTATCTCCCAAAAAAGTAGATCCCATTCTCTTCTCTTCTCGGCTCCTATTTATAGGAGAAAGAAAAGAATCAATTTATTTTGTCAAACTTTCATTGAAAGATTTTAATTGATTTTGTAACCAACATGATCTTTTAGATCACTCAGTAAATTTTATTCACCATGTGATTTTTAATCCAAAAGATCTTTTATC
This sequence comes from Agapanthus africanus, assembly GCA_030015575.1. NCBI lineage: Eukaryota > Viridiplantae > Streptophyta > Magnoliopsida > Asparagales > Amaryllidaceae > Agapanthus > Agapanthus africanus. The sequence goes on from JASDDO010000001.1 coordinate 463,757,833, forward strand.
TGTTATTCAAATTTCAGGGAAATCTTTCCTTGTATAGAATCTTTCTATAAATTGGTGATTTTTAATCACTATTGGATTTTTAATCCAATGGTGCTCCGCTTTACAGAGCACAATCTTTTTGTTTGGAAAGATTTAATGAAATATTTTTCCAGTTAGGGTTTTTGATTCCCTATTAATTAGAATTTAATTCTATCAATTAAAGAGTTTAGGAACTTGTCACGTGTTGGCACGTGACCCTCTTGATTAAACATTTTATTCAGAATTTAATTATGCCTTTTAACAAAGCTAAGGAATCATCACGTGTCAGCTCGTGACCCTTGGTCACGTGTGAGCACGTGATACCCCATTGGGGGTTTTTCTTAGTGTTTTATTATACCTTTAATTCTTTTCAGTGGGTCTAAAGGCCCATCACGTGTTGGCACATGACCCCACCGATTAATTATTTCCAATTATTTATTTTATTCAGTGCCTATAGGCTTTGCCTGTAAATGGTCACGTGTCTGCACGTGATGCCCGGTCACGTGTGGGCACGTGATGCCTCATAACTTTTGATCCCGGATGAATTATGAGGCCCGTAATATATCAAATTGAAGGATTTTTCGAGACGCTTTCGATACCATCAGAATTTAGCTGTTTCTCATCTAGGAGTTTATGAAAACGCATCCCAGAAAATACTGGTTCATATTTTTTTAAACGTATCACTGTCATTTGATACCTTGGGCTCTTTTGCGCAGAAATTTTTTGGCGGGAACAAATGCCCCCACTACTTTGCCCATGTAAGTATATACATGGGTGAAGTAGTGCAGAGTAATTCATAGCGTATGACCAGTTTCGGGTTGGTATATAATTTTCAGAATCTTGATATGAGAAGATAACGAGCGGACACAAGCGTCGTCATTTATCATTGATCCAAATCTCGACTCTTAAGGGACATTGTTCCAAACCCTCAGCTCCATGAGCCGCACCCTTCTATTTCTTTATGTTTTACTCTGGTGTGAAGTAGTTTATATGCTCATGAGTAACTTCTCCATTTCAGTGGCATGTAGCTTTGGCAAGTGTGGCCCATAGATGGTAGATAACAGTTCATCTTGAACTTTTTATTAGGTAGCGATGGCTTAGGAAACAGCGTTAGGATCTGTTGCCTAAGACTTTTCAACTTTATGAGCCGTGAGGGTCTCATAAAGACTTTTCTCCCTACGGGTCGAGAGGATCTCGTAGGAGTATTTTCTCCTTAGGAATCGTGAGAATTCCTAAGTGTGCTTTCTCTTGAGAGTCGTAAGGATCTCAAAAAGAATTTTCCCGCTTATAAGTCGAGAGGACTCGTAAGTGGTTGTTTCCCTCCTCGTCGATATTCAACTTCGGAGAGTGTGGCCCATGGATAGTTCATGTTGACCTCTTTGCAGGGCAGTGATGGCTTGGGGGACAGGGTTAGGATCTGCCACCCAAGACTTTTCAACTTTATGAGCCGTGAGGGTCTCACAAAGACTTTTCTCCCTACGAGTCGAGCGGATCTCGCAGATGTATTTTCTCCTTAGGAATCGTGAGGATTCCTAAGTGTGTTTTCTCTTGAGAGTCGTAAGGATCACCTAAGAGAATTTTCTTCCTTACAAGGTTAGAGGACTTGTAAGTGATTGATGAGTTGACCAACTCCCGAGTCAAAGCATTGCTTCAATAGGGAGGTCGAGGGTTGACTTTGGTTTGTCTGTGTACCGCCGAGTCATGGAACTGGGAACTTTGCCGCGGCTCCGCTTTACTGACATTGTATATTCCTGCAGAGACACTGATTTCTCTGCGGGTCGGCGCGAATCGAGATACTCTCGCCAAGGATGTTGATTTCCCTGAATCGGGGTATTTGCCAAGGACATTGATTTCCTCGAAGTTGAGACGAATTGAGGTATTCCTGCAAAGACACTGATTTCCTTGCGGGCCGACGTGAATCGAGATGCTCTCACCAAGGACGCTGATTTCCCTGAATCGAGGTTTTGCCAAGGACACTGATTTTCCTAGAGTCGAAACGAATCAAGGTATCTCTGCAAAGACACTGATTTCTCTGCAGGTCGACGCGAATCGAGGTGCTCTCGTCAAGGATGCTGATTTCCCTGAATCGAGGTTTTTGCCAAGGACACTGATTTCCCTTGAGTCGAAACGAATCGAGGTATTCCTGCAAAGACACTGATTTCTCTGCGGGTCGACGCGAATCGAAGTGCTCTCGTCAAGGACGCTGATTTCCTTGAATCGAGAAGGTTGCCAAGGACACTGATTTCCCTGGGGCTGAGACGAATCGAGGTGTTCCTGCAAAGACGCTGATTTCTCTGCGGGTCGACGCGAATCGAGATGCTCTCGTCAAGGACGCTGATTTCCCTGAATCGAGGAGGTTGCCAAGGACACTGATTTCCCTGGAGTCGAAACGAATCAGGGTATTCCTACAAAGACACTGATTTCTCTGCGGGTCGACGCGAATCGAGATGCTCTCGTCAGGGACGCTGATTTCCCTGAATCGAGGAGGTTGCCAAGGACACTGATTTCCCTGGAGTCGAAACGAATCGACGTATTCCTGCAAAGACACTGATTTCTCTGCGGCTCGACGCGAATCGAGGTGCTCTCGTCAAGGACTCTGATTTCCCTGAATCGAGGAGGTTGCCAAGGACACTGATTTCCCTGGGGTTGAGACGAATCGAGGTATTCCTGCAAAGACGCTGATTTCTCTGCGGGTCGACGCGAATCGAGATGCTCTCGTCAAGGACGTTGATTTCCCTGAATCAAGGAGGTTGCCAAGGACACTGATTTCCCTAGAGTCAAAACGAATCGAGGTATTCCTACAAAGACACTGATTTCTCTGCGGGTCACCGCAAATCGAGATGCTCTCGTCAGGGACGCTGATTTTCCTGAATCGAGGAGGTTACCAAGGACACTGATTTCCATGGAGTCGAAACAAATCGAGGTATTCTTGCAAAGACACTGATTTCTCTGCGGCTCGACGCGAATCGAGGTGCTCTTGTCAAGGACGCTGATTTCCCTAAATCGAGGAGGTTGCCAAGGACACTGATTTCCCTGGGGTTGAGATGAATCGAGGTATTTCTGCAAAGACGCTGATTTCTCTACGGGTTGACGCGAATCGAGATGCTCTCGTCAAGGACGCTGATTTCCCTAAATCGAGGAGGTTGCAAGGACACTGATATTCCTGGAGTCGAAACGAATCGAGGTATTCCTGCAATGACACTAATTTCTCTGTGGGTCGACGCGAATCGAGATGCTCTCGTCAGGGATGCTGATTTCCCTGAATCGAGGAGGTTGCCAAGGAAACTGATTTCCCTGGAGTCGAAACGAAACGAGGTATTCCTGCAAAGACACTGATTTCTCTGCAGGTCGACGCGAATCGAGGTGCTCTCTTCAAGGACGCTGATTTCCCTGAATCGAGGAGGTTGCCAAGGACACTGATTTCCCTGGAGTTGATTGACTTGTTTCTGAGACGGAGCCATTGGATGACGTATTCCGCTTTCTGCGATGTCATGGTTGATTCTAGGTTGTATGCGAACAGTAGAGTATTAGAACTAGGGACTTTACCATGGCTCCGCTTTGTTAACATTGCGTCCGAATCCTGCTGGAATGAGGAGGAATGCCGTTGTTGGTCTCCAGGCTGTAGATGTGGCCGTCGAGACTTGGAACTAGGGACTTTGCCATGGCTCTGATTGGTGATGTCGCGTCCGAATCCTGCTGGAATGAAGAGGAACGCTATCGTGGGTCTCCAGGCTGTAGATGTAGCCGTCGAGACTTGGAACTAGGGACTGTGCCATGGCTCCGAGATTGATTTTCGCGTCTGAATCCTGATGGAATGAGGAGGAACGCCGTTGTTGTTCTCTAGGCTGTAGACATGGCTGTCGAGATTTGGAACTAGGGACTTTGCTGTGGCTCCGAGATTGATTTTCGCGTATTAATCCTGCTGGAATGAAGAGGAACGCCATTGTTGTTCTCTAGGCTGTAGACATGGCCGTCGAGATTTGGAACTAGGGGATTTTCCATGGTTCCGTTGTTTTGACACTGGGGTCGTTTGTTGACATCGCATCTGCATCCTGCTGGAGTAAGGAGAAATACCGTTGGTGATCTCTAGGCTGTCCGTGAACCGTCGAGATTTGGAACTAGAGGACTTTGCCATAGTTCCGTTGTTTTGACCTTGGGATCGTTTGTTGACGTTGCATCTGCATCCTGCTGGAGTAAGGAGAAACGCCGTTGGTGATTTCTAGGCTTTCTGTGAACTGTTGAGATTTGGAACTAGGGGATTTTCCATGGTTCCATTGTTTTGATGTTGCGCCTGCATCCGATTGGAGGGAGGAATAACGCCGGTGTTGATCTCTAAGTTGTCGATGTTGACGTCGAGACCCTGAACCTAGGAATCTTCCTTCACTTCATTTGTTGACATCGTGTCTGCAATATTGCGATGAATGTCGAGATTGTCTTTGGGTTGTCTATGAACCATCGAGATTTGGCTTTGCTTCGACGAAGCCTGGTGGGACGATATGGTTCCCTTCTTGTTTGTGCCCATGGAATGTATACAGGGGTCAATGTGACCTCACCTGCAGGGCAAGAAGTTTTATTCTTTCATTTATTTTAAATTCTTTCCGCGATGCTCTATCTTTCAGCTTTCTACATCGCGAAAATCGCGATTGCCCAATCATTTCGGCTATTTTTCGCGATGCCCAATCATTTCGGCTATTTTTCTTTTTACTCGCTGCGTTTTATTGCGAGTTGCCCAATCATTTCGGCTGTTTTTATATGCATACATTTTTACTTGCTGATTTCGTTGCAAGTTACCCTATCATTTTGGCTATTTCATATGCATTTTTGGCTCGCTGATTTTTTATCGCGAGTGTGAAACTTGGAATCTGGTGCCAATCTCAGCATCAGTATCGCTGCGACTGGAATATTGCCACGAGCGAATCATCATTTACCATGAAAGGATTTGGAATTTGATACCGATTTTGGCATCAGTATCGCTACAACTAGGATATTGCCAGGAGTGAATCATCATTTGCCTCTGTCGATGTCGAATAAAGGTGGCTTAGCAAACAGGGTTAGGATCCCGTCGACTAAGGCTTTTGACTTCATGAGCCGTAAGGGTCTCATAAAGGTGTTTCTCCCTATGAGTTATGAAGATCTCGTAGGTGCGTTTTCTCCTTAGGAATCGTGGGGATTCCTAAGTGTGTGTTCTCTTATAAGTCGTAAGGATCTTACAAGAGTGTTTTCTCCTTGCAAGTCGATGGGACCTACAAGTGTTTGTTCACCGTGTGAGCATATCCCTAGTCGCTGGTAGGACTCTGTTAGGGAAATGTTCATTCGTGCCCATGGATTGTATACAAGGGTCAATATCAAACCGCTTGTAGGGCAAAATCGGGGGGTATGACTGCTTAAGAACAGGTTCAGATCCCTGTAACTTAAGGTTTTTGAATCTTATGAGCCGTGAGGGTCTCATAATAGGGTTCTCCTTACGAGTCGTGAGGATCTCGCAAGTGTAATTTCTCCTTAGGAATCGTGGGGATCCCTAAGTGTGTTTCTCCTTTGTGAGTCGTAAGGATCTCACACAGGTGCTTTCTCCTTACAGGGTCGAGAGGACCTTGCAAGTGTCTTTTAACGAGATTGCGCCCTTTCGGGTTTTCATAAAACTCGCCGGTAGTCCTGCTATTTTTACTCACGGCGCCCTTTCGGGTTTTCATCCGTGCCCCTTATGGACATACCGTTTTTTTTGTTTATTTTTTTATTTTTATATATTTTTTTTACGAGTCTGCGCCCTTTCGGATTTTCACAAACATCGCCGGTAGTCCTGTTGTTTTTACTCACGGCACCCTTTCGGGTTTTCATCCGTGCCCATTTTGCTTATGTACATACCGTTTTTTTTACCACGTCAGCCTGGGGATGCCACGGTCCGTAGTAGTTTATAGACATCTCGGTCAGTTGCATGTTTTAGGACATTGCGGTCCATTGTTAGTTTAGGGACGTTTCGGTCCGCTGTAGCTTTGAGGCGAAGTTTCGCCGGATGCTTTATGAACAAGTAGGTTTCTCCTTGATAGACCTTGTCACATAATCCAAGGGTTTTGGCACTGCTCCTGCCCCCAGCTCCTCTACGTTATCTCCTAATGCCGAGTGAGCTGCTTTGTTACTTAACGACAAATAAGAGATCATGTGGCAACTTGCCACATAATCTTCGGATTCTTCTGACAAGTCGTCTCCCTCATCATTGTCGTTATCTTCATTCTCAAGGATGTGACTGAGGAACTCTTGAAGCGTGACCGGGGTTCGCGCCCTCTAGTTGTATTCTTTCAGCGCGTCAATATGCTTTTGCAGATCTGTGCGCTTGTCGTTAGACAGCGCGGGCTTTTCCACCTGATCGCCGAACATGTTTGAAGATCTTTCAGCATTTTTTTATTTTTTTCCGAAAGAACATCTTCCTATGGAGCTTCCTTTATGAATGAGCACGATGCCCCCGGCATGTCCTTCTTTTTCGGAGCATGTGGTTGTGGCGGATTTGCCTTCCAGTTTTCGGACAGCGCGAACTTGCCCTGTTGATACTGGTCTTCAACCCAATTTTTGAAGACGTAGCAGTCTTCGATCGGATGGCCCAATACATGGTGGTAAGGGCAGTAATTAGGATCGTTGATGACGTTCGGTTGCGGTGGGTGTCTCGACTCCGGTAGAGTAATAAGCCCATTGCGCACTGCCAGTTCAAATAGTTTCCTTGTTTTATCCTGGGGAAATGAGTAAGGACGTCTCAACTTCTCATCGAGGGACTACCACTTGTTGCTTTGGCGAACAACCTGTCTCGGGCCACTCGGTTGTTATCGAGCGTTGGCGACGAAGACTGCTTTCCTTTTGCCCTTTTCATTCCAAGGCTCCGTCTTTGAAGAGGAAGGTCTATAGCCCATCTGGTCCATTTGAGCCAGCTTGTCAATCAAGGCCTGGAAGGTGGTCGGCTTGAAGAACATCATGAATTGGGATATGGTCGCTTGAGGGTCAAGAGTACCCACGAACATGCCTACCGCTGGCGCTTCTTCGATGCGCTGCTCGCACTTCGACCATAGATTCCGCCATCGTATTGCATACTGGACCCATGTTTCTCCAGGCTTCACTCTGGCATTGATCAATGCCGTGATTGGGGTACGTTCACTAGCACTCGCAAAACGTTGGGTGAACAATAATTCCATCTCTCTAAAAGTTTGGACGGAGTCGTTGGGCAGCTCTAAATACCACTCAAACGCCGTTTCTGCCATGCTGCCGATGAATTGGCGAAGCAGTAACTTATCATCCCCTCCGGTGTTGCCGCACAAGGCTCTGAATTGAGCGACATGCTGATGCGGATTTCCCGTCCCCTTATATACGTGGAATTTGGGGATCGTGTATCCCGGCTGGTACTTTATTTGGTCATACCAACCCGGATAGGGTCGTCCAGTCTTAACAATTTGACCGGCCGCCTCGTTCGCCTGGTGTGCTCGTATCTGTTGAGCGATGTAATCATCCAGGGCGGCTTTTGAGATGGTCTCCTCTTTGGCTGCTGAACAAGCCGGAACAGGGTTTGACGTCTCCGCTCGGTCGTCTTCGAGGATAATCGGAGGATCTTCAGCTGGAGGGTCCGGCTGGATCATCATGCCCACCATATCTTGGAATAGAAGGGCCATTTGTTTTATATTGGCTGCTTGTTCCGCGGCCTCTTTGTCCTTCTTTTTAAGCATTCTTCGAAAGAATTCAGCATCAGTTTCCTGCTCACGACGCTGCTCCGAGGATGTCTCCGGGCTTGCTTTTGGTCCCGTAAGTGCGGCCATGGCTGTTAGCATCTCTTGAAGCTTTTGTTGTTGTTGCTCCTGAGTCTTAATCACTGATCGCGTAAGCGGTCGATGACCTGTGGAGATGCGGCTATCCTCTTTTCCGGATGCCATATAGACGGTATGCACCACCATGCCCCCAGACTTAGGGCATTTAGGTTCAGTGCCCTTGCGGTTCACCACGGTCACAGGGGCTTTCTCTGAACTCCTTCTCTTGTGAGCAGTTGAAGTCGAGGGGGCCATTGCAGCGGGCACCCAGGTAGCTGTCGCCTTTTGTAGCTTTACAGGATGGTCCTTTTCTTGCCGAACTTTTACCTTTTTCTGTCGGCGAGAGTAATCTTGATCAATTACTGAGTCATGAACCTGTCGCCAAACTTTGTAAATTTTGGAAGAAAGCCGCTGAGGGGGTTGTTCCGGCTTCGCCTTCTGTGTATTCTCCATGGGTGAAGGAGATCTCTTCAGCATTGCAGTAGGAGAGTTCCTGCGCACCTTGTTAAGCAGTTCAAAACTATTCCCAGTTGGAACAGCAGCATTGATCTCCACCGTTGGAGCTGGTGGAGTAAATCCAGACGGAGAGCTGCCCCCAGCCTTTCTTACTCGGCGCCAGTGACGACGGCGAGCATATCGCGCAGATGGTGTCGGTTCAGCTATGGGGATGGCTTTGTCATGCCCATGTTCTGGTCAAGCGCTGCTGGTACCAGCCTCTTGAAGACCGACGTCCGTTGAGCAGCAGTATCCAATCTATCAAAGACAGACCTTTGAGCAGGAACGGAAGCCGGAGTGGCCAGCCTCGTAACGACTGATCCTTTGACGGGAGAAGCTTCTTTAGTGACCTCGAGAGTAGGAATGGCTATCCGTTTTGGGATGGACGCTTCAGGTATCGTGGGCTTCTTGACAGGCCCATTGGAGTTCAGGCTCAGCCTATCGAAGACTGATGCTGTTGGCTTGGTATTGGATGACCCGTTGAGAGGGACCGTGGTGGTAGTGAGCCGATCAAAGACCGACTTCTTCTGCGCTTCTTGCGGTAGCGGGATGTTAACGCTTACTGGTGGGAGCATGGTCCCGAAGAACAACCCGGTAGTAGCTTGCGTTACCTGCTCTACAGGCATTGTGAAAAGGGAGGCCGCCTGGGGACCGTAAGTTATACCTCCAGATGAGGCGGAACGGGAGTTGCAGTTACAGCTGGAGCATTTTGTGCAGGTAGACGCCATTGATCTTTCGTTTTCTGCAAGGAGCAAGACACCAAATCTTAGTACCTCGAATCCAAGGGCAACCATATCAAACCGCGACTCGTTCGCGGACACAACACACGAAGTGTGGAGTAGAAAGAGGAAAAGGTCCCACCGGGCATGCCAGAATCTGTTCTCCTCCGAAAGACGCGACAAAGACGCGATGAACGTCTTGCTTGAAATTCGGGGCAGATGCTAATTGGTGCTATCCGTCCACCTCTCCGAAGATACCAAGTTGATTTATGACACCATGTATCGAAAGTTTAAACGGATGCGACCGATATAGCAGACTTCGTCAGATTCCCCCTCGTTTGAGAGCTTTTTGATTATGGGGACGCTCTTCCCTACAGGCGCAAGCCCCTGCAGTTAATTATGCTACCGCATCGCGGTAACAACTTTCTCCTTCTCCAGATGGTCACTTCGTGTCGTGGGTGTTTGTTTTGTGATTGGTTGCCCGTGGATTGTATACGGAGACTAATTTATGTTGTCGCCCGTAGGGCATGGACTAGTCCAAATCCGTATCTTTCTTAGATTTGGGTTTGGGGGTTTGGGTTTAAGGATACGTTAGCCTCATTTGAGACTAAGATCAACTTAAACGTTTGTCAAGAATACGTTAGTCTCATTTTAGACAAAGATCAACTTAACGGGATCGTTTAGATCCGACAAGAGAGCATTTGGGCTCTATTGTTTAGTTTAGTGACATTGCGGTCGATTAGTTTAAGGACATTACGGTCCAATGTTAGTTTAAGGACATCTCGGTCCATTGTTAGTTTATAGACATCTCGATCGAGGTTAAGGACATCATAGTCTATGGGTTTAAGGACCCCACAGTCCAATGTTAGTTTTAAGACATCACGGTCGAGGTTAAGGACATCATAGTCCATGGGATTAAGGACCCCACAGTCCGTTGTTAGTTTTAAGACATCACGGTCGAGGTTAAGGACATCATAGTCCATGGGTTTAAGGACCCCACAGTCCGTTGTTAGTTTTAAGACATCATGGTCGAGGTTAAGGACATAATATTCCATGGGTTTAAGGACCCCACAGTCCGTGAAATGTGTGGTTGTCGGGTCCCGTCACCTCTTTGAAGACGTTGAGGAATTACAACGACGAATATCAAAGGAGTGAAGAGATGTACTCTTGAATCAAGGTGGATTAAATGATCTGTAGTCCAATTTGGAACTAAGATCAATTAATTATATTATGAGCACATTGGCTCAGTTGAGTCTGGATTGAGGACTTATGGCCAATTTAGGCTAAGTCCAATTAAATTTGAAATATTGACCCTTTTGTTGGACCATTAGACATTTGTCTGGTTTCAGCCCACATTATTTAGCAATGCTAAACAAGAGTTTGAGGGCTTTGGTAACATTTTTTTTATCTTTGATTGAGCAGTGCACATTATAGCTCTGAATTTTACTCAATTTTGAGATTCAGTTGAAGGGGAGACTTTTGCCTCTGGAGAATTAGCCGATTTGGCGAAAAGTAGTGTTAAACACTAGAGAACAACAGTGTTAAACACAAGAGATAGAACTCTCAAATTAGTGTTAAACACTAAAATACAATCAGTGTTAAACACTGGAAATATAATCCCCAATTTAGTGTTAAACACTAGAACATGACAGTGTTAAACACTGAAAATGAAGTTGTCAAATTAGTGTTACACACTAGAAAACACCAGTGTTAAACACTGGGAATAAATCCTTTAAATTAGTGTTAAACACTAAGTAGGAATGGGTCACGTGGGGCCACGTGAGGACACCCAGAGGTGGGACCAGATTCCTTTTATTTTGCTTTGCAAATAAGTGTTAAACACTTTTTCATCTTTTGAGCATCACGTGTTGACACGTGATGGAGATTTATGCACTGATCATTAAAGCACTTGCTAAGGGGTCACGTGGGGACACGTGAGAGCGCCCAAAACTCATATTTCCTTTGCTTTTTCTTTCTGTGTTTTGTAGGTCACGTGGGAGCACGTGAGGCATTGCCTCAAAGCTTATTCTTTCTCATTTTTGGGGATGTTTTCAGGGGTCACATGGGGACACGTGACCTTAGTCTTTTGCATGCATGGAGATCTTTCAAGGCTCTTTGTTTTTTTAAGAAGTAAATTCTCTGTAGGGTTAAACCCTAGCTATATTTTAGAGGAATTAAATTCCTAATTGAAAGAATTAAATTCTTATATAGGGTTAAACCCTAATTTTCTTTAGAGGAATTAAATTCCCATATATGTAAAAGAATTAAATTCTTGTGTAAGGGTGAAACCCTAATTTCATTTTAGGAGGAATTAAATTCCTGTAAATCTGAGAGAATTAAATTCTCAATTAGGGTTAAACCCAAGTTTTGTCCATCTTGAAGGAATTAAATTCCTATAGTTTTAGGAGAATTAAATTCTCAGATAGGGTTTAAACCCTAATTTATCTTGGAAGAATTAAATTCCTATAAATTTGGGAGAATTAAATTCTCTGAACTCAATTCTCCCTCTAAGTCTTGGATCTGTATGGCAAAATCTCAAACCGATGAGAATTAAATTCTCAACCTATGGGGAGATTTGCTTCTGCAGATCTTCAACTAGAGAAAGAACTAAGTTCTTATTCAGAAGAGTTAAACTTTTAAATTTAGAATTAAATTCTCTTTGTTTTATGGAACTTAGATCTATTTCCCCTTTCTCACCTAGGGTTTCTTTTTTCTGAAGAGATCTTTTTTTTTCTCTTGAGAATTAAATTCTCCTCTCTTTTTTCTCTCTATTGTTGTTATCTCCCAAAAAAGTAGATCCCCTTCTCTTCTATTCTTGGCTCCTATTTATAGGAGAAAGAAAAAAATCAATTTGTTTTGTCAATCTTTCATTAAAAGATTTTAATTGATTTTTTAACCAATATGATCTTTTAGATCACTCAGTAAATTTTATTCACCATTGGATTTTTAGTCCAAAAGATCTTTTATCTGTTATTCAAATTTCAGGGAAATCTTTCCTTGTATAGAATCTTTCTATAAATTGGTGATTTTTAATCACCATTGAATTTTTAATCCAACGGTGCTCCACTTTACAGAGCACAATCTTTTTGTTTGGAAAGATTTAAAGAAATATTTTTCCAGTTAGGGTTTTTGATTCCCTCTTAATTAGAATTTAATTCTATCAACTAAAGAGTTTAGGAACTTGTCACGTGACCCTCTTGATTAAACATTTTGTTCAGAATTTAATTATGCCTTTTAACAGAGCTAAGGAATCATCACGTGTCAGCACGTGACCCTTGGTCACGTGTGAGCACGTGATACCCCATTGGGGTTTTTCCTTAGTGTTTTATTATACCTTTAATTCTTTTCAGTGGGTTTAAAGGCCCATCACGTGTTGGCACGTGACCCCACTGATTAATTATTTCCAATTATTTATTTTATTCAGTGCCTACAGGCTTTGCCTGTAAATGGTCACGTGTCTGCACGTGATGCCCGGTCACGTGTGGGCACGTGATGCCTCATAACTTTTGTTCCCGGATGAATTATGAGGCCCGTAATATATCAAATCGAAGGATTTTTCAAGAATCTTTCGATACCATCATAATTTAGCTGTTTCTCTTTTGGGAGTTTATGAAAATGCAGCCCGGAAAATACTGGTTCATATTTTCTTAAACGTATCGCTGCCATTTGATACCTTGGGCTCTTTTGCGCAGAATTTTTTTTGCGGGAACAATCATGTTGATTTACCTAGAACTCTTTAACTATCTAGGTTGAATTTATTTTAATAAAAACCATATCTTTTACCGTCCCTAATTAGGATTCTAGTTTTTCAAATCTTCATTATCCTAATTAGTTTTTTGGCGTCTCATCAATCCCTAGATCTCATTCAAAACGTCAATTATCTTTATGAAAATCTAGTTCATATGATGAAAAGTTAAAAGAAAGGATTTGTATTAAAATAAATTCACCATTAAACACAAGAAAGAGAAGAGATAAAATATCCAACCATAGAAATTACATAAATACAAACCCTAGAAAAATAGATCAGTTACTCATATTATAAAAATGAAAACTTTATTCATAATAAAAGTGGTTACAATTGTTCTTGATTGCTCCCTTTCCAAGAGTAAACCCTAATTTTTACGCATATGAGAGAGAGATATCAAACTCTAGGGCTATACTGGTGCTTATATAGAGTTAAGAAAGTTTCAAGAACAAGTAATAAAAGATACAAGAGAATCAACTTGCTAACAACTATGAAAATCTAATCAATAAGAATCTAGTTGTTCCGTTGGATGTTGTTACGTGCCTTCAGAATTTTTGAAAGACGAAATCCTACATCTCATATTAATCAATATAGAAAAATGATCGTGCCCATAAAAATCTCATCGAACGGCCCAAAACCGACCGCCGATCCCCCTAATTGACTTGATCCGCCACTGATCTGCAGCATAATTTTGGCTTCGTGGATTCAGATTTTTTCCGTAGTTTTATCATCAATTTAGATGATTTTTGAGCTCATAAAATCTTGAATATCTCGCTGTGTTTTTGTAGTTGTGTGGATCTCCGAATTATTCTTAAATTTGGCGTATAATTAGGTATGTTGATTTGTTGGTTTGATTTGATTTGATGTCTTAAACTGATTTGTTGTTGTGATAATTGATTCATCTCTATTTGCTGCATCCTTTGCTGATTTATAATGATATTACCAATTTTTTTCCAAATTTGTAAATCTTCTTTTGATTTTCTGAATAACTCCCTTAAGTCTCCATTGTACGCACGTAATCCTTATTTTTGCATAATTTTCCGTCTTTTTGCATCCAAACCATGTTATCTGTAATAATTCACAAACTATACCTAGAACATCATAATATATGACAATAAAATGATAAATGGGTTAGAAAAATGTGCAATAAATTACACCTATCAAATACGCCCACACTTATCTTTTGCTAATTCTCGAGCAAATCTAGGGTTCCAAACTCTATTAAACTAAACTACAATCTAGCTAAATCTTATTCCTACTGCTATTCCTACAAAAGAAAATAAAGGAAATAAAAATAAGAAAATGAAAACTATATACCAAGATAGGAATAGAAAAGAAAAATACGAAAAATAAGAGTTTAAACCTCACTAGATTTTCAGTCGTCATAAACCATGTCTTAATAGACTTTGATCTATGTCGAAAATTACTTTCTCATCATTCTTCCAATCTTTCTTACCTATCTTGCTTCAAAACATGATCATATACCACCACGTGTGTGTAAAATCATCTCTACACTCGGAGAATTCAATTCAAGTTATCATACTTTTCCCCTTAGCTTTCTATTACTTTTTAATTTGGCGGATCAAATTGATGGATTTGTTCCCACATTTTTAATGCGACCGTTAATTCTTCATGAGGCACTAACCAAGTGAATACTGAATGTGGTCACTTATTGGGCGTAAATAACAGTATACTAATTTTGCAGCACCTAAGACACAACAAATAATCTCAAACCAGTTGGTCTAACTCACTAGGCGATGAAGCATCCTCGATGAATTTTTTTATGCTATCTTAATAATTGCAAGATAGTGTTCAATTTTTTGTGATATTAATAATTTTTTCGTACTAGGGCATTACAGACAAGAGCATGACATGTCACTTCTACTATTCCAAGCTTCAAGATGTGTGCATATGAGTATAGTAGGGTATCAATGTTCAAATGTTTGGACTCAAAAAATAGGCTCCACTTATATCTTCTCAAATCTAGTAACTCCTTCATGATATTAGCCTTTTGGGAATGGGCTCATGACAACTTATTACTTGATCCATTTAACCATCTCTTTTTCCTATTTTTTTCTTAAAATCTCTCTCTCTCTCTCTCTCTCTCTCTCTCTCTTTTATACACATTTTTCACTCTCTAATTTTCATTTTCAAAACTTTCTAATTTTGATAAAGCCTACATATAAAAGAAAATTTTTGTACAAAACCAAACCACCCCCACACTTAAATCAAACAATGTCTTCATTGTGTTAGAGTACATACTTTGTTATACCCGTATAGTTGTGCCTACCTTTGTTGAAATTTTCTTGGTTTCAAATCTTAATACCTACAAAAGAAGATGTGGATGTGCATTTTGATATCTAAACTAATTTGGGTTTATGGGGGTTAATTTTGGGGACCCATTTCAAATTAGTATATAAAGATATATTGTTTTCAACTCACAAGAATATGCAAAATGACCATGTGCACCACAATAGTGACAAGTGTGATGAGATATACTCATGGAACTAGATTTATGTTTAGAAAAGTAATTAAAAAATTTAGATGAAGAGGATTTTGAATTTTTAAAGTTTTAAGATTAACATCTTTATTTAAAAATTTCTTCCCTTTTCTTGGTAAAACATCAATCATTTCCTGTCTTTTTGAAAACTTAGAAAAAGAAACTGTTAAATCATTATTTTGTTTTTTGAGGGAAGCAATTTTCTCGATCAACTTTCCATGAGAAATACATGACAATTTTAAAGAATCAATTTCTCTTTTAAAAGAAGAAACCAAATTTTCATGATCATTTATCAAAACATTACATGACAAAATCAAAATTTCATTTTCATTGTTTAAAGTATCAATAGTTTTTGATGGAATTTAAATTTTTGAAAAAAACTCAATTTTCTTCTTCTCGAATTTATCAATGTGTGCTAGAAAATCATTTTTCTCGTTTTCTAATCTATTAATCAAAACATCATTTCTCAAAACTTCTTGTGAATTAGTAAAAAATTTTAAAATATCAATTTCACCAGTAAAAATTTCAATCAAATTATTATTTTTCTCTCTCAAAGAACTGCAAGATAAAATCAACTTCTCTTTTCCGCTTTTCAAAGATTCATTCAACAAAACCAATTTCTTTTTCTTCTTTTCTAACAACAAAATTTATTTTCAAGAAAACTATTTTGAGATATTACCATATTAAGTTCTTCATGAAGATTAAAAGAAGCATCAATAAATCCATCATGTGTACTATCAAATGAATAATCGCAGTCCTTAAAATAAAATAAATACTTATCATCGTCACTTGTCTCTTCATTAGACAATTCAAATAAATCGTTGATTTCACGTGGTAAGTCATAAGAATTACTAGGTTGGTTTCCTAGACGGAAAATATGTATATTAACTGTCATGTTTCCATATGAAATTTTTATTAAACCATCATGACAGTTAATCAAAGCATTAGCAGTAGGTAGGAATGGTCGTCCTAAGATTATCGGAATTTGATTTTTAGGGTTAGTGACAGATTGTGTTTCTAAAATTATGAGATCTACAGGGAATATAAATTCGCCTACTTTGATTAACACATCTTTAATCTCTCCTTTTGGTTTCTTAATGGAACGATCTGCCAACTGTAAAGTAACTTTTATTGATTCAAAATCGCCTATCCATAATAGACCGAAAAAGGAAGAAGGTTTAAACTAGTGCCTAGGTCAAGTAAAGCTCTATTAATAGCTTTACCTTCAATAATGCATGAAATTGTAGGACAACCGGGATCTTTATACTTTATGGATAATGCATTGCGTAGGACGTCACTAATATTACTGGTTAGAAAAACCTTCTTAGGCACAGGTGTTTGCCTCTTTTTAGTGCAAAGGCCTTTAAGAAATTTAGCATAGGATGTAATTTGGTAAATTGCATCTAGTAGAGGGATCTTGACATTGACTTGTTTAAACGTCTCCATCATCTTTGCCACTTTAGTACCATACTTCTTAGCCTTTAAACATTTTAGATATGATGCTCTAGACTCAAGAGGGGTATCTATAGAAAATGGATGGAATGTGACTATGTCAATAGATGTTGGCTGTGTAAGTGGGGTAGGAGACTGCTGCTCCTCATTAGTCGGTATCTCTTCTGAATCTTCGAGCATTCTAACCTGATTATCAACCTGTTTTCCCGATCGCAAAGTAATTATAGCATTTTCTTGCGCGGGATTTGCACGTGGATCTTTTGGATTTGTTACAGCTTGGCTAGGTAAGATGCCTATTTCTCGTCCTCCCAATACGGCAACTAGCTGACCAATTTGCTTTTCAATATTTTCCAGCTGCTTCTCAACTCTATTAAGTCTAGTATTCTCGTCTTCATACCCTTGTTGTGTATTGGGTTGGGTTAGGTGAAGGGCCTTATCTTATATTTTGGAATTGTTGGCTAGTGTTGCTTTAATTCTATTGTAAATTAAGGCGGTTCCTCTATCCTTGGTAATAAGTTTGAGAATAAGAATTATTATTATTATTTTGTTATGCAGTATTGGCGGTCTCTTGCCCTTGAGGACCGCTGAGAAGGGGACATTCTTCAGAAAGATGGAATGAGACTTGACAGTTTAGGCAAGGAAAGGGTTTAGAATGAGACTTGACAGTTTAGGCAAGGAAAGAGTTTGCTAACTTGTTGGACGGGGACGGTTGTGGTTGATTGCTTTTCTATTGATTTTCTTATTGGTGCTCGCTCAGCTTGCATCCCTATAATAGTTTCAACTGCGTATAACCCCCCTAGATGTGGTCGAACATCTTTCACTAGTATTCTCTCATTGCATGGTTTTATCAGATAATTCTTCTAGAAAATTTCACGCGTCATCTTTCTTTTTCATCACAAAGTCGCGTTGACCCATCGACTTTATCATAAGTTTAGACTTCATACCATCATACACTATCTGGCATAATTCCCATTTAGTTATATTGTGATATGGACATTTAATGAGAAGGTCTTTGAAACGTTCAAAATATTTCTAAAAAGGTTCCCTCGGTTTTTGTGAAAATGTTTTAATTTCATTTTTGAATTTAGCGGTTTTAAAATGCGGGTAGAATTTTTGAAGGAAGGCCTTAGTAAACCCCTCCCATATGCGAATAGTGTTGGCCAACACACTGTAAAGTCAATACTTAGTTTTATCAATAAGGGCAAATGGTATTCGTATAAGTTTTACAACATCTTGATTTAACTGCTTCAATTTGAACAATTGTCATAAGTTCTCAAATTCCTTTATAAAAACATAGGCGTCTTCTGATTCTAGACTATGAAATTTAGGAAGCGAGTTTATAAAAGTAGATTTAATTTCATAGTCACCGGCAACAATCGGCAAGACTATACAAGATGGTAGTGTTGTGCGGACATAATAGCATCTATCCTGTAGGGTAGGTGTAGCAGGGAAGATCTCAGCCGTAGTATTTATAAAATCAAAATGAGTCAAACGGTTTTTTCGTCTCGACCCCACACGTGCAAACACCATACTCAAAAGTTTTTTTTGGTTTTTTTATATGCAAAAACTAAGATGCAGAAACTAAAATAGAAATTCTAGAAAATCACAATCGAAGATGCGCAAACAACCTAGATCTAGGGTTACTTATGTCAAGTTACTAGACCCGCTCCTAATTGACAAGAGACAAATTGTGGGATAGATCCTCTAATAGCTCTTTAACAACTTTGAAGTCAGATCAGTGCCAGTTAAGTGGGAGGGTTCTGCTATACGAATCACTGAAATAGTAGGCCTTAATTAAATAACTACAGCTAGTCACACGTCACTAGACACCTCAAAATTGAATCGGATAACCATTAAATTACCTACAACCTCCTCTTGTCCTATTTAGCGCGTATGTCTTTAAGGGGCTGAAGTCTAAATACTTTTTAATTTAATGTAACTTAATCCGGATGCTCAGTTGTGATTTGTGGAGCCTAAGAAGGGCGATGAAATCCCTACCTAATCTGGATTTAGCTTATTGCCCGTTAGAATCTTTTTAAACATGCAATGCAATCTAAAACAATCAAAAATAAAAAATCTAAACTAATTTTTTTATTTTTATGGCGCATAGAATCCTACAAAAATCTAATAGTTGAAATAAAATCGAGTTTTTGGAAAGAACGAGATCTTTCCTAGATTTGCCTCCTGTTCGTCTCGATCTTCTCTTCCAGTTAATTCGTCTCGATTCCTGAAATTTTAAATAGAAATTTTGTAGAATCAAATGCACTAAAGGAAATCTAACTTAATCTACAACTACAATCTAAAATTTAAATTTAAATGTAATTAAGCTACACCTCTCCGGCAACGGCGCCAAAAACTTGATATGGATTTTTATTAGTCTCCAAATTTAACCGCAAGTATAAAGATTATCGCAGTTGTACTTGAGAATCGTTTTCATAGATAGGTGTGTTAACTACTTTTAAACTAAGTTAAAAATTTAGATTTTTTTAAAAGTGCAAAAAAGTAGGGTTTTTACGAGAGAGAAAGTTCTACGGATTTTTTATTACTCATCTTTTTATGGTTGGTTAAAAGATACTACTTCTTTTCTTTATCTATTTCTAATATGTTTATATTACGTAATATAAAAGCATATGTTATATTAAATTAATTAAAAATAGCCTATCAATTATAAAAGATCATTTAGGAACTATATTAAAATCTTAGTTCTGGATAATTAAGAATGACCTAGGTTGAATTTTTGATTAATAGTAATAGGTAGCTAATCTAAACTATCATGTTGATTAACCTAGAACTCTTTAACTATCTAGGTTGAATTTATTTTAAAAAAAACCATATCTTTTACCGTCTCTAATTAGGGTTCTAGTTTTTCAAACCTTCATAATCCAAACTAGTTTTTAGGTGTATCATCAATCTCTAGATCTAATTCAAAACGTCAATTATCCTTATCAAAATCTTATTCATATGATGAAAACTTAAAAGAAAGGAATTATATTAAAATAAATTCACCATTAAATATAAGAAAGAGAAGAGATAAAACATCCAAGCATAAAAAATACGCAAATACAAACCCTAGAAAAATAGATTAGTTACTCATATTATAAAAAATGAAAACTTTATTCATAAGAAAAGTAGTTACAATTATTCTTGATTGCTCCCTCTCCAAGAGTAAACCCTAATTTTTAAGCATATAAGAAAGATATATCAAATCCTAAGGCTATACAGGTGCTTATATAGGGCTAAGAAAGTTTGGAGAATAAGTAATAAAACATACTAAAGAATCATCTTGCTAACAACTATGAAAATCTAATCAATGAGAATCTAGTTGCTCCGTTAGATATTGTTGCGTGCCTTCAGAATCGTTGAAAAACGAAACACTGCATCTTATATTAATCTATTTGGAAAGACTATCATGCCTATAAAAGATCCCATCTAACGGCTTAAAACCGACCGCTGATCCGCCATTAATTGACTTGATTTGCCGTCGACCCGCCGCCGAAATTTGGTTTTATGACTCTAGATTTTTTCTGTGGTTTTATCGTCAATTTAGATGATTTTTGAGCTCATAAAATCTTGAATATCTCGCCATCTTTATGTTGTTGCGTGGATCTCCGAATTTTTTATAAATTTGGTATATAATTAGGCATGTTGATTTGTTGCTTTTGATTTGATTTGTTGTCTCCAACTGATTTGTTGTGATGATTGATTCACCTCTATTTGTTGTAGCCTTTACTGATTTGTAATGATATTCCAAAATTTGTTCCAAATTTGTAAATTTTCTTTTGATTTTCTGTATAACTCCTTTAAGTCACCATTGTACGCACGTAATCATCTTTTTAGCACAATTTTCCGTTTTTTACATCCAAGCCCTGTTATCTATAATAATTCACAAAAGATACCCGGAACATAATAACATATGACAATAAAATGATAAATGAGTTAGACAAATGTGCAATAAATTACACCTATCATGTGTTGGATCACTAATGGTTGGAACCACTCCAAGCTCAGCGATGAACTTCCTCATTCAGATAGGCTCTTTGGCAACATCGTTAGCAGCGATGTATTTAGCCTCCATCGTTAAGTCTACTACGGTATCCTGTTTGGAACTCTTCTAATAGACCACCCTTTTATTGAAGGTAAACATATAAGCTGAGACAGACTTGCTGTTATCTATGTCACTTTGGAAGCTTTAATTGGTAAAGGCCTCCATCTTGAGATTACCATTACCATACACCAAGAATAATTTTTTAGTCCTTCGCAGGTACTTAAGAATGCCCTTCACAGCCGCCTAATTTTTATTTTCTGGGTTCGATTGATACCTACTTACCACACTAAGTGCGTAAACTACATCCAGTCTGGTATATAACATCGCATACATGATGGATCCCATCGCCGAAGCGTAGAGTATATCATTCATGTGAGCCCTCTCCTCATCAGTCTTGGGAGACATCTTTTTAGAGAGGGTGATTCTGTGACAAGCGGGTGAATTACCACTCTTGGAATCTTCCATACTAAACCTCTTTAGTATGGTGACTATATACCTGGACTGGGACAATCTCAACATCCTTTGAGATCTATTCCTATAGATCTTAATCCCCAGAATATAGGAAGAATCACTCAGGTCTTTCATGGATAATTTCTGTGACAAGAAGAGTTTGAGCGATTATGGCATAGGAATATCATTTCCTATCAAGAGTATGTCATCTACGTACAATACGAGAAATACGACAACGCTCGCTACAACCTTCTTATATATACATGGTTTATCTATATTTTTAATGAAGTCAAACTCTTTGTCTACAACATCAAAACAGATGTTCCAACTTCGTGATACCTGCTTTGATCCATAAATTGATTTAAGTAGCTTGCAAACTTTTTCGCTGCTCCCACTATCTACGAAGCCCTCCGGCTGTGTCATATATACGCTCTCTTCTAAATCACCATTTAAACGGTTTTGACATTCAACTGCCAGATTTCGTAGTCATGGAAAGCAGCAATGGTAAGTAGGATCCAGATGGACTTAAGCATAGCGACTAGAGAAAAGGTTTCGTCATAGCCCACACCCGGTCTGTGATGAAATCCTTTTGCTAAAAGTCTAGTTTTGAAGGTCTCAACCTTTCCATCTACACCGATCTTCTTTTTGAAGATCCATTAGCTCCCAATGGGTTTTACCCCTTCATCAGCAGCCTCCAAAGTCTATACTTTGTTGGTATAAATGGATTCTATCTCAGATCGCATAACATCCAGCCATTTCACAGAGTCACTGCTTGTGATGGCATGCTCGAAACTAGTCAGGTCATCATCTTCCATGATGCAATCCTCACTTCCACCATCTATGAGAAAACCGTAGTATCTTTCAGGTGGATGAGGATCCCTACTAGATATGTGGAGTGGCTGAGATTCGTTAGGAACTACAGAATCATCTGGTTCAATTAAATGTTCAGTTGTAGTTTGTGTTTTTGGAATTTCTTTCTGTTCTATCGTTCTCCCACTAGTTTCTTTTACAAGAAATTCCTTTTCTAAAAAAATGGCATACTGAGAAACAAACACTTTTTGTTTCTCGGTGTGGTAGAATAGATATCCAGATGAGTACTTAGTATATCCCACAAACTTACATAAAACTGATCGTGCCTCGAGCATGTCTGGATTCTTCTTTTTAACAAAAGCAGGACAATCCCATATTTTAATACGTTTAAGATATGGTCTCTTTCTATACTATATCTCGTATGGTGTTTTAGGTATTGATTTGGATGGAACATCATTCAATAGGTATGCTGCTGTCTCAAACACATATCCCCAGAATGGAATAGATAACTCAACACTACTTATCATAGAGCGTACCATATCTAATAGGGTGCGATTTCTCCTCTCCGATACGCTGTAGTGCTGTAGTGCATATGCAGGAGTAAGCTGGGAGAGAATCCCATTCTCTTTTAGGTAGTCCTGGAATTCCATACTCAAGTATTCCCCTCCTCGATCAGATCGAAGGATTTTGATATTTTTTCCAGTTTGGTTCTCTACATTGTTCTTATATTCTTTGAACTTCTCAAAACTTTCAAATTTGTGTTTCATCAAGAATACATGTCCGATCCTAGAGAGATCATCAGTGAATGTAATGAAGTACGAGAACCCATCCCTCGCATGTGTAGAAATTGGACCACATACATCACTATGTATAAGTTCTAAGAGCTCTATTGCTCTTTTTCCATGTTTTGTAAACGAAGTTTTGGTCATCTTTCCTTTGAGACAAGACTGACAAGCTTTATAAGATGTGTACTTGAATGGATCCAAATATCCATCCTTATTTAACTTAGTTAGTCTGGTCTCATTTATATGACCAAGTCTAATTGCAACAAGATGGTTTTGTTCATTTCTGAACTCTTCCTCATGTGTGTGTTGTGTATATTGAAAACTATATTTTGATTTAGAACATATAAACCATTACTTAATGTACCAAACCCAATCAACACTTGATTCAGGAAAATTTTCATAATATTTTTCTCCGAGGCAAAGTTATATCCATATTTATCTAATAAAGGACCAGATATGATGTTGCAAAGTATAGATGGTACATAGTAACAGTTGTTCAAAATCAATGTATTATCATTCGGCAACACGAGGTGATATTCACGAATGGCATCAGCAGCAACAATTGCTCTGTTTCCTACTCTTAGGGACATATCATCCTTTCCCAGTGCTCTACTTTTTCTTAACTCGTGAAATATATTACAAATGTTGGATCCTGACCTGCTATCTAATAGCCAGGACATAGACCAGACTGAGAAACAGTTCTCAATAACCAACGCATTCGAAGAAGATACATCATAATGATTCTTCATCATCAAGGTTTTGTGGAAATCCTTGCATTCCTCTAAGCCATGCCCATACTGATGATAGTTGTCATAAGTTAGAGCGGAAACAATGTTCCCCAGCCCAGTAGTATAAGTGGGTTTGGTCAAGTCATATATATTATTATCTTGATTTAGGCGTGAAATAGTTGCTACCAGAAGATAGAGAAAAGAAACACATAGCGTGCGCTCTTGCAATATTAGATTGGTTTATTAATTTATTTAATCAGGATAGCTCCCATCGCTTCGTCGAATCCTTCTTCAAACCCTAAAAAAGGAACTAGCCGGGATTATGTATACCCCACAAGTTCGCTAACCGTTCAGCCAGGCCAGTGTTGGTACTCCGAGGGAGGCTTTCCGTGCTTTCGCACGGACTTAATTAAATAATCTCATTTTCGTAGAAGTATAACCTCGTTAACACCTTTCTAGACACCTAATGGGTTAGTTAATTGTGAAGTGAAAAATTGTAGGTTTTCGGTTCTAGGGTCGCAAAAATTGCGGACCACGGTAGAAGCAATAAATTTTTTTTCTAGAGAAGTATAGAACCAAATCCCTAACAAGGTCATATCAAATACAAGAGTTGCAAATATAACAAGCAAAGAGAGCAAGTCTAGAGTGCTACAACATTTGTGGTGTGTCCGATTGTCTATCGGAAGACTCTCGCTAGATTTCATGATCTTCGGAGAGTCTACTAACCAACCGCCTCACCGTAAATGATCCGCGGAGAAGCCACGATGCCCGTAGCTCCATCTCCTCCCTCTCGAGGAGAAACCCCACTTCGTCGCTCATTATGCACTAATGGAGGTGAGAGGTGAAATGGGTACTCTCCGGAATTTGATTTGAGCCACCATGGCAACATTTGCCATCAATGAAGAGAGCTTGGAGCTCTTAAGCCGAAAAGAAGATGAATGAAGATGGCTAATAAAATCTTAATTATCTTGTCTCATAACACTTATGATCTTTTATCTCATACCCTCTCTCACTCTTACGTGTTGTCACAAAAATAAAGATAGAGTGAGGGTCCCACCACTTTAGTTATATAATATAATAATATATACAAATTAATATATAGAGAGTTACACAAATACACACATTTACATAACCTAGAAAGTGTGGTATTAATATGTATGTGTGTGTGTATAAAATAAATGAGATAAGTATATGTATCCCATAAACATACACATCATGTATCAAATACATGACCGGTCATCAAAATTATCTAAGTATCACATACAGTAGAGAGTGTGTATCAAATACATAATACTAGGAACTGCATCCAAAAATACGGTTACCAAGTCAACACTTGACTTGATATTACGGATTTTAAACCGGCTAGTATTTTCGGACGTTTGATTAAATCAAGCATTTAATTGAACTCCCGCACGTATCTCATACGAACGCCACATAAAATTTCGCCAGGCAGGAACCTTCATTGTAGGACTCTAAAGACCTGTCAATACGCTGGCAATAGATTATATAGGATCATATTCGATCGAATCCGAAACATTTTCAAATCCAATCCCCTGGCGGGATAACACACAAGCACGTCAGTAGTACTAGCTGTACGTAATGTCTTCCCAGATATGATCAAGATAAAAGAAAGTAGATGAGCGAACTCATTTGGACCCGACAAAGTCTATAAGTGACAGTCACCATACAGTTCCGTCTCTTCGTCTAAGAGTATCATATATCGGGTCTAGAGTTTGGAATCTGTCAGACCCTAATAACTCTATAATTCATGCGATAGAGGACTCATAACCAACCGGAAATACAACTGATAACACTTATTAGTTTATCTTCATTGCAGTGGCTACCGACTTCTGGTTGTATTCATGTCCTGCACAGCGCGACATCAACTTCCTATATCGGGACAGACGAATCCCTTCGACCACTCACTGTGTTCACGTGCTTCGGGACCATACCCAACAAAAACCTGTTTGCTCGACTCCTTTGAGCCGTGGTAGGGTAGAAGTCTAAGTATAGTGGGAACATGTATAAGACACTATAGCGATCTCAGATCCTAGGGACTATCCTGTACTCATGTCATCAGAGA
This sequence comes from Agapanthus africanus, assembly GCA_030015575.1. Lineage (NCBI taxonomy): Eukaryota > Viridiplantae > Streptophyta > Magnoliopsida > Asparagales > Amaryllidaceae > Agapanthus > Agapanthus africanus. Next base: position 463,783,441 of record JASDDO010000001.1, read on the forward strand.
ACTGCTATCTAACATTGGTATATTACCAACTACAAGTTCTCAGTGTGTCCGTCTAGTGTAACTCATCTAATTAGCACCTGTATACAATCCTCGGTGTCAAACACCAATAACTATGAGATCAGCTATCGCCCTCCAACCGGGTCAGGAAACGTACACACTAGCCTAAACTGGAGTATCGATGCCAATCTCGATATTTCTATGACTAGGGATATTTAAGGATGTGCTTATCGACTACCCAGGCCCCACTAGTATGATCTGCATCATCGTCCTGATAGTCAAGAAAAATCTTAAGGGCTTTATCTCATTTCTAAATGATACGTGATAAGAAATAAAATGCATCATATGAAAAATAAAGACAAACCAGATAACATACTATCATCATAAGTAAGATTGTTCTCCGTATAGATCCTCTTTCAATTACGCTTGCAATTACAATAATTGCTTTGAAGGTACTATATCCAACAAAAATCTCCAGCGAGTAACTCTTACTCACAGTGAGAATCGGGACCCAACCATCACATAAAAGGTATGCAATCACATTGCAAGTTTCAACACTTGAAACTCCCGATATAGTTTTTACCCCCAACGGCTTATGACCTTAAATATGGTCAACAAATTATAAGTCGCTAGTCAAGTTCAATCTGTCATTTCATGACTGATTTAGACCCACCTGTACGACCCTTAATTATAGTCAACAAGACCGTATGACCGTCCTAACCAATCGCATCACATGCAGGTAGGAAGACAGCACTTAGATACCGTACACTACACCTTAACTATAGTTAACAAATATAGTACGAATACTAAGTACTCTACTTTCAGAAATAACGGAGGGATACGACTGGTTTTAATAAAAAAACCGTCAACGTAATGAACTTGATATCGTTGTAGAAACCTAGCAACTTTGAAAAAGAGTGGTTTAGGCTCCGTTTTTAAAACGAGTGGTTAAGAAGAAAACCAAGTGGTTTTAAAAAATTGGTTTCTACAACATCATTTTAGGTTTATTTTTTTGCACTAGTCCAAATTAATGCAGTCCCATCATTTAAGTTCCTAGTCATACCAGAAACAACGAAAATAGATTGTTTTATATGCCATCTGCATTCGCCACGGGGTTTCGGATCTTCACCGTAAGGTTAGTTAACTTACAAGGCGGAGGTAGGGCTAGCGCGGATGCAAAACATATAGAAGCATATATATATATATATATATATATATATATCATCACATGCATGTAATAACATTACAGGCATGTGGTAATCAAGAAGCAATATGGAAAAGCAGATAAATTAGGAGCTACACTTTTCGTTTGTGTCGCAAACGAATCGTGAGGTTCCTCGGTCGTGTGAATATCCCGTACATCATCACACCAAGATCTCTACGAGTACGGCAAGCCACCTGCCAATTCTAAAAGTGAGCCAACCCAAACTCAACAACGTGAGTGGGCCACCCAACGCATTCTAGAACACGATAACTTGAACACCTCTCCACGGGTCTACCCTAAACCTCTACAAGTGTGGAGAGAAACCCTCCAATTCTAGAATGAGACGGCCTAGTCTCAACTCCTTTGAGATGGCCACCTAACCCATCCTAGAACCCGGTTACTCGAGCACTTCTTCGTGGGTTATCATAGTGTAGAAAATGAAATACACACACACATACACATACAATGGTGACCACGATCATAATCTGACCGTGTCCCTAAAAATAATATACATACACATGGCAACGACGGCCACAATCCGGCCGCTCGTCCCGAATAATCAAATACTTGAAATGTAATCGAATACATACAACAACACACAATGGGCTATTCATCTTAAGAATCTGACAATCCATCACAACAACACCACGTTTAAAATATTTTCATGAGAAGGATTTAAAAAAAAATTCTAGAGAAGGAAAACAACCCAAACCTTAGAAACAATCCTAAAGACATAAACTTGCAAGCTAAAGAAAGCTAAACTATAGAGTTGAAACTACAACCTTTATAGCTTCTTCAAGTGCTTCATTGTAGGCTCCTCCTAAGATCCTAGTCTCCATGATCAAGCTTGTTCGACAACCTCAACGTCAAGGATTATCCATTTTGAGATTCCTCCTTAAGGTTGTTTATTAAGTAACTACCACTACTAATTTGCTAGAAGAGTAATGATAGAAGATGTAGGAATTTTGCTCACAAATTTCATCTCATTTTCTTTTTCTTTCTCTAAAAAATAAAAATAGAGAGAGAGAGAGAGAGGTTAAAAAAATTAGGATAAGAATTAACTTAGCCATACTTATCTAAAAGATATGTCTTGAGAATTCCAAAGAATTCTACAAGATACCAAAAAGAATGAGTTATTTCTCTCTTTTAAATAAATATAGAAAAGTCTTATTCTTATCATAATCTATATATGAGTCTCATACACCCATTTTCTATGTATCATCATACATATTATATTATATTTATATCATATATAAATATAATAAAGAGAAGGAAAATTAAATAAGCATGATATTAGTTAATGCATATTTATATTAATATATAATTATACATTTAATTATTAAATACACACTTGATTTAATAATCCGATTATATCAATATATAGACCGGCCAATATCATAAAACACTCAATTAAAATACGTGTATTAAATACATGTGTTTAATCGAACTCTATATGTATCCTTATACATGCCCTACATCGTTTCGCATGTACTTGGAAACCTCTGTGTGAGACTCTACAGTACGTTAGGATCATATCCATAGCCCACAAGTACGTCAGTGGTACTAGCTGCACGTAACGGCTACTTAGGTATTGATCGATAAGGAAAATCGACAAGCAAGCTCATCCGAAATGCTACAGAGCCAATTAGTGACAGTCTCCGTACAATCATGTCTCTTCATCTAAGAGTGTCGTATACCGGGTCTGAGAGGTTGAAATTCTTAGACTCCCAATAATTCGATAAGTCGTGCTGATGTCTCACTCATAACCATCTGAGATACAACTGATACCACTTATCATTTTATCTTAACTGCCCTGGTTAGGGAATTAAGATTGTAGCCAATCTTGCACAGCGTAACATCAAATCTCTATACCGGAGAGACGAATCGCTTCAATCGCTCACTGACGATCTCATGTCTACAAACAACACTGTACTCATGTCGTCAGAGAACTGCTATCTGACAATGACGATATGTATAATACCATCCAGGAGTTCTCGGTGAGTCTATTCGGTGAAATTAGTTCTCTAATAAGCACCTGCATACAAGCTTTGGTGTCAAACACCAATGGCAGTGGGAACAACCATTGTCCTGGTCGGGATCAAGAAACATATACACTAGTCTACTCAGGAGAATCGATACCCAGTCTCGATACTCCCATGACTAGGAACATTTTAGTTTGTGCTTATAGACTGCCCCAGCTTCACAAGTATGATCCCTATCATAATCCTGATAGTCAAGCAAAAATCATACGGGCTTTATCAACATGTATTAGCAACATTAATAGTAAATAAAACTATACACATGAATGATAAAGACAAACTAAATAGTATAATATCTTATCGAGCAAAACTATCCTGTACATACATATATCCAAACATCCACTATATCATATAATAATGGCACTTAGGGTATACATATCTAACACTTAGATTATTAGTTGAGCTTGTGAGAAACTCTTAGAGAGTATTGTGCTTCATTGTAAATCTCTTAATTTCTTTGTGTTTGGGCTCTTGAGTGCAAGAGTGCCATCGTAAGAGAGAAGAGCATCCTTTATAAGGGAGATGAGGTTGTAAGAGAGAAGTGTTGCTCGTGTATCGAGCAACGTGATTTTCTTTGAGGAGACGTGTAAGGTTTGGCCTCCACCGAAAAAGGGGTCGTGGGTTGCTTGCGAGCAATGTGTTTGTCTCCGAAAAGATGTGATTAATGAAATGGGCTTGTGCGTCTAAAGAAAGTGAAATAGGGGATCTCCCGCACCACTATAAAATTTGTGTGTTTGCATTTGCAATTTCTTACTTTTTAATTGCTTATTTGCCTTAGCGTAGAAATTGCATGCTAGGTTTATTGCTTTCTTTATATGCTCTTTGCTATACATGTTATTGTGCTTGCTTGATATTCATGTTTCACAATTGTAATTAGTTTAGCCACTTATTCTATTGGTATATCCTTTGCTTAGCTATTCAATTATGGTTTGATTTGGAAGTGTAGTTTAGAATTTTTAATCTGGGCTTATCGGTAGCATAGTCCTATTCATCCCCTCTAAAACTTCTTTCAACCACGAACAAAAACTAAAAATTTTAAACCGTCCTTGGTAAAGGGGCCAAAAACTTGTTGGGTTATTTTCAAGTTCAAATTAATACCGCAAGTGCACGGTTGTCAATTGTAACACTTGTGGGTCGATCCACAGAGAAAATGGTAACTTTTAGTTAAATCTGACGAATTTAAAAGATAAGTTTTTGAAAATATTTATTAACCACTAATTATTAAATGGCTGAAATTTAAAATAACTAAATTTAAATATCACTAAATATTTAAATTAAAAGCAAGATTATTTAAAAGAAATATTTGATGTGTAAGAAAATAAATATAAATAAATAAATTCAAGTAAATTAAATGCAATAATTAAAAAAAAGGTAAAATTTAAGAAGATTCAGATAAAGAAAAATATCTAGGATTTGAATCTAGTAGATTTATTCATGGTGATATCAAATAATTGTTTTCTTATAATTAATTTTACCTCTAAATTAAATATCTATTATAAAGAAAAGATCGGTTACTTTAAATATTATTTTCTAATTAATGTAGAATTATTTTGATCTAAACCTTCTACTAGGTAGATCTCATGGTTGTCAATCATTGATCTGCCTAGTTTTATTGATTAGTCTATATTAACCCTAAATTAATTAGATCGATTATAAACAATAAAAATATAAATTTTACTTTCCTTGGATAAATTTCATAGTTGTCAATTGATCATCAATCTATCTAGTTTATCAGTAATGCAAATACTTTTTCTAAATAAATTTCGTGATTGTCGATCAATCATTGATCTACCTAGTTTATTAACAATGCAAACAAAGAATCTCATTTTATTATTTAAATAGTCATATTAAGATCATAAAAGAAAAAGTAAAATTTTAACATATATCACCGATCAAAAACCTAGTTTCATCTAACTCTAGACTAGAGAATTAGCTATGCATAATAAAAAATAGGCAATAATTAATATTAAAAGCCATTGCAATAATTAAAATAAATGTAACTTGCTACCTAAAATGACTTTGCTCTCAAACCTTATCCAACGAAAAAGAAGAGAGGATAGAGAGAGAGAGAGATTTTGTCCTCTGGGTTCGATGCTTATTTATAGTTTTTCATCGAATCCGGATACAAAAATGATAAGTATACAAAATTACAACCCTCCCCCAACATACAACTGAATTGGTCCAAGTGGGTCCACGCTTTATCGGGTACGGACTGCGGATCCATGGTTTGGTTTAGGCCAAGTGGGTCCCACTTTCTTGAGTTGTTCTGTTGTGCTGACCTGGTCATATTTGGCTCGTTAAATCTTTGTAATTTTGCCTCGTGTGTTTTCGTATTGTTTTTCAACGTATTTGCAACGTGAACTTCATGTGTTAGCTCCTTTTCTTCTCCTTTTGCATTTAAGACTCTGTTACGTGCAAATATCAAAAAATACTTTCGCGCAGTATTAAATGTGAAAAATTAAATTTAAATATGGTTACAAAATATGCATTAAAAATGCAGCTATCACGTGTAGTTTCAAACCGTAAATGGAATGCTTGCTCACATATCATATTTACTGTGGTTCCGAATCGTAAACGGAATGCTAGCTTACATATCATATTTGCTGTAGTTACGAGCCGTAAACGGAATGCTAACCCTCCTTTCTGCTGTTGTTCCATGGGTCTAACAAAATACTTTCGAGAACACTGTACCCGTAGGAAACCAAACTAAAACAATCTAAAATACAAAAGGTAGTTATCAGCGACACTTTACCTACATATTGACTCATACACTTTGTGATACTATATTACCTACCTTTTTACTTGCACACTATAACGCTACTTCACCCACATCTTATTTCCTTTGTTGCACATAATCCCTCTTGAGAATCTTATCCGAGTTTAACTCGCTAACAGATATTTCTCTCTTTTTCCCAAAATATCCATTAGGGCTAAGAGAAGAGCAGGACGGGATGACGTAGGTCGAAGCTACGGCAAAAAACTACGCACATTTCTCAGCTATCCATTAGGCTTAGATTTATTGTTTAACTTTTTTGCCCACCTGTTTAGGGCTTGCTTTATTTTCTTTACTTTCTTTTTCTCTTGATGTAATAGAACTTTGATGTTGAACTTAGTTTGTAATAAATGTTGGTTAATAAATAAAACTTTATTTTATTTACTTGCTTTTGTATACTCATGCATACTATACGTTTAGTGCAACTAAATCGGGTAGAGTATCTACTTTGTATAGTTATGTTGCGGGTCTCGTTGTGCCTCCGCTTCTGTATCTTGGAAAGCGGGACGTGACAATATCAAAGTCGATGGAATTCTAAACCGAACTAGAAAATATAAGGTTTCGCTTAAGACCATAAATCGGCTGTTGAACGAGATGCAAAATGCAAATTATGTTGAAGACCCTCTCATGAGTGACCGTGATGCATGTGTGATTTTTCTTTTTCTCTTGATGTAATAGAACTTTGATGTTGAACTTAGTTTGTAATAAATGTTGGTTAATAAATAAAACTTTATTTTATTTACTTGCTTTTGTATACTCATGCATACTATACGTTTAGTGCAACTAAATCGGGTAGATTATCTACTTTGTATAGTTATGTTGCGGGTCTCGTTGTGCCTCCGCTTCTGTATCTTGGAAAGCGGGACGTGACAATATCAAAGTCGATGGAATTCTAAACCGAACTAGAAAATATAAGGTTTCGCTTAAGACCATAAATCGGCTGTTGAACGAGATGCAAAATGCAAATTATGTTGAAGACCCTCTTATGTGTGACCGTGATGCATGAGGGGTTTCAATATGACAAAGTTTCATAATCAGTTGTCCATCTTATGTCTGACTTTTGTGCATTATAACTTGCACAGAGTCGTCTTTCGATAGAAATATTTTTATCATTTTCCTAAATAAGTAGTTTTCAAATAGCAACGACACTCACGTTTGTCATTAATCACCGATTCACTTTTTCACAACTGGAATTTGATTGAATTCAAAGTCCACAAAGCGAAGTCTAGAGTCGTGGAAGACTCCATAAGTCGAGAGTCTTGAATGTAACGAAAGAACAAGGGTTAATTGCTAAATAATATCCAAATGTTTTACTTATTTTGCATTTATATATTTTATTGTTTTTTTTCGCTTCACTTTGATACCCTAAACTACAAAGCTGCATGATCAGAACCGACTAAAATATATAAATGCAGCGAAAAAACAATAAGTTATATAAGTGCAAAGTGGGTGAAATATCGTGGTATTATTTAGCAATTAACCCTAAGAACAAAGAAAGAGTTTGGGCTTGACCTTACATTTTTTCTTTTTCTTGGTATTCATTAATTTCATTGTTAGGTCTCCTTATTTTACCAATTTACAAATGCATGGTGTTGTTAAATGAGGTAATATATTTTTTGAAGTTAATATTTGCACAAGACACAAAAAAGAGTTTTGAACAGAGGCATAGATTATGTCGATCAATCTACCTAATTTCTTTATAGGCAAACCAAAAAAGAAGGCAATTATTACACCCAACCAGCATTTAAAGGAAAATGACTCACTCAATATTTGTAGTTTTTGCCTTTGAATTAGGTTAATAAATTACATGGTAGGACAATTGTGTGTTGTTTCATTATGTTGACAAAGTAGATATGTTTAGAAAAATTTTGTCATGTGTTCTTAACATTTAGTGGTGATACCTTTCTTTTTTCGTTTTTATACAAATTTCATGGTGATACATTTTTTACATATACAAGTGTTATAAAGTCTAGAGGAAGCAACCCCAACATTCAAGACTCTTGTATCATACTTACTAATTTTATAGTTATGGTCTCATTGGCAAAAGGGATTGCCACATGTAGAAGAAAAACTATACCTTTCAATCCATACCTAATAATTTCTTTTCATATATTGAAAAAACTGATGAATGGATTTCAAGCTATCATAATATTTGCAACATATATAAGGATTTAATAATCTTCTTATTATTAGAATAAAAAAAATAAACCTCTCAAATCTCATCAAAATTTCGGAGTTTTCATGCAGTGGGAGAGACATTTCTGTTAGTGCTAGGTTCTAGGGTCACAACACTTGCGGACCGCGGCGAAATAGTGAACAAAAATTTCAAGAACATAGAACTAAACACAAAACCCAAAATCATCCAAATACTATAAGTTGCATGCTAACTAGAGAACTAAACTACAAATTTAGAGGCTTCAAACTTTGTAGCGTGTCCACTCTCCTAGTGGAAAACCTAGCAAGACTCCTTGAGCGCCGGAACGACCTTGCAAACGGACCTCTTCGCCGAAAATGATCCACTTCGAAAGAAACCCAACTCTAGCTTCAACTTCACCCAAAAGATCACTCTCATATGAAGTAATTTGTTCTCACAATTTACTAAAATATGAGAAGAAGATGATGTAGTAAGCAACTCTCTTTTTCTTTCTCTTATCTTGATGATGCTCGATATCGGTGATCTCCCAGATGCTGACACGTGGCAGATGACGTGTTCCGAAACCCGCAAGGAAGGACCAAGAACAGCACGTCGGAAGAACACCCGGGTCTGCGATTCTTGGACGTGGCCGACCCTCTGTGACCGACCATACAACTCCTGTGCCCGCCTTACAAACAACTGTTGGCTCACCTCCGAGCCCCCACACAATTGGCCCCCTCGGCCCTCTCAGCTCATCTCCGGGCTACCGCAGAACCTAGATACCTCGGCCTCCCGCTCGTCCCCGAGCCTCCCGCCGAACTCATATTCCTCGGTCATATCGACCGACCAACGGCACCTATCGCAGGCGCAACCGCCTCACCTCCGCGAATCTCACCATACGCGAGATATCCGTCGGCCACGTCCCGCGTTCCACACCATCACAATCCCCCATTAACGAGCCTGTCTTTCCATTAATAGGAGATTCCGCTTATCACGCGGGCGTGACGCCGGGAGCGTAACGGCCGGCGTGATTCCCATGCCTGCCTGCCTGTTTCCACCACTATATAAACCCCTCTCCAGACGGATCAAGTAAGTCAATTTTCCCCACTAGGCCGTTACTCTGCCAAAATATCCAGTCTAACTTGATCGTCGGAGGGTCCTCGGTGGCACAACCATCCCGAGACTTCTTGCAGGTAGCTCGGCCGTAACAACCTCAAACTCATTGAGATCCACACGTTTCAGAAGGCAACCTCCAACTCAATCGCTCGCAGCAAATCTACGGAAGGTAACATCTGAAGGAGATCCAGGCCTCCATCAGTTGGCGCCGTCTGTGGGAGCTTCTTGATTCCACCGAACAAAATTCATCTTTCGATTTCCATTCAATGGCGAGCGATCACCGCGATGATCCAAGCACTAGCCGCCGCCTTCCCCACAACGGAGGCGCAGATGAATCTCCTCCCCCGAACGCGATCAACGCCCTAACCACCCGGATAGATCGACTTGCGTCCGTCGTGGATGAGCTCGTTCGTCTCCAAACGGTGGGCCAGGTTCCCCAGGTCGCCGCTCTCCCACCTCGGGATCGGGACCCTAGAGAGGGAGAGAAGTCTTTGCATGCGCCGGCATAGCTGACCACCACCTCGATGCCTCCCACGGCTGCCGATCTCCCGGGCCAACATATTCTATAACCCAGTAGACGCCACACGGTTCAACACTGAGGTCTGTCATCCGAGCACCTCTCCCCAAGCCCCTACGCGCTCCTGTCCCTCCCAAGGAGATGTCGGTCAGCTCGCCTGTCCACAGGCATGACCGACACCCCCTCCCTCGACGGGGTCATGCGGATGGAACTCGTCACGGCAGTTTGAAGACTACCTCGCCGGGTGACCTAAGGAACCTCATGAAAAGGAACCGGGGCTCATCAAAAATCATAGTCATGTCGGCGGGGGGTACGTCGAGTACTTACGAGACTCAGCACCCTACGCCAGCCGCAGAGGCCAACAGCCGTCCGAGGAAGAAGGCCAGGGAGACCGAGCCGATCATATTTTACGACGGGGACCTCCACGGCATATCCCTGTCCCACAATGACCCTGTGGTGATCACCGCTCAGGTCCAACAATACGAGGTGCACAGGATACTGGTCGACTCGGGAAGCTCGGCGGACATTCTCTTCTACGATTGCTTTCTGCGCATGGGGCTCACCCCAGCAGACCTGAGGCCGACATCCCACGTCCTTTCAGGATTCACCAACCACTCCATCCCGGTGGAAGGGGTAATCACTCTGCGGTTTAACGTCGGAGAGGTTGGCCGTACGCGGATAATGCCTGTGGAATTCATCGTAGCGAGAATCCCATCGGCCTACAATATTCTCCTCGGCCATCCAATGCTGAACTCCCTCCGGGCCCAGTTATCGACCTACCACCTGGCGATGAAGTTCCCTCTCGATCAGGGTGGGATACATCGGGTCTATGGAGACTAGCGGATTGCAAAGGTTTGCTTCACCGCATCATCATCGTCTGGGCAGCCAACCGACGATGTCGAAGGTGAAGGTGACATCAGGGGTTCCCTGGACACTTGAGATGAGCAAAAAGAGGTCCGAGGAACCCTGATGGACCCATTAACAGAGGTCCCCCTCGTAGAAGGGGACGACGAAAAAATCGTTCAGATCGGGTCACTCTTGACAAGAACTCAGCGAGATGATCTGGTTCATTTCCTCAGGAACAACTCCGACGTGTTCTCCTGGGCGCCTGCTGACATGCCTGGGATCGACCCCAAAATCATATCTCACAAACTCGGGGTAGATCCTACGGCCCAACCCGTCAGGCAGAAAAAATGATGTTTCGCTCCGGTCAAACAGAAGGCTATCGAGGACGAAGTAGATCGGCTCCTCGCCGCCAACTTCATTCGGAATGCACCCTATTTGGAGTGGCCGGCAAACGTAGTTCTGGTTAAGAAGTCGAGCGGGAAATGGCGCATGGCGTCGACTTCATCGACCTCAACAAGGCCTGCCCCAAAGACAACTATTCCCTCCCTCGAATAGATCAGCTCGTCGACAGCTCGGCTGGCCACGAGCTGTTGAACTTCATGGACATCTTTTCCGGCTACAATCAGATCCGTATGAATCCGGCAGACGAAAATCTTACCGCATTCACAATGGACCGGGGGGTATACTTCTACAAGGTGATGCCCTTCGGCCTCAAGAACGCCGGAGCTACGCACCAATGATTGGTTAACCACATGTTCAAATCGCAGATCGGCAGGAACATGGAAGTTTACGTCGATGATATGCTCATCAAATCCATCTCGTCGGTCGACCACTCCAAGGACCTGGGCGAGGCCTTCGAAGTGCTCCGCAAGTTTAAGATGAAACTGAACCCCGCCAAGTGTGCATTCGGAGTCACCGGAGGAAAGTTCCTTGGTTTCATGGTCACCCACCGCAGAATCGAAGCTAACCCAGAGAAAATCGACGCTATCCTTAACATGGCCGCGCCCAAGACCAACGTCGAGATCATGCGACTTACGGGGAGAGTAGATGCTCTGAGTCGTTTTATGTCGAGGTCTGGGGAGAAGTGCCTCCCGTTCTTCAAAGCTCTGAGGAAGATCCCGAGGTTCGAGTGGTCAGAGGAGTGCCAGAACGCCTTTGACCAATTGAAGAGGCACCTTGCAACGCCACCACTGCTCACCCGGCCAGTTGAAGGAGACGAGCTATCACTGTATCTGGCGGTGTCCGACCAAGTATCGTGTTCGGTGCTAGTCCGAGAGGTCGACGGGGTGCAGAGGCCGATGTACTACGTGAGCCACGTCTTCAACGACACAAAAACGAGGTATCCAGCCATAAAAAAGATCATCTTGGAACTCGTTGTGGCCTCAAGGAAGTTACGCCACTACTTCCAGGCGCACACCATCCTCGTTTTTACCGAGCGCCCGCTGGGGGCTATCCTCGCCTCACCCGAATCCTCGGGCCGCTTAGAGAAGTGGAGGTGGGAGTTGTCCAAGTTTGACATAAAGTACCGCCCGAGGCAGGTCATCAAGGCATAAGCCCTGGTTGATTTTATCGTCGAGTGCACCATCCCCGGCAAGAAACCGGAGTTCACACCGGCCCTCGCTGCTCAACCCTCGGTCGAGGGGAGGTCCGACTCCGTCCCTGAGTGGGTCATTTACGTCGACGGGTCCTCAACCGAGGAAGGCTGTGGAGCCGGCCTCATCATTCGAGGCCCGAACGAGGCGGAAATGGAGTATTCTCTGAAGCTCGAATTCAAGGTCTCAAACAATGCAGCAGAGTACGAGGCTTTGTTGGCTAGACTGTGCATGGCCTTAGGGCTGGGGCTGTGACTCAGCCCTAGTCGTCGGCCAAGTGACCGGCCATTTCAAAGCTCGGAAACCTCTAATGGTGAAGTATCTCGCCGAGATAAGAAAACTTTGAAAGAACTTCGACGAGGTCCAGGTAGAGAAGATACCCAGACAGCTCAATGCCCAAGCCGATACCCTATGTAAGTTGGCGCCGAAGATGAACGGGGCTAAGCGATCTGCCGAAGCTGTGGGATGTCAAAATGCATCGGTAGGGGAGACTCCCCAACTTCTTCAGAACAAAAATCGGTCTATCCTCTTCGAGAACTTGCCATGGCCCAGCATGGAAGACGGGGCGACAATACTTCATGTGTACACAGCCCAGGAAGAGGATCGAGACTGGAGGAAGCCCCTCATGGAATTCCTAAGAGAAGGTACGCTCCAAGAAGATCGGAAAGCAGCCCGCCGTCTCCGAGCCAAAGCCCGTCACTTCGTCTGGAGCAATAGGAACCTTTACAAGAAGTCCTTCACCTAGCCCCTGCTCCGGTGCGTCGACCCCCACGAAGCCGACTACGTCCTCCGTGAAATCCCTGAAGGGGTCGGCGACACACATCAAGGGGCCCGCACCTTAATCCAAAAGGCATTGCTTCAGGGATACTACTGGCCAACTATTCACGAAGATGCCCAGAAGCTCGTCAGGAGATGCAAAAGTTGCCAACTCCATGGAAGCATACCTCGCTTTCCGGCTACCGAGCAAACCGCCCTTACCTCCCCGTGGTCGTTCGCCCAGTAGGGATTGGACATGATAAGCCAGTTCCCTATCGGTATGGGCGGGCACAAGTATGTCCTCGTCGCTGTAGATTACTTCACGAAGTGGATTGAGGACGTCCCCATCAGGAAACCGGATGCCGCCGCGGCTATTAAGTTCCTACAGAACAATGTGATACTCCGGTTCGGTATACCGAGGTGTATCATCACCGACCACGGGATTAACTTCGAGAACGAGAAAGTGAAGGAATTCTGCAATGAGTATCATAACCTTATGAAGTTTGCCGCAGTCGCACATCCCCAATGCAACGGGCAAGACGAAGTCGCTAATCGGGACGTCCTCCGAGGTCTACGGACCCGCCTAGAAGGATGCCAAAGCAGTTGGGTCGAGGAGTTACCCCATGTCTTATGGGCATTGCGCACGTCAAAGAAGACCCCCACTGGGGAAACCCCTTTCAGCCTCTGCTACGGGACCGATGCAATGGTCCCAGCGGAGATCGGGCTACCCAGTCACCTGGTCGAACACTTCGACGACGAAGCGAACACCACGGCCCTCTGGACCAACCTAGACATCTTGTTGGAGAAACGAGACCGGGCTCAGATCAGAGCTGCCGCCTATTAGCAGAAAACCACCCGATACTACAACGCATGAGTCAAGCGTCGCTTCTTCAAGACCGGAGACCTAGTCCTGAGGAGAAACGAGTTCGTCAACCAAAGCAGGCTGCACAAGTTCTCCCCTAAATGGGAGTGTCCCTTCCTCGTCTCCGAGGTCCTTCCCGGTGGAGCCTACCGTTTGCAAGACATGCACGGGCGCAAGTTTCCACGGCCTCACAACGCCGAAAAGCTTAAGCTATACCAGTAAGGGGAATTTCAGCGTGTGTGTACTTCTCCTTTGACAAGGACAATGTAAACTTTTCTAAAGTCCTATCTATTTAAATAATAAGAGAGGAACACTAGAACATTGCAAAAGAAGAATTTTATTCATTCAAAAAGGTACTTTGGGCTCCTCAGCCTTACAGAAAAAGAAAAGGTTACAACAGAGGTGGAACGGGGTCAAGGAAGTACTCCCGGTGATACTCAAGAAAAAATTTCCGTCAGCCGGGCCCTAGCCGCTGCAGCCCGCTCCTGCCTACGTTGCATGCAGACCCGGGATGCCATGGAAATGCCCGACCCTCTGTCCTCCGAGCTTTGGCCCACGATGTACCTCATCTTGAAACACTCTAGAATCAGAGCCAATGATCGGTCGTGCCTGGCTTTCGAGAGGCCGAACAGGAAGATCGAATGCACCTTGTCGAGCGCCTCATCCAGAAGCTCATCAGTGAAGGGGTTGTCTAAACCCGGGGACTTCCTCCAGATCGCGTACATCAACATCTGAAGAAAAAACGAACGCCGAAGAGAAGCCGGCCGAAGTAATCCTCGAGGCGCTGAACCACTCTTCGGTACTCCTCCTCGGCCAGAGATTGGTCGTACAAGGAGACATCACCAAGGGTGATAATCTCCTCGATCAAATACATGCGCCCAGTCATCTCGAAAGTAAGCGGTGCCGAAGGAGCTGCTACCTCTTTCCTTATTTATAACTTCGAACAGAATCTTCAAGGACCCGGATTCTCACGTGTACCGGCGCGAATCTTGGGAATCACAGCAACTACTCCAATGCCACAACGCCGCATGGAGAAATTGACGCGGCTTCCCGACAGGTTCTGCCTGACACGTGTCATCCGTGACTATTACCCTTCCCGATGCTCTCACGTCGGGAAGATCGGGCGAATCCTTGCGTGACCAGGAAACAACCTTGCTTGGCCATCCCTGGCCTGTAGTTCCCTGCTGCATGACGCCCGAGATCTAAGCCCTCACAAAGAGGCGACCGAGCAGCTACCATGCTCGGTCATCCTTAGTAGGCCCCTTATGGCCCCTCCTGCGCTATGGATCAAAGTCCTTGCCAAGAGGCTACCATGCTCGGCTATCCTTGGCTGGGAGTTCCCTACCCCACAACACCAGGGATCGAAGCCCTTGCCAAGAGGCACCGGGCAGCAACCCTGCTCGGTTTCATCTTTAAGGATCAAGGCCCTCACCAAGAGGCACCGGGCAGTAACCCTGCTCGGCCCTTCCTTAGCAGGCCTCTAACGGCCCCTCCCGTGCTAAGGATCAAAGCTCTCACCAAGAGGCAGCCGAGCGGCTACCCTGCTCAGCTATCCCTGGCTGGAAGTTCCCTACCCTACAACGCCAGGGATCAAAGTCCTCGCCAAGAGGCAACAGGCAGTAACCCTTCTTGGCCCGTCCTTAAGGATCAAAGCCCTCACCAAGAGGCACCGGGCAGTAACCCTGCTCGGCCCGTCCTTAGCAGGCCTCTAACGGCCCCTCCCACGCTAAGAATCAAAGCCCTCACCAAGAGGTAACCGAGCTCGCCCATGCTCGGTTATCCCTGGCTGGTAGCTCCCTACCCCACAATGCCAGGGATCGAAGCCCTCATCAAGAGGCAACCGAGCTCGCCCTTGCTCGGTTATCCGTGGCTGGTAGTTCCCTAACCCACAACGCCAGGAATCGAAGCCCTCGCCAAGAGGCACTGAGCAGCAACCCTGCTTGGCCCCATCCTTAAGGATCAAAGCCCTCGCCAAGAGGCACCGTGCAGTTACCCTGCTCGGAACCGTCCTTAGCAGGCCCTTTACGGCCCCTCCCGCGCTAAGGATCAAAGCCCTCATAAGAGGCAGCCGAGCGGCTAACCTGCTTCGCTATCCTTGGCTGGTAGTTCCCTACCCACAACGCCAGAGATCAAAGCCCTCGCTAAGAGGCACCGGGCAGTAACCCTGCTCGACCTATCCTTAAGGATCAAAGCCCTCGCCAAGGGGAACCAGGAAGTAACCCTGTCCGGCCCATTCTTAGCAGGCCCCTTATGGCCCATTCCGCGCTAAGGCTCGAAGCCCTCACCAAGAGGCAGCCGAGCGGTTGCCCTGCTCTGCTATACCTGGCTGGTAATGCATTGCCCCACGACGCTAGGGATCCAAGCCCTCGCCAAGAGGCCCCGAGCAGCAACAACGCTCGGCCAATTCTTTGGAAAGCACCAATCTCCTTGCAACAAAGGTCCCTCCAAAATTTTCAAGATAACGATCACCACCTCAACTCCGGGGGCTGGAGGACACCGACCTTCTTTCATGGCAGTTAACCAACAAGCACTCGAAGGGGGATCGTTATCTAAAATACGGGCCAGCGGCCTGCGGCTTAATGCTTGATCGAGGTTAGAACTGACAAGCTTAAGTACTCACGTAGGAAAAAGCATTATCACGCAGAAGAAAATGACTAAGTTTCATTCCTACTTTCAAAATCTTTTTACAAGGTACTCTAGGCTCCCCGGCTTTACCAAAATTACCCGGAGGCTTACAAAAAAAGAGAGAAAAAGGAAAGGCTAAAAAGTCCAGGCCGCAAGCCCGCCTAGACCTCATGCCCTTCGGTACCATCCCCAGAAGTTGGGACTTCCGCTCCAGCTGCAGCTCCTCCCTCATCGCCCTCTGCCGAAGGCATAACCACGGATAGCAGGACCCGAGCGTGGAGCTCAACATCGGCAAACTCTGGAGACTGCGCCTTAATGACATCAAGAGCTGTGTGCCACGCAATGTCAGAGGCTTCGCCGAGATCGATGTAAAACTGGTCCGACCCTTTATAATCGGCCACTGCCTTTCGAGATCGAACCTCAGCATCCTTCGCCGTCTGAAGCGCAGCCTCGGTATCCTGTCTGCTGGCATCCCCCACCTTCTTCATTGCTATATAGCGATCCGCCAGCTCCACCAACTTAGCCTCGATGGCTCGGTAGGACTCACTTAACCGGTGGTAGGACTCCCGGCATTTTGAGACGGTAAGCTCCCCAGCGGCCAATTAGGCTTCAAGGACGGCCATCCTCTCCCTCTCCAAACGCAGCTCGAGTCGAAGGTCCTCGGCCTCCGAAGAAGACTTCCCCACCAACCTCCTAGCATGGGCATCATCCTCGGCCTCCATGCGAGCAACAAGGGCGCAGTGCTGAAGGATCTGATGAAAAACGACAGAGAGGTTTAGAGACACTCGAACTGAGAAAAGGACGCTCGGTATAACATATAGGGGAATGCATACCTGCACCGCTTCCTGAGCTATAGCTTCCACTTGGGCCTTCAGGGTTCCCCGCGGAATCTTGCCTCCGGCCGACTCTTCCATGTCAGCGAGCGGGCTGGCGGTAGCGGAAAGCCCGGATGGGACTACGAAACAGGCGCCCCCTTCCTGCACGGAAATCCTATCGGGAATCACAGTCGGTGGCGCGCGAGAGACCGTCTTCTTCCTCTTAAGAGGAACCCCATCTTCGTCCTCTCCCGCTTCCCTCGTCCAGGGTTCGGAAATCGTCGAAAGCCCCTGGCCGCTGCCGCGGCGATCGTCGGGAGCTCGGGTCGAGGTGGATGGCCCCGTCGCCGACGATTCCCTTGGTATGGAACTCGGGTCAGCCTGGGGCACGGCCACGCCCCCGGCTCTCTTTTAGGACAGGGCACGGAGGGCAGCAAGAACCCTGGATCAGTCCATTTGTCCTGCCAAGGAGCAAAGCAGGCTCGACTCAGAAGAAAAGCAACAAAAATATATAAAAAGAAGAATCTACGGGGGCTCCCCAGACCCTACTTAATCTATTTCTACAAACTCTTCGGAAGAAGACATCTAACCTGATGGAGAGAAGTCCTCGGGAGAGAAAACGCAGAGATCCGACCTAAAAAGGAGAGCGCCGAGCTAACGAGACTTAGGACGAGGAAGGTTTGAAGAGGTATAGGCCTTAATAGGGACCCCACCTCTATTTACAGCTGCTGGCGTACACATCCAACGGTGACGGTCATCTCCCGCCCAAAAGACTCATCGCATTCGATGGCCACCATCACTCCACCTGTCACATGCACATTGGCCGTACCCCATCGGACGCCGAAAATCTGCGGCCCGTCGCGTCAGCCAACCAGCGCCAGACATGTGTGCTGTCGCTTCGGTGGACGTACGCACGATCCGGCGCATCCTCTTTAATGCGAGATCTGGCTCCTGATCCGCTGACGCCGTCAAGAAAATACAGCTGATTGCCCGGGAATGCACGCTTATGATATCTACGAAAAAGAGCTCACCTCGGGTGACCCGGCAGACCACCCTCGACCCGACCCTTGAACAGGTCGGGACAAGAGTGGGGGGCTAATGATGATGCTCGATATCGGTGGTCTCCCAGATTGTGACACGTGGTAGATGACGTGTCTCGAAGCCCGCAATGAAGGACCAAGAACAGAACGTCGGAAGAACACCCGGGTCTGCGACCCTTGGATGTGGCCGACCCTCTGTGACCGACCATACAACTCCTGAGCCGGCCTTACAAGCAACTGTTGGCTCACCTCCGAGCCCCCGCATAATCGGCCTCCTCGGCCCCCTCAACTCGTCTCCGGGCTACCGCAGAACCTAGATACCTCGGCCTCCCGCTCGTCCCCGAGCCTCCCGTCGAGCTCATATCTCTCGGTCACATCGACCAACCAACGGCACCTATCGCAGGCGTAACCGCCTCACCTCCGCGAATCTCTCCATACGCGAGATATCCGTCGGCCACATCCCGCGTTCCACGCCATCATGATCCCCCATTAACGAGCCTGTCTCGCCATTAATGGGAGATCCCGCCTATCACGCGGGCATGACGCCGGGAGTGTAACGGCTCCTACACCTGCCTGCCTGTTGCCACCACTGTATAAACCTCTCTCCAGACGGATCAAGTAAGTCAAATTTTCCCCACTAGGCCGTTACTCTGCCAAAATATCCGGTCTAACTTGATCGTCGGAGGGTCCTCGGTGGCACAACCACGCTGGAAATTTCTTACAGGTAGCTCGGCCACAACAACTTCAAACCCATTGAGATCTACACGCTTTAGGAGGCAACCTCAAACTCAATCCCAGCCATCCATCATCGCTCGCAGTAGATCTACGGAATGTAACATCTGAAGGAGATCCAGGCCTCCATCATATCTCTTTCTTTCTCTCTACAAAAGAAAACAATGAGAGAGAAAATGAATGAAGAAGTGAGCTCATGCCAAGAGAGTCAACCATACAAGAATACGAATTTTTCATTAACATAATATAAAGCCCATACATCTCTACAACCATCCTTATTTCTTAATTAACAAAAAGAACCGAGTCAATTTTTTTTTATCAATAAAGGAATTGAGGTGTTTCTTCAAGATGCATACATGTATTATATACATGTATTTGTGTATGTATCACATACATATACATTTATTTGTATCATATACAAATAACAAATGAGCGAGAAAATATAAAATATAATACGAGAATATATATATATATATATATATATATATATATATATGAGAATAATGGAGGAAAGATGCCATAGGAGGGAATTTCCTCTTATGGCGTCGGAAAAATACAATCTCCATCGTATTTTCCGACGATCGGTACCCATCATCTTCATCGTTATCATCTAAGATATAGGTACGCCAAATTTCATGTGATTCTATAACTTTTTCACTATTGAATTAGTGAGTTCAAAATTAACGGTTTACCGACAATAGAACTTTTTACATTGCTAAATCAACGGTTAAAAAATTGTAGAATCGCATGAAATTTGGCGTATCCACATCTTAGATGATAACGATGAAGATGATGGATTCCGATCGTCAGAAAACACGATGGAGAGCGTATATTTTCGACGCCATAGGAGGAAATTCCCTCCTATGGCCTCTTTCCTCCATTATTCTCTCTCTCTCTCTCTATATATATATATATCAACACTTGATTTAATAAACCGAGTAGTAATACCGTAACGTCTGATTAATGCACGTGTATCAAATACACGTATTTAATCAAATTCCTGCATATATCATCATACGCATTGTTATAGTATATGTATCGTATACATATAAATGTATTTGTATCATATACAAATAGAAATGAGAGGGAGAGAGAAAGAGAGTAAACATAATACTAGAATACATATCAGTATATGTTTTATTATTAAATCAACACTTGATTTAATAATCTGGTTTTATAATAAGCCCACTGTTATTATCAAACGTCCGAAATAGTTTTGTTCGGGAGGAAGAACTATCAATTTTAATGCACGTGTATCATATACACGTGTTTAATCGAACTCCCATACGTATCACTATACGCACGCTACATCGTTTCGCCTGAGTAGGGATACCCTCTGTGTGGGATTCTAAAGACTCAACAATACGCTGGCAGTAGATTAAGATCAAATCCGATTGAATCTAAAACACTTTCATATCAATCCCCTCATGGGTTAACCCACAAGCACGTCAGCGATACGAGCTGCATGTAACAGATACCTAAGTATTGAGCGAAAGGTAGGTCGACAAGCAGACTCATCCAAATTCAACAGAGCCTATCAGTGACAATCACCGTACAGTTCGGTCTCTTCATCAGAGAGTATCACATACCGTGTCTTGGGGGTGGATGCTGTCAGACCCCCAATAACCAAATAAATCATGCTGATGTCAAACTCATAACAATCTGAGATACAACCGATGACACTTATCAGTTTATCTCAACCGTCTTAGCCAAGAACTTATGATTATAGTCAATCATGAATAGAACGACATCAACTCCCTATACCGGGAGAGGCGAACCTCTTCGATCGCTCACTGCCTCCATGTGTTTCGAGACTGTACGCACTTAAAACCTGTATGCACGGCTCTTTAAAACCGTAGTTGGGTAGTAATCAAAGTACAGAAGGAACGCACACAAGATACTATGACGATCTTAGGTCAAAAGACTAACATGTACTAATGTTACCAGAGAATTGCTATTTGACAATAGGTATAATACCATCTAGGAGTTCTCAGTGAGCCCGTTCAGTGTACTCATTCTCTAATGAGCATATAGATACAATCTTTGGTGTCCAACACCAATGGCTGTGGGACCAACCATCGTCCCGGTCGAGGTCAAGAAACGTATACACTAGTCTACTTTGGAGTACTGATGCCCAGTCTTGATATTTTTTCTGGGTTCCTAGTGCTTGCATTACTAAACACGCGGCCAAGACGAAAGAAAAACCAAAAATCTTAATACAAGCACTAGCAACTACAACCCTAGAAATCGTCCAGACACTAAATTAGCAAAACAAATAAGAGATCTAGCTACTAGGTTATGAATATACAATCTTTGTAGCATATCTATCCAATCGTGGAAGACCCCTTCAAAGTTTCTAGGCCGTCGGGAACAAGCTTGTGAGTCGACCGTCCTTACTGAAGATGATCCACGCGAGGGAACCCGATCCAAGATCTAGCCTCACTTAAATGAACCTTAGTGAAGCAACTAACAATCTAAACTTGCTAAGTATAAAAAGTTAGAGATGTGGGAATTTATCACTCTTTTTTTCTTCTCATTTTCATCCTAAAGAAAGCTCAACTCAAGAGGAAGAAGAAGAAGGGGAAGAGAAGAGAGAATGTAGAGATGAGAATGAACCTTATCCCCCAAAAAATCAAGCATGGTAGAATAGTTTTAGCAAACCAATTTCTAAATAAAAAATTGCATATCCATTCCTCTCATCATACTCTCTTTGCACCTCACCCCTCCACCTCATTTAAAATTTCCCAAAATGAAAAATATCCTAAATGAGGTGACCTTCTTCAAGAAGTATTTTGTATAAATACAATATACAACATCGGTATATGTATCATATACATAAACGTGTATTCGTATAAAAATACGAATAGCCAAGAGGGAGAAAATAGAAAGTGAACATATTACTAGAATATATATATATATATATATATATATATATGTATTGATTTAATAACCTGGCTAAAACATAAACCGGTTAATATTATCAAATGTCGAATTAAAGTCTATATATCCAGTACACGCATTTAATCGGACTCCTTCACGTATCAACATATGACCTTTACATCGTTCCTCCTGTACCGGGAAAACCCACTATGTGGGACTGTAAAGACTCGACAATACGCTGGCAGTGAGTTATTCGATAAAATCCATAACCACAAGCACTTCAGTGACACTAGCTGTACGTAACGGCTACCCAGGTATGTGTCGAAAGGGAGGTCGACAATCAAGTTCATCCGTACCCTACTGAGCCTATAAGTAGCAATCTCTGTATAGTCCGGTCTCTTCGTTTAAGAGTATCGTATATAGGTTCTAGGGGGTGGAAGCCGTCAGACCCCTAATAACCTGATAAGTCGTACCAATGTCAAGCTCATGACCAACTGAGAAACCACTGATCTCCTATCAGTAAATATCATCTTCCCTGGCTAGGGACTTATGGTGATAGCCAACCGAACACAGCATGACATCAACTCCCTATACCGGGAGAGATGAATCCTTTCCAATCGTTCACTATCTCGATGTGGCTCGAGACTGTACCCATCTAAAACCTATTTGCACGACTTTTTAAAGTAGTGGTAGGGTAGTAATCATGGGAACTCACATGAGACAAATGACGATCTCAGGTTTACAGACTATCCTGTACTCATGTCACTAGAAAACTACTATCTGATGATAGGTAAAATACCATTTAGGAGTTTTCAGCGAGTCCGTTCGGTGTACTCATTCTCTAATGAGCACCTTTCGGTATACTCATTCTCTAATGAGCACCTGTATAAAATCTTTGGTTTCAAACACTAATGGCTGTGAGACCGTCCATCACCCCTCATCGGGGTCAAGAAAATACACCAGTCTACTCTGGAATATCGATGCACAGTCTCGATACTCCCATAACTTTGAACATTTAAGGATGTGCTTATGGACTACCTAGCTCCCACAAGTATGATCGCCATCATAATACTGGTAGTCCGCAAGGATCTTATAGGTTTTATCATTATGTATTAGCGACACATAATAGGAAGTAAAACGTATGCACATGAATGATAAATACAAACTAGATAGCATACTATTATCTTGAGCAAGACTTTTCTACCTGTACAGGTCCTCCTGCAATTACAGTAATTGCCTTCCTGCAATTACAGTAATTGCCTTGAGTACACTATATCCAACAATTTCCACGACTAGGAACATTTAAGGATGTGCTTATGGACTATCCAGGCCCGACTAGTATCATCCCCATCATAATCCTGGTAGTCAAGCAAAAATTCTATGGACTTTATCATCATGTATTAGCGATACGTAATAATAAGTAAAACATATACGCATGAATCATAAAGACAAATCAGATAGTATACTATCATCTCGAGTAAGAATGTTCTGTCCATATAGGTCCATCTACAATTACAATAATTGCCTTTAGGGCACTTATATCCAACAATCTCCCACTTGCACTTAATACCAATTATTGCAGTAACACATACCCAACTTCTTTAATATCAGTTTCATAAACTGTATTAGAGAAACAGTTTCAGTGAGTGGATCGGCTATAATATCTCTTATTTCTTCTCTCTTTATCTTAATCTTATGGAGATCAACCATCTTCCGAATCAAGCGATACCTTGCCTTAGAATTTTTTCTGGATATCTGATGGGACTAAGTTCAGAAATGAACTTATTTATCAAAACAACTTCTTAGGTTCAATCAAATACTGAGTGATACTCAGTATCCGGCATCATATCTACCTCAGTATTCTACTTGGAACCCTTCCAATATACTGCTCCTCGAAAGAGAGTAAACTTATACTCGTGACAGACTCTCTGTCATCTATGTCACGGTGGAAGATGGAATCAGTAACCGCCTTCATTTGGAGGCTGTCATTACTATACACCAAGAGAATCTTTATTACTTCATAAGCACTTGAGAATGTTCTTCACTTCTATCCTTTTGTTTCTCCACGATGGCACTAATATCTGCTTACTACAGTAAATGTATAAGTAATATCTGGTCTGATACATAACATCGCATGATTGACCCTACTGCCGAAACATGTGGAATGTTATTCATGTAAGTCCTTCTCCTCATTAATCTAGAAGACATCTCTTTAGAGAGGGTGACTCCATTTTAAGCGGGTACACTACCGTGCTAGAAGTCTTCTATTTTAAACTGTTTTAGAATGGTGTCATAGTACTTGGATTGAGGCAATCCCAAAATCCTTTTAGATCTATCTCTATAGATCTAGTAACCATAATGATATATTATCCAAATCTTATTTGGAGAAACCATTGTGAAAACTATAGTTTGACCGAATTGTACTATAGGGACATCATTTCTTATCCGGAGGATGTCATCCACATAAAATATGAGAAATGTGACAATACTCACTACATTATTCTTATTAATACTAGACTCATCTATAATTTTGATGAAGTCAAACTCTTTGAATGTTATATCAAAACAGATGATCCAACTTCACGATACTTGCTTTAGTCCATAAATGGACTTAAGCTACTTGCATACCTTTCCGCTGCTCCCACTGACTATAAGGATCTCTGGCAGCGTCATATACACATACAGTTCTAAATCACTACTTAGAAAGACATTATTGACGTCCACCTGCCAGATCTCATAGTCATGAAAGACATCAATGACAAGTCATATCCGAATGAACCTCAACATAGACATTGGAGAAGAGGTTTCATCACAATCCACACCGGGTATATGACGAAAACGTTTTGCTTCAAATCTAGACTTATTAGGTTACTACCTTTCTATCTGTACAGATCTTCTTTTGGAAGATGTACTTGCTCCTAATGGGTTTTACCCTTTCAGGAGCATCCAACAAGGTCCATACTTTGTTGGAGTGCATAGAGTCCAGCTCGGATATCTTGGCATCCAGCCATCAGTCGGAAGTCACTACTCCGTATGGTCTGCTGATAACTAGTAGAGTCATCATCAATCATGATGCAAACCTCCTTTTCACCGTCTACGAGGAAACCGTAGTGTCTCTCGGGTGGTTGAGATTGCCGACTAGATCTGCGGAGTGGTTAAGGTTTGTTAGGTATAATTGAATCTCAGGTTCTACTAAATTTTAGTACCGTTTGTGGTTCTGGAATCTTTTTCAGTTCAACCATACTTCCACTAATTTCTTTTGCAAGAAATTCATTTTCTAAAAAAGGTGGCGTGTCAAGAACAAAACAATTTTTTATCTTGCCATGGTAGATGTTAAACCCTTGCGAATACTTGGGATAACCTACAAACTGCTTATTGCTGAAACAAGCCTAGAGTTTTTCCTGATTCTTCTTTTCAACATAAAGTTGACAACTCCATATCTTAACAAACTTAAGACATGGTCTCCTTACATTCTATATTACATATAGAATCTCAGGCATTAATTTAGACGAAACCTTATTCAGTTAGTACGAAGTTGTTTCCAGTTCATACCCCCATAATGAAAGAAGTAACTCAGCAATATTCATCATAGAGCGCAACATATCTCATAGGGTGCGATTCCACCTCTCCGATACCCTATAGTACTATGATATATTCGGAGGAGTAAGCTGAGAGAGAATCAAATTCTCAATATAGACAACTACGGAATACCGAGCTTAAGTATTCACATCCTTGATCATATAGAAGAATCGACGTCTGGTTCTCGAATTTATTCTTATACTCTATGAACTTCTCAAAATTCTCGGATTTTGCATTTCAACAAGAATGTGTGTCCAAAACCAGAGAGCTCATAGGTAAACCGAATGAAGTATGAGTACCAACCCCTTGTCCGTATGAACATCGGACCACATACATCACTATGTATAAGTCCTAAGAGTTCATTAACTGTTACTCCGTGTGTTGTAAGTTAAAAACTGTATTTTGATTAAGAATATCTTTACCGTTATCCTATGCACTTTACCCAGTCAACATTTGAAGAAGGTAAATGTTCATAACATAATTTTCCAAATTTATATCCTTCTTTATCAAATAAAAAAACATATATTATTTTTAAAAGTAAAGTTGGTGCACGATGACAGTTATTCAAAACCAAAACTTTGTCGCTAGGAAAACCCAGATGATTATCCCCAATAGCAACATTTGCTCCGATTTCCGACTCTGACAATCAAATCACCATTTCCCACTACTCTACTCCTTCTCAGCGTCTGTAATACCTTACAGATATGGGATCTTGATCTGGTATCATATACCTAGGAAGTAGAGTTCATTGAGAAATAATTTTCAAATAACACACCAGAAATGAAGCATCATTATGCTTTTAGGGGTGGCCAGGTATTCTCAGTAATGCCTTTTTCACTGCTCAGGCTCATGACAGTAGTTGCAATTTTCTTTCCCTTCAACTGCAACCCCTTTAAATTCTCTATATCTTACCTTCTGTATACCATACTAGGCTGGTTGGTTTTCTTCCTTCCTTTCCCTTTAGCTTCAGTCTTAGGTTTAGAAGAAGACTATCTAAAAAACGTAATTGGTGTAGTCTCTTTATTGAATGAGTTGTCAACTTGAAAGAAGGTGGAGAGAAGAGATAATAGAATTATATCAATATACAATTCATTTTCTCTAGAACTGGATTAATGGCCATTCTCGGACTGAAACAATTTCTTCGAGTTCGTATGTAACTATACGAGATGGTCTTCCATGCAATATGGATCTTTGTATCTGATACAGAGAGTTCCGGAAAAGGTAAAGGGGAAGTAGGAGCGGTAAGGACATATGCGACTTTGTCAAGAATTAGGGCAATTATGACATTGCTAAGACAATGATTATACAAAGGTTCGGTTAACTTAGTTATACGAGTTTTAGTTTTAGATCAGTCATGGTCGCTGCTAAAGAGAGTGAAAAGAAACACTCAGCGTGTGCTCTTGTAAGACTAGATTGATTTATTAATTTATCTAATCAGAATGGTTCCTACTGTTTCTTTGAATTCTCATTCAAACCTTAAAAGGAGAACTAGCCGGGATCATGTACACTCCACAAGTTTGCCAACCGGTCGGCCAAGCCGGTGTAAGTACTTCAAGGGAGGTTCCCCATGGTTTTGCACGGACCTAATTAAATAACCTCGTTTCATTAGAGGCGTAACGTCATAAACATCTTTCCAGACACCTAATGGGTCAGCTTATTCTAAAGCAAAAATCTTCCGGGAGTAACTATTACTCACAGTGAGAATCGGGATACAACTATCACATAGAAAGTATGCAATCACATTACAATTTTCAACACTTGAAACTCCTGATATGGTTTTTACCCTTAACGACTTATGACCTTGACGAAGGCCAACAAACCATAAGTCGCTAGTTAAGTTCTACCCGTCATTTCATGATTAATTTAGACCTATCCGTCTAAGCCCTTGATGAAGACCAATAAAGCTATGCGACTGTCCTAACTAATCGTATCTTATGCGGCAGACAAACATCGCTTAACTCTCGACACTACGCCTTGATGAAGGCCAATAAACGCAGCACGAATACTAAGTACTCTACTCATCTGAAATGATGGAGGGCTACGGCTGATTTTGAAGAAAACTTTTAACGTAATGAACTTGTGATCATTGAAAGAATCGACCAGTTTTGAAAACGAGTGGTTTTTGAAAAACTGATTGGTTCCTACAATATCAGTTTGAGTTTATTTCTTTTACATTAATCATATTAATGTAGTCTCATCATTTAGATAAAAACACCTTTTATCTAGTATCCTATCACACCAAACAAGCAAAATAGGAAAAAAAAATAGAATATTTTTATATGCCATTCGCATTCACCACGGGGCATTGGGTTTTCACCGTAAAGTTACTTGTTTTTACCGTAATGTTACTTAACTTACGGCAGGGCGAATGCATGGCTAGCACGAATGTAAAATATATAGAAATACTTACACACACACACACACACACACACCCCACAGGCATGCGATATACATCATAGAAAATGGAATAGTCGGATATCCTAGAAATCCCGTGTTTCGTTTGAGCCGCAAACAAAACACTCATTCCACGGTCGCGTGAATAACCCTAACATAGCCAAACCAAGACCCATACAAGTGCGGCGAGCAACCGGCCAATCCTAGAATGAGACGACCCGGTCTCAACTCCTTGAGATGGTCACCTAGCACATTCTAGAACTCGGTGGCTCGAGCACTTCTTCGTGGGGTAACGTGTATCATATACATACAATATGACTCGCTGGTCTCAACCCGACCGTGATCCAAATAAAAGAATAATACATTTAGCAATCCACAGAATAAATGAATTACATACAACATTTGTATATATTCACATTCAAACGAGGGGCTATTCAAACGTGACAATCTGAGCCAAACCATACACATCAATATCACATTCTATAATGAACAACTTAGTCTAATTAATCACACATTAATTATGCTACGTTTACTAACACATATCACATATAAGTATACAAACTAATTTGATTAAACAATTTAATCAAACTATTTTGTATAACGATGATCCAATAAACATCTAAAACATGTTCAAAAAACTATCCGAGTCACACCCGTCGCCAAGACAAATGCGATGTGCACACCTTGAAAAGCACCCCCTAAGAGAGCCCTGGAGGGCTCGAGTGCAGCCTCCCCCAACATCTGCAGTTTAGCCTCAAAATGGGGTTGATTCAGGGCCGAATCAGCCCCCGAACATGAGCTGAATCAGCCATGAATCAGCCCCCCGAATCGGGGCTGGAACTGACTCGAATCAGCCGCAGTTCGGGCCCCGATTCGGGGCTGAATCAGCCCCAATTCAGGGCTGAATCATACTCGAATCAGCACTGAATTGGGGCTGATTCAGGGCCCCGATTCAGCCCCAATTTGGGGCTGAATCGGAGAGAACCGAGGGAGCGAGCGATATGATGGTTTTCAATATTATTGGATCATCAACAAAAACTACTAATAGATATTTACCGTCGAAAACTGGACATACAGACTGATGTCGAACGTCTTGCCTGAATTTGGGGGCAGATGCATAGGTATGATCCATACACCTCTCCGAAAACACTAAGTTGATTTATAGCACCATATATCGAAGGTTTGGAAGGATGCGGCTGACGTAGCTCAGGATGAGAGGTTTATTGATTGTGCGGACGCATTTTTCCTGCAGTTAATTACGTTATCGTGAATGATAACAACTTTTTACACTACAGATTTTTGCTTTGTGCGTGTGTTTTGGTTTTTGTTTATTTTGGGTTGCCCTTGAATTGTATATGAAGACTAATTTATGTCTCCGTCCGTAAGACGCGGATTAATTCAAATTCATATATGTTTTAGATTTGGGTCAAGCATTTGCTTGACGGGGTCCACGTTGGAGTTTTGGTTTGCCAACAGGAGTGAACTTAGGTCGCATTTCTCACATATGTAAGGTCCATCAGTTCACATAAGAGCGTATGCTCTATTTTAGGATCGTTAGTCTCGTTTGGAAACTAAGATCAGCTTAAATATCATGGTCATATATTGAGAGTTTTGTTCTCAGTTGATCATTTGATCTATATGAAGCATAAGCTTCTATACTTAGTTTATTTACTTAGTCTTCAAGTTTTTTATTAGCATTAGGTGTGCTTGTGCACTTGTGATGCGTATAGCTATCATGTGCGCTTGCATGCTTGGGGTGCATATGTCATCAGCGCACGTGCGTCGTACGAGGTATGCATGCACGTCATGGCGTTCAATGGAACTTGGTTTCGTTTGAAGTTGGCCCTTGGGCCTAACACTTGCGTACGCGTTGTGCATGTGTGCGCAGTGCACTCTTCCATAAGGGAGTGATCTTGACTTAGGCGCACGTGTTTTTTACGTGGTGCGTCGTGCATTGCCTAGGGTGCACCCTATTTTGTGAAAGATCTTGTCTTTCAGGAAAGCCTTCGCTTTCAATTTTCTGAGGGCGCTTGCGCGCCTATTAGGGCAAACCTTAGTTTTGTGAAAGTTCATATTTTCCAAGAAAAATATTGCTTACAATGAAGTCTATGCTTCAATTCTTGGGAGCGCAAGCTTTGTTTTAGGCTTTTGTCCACGTTTATGAAGCAAAACTTCGACTTTTATGTATTTAAATATATTTTGATGGAGCTATTTCCTCAATATCTTGGATATTAGGATCAATCCCTTCATGAAAATCTAGGCTTTTGTAGTGAGGGGATAAACTCTAAGATTTTTAGGTCTTGCATATGATGAGTCGAAGCTCTGAGGAAGCTTATGTTTCAAAAAGGAGAGATTTTCTCTAATGTATTTTTACCTAAAGGAGACTAGGGTTTATTTAAGAAGAATTGGAGGCGTAGGCCTTGAGAACTTTTTATCGGTTGATGAAGAAACTGGAGATCAAAAATTATAATAATGCAGATGGAGATTTTTTTCCCCAAGGGCTTCTATTTATAGGAGAGAAATGGTTAGGGTTTGTTCCCAACTAAAAGATTTGAACTGATTCATATAAATTCAGGGTGCGTGCGCACCGTCAGATCATAGATCCTAACAACTTTTTGTTAAGTAAGTTATCAAGGAAGATTGTCTTCCAAAAAAGCAAATGCTCTATCAGAAACGCATACTTTAGAAGTGCGCTTGCGTATGGTGCTTTGCACGTGATGCACTTGCGCATGGGTTTGGCGGCTTGCATCATGTGTTTTGCAAATGGTGTGCATGGGTATGGAGGCTTGCATCACGTGCTTTTCACGTGGTGCACATGCGCAGCCGGCTTGACGCTTTCACCTCAACGTTTTTCTTTTTGCTTTGGTGAAGCTTAAGCTTTGAGCTTCAAATTTTGGTGGGAACAAATGCCCCTACTACTTTTCCCACGTTAGTATGTTTGTGGGTTAAGTAATGCAAAATAATGCACCTCTAGAGATTTGATGGCTTAGGAAACTGGTTTAGGTCTCTGTCACCTGAGGCTTTTTCAATTTTTAGGATCCGTAAGGGTCTCACAAAGTTGTTTTCTCTCTACGAGTCGAGAGGATCTTGTAAGTGTATTTTCTCCTTAGGAATCGTGAGGATCCCTAAGTATATTTTCTCTTGTAAGTCGTTTGGATTTTAAAAGAGTATTTTCTCCTTATGAATCGAGAGGACACGTAAGTGGATTCTTCTCCTCATTGGTATCTTGGTTAGCTAATGGAGGATATTTGGGTGCAACTTCTTTGCGCATAGCCCATGGATCGTATACAGTAGTTAGTTTAGTGACAGGCCGCCGTGCATCGATGACTTATGAAAC
Source organism: Agapanthus africanus (assembly GCA_030015575.1). Classification (NCBI taxonomy): domain Eukaryota; kingdom Viridiplantae; phylum Streptophyta; class Magnoliopsida; order Asparagales; family Amaryllidaceae; genus Agapanthus; species Agapanthus africanus. The sequence continues at coordinate 463,814,679 of JASDDO010000001.1, forward strand.
AGGTTTAGATCCCTGTCACCTAATTCTTTTCAATTTTATAGGCCATGAGGGTCTCATGAAAGCATTTTCTTTGTATGAGCCGAGAGAATATCATAGGAGTATTTTCTCCTTCAGAGTCATGGGGACTTCTAAGTGTCTTTTCCCTTGTGAGTCGTAAGAATTCCACAAAGGTGTATCTTTTCTTCACTTTTTTCATGTGAATAAAAGACGCTATTTTTGAGTAGCACTTCTTTGTGCTAACATGACCTGGCTTAGTTTATGTACTAGTCTCGGAGCTTTCTGCTTATCCTAAACTCGGCCTAACGTTAAACATATATAACCTATGATAACGTAGGAGTCCGTTAGGTTTGTGGTACTAGGTGTAGTCTGTCGCACAGTTGCTTTGGCTGATTTCTTCTCGATTTGCATTCCTTCAAAATGCCGTTCGAATAGCCGTGCACTTGCCATATCTCCAATCCCTTCTGAGATGAGACACAATGTCTTAAGTAATCTTCGTAGGCTGGTATATGCATCTTGCCATCAGAGATTCAACGTTAAGCGTCACCATGGCACTTTACCTTGATGTCAAACTCTTTTTGAGTCCCACAGAAGTCATAATGGCACTCTTTTGAGGTGAGATGACATCTAATGGTCTTTAGGCATATATGTACTGCCATCAAGATTCGGAGTTAGGAATATGCCATTACTCCACTTGTTTTGGCTCTTTTGAGCTTTGCGGACGCCATGTCTATACTCTGCGGAAGTAGAATGGACATCTAAGTAGTATCTAGGCTGTATGTATTGCCATCAAGACTTGGAGCTAAGAAAATGCCGTCACTTCGCTTTTGTTTTGACCCTTTGGTCCTTTCTGATGCCATGTCTGTACTTTGCTGGAGTGAAATGAACGCCGTGGTAGTCCCTAAGCGTATGTATTGCCGTCAAGACTTGGAGCTAAGAGAATGTCGTCACTCCGCTTTTGTTTTGGCTCTTTTGAGATTTCATGACATCATGTCTGTACCTTATTGGAGTAAGAGAGACGTCCGGATAGTCCCTAGGATATATGTATTGCCATTAAGACTCCATTATTTGTTTGGTCAAATATGGCGGAACACATTGCTCCTTTTTCATTTGTTTATGCCCATGGATTGTATACAAGAGTCGAGATCGAACTACTTGTAGAGCAGAAAAATTTCTTTTCTTTTTTTATATACGCGATTGCTCTATCATTGCATCTTTTCTTATCGTGATAGTCATGATTGCCCACTCATTTCGGCTATTTATTCACGGTCTCCCAATCATTTCGGCTATTTTAATTTTTTTTATTTTACTTGCTGATTTTTATTGCGAGTTGCCCAATCATTTCAGCTATTTCTTTTTTTTTTTATATTTTTTTATTTCCCAGTTTAATGACTTAGGGGTCCATAGTTTGGATTTCAGGATAGCATCAGCGTTACTAACATTGAAGCACGTATGCCAGGAGCAATTCATCATCTTCCTGGGGAAACATGGGATTTGATACCTGTTTTGGCATCAGTATCGCTACAACTGGAATAGTGCCAGGAGAGACTCATCATTTGCTATTACCTGTTGGACAATGGTGGCTTAGAAAACAGGTTTAAGTCCTTATCATCTAAGGCTTTTTCAATCTTCATGAGCTGTAAGGGTCTCACAAAGTTGTTCTCTTTACGACTCGAGAGGATCTCGTAAGTTGATTTTCTCCTTAGGATTCGTGAGGGATCCTAAGTGGGTTTTCTCTTGTAAGTTATAAGAATCTTACAAGATTGTTTTCTCTTTGTAAGTCGAGAGGATCTCGCAAGTGTCGTTCCCTATCGGTGGGACTTTATTGAAATACATATTTTGTGCCTGTAGATTGCATATAAGAGTCGGGGTCGAACTACTTGTATGGCAGTTTCTTTCTTTTCATGAGTTTGTGCCCTTTCGGGTTTTCACAAACTCGTGGGTAGCCCTACCGTTTTTTACACATTCAGCCCTTTTGGGTTTTCATCCATACCCATTTTTCTTGTGGACGTACCATTTTTTAGCACCGTTCTCCTCATAAGTCGTAAGGATACATGAGTGGGTCTTCTCCTCATTGGTATCCTAGTTGGCCAATAGAGGAGGTCTTGAGGTGATTTTGTTACAGGTAGCTCATGGATTGTATATGGTAGTCAATTTGAAAACTAGCAGCATGGCAGAGTATACTTTTATGGGAGCATCATTCACCTGTGGGACTTGGAGGTGCAACTTTACTATGGGTAGCCCGTGGATTGTATATGGTAGTCAATTTGGAGACATGTCGTAGGATAGTATATACTTAAGGAACATTGCTCACCCGGTAGGACTTAGGGGGTGATGCGGGTTATTTATGCCCGTGGATTGTATATGGTAGCCAATTTAGAGACCGTCTGTATGGAAATTATCCAGTTTAGGGACATAGTGGTTCACCTTTGGAACTTTTAGTGTCTTGACTCAGGAAGATAGGGATTGGACATAGGCGTCGTCATCTATCACTGACCCCAGTCGTGACTCTTATAGCATAGTACTTCTTGAGGAAACGACCGTTTATAGGCCGAAAGGGCCTTTCTTCATGCATGTTCATCAGCATGTAGGCTTCACCTTGATTGACTTTGTCTATAATATACGGGCCTTCATAGTTTGGCTCGAACTTCCTTCGCTTTACACGGTTGGGGATCATTGGCCTTTTGACGACCTGGACCAGTTTGCCTTTGCGAAACGTTTGTCGGTCAGGTTAGCATTTCATATGCTTTCGTCATCTTTACTCTGTGAACTTCCAGACTTTGTTGTGCCACGAGGCGAGTTTCATCAAGGGAGTCGAGCTTTTTGAGTCGGACATAGGCATTGTCCTCATCCGTGAGCTCGTATTGAACCGCCATTCACAATGACATAAGTGTGATCTCTAGTGGGAGTACTGCTTCGGTGCCGAACACTAGGGAGTAGGGTGTTGTCTTCACGGCTGTCTTGAACGTCGTTCTATAGGCCCAAAGAGTTTCATGTAGTCTTTCATTTCAATCTTTCTTATTCTTGGACACCATCTTCTTGAAGAGCTTTGTCAAGGTCTTGTTGAAAGCTTTAGCTGGACCGTTGGCTCGAGGGTTATAGACGGAGGAATATCTCTAGTTTATCTTGTGTTGTTGTGCGGAGCGACTTATCTTGTGGTTTCTGTATGTTGGCCCATTTTGTGAGACTATCCGTCATGGGACTCCGAACCGATAGATTACATGAGTTTTGAAGAAGTGCAGGATATTCTCCGTTTTCACTTCTCTCAGAGGTACCACTTCTGCCCATGTGGAGAAGTAGTCGGTGGTAGCTAGGATGAACCAATGCCCTTTGGATGATGCTGGTTCAATGGGTCCAATTATATCGGTTCCCCACATCTCGAAAGTCCAGCTGGCTATGGCTGGATGTAGTGGATTTGGATACTGATGGATGAAATCCCCGTGTATTTGGCACGAGTTGCACCGTTTTGCATATTCGATGCAGTCTTGAATCTTCGTGGGCTAGTAGTAGTCCATTCTTTTGATCTTCAAGTTCATCTTTGGACCAGCTTGATGAGATCCGCAAAGTCCGTCGTGAATTTCTTGGACGACCTTTTTGGCTTCTTTCGGTCCCAGGAAACTTAGCCATATATGATTGAAGGACCTTTTGTATAAAGTTCCATCGATTAAGGCAAACGACATGGCTAGTTTTATGAGCTGGTGTCTTCGTGACGCATCTTCATAACCTCGTTGGGACTTGAAATAGTCAATGAAGACTTCTCGCCAGTCTTCCTCTGCTTTTCCTTCCGTTTGAACGACATTTTCTTCGTCCGCATCCGTGGGAGGTTCTGAAGGTATCTCTGCTGGCGCTAGGATCTTGTGACTTTGGACAATGATCTTTACGTCATCGAGATCTTCATGTGTGAGTTCTTTAGCCAATTTGGCTAATGCGTCCGCTTTGCTGTTTTTCGCTCGCGGTATGCTCTTTAGTGCGTATGACAGAATCTGCGTTAGCAGTTGCTGTACCTTTTCACCGTACCTTATCAACTCAGGCTTGCTTCCTTTTTAATCGCCATTAACTTGATTGACGATCAACTGAGAGCCTCCATATATGAGAAGATCTTCGATGTACATATTGATCACGATTTCGAGACCGGCTATAAGGGCTTCATATTCCTCTTCATTGTTGGTTCTTGGTTCCGTCAATGAGATAGCATAGAAGAGTATCCTACCTTGCGGATTTATGAAGATGAGACCTGCTCTGACTTTGGTTATTGGAGTACCCTTCTTCTGTACATTCATTGATGATGCCCCATAGAAGTAGAGCTCCCATTGGGGCTTTTCTGCCTCTCCTTTTTTCCTTGGTGACTGTGTTGAACGCATGTTCGTCTGGTAACTCACAATTTAGCGGGGAATCATCTGAGATGGGATGTTCAGCAAGGAAATCGGTAATGGTCGGTCCTTTTATCTCTTTGAGCGGCCGATACATGATCGAAAATTCCATTAGTAAGAGGGCCCATTTGGCGAGCCTTCCCATCAATATGGCCCTTGTTATCAGATACTTGAGCGGGTCCACCTTTGAGATAAGATGGACTTCATGCGCCAGGGCATAGTGCCAGTGCTTCGTGACCGCGAAGATCAGCGCCAAGCAATACTTCTCAATAGGGAGTAGTTGCTTTCTGCCCCCACCAGAACTTGGCTTAAGTAATAGAGAGATTTTTCTTTTCTTTGGTCATTCTTTTATGCTTATAATGCGCCTAGAGAATGATCAAGTGTGGTCGTATATAGGATAAGGGGTTTTCCCATCATAGGAGCAGCTAACACCGGCGGATTCTGCAGGTACTTCTTGATTTCCTCTAATGCCTTTTAGAATTTTTGTTCCTATATGAAAGGAGTTCTTTTATTCATGATATGGAAGAACATTTGCCAGATAGGTTGGCGATGAACCGCCGGATATACGTTAGCTTTCCTTGGAGTGATTGCAGCTGCTTGAGATTCCTTAGAGAGGACATTTCTGTAATTGCCTGGATTTTGGAGAGGTCGATTTCAATCCCTCGGTCGTGGATTATGAATCCCAGAAACTTTCCAGATGAGACTCCGAAAGAGCATTTTAGTGGATCATCTTCAGATTATCGTTCCGAAGGCACTCATAGACTGTCTTTATATGCTCCCAATGCTCTTCGTGAGATATGCTCTTGACCACGAGTTCGTCGATGTAGCATTCGACAATTTCATGAATAAGGTCGTCGAAGGTCGTCATCATCACTTTTTGACATGTCGCTCCGGCGTTCTTTAGTCTGAAGTGCATCACTTTATAGAAGAAGACACCTAGCGGGGTGCAAAAGGCCGTATGTTTTTGGTCTTTGAGATCCATCTTTATCTGATTGTATCCGAAGGACCCATCCATGAAAGAGAAAACCACATGAGTGGAGGTGTTATCGATCATTAGTTCTGTCACTGGTACGGGGAAGCCATCCTTCGGGCATGCCTTGTTTAGGTCCCAAAGTCCACACAGATCCAAACTGTCCCGTTCTTCTTCATCACGGGGACGATATTGGCAATCTAGTCAGGATACTACACTTCATGAATAAAGCCTAAGTCGATGGGCTTTTTGACTTCGGCATTGATGCCCATCTTGAGTTCGAGCTGCATCCTTCTTGGTGCTTGTTTAATGGGCTTTATCCCCAGTGTTATGGCTAATGCACTTCTATATTTGGATCGAGACCCGGCATCTCGGAATAAGTCCAGGCAAAGCAATCTTTGTACTCTATGAGCACGGTTTTCAGAGTGGCCACTTGTTTTTCTGTTAGAAACTCACTGACAAATGTGGGTCAGGTATCTTCTTCCATTCCTATGTTTATTTTCTTTAGTTCATCTGCCATGGTGTGTATGCCATCTTCCATCTCTTTTGGTGTCGGCGGCATTTCAGGGATCTCATTTTTGTTGGCAAAGCAACCAAAGAGCTCGGACACATCTTTGTCCCCTCTCTTATTTGAGAGTCTTATCATATGGCAGGTATGGGCCGGCTCCGCTTCTTAGATCGGATGTATCCCAACTAAGGGGTATCAACTTTAATCGGTACATGCTTCTATGGAGGATTCACCCTTCAGCGGTCGATCAACATGAACCTGCCTTGTTTGTACTGCTCTTCAACCCAGTTCTTGAAGACGAAACAATTTTTAATCGGATGGCTTATGACTCGATAATATAAGCAATAATCAGGGTCATCGATCGCATTTGCTTATGTGGGTGGGTCGAGATTCCGGCAGCGAAAGCATTTAGAGCTTCATGATGAGGCAAAACAATTTCTGTCTTGTCACGAGAGAAGGAGTATTCTCACCCATCTTCTTTTTAGGAGCTGGACACAGATGAAACTTCTTCTGATAGCTAGGCATTTTGAGGCCGCCTTTTTGTTATTGGGTACTAGCCGTAAATGCCGTCTTATTCTCGGCATTGTTTCTTCAAAGAGTAATATAACTTGTCCCTTCCGTAGATTGCTTGCTTAGGCTCAATCGTCTGTCCATTTCATATATAGCCATCTCACCCTTTTGAATAGCTTCTCTCATTAGCTTGTCAATTGGGTCCTCTCGTGGCAGAGTTGAAGCACTTTGGGTAGAGTCTCTCCCCTGCTCAACCATGTTATTTTCCGGCGGAGTGTCTCTTTCGTCTAGAGATCTTATTGTATGGCAGTTGTTAGCTCATTCCCGCTTCTTAGATTAGAATTATCTTAATTCGGTGGTGTCAGCTTTACCATTAGGGCCGACTCTACAAGCCTATGGAACTTTCCAAATCTTATTATAGAATTGGGTTTCTTGAACAGTTTGTTCGAAAGGTACTCCTTGACGCATGAGGAGCTTTTTAAAACTCTTTGAGAATTATTTTGGCATGCGAATTGGCTGCAACTTGTTGAGATTTGGGTCACGTCTCGGCCACATTTCTTTCTCTACTTTAGTCTCTTCAGATTTATAGAAGAGAATTGCTTTCGTGTATTTATACTTAGGCGGCATGAAGAAAGTCAACTGATCCTCCACATTGTGGGTCTTGACGGTATCAAGTTCTTTATAATGATGAGATGGCGCCATGATGACATGTAGTGTATGATATGCTTCTTCAAAGGTTCTTGATAATGGGTGCGTGAAGAACACGGCTTCATTATCTTTTTTGGAATCGCTTCCAAAGACTAGGATGGGGTTCACTGCGCTTTGCTCATCATTCCCTGCCCGAGGTGGGCCTGAGAACATCATCTCTTCCTTATTCTCGGAGTCACTTCCAAAGACCAGGATGGTGGTAACCTTCTTTTTCTTGTTTCCATCGGATGTGGGTTTTCTACATCTTTCAGTATCTTCAAATTCGGGTAGGAAGTACTTAGCATCTTTGTACTTGGGCACCTCATTTACAGAGAAAGGATTGATCTCTCTCCTGGTGATGTGCTCTTTACCATCCTTAAAATACTTTATATACTGATGCTATGTAGAAGGGATGATGTTGTACTCATGTAGCCAAGGTCTATCGAGCAGAGTTTGGCATCGATGACGTGGAACTTGACATCAGTGACAAGCTGTCCAAACCAGAGTGTCAGCACGATAGACCCACACATTTGCGAGGGCTGAGAGTCGAATCCGGATATCGTGATCTTCTCCTGAGCGATAAATATGGCGTCCATAGCAAGCTCCTTGAGCATCCTTACATTTAACATATTGATCGAAGATCCGTTATCGATGAGGATTTTATTTATTCTGACATCTTCACAGTAACCGGCGACATAGAGTAGGCGGTTGTGTTCGAACGTTCCCAGCAGAAGGTCTTCTCCACTAAAGGTTATATCGGTAGTATGGACTTCTGCAAGCTCATCCTTCATGTTCTCTTCGGCGAAGTAAGCTTGGAACTGATCAGGCTCGCTTAGAGACTTAATTAAAGACTTCTGTAGTTCTTTCGACAGGAGGAGAGTGTCGTATATTCTTAAATGCGACGACAACTTTTTCAGATGAGCAAGGACGTTATAATCCTCTTTGATCTTCCTAGGCGGGTCTTTAGCGGTGAGGTCTTTGGAGACTTCTTCGTCGACCTCGATCTCTTTGGTCACCTTTTCTTTTCTCTTATCTTGCTTATTTGAGGATTTACTTATAGTCCCAAGATTTTTCTCGTGAAAGGTGCGGGTTCGTAACTGGATATTGTCGCATACTTTCGTCTCTTCTACTTTTTCAAAGGAGAAGCTTGCGAAAATGGGATTGTAGATGACTTCTTATTCTTCGGAGTCACTTTCAAAGGTATGAACTTTGCCACCTCCTTCTTTTGGAGGTTGGACCTTATTTAGATGGCCGCTGATCATGTAGCGGCTTTCCACTATCGATCCTGCTTCGTTGCCTGTTTCGGAGTTATTTTCCTCGAGAAGACGAGCTTTGGATTTACGTTTCTCCTTCTTCAATCTTCTTTGATGAGAAACATAGCCTCATCACCATTTTTTGAATATATTGCAATCGTCAAAGGGGTGAGAGATCCTTCGGTGATAGAGGCGATATTCCGGGTGTTCTTCTCCACCGTCGAAATATAGCACTCCTAGGGTGTACATCTAGAGAGGTGGAAGCTTCATCCCTGCTGATAAGGCTTTAGCAAACCACTTCTCAACCTTGGTCCTGGTTTTCTTCTTTGTATCCGGGATTTTCTTTGATCGGGGAGTTTCGTAACTCGTCCCTTCCGCAACTTGCTTGCTTAGGCACTGTAGCTTGGCCTTTTCATAAATGGCCACTTTGCGCTTTATAATTTTTCACCCTCTTGAATAACCTCTTTTATCATCTGGTCAATTAGATTTTCTTATGGTGGGTTTAGAGCACTTTGTTTATGCCTTGCCTCCTATTCAGCCGTGTTATTTGCCAGTGGAGTGTCTTCTTCTTCATCGAACACTAAAGTATGGGAGACCATGTCTATTTCTTTATCGACCACTAAGGAGACCATGTCCATTTCTTGATCGATCATTAGAGTGTGAGAGACCATGTGGAATCTTTCCACACGCTCTTTCGTTTCTTCAGTTGGGCCATCTTTTTCTTCAACATCACTGCTTTCGAAGAGACGCTCAAGAAAATTTTTGAAAGTGATCGGCGAACGCGCCTTCTGGTTATATTCTTTCAGCATGTCAATATACTTTTAGAGATCCGTACAGTTGTCAAAATATTCAGCAGGCTGCACGGACTTCTTGGTCTTCTTTTTCTTTTTCTTGGAAGAATTGACATGGGGGCTTTTCCCCATATCACCGGGTTTTGGCATAGGATGCAGTTTCAGTATACTTTCGATAATTTGTGGTTCAAGTGTGCTTTTCTACATAATTGCAGGACACACTTGTAACCCCCTTAGCATCCTCTTTGTCTTTGATGAGAGGAACACCTCTCATGGAGCTTCTGCTACCTTTGAACAAGATGCCCCTGCCGTATCAGCCTTCTTGGGGTGTGTCTTTGTGGAGAATCCACTTTCCAGCTAACCGACAGCATAAATTTACCTTGCTTGTATTGGTTTTCGACACAGTTCTTAAATATGAAGCATTCCTCGATCGGGTGACTTACAAGCTGATGGTAGGGATAATAGTTAGGGTCGTTGATCGAATTAACTTAAGACGGCCGCCGGTTTTCAGGTAGTGCCAACATACAATTATTCATGGCAAGCTCGAAAAATTTCCTTGTCTTTTCATGAGGTAAGGAGTATTCGCATCCCAACTTCTCTTTGATGGTAGGACCCGAACGGTTTTTATTTTGATGGCCCGCTGCTTTGAAGTAACCTTATTGCTGTTAAGCGTTGGCAAAAAACGTTGCCTTTTTCTTATTTTTGTTGCGCAATTCCCCACCTGAAGAGGAAGGGACCTGAACAATTTGCTCTAGCTGCACTAGCTTGTTAATGAGCTCTTGCCAGGTTGAAGGCTTGGCAAAGGTTAGGAACGGGTAAACCTTCGACTGTGGATCTAGGGTACCAATGAGCATTCCAATGGCTGGACCTTCGGCGATGCGTTGTTCGCCGGATCTTACCCTTTCATTAATTAACATAGAAATTGTACTGTGTTCACTTGCACTGACGAACCTCTGTGTAAAGAGTAGTTCCATGTCGGTGAAGGTTTCGACGGAGTCGTTTGAGAGCTCCGAGTACCATTCAAAAGAGGTCTCTGATAGACTGATGACGAATTGTCTGAGAAGAAGCTTATCATCACTTCCGGTGTTACCGCACATGGCCTTGAACCGTGCGAATATATTGCTTAAGGTTCCTCGTCCTTTTGAATACACTGAACTTCGGGATTGTGTATCCATGAGGTTACAGCTTTTGGTCGTACCAAGATGGATATGGCTGACCTGTCTTGATTAGCTAATTTGCCGCTTCACTGGCCTAGTAGGCTTTGATATTTTAGGCGATATATTCATCGAGCTGTGCCCTCGAAATCGTATCCTCCTTAAAAGCTAAAGAGTCTTGTGGTAGACTTGTCGCATCCCCTTTTTCTTTATCAAGGACCACTGGAGTATCTTCTTCCGACGGTTCTGACGACTGGGCCATTATCCCACACATCTGCCGCATGAGAAGGGCCATTTGATTCATATTGGCGGCCATATCTGCCGCTTCTTTAGTTTTCTTGTCGAGGGAATGCTTCAAATATTCAGCATCAGACCCTTGTCCCTCGAGGTTTTCCTGCTCATCCTTCTTCTGTGCTTTGGGCGGTGGACTGATAAGTGCCGCTGCTTGGGCGGCCATTTCGTGTAGCTTTTGCTGCCTTTGAGCAACCATCAAAGATGGAGTATGGGGTCGATGACTAGTGGAAGCGTTGTTTTCACTTTCGTTGAAGGAATCCTACCAAAATCATCACACTTCAGAAGGTATGCAAAACTAGCAAGTTTCCTTTTCCTTTGAAACTCCCAATGTGGTTTTTTCCCCTAGTACTTATGACCTTGACGAAGGCCAAAGTATCATAAGTCATAAGTCAAGTTCTACCCGTCATTATCCTGGTTAAGCTAGAGCTATCATACAAACCCTTGATGAAGGCCAAAATTGCTGTATACATGTCCTAGTTAACGCATTTATCTATGTTACAGATAAATATCCATCAGCTATCAATCACTATGCCTTGGAGAAGGTCCAAAAACATGGCTTGAATACTAGTGGATACCTTTCTGAAATAACGGAGGGCTACGGCTGGTTTTAGAGAAAACCGTGAACGTAATGAACTTGATATAGTCTAAGGAACCGAATAGCTTTTAAAAGGAGTGGGCTAGGCTTCACATTTAAAAGTTGTTTTTAAAGAAAACCGGATGGTTTTAAAAATTTGTTCCAACGATGTTAAGCTTTTTGTCTTGTTTCTTTACACTAATAAAAATTAATGCGGTCCCATCAATTAACCCTATCATTGCAAAAGAAACGAAAATAGAACGTACGCTTATACCATCCGCATTCGTCACAGGATCCCAGGTCTTCATCGTAAGGTTACTTAACTTACGGTAAGGCGGGGATAGGACTAGCGCAGATGAAAAACATAAGCAACACTTATTATATATAATCTATATATATCCATTCATCTCACGCAATGATAAATATCACCGATCACAGCAGAAGCAACACAAATGAGAATATTAGATATATTAGGATTTCCGTGTTTCGTTTTAGCCTCGAACGAAAAAGGATTCTACGGTCATGATGAATAGCCAAAACCCTCACCCTAGACCCCTACGGATGAGGCAAACTACTCGCCAAATTCTCGAAGTGGAGCAACCTCCCTCAATGAGATGAGTAGGACAGTTGCCACTTCAAGAATCCAGTAGTTTGAGCATCCTACCTTGGGTCTATCCTTGGTGCATGAAAAGTAAATAAATAATACAACGGTGGCAATAACCTCAACCCGGGAGAGCCCCGCAAAAGAATATGATTACAACACTTTACATATTAGATAAATAAAAAGAAAAGAACACTCTTCTTACATCCCTTGGCTATTCAATCACGACAATCCAATACTTCATATCATCACAGCACAAACAGGATACAAGATATGTGCAACCCTATTAACCGATGTATATCAATTAATCGACGATTAGAAACACATATACAAATGTAAAAAAATAAACGATGCTAAAATTTTGATTTAGAAACATTCCGTGATGCCTGAATACAAAGATAACACTTAGTGAAATCTAGGCCAAAAACAAGTATGCCAAAAACCCTAAATCCAAGTAACCAAGCCACTGTACGAAGCATGAGACCAATGCGAATGATCTAGCTGCAAATTACGGTCAAAAACAATTTATCCGTGGCCAAAACATCACCTAATGGGCTTCGTGTTTCTATAGTGACAAACTAGTATAACAAAGATCTCTCAGCAATGTGCAAAATATTTTTCAGAGACCAAAAAAATATTTACAGAAACTTAGATTTCGGTTTTCGAATATGGAACTATTTCGGTTTTGAAACTTTAAACTTCATCTAAACAATTAGTTTAGGTGTTTGGGTAGGTTTTGATACCAGTGTAAGTGTATAGTGCTCCTTGCCGTGACTACTACGGCTTTGCGGAATCAAAAACTTTAAAATTTAACTTGAGCACTATATACTTTAACCCTAGAATACAAGTCCAAACACTAACTAAACTAAACTACAAGAGTTTAACTACTAGGTAAGGACTACAACCTTTGAAGTCAGTCCTTCGGGTCTGTTCGGAATATGTATGCCCTAAAGGCCATTATTGTATATTATAGTTGATGCTTGGACATATATATATAGAGAGGAATTTCTTGCTCGACATGATAGTATTTTATCTGGTTGCTCTTTATCTTAACATGTACACTTGTTTTAATTTACTATCTCATTGATACATATTGATAAAGCCCTTAGAATGTTAGCTTGACTACCAGGACTATGATGCAGATCATACTAGTGGGGCTTGTGTAGTCCGCAAGCACATCCTTTAACAGTTTCTAGTCGAGAGAGTATCGAGATAGGGTATCGATATTCCAGAGTAGACTAGTGTGTACGTTTCTTGACCCTGTATGGGGAGATGGTTGATCCTATAATCATTGGTGTTTGACATTAAAGATTGTACACAGGTGCTCATTAGAGAATAGGTACACCGAACAGAACTCGCTGAGAACTCCTAGATGGTACCATACCTATCGTCAGATAGTAGTTCTTTGGTGACACTTGTATAGGTTAGTCTGTAGACCCGAGATAGTTATAGTGTCTTATGTGGTTCCCGCCGTGCTTTGATTTCCTCCCTACCACGGCTCAAAGGAGTCATACAAAAAGGTGGATTTTGGGTACAGTCCCGAGTCACATGGAGGCAGTGAGCGATAGGAGGGGTTTCGTCTCTCCCGGTATTGAGAGTTGATGTTGCGCTATTCTCGATTGGCTATAGTAACAAGTCCTTAGCCAGGACTGATGAGATTTACTGATAAGTGTTATCAGTAGTTTCTCGAAAGGTTATAGGCCACGCATCGGCATAACTTATCAACTTATTGGGGTATGACGATTCCACCCCCAGACTCGATATGCGACATATCAGATGAAGAGACCGGACTGTACGGTAAGTGTTGCTTATAGGCTATACGGGAGTTTGGACATGTTTTCTTGTAGATCTTCTATTTGTTCAATACCTGGATAGCCGTTACGTCCAGCCAGTACCGCTGACGGCTTGTGGGTATATGATGTGATCATTACCTACTGCTGGCGTATTGACGAGTCTTTAGAGTCCCACACAGAGGTTTCCTAGCTCAAGCGAAACGAAGCAGGGCACATATGGAGATATGTGCATGGGATTGATTGAATACGAGTATATGATATCGTATTCTAATCTAGCGATATTTGATATCAGTCAGGTTATATGTGATATAACCGGATTATTGAATCAAATGTTGATTCAATAATTTGATTAATATATATATATATATGTTTATATATTTGATATTGGCCGGTTATATATGATATAACCAGATTGTTGAATCAAGTGTTGATTTAATAACTAATATTGAATATTAGCCGACGGTATATGATATAACCAGATTATTGAATCAAGTGTTGATTTAATAATTTGATATACATATATATATATATATATATATATATGATATTTGTCGGTTATATATGATATAACCGGATTATTGAATCAAGTGTTGATTTAATAATTTGATATATATTTATATATTTGATATATATATGTATTAACTAATATTAAGCCCACTTAAGATTTTCTTCTCTTTATATATATTTATATATGTGTGATATATATATATATATATATATATATATATATTTATTTATATGAATTTGTATTTGTATCATGGTTGATGATACATAGAACATGGATGTATGAGAATCACACAAGAAAAAAGAAAAAAAAAGAAATGATTTTATTTTTGAAGAAAAGACAAGAAAAAGAGAATGAGTCATGGCTTTGGATGCTTAGAGAAGTATTGAGAAGCCATGACTCATCTCTAATTCTTGTTTTATTCTTAGATATTTAATCATTCCTATCATATCTTATCTCTTGGTTCATGGTTCATTTAACCTCTCAAACTTATCCAAGTTCATCTCCTTCTTCTAACTCCTCTCTAGATTTTTCTTGAGTTGAGAAAAGAAAAGAGAAAAATATTTTCTAGTGAGCAAATCTCCTACTTCATCAACCTATAATAATCTAGCCCATTAGTTTAGCTTGTTTGCTTTACTAATACCTTGATTAGTGAAGAATGAGCTTGAGTGAGAGTGGCTTCAAGGTGGGTCATCTTCGGCATCGAAGACAACAAGCAAGCTTGATCCTTTCTTCAAGTGGAGCCTTAAGAAGAGTTCTAGGGACTACTGCTTGGTGCTTTAAAAGTGAAGGACCGATCTACAAAAGTTGTAAACTCCCATCATTTAGTTTAGTACTTGTTTGCTTACTTTAAAATCCTAATTCTCTAGTTCGGTTCTAGATTAGTATACTTAGCACTCTAAGATTTTTTAAAATTGCATACTTGATGCTCATTGAAACCTAGTAGAGGTGCTAAAACATACTTTCATGGTATCAGAGCCTAACTAGAGGCTTAGGAATGCACTATACGACATTAAAGTGTTCGATCGAAGATTTTAAACACGGATTATGGTGGTTTCTGTCCATTTTTTCAAAAGTTGATATTTTCACAATTAAAAATTCTCAGAAAATCACGCAGGTAACACTATGGACGTTCAAGAAAAACGAGGACCTAATTCCTCTATGTGGCCACGAAACCACCGCCTAGACCATGTTTTGGCCACGGTTCCGCTGCCGACTTGACGAGTTAGGGCTTCATTCTTCTTCTGTTGCTTCATGTTGTCATTTTTGGTTTTTTGGATATTTTTAATGAGGCTCAAGTTGTTGAGGTCTCCGTGAATTTGTTTTGTTTGAATTATTGATCAAAATGTTTAACATCGTCTAGATAGGTTTGGATATGTAATACAATTTTTGGAATCTACATTGATTAGTTTGTGAAAACTAGTTAACGATATGTAAATCTCGCATTTTAGTCTCAAATGATGGATTGCCACGGAGTTTCGATTCGGATCAAAACTCCTTTGTAATCTCGCATCGTACGCGAATAGTCGCCAGGAGACACTAATAGACAGCCACGCTCTATAGCCCCGACCAAGTGACTATAGAAAAACCCCATGGACAAAAGTATCCACTCGGGTGCTCGCGGCCACGATGTTCCGCCCAAGTGCACTTCGTTGACGGTCTCGGGGGTGTGGCCATCTACTAAAGTTCCCGATGAGCATTCCATCATTTAATCCGGAATCTTATTGAATTACCCGACTTAATTTTTGAAAAGTGTTTTCAATTCGAGACTTAAATGCAGGTTTATAGGGTTAGGCATGAAATTTGGAATATGTGATAATCCGGGTTTAAGATGTCTAAAGATGACACGGATTCTAATTATTGTAGTTTTCCTTTCTTTTCTGCGACGTAAGTGTAATATATGGTAGTATCACCGATCTCGTTTCTATACGACAACGACATTAGGGATACACTTATTTACTTACGTTGATGATATGTGATGTTATTGTGTTGCTTTTGATATGTTATATTGGATCGTCGTGAATGAATAGCCGGGGTTTTTTTACGTGAGATGAGAGTTTTTCAATTTTCATTCATGTAAATATATGTATGTAATATTCTTTTATTGGGACACTTCCGGGTTGATGTTGTCGTCTCTATTTGTTGTATATTATTTACTTTTCCGCATTAGGATAGACCTAAGACGGGGAGCACAAGTAACCGGGTTCTAGAGTCCAGTGGAAGGCTATCTCGAGGAGTCGAGACCGGTCACCCAACTCTAGAATTGGCAGGGTTGCTTGCCGCTCTTGTAGGGGTGTGGGCTTGGCTATTCATCACGACCATGCAATCCGTGTTTTTTATTACTCGCTTAATCTAAAACACAGACCTCCTAGTATATCCTAGATTTCATATATTTGCTTATGTTGTTTCTGTGATGTGATGTGATCATATAACCGCGTGAGCCGAATGCTACTTATATATATGATATACTAGTAGACACTATATGTTTTGCATCCGCGCTAGTCCTGACCCCGCCCTGCCATAAGTTAAGTAACCTTACGGTGAAGACCCGGGTCCCTGTGGCGAATGCGAATGGCATAAATGTGTGTTTTATTTTCGTTTCTTCTGTGATATTTAGGAAACTTAAATGATGGGACATCATTAATAAGATTAATGAAAAAAAGAAACCTAAAAGATGTTGTAGAATCAAATTTTTCAAAAAGGTAGCTCTAGTTTTTGCTTTGCATAAGGGTATTCCATTATGAATATCCCGCACCTCATTCGATGAGGAAAGAGCCTAGATCCCTTCACCAAAAATGACCACTTTAGCAAAACTAGCATATACTACAACTCACTCGGTTTGTTTTGAAAACTACTCGATTTTAAAGCGGAGCTTAAACCACCCCTTTTCAAATCACTAGATTCTACAACGATATCAAGTTCAATACGTTAAAGGTTTTCATCAAAACCATTCGTAGCCCTCCGCCATTTTAGGAAATAGAGTACTTAGTATTCGTGCTATATTTGTTGACTATAGTTAAGGTGTAGTATACGGTAGCTAAGTGATGTCTTCTTATAAAACATATGATGCGATCGATTAGGACATTCTTACGATTTTGTTGACCATAATTAAGGGTCATACGAATTGGTCTAAATCAATCATGAAATGACGGGTAGAACTTGACTAACGCTTATGATTTGTTGACCATAGTTAAAGTCATAAGTCACTAGGGGTAAAAACAGATATCGGGAATTTCAAGTGTTGAAATTTGCAATGAGATTGTATACCATCTATATGATAGTTGAATCCCAATACCCACTATGGGTAAGTGTTACTCCTGTGAAAGTTTTCCACTTTACAATTAGCTAATCTAGTAGGTTTCTAAGAAAGGTGTTAACGGGGTTATTCCCCTGCGGAAACGAGGTTATTTAATTAGTTCCATGAGAAAGTATGGGGAGACTCTCTCGGAGTACCAACACCTGCCTGGCTGACCGATTAGTGAACTTGTAGGGTGTAATTAATCTCGGCTAATCTTACATTTTATGGTTTGAAGGAAAATTTGATAAAAACAGTGGGAGCCATCCTGATTAGATAAGATAATAACCAGTCTAATCTTGCAAGAGTGCAGCTAAACTGTTTTCTTCTTCTTCTCTCTCTCTCCAGGTAGCAACCATGTCATGCCTTAATCAAGATAATAATATGGATGTATTGACCGAACCAGCTTATTATACTGGGCTGGGAAACATTGGTTCCGACCTATCTTATGACAATAGTCATGAGTCTAGGCAAGGGATAAGGAAATACAAGGATTTCCACGCAACCCGAATGAAAAAAGAGCATTCTGATGCATCTTCTTCGGGTGTGTTAGTTATTGAGAACTGTTTCTCAGTTTGCTCTACGTCTGGGTATTGGATACCGAATCAGGATCCCATACTTTTAATCTATTATAAGGGTTAAAGAGAAGTAGAAAACTGGAAAAGGGTGATATGTCTCTCAGATTAGGGATTGAAGCAATTGCTGCTGCTAAAGTGGTCGGCGAATATCACCTATTATTACCAAATGGTAATACATTGATTTTGAACAACTGTTATTTCGTACATCGATGATGTGCAATATAATATCCGTTTCTTTATTAGATAAAGAAGGATATAATTTTGCATTAGAAAAAAATGTTATGAACATTTTCCTAAATTAAGTGTTGATTGGATTTGGTACGTTATATAATGGTATATACGTTCTAAATCAAAATACAGTTCTAAATATACAGAACACATACAAGAGAAAAAGTTCAGAAATGAACGAAACCTTCTTATGGTCTTGTAAACTTGGTCATATCAATGAGACCAGACTAGCTAAGTTGCATAAAGATGGATATTTAAATCCGTTCGAATTTACATCTTATGAAACTTTTCAGTCATGTCTCAAGGGAATGATGACCAAAACTCCGTTTACGGGACATGGAGAAAGAGCTACTGAACTTTTGGCACTGATACATAGTGATGTATGTGTTGGGTTATGCCAGCACCCTGGCCATCGAACCGTGGACCATCGCGGAACAAAAATTTATGAAACTGGAGCTAGAACAACCCGATAACCCGGATCGACCCTTAAGCCCTAGATAACAAAACATGCAAAGGAGTTAGAATGGTTATACCGAATGATCCGTGTCCTTCGGTATTGAACCATCATCCCAAGCTCCTAGAGGCCTCCTTGATCAAGCTTGATCTCCGGTCTCCCTCCATCGAAGATGATCCACCCAAGAGTCTATGAAACGAGCTCCAACCTCATAGCCGAGATAACAAGGGTACCTAGATCGTTACACTAGATAGCCTAGAAGAAGTAGGGAGTGATGAAGGATTAATTTGTCTCAAGACACCCTAAGTTTCTCAACACATAAGACTTGTAGGGTGGAGGTAGAAGAATATGTCATGAAGATGAGAGAGTGAAGCAAAGTGCAAGTCAAGAAAATGGCTAAGTGTTTTTTTTTGTGTTGTCGTGAGAGTTATTAGAAATAATGGAGCCATCTAAGTAAATATCCCTGTTCCCGCCAAAATCTTTGGCCAAGAGCTATTTTTTCTTGTTTATGTCGGCTTAAATTTCGTTTATAGATATGTGTGAAACCAGGCTCATTCATATACGTACATGCACACATCAGGAGAAGAACGGGTGTTCAACGACAAAAACAAAGTATTTAATTGAACATTTTATTCTACAGGAAATAGATCACCAAACATGGGATCGGAAGTACATGGATTTACAAAACTATGGATAAAATTATCTAACTCCCTCTCTGCCTTCTCCACCATAACAAAGCGGCGATCTTCACGAAGAGTAGCTAACCATCAGTCAGCACCGCACCCATCAGCAAAGGCAGACATGATGACCCACTGAGCCCGTATCTGGCTTAGCAGCTGAACAGAGCGATCCCTCAGAGCTGTGGTGATCAAAAGTGCCTCATGGAAGCACTCGATCTTGTCTTCCGCGGCGTCGAGCATTGCCGGAGTCATCTCCGCCGGAGGAGGGGGAATATCATTGATCACAGACAAGAAAACCATCCGGATCCAAATGGAGCCGATGAGGAGAGGAGATCTTATATGAGTCAAGAGCTTGTGTAGCACCGTATCACATTGGTCATCCGTAAGAGTAGGGTTCACCAAGCGCGCAGATAAACGATGAACAATTTCCTCAATGAGCACCCCCATGGCTAATGGCGAGCATGTGGGCGATTACAAGCCATAGCTCTTCTCTGTTAAAATGATTCTCTGAAAATGAGAGAGAAAAGAAGCATTGCTTCAGATTATAAAGGGAGACATTTAAGTCTAGGCACAGAAAATGATGTCCATGATGGAACTATTTCCAAGCTTTGGGAAAGAGAAGTTTGACTCAGGAAAAGCGGAGAAAGAATGTGAAAAGACACCTTCAGTAATGAGGAAGTGCCTCACGTGCAAAGCGCGAGAGCGCCAAGAGCGCCAGCGCCATGAGTCAAAGACTCTGAGGCAGCGCCTCACGTGCAAAGCACGATAGTGCTAGAGCCAAGAGCGCCAGTGCTAAGAGTCAAAGACTCTGAGGCAGCGCCTCATGTGGAAAGCACGAGAGCGCCAAGCGCTAGAACTAAATATTCTCCACCATTGGATTAAAAATCCAACTGAGATGAATAAATTATCAAATTACATAATAAAATTCTGTTGAGGAAATACTCCTCAAATTTTTCCAAATAGGAATGATTGTGCTCTGTAAATCAGAGCACCCTTGGATCAAAGATCCAATGGTGATTAAAAATCACCAAGATACAGAATAAGTTCTGTATGGGAAAATATTTTTCTAATCTTGTTAAAAACAGGAAGATTGTCTTCTGTAAAACAGAAACCCTAGGATCAAAGATCCAAAGGTAGGGAAACATCCCCAAATCAATCAGAGAAAGATTTCCTTAACTGATTCAACAAATCAGCCTCCCTTATATAAAGGACCTAAGATTTCAAGTCTTGTAGAGAGAGACCTCCCCATAAGTTCTCAAATAGAAAGAAGAAGAAAACAGAGGACCCCCCCATAAGTTTGAAGTTCTCAGAGAAGAAAACGAGAAGAGCAAGCACTAAGAAGAAGAACCTTCTTCAAGATAAATAAAAAGAAAAGAGATCATAACATCTCCTCCATGTTTGAGAGTTTAACTCTCCCATCATAAGAACTTAGTTCTTTTTCTAGATCACAGATTTAAAAGACAAAGTTTTTCACAAAAACAGAAGAGATCATAGTATCTCTTCTTAAAAAGAAGAACTTAGTTTTTAGATCCATGAGACAAAGTCTCTTATAAACGAGAGTTTAATTCTTAGAGCATAGAACTGACCAGAACTGCCAAAAAAGCACTTCAGTGCTCCAAGTCTAACTCTAAGCGCCAAGCGCACGACGCGGTCCTCATGTGTGCGCTATTTCAAAAGAAGTGCTTCAGTGCTCCAAGTCTAGCGCTCAACGCCAAGCGTACCACGTGCTCCTCACGTATGCGCTATTTCAAAAGAAGCGCTTCAGCGCTCCAAGTCTGGCGCTCAGCGCCAAGCGCACCACGTGCTCCTCACGTATGCTCTATTTCAAAAGAAGCGCTTCAGCGCTCCAAGTCTGGCGCTCAGCGCCAAGCGCACTACGTGCTCTTCCCGTGTGCACTATTTCAAAAGAAGCGCTTCAGCGGTCTAAGTCTGGCGCTCAGCGCCAAGCACACCACGTGCTCTTCACGTGTGTGCCATTTCATAAGAAGCGCCTTAGCCATCCAGGTCTGGTGCTCAGCGCCAAGCTCACCACGTGCTCATCACGTGTGCGTTATTTCACAAGAAGTGCCTTAGCGCTCCAGGTCTGGCGCTCAGCGCCAAACGCACCACATGCTCCTCACGTGTGCGCTGAGGGAACATAAAGTGTTCTTTAAATAAAGCCCAGCGCTAGAAAAAAGTGCTCAACACTCAGTAAAAGATAAAAGAAAAAGGGGTGTCAGGGCCCAATTTAATGTTCAGCATTATTGAACTAAATGGGACCGAGCCCAAACAAATGTTCAACATTTTATTCAAATCTGAGTGGACTGAGCCCAAGTTGGCCATAATTCTTCAATTCCGATTAATTGAGCTCATGTGCTCACAATCTCTTTAATTGGTCTTAGTCCCAAATCTTGACTACAGATCTCTCAACCAACATCGGTTCAAGGGTACATCTCTTCACACCTTTGATATGTGTCATTGTAATTCTTCAATGTCTTCAGAGAGGTGGCGGGTCCCGACAACCAGAAACTTTACAGACTATGATGTCTATAAACCCCACAGACTATGATGTCTTTAAACAAGACTATGATGTCTTTAAACACAGACTATGATGTCTTTAAACTCCATGGACTACGATGTCCTTAAACCCAATGGACCGCAACGTCCCTAAACTAAAATGATAGAGTCCAAATACTCTTTCGTGGGATCTGAATGATCCCAAAATCCTGTTGAGTAGATCTTAGTCTAAAATTAGACTAACTTATCCTCAACAAACGTTTGAGTTGACCTTAGTCTAAAATAAGACTAATGATCCATAAACCAACTCAAACCCAAATTTAAGAAAATACGGATTTGGACTAATCCACGCCCTACGGGCGACAACACAAATTAGTCTCCGTATACAATCCACGGGCAACCAAAAAACAAAACACACACACACACAACACGAAGTGACCTTCTGGCACAGGAGAAAGTGGTTATCGTTACGTGGTAACGTAATTAACTACAGGGGCTTGCGCCTACAGGGAAAAGCGTCCCCACAATCAAAAATCCCTCACAACGAGGAGGAATCTAATGAAATCTGCTGCAACGGCCACATCCGTCTAAACCTCCGATACACGGTGCCATAAATCAACTTGGCATTTTCGGAGAGGTGGACGGATAAAACCAAATAGCATCTGCCCCCCAAAATTCAGGCCGGACGTCCCAACGTCCCGGTCGCGTCTTTTGGCGGCGAACAGATTCTAGCACGCCGGGTGGGACCTTTTCCTCTTTCCACTCCACAATTCGTGTGTCGTGTTCACGAACGAATCACGGTTTGATATGGTTGCCCTTGGATTTGAGGTACTAAGATTTGGTGTCTTTCTTCCGTGCAGAAGAGAAAATGGCTTCCAACTGCACTGGCTGCAAGAATAACTCCCACTCCGTCCTCGCCGGAGGAGTGACGTATGGGCCCTAAGAGACCTCCATTCTTCGCCATGCCAATGGAATAGGTGACTCAGGCCACCACTGGACTGTTCTTCGGGACCATGCTCCCACCAATGAGCTTTAATGCCCCAGTGCCATCGCAAGAAGCTCCAAAGAAGTCGGTCTTTGATCGTCTTGCAACTACTACATCCCCTCTCAGCGGGTCGTCCAGCTCCAATGCCTCAGTCTTCGACATGATAGGTCAAAGCTCAAGCGGGACCGTGAAGAAGCATGTAATACGTGAAGGAGCTATCCCGAAGCGGATAACCATTCCAGTTCCGGTAAACGAAGTCAACAAAGGGGCTTCTCCTGCTAAAGGATCGGTCTTTACAAGACTGTCCGTTCCAACTCCCGCTTTAGACGAAGTCACTAAGGCTGCCTCCTCTGCCCAATAGTCAGTCTTTGACAGGTTGGATGTTTCTTCTCAGCGGACGTCGCTCTTCGATTGGCTGGCACCAACAGCAACTCTTTACCAGAACAGGGGCATGATGAAGCCACCCCCGTAACTAAGCCGGTACCGTCTGCAAGACATGCTCGATGTCATCATTGGCGCCGAGTGAGGAAAGATAGGGGCAGTTCCCTTTCTGGATTGACCCCACCAGCTCCGATGGTGGAAGTCGATGCTGCTGTTCCAACTGGGAACAACTTTGAACCGCTCAGGAAGGTGCGCAAGAACTCTCCAACTCTGTCAAGACATTTGCAGAAATGGAGCTACTATTTCCACAGCGTTTCGCAAGCGCCAGCGAACGCACCCTAATCACGACATTGATCAGTGCCAGAATAAAGCCGGGAGAAACCTGCGTTTAATACGCCATTCGGTGGCGGAACCTGTGGTCAAAGTGTGAACAACGCATAGAGGAAGCTCCTGCCGTGGGCATGTTTGTGGGAACCCTCGATCCTCAGGCGACCATATCCCAGTTTATGATGTTATTCAAGCCGACCATTTTCCAGGTTTTGATCGACAAGCTGGCCCAAATGGACCAGATGGGACATAGACCATCCTTCTAAAAAACGGAGCCGCGAAATGAAAAGGGCAAAAGGAAAGCAACCTTCGTCGCCAGCATTCAATAACATCCGAGTGGATCGAGACCGGTTGTTCGCCAAAGCAACAAGCGGCGATCCCTCAATGAGAAGTTGAGACGTCCTTACTCGTTTCCCCAGGATAAAATAAGGAGACTGTTTGAACTGGCAGTGCGCAACGGGCTCATCACTCTACCAGAGTCGAGACACCCACTGCAACGAACGATGTCAACAATCCCAATTACCGCCCCTACCACCGAATATTGGGCCATCCGATTGAAGACTGCTACGTCTTCAAAAACTGGGTTGAAGACTAGTACCAACAAGGCAAGTTCGTGCTGTCCGAAAACTGGAAGGTAGATCCGCCACAATAGTACACTTCTAAAGGAGTAGACACGCCGGGGGCATCATACTCATTCATAGAGGAAGCTCCATGAGAAGTAGTTCTTTCGGCAAAAACGAAAAGAATGCTGAAGGATCTTCAACCATGCCCCGCAATTAGGTAGAAAAGCCCGCTAGAGCCCGAGATCATTGAGGGAATGCTGAAACCGCACCTGACACCGAGTGTTGGTAGCAATGGGCAAAATACCCAGGTTTAGCCGTCAAAGTCTTCAAAGAAGAAGAAGAAGACCAAGAAGCCCGCGCAACCTGATGACAAGCGCACAGACCTACAAAAACATATTGACGCGCTGGAGGAATACAACCAGAAGGCGCGGACCCTAGTCATACTCCATGAGTTTCTCAACCATATCCTTGAGAACAGAGGCGATGACAATGACGAGAGAGACGACGCATGAGAAGAACCCGAAGATTACGTAACAAGTTGTCACATTTCCACTCACTCGTCAATAGATGATAAAGAAGCTCCTGATGCAGAGAAGCTGGGGGCAGAATCGGCACCAAAATCCTTGGAACTGTCCGATGAGCTGATTGACGTGCTGCTAAACGAAGCCCGTCAGAAGAGCAAAGTTGATCAAGAACACAAAATGGCCATATTCTAAAAAGCCAGGCGTCGATGTCAAGTGGAAGAAGTCGCAGTAGGGATGGATCATAAAACACCCCAACCAAACCAAATCACACCCTAAATGGCTGTATCCCACTTTATCGTTATGTATCCCGTCATGTGACAAATACACGTGCATACAGGATGAACAATGGACCGTAATGTCCTAAAACTATCTATGGACCGCAATATCCTAAAACTAGCGATGGACCGAAATGTCTCTAAAACTACTACAAACCGCAACATCCTAGGGCTGACCCAAAAAAAAGGGTACGTCCATAAGCAAGATGGGCACAGATGAAAACTCGAAAGGGCTCCATGAGTAAAAACAGCAAAGCTACCGACGATGTTTGTGAAAACCCGAAAGGGCGCAGACTCGTAAAAAAAACAAAAACGGTACGTCCATAAGAAAGATGGGCACGGATGAAAACCCAAAAGGGCTCCATGAGTAAAAACAATAGGGCTACCGACGAGTTTGTGAACACTCGAAAGGGCGCAATCTCGTTAAAAGACACTTACAAGGTCTTGTCGACCTTATAAGAAGAAAACTACCTACGTGAGATCCTTACGACTCATAAAGGAGCAACACACTTAGGGATCCGCACGATTCCTAAGGAGAAATTACACTTACGGGATCCTCACGACTTGTAAGGAGAACCCTCTTATGAGACCCTCATGGCTCATGAGATTCAAAAGCCTTAAGCTACAGAGATATGAACCTGTTCTTAAGCCATCATATTTCCCAGACTGCCCTACAAGCGGTTCAATACTAACCCTTGTATACAATCCATGGGCACAAATAATCATTTCCTTGCCGAGTCCCACCAACGACGAGGAAGGCCCTCATTTAACGAACAAACACTTGTAGGTCCTCTCGATTTACAAGGAGAAAACACTCTTGTAAGATCCTTACGACTTACAAGAGAACATACACATAAGAATCCTCACGATTCTTAAGGAGAAAACATACCTATGAGATCTTCACGACTCGTAGGACGAAACACCTTTATGAGAACCTTACGGCTCATGAAGTTAAAAGCCTTGGCGACAGGATCCTAACCCTGTTTGCTAAGCCATCTTTGTTCGAATCGACAGAGGAAAATGATGGTTCGCTCCTGGCAATATCCTAGTTGTAGCGATGCTGATGCCTAAATCGGTATCAAATTTCAAGTGCTTTCACGGCAAAATGATGATTTGCTCCTGGTAATATTCCAGTCGCAGCGATACTGATGCTAAGATTGGTATCAAATCTTGAGTTCCATTCTTGAAAAAAAATGCATATAAATTAGCCGAAATGATAGGGCAACTTGCAACGAAATCAGCGAGTAAAATATATGCATACAAAAATAGCCGAAATGATTGGGCAACTCGCAATAAAAAGCAGCGAGTAAAAAAACAGCAGAAATTATTGGACACCGCGAAAAATAGCCGAAATGATTGGGCAATCGCGACTTTCGCTATATAAATGCTGAAATGATAGAGTATCGCGGAAAGAAATAAAAAATGATGAAACTTTTGCCCTGCAGGTAAGTCCATATTGACCCCTGTATACAATCCATGGGCATAAACGAAAAGGGAACCACATGTCCCAACAAACTCTATCAAAGGGAGAGTCAGGTCTCAGCGGCAGTATCTGCATCCTAGAAGACCAGCAACGACGTTCCTCCTCATGCCAGTAAGACACGGACGCGACAACACCAATCGGAGCCACGGCAAAGTCCCCAGTTCCAAGACTCTTAGGTTCACAGACAACCTAGAGTTAACCCCAACACCGTAGAAAACGGAGAATGCCAACCCTGACACTGTAGAAAATGGAGAAAGTCAACCCCCACACCGCAAGAAGCGGAGAATGTCAACCCTGACACCGTAGAAAGCGAAGAAAGTTGATCCCGACACCGTAGAAAACGGAGAAAGTCGACCCCGACACCATAGAAAACGGAGAAAGTCGATCCCGACACCGCAGAAAACGGAGAAAGTCGATCCCGACACCGTAGAAAATGGAGAAAGTCTACCTCGACACGGTAGAAAACGGAGAAAGTCCACCCCGACACCGTAGAAAACGGAGAAAGTCCACCCCGACACCGTAGAAAACGGAGAAAGTCGATCCCGACACTGAAGAAAACGGAGAAAGTCGATCCCGACACCGAAGAAAATGGAGAAAGTCGACCCCAACACTGAAGAAAATGGAGAAAGTCAACCCTGACACGGCAGAAAGCGGAGAATGTCAACCCTGACACAGAAGAAAGTGGAGAATGTCAACCCTGACATCGCGGAAAGCGGAGCAAGTCAGCCAATAAACTCCAACCCCCAGGGAAATCAGTGTCCTTGGTAAAACCTCTCGATTTAGGAAAATTATCATCCTTGGTGAGTACCTCAATTCACGTCGACCCGCAAGGAAATCAGTGTCTTTGCAGGAATCTCTCGATTCGCCTCGACTCCAGGGAAATCAGTATCCTTGGCATGACCTCTCGATTCAGGGAAATCAACGTCCTTGGCGAGAACCTCGATCCGCGTTGACTCGCAAGGAAATCAGTGTCTTTGCAGGAATCTCTCGATTCGTCTCGACCCCATGGAAATCATTGTCCATGGCAAGATCTCTTGATTCGCGTCGACGCTCAAGGAAATCAGTATCTTTGCAGAAATCTCTCGATTCATCTTGACCCCGGGGAAATCAGTGTCCTTAGCAAAAACCTCGATTCAGGAAAATCAGCATCCTTGGCGAGAACCTCGATTCGCGTCGACCCGCAAGGAAATCAGTGTCTTTGCAGGAATCTTTCGATTCGTCTCAACCCCAGGGAAATCAGTGTCCCTAGCAAAAATCTCAATTTAGGGAAATCAGCGTCCTTGGCGAGAACCTCTCGATTCGCTTCGACCCGCAAGGAAATCAGGGTCTTTGCAGGAATCTCTCGATTCGTTTCGACCCCAGGGAAATCAGAGTCCTTGGCTAAGCCTCTAGATTTAGGGAAATCAGCGTCCTTGGCGAGAACCTCTCGATTCGCGTCGACCCACAAGGAAATCAGTGTCTTTGCAGGAATCTCACGATTCGTCTTGACCCCAGGGAAATCAGTGTCCTTGGTAAAAACCTCGATTCAGGAAAATCAGCATCATTAGCGAGAACCTCGATTCGCATCGACCCGCAAGAAAATCTGTGTCTTTGTAGGAATCTCTCGATTCGTCTCAACCACAGGGAAATCAGTGTCCTTGGCAAAAACCTCGATTCAGGGAAATCAGCGTCCTTGGCGAGAACCTCGATTCGCGTCGACCCGCAAGGAAATCAGTGTCTTTGCAGGAATCTCTCGATTTGTCTCAACCCCAGGGAAATCAGTGTCCTTGGCAAAAACCTCGATTCAGGGAAATCGGCGTCCTTGGCGAGAACTTCTATTCGCGTCGACCCGCAAGGAAATCAATGTCTTTGCAGAAATCTCTCGATTCGTCTCAACCCCAGGGAAATCAGTGTCCTCGGCAAAAACCTCGATTCAGGGAAATCAGCGTCCTTGGTGAGAACCTCTCGATTCGCGTCGACCCGCAAGGAAATCAGTGCTTTTGCAGGAATCTCTCGATTCGTATTGACCTCAGGGAAATTAGTTTCCCTGCGCATGAAAAGAAAATTCTCTTGTGAGATCCTTACGATTCTCAAGAGAAAACGCACTTAGGAGTCCTCACGATCCTTAAGGAGAAAATACACCTATAGGATCCTCTCGACCTGTAGGGAAAAAAGTCCTTATGAGACCCTCATGGCTCATAAAGTTGAAAAGTCTTAGGTGGCAGATCCTAACCCTGTCTTCTAAGCCATCATTGCCCTGCAAGAAGGTCAAGATGGACTATCCGTGGGCCATACTCTCCAAAGTCGAATATCGACAAGGAGGGAAACAACCACTTACGAGTCCTCTCGACTTGTGAGCAAAACAATTCTCTTGTGAGATCCTTACGACTTTCAAGAGAAAACATACTAAGGAAT
The DNA here is from genome assembly GCA_030015575.1 of Agapanthus africanus. Classification (NCBI taxonomy): domain Eukaryota; kingdom Viridiplantae; phylum Streptophyta; class Magnoliopsida; order Asparagales; family Amaryllidaceae; genus Agapanthus; species Agapanthus africanus. Next base: position 463,843,349 of record JASDDO010000001.1, read on the forward strand.
CTTCATGATTCCTAAGGAGAAATTACACCTACGGGATCCTCTCGACTCGTAGGGAGAAAATTCTTTATGAGACCCTCATGGCTCGTGAGGTTGAAAAGTCTTAGGCAGCAGACCTGAACCTGCTTCCTAAGCCATCGCCACCCTACAAAGAGGTCAAGATGAACTGTTATCTACCATCTACAGGCCACAATTGCCAAAGTTACATGATAATGAAATGGAGGAGTTATTTATGAGCAAGTAAATTACTTCACGCCTGATTAAGACACAAAGAAATCGAAGGGTGCAGCTCATGGGGCTAAGGGTTTGGAACTATATCCCTTAAGAGTTGAGATTTGAGATAATGATAAATGACGACGCTTGTGACCGCTCATTATCTTCTTAGATCAAGATTCTGAAAGTTATATACCGAATAGAAACCGGTCATACGCTATGAATTACTCTGCACTACTTCACCCACGTATATACTTACGTGGGCAAAATAGCGGGGGCCATTTGTTCCCGCCAAAATTTTTGGCCAAGAGTTATTTGTTCTTATTTATGCCGGCTTAAGTTTCGCTTACAGATATGTGTGAAACCAGGCTCATTCATATACACACATGCACACACCAGGGAAAGAACAGGTGCTCAACGACAAAAACAAAGTATTTAATTGAACATTTTATTCTACAGGAAATAGATCACCAAACATGGGATCGGAAGAACAGGGATTTACAAAACTATGGATAAAATTATCTAACTCCCTCTCTGCCTTCACCACCATGACAAGGCGGCGATCTTCACGAAGAGTAGCTAACCATCGGTCAGCACTGCACCCATCAGCAAAGGCAGACATGACGACCCGCTGAGCCCGTATCTAGCTTAGCAGCCGAACAGAGCGATCCCTCAGAGCTGTGGTGATCAAAAGTGCCTCGTGGAAGCACTCGATCTTGTCTTCCGCGGCGTCGAACATTGCCGGAGTCATCTCCATCGGAGGAGGGGGAATATCATTGATCACAGACAAGAAAACCATCCGGAGCCAAATGGAGCCGATGGGGAGATGAGATCTTATACGAGTCAAGAGCTCGTGCAGCACCGTATCGCATTGGTCATTCGTAAGTGTAGGGTTCACCAAGCGCGAAGAAAAATGATGAACAATTTCCTCAATGGGCACCCCCCATGGCTGACGGCGAGCATGTGGTGATTACAAGCCATAGCTCTTCTCTGTTAAAATGATTCTCTGAAAATGAGAGAGAAAAGAAGTATTGCTTTAGATTATGAAGGGAGACATTTAAGTCTATGCACAGAAAATGCTGTGCATGATAGAACTATTTCCAAGCTCTGGGAAAGAGAAGTTTGACTCAGGAAAAGCGGAGAAGGAATGTGAAAAGACACCTTCAGTAATGAGGAAGTGAATCACGTGCAAAGCACGAGAGAGCCAAGAGTGCCAGCACCATGAGTCAATGACTCTGAGGCAGCGCCTTACGTGCAAAGCACGAGAGCGCTCGCGCTAGGTGCGCCGGCGCTAAGAGTCAAAGACTCTGAGGCAGCGCCTCACGTGCAAAGCACGAGAGCGCCAAGCGCTGGAACTAAATGTTCTCCACCATTGGATCAAAGATCCAACTGAGATGAATAAATCATCAAATTACAGAATAAAATTCTGTTGAGGAAATACTCCTCAAATCGTTCCAAACAGGAAAGATTGTGCTCTGTAAATCAGAGCACCGTTGGATAAAAAATCAAATGGTGATTAAAAATCACCAAGATACAGAATAAGTTCTGTATGGGAAAATATTTTCCCAATCTTTTGTAAAACAAGAAGATTCTTTTTTGTAAAACAAAAACCCTAAATCAAAGATCCAATAGTGGGGAAACATCCCCAAATCAATCAGAGAAAGATTTCCTTAACTGATTCAACAAATCAGCCTTCCCTATATAAAGGACTCAGGACTTCAAGTCTTGTAGAGAGAGAGCTCCCCATAAGTTCTCAAATCGAAAGAAGAAGAAAACAGAGGAACCCCCCCATAAGTTTGATGTTCTCAGAGAAGAAAAAGAGAAGAGCAAGCTCTAAGAAGAAGAATATTTTTCAAGGTAAATAAAAAGAAAAGAGATCATAACATCTCCTCCATGTTTGAGAGTTTAACTCTCCCATCATAAGAAGATAGTTCTTTTTCTAGATCACAGATCTATAAGACAAAGTTTTTCACAAAAACAGAAGAGATCATAGCATCTCTTCTTAAAAGGAAGAACTTAGTTCTTAGATCCATGAGACAAAGTCTCTTATAAACGAGAGTTTAATTCTCAGAGCATAAAACTGACCAGAACTGCCAAAGAAGCGCTTCAGCGCTCTAAGTCTGGCACTCAGCGCCAAGCGCACCACATGCTCCTCACGTGTGCGCTATTTTATAAGAAGCGCTTCAGTACTCCAAAACGAGCGCTCAGCACCAAGCGCACCACGTGCTCCTCACGTGTGCACTATTTCAAAAGAAGCACTTCAGTGCTCCAAGTCTAGCACTCAGTGCCAAGCGCACTACGTGCTCCTTACGTGTGCACTATTTCAAAAGAAGCGCTTCAGCGCTCCAATTCTGGCGCTCAACGCCAAGCGCACAACGTGCTCCTCACGTGTGCGCTATTTGAAAAGAAGATCTCCAGCTCTCTATGTCTGGTGTTCAGCGCCAAACGCACCACGTGCTCCTCATGTATGCGCCATTTCATAAGAAGCGCCTTAGCACTCCAGGTCTGGTACTCAGGCCAAGCGCACCACGTACTCCTCACGTGTGCGTTATTTCACAAGAGCGCCTTAGCGCTCCAGGTCTGGCGCTCAGCGCCAAGAGCACCACGTGCTCCTCATGTGTGCGCTGAGGGAACATAAAGTGTTTTTTAAATAAAGCCCAGCGCCAGAAAAAAGTTCTCAACACTCAGTAAAAGACAAAAGAAAAAGGGGTGTCAGGACCTAATTTAATGCTCAGTATTATTGAACTAAAAGGAACTAAGCCCAAACAAATGTTCAACATTTTATTCAAATCTGAGTGGACTGAGCCTAAGTTGGCCATAAGTCTTCAATTCAGATTAACTGAGCCCATGTGCTCACAATCTCTTTAATTGGTCTTAGTCCTAAACCTTGACTACAGATCTCTAACCCAACATCGGTTCAAGGGTACATCTCTTCACACTTTTGATATGTGTCGTTGTAATTCTTCAACGTCTTCAGAGAGGTGGCGGGTCTCGACAACCAGAAACTTTACTGACTATGATGTCTTTAAACCCCACAAACTATGATCTCTTTAAACTAGACTATGATGTCTTTAAACATAGACTATGATGTCTTTAAACTCCATGGTTTACGATGTCCTTAAACCCAATAGACCGCGACGTCCCTAAACTAAAATGATAGAGTCCAAATACTCTTTCATGGGATCTAAATGATCCCAAAATCCCGTTGAGTAGATCTTAGTCTAAAATTAGACTAACGTATCCTCAACAAACGTTTGAGTTGACCTTAGTCTAAAATAAGACTAACGGTCCTTAAACCAACCCAAATCAAAATCTAAGAAAATACGGATTTAGACTAATCCACGCCCTACGAGCGACAACAAAAATTAGTCTCCGTATACAATCCACGGGCAACCAAAAAACAAAACACACACACACGAAATGAAGTGACCTTCTGGAGCAGCAGAAAGTGGTTATCGCTATGCGGTAACGTAATTAACTGCAGGGGCTTGCGCCTGCAAGGAAGAGCGTCCCCACAATCAAAAATCCCTCACAATGAGGGGGAATCTGATGAAATCTGCTACAACGGCCACATCCGTCTAAACCTCCGATATACGGTGCCATAAATTAACTTGGCATTTTCGGAGAGGTGGACGGATAAAACCAAATAGCACCTACCCCACAAAATTTAGGCCGGACGTCCTAACGTCTCGGTCGTGTCTTTCGACGGTGAATAGATTCTAGCACGCCCGGTGGGACCTTTTCCTCTTTCCACTCCACACTTCGTGTGTCGTGTTTGCAAACGAATCGCGGTTTGATATGGTTTCCCTTGGATTTGAGGTACTAAGATTTGGTGTCTTATTTCCGTGCTGAAGAGAAAATGGCTTCCAACTGCACTAGCTGCTACAACAACTCCCACTCCGTCCTCGCCGGAGGAGTGACTTATGGGCCCCAAGCGGCCTCTATCTTTACCATGCCAATGGAACAGGTGATTCAGGCCACCATTGGACTGTTCTTCGGGACCATGCTCCCACTAATGTGCTTTAACGCCCCAGTGCCATCGCAAGAAGCACCAAAGAAGTCAGTCTTTGATCGGCTTGCAACTACCATGGCCCCTCTCAGCGGGTCGTCCAGCTCCAATGCCTTAGTCTTCGACAGGATGGGTCAAAGCTCAAGCGGGCCCATGAAGAAGCCTGCAATACCTGAAGGAGCTATCCCGAAGTGGATAACCATTCCAGTTCCGTTAAATGAAGTCATCACAGGGGCTTCTCCTGCTAAACGATCGGTATTCAAAAGACTGTCCGTTCCAACTCCCGCTTCAGGCGAAGTCACTAAGGCTGCCTCCTCTACCCAAAGGTCGGTCTTTGACAGGTTGGACGTTTCTTCTCAGTGGACGTCAGTCTACGATAGGCTGGCACCAACAGCAACACTTCACCAGAACAGAGGGCATGATGAAGCCACCCCCGTAACTGAGCCGGTACCGTCTGCAAGACATGCTCGACGTCGCCACTGGCACCGAGTGAGGAAAGCTTGGGGTAGTTCCCCTTCTAGATTGACCCCACCAGCTCCGATGGTGGAAGTCGATGTTGCTGTTCCAACTGGGAACAGCTTTGAACCGCTCAGGAAGGTGCGCAAGAACTCTCCAACTGCTGTATTAAAAAGGTCTCCTTTACCTGTTGAAAATGTCATAAAGGTGGAGCTAGAGCAGCCCCCTCAGCGGCTGTCCTTCAAAATTTACAGGGTCTGGCGAAGGGCCCAAGACTCTGTGGTTAACCAAGAATACTCCCGCCGACCAAAGAAAATGAAGGTTCGGCAAGAGAAGGACCACCCTGTCGTTCCATAGAAGGTGTAATCTAATTGGGTGCCCACAGCAACGGCCCCCTCAACTTCAATTGTCCATAAAAAGAGGAGGGCGGAGAAGATCTCTATGCCTGTGACGAATCTCAAGGGCACTGAACCCAGATGCTCCAAGTCTGGGGGCATGGTGGTGCATACTGTTTATATGGCTTCCGGGAAGGAGGAGAGCCTTGCCTCTTGGAGTCATCGACCACTCACCCGATCGGTAACAAAAGCTCAGGAGCAACAACAGAAGCTCCAGGAGATGTTGACGAAGATGGCTGCACTCATGGGACATAAGGAAAGCCCGGAAGCATCGTCGGATCAGCGCCAGGAACAAAAAACCGACGCCGAGTTCCTCCGAAGAATGCTCGAGAAGAAAGACAAAGAGGCCGCGGAACAAGCTGCCAACATAAATCAAATGACACTTCTGTTTCAAGATATGGTCGGGATGATGATACGGCCAGATCCTCTAGCCGAAGACCCTCCAATAAGCCTTAAAGATGGCAGAGGGAAGACATCAAACCCTCTTCTGGCTTTATCAGCAGCCAGGGAAGAGACCATATCCAAAGCCGCCCATGACAACTATATAGTTCAACAGATATGAGCTCATCAGGCGAACAAAGCCGCTGGCCAAATCGTCAAGACTGGACGACCCTATCCGGGTTGGTACGATCAAATAAAGTACCTGCCAAGATATACGATCCCTAAATTCCATGTGTATAAGAGGACGGGTAATCCACACCAGTACGTTGCTCAATTCAAGGCTCTGTGCGGTAATACTGGGGGTGACGACAAACTGCTGCTTCGCCAGTTTGTTGGCAGCTTGTTGGAGACAGCGTTCAAATGGTACTCTGAGCTCCCGAATGATTCTGTCAAGACATTTGCAGAAATGGAGCTACTATTTACACAGCGTTTCACAAGCGCCGGCGAACCCACCCCAATCACGGCATTGATCACTGCCAGAGTGAAGCTGGGAGAAACCTGGGTTCAATACGCCATTCGGTGGCGGAACCCGTGGTCAAAGTGCGAACAGCTCATAGAGGAAGCTCCTGCCGTAGGCATGTTTGTGGGAACCCTCGATCCTCAGGCGACCATATCCTAGTTTATGATGTTCTTCAAGACGACCACTTTCCAGGCTTTGATTGACAAGCTGGCCCAAATGGACCAGATGGGCCATATTCCGTCCTTCTCATGTATATGATCGCCATCATAATGCCGGTAGTCAAGCAAGAATCCTATGGGCTCTATCAACATGTAATAGTGATCTGTAATACCACATAAAGCATGCACATGATGATAAAGACAAACCAAATAGCATACTATCATCTCGAGTACGACTGTTCTATCCGTATAGGTCCTCCCTCAATCATCGCAATCACGTGCCTGCGATCCAATAATTGACTTGGGGGCACTATCGCCAACAGTATGCGGTCCTATGTCTACACATGCCAGGAATGGTTTCTCGTACTTCATTACATTCACTGATGATCTCTCAAGATTCGGACATGTGTTCCTGTTGAAGCACAAATCTGAGGTTTTTGAGAAATTCAAGGAATATAAGAGCGATTTTTCTAAATCCGTAATTTAAACATTTTTCCATGGTTAGTGCACTATGTCATGTTGCATTTGGTTGCATGTGGTATTCTTGTGTTTGGTTTTATTTATTTGGAAAAGGAAAGAATTGAAATAGATGCCATGGTTAATGAGTGAGAGGGAATAAAAAAAATATATATTTAGAGAGAGAGTGAGCTTAATAGAAAGTGAGGTTAAAAGAGAGAGTGAAGCTAAGAGAGAGAGAGAGTAACCCTTGACCAAATCCTTCATCTCTTTTTCCTTCATCATTTCATTTCCCTATTATTTTTCTTCATCTCCTTCAACCTCCTCTACCTCCATGTATCATCTCTAATTCCTTTCCAAATCCCCATGCCACCTTCATTAAAAAGATACACACCCTCATCCTAAGCCCTATGAACCATTCAAGTTTAGGTTTTGAAGACTTTGGGCAACTCAAGAATTTTCCTAAGTTTCCAAATGAGGTAATCCCTACACTTTTAGTTAGGTATTTGTGTTTAGTATATTCTAGTTAATTTAGATTTCATATTAGTTAGGTTATGTGGTCTTGGAAATTGCCAAGTTGATGTTAAGTGGTAAATTGAGGTGTAGTGAGTGTTTGGAAGACTTGAGTGATGATTTCTGGACCAAGACCTGAGACTAGAACCCAAAACACGAAGTTAGATTTTCCCCGATATCGTATTTTGTGAGAATTATGATGTGTTACTGAGATCTGCTACTACCCCGAAACCCTAAAAATCATTTAGTGATTACAGAGAGACGTGCAGGCAACCAAGAACCTACCCTAGAAACCCGAGCCCCTCCCCTATTGTTATGGCTGCAGATTTATTAGTTGTGGTCGCAAATTGCGGCAACATCGGGGTGAATTTTGATGATTTTTGGTGTGTGGCATTGTTATCTGATATCTGGAGCAACCCAATATGAAAAATCTTCTTGTTTGATCTATGGTAAAATGTAGGATATATTTCCTTAGTTGCTGAATTTCGTTTTGTGATTTCTGAAACTTGGTTTTTATATTTGAGTCTGGATTCCATCGTTGGACGTTTGTACGTCAACGGACGAAGGTTATTTGGTTGATTTTGCATACGTAAGCTATAGGTTCTAACCTATGAACACTTCGTGTGTCGTATCGGTTTACAACTATAGGTTTTAATTGCATTTCAATGTGTATTGATTGTAGGTACCTTCACATGGACTTCCGAGACGACGAAGCATATCGACTTCGGCTAAGCGAGGAGTTTAGCAGGTGAGTAGATTTATATCTATGGGGGAAGTCGGGTGGATGGCGTATAGCACCCTCACAATCGTTGATATGGAAGATCATTTTATAAATTATAATTTTGATAAAGGATATGCTAAGAACTTACGGACATGATTAAAAATTTTAGTAAGAGATGATGTGATAAAGGTTGACACTAATGGATATATATTGATATATGAGAATATGATATAAATATATAAGATAATATGATGTAGGATATTGAGATAATAGATATAGATGACTCGGATTGATATATGAGAATATGATATAGGAATATAAGATAAAATGATGTGGGATATTGAGATGATAGATATAGATGACTCAGATTGATATATGAGGATATGAAATGAGAAAGTGAATCATTAAAAGTATTAATTGAAAGAGAACAAGTATGAGTTGATAATGGTATGATATGAGATCGAGATCGATATGACTTGAGATTAACAAGATATGACGTATATATAAGATGACATGATATAAGATTGATATAGATGTGTTATGTGATTGATAAGATATGTCATACGAGACTTTAGATCCGTACCTTTGTTGGTGAATATGACGATAGATTTCCTATTCTATTTGTGACACCGTACGATGGATTACCGTACGCGATACGTTTACCGAATGTTTGATCCTCTTTCATGAAATTAGGATGATGATCGAGGATATTGCGACACTTGATATTATGAGGAGGGATCGTCGACATAAAGAGGCTACCTTATTATAATTCATATTTATGTTGGATTATTCCTCGTGTGATACCTATCATATTTTCGGTATTTATTGTTATATGATATCATCTGCTAGTACACCTGGACAATTACCGTTGATGCGCATGTTACACATACACAGATTTGCCGGCTCACACACATTCTTCATCGGTAATTGCCATATCAGTTACACAGTAGAATTTTCATGCCACTTACACAGTAGAATTGCCATACCACTTACACAGTAGAATTGCCATCCACTTACACAGTAGAACTGCCATATTATGAGATTAATCTTAAATGTAAAAGTACATTCATTGTTCAGTACTATCACTTGAAATGCTTGCATGATATACCCGATATGCTCATATTACTGGTCTATGTTGCATATATCATACTTTATGGTTATATGCATTGAGATGCTGTTTTCATGAGATCTATGGATTTGAGAACCGTGGTTATATTTCAAAGGAAATTGCGTATTGCTTTAAAAACACAGCTTCTCTTGATATGATATTTCGAGACGTCCACCATGAGTTTTCTCGGTTCTGAGCTTGTTTTCAAGACCCGATTCGAGGAGTTGGCGGATGCAGTTTGCGGGTACATGGTAGACCCAGTATGGTACCCCAGGGTAAGAAATAATTTTTATGGTGTAGACTATAAGCCTGGCAGAGGGAACACTACCTACCGGTGATTATATAGAACTCGACGGATATCCGGAGGATACCGTTTTGGAGTTATTATATGAGATGGATATGAGGACCGATCTGAGAATGATGCGCCTGAGATGAGATATATATGAGGGCCGATCTGAGTATGCGGCGCCTGAGATATGAGGATTTACGTGTCGATGTTGGACATGGGTTTCATGATATTTCGAGTGTCAATGTTGGACACTCAGGTTCCATAATTTTGATATGTCGTTGATGGACACACGTGGTTGATATCCTCATATATACAGGCATATGTTTTCATGATATTTCAAATGTCGGTGTTGGACACTCAGGTTCCATGATATTGTTTGTGTCGTAGATGGACAGGTGGATGATATCCACATGCATACAGGTATATGATGTCAGATGTTTATTTATATATGTCATTGCATTGATCGATTGTTGACATATATGCATATGTGGTCACCCTAGATATCATAGTATTACCTTCAGGATATAGTGACCTAGGAAATCGTTGTTTTATTCGATTTCTACTTGCTGATGTTTTCTACCCTCGAGTTGGCAACTCACCCCCGTTGTGCTACAGTTCTTACAGGTTTGACCGCTTAGGATCAGTTGCGGTATCGCTGGCACATAGCTTCTTCCAGGGTGTTTTGCATTCGTAGGCGGGACACATATTGGATCGTGCCCACTTTCGTACTTTTATATTCCGTTGTATCTGGATAAACTCCATCAAATCAAATCAGAAACTAGAAATTTTATATTGGTAGACCTAGTCAGACTTGGGTATTGTGCGAGACTTAGAGCGATGGGTTTTATGATCGCTTTCTTGAGTTTTGATGTCTTGCTTATTTATTATTCTTTCTAGGTTGATCTTCGCCGTTAGGCGTCGTATATATATGTTATTGCGTGGTTATGATTCCGCCAGTTGGCGAAGTGCTAGCTCCCGCTTGGGGATGCCTATATATTGTTGTGTATATGGTTTTGGATCAAAATATACAAGGGAGGTGCTTTCCAATTTTTTTATAAAAAGACGAAACATGTCTTTAACTAGTATAATCCACTTGCATTTTCATATTTCATTAGCTATGCATTTATAGAAAACATGATTCATTATATCTTTATTTCAAAACTGCACCCCCACCATTTTCCGCAAAATGGTTTAGATTTTCTGGGCTTTGGCTTACATGATTTACGTTACGCCTTTAGACATTGTGTAATTTAAGTGCCGGTCACGTGCTAATTTACGGGTCGTGACAATAATGCTGGTAGTCAAGCAAGAATCCTATGGGCTCTATCGATATGTAATAGTGATCTATAATACCACCTAAAGCATGTACATGATGATAAAGACAAATCAGATAACATACTATCATCTCAAGTAAGACTGTTCTATCCGTATAGGTCCTCCCTCAATCATCGCAATTGCGTGCTTGCGATCTAATAATTGACTTTAAGGCACTATAGCCAACAATCTCCCACTTGCACTTAAGGCTAATTATTGCGGTGTCGCATACTTACAGCCCGTGTGGTACCGAACATCCAACTTCTCTACTAATCGGTTTCGCAAAACTCGTTTGTGAAACTATTGCGTTCGAGAAATAGCCTCAGTGAGTGGATCCACTCTAATGTTTCTTTCTATATCTCTCTATATCTCAACTTCGCGGAGAAAGCTATCTCCCAAAATAAGCAATACCTGTCTTAGAATTTGTCTGGATATCTGATGGGACCCAGTTCACAGATGAACTCCAAATCCAACAATCTTCTTAGACTATATTATCCACTGAATTTAATCAGTATTCTGCTCCATGCCTTCCTCAGTATCCGCTTGGACCATCTGTCCAACATACTGCCCCTCAGAAGAGGGAAAACTATAACTCTGACAGCCACTCTATCATCCAGGTCACTTTGGAAGCCTGAAATGATAACCGTCTCCCGAAAGAGGCTGCCGTTACCATATCCCTAGAATATCCACTTATGTTTATAAACTGCTTCCCAATTGTTCTCCAGGATTGGATCAATATATAAACTTATTGCAGCTAGTACAAAACCAATATCTGATGTGGTACTTGACATCTTATTATTGACTCAATTGCCTAAGCAAGTAATATGCCAATCATGCAAATCCCTCTCTCCTTTAGTCTGTAAGACATCCTTTAAAGAGGGTGACACCATCACCTGCAGGTACACCACCTTACCAGGAGTCGTCCATTCTAAAACACCTTTAGAATAGTGTCAAAGTACCCAAATTGGAAAACTTCCCAAATCTAGATCTAAAACCATAGATCTAGTAACGATAATACCTTATATTATATCCATGTTCTATGTGGAGAAACTGCTGTGTGTCATCCAGTATAACCGATTGTAGTATAACCGATCGTAGTATAGGAATTTCACTTTCTATAAAGTGCACGTCATCCAAATACCAAGACATTGCATCCTACTACCTTCTTACCAGATCTATCTCCTATTCTGATGAAGTCAAAGCCTATGACGGTCACATCAAAAATAGATGATGTATCTCCGCTATACCTGCATTAGTCTATAAATAGACATAAGCTACTTGCCCACTATGCTTTTGCTGACTATAACAACCCTTTGGCACAGTCATATACACATGCACTTCTAAAGGTAGTTTAGAACGATGTTATACCCATCCTCCTGCCAGGTCTCATAATCTAGAATAGCAGCAATGGCAAGTCTGGATAAAAAAGAACCTCCCTGTCGCCGTCTTTGAGAAGACCGAAGTACCTCTCGGGTGCCTGAGGTTACCCACCAAATCTGCGGAGTGGCTAATAGACCGTCAAATCCAATTGAATATCTAGGTTCTATTAAATTTTCAGTAATCGTTTGTGGTTCTGGAATCACTTCCAGTTCTACCATACTCCTACTAGTGTTTTCTGAAAGGAACCCATTTTACAAAAACTGTGGCGAGTCAAGAACAATATATCTATTGATCTTCTATATGGTAAAAAGTTAACACTCATCAAAACCCGGGATAACCCACAAACTGCCATTACTGAAACGTGCTTTGAGTTTTTCCAGAGTCTGGTTTTAAGCATAGGCCGGACAACTCCATATACCTTAACATCATTAAGATATGAACCATTCTATATCCAATATAGAAATAGAGAAACTAATTTAATTTGAACCAGATTCAAATCATGCAGTAGTCTTCAGTGCATGTCAACTAAGTGGAATGAGGACAAACAGCATTACTCATCTTAGGAGTGCATCCATATATGAATAACCTGAAAGAGAAGAATGTTCTCAAAACCATTACTATCAATGGAATACCTAACACAAGTATCTACATCTTCGATTACCTTGAAGAATCCTGATACTTGCAACATATGGTTCTCTAATTTATTCATATACCTATAACTTCTCAAAATTTGGACCTTGTATTTCAATGAAATACTTGTCTAAAAACTAGAGAAGTCACAAGTAAACAGAATATAGTACGAGCACCAACTCCTTTGTCCTAATGGACACTGGAAAACATACAATAATTTGTATAAATCCTCTGAGTTAAATAACCCATACCCTGTGCGTCGTAGGTTTAAAACTGTACTATGGTTAAGAAGAATTACACAGCTGTTGAATTCTCCTTACCCAATCATCAACTGATACAGGTAAATTTCATAAACATAATTTCAAAAAGTTATATCTCTCTTTATAAAATAAACGTACAGATATATCAGTTTGAAATTGATGCATAACAACGGATATTCAAAACCAAATATTTGCCATCAGGCAAAAACCCAGGTGATTTCCTCAAATATCACCAAATACAACGAATTCCGATATAATAAGGATATAATCACCTAATTACCAATATCTTACTCTCACTCATCATCTATAATACTATACAGATGTTAGAATCAAATCTGGTAAATACATACCCTGGAGTAATAATCTAATTGGGAAATCAGTTTTCAATTAACAACTCACAGTGAAACTGAAACATGAAAATGTTTCGAAGGGGTATCCGGGCATTACTAGTAATGCCTCTTCCACTTTCCAGATTCATGACTGTAATCGTATATTTCCTTGCCATCTCTCCAATCCCTTTAGTTGTCTTTACTTATTACCTTCTGTACACTATCCTTAGGCTAAATGAATTTCTTCCTTCCGTACCTTTCGGCACCAACCTATGGTTTAGAAGAAGACTATCCAATAAGTGTAATAGGTATACCCTCCTAATCCTACGAGCCCTCGCAACCTGAGAGAAGGTAAAAAATAAAAGACAACTCGAATAATCCTATTCGATTTCTCCTGAACCGGAATCCATCCTTGAACAGGAACAAGTTCCTTCGAGTTCGTTTGTAACCATACGATGGCTTATCCAATGAATATGGATCTTCGTAGTGATACGGAATGTTCTGGAGAAATGAAAAGGTGAAGTAGGAGTGGAAATGATATGCACGGCTTCGTCGTGAATGATAGAAGTCGCAATTTACTTTGCCCTCTTTCTAATCCATTTATTTGTCTTTACTTATTACCTTCTGTACACCACACTTAGGCTAATTGATTTTCTTCCTTCCTTACCCTTTGGCATCAGCCTATGGTATGCAAGAAGACTATCCAATAAACGTAATAGGTGTACTCTCCTAATACCAGGAGCCCTCGCAACCTTAGAGAAGGTAAAGGGAAAAGACAACTAAATAGTCCTATTCAATTTCTCTAGAACCGAAAACCATCCTCGAATCTAAAACAAGTTTCTTCGAGTTCGTATGTAACTATACGATGGTCATATCCAATAAATGTGGATCTTCGTAGTGATACGGAATGTTCCGGAGAAATACAAAGGGTAAAAGTAGGATTGGCAATGATATATGCAACTATGATAATCCAAAAGCCAAAGTATTTTAAGAAGGTTCGGTTAACTTGGTTCATGAGTTTTAGTTTAGGGTCGGGCCATGGTCACAGCCAAAGAGAGAGAGAGAGAAAAGAAACACTCAGCGTGCACTCTAGCTTTGATCGGAATGGTTAATCAGTTTATCTAATCAGGATGTCTCCCGCTATTTTCTCGAATTCTCCCTCAAACCCTAAAAAGAGAATTAGTCAGGATCATCTAAAATCACCCGAGGAGTAACACTTACTCATTGGTGAGAATCGGAATCCAACTATCATCGCATGATAATTTGATGGAATCCACTCAAGTCACCACACTCCAGAAGGTATGCACATGCCTGGCAAGTTTCCTGTATGTTCGAAACTCCCGATGTGATTTTTACCACTAGGACCCAAGTGACTTTGACAAATAATCAACAAATCAAAAGGTCCTAGTCAAGTTCAACCCATCATTATCTTGATTACGTTAAACCCACCCGCACGACCCTTGATGAATAATCAACAAATTCATACGACCGTCCTAACCAATCCACATGTCCATGCGACAAAAAAAGCATTACAGAGCTACCGCACATTTTGTCTCGGCGAATAGCAACGACAAACGTAGCACGAATACTAAGCAATACTAATCTAAAATGACGGAGGGCTACGGCTGGTTTTTGGCGAAAAACCTTTAACGTAATGAACTTGATATCCTTGAAGGAATACAAGTGGTTTTACAAATATATAGTGACGCAAACTTTTGCTAAAGAGGTCACTCCCGGTGAAGGGATCTCGGCTCTTTCCTCATCGAATGAGGTGCAGGATATTTCAAACTGAGTACCACGATGCAAAGCAAAAGAATCATCTATAGTAAAGTTATTACGATGACACAAACTATTTCCCAAGGGGTCACTCCTGATGAAGAGATCTCGGCCCTTGCTTTGTCGAATGAGGTGCAGGATATTCCCAATCGAATACCACTGTGCAAAACAAAAGAAAATGTCTGTAATGTCTGTTTTTAAAACTTGGTTCCAACAACATCATATAGGTTTATTTTATTCTTGCATTGATCAGAATCAACACAGTTCCATCAATTAAACATCACACCAGATAAAGGAACGAAAATATAATGTACGTATATGCCATCCACATTCGCTACTGGGCCCCATCATCACCCGTTAGGTTACTTAACTAACGACAGAGCGGGGGCTGGACTAGCATGGATGCAAAACATATACAACATCTACTAGTATATATAACAATTGTCCCAGGCATGATATAAAGCAAAATCACAGAATCTCAGCCAAGCAACACAGAGTGGTGGACAAACCTGGAGCCTCGGGTTTCACTTGAGCCGCAAATGAGACCCGACGTTCCCCTGTCATGTGGATAGCCTGTGTAATGAAAACCTAGAACCATACGAGTGTGACAAGTTACCCACCAAAACCAGAAGTGAGGTAACTCCAATCAATAACGTGAATAGGCCACCCACCACTCCACGGAATCCGGTAACTTGAGCACCCCTCCTTAGCTCAACCTGTACCCCCTACGAATGCGGCGAATAGCCCGTCAATTCCAGAGTAAGATCCCCTCCGTCTCAACGCCATGAGATGCGGGCCCACTGCCCTCTAGAAATTGGTTATCTGTTCACTCCACCGTGGGGTAATCCTAGTACAGAAAAGAAAGTAATATGTACAAGGGCGACATCGACCTCAACCCGGTCGTGCCCTAAACAAATAATATACAAACTGGCAGAGATGACAGTCCACATGTCGGATGTTCGCCACGCGATATCAAATGTACAATAGAATCTAAACTGTACTACCATTGCACCACTGGCTATCCACCACGACGATCCAGCCACAACCACAGCACAATACAGGACATCAACGTGAATGTTATGTTCGCAAACCCGTCGAAAAAACATATAACAATTAGACGAGTTGTACTGCTCTAATAACATTCACGGTCGTAGATTGAAATGTATGTACTGAAAAATACGATATTATAATTCCGCACGCAATTAGCAAACTAAGCCAATTTCCAAAACCATGGAAAAACGGTGAGCTAATGTTCCAAAAACCGACTGTTTAAAGCCAATTCGGAAGTCCGAATCAAAACGAAACACACCCGAACCATCTCGGGGAGTTAGAACATGAAATTAACCTCGAGTCGGAGAGCCTAAAGATGGTACCCTACCCCCGAGGCCTCCACGAGGTGGCCAGGGGGTGAGGCAGACCCGAAACTGCCCAAGGTGGGGCAGTTTCGGGTCCCCAACGCCAAGACCACCTTGTAGAAGTCTTGGGGAGTGGGCCCAGCTATTCGGTCCCCCTCGAGGTCTCCACGGGGTGCCCATGCTCCACCCCACGGCTTCTCAGTTCAAACCGTGAGCCCGCGGGGTGTGCAAACTTCTCAAAACTTCAGTTTTTGGAACTTTTTTTGTCGGCAATTTTTGCGCGACAAAAACGGTGGATTTATAACATAGCAATGAGTTAACTAAGGCTTATAGAGTGGCTCTGATACCATGTTGGGTTATGCCAGTGCTCTGGCCATCGAACCGTGGCCGATTGCGGAACAAAATTTTTTGAAACTGGCGCTAGAACGACCCGATAACCCGGATCGACCCTTAAGCCCAAGATAACAAAACATGCAAAGGAGTTAGAATGGTTATACTGAATGATCCGTGTCCTTCGGTCTTGAACCATCATTCCAAGCTCCTAGAGGCCTCCTTGATCAAGCTTGATCTCCAGTCTCCCTCCATCGAAGATGATCCATCCGAGAGTCTATGAAACGAGCTCCAACCTCATAGCCAAGGTAACTATGGTACCTAGATCGCTGCACTAGATAGCCTAAAAGAAGTAGAGAGTGATGAAGGATTAATTTTTCTCAAGACACCTTAGGTTTCTCAACACATGTGACTTATAGGGTAGAGGTAGAAGAATATGCCATGAGGATGAGAGAATGAAGCAAAGAGCAAGTCAAGAAAAAGGCTAAGTGTTTCTTTTTGTTGTTGTGAGAATTATTAGAAATAATGGAGCCATCCAAGTAATTATCCCATGTCTCCAAAATATCTTAAGTCAACCCAAAATATCTTAAGTCAACAAAAAATCTCACAAGAAACAAAAAACTAAGTATGCTAGAATAGTAACCATGAGTCACTACTAAGCCATGCCACAATAATGCAATAAACACCTCATCCTCCACCTCATAAACCTTTTAATCCAAAAAGGTTTAAAACATAATGAGGTGTAATCTTATAAGAAATTATAAGAATACCCTTTATCCGTATATACATACCCACATCCGTATTTCGAAGAATGCGAATACAATGAGACGAAAATAATCCAACAATATATACTAGGATCCGGCTTAAACCAAAGCCCATTAGTATTATCTGTCCGAATCATGATACGTGTACAAGTGCACGTATATGATCGAACCCTGCCGCAAAACCATACGGCCTCTACATCGTTTCGCCCGAAGCAGGGAAACCCTGTGTGTGGGAATCTAAAAACTCGTCAATACGCTGGCAGTGGGTTTAACCATAAGCACGTCAGCGGCACGAGCTGTACGTAACGGCTACCCAGGTATTAAGCGAAAGGGAGGCCGACGAGAAAACTCATCCTGAAACCCCTATTGAGCCTGTCAGCGACAATATCTGTACAGTCCGGTCCATTCGTCTATGAATATCGCATATCGAGTCTAGAGGGTGGATAAAATCAGACCCCTAATAACGCGACATTTAGTGTCGGTATGAAACCCATCACCACCTGAGAAACTACTGATCCTGGATCAGTAATTCTCGACTACCTTGGCCAAGGATTTCTGGTGATGGCCATCCATGCACAACGCGGCATCAGCCCCAAATACCAGGAGAAACAAATCCCCGACGATCCGCTCACTGTCTCCATGTGGCTCGAGACTGTACCTAACTAAAACCTGTTTTCACGACTCCTTTGAGCCACGGTAGGGTAGTAATCAATGCACAGTGGGAACTCACACGAGACAAATGACAATCTCAGGTCGACAGACTAACCTATACAAATGTCACCTGGGAACTGCTATCTGACAATAGGTATAATACCAACTAGCATGTTTCCGGCGAGTCCGTCCGGTGTACTCATAACCCAATGAGCACCTGTATACTATCTTAGGTGAACAAACTGACACCAATGGCTTGTGAGACCGGCCACCGCCCCTCGTCGGGGTCTCGATCAGTATACACTAGTTTACTCTGGAGTATCGATACCCAGTCTCGAAACTCCCATGACTAGGGACATTTAAGGATGTGCTTATAGACCACCCAGCTCTCATGTATATGATCGCCATCATAATGCCGGTAGTCATGCAAGAATCCTATGGGCTCTATTAACATGTAATAGTGATCTGTAATACCACATAAAACATGTAAATGATGATAAAGACAAACTAGATAGCATACTATCATCTCGAGTAAGACTGTTCTATCCGTATAGGTCCTCACTCAATCATCGCAATCGTGTGCCTGCGATCCAATAATTGACTTAAGGGCAATATAGCCAACAGTATGCAGTCCTATGTCTACACATGCCAGGAATGATTCCTCGTACTTCATTACATTCATCGATGATCTCTCAAGATTCGGACATGTGTTTCTGTTGAAGCATAAATCTGAGGATTTTGAGAAATTCAAGGAATGTAAGAGCGAAGTAGAGAACCAGACAGGTAAATGTATTAAAATCTTTCGATCTAATTAAGGAGGAGAATACTTGAGCACGAAATTCCGAGATTAATTAATAGAAAATGGGATTCTCTCTCATCTTACTCCTCCGTATATACCACAACACAATGGAGTATCGAAGTGGAGGAATCGTACCCTATTAGATATGGTACGCTCAATGATGAGTGATGCTGAGCTGCCACTTTCTTTTTGGGGGTATGCATTAGAGACTGCTGTATATCTATTAAACAGAGTTCCGACCTAATCTATGCCCACCACTCTATATGAGATATGGTATAGGAAGAAACCATCTCTTAAACGAGTTAGGATATGGGGTTGTCCTGCTTTTATTAAAATGCAGAATCCAGACAAATTCGAAACACGATCAGTTTTGTGTAAATTTATGGGATATCCTAAACATTCATATAGATATCTATTCTACCACAATGTGGAACAAAGAGTGTTTGTTTCTCAATATACCACCTTTTTCGAAAAGGAATTTCTTGTGAAAGAAATTAGTGGTAATGAGGTAGAACTGGAAGAAGTTCCAGATAAACAAATTACAACTGATGATTTGGTAGAACCGGAAGATTCAATAGTCTCCGACGAACCTCAGCCACTCTGCAGATCTAGTAGGGTTTCTCACCTACCTGAGAGATACTACGGTTTTCTCATAGACGGTGGGAGCGAGGATTGCATCATGGAAGATGATGACCCAACTAGTTTTGAGCAGGCCATCATAAGTAGGGACTCTGTGAAATGGCTGGATGCTATGCGATCTAAGATGGAATCCATGTACACCAACAAAGTATGGACTTTGGAAGTTGCTCCTGAAGGGGTAAAACCCATTGGAAGCATGTGGATCTTCAAGAAGAAAATTAGTGTAGATGGAAAGGTTGAGACCTTCAATGCTAGATTAGTAGCAAAAGGTTTTCGTCAATGACCAGGTGTCAACTATGACAAAACCTTTTCTCCAGTATCTATGCTTATGTCCATCAGGATCCTACTTGCTATTGCTTCATACCATGACTATGAAATCTGGCAAATGGACGTCAAGACCGCTTTTCTAAATGGTGATTTAGAAGAGATCGTGTATATAACATAGCCAGAGATCTTCATAGACAGTGGGAGCAGCGGAAAGGTATGCAAGCTGCTTAAATCAATCTACAGATTAAAGCAGACATCACGGAGCTGGAACATCTATTTTGATGTAGCAGTCAAAGAGTTTGACTTCATCAAAAACGTAGATGAACCATGTATATATAAAAAGGTTATTGAGAGTAAGGTTGTCTTCCTCGTATTGTACATGGATGACATACTCTTGATAGGAAATGATGTTCTTATGTTGCACTCGGTCAAACTCTTCCTATCACAAAAGTTCTCCATGAAAGACCTGGATGATGCCTCCTATATCCTGGGGATAAAGATCTATAGAGATAGATCTATAAAGATGTTGGGATTGTCCCAATCCAGGTACATAGACACCATACTAAAGAGGTTTAGTTTGAAAGATTCAAAGCATGGGGATTTATCCGCTTGTTCAGGAATCACTCTCTCCAAAGAGATCTCTCCGAAGAATGATTTGGAGAGGGCCCGCATGAATATGATACCCTATGCTTCTGCAGTTGGGTCTATCATGTACGCGGTGTTATGCATCAGACCGGATGTAGCTTACGCACTTAGTGTGGCAAGTGTGTATCAATCAGACCCAGGGGAGAAGCACTAGATAGCTGTGACGAACATTCTTAAGTACTTGAGAAGGACTAAAGAGATGTTCTTGGTGTATGGTAATGGAGAACTCCAAGTGGAGTCTTTTACCGGTTTGACTTTCAGAGTGATAAGGACGACAAAAAATCCGTCCCAGGCTTTATCTTTACCCTCAATGGAGGGACGGTATGTTGGAAAAGTTCCAAGCAAGATACCGTTGCAGACTCGACGATAGAGGCTGAATACATCGCTGCCAACGATGCTGCCAAAGAGGCTGTCTGGATGAAGATGTTCATTGCTGAACTTGGTGTGGTTCCATGCTTGAGGATCCAATACCCTTGTATTGTGATTACAATGGGATGTGGCTTTGGCCAAGGAACCCCAGTCCCATCAGCGATTCAGACATATTTTGAGACGACATCACCTGATCTGGGAGATAGTTGATCGCCGGGAGATCGAGGTCAGAAGAGTAGATACGAAGGACAACACGGCGGATCTACTCATGATGGCCTTACCCCAGACGTAGTTTGAGAGACTTTTTTAGATGTTGGGTATGCAATAGTACAACAACAGGCCTTAGTGCAACTGGGAGATTGTTAGGAATATGTATGTCCTAGAGGCCATTATTGTATATTAAAGTGGATGCTTAGACATGTATATAGAGGAATTTTTGCTCGACATGATAGTATGCTATCTGGTTTCTCTTTATCTTAACATGTACACTTGTTTTAATTTACTATCTCATTGATACATGTTGATAAAGCCCTTAGGATATTGGCTTGACTACCAGGACTATGATGCAGATCAAACTTGTGGGGCTTATATAGTCCGCGAGCACATCCTTTAACAGTTCCTAGTCGAGGGAGTATTGAGACAAGGCATCGATATTCCAGAGTAGACTAGTGTATACGTTTCTTGACCCTGTATGGGGCAATAGTTGATCCCATAACCATTGGTGTTTGACATCAAAGATTGTACACAGGTGCTCATTATAGAATGGCTATACCGAATAGGACTCGTCGAGAACTCCTAGATAGTACCATACCTATCATCAGATAGCAATTCTCTGGTGACACTTGTATAGGTTAGTATGTAGACCCGAGATCGTCATAGTGTCCTGTGTGGTTCCCACTGTGCTTTGATTTCCTTCCTACCACGGTTCAAAGGAGTCATGCAAACAGGTGGATTGTAGGTACAACCCTGAGTAACATGGAGGCAATGAGCGATAGAAGGGGTTTCGTCTCTCCCAGTATTGGGAGTTGATGTTGCGCTATACTCGATTAGCTATAATAGCAAGTCCCTGGCCAGGGCTGATGAGATTTACTGACAAGTGTTATCAGTAGTTTCTCGAAAGGTTATAGGCCACACATCGGCATGACTTATCAAGTTATTGGGGTCTGACGATTCCACCCCTAGACTCGATATGCGACATATCAGACGAAAAGACCAGACTGTACGGTAAGTGTTTCTTATAGGCTCTACGGGAGTTTGGACAAGTTTGCTTATTGATCTTCTATTCGTTCAATATCTGGGTAGCTGTTATGTCCAGTTAGTACCGCTAACGGCTTGTGGGTATATGATGTGATCATTACCTACTGCTGGAGTATTGACGGGTCTTTAGAGTCCCACACAGAGGTTTTCTAGCTCAAGCGAAATGAAGTAAGGCACGAATGGAGATATGTGTGGGAGATTGATTGAATACGAGTATATGATACCGTATTCTAATCTAGCGATATTTGATATTAGTCAGGTTATATGTGATATAGCCGGATTATTGAATCAAGTGTTGATTCAATGATTTGATTAATATATATATATATATGTTTATATATTTGAAATTGACCGGTTATATATGATATAACCAGATTGTTGAATCAAGTGTTGATTTAATGATTAATATTGAATATTAGACGGCTGCATGTGATATAACCAGATTATTGAATCAAGTGTTGATTTAATAATTTGATATACATATATATATATATATGATATTAGTCGGTTATATATGATATAACCGGATTATTGAATTAAGTGTTGATTTAATAATTTGATTTATATTTATATATTTGATATATATATGTATTAACTAATATTAAGCTCACTTAAGATTTCCTTCTCTTTATATATATATATATATATATATATATATATATATATATATATATATATGAATTTGTATTTGTATCATGGTTGATGATGCATAGAACATGGATGTATGAGAATCACACAAGAGAAAATAAAAAAAGAAATGATTTGTATTTTTGAAGAAAGGACAAGAAAAAGAGAATGGGTCATGGTTTTGGATACTTGGAGAAGCATTGCGAAGCCATGACTCATCTCTAATTCTTGTTCTATTCTTAGATATTTAATCATTCTTATCATATCTTATCTCTTAGTTCATGGTTCATTTAACCTCTCATACTTATCCAAGTTCATCTTCTTCTTCTAACTCCTCTCTAGATTTTTCTTGAGTTGAGAAAAAAAGAGAAAAATATTTTCTAGTGAGCAAATCTCCTACTTCATCAACCTACACCAATCTAGCCCATTAGTTTAGGTTGTTCGCTTCATTAATACCTTGATTAGTGAAGGGTGAAATTGAGTGAGAGAGGCTTCAAGGTGGATAATCTTCGGCATCGAAGACAACAAGTAAGCTCGATCCTTTCTTCAAGTGGAGCCTTAAGAAGAGTTCTAGAGAATACTACTTAGACCTTTAGAAGTGAAGAACCGGTCTATAAAGGTTGTAAACTCCCATCACTTAGTTTAGAACTTGTTTGCTTACTTTATAACCCTAATTCTCTAGTTCGATTCTAGATTAGTATACTTAGCACTCTAAGATTTTTTAAAATTGTATACTTGATGCTCATTGAAACTTAGTAGAGGTGCTAAGACATACTTTTAGGGTCTTGTATGGTCCTATCATTGATCTCCTAGGATTGTAGGATCGAGCTCTCTAAGTTGATCTCCCGCATCGAGGACGATCCATCCAAGGATGTCGGTTCAAGCTCTAGCTTCCAAGAAACAACTAAAGATCATGTCTTGCTAGGAAATGATGCTTAATGGTGTAGTTAAAGTGTCAAGTGTTAAGGATATGTATGCTCTAGAGGCCATTATTGTACATTGATGTTTATTATAGTGGATGCTTGGACATATATATAGAGGACTTTCTTGCTCGACATGATAGTATGCTATCTGGTTGTCTTTATCTTAACATGTTCACTGGTATTATTATACTGTCTCTCATATACATGTTGATAAAGCCCTTAGGGTGTAGGCTTGACTACCAAGACCATGATGCAGATCATACTACTAGGACTTGGGTAGTCTACAAGCACATCCTTTAATTGTTCCTAGTCGAGGGTATATCGAGATAGGGCATCAATATTCCAGAGTAGACTAGTGTGTACGTTTCTTGACCCTATATGGGGGCGATGGTTAATTCCATAGCCATTGGTGTTTGACATCAAAGATTGTACACAGGTGATCATTAGAGAATGGGTACACCGAACAAGACTCGCCGAGAACTCCTGGTTGGTACTATACATATCGTCAGATGGCAGTTCTCTGGTGACACTGGTACATGTTAGTCTGTAGACCCGAGATCGTCATAGAGTCTTGTGTGGCTCCCACTGTTCTTTGATTTCCCCCCTACCATGGCTAAAAGGAGTCACACAAATAGGTGGATTTTGGGTACAGTCCCGAGTCACATGGAAGCAATGAGCGAAATGAGGGGTTTCGACTCTCCCGGTATTGGGAGTTGATGTTGTGCTATACTCGATTGGCTATAACAGTAAGTCCCTGACCAGGGCTGTTGATGAAATTTACTGGTAATTGTTATCAGTAGTTTCTCGAACCATTATGAGGCATACATCGGCATGACTTATCAAGTTACTGGGGTCTGACGTTACCACCCCTAAACTCGATATGCGACATATCAGACGAAAAGACCGGACTGTATGGTAAGTGTTGCCTATAGGCTTCACGGGAGTTTGGACAAGCTTGTTTGTTGATCTTCTATTCGCTCAATACCTGGGTAGCCATTACGTCCAGCTAGTACCGCTGACGGCTTTTAGGCGACTGATGTGATAATCACCTACTACTGACGTATTGACGAGTCTTTAGAGTCCCATACAGATGTTTCATAGTTCAGGCGAAACGAAGTAGGGCACATGTGCTGATATGTGCGGGAGCCTGATTAAATACGAATATGTGATAATGTATTGTAATCTGGAAGTTATTTGATATCGGTTAGGTTATATGTGATATAACCGGATTATTGAATCAAGTGTTGATTCGATAATGCGATATACAGATAAATGATATTAGTCGGTTATATGTGATATAACCGGATTATTAAATTAAGTGTTGATTTAATAATATGATATTTATTTATATTTGATATAATTATATATTAACTAATATTATTAGCTCACTAATTATTTTCTTCATAATACACACACACACACATTATATGAAGCATGGTTGATTTTCTATTTTATGGAAAATAGAAAAATGAGGTGGAAAGTTTAGGAATGGGGAATAGCATGGATTTGGCATTTATTTATTCATTTGCCTTTACTATTGAAGTATGGGAGCATTTTTGATTGTGAGAAAATGCATGCTTCAATAAGTGAACGCAAATAAAGAAAGCCATTCTAGACTTGTGTTTTTCTTGAGTTCATTTTTCCTTACTTGAGCTCTTGCTCTCTCCATTCTCACTATCTTATTCTTCCTCCACCTCAAAGCCATAAACCTTCATATGTGATATGAAACAAATGGCTTTGAACAAACCCTAGTGAGCTTAAAACCCCTACTTTATCATCCTAAACTAGATTAGCATTTTAGTTTAGGGTGTTTCCTTCACTTATTGGATATAAGTGAAGAGGTATCTTGAGCTATAGAAACATCGGGTGGATCATCTTCGACTTAGGGGATCAAGGAGCTGGCTCGATCATTCTTCAAGTGGAGCTACGAGGAGTCGTAGGGACTACTACCCGGAGCATAAGAAGAGAAGGACACGGTTATCAAAGGTTGTAGCTTCCTTCCCTTCTTGTATTTTTATCATATCATCATAGTAAAAAACTAATATTCTAGTTAGATCTAGGTTAGTGTTCATTAGCACCCGGAATTTTTGAAAATTGCATATGTAATGCCCGTTTTAACTCTACCGTGGTGCTAGTAAACACTTTCATGGTATCAGAGCTACTAAGCATTGGATGTCGACCTATGAGGGGTTCTCACTGTGTGATAGTGTGGCGAAGCATAGGCTTTTACTCCTAGGGTGTCCCGAGACCGGAAGGTGTTCCGGCGGATTGTAGTCCTCACGAGAGGGCATGCATAAAAAGTAGTTGCTGAGGGACCCGCTAGTGCCACGGTGACCCCATTGGATAGGGTGGCTGCCTAACTTTCATGGTATCAGAGCCAAACTAGAATATGTGGGTAAGTCTTTACTGTGTTAAAGGGTTCGATCGATTTTTCGAAACCGCATTTTGTGTTGTTTCTGTCGATTTTTTCAAAAGTTGAAATTTTCGAGATTAAAAATATGCAGAAAATCGTGTAGGTGATTCTATGAAGCCCCAAGAAAATTGAGGGCCTAACTCAACCAAGTCGCCGCGGAACCGCCGCAAAACCTAGGGTTTTGCCGCGGTTCCACCGCACTCTTGGTGAGTTGTTGACTCTAACTTCTTGTGCTGCTCTATTGATATTTTTGACACTTTATGAATGTTTTTAATGAGACTCAAGTTGTTGTGGTCTCTGGGGTTTGTGGATGTTTGTTAAATCGATCGAAATGTTTAACGTCGTATGGATGATGATAATTTGTGATACAATTTTTAGAATCCAAATAATTAGTTTTGTGAAAACTAGTAAGTATTTTGTAAATCTAGCGTTTTAGTCTCGGTTAATCGATTGCCATGAAGTTTTGATTCGGATCAAAACTCCGTCGCAATCGCGTATAGTACACGGATACTCGCCAGATAACATTACTAGATAACCATGCCTCACAACCCCGACCAAGTGACTGTAGGAGAACCCCGTTGCCAAAAGCACCCACTCGGCTACTCGTGGCCAGTTCCGCCTTAGTGCACTTTGTCGACGGCATCGAGGATGCGGCCATCTATTAAAGTTCCCGACGAGCATTCGATCAAGTAGTCGGGAATCTTGTTGAATTACCTGACTAAGTTATTGAAAAGTGTTTTCAATTTGAGACTGAAATGCAAGGTTTATTTGTTAGGCATGAAATTCAGAATATGAGATATTCCGGGTTTATGATATCTAAGGAAAATACAGAATCTAAACATTGTAGTTTTTCATTTCTTTTCTGCGACCGTAAGTGTAATATGTGGGGTATCCCTGATCTCGTTGCTATATTTCAATGGAATTTGGGATACGCATATTTACTTATGTTGATGACATGTGATATTATGTATTGCTGATATGTTATATGGGATCGTCGTGATTGAATAACCGGGGTTTTATGTGAGATGAGAGTTTTTCAATTTTCATTCATGTAAAATTTGTATGTAATATTCTTTTATTGTGACACTTCCGGGTTGAGGATGATGTCACCATTGATGTATATTATTTACTTTTCCGCATTAGGATAGACGTAAGGCGTGGTGCACAAGTAACCGGGTTCTAGAGTCCAGTGGGAGATGATTGATGTGAAAAGAGAGTTGTAGTAACCATAATCAATAACGGTGTCGCGTATAGCTAGCCGAGATGTGTACGGGTAGTCCGCAGGGATGCGTGGAACTTTTAATCTTTCTTTAGACAAGTTGATTGAAAGAAGGGAGAGTGATTCTAGACCTATGTTGAACACGGATGTAGAATATATAAGAAGAGGGCTTGTAGGGTTCGTTAGAATTTAGTAGTAATGGATGATTGAATAAAGATGACACCTTTTATGTTTTAATAGATTTAAAACTAGATCGATAGTGATAAATGAAGATTAGGGTTTTTGGAAGGAATAGGGTTTCCACTCTTAACGCTTATCTTTTTATTGACCTCTATTCATGCCTAGCCTTTACCAAAATAATTGTTAATCTGATCTCAAATCGCGGTCGAGACTGTCAATAAATTGATAGCACGCCCGATTAGGATGTTAACGATTCTTTTGATAAAGTTTATAAATTTTATAAGATGTAAAACAAGTTAAGGGATTTTATCATCCATTGATCTACCCTAATCCTACGAACCCTAGCAAGCGGAGAGTTACTCATGCATTGTTGAGATAGAAGAGGAAGGGATAGAGAAGGAAATCATAATATAGAATTTTAATGCAAAAAGTAAATACGAAATAATTAAGCTAATGATCTACCTTTATTAATCAACGTTATAAGTATAAATCCTTCGAATTTAGATTACAAAAAGAAGTTGTTCTTGATCTCTGCCTCGTAGGAAGTAGATGTTCCATAAATATTCATGTTGCTCTATCACGTCGAATCGCGGACCTATCGTGGATCTCTTGTTCTTTGACGGTGATTTTCTTCATGTTAAAGGTGATAATTTCTAACTTTAGCCCTCGGTCCTTTATATAGCCCTCAAATCAGAAACCCTAAATCTCATAGGTTAAGATATGCAATCACGATCTAACTCCCAAAATTTCTCATCCAACAGCTCTAGATGTGTCGCGGATCCGCCGCGGAATGTAGGGTTTGGCCACTAAACAGTGGCTATTTGGGGGAGTTAGGGTTCCAAACTTCTGGGGCCTTCTCATATTGACACGTGGAGATTCTTTCCATCTCTAGATTCTTCAAATATTTACCGAGTCTCTACCAGTATTGATTCTATGATTTTAGCAGATTTTTGATCCTGACATCTTGAATATCTTGATCTCTTGACTTGAGCTAAATCTGCACAATATCTCCATGAATAATGTTAGTAATATTTGTTATATTTAGAGATATAATCTTAATCATTTTATATGGTAAAAATCTTTAAGAAATTTGATTAAGAATATTTGATATGATATACATATTTAAATTACTAAAATATTGTATAAATATTATATGCATATATTTTCCTTAATAATATATAAACATATGGTAAAGAGTAAATTTGCAGATGAACCCATATATGTTCTATATTTATAATAAACACCTTTAAATATTTAAGAAAAGTAAGGAAAATATTATATCAAATGTGCAATATTTTCGACTGAACAAATACCCCCAAACTTAACTTTGATCGTCCCGAGCAAACTAGTTATTCAAGAGAGGGAGAAAAAGAAAAAGAAAAACCTGAGTAGTGCACTTTCGTAGGCAACACGATTGCACTGAGCATGTGCAACAAGCCATTAAATCTCTAGGTGTCCATAGTAGGAGGAGTGTTGTCTCCTGAGTGTTTTCAGCGGATTACACCCATAAAATCCCATAATAAAAGAAAGAAAATGAAAGTTGCGTACAAAGATAAGAACTATAGAAGAAAGAACTTGAAAATAAGAGTTTCCAACTACACCGGTTTTTAGTTGCCATGAGCTCCATCTTAATGGTCGTGAAAAGATCTTAGAAATCACATCATCCCTCAATAAAACATCGCCTTTAGTCTTCCTTCCTACCTTTCTTCCAAACATCGATCATATACCCTTACGTGTGTATTAAAGACATCTCTACACTTAGAGAATTCAATTCAAGCTATCATACTCTTATCCATCTTTCTTAGTAATTTTTAGTCGGTGAATATTTTAGATGGAATTGTTCACACATCCTTCATGCAACCGTTAATACTTCTTGAGGTACTAACCGACCAATTACCAAATATGCTCGCTTATTTAGGCTTAATTCCTCTTCTTGCAACACCTAAGGCTTAGCAGTGGCTCCCAAACCAGTTGGTCTAAGGCACTAGGTGATAAAGCACTCTCGCTATATTTTTTATGCTGCCTTAAGCAATTACAAAACTAGTGTTCATTTTTCTTCACAATTTTTTTATTTAAATTTTTATTTTTCTTCATACAAAGGCTTTTAGACAAGAGCATTTCAAGGTATTCTCTACTATCCCAAGTTTCAAGATGTGTGCAAGTGCGTATAGTACGGTATCAATGTTCAAATGATTGGACTCATGAATAGGGACTATTTTTCAGACTCAGATCTATCCTCAGATTAGTTATTCCCTTCATCTTACTAACCCTTGGGACAACAGCTCATAACCACTTATTACTAGTTTCGTTTAAGAAGACATTTAATTTTCTTATTTTCTCAAACTATTCCTATCTTTCATATGTAATTTTTCACTTTCAAACTTTCATTATCAATAAAAAAAATTATGCTTATATTTATGATAATGCAAAATAATGCATGAATAAGCACAAACATCCCCCAAACCTGTTTGTAGTAGTGTCCTCACTGATGTCTTCTGTTAAGCTTAAAAAAACTCTAGACTTAGGAGAAAAAGTTAGTAATGGGGATATGAATTAATGACAGTGAAATCCTCCCTCAAACTTATATTTGGCTCATAATTTTCTAAAAATTTATTTTCCTTTAAGAGCCAAAATATTTTCTTCCCCCAAACTTGAGTGAAACCGTATTAAGCATTTAAAATTATAAAGAGGGGGTAAAGTTATTGGTCAATATAAAACTTTACAAAGACCAAAAGTCAACCCCAACCATTCAAATATTTTATCGATATAACGTACTGGTTGGTAGAAGATCATATCGCCTATATACGTAAAGAAGTGGGAAGGAGATAAGAGGTGTAATAAAACGGGTGTACATCTCGATTTGTAGGGACGAAGCAATGATGATGGATTACTCGCATTCTCGTTCTTGATAAGAAGAAGAGGTGGCGATTCAACTTCTTTGAGTGAGGGTTGATTCATCACAATGCCCATATCTTCTAAGAATGCAAGTTCTTCATCGAAGATTTCTTCAAAGCTTTCATCGATATCCCGAATAATAATCTCATCTGAAAGAATGGGATGATACTTGGACTCCATAAAAGGTTCATGTTTAGCGCTAGATGTTGACCCGGATAGCAATGACGTCATTGGATTGATGTGAAAAAGTGTTTATAGTAGTAACCGCAATCAATAACGGTGTCGCGTATAGCTAGACGAGATGAGTATGAGTGATCCGCATGTGTATAATAAATAGCAGGGTCAAACAACAACGTACTGGCGGAGTCAAGATCAGTATCGTGAAGCTGTTCAAATTCACTACTGTCGGAATCCATCCTTTCGACAGAACATACTTGAGCATAGAGTTCGGAGGGTTCACTTCCCAACTTGTAAATGTTAATCTCAATTGACATCTTCCCGAAAGATAGGGTCATAGAACCATTTCGATAATTGATTATTGCGTTGGAAGTCGCTAGAAAAGGTCGACCTAAAATCACCGAAATTTGGTTTCGTAGGCTCGCCACAAGCTGTGTATCTATAACGATAAAGTCCACAGGGAATATAAATTCCCCGACTTTGATTAACACATCTTCTAGCTCACCCCTAGGTTGGGTGATAGATCGATCTGCCATTTGGAGAGTGCGGTGTGCAGGTTTTAACTCTCCGATCCCTAATTGCTCATAGACAGAATATGGAAGTAAGTTAACACTAGCACCTAAATCGAGTAGAGCACGATTGATATTTTTACCCCCAATAAAAATAGATATGGTAGGACTTCCGGGGTCCTTTCGTTTCTTGGGTATTTGTTGTGTAAAAGCAGTGCTTACATTACTCGCAAGGAAAACGTTTTTAGGCACTTGAATTTTTCTCTTCCTAGTGCATAAGTCCTTTAGGATTTTCGCATAAGACGGAACTTGTTGAATAGCATCTAGGAGAGGAACATTTGTGTTAACTTGCTTAAAAATTTCTAAAATCTTCTCCATTTGTGGACTTGGTCTATTTCCCTTTAACCTATTTGGATAAAGAGCTTTTTCAATAAGGGTTGGGTCCACCATTTGTGGAGAAGTTTGTGGGGATTGAACCGATCCCAGAATTGGAATTGGGATCGTTTTAGGTTGACTCGAGGAAGTGGGCGAAGGGTTCGAGCTTAGTGGAAAATGGAGAATAGGCTCGGAAGAAGGTGGTGGACTAGACGAAGTAGGAGTAGAAGAAGTAGAAGCCGGGGTATCATTAATATCATTGACATCAATGTCATCAACATGTTCACCCAATTTGTTGTTCAGCACTCTTCCCGATCTCAACATGGTTACGGCACTCACATTATGACTTTGTAATGGCCATGATTCGGTAGATGTTGAGATGGAAGTTTCCCTTTCTCTCTCGCACTCATCGCAGCATTTAACTGTGCAAGTTGTGCTTCTATCGATTTTATGCTTTCACCATGGGAAGTGGTGTTCTGCACTAAACTTTGGATAGTAGACGTTAAATTAGCTATCGTTTGTGTAGATTGTTTAATGAACGTGTCGAGTGCAGAGGGTTTATCGGTATCGGCCGTTGGGAAAGAATTATTATAAGGATCAAAGTTGTTAGCCGGGTTTTAAAAAAGATTGCGGTTGAAAAGGGTACTGACTCGGTTGTAGTGGTTGCTGTTGCTGTGGGGGAAGTCTTTGATAGTTGCTTGGGAACTGGTTTTGATTTTGAGTTTGGTTTTGGTTCCAAGCAAAATTTAGATGATTCCTTCATCTCTGATTGTATGTGGAAGAATAAGGATCGTTTCTAGTTTCTAGGTCGTTGCTGAAAAGTAGCATTAATTTGTTCTTGATCTTGAAACGGGGGATTCAAAGGACATTTATCCGTCAAATGTGATGGGTCGGAACAACAACCACACACGGTTTTGGGGAGCGTAACTTGGTTTAGGGAGGCAAACGAGAATTTGTTTTCGATAGCGTCGAGTTTCTTTTGCATCGCTGCCATTTCGGCTTTTACTGCAATGGAAATATCGAGTTGATGGATACCTGCCCTAGACGATATTGGTCTAACGCTTTCCCACTGCAAAGTTTTTTCAGCGAGATCTTCAAGAAATTGCCAAGCTTCACCATCGTCTTTAGACATGAAATGGCATTGACAAATGATTTTGAGTATCTGCTTTATCGCTGGATTAAGACCCTCATATATAATTCGACACAGATCCCATCTATATTGATTTCGTGATAAGGGCATTGGACAAGCAGATCTTTAAACCGTTCAAAGCATTTCCAAAATGGTTCGTTAGGAACTTGGGTAAACTAGTTAATCTCGCTTCGAACACGGGCGGTCTTATGATTGGAATAAAATTTCATAAGGAATGCTACAACGAATCATCCCATTTGGCAATAGAGTGTGCGACAATGTTATAAAGTCATTTTTCTGCTAGATCGCACAAGGTAAAAGTGAGAAGACGTAATCTCATTGTATCCACTGAAAGTTGTGTAGTGCCTATCATTGCGCATATATTTTCGAATTTAGTTATAAAAACGTATGAGTCTTCAGACTCAAGCCCGTGAAATTTGGGCAATAGATTGATGAAGTGGGGTTTAATTTCAAAATTATTCTCATTGGCTGGTAGAATAGATAGATAAGTAGGAAGAGGACCGCGTATCAGGTAGAATCTCTCTTGGAGAGAGATGTGCGGTAGATTCTGCACACTTATAGGTAGTGGCAGGGGTGTGTTGGTAAAATCTGATGGAGAACCATCTATTTCGGTCGATGTGGTTGGTGGAGGGGAAAAAGAAGATGAAGAAGTACCGACTTCATAGTCGATAGCAGAAACACGGACAAGACGGACATTAGAATCCCGTGTCCAGCCGAGCATGCACTAAGCGGATTTAGCATACATGGTAGCGTGTGAGAACGATTTTAAAATGGTTTGTTTTGAATAGTGTCGGACATAAGACAAATCACACAAAAAATGCACAATGAACCCTAGAATTAAGGTCACCTAGGTCAAGTCACTAGACCGCTCCTAGACTTCCAAAGGAAAAGTCACAGGATCAATCCTCTACCACCTCTTTATTACTCTTGTGGTCAGGTAAGTACTAAGTAAGTGGGAGGTATCCGCTATACGAATCACCAAAAATAGTGGGCCTAATTAAATAACCACTTGCCTTAGTTACACTTGCCTAGAAACCACAAAAGAAATGTGGATAAGCGATAGATTACCCATGACCCTCCTCTTTCCTAATTGAGCGCGACGGTCCTTAGAGTCTTGGTCTAGATATTTTTTTATTAATGAGGGTGAAAGTATGCTCGTTTTGTGATTTGTGGGGCCTAAGAAGGGTGATGAAATTCTCACCTAATCTGAATTTTGGTCTTGCCCCTTAAAGTCCGATTAAAAATATGCAAAAAAAACCAATTACAAAACACACAAAAGATTTTTGAGCGGCGATATTTTGCAAAGAATCCTGCAGAAAATCAAATTATTGGATTTCTAGAGGAGAGAGAAATATATGAGGAAGATACCAGAGAAGTTTGGAGAACTAACTCTACCAAGCCGTCGCCCAACCGTGGCTAAAACGATGCTTCTGTCGCGGTTCCGCCGCGTAATGGTGGGGTCTCCTACCAATTTTTTCTACAGTGCCTCCTTTGCTCCTCTGGTCCTCTCTGAAAGTCTCTGAATCTCAATTTCCTCGTTCCAGTGACTCTAGATTCCTTCGCAAAAATCGTACACTAATCGTTAAATTTGCAAGTTGCGGTTTTGTTTTATTTTTATGATATGGATCGAATAAGAATTCAATCTGAATAGAAAGAAAAAAAATTACGCACGTGTCCCCGGCAACGGCGCTATTTGATTGATATGAAAAGAGAGTTGTACTAACCGCAATTAATAACGGTGTCGCGTGTAGCCAGCCGAGATGAGTACGGGTCGTCCGCAGGGATACGTGGAACTTTTAATCTTGTTTTAGACGAGTTGATTGAAAGAAAGGAGAGTGATTCTATATCTATGTTGAACACGGATGTAGAATATATAAGAAGAGGGTTTGTAGGGTTCGTTAGAATTTAGTAGTAATGGATGATTAAATAAAGATGTCTCCTTTTATCTTTTAATAGATTTAAAACTAGATCGATAGTGATGAATGAAGATTAGGATTTTTGGTGAGAAAAGGGTTCCCACTCATAACCCTTATTTTTTCATTGACCTCTACTCATATATAGCCTCTACCAAAACAATTGTTAATCTGATCTCAAATCGCGGTCGAGACTGTAAAAGGAGTTAAGGGATTTAATCATCCATTGATCTACCCTAATTCTACTAACCTTAGCAAGCGGAGAATTATTCACGCATGGTTGATATAGAAGAGGAAGAAATAGAGATGGAAATCATAATACAAAATTTAAATGCAGAAAGTAAATACGAAATAATTAAGCTAACGATCTACCTTTATTAATCAACGTTACAAGTAAAAATCTTTCAAATTTAGATTACAAGAAAAAGTTGCTCTCGATCTATGCCTCATAGGAAGTAGATGTTCCGTCGATATTCACGTTACTCTAACACGTCGAATCGCGTACCTGTCGTGGATCTTTTGTTCTTTGACGGTGATTTGCTTCGTGTTAAAGGTGATAATTTCTAATTTTAGCACTCGGTTCTTTATATAGCCCTCAAATCAGAAACCCTAAATCTCATAGGTTAAGATATGCAATCACGATCCAACTCCCGAAATATCTCATCCAACGGCTCTAGATGTGCTGTGGATCCGCCGCGGAATGTAGGGTTTGGCCGCTAAACCGCGGCTATTTGGGGGAGTTAGGGTTCTAAACTTCTGGGGCCTTCTCATGTTGACACGTGGAGATTTTTTCCATGTCTGGATTCTTCAAATATTTACTGAGTCTCTGCCAGTATTTATTCTATGATTTTAACAGATTTTTTATCCTGACATCTTGAATATCTTTATCTCTTGACCTGAGCTAAATTTGCACAATATCTCCAAGAATAATATTAGTAATATTTGTTATATTTAGAGATATAATCTTAATCATTTTATATAGTAATAATTTTTTAAGAAATTTGATTAAGAATAATTGATATGATATGCATATTTAAATTTCTAAAATATTGTACAAATATTATATGCATATATTTTCCTTCATAATATATAAACATATGGCAAAGAGTAAATTTGCAGATAAACCCACATATGTTCTATATTTATAATAAACACCCTTAAATATTTAAGAAAAGTAAGGAAAATGCTATATCAAATGTGCAATATTTTCGACTGAACATGAGACCATCTCGAGGAGTCGAGATCGGGTCTCCTAACTCTAGAATTGGCAGGGTTGCTTGTCGCTCTCGTAAGGGGTCTAGGGATGTGGGTTTGGTTATTCATCACGACTGTGGAATCCGTGTTTTTCATTACTGGCTAAATTTAAAACACGGACCTCCATCTTTTCTCCGTAGCCCACAAATCACAAAACTGCATTCTTGCATACCCCTAGTAATTTAAAATCAATTAGAACTTTGACTCTAAGGACTTCACGCTCATTAGGAGAAGTTAACTGTGTTTAGAACTTTGCTTAACGGTATATCGTTCACGGGGTGTTTAGGCAAGTGTTCAAGAGAAAGGGTTATCTAATTAAGGAATTTCGCGAAAACGTTGGAAAACCTCCCCTTCTCTCTTGCACTTACCTGGCTTCATGATGAGTATATCTTGAGCCTATTTCTCGACACAGTTTTACTTCTTCAATCAGGTTCTTGAGCGGGTCTAGTTGACTTAGAATAACATAGACTGCTAGGGGTGTGATATTCTTTATTTTTGTGACAATTGTGAATTCTTGTTAATATGGGTGATACATGATTCAATTCTATTTTTCACGATTCGTATTCATTTGTTTATACTCAGTCCCAATTCATTTGTTCAAATTGCAATGATTCTTCCCACATTCATGATTATTGTCCCTTTCTAGGTGATGACCAACCGTCCCAAATTTTTGATAACGGTCACCCACCTAACACTCCTGAATCCAGTCCCACTTCAACCATAGTCCAACTGATTGAAAATTTAGAGAAAGAGGTCAATAGACTGACTGCTTTAGCATCACCACCATCACAACCCCTTCAACTCGAAACAATTGAACCATTATTAGGGTATGAGAGTGAGATGGATACTAGGTTGACCGCTCTAGAAAAATGTATTGAAGTAATGACTGCGATCGAGAATCAATCAGCTGCGACGCTAGCCCTGTTTATACAGCAATCTGAGCAACTATTTATTGCACAAGCTCAATCATTGGCTAGAATCGAGGAACAAGTGAAAGATTTAGCTGTGAGAATTCTAGAGAGTAAACACAATCAATCGGAACCCAATAATGTCAATATCTGTCATCTAGGAAGTCAACTAAGTGAGATAAACGATCAACCAAATTTTGATAATTTCATAGATGATGATACAATAGAATTGACTGAGTGTTACTAGGACACACAAGAAAAATCTCCGAATGAGTTTTGCTTTCCAATTTTTGAGGAGAAA
Source organism: Agapanthus africanus (assembly GCA_030015575.1). Classification (NCBI taxonomy): domain Eukaryota; kingdom Viridiplantae; phylum Streptophyta; class Magnoliopsida; order Asparagales; family Amaryllidaceae; genus Agapanthus; species Agapanthus africanus. Next base: position 463,880,174 of record JASDDO010000001.1, read on the forward strand.
GCTTGTGAATTTGACGGGTATGGTTGGGATAAATTGTTAGAAATGATCGATGATCAGGAACCCACAATTTTTGTATCACCTAGTAATATTGTTTTGGAAGAAACATTAGGGTAGGAATCTACTTTTTAGATGACATATACTTACACATTTATGAATGTGATGAGGAGGAAATTGTATTGGGAGATTTAGTAAACGATGAGAGTAAGATTGTGGAAAATCTTAGGGAGGAAGACAATATTGAAAAATATTCTTTCATGGAGAGTTTTGAGGAAATTTTTGCGGATGAACTTGATATTCTTGGTGAGTTTGAGTCAGAATCAATTTGGGAATATCCTAGAAACCTTTCTTTTACTGTACTTTTTGTGGATGAACTCTAGCTTTTAAACGAACCTGACTTCAGAACTCAACACGTGCTTATTAAACATTCAATTCATTCAGAAAATAATATTTTGACTTTCTCAAAATTTCATCTTCATCTTCAACGTCTTCTTATCCCTATTTTTTCACACCCATACTCTTCACTAACATCTAACATATTCTTTGTCTTTTTCTTTTTATTCTTTTTATACAGATTCTTTTACCAGCCATTGCACTATATAGACAAAAATTTTATGTGGCTGGTATTAATTTTTTAACTAACCCAGTCGTTTAACTTGTGAATATTGTAATTAGTCTTAGGTTTTTCCTTTTTCTTTTAATAAAATTCTCACCCTGATGTCTAAGTCTAGCTACCAGAGATGGGGGCAAGGATGAGGACATCGTAAAACTCAAGTTTGGGGGTGAGCATTGCATCATGTGTATATTCTGCATTGCATACATATTAAAAAAGCCATAAAAATTGAAAAATTTTCTACAAAAATATAAAAGCTTTTTCGTCATGTTAGCTAGTGAGGGAACTTAGATTAGACTTAAAGTCTGATGGTTCGGTTGATAAGATTTATGCAACTAGATCCTTTTTATGAAAAAGAAAACCCGAAAGATAACTCTCCTTTAGGTTTAACCGTAGCTAATATACGTCTTTTATAACACTTTACACGTGTCATATATTTTTGAGAATTTGATGAATGTCTGACATGTCTGTAAAACTTTTGAAAATTGGTAAAAATCTTTAGGATCAAACAGGTTGGTTCTGAGTTAAGTAATATCAAGAATAGTTCATAAAATGAAATGAATATGAGGAATATTATTGAGATTTTAATAGAAACTATAAGTCTGAAAAATAACCCATCTGGAACCTTAGTAATTACATACCTTATTCATAAATCATATCTTTTGGATTGAAAAAGAAAAAAGCTGGCTATATCTCCATTTTCACTGCTTTCAGAATACTTTAAACGCAAAATGAGTCTTCTGTTTTGTGACCTTGGTAACTTGGGTAATTATGTCCTTGGGGTGTCTCCACACCTAATGCCCTAAAACGATCTGGTTTAGGAATTATTGACCCAAAGCCCGCTAAGTTTTCAAACGTCAAATAAAACAAGTTAAGCAAGTGTTCTCTCCGAGTTAAAAATCCTCACGGTTCTTCGTGAGAGAATAATTTTGGCGCAGACAAGTTTTTTATAAAATAACTTTTTTCGTAGAGATATGAAGGTTTACATTTTATAAAAACGTTGTACGCAATCACGAAGGTATGTATGACCAACAACAGGTAAAAGGTAGGAGTGAAGCCTCAGACTTAGGTTCTCTGTTAAAAAGGATTTAAAATTCTAATTTGAAACCTAACTGGAGAATGAAACCTGAGAAAATCTTAACTCCTTGTCAACTCGTATGATCTTTTAGAAGTTTATACCGGTCCGTAATTTATGACATGATGACCCTAATCTAGTTCTTAAAAATTTATTGACACTATTCGCACAATCACATAAAAACGCGTATTAACTTATGTTAACAAATTGCGAGGAGTGAAAAATAGGGTTTGACAATTCTAACTTGGATAATAGAACTTCTAGCTTTGATTATTAACCTTAAGATTTGAATCAACAATTTCTCCGCAACACTAACTTGACTGGATTTTGTGGGTGTAATCCGCTGAAAACCCTCAGGAGACAACACTCCTCCTATTAGGGACACCTAGAGGTTTAACGGCTTGTTGCATGTGCTCAGTGTAATCGCGTTCCCTACGAAAGTGAGGCTAGGATTTTTTGTTTTGCTCGGGACGAGCAAAAGATAAGTTTGGGGGTATTTGTTCATCTCATAAAACTGCATTTTTATACCGTCCATTCATTATCTATTTTGTTATATATCGGTACTTTTAACAGTGTCTGCTCAGTAATTACAGTTTACAGGTATCCGTGACAAATACTGGAAAATATACTCAAAATCATGGATATAACATTTGAAAACCGACACTGCAAGCAGAACAGAAAACCGACCGATATCCCAAGAGCTCTTTTGGAAATAATGCATGTGTGCACAATTTTCGCCAAGAATGGTCCAACCCTTACAAGTGTGCACATAGCTTAGACCAAGTGGGGGCAGCCATGGCATGATGGCTAGAGCAAGTGGGCACATATGGTGTGATGTGCATTAATGGTGCAATAAATACTTAAAGTGTTGATGTGAGATGTTGCACCAAGTTTCCCTCCAAAACTCTGAAGGCAAACCAGGCCATAACAGATAAAGCAAACAACACCAGAGTGATTGTAGATAGCATACAAGACCCCACTGCAAACACGAGCCCCATTGCTCGGTTTTTGGCCGGCGAGACTTCAAAGAAATCCGGCGAGCTCGGTCCCATCAAGCCCAATAGGCCCCATATTTTCTCTGTCCCTCCCTTGCTGCTACGTAGGCTTATTTTTATTATTTGTTTAATTTTCTTTTGAGCCTATAAATAGCAGATTAGTGGCAAGGGGAGGGCTCTCTCTCATATCTTACACATTCATGTATATTTGTTAGTTTCTTTCTTTTTGTTTAGGTTTGAGGGTGAGTGGTCTTCATATTGGTTTCTTCTTCTTCTTCTTCCCTCTTGAAGTTCTCTATAGAGAGGTTCATTAAGAAGGTTGAACAAGCTACCCAAATCTTGTATCTCATTTCTTCAAGTGTTTAATATATTATTGTTTCTTTTATTCTTCTTTCTTTTCTTTACTTGCTCTTTTATTATGCTTAACTAATCTTTTATTTGGTTGTGGTATAGGTGAGGAAGTGAGATGAACGGCTTTTGCCTCCTCCACATCTTGTTTATGTTTCATGTGCTTAACTTATGATTCTAACCTAAATATTATTTATGTATTGATATGATACGGTATTTTGACACATGCTTACTTGTAACATCCTCATATACCGTATTCATTCTCTTTCCCCATTTTCAATATTTAAGTTAAAACCCATTTAGTGTTAAGTTTGCTAAGTTTGGATATCGTATCTTGTGATCAATTGCTTGACAATCTTTTGTTTTCATATACGATATACCATCACAAATACTTAGCAAACTCAACACCAAAATCATTTACTATCACTAACCACTTTGTGTTTTTGTTGTTGCGGTATGCTTGCTAACCCTTGTGTTTAGTGTTGATACCCTAAACGCAGACATACTAACGGTAAGTGATCAAAATGACTCGTTTCGTTTCTTGCGGCGAATATCGGAATTTGACGGTTTGTGCTTCGCATCCATGTTGACAAGTCATGCTTCATGCCGGGATTGAGGTAAGGCCGGACAACTCATGACCAAGGGAGTGTAGAGGTAAACGTCGCGATTCAAGCTTCCGAGCCAAGCCACAACCATGCTTTCTTACCTTGTTTTCTTGCTTTTCCTGTTTTCGTATTCTTTCTTTTATAATTTTGTGACAAACTCCCAATTCATTGATTTGTTAACCTTAAATAACAATACCCAATACACAATTCCCTGCGGATCGACCCATACTTGCCGGCTCGCTATAACGCGCCGTGCACTTGTGGTTATAAATATTTATAATGAGAACGATCTCGCGTGCGCTTTCCGTTTAATTAAAACATACACATTTCTAAAACATACGCGTTTGCGTGCGCAGGTGATTTCCCAGCAATCAAGCATGCAACATTTTCTTTTGTTAAAACATTTTTCCAATCTAAAATTAGAACCATGCTTGAATAGTATGTGCAAATGAATTAATAATTCATTTGCTTATACCCTCCACCATTTCTTTCTTCCACGTCATTTCTAAATTTCTTTAAAAAGAAATAAAAACCTAGATACGGGGTGTTCTCTTTCTAGAAGTATTCTTGTATAAATATAAGAATACGTCCCCGCAAATACATGCCCGTATTCGTATCAAAATACGAATATCCAAGAGATAGAAAAATACAATAAACATAATACTAGATATACATATCAAAAAATATATATATATATATATATATGTAAATTACTAAATCAAAATTTGATTTAATAATCCGGCTTAATCTTAAACCTGCTAGTATTATCCTCTGCCTGATTAAAGTCCGTGTGGCTAGCATAAATACCTAATCGGAATCCCACGCGTATCAATATATGGCCACTACATCATTTTTCCTGAACCGAAAAAACCCTCTATGTGGGACTCTAAAGACTCGTCAATATGCTGGCAGTGGGTTTAACCATAAGCACGTTATCAACACTAGCTGTACGTAACGGTTTCCCCGTTATTGAGCGAAAGGAAGGCCGGCAAGCAAACTCATCCATACCCTTACTGAGCCTATCTGTGACAATCACCGTACAATCCGGTCTCTTCGTCTGAGATAATTGCATACCGGATCTAGAGGTGGATAATATCAGACTCATACTAACTCGATAAGTCGTGCTGGTCTGAACCTCATCAACCACTGAGAAACTATTAATATTACATCAGTAAATCTCATCCACCTTGGCTAAGGATTTCTTGTGATGGATGACCCAACACAGCGCGACATCAACTCCCAATACCGGGAGAGATAAATCCCTGACGATTTTTCACTGTCTCCATGTGGCTCGGGACTATACCCAACTAAAACCTATTTGCATGACTCCTTTGAGTCGTGGTAGGGTTGTAATCTAAGTACAGTGGGAACTCATACGAGACAAATGAAAATCTCAGTTCAAAGAACTAACATGTACTCATGCCACAAGAGAATTTCCATCCGACGATAGGTAGAATACCATCTAGAAGTTTTCGGTGAGTCCGTCCGGTGTACTCACCTCCAATGAGCACCTGTATACTATCTCAGGTGACTCAATACCAATGTCTTGTGAGACCGGCTACCGTCCCTCGTCAGGGTCTCGAAAAGTATACATTAGTCTACTCTGGAGTATCGATACCCGGTCTCGATACTCCCTCGACTAGGGACATTTAAAGATGTGCTTATGGACCGCCCAGCTCCAACTTATATGATCGCCATCATAATTCTGATAGTCAATCAATAATCCTACAGGTTTTATCAAAATGTATACACATAATGACAAAGATAAACCAGATAGCATACTATCATCTCGAGTAATACTGCTCTACCTGTATAGGCCCTCTTTCAATTATCATAATTATCTACTTGCAATTACAATAATTGCCTTGAGGTCACTCTATCCAACAATCTCCTACTTGCTCTTAAAGCCAATTATTGCGGTATCGTATACTCACAGCTCTTGTGCTACTGAATACCCAACTTCTCTACTAGTCATTTTCTCAAAACTCGTTTTGAGAAACTTACGTGTTCGAGAAACAGCATTAGTGAGTGGATCCACTACAATGCTTTTAACTTCATCACTCTAAATCTCAACTTCACGGAGACTAATAATCTTTCAAACTGAGGAATACCCCGCCTCAAGAATTTGTCTGGATAGTTGATGGGACAAAGTTCGTAAATAAACTATTTTATCTAACATACTTCTTGGACTGTATTCTCTGTTAAGTCATCCCACGCCAGGTCCACCCCATTATCCTTCTTGGAATCCATTCCAACACACTTCCCTTAAGAAGAGGGTAAACTTATAATTCTGACAGCTACTCTGTCATCCAGGTCATTTTGGAAGCCTGAAATGATAACCGCCTCCTGAAGGAAGTTGTTGTTACCATATACCAAGAACATCCTCTTATTTTCATAACTGCTTCCCAATGTTTCTCTTGAATTGGATTAATATCTGCTTATTGCAGCTCGTGCAAAAGCAGTATCTGGTGTGGTACTTGATATCTTATGATTGACTTAATTGCCTAAGCAAGTGATATGTCAACCATGCAAATCCTTCTCCTTATCAATCTAGAAGACATCTTTTTAGAGAGGGTGACTCCCTCACCTGCGGGTACATCATCACGCCAGGAGTCGTCCATTCTAAAACACTTTAGAATAATGTCTAAGTACCGGAATTGGGACACTTCCCAAATCTAGATCTACACCCATAGATTTAGTCACCAGAATCTCTGATATTTTGTATAGATCACATGTGGAGAAACACATATGACAACCAAAGTTTTACCGATCGTAGTATAGGAATACTTCTTCCTATCAGGAGCTAGTCAACCAAATACCAGGACATCACTCCCAACTGCCTTCTTACCAGGTCTATCTGTTGTTCTGATGAAGTCAAAACCTTTGACTTTCACATTAAATTAGATGATGAATTCCGCTATCCTTATTTTAGTCTATAAATAGACATAAGCAACTTGCCCACCACACTTCCGTTGCTCCCATTGACTACAACTACCCTCTGACAGAGGCATATACATGTACACTTCTAAAGCTAATTTAGAGCGGCATTATAGTCATCCACCTGCCAGATCTCATAGTCTAGGATAGCACTAGTGGCAAGCTTAAGTCATCAAAACCTCCCTGTCACCGTCTTTAAGGAGACCGAAGTACCTATTGGGTGGCTGAGCTTATCCACCAAATCTGCGGACTGGCTAGTAGATTGTCGAATCCAATTAAATTCTTAGGTTCTGCTAAATATTCAGTAATCGTTCGTGGCTCTGGAATCACTTCCAGTTCTACCATACTCCCAATAATGTTTTCTGAAAAGAATTCATTTTACTAAAAGGGTGGCGAGTCAAGAACAATATAACTATTGATCCTACAAATGGTAGAATGTTAACCCTCGTCAAAGTCCGGGATAACCCACAAATTGCCATTACTGAAACGTGTCTTGAGTTTATCCGGATTCGGATTTTAAGCATAAGACGAACAACTCCTTATACCTTAATTTTGTTAAGATATGAATCTATTCTTTATCCAATATAGAAAATAAAGGTACTAATTTAGATGGAACCATATTCAATAGTTATGCAACCGTGTCCAGTGCATATCCCATATGGAGAAAGGTCATACAACATTACTCATCAAGGAGCGCACCCACGGATGAGTAACCTATGAGATAATCATGTTCTCAATATTACTATAATGGAATACTTGGCATAAATATCTACATCTGCGGTCACCTCGAAGACCCAGATACTTCCAACGTATGATTCTCTACTTTATTCTTATACCTATAAAGTTCTTAAAATTTTTGGACCTTCCATTACAACGAATGCGTATCTAAAACCAGAGAACTCATAAGTAAACTGAATGAAATAAGATTACCAACCTCTTGTCCCGAAAGACACTGGAAAACATACATTTCCATGTATAAGTCCCTAAAGTATACTAACTCAAATTCTGTGTTGTAAATTGAAAACTGTATTTTGGTTAAGAATATCTATACCATTAATCAATGCATCTTACCTTATCCTCAACTGATAAATGTAAATGTTTAGAACACAATTTTCAAAATTTATATCTCACTTTATAAAATAAAGATACAGATATATTATTTTAAAAATTGGTGCATAACAACGGTTATTCAAAACCAAATATTTGCCGTTAGGCAAAAACCAGGCGATTTAATCCAATATCACCAATTGCTAAGAATTCTGATATTAAGGATCAAAACACTTATTTTCCAATATTCTACTCTTTCTCAGGATCTGTAATGCCCTACAGATGTGAGAATCAAGTCTGGTAAATACATACCCTAAAGTCATAATCTAATTAGGAAAGCAGTTTTCAATTAACACCACACAATAAAAATGAAACAAGAAAACGTTTCAAGGGGTGTCCGGGTATTCTTACTAATACCTTTTCCATTATCCAGCTTCATGACAGTATTCGCAAATTTCCTTGCCCTCACTCCAATCCCTTTATATTTCTTTACCTTTTACCTTCTGTACACCACATTTACGCTAATTGGTTTTCTTCTTTCCCCACTATTTGGCACCAGCCTAAGGTTTGGAAGAAGACTATCCAATAAGTATAATAGGTATACTCTCTTAATACTAGGAGCCTACACAATCTAAGAGAAGGTAAAGATAAAAGACAACTGCATAATCCTATTCAATTTCTTTAAAATCTGCGGCCATTCTCGAACTGAAATAAATTTCTTCAAGTTCGTATGTAACTATACGAGATGGCGATTCTAAACAATATGATCTCTGTAGTAATATAGAGTGTTCTGGAGAAAAGCAAAGGGAATGTAGGAGTGGCGGGGATATATGTGACTTTTTCGTGAATCATGACAATCTAAAACCGGATGGTAAAGAGGCCGGTCAACGAGGTGTTGAGTTATAGTTTATGGTGGGTCATGGTCACAAAGCAGAGAGAGAAAAGAAACACTCAGCATGCACTCTATCAAGATTAGATTGGTTAATCACTTTATCTAATCAGGATGGCTCCCACTGTTTTCTCGAATTCTCCTTCAAACCCTAAAAGAAGAATTAGTCGGGATAACCCGAAGAGTAAACTACTCATCAATGGGAATCGGAACCTAACTATCATCGCATGATAATCTTGACAGAAGCCGACCAAAATCACCACACTCTAGAAGGTATGCGCATACTTGGCATGTTTCCCTTATATTTGAAACTCCTGATATGGTTTTTGCCCCAAGCATCTTTTGACCTTGATGGAGGTTAACAAATCATAAGTCGCAAGTCAAGTTTTACCCATCATTGTCCTGATTAATTTAGATCCACCCGTATAAACCCTTGACGAAGGTCAACAAGGCTATACGACTGTCCTAAATTAATGCATCTCTATGCAACAGAAAACAACACTTAAGCTGCCGAACACTACGCCTTGACGGAGGTCCACACACGCAGTATAAATACTAAGCATTACCTATCTGAAATGAAGGAGGGCTACGACTAGTTTTTGGCGAAAAACCTTTAACATAATGAACTTGATATCGTTGAAGGAACTCGAGTGGTTACAAATATATAGTGGCGCAAACTTTTGAAAAAGAGGTCACTCCTTGTGAAGGAATCTAGGCTCTTTCCTCATCGAATGAGGTGCTGGATATTCCTAACCGAATACCTTTATGCAAAGAAAAAGAATCGACTATAGTGAATTTATTACAGAGACGTAAACTTTTATCCAAGAGGTCACTTCCCGCAAAGGGATCTAGGCTCTTACCTCGTCGGATGAGGTGCAGGGTATTCATAACCGAATACCATGATGCAAAGCAAAAGAATCGACTATAGTGAAGTTATCACCGTGACGCACACGTTTTCCCAAGAGGTCACTCCCCGCGAAGGGATCTAGGCTCTTGCCTCGTCGGATGAGGTGCAGGATATTCATAACCGAATACCACGATGCAAAGCAAAAGGATACACCTGTAATGTCAGTTTTAAAAACTTTGTTTAAATAACATCATTTAGGTTTGTTTTCCTTGCATTAATCAGAATTTATGCAGTCCCATCAATTAAACATATCATGCTAAAAAGAAAATAAAATAGGCACACACATATATGCCATCTGCATTCTCCATAGGGTCCCGGCTCTTCACCGTAAGGTTACTTAACTTACGACAGGGCTGGGACTGGACTAGCGCAGATGCAAAACATATATAGAGTCTACTAAATATACACAATATATATATATATAATATAAACATTCGTCTCATGTATGTATGATATCAAGTAACGTCCCAGAAGCATCACAGCAGAAGCAAACACAGTATGGAAATGTGGATAATCAAGAAAAAGTACATTTCAATAGAGCCAAATATGAAATGCAATTTTTTCGGTCATGTGGATAGGTCATGGTATCAGACCCTAGACCCATTAGAGTGCGGCAAGCCATCCACCAATCCTAGAAGCGAGGCAACCTCAATCAACGAAGTGAGTGGGCCACCCAACGCTTCTAAAATCCGGTAACTTAGGCATCCCTCCACGGGTCAATCCTATACCCCTACGAGTGAGGCGAATAACCCGCCAATTCTAGAGTAAGGCACCCTGGTCTCAACGCCATGAGATGGAGGCCCGTTGCCCTCTAAAATCCGGCTACTCGAGCACTTCGTCGCAGGGTAATCCTAGTGCATGTAATGAAAACATGAATATACAACGGTGACTACGTCCGCAACCAGGATATGCCCCAAAGAATAATATACAAAGCATGATGACGGCAATCCACATTTCAGTCGCTCGTCATGCAATATGAATATACATTACATCACAAAGAATAACATCTAATACTATATACACCGGGCTATCCATCGCGACAAATCCAACACAATCATAACCAATAAGCAATATCCATCATAGAACATGCAAATTTGCGAGTATCAATTCCGTAACCCAGTATAAATGATGGATATAGCAATTAGGTAAAGTTTTACTAAACGTTATAATACACGCAACCTTTACTAATCCTATGACAATCGAATACCACACAGTAATAGCCAACACTTCAGTTTTCCAAAACACAGAAAATCAAGTGTGCTAAAAATCGACAAAAATTCCATGCTAAAACCCACTCCGGGAATCCGAAATGAACTCGGATTGAGCTGAAACTTCGCGAAGGACCCTGAAACGAAATTAAATATGACCCGAAGGGAACTTAGAGGGGGTACCCACCCCCTAGGTCACCTTAAGGTGGTCTTAGAGGGTAGGCAGACCCGAACCTGCCTAATGAGGCAAGGCTCGGGTCCCCACCCCTCTAAGGCCACCTTGGGATGGTCTAGGGGGGCCAACCTAGGTTCCCCCCAGGGCATCCCCAGGGTCTCCACACACATCCCTACATCTTCTCGGTACAAACCGAGAGCCCACGGGGAGTGAAAACATCAAAATAGCATGAATTTCTCACTGGTTTTCCGACAGTTTTTGTGGAGCAAAAAACGGCGGGATTCGGAAGTAATATCTATATCGTTTAGGGTGTTTGGATGGCTCTGATACCATTGAAAGTTTCTAGTACCCTCGTCGGTAATCCGCGGCTAATGCGGAATAGGAAAACAAAAATTTTGATTGCACTAGAAACTTATACCCAAGAATCTAAACCAAACACCGAAACTAGCAAGCACAAACGGATAAAAATCACAACCTTTGCAGTGTCTTCATTTTCTCTAATTGGGTTGGACTTTAGCATGCTCTCAAGAGCCTCGGATCATGCTTGCAAGCCGGTCTTCTTTTGCCGAAAATGATCCACCTGAAGGAACCAAGTTCAAGCTTCAACTTCATCATTGAAGTAACTAAAGATCCTAGGTTACTAATCTAGGATGCTTAGTGATGTGTGAGAATGTTCTAGTATTTTTCTTTCTCTTTATCTTCATGATTCTCAACTCATGAGAGGGTTGAAGATGAAAAAGAAGAAGGAGCCATGGAACAGAAAGAAGCTAAATGGTAGAATGAAGAAGTCATTACAAAATCAAGCATGCAACATTTTCTTTTTTTAAAACATTTTTCCAATTTAAAATTAGAACCATGCTTGAATAGTATGTGCAAATTAATTAATAATTTATTTGTTCATACCCTCCACCATTTCTTTCTTCCACCACATTTCAAAATTTCTTTAAAAAGAAATAAAAACCTAGATATGAGTTGTCCTCTTTCTACTAGTATTCTTGTATAAATACAAGAATACATCCCCGCAAATGCATGCCCATATTCGTATCAAAATATAAATACCTATGAGATAGAAAAATACAATGAATACAATACTAGAATATACATATCAAAATATATATGTGTAAATTATTAAATAAAAACTTGATTTAATAATCCGGCTTAATCCTAAGTTGGCTAATATTATCATCCACCCGATTAAAGTCTATGTGGCTAGCAAAAATACCTAATCAGAACTCTGCACGTATCAATATATAGCCACTACATCATTTTGCCTGAACTGGAAAAACCCTCTGTGTGGGACTCTAAACACTCGTTAATACGCTGGCAGTGAGTTTAAGCACAAGCATGTCAGCGGCACTAGCTATACGTAATGACTATCCAGGTATTGAGTGAAAGGAAGGCCAACAAGCAAACTCATCTGTACCCCTACTGAGCTTATATATGACAATCTCCGTACAACCCGATCTCTTCGTCTGAGATAATCGAATACCGGGTCTATAGGGCGTTAGACCCCTACTAACTCGATAAGTCATGCCGGTCTGAAGCTCAGCACCCATAGAGAAACTACTGATATCATAACAGTAAATCTCATCTACCTTGGAAAAGGATTTTTGATGATGGCTGACCCAACACAACGTGACATCGACTCCCAATATCGGGAGAGACAAATCTCTGACGATTGTTCACTGTCTCCATCTGGCTCGGGACCGTACCTAACTAATACCTGTTTGCATGACTCTTTTGAGCTATGGTAGGGTAGTAATCTAAAACTTGCACGAGACAAATGAAAATCTCAAGTCAAAGAACTAATCTGGAATCATGCCACAAGAAAACTTCCATCTGACGATAGGTATAATAACATCTAGAAGTTCTCGGTGAGTCCATCTGGTGTTCTCACCTCCAGTGAACATCTGTATAGAATCTCAGGTGACTCAACACTAATGGCTTGTAAGACCGGCCACCACCCCTCATCAGGGTCTCGAAAAGTATACACTGTAAGTGCGTCGTGCTCCTTGCTGTGACTATTATAGTTATGCGGAATCAAAAACTTTAAAATCTTGAGCACTACACACTTGAAATCCTAGAATACAAGCCCAAACACTAAACTTAACAACACTAACTAGAGTTTTAGCTATTAGGTATGCGTAACAACCTATGTAGACGGTCCTTCGGATCTTGAGTGGTGGACTCCTCGAGCTCCTAGGGTTGATGGAACGAGCACTCGAAGTCAATCTCCCACGTTGAAGACGATCTAACCGAGAATGCCGATTCAAGCGATAACTTCTATGAAATAATTAAAGATCGAATCTTACTAGGACAAGATATTTAGAGGGTGTAGTTTATAAACAAGATGCTCTATTTTCTTTTCTCAAAACTCAAGAAGAAAAGTGAGGAAGAAGAAGAAGAAAGATGTCAACTCAAGAAAAATATCAACCATTTAATAAAAATCCTACACTCTCACAATTCTTATCTTTTCAAACTAAAATCAAAACAAGTGGGTGAGTGGGTTGAGACTCACTAGTGTGAGTCACAAGCTCACACAACTCTAGAAGAGGTGAGAACAAGAGAGAGAGTGTTGAGAGAGTGTTAGGAATATGTATGCCCTAGAGGCCATTATTGTATGATAAAGTGGATGCTTGGACATATATATAAAGGACTTTCTTGCTCGACATGATAGTATGCTATCGGGTTGTTCTTTATCTAACATGTACACTTGTTTCAGTATATTGTCTCCCTGATACGTGTTGATAAAACCCTTAGGATGTAGGCTTGACTACCAGGACTATGATGCAGATCATGCTAGTGGGGCTTATGTAGTCCGCAAGAACATCCTTTAACAATTCCTAGTCGAAAGAGTATCGAGACAGGGCATCGATATTCTAGAGTAGACTGGTGTGTACGTTTCTTGACTCTGTATGGGGTGATGGTTAATCCCACAACCATTGGTCTTTAACATCAAAGATTATACACAGGTGCTCATTGGAGAATGGGTATACTGAACATGACTCGCCGAGGACTCCTAGATGGTACCATACCTATCGTCAGAAAGCAGTTCTCTGGTGACACTTGTACAGCTGTAGAGCCGAGATCGTCATAGTGTCTTGTGTGGTTCCCACTGTGCTTTGATTTCCTCCCTACCACGACTCAAAGGAGTCATGCAAACAGGTGGATTTTGGGTACAGTCCCGAGTCATATGGAGGCAGTGAGCGATAGGATAGGTTTCGTCTTTCCCAGTATTGGGAGTTGATGTTGCGCTATGCTCGATTGGCTATAACAGTAAGTCCCTGACCAGGACTAATAAGATTTACTGGTAAGTGTTATCAGTAATTTCTTAAAAGTTTATAGGCCACACATCGGCATGACTTATTAAGTTATTGGGGTCTGACGATTCCACCCCCAGACTTAATATGCTACATATCAGATAAAGAGACCGGACTGTACGGTAAGTGTTGCTTATAGGCTCTACAGGAGTTCGAAGAAGTTTTCTTGTTGATCTTCTATTCATTCAATTCCTGGGTAACCGTTACGTCCCGCTAGTACCGCTGACGGCTTGTGGGCATCTGATATGATCATTACTTACTGCTGGCGTATTGATGAGCCTTTAGAATCCCACACAAAGGTTTTCTAGCTCAAGCGAAACGAACTAGGGCACATATGGAGATATGTGCTGGAGCTTGATTAAATACGAATATGTGATACCATATTCTAATGTAGCGATATTTGATATCAGTCAAGTTATATGTGATATAACCGTATTATTGAATCAAGTGTTGATTCAATGATTTAATTTATGTATATATATTTGATATTGGCCGGTTATATATGATATGACCGGATTATTGAATCAAGTGTTGATTTAATATTTAATATTGAATATTAGCCGGTTATATATGATATAACCGGATAATCGAATCAAGTGTTGATTTATTGTTTTGATATACATATCTATATGATATTAGTCGGTTATATATGATATAACCGGATTATTGAATCAAGTGTTGATTTAAATATTTGATATATATATATATATATATATATATGTATGTATGTATGTATGTGTGTGTGTATGTATGTATGTATGTATGTATATCACATATATATAAATATAAATATATTAAAGAGAATAAAATCTTAAGTGAGCTAGATATTAGTTAATACACACACACACACACACACACACACACATGTATATGTATGTACACACACACACACACACACACACACACACACACACACACATATATATATCACACACACACACACACACACATATATATATCACTTAAGATTTTATTCTCTTTATATATATATATATATATATATATCACACATATATATAAATATAAATATATATAAAGAGAATAAAATCTTAAGTGGGCTAGATATTATATATATATATATATATATATATTTGTATCATGGTTGATGATACATAGAACTAGCATGTATGAGATCACACATAAGGTTAAGATGAGTAGATAATGGTTGGATTAATGAATAAAAGGAAAAGAGAATGAGTCATTATTCATAGGTTGCTTGTAGAAGTCTTGAGAAGCCATGACTCAGCTCTTCTCTTTTCCCTTTATTCATTGATATTAATCACCATCAATCTCATCCTATCTCATTAAAAGAAATAGTTCATTTAACCTCTCATTCTCTCATCCAAGTTCATATCCTTCTTTTTCTCCTCTCTAGGGTTTTCTTGAGTTGAAAAAAGAAAAGGGAAAATTATTTCTAGTGAGCAAATCTCCTACTTCATCAATCTGCACTAATCTAGCCCATTATTTTAGGTTATTTGCTTCACTAATACCTTGATTAGTGAAGAGTGAGCTCGAGTGAGAGAGACTTAAAGGTGGATCATCTTCTGCATCGAAGACTACAAATAAGATCGATCCTTTCTTCAAGAGGAGTCAAGGAAGTGTTCTAGGGACTACTATTTGGAGCTTTAGAAGTGAATGACCGGTCTATAAAGGTTGTAAACCCTCTTCACTTAGTGTAGAACTTGTTTGCTTTACTCAAAAACCCTAATTCTCTAGTTCGATTCTTGTTTAGTATAACTTAGCACTCTAGATTTTTTAAAATTGTATACTTGATACTTGTATAGACCTAGTAGAGGTGTTAAGACATACTTTCAGAGAGGCCATCTCACAATGGTATACATACACATACAAATACTTGTATGTATATAATCAAGTATACTAAACCCGTATTTATAATAAATACGTATACCGTATTTCTACCAAAATATGAATACAAAATACGCGTATTCATATTTAGAAAGAAATACATGTATTTGTATCAAAGCACAAATACCTGTATTTATACAAATACACGTATATATATAAATAATGTATTTGTGTTAAAATACAAATACCCAAAGGAGAGCAATATAATACTAGTATCAAAACTGTCTGTCTTTCAAACCTGCTAGTACTACTAAACTATTCGATTAAAGCACGTGTATAAATACACGTGTTCAATCGAACACCCGAGCGTATCAAAATACGCAAACTACACCGTTTCGCCTGAACCGTGAAACCCTCTGTGTGGGACTCTAAATACTCGACAATACACTGGCAGTAGGTTTAACCATAAGAACGTCAGTGGCACTAGCTGACATAACGGCTACCCAGGTATCTGTCGAAAGGAAGAGCAACACGATAACTCATCTAAAAACCCTACTGAGCCTATAAGTGACGTTTCCTTTACAGTCCCGTCTGTTCGTCAAAGGGTATCGCATACCGGGCATAGGAGGTAGTAAATGTTAGATCCCTAATAGCGCAACAAGTCATGTCGGTGTGGGACCCAATACAATCTGAAAAACTATTGGTGTACCTACTAATAAATCTCACTTGCCCTGTCCAAGGACTTGTAGTATTAGCCAACCATACATAGTGCGATATCAACTTCCAATACTGGGAGAGACGAAACCCTTCTATCACTTACTGCTACCAAGTGCTTCGGGACGGCACCCAACTACTACCTGTTTGCACGGCTCTTTAATGCCGTGGTAGGGTAGTAATCTAGGTTCACTGGGAACACACTTGAAACGAATAGTAATGTCAAGTCAACGGACTAACCTGCACTCATGTCACTGGAGAACTACTATCCGATGAAAGGTATAATACCAACCAGAAGCTCCCAACGAGTCCGTCCAGTATAACTCATAACCTAATGAGCATATGTATACTATCTTTGGTACCGTATACCAATGGCTGCAGAACAGGCCATCTCCCCTGACAGGGATATGAAAAGTATATACTAGTCTACTCTAGAGTATCGATACCATGTCTCGCTAATCCTACAACTATGGATAAGTTTAAGGATGTTCTTATAGACTACCCAGCTCCCACTGGTGCAACTGCCATCACAACGCTGGTAGTCAAACAAAAATCGTATGGGCTCTATCAACATTTATTAGTGATACGTTAAAATAAACATATGCACATTTTAAGATAGACACAAACCATATAACATATTATCATATTAAGCAAGACTGTTATATATCTGTATATATCCCAAGCTTACAAAATGTAATATACAATCCTGTACTATACAATAATGGTTTCTAGGACATATATCACTAACAATCTCCCACTTGCACTAAGGACATGTATTGGCGTATCGCAGATCTATCATCTCGAATAGCCTCTCAAACTACGTCTGAGGGATGGCTTTTGTGAGTGGATCTGCAGTGTTGTTCTCCATGTCTACTCTCCGCACCTCGATCTCCCAGCGATCCACATCTCCCTGATCAGGTGATATCGCCTCAAGATATGTCTGGACTTCTGATTGGATTGGTTCCTTTGTTAAAACTATAGCCCCATTGTTGTCACAAAACAAAATTTTTGGGTCAACAATGGACGAAACTACCTGAAGTTCTGTAATGAACTTCCTTATTCAGACTGCTTTTTTTGCGGCGTCACATGTAGCGATATACTCTGCCTCCATCGTCAAGTAAGCAACTGTGTCCTGTTTGGAGCTCTTCCAATAGACCGCCCCTCCATTGAGGGTGAATACATAATCCGACATGGATTCAGAGTCATCAATATCACTCTGGAAACTGAAGTCAGCAAAGGTCTAGATCTGGAGGTCTTTACTGCCGTATACCTAGAATATTTCCTTAGTCCTCCGTAGGTACATGAGAACGTTCTTTATTTCTATCCAGTGCTTCTCCCTAGAGTTCGACTGATACCTGCTTACCATGCTCAGTGCGTAAGCAACATCTGGTCTGATACACAACATTGCATACATTATAGATCCAACTGCTGAAACGTAGGGAATAACACTCATGCGATCCTTTTCCAAATCAATCTTGGGGGACATCTCTTTTGAGAGGGTAATCCCATGAGAAACAGGTAAATTACCGCGCTTGGAATCTTCTATACTAATTTTTTCAGTATTGTGTCAATGTATCTGGACTATGAAAGTCCCAACATTCTCTTAGATCTATCACCATAGATCCTGATCCCCATAATACAGGAGGCATCATCCAGATCTTTCATGGAGAACTTCTGTGAAAAGAAGATTTTGACTGATTGTAGCATAGGAATGTCATTTTCTATCAAGAGAATGGCATCCATGTACAAGACGAGTAATACCACAATTCTCGCTACAATCTTACTATAAATACATAGTTCATCTATATTTTTGATAAAGTCAAATTGTTTGACCATCTCATCAAAGCAGATGTTCCAACTCCGCAATGCCTGCTTTAATTCATAATAGATTTAAGCAACTTGCACACTCTTCCGCTGCTCTCACTCTCTATAAAGCCCTTTGGCTGATCTATATAAACACACTCTTCCAAATTTCCATTCAGAAAAGCGGTCTTTACGTCCATCTGCCAAATTTCATAATCATGGAAGGCAGCAATGGCAAGAAGGATCTAAATGGATTTAAGCATGCCTCTGGAGAAAAAGTTTCATCATTGTCCAAATCAGGTCTTTGACGAAAACCTTTTGCTACAGATCTAGCTTTATTGGTTTCAACTTTTCCATCTGCACCAATCTTCTTTATGAAGACCCATTTTTAGCCTACGGGTTTTATCCCTTGAGGTGTAACATCTAAAGTCCAAACTTTGTTGGTGTACATAAATTCTATCTCGGACCGCATTACATCCAGCTGCTTTACTGAGTCTCTGCTCGTAATGGCCTGCCGGAAACTAGTAGGCTCATCATCTTTGATGATGCAATCTTCTCTATCCCCGTCTATGAGAAAACCATAGTATCTCTCGGGCGGATGAGACTTCCTACTAGATCTGCAGAGTGGCGCAGGGACGTCCGGTTCTTTTGAAACTTCGATTTCCACCAAGATTTCAGTAATAGATTGTGATTCTGGAATTTCTTTCAGTTTTATTGCGCTCCCACTTATTTCTTTTTCAAGAAATTGAGTCTTAAGGAATTAGGCATGCCGAGAAACAATAACCTTTTGTTTCTCTGTGAGAATTCTTTGGGTATCCACAAACTTACATAATACTGATCGTGACTCGATTTTGTCTGCATGCTGCTTCTTAACAAAAGCTAGATATCCCCATATCTTAAGATACTTAAGATAGGGTTTCTTCCCACTCCACATTTCATATGGAGTGGTAGGCACTGACTTAGTTGGAACTTTGTTTAAAAGATATGCAGTGGATTCTAGTGCATAACCCCAGAATGATCGCGGTAACTCAGCATTACTCATCATAGAACGTTCCATATCTAATAAGGCGCGATTTCACCATTTCGATACACCGTTGTGTTGAGGTGTGTATGGAGGAGCAAGCTGAGAGAGAATTCCATTCTCTTTTAAATATCTCAGGAACTTGGCACTCAAATATTCACCATCCTGATCAGATTGAAATGTCTTGATACTTTTTCCTGTTTTTTTCCTACTTCAATCTTGTACTCCTGGAATTTCTCAAAGGTCTCGGATTTATGTTTCGTCAATAATACATGTCCATACCTTGAGAAATCATCCATAAAAGTAATGAAATAGAAATAACCACTTCTTGCAAGTGTAGACATTGGATCCCACACGTCGCTGTGTATGAGTCCTAAGAACTCGGTGGCTCTTACTCCGTGTCCAGTGAACAGAGTCTTTGTCATCTTTCTTTTGATACATGGTTGACAATTTGCATAAGATAGATATTCAAACGGATCCAAATATCTCTCTATTTGTAACTTTATCAACTGTGTTTCATTGACGTAACCTAGTCTACAATACCATAAGAAAACTTGATTTAATTCTGGAGTCTTTCTTTTGAGTGTGTTTTGGACATTGAAAACTGAATGTTGATTTAATACGTATATGGAGTTGTCTAGTGTACCAGACCCAATCAAACCATGATTAAGGTGAATGTTAACAATATCGCTTATAAATGTAAAATCATAACCTTCTTTAGATAGTAAAAATATAGAAATAATATTACATGTCAAATTTGGTACACAAAAACAGTTACGCAAAATCAAAATATTTCCACTTGTCAACCTTAAGTGATATTCCCCTACGGAAACAGCATCCATGCTTGCTCCGTTAGCAACTCTGAGGGTCATATCACCTGCCTTCAAAACTCTACAGCTTCTTAGTGCCTGCAATGAATTATAGATATGAGATCCTGAACCGGTATCCAATACCTAGGAAGTAGAGTTTATTGAAAAATAGTTTTCAATCATAAACACACCTGAAGCCGAAACCACAACTTACTTCGAATTATAGTTCTTGGCTTTCCAAACCTTGCAGTCCTTCTTCCAATGGCCTTTCTTGTGATAATATAAGCATTCTTCTTTTTCTACCGTTGGCCCCCCAATTTTTTCCATGTCCTCCCACTGTACCTTAGCGACTTCGGCTTGGTGGGGGCCTTTTTCTTCTTCTCCTTGGCTTTTGCCTTAGATCTAGAGGAAGAAGATTCTTCAATAAGCAGGGCGTGTGTCTTCCTGGTTTTCTTTAGGGTGACCTCTACACCTCTCAATATGTTGAGGAGTTCTGGAAGTGTAACTTCTTTCCTTTGAATATTGAAATTCAATATAAACTGGGTATAAGTAGAGGGTAGGGAATGTAGAATTAAGTCTTTATATAATTCGTTCTCCAACGCGGTCCCAAGGTCCTCGAGCTCTTCAATAAAGCTGATCATCTTAAGAACGTGGTCCCCTTCAGATAACCCGATAGCCAACCTCGCATGAAATAATTTTCTTGAGGTCTCGTATTTTGCGATACGAGATTGCTCTCCATATAAATCCTTGGTATACAGGAGATGGAAGCTAAGTCCATCTTCTCGTGCCACCTGGTGTTCATTATCCATAGAGGCCAGCATGAGGCACTTGGCTTTCGCACTGTCTATTTCCCATATCTTACGTATTATATTCGCGATGGTGGAATTTGGACCTGGGACGGCGGGGCCTTTAATAGTAAGGAGGTAGCCCAACTTATCATAAGTAATGGCCATCTGGACAATCCTTAGCCAATCTTTATAGTTTGGTCCCGTCAATATATTTTTATATAATAGTAATTTAAACCCGGTCATCTTGGTCGCTATAATTAGGAGAGAGAGAGAGATTGGTTTTTAGTTTATCTAAACAGGATGGCTCCCACTGTTTCCTCTAATTCTCCTTTAAACCATAAAAGAAGAACTGGTCGGATTAATCGCACCCTACAATTCTTGCTTTAACCCTTCAGCCAGGCTAGTGTCGGTATTTTGATGGAGCTTTTACAACGCTTTCGCGATATTCCTTAATTAAATAATCTCTTTTCTCTGGAGGCGTAACCCCGCTGACACCTTTATAGATACCTACCGAGTTTATAGCATTAATCGTAAGGTGAAAAACTCTCTCGAAGTGTAATAATAATTATTTGCGGTGGGATCGGGATTCAACTATCATTGTGTGATAAATTTGAAGGAATCCTACCAAAATCATCACACTCAAGATGGTATGCAAAACTAGCAAGTTTGCTTTTCCTTTGAAACTCCCGATATGGATTTTTGCCCCAGGCGCTTATGATGTTGACGAAGGCTAAAATATCATAAGATACAATTCAAGTTCTACCCGTCATTGTCCAGGCTAACCTAGACCCATTCGTACAAACCCTTGATGAAGGCCAAAATAGCTGTACGCCTGTCCTAAAGTAATGCATCTATCTATACTACATACGAATACCTTATAGCTACCAATCACTATGCCCTGGCGAAGGTCAAAAACATAGCTTGAATACTAGTAGATACCCATCTGAAATGATGGAGGGCTACGGCTGGTTTTGGCGAAAACCGTGAACGTAATGAACTTGATATGGTCGAAGGAACCTTAAAAGCTTTTAAAATGAGTAGTTTAGGCTCCGCATTTAAAAATTGTTTTTAAAGAAAACCGAGTAGTTTTTAAATTGTTCCAACGATTTAATATTTTGGTTTGTTTTCTTTGCACTAATCAAAATTAATGTGGTCCCATCAATTAACCCTATCATTGCAGAAGAAACAAAAATAGAAAGTACGCTTATACCATCTGAATTCGCCATGGGCCCCGGATCTTCACTGTAAGGTTACTTAACTTACAGCAGGGCGGGGGCTGGACTAGCGCGGGTGCAAAATAAAAGCAACATTTATTATCTATAATCTATATATAGCCGTTCGTCTCACACAATAATTGTCATCACAGATCACAGCAGAAGCAATACATATGAAAATATTGGATATGCTAGGATTTCTGTGTTTCGTTTTATCCTCTAACGAAAAACAATCCCACGGTCGTGATGAATAGTCAAACCCTCACCCTAGAGCCCTACGGGTGCGGCAAACTACCTGCCAAATCTCCGAAGTGAAGCAACCTCTCTCAATGAAATGAGTAGGCCACTCGGTACTTCAAGAACCCGATAGTCTGTGCACCCCACCTTGAGCCTATCCTAGGTGCAATAAAAGTAAATGAATAATACAACAGTGGCTACAACCTCAACCCGGATGTGCCCCACAAAAGAATATTACATCACTTTACAAATACATGAATGAAAGAAAAGAACACTTTTCTCATATCCCCCGGCTATTCAACATGACGATCCAATACTTCATATCCACAAACCATCGCAAAAAAGATACAAGATATGTGCAAGCCCTACTAATTGACGTATAGCAATTAGTCGACGTTTAGAAACACATATACAAATGTAAAACAAGCAACAATGTTAAAATTTTGATTTTGAAATACTTTGTATTGCCCAAGCACAAAGATAACACAATATGAAATTTGGGTAAAAACAAACGATACCATAAATCTTAAATCCAAGAGTACAAAACACCACAAGAAGCACGAGACCTAAGTCCCCAGAAAACCCATCCATGGCGGGAAAAAAAATAATTTCTGGCGGTTTTTTCTTGGACTGAGTGCCTCGTTTTTCTCTAGTGTTCTAATTACAATATAAAGAGCATTCCGCAATTGTTTAAAAAAAATTTATATGCTCAGAAAAATTCGACAGAAACTTGGATATAGGTTTTATCGATATGAAGTTATTTCGGTTACGAAACTCTAAAATTTTTCTACAATTTAGTTAAGGTTTGGGTAGACTCTGATACCAATGTAAGTGCGTGGTGCTCCTTGGCGTAACTACAACTGCTATGCGAAATCAAAAACTTTAAAATCTTCAGCACTACACACTTGAAACCCTAGAATACAAGCCCAAACACTAAACTATACTACACTAACTAGAGTTTTAGCTACTAAGTTAGTATAAAAACCTTTATAGTCGGTCCTTCGGGTTTTGAGTGGTTGACTCCTTGAGCTCCTAGGGTTGATAGAACGAGCTTTTGAAGTCGATCTCCCGTGTCGAAGACGATCCACCCGAGAATGTCGATTCAAGCGATAGCTTCTACGAAGCAACTAAAGATCGAGTCTTTCTAGAACAAGATGCTTAGAGGGTGTAGTTTATAAATAATATGCTTTCTTTTCTTTTCTCAAAACTCAAGAATAGAAGTGAGGAAGAAGATGAAGAATGATGGCAACTCAAGAAAAATATCAACCATTTGATAAAAATCCTACACTCTCACAATTCTTATCTCTTCAAACTAAAAACAAAATAAATGGGTGAGTGGGTTGTGACTCACTAGTGTGAGTCACAAGCCCACACAACTCTAGAAGAGATAAGAACAAAAGAGAGTGTAGAAAGAGACCACCTCACCATGGTATATATACACATACAAATACTTGTATGTGTTCCCCTCCGAACGACGGCCGAGACGTGAGAGACGTCTTGCCTGAGGTTCGGGGAAGATGCTATTTGGTATTATCCGTCCACCTCTCCGAAGATGCCAAGTTGATTTATGGCACCGTGTATCGGAGGTTTAGACAGATGCGGCCGATGTAGCAGACTTCGTCAAATTCCCCCTCGCTTGAGGGGTTTTTGATTGTGGGGACGCTCTTCCCTGCAGGCGCAAGCCCCTGCAGTTAATTATGCTACCGCGTCGCGGTAACAACTTTCTCCTTCTCCAGATGTTCACCTCATGTCGTGTGTGTTTGTTTTGTTTGTGGTTGCCCGTGGATTGTATACGGAGACTAATTTATGTCATCGCCCGTAGAACGTGGATTAGTCCAAATCCGTGTTTACTTAGATTTGGGTTTGGGGTTTTGGTTTAAGGATATGTTAGCCGTATTTGAGGCTAAGATCAACTTAAACGTTTGTTAAGGATACGTTAGCCTAATCTCCAGACTAAGATCAACTTAACAGGATCGTTTAGATCCCACAAGAGAGCATTTTGGCTCTATCATTCCAGTTTAGGGATATAGTTGTACATTGCCAGTTTAAGGACGTGGTGGTCCATCATTCCCAATTAGAGACGAAGATTGGTTTAAGGACGTTTTGATCCACGAGTTTAAGGACCCCGCAGTCCGTACCAATGTATGGTTGTCGGGACCCATCACCTCTCTGACGACGTTGAGGGATTACAATGACAGATGTCAGAGGAGTTCAGAGATGTACCCTTGAACCGGATGTAAATTGATTTAAGAGAGCAGTCAGGCTCAGTCAATTTAATTTGAGGACTTACGGTCATGATTGGGCTAAGTCCAGTTGAAGATGTTCAACATTTTCATTTGTCTTTGGCCTATTAGGCCTATGCTAAGGCTTTGCCCCAGTTTAATAATACACTGCATTTTATTTTGGCCTATAAGGCCTTTTTGATTTGAGCTCTGTCCCCTTTATAATGCAAAGCATTTGTTCTGGGTCCATTGGACCTCTTAATTGGGCTCTGCCCCTTTTAAAATTAATGCATTGCATTTTATTAGGCCTGTTAGGCCTTTTTTAATTGGGCTCAGTCCTTCTTTAAAAAATGCAGAGCATTGATTAAACTGACAGAGTGCCACGTGGCATGTCAGGCGCTTTGCGCCAATTAATGAGCGCAAGCGCATGTGGAGGTGACACGTGTCACTCTCTGGTGAGCGCAAGCGCATTGCGCTGCGCCAGTGCGCTGCGCTGTTGCGCTGCGGACACGTGGCGCGCTTTGGTGAGTTGCGTTAATTTAAAAGAGCAGTGCTCTATTTTAAAAGCGCACAGCGCAAATTGTTTTTGAGCTGACACGTGGTGCGCTCTGGTGAGTTGCGCCAACCTGAGAGCGCAACAATGCAGATTTTTCAAGTGCAGGGCACTGTTTTATTATCTTGATCCAATTTTGGATCAAAGAAAAGAATCCAAAGATTCCAGAACCGAGGGTTCAACAAAAGGCAATGCCTTTATTATTAATATATATTTTTTTTATTGAAGATCTTTAATCTTGTTCATAGATCAATGATCTTTTTAGAAAAAACTCTTCTTTTATTCAAAGGTTTTTACCTTTTTCTTTTCTGAGCTCTTCTCAAATTTTCTTTTAGAGGAGTTCTGTGTCTCTCTCCGTTTCTTCTGTTGATCTGTTTTTTAGACTTGGGGTTTAGGGGCCTTTCTATAGTGCCAATTAGTTTGTTAAATTGGTTAGAAAGATCTTTCTCTGAGTGATTTGGGGATTTTCCCCCACCGTTGGATCTTTGATCCAAGGACTTCTGTTTTACAGAAGACAATCTTCTTGTTTTAACAAGATCAGAAAGATCTTTCAGAATTTTAATTCTGTTTAGCGCAAACGCACATGTGCTTGACACGTGTCGCGCAGCACAGAGCGCAGCGCAACTGCGCTGCCACGTATCGCGCAGCGCAGAGCGCAAGTCACCTGAAGCGTTGCTTCCTTTATTTTTAATTTTAACTTTAATTTTCAAGACAGAGCTTTGCTCTGATTGGGGGAAACAGAAGCGTTGCTTCGTTTCCCGCCTTGGAATTTGAACAGAGCTTTGCTCTGATTGGGGTAAACAATGCGCCCCCCACCATTGCGCTTACGTGGCCCCCAAACGTGAGCGCAGCGGTTGCAGAATTCCAACCTTTGCGACAATTTTTGGAAGTTGAAAGGGCATTTGATGCCTATAAATAGGACCTTTGGTCCTCAACAGATGATTATCATCTTCAAGATTTTTAATTTTCAGAACTTCTGAGCTTTGCTCTTGCTTTCAAGAACTCTTAAGAGTTAGAACTCTAGAAAAAAAAAATTTGGTAAAAATTAACCTAGATTAATTTAGATTAATTTAAATTAATTTCAAGAGCTTTGCTCTTAATAGATCCCTGATCCAAAGAAGACCCATTTAGAGTTTCATTTAGCAGAGCTTTGCTCTAAAAGGATCTAAAGAGAACTAAAGAGAACCCTGTTAGGATTTCATCAATAGAGTTCTGCTCTCTGAAAGATTTCATTTATAGTTTCTTGATTCATTAATGGAGTTTTGCTCATTTTAAATCATATAGCAGAACTCTTAAGAGTTGCTGATTTTTGTCGATCTTCTTTTATAGGAGAGATGGACGCCCACATGTACGATCTCGACGAGATTATCTCCTACGGGGACATCCGCCGACTCGGCCGTTCCCAAAATCGAGAATTTACTAATGCCGAATGTGCCGAGATCATGAATCGCTTCGACGCATACAACGGTCAACTGCTTCCCCGACGTTCCTCTCTCCTGAAGCTTATCGTGGGAGCCATCTGGGAAGCGCTTCCCTTATTCTGTTCCGGTGTGCCGCTTAGGGCGTTGGATGCCGTCGAGGATAAGGTGCACTCGGTGTACCTGATGAACTTAATCTCGAAGAGACAGCGAGAAAATCTTGTCGATCTCCTACACCATGCCTTCCGACAGTCTGCCATACTTTCTTCTTATTGGAGGGAGGAGGACATCAGTGAGGACCCCGACGCTCGTGCTCACGAAAGAAAGCACACCAGGATGGTTCGCCAGGCTTGGAAAGTCTTAGATAAGGTTACTTTCGAATTCCTCAACCCATGTCCTGGGTCCGAGGTTATACCGTTGTAAACATTTTAATAATGTTGTTGTTTATTTCTTTATGATTGTAAGAACCCTTTGCAATATGAATAGAAAATTTCTTATTTCATCTTGTCTTATTTCTCATTCTGAGTCTTGTGCCCATGCATGAATGAGTGTGTCTCGAACGCTTGATCAAATGCACATCGGATGTTTTTTCTGTCGCTTTCTTCTTTCTTTTATTCTCAGCATGTTACTTTAGCGAACATGGTCGACAGATGATAGCGCGAGCATCCTGTTTTGGTTTCTTCAAGAGGTAGCAATGGCTTAGGCCGCAGGTTCAAATCTGTTGCCTAAGACTTTTCAACTCCATGAGCCGTGAGGGTCTCATAGAGACTTTTCTCCCTACGGATCGAGAGGATCTCGTAGGTGTATTTTCTCCTTAGGTGTTTTCTCTTATAAGTCGTAAGGATCCTATAAGAGAATTTTTCCCTCTTACGAGTCGAGAGGACCCGTAAGCGGTTGTTTCTATCCTTGTCGAGATTCGACTTTGGAGAATGAGACCCATGGATAGTATGCAAGAGACCGTTTTGGGCCGACTTGCAGGGTCCCAGTGCTTAGGAAACAGGTTTTTTAATCCCTACTGCCTAAGGCTTTATCTCACGAGTCGAGCCGCATCGAGAAGTTCTCGCAAAGACATCAATTTCCTCACGAGTCGAGACGAATCGAGCATTTCTCGCAAGGATGTCCTAACGTCACAGTTAACCTCTGCTTTTTACGACAGAGGTCCGTTAGGGTCTGTGGTACTTAGGGTTTTGGCCGTCGTACCGTCGCGTTGGCTGATATATTCCTCGATATGCAATCTTGCTGTTCGAGTAGATTTACGATTGTCGTGTCTCTGATCCCTTCGGGGGCTGGACAAGACGTCTTCAAGTAATCTTCCAGGTAGTATTACCGTCGAAAGAGCAAGCGTAGGGATATTACATGTCACTTTTTACTTGAGATTAGGCTCATTTTGGAGAGCCCTGATGAGTCATAACCACTCCGCGCTGGTGTGGGATGATCTCCGATAGTCTTTCAGGCTTTATATGACTTGCCGTCAAGACCCTGAAGCTAGGAATTTGGCCTTTGCTTCGTTTGCTGACATTGCGTCCTCTATATCGAGACGAATGTCGCGGTTGTCTCTAGGTTGTTGGTGAACCGTAGAGGTTTGGAACTAGGGATTTTGCCGTGGCTCCGCTGTTTGATGATGTCGCGTCTGCTGTGTCGAGACGAACGTCGAGGTGGTGACCATTTCGCACTGGTGTGAGATGATCTCCGGTTGTTTTTCAGGCTTTATATGACTTGCCGTTAAGACCTTGAAGCAAGGAATTTGGCCTTTGCTTCATTTGTTGACATTGCGTCCTCTATATCGAGATGAAGGTCGCGGTTGTCTCTAGGTTGTTGGTGAACCGTAGAAGTTTGGAACTAGGGACTTTGTCGTGGCTCCGCTGTTTGATGATGTTGCGTCTGCTGTGTCGAGACTCACGTTGAGGTGGAGCTGGGATTTTTCCATCACTCTGCTTTACTGACCATGGGGTCTTTTGTTGACGTTGTATCTGCATCTTGCTGGACTGCGAAGGAACGCCTTTGTTGATTCTTTAGGCTATAGATATTGCCGTTAAGATTTGGAACTAGGGACTATGTCGTGGCTCCGTTTCATTGCGACTCTGAGGTCGGTTGTTGACGTCATGTCTGCATCCGGTTGGAGTGAGGAGAAACACCGTTAGCAATCTCTAAGTTGTCGATATCGACGTCGAGACCCTGAAGCTAGGGATCTTCTTTTGCTCCGTTTGTTGACATCGTGTCTGCAATATTGCGACAAATGTCGAGGTTGTCTCTAGGTTGTCTATGAACCGTCGAGATTTGGCTTCGCTTTCTGGTGGAGCCTGTTGGGAAGGTATGGTTCCCTCTTTGTTTGTGCCCCTGGATTGTATACAGGGATCGATGTGATCTCACCTGTAGGGCAGCAGTTTCATTCATTTTTTTATTATTATTTTCTTTCCGCGATGCTATATCATTTCATCTTTATATCGCGAAAGTCGCGATTGCCCCATCATTTCGGATATTTTTCACGGTGCCCAATCATTTCGGCTATTTATTTTGTTTTTACTTGCTGCTTTTTATTGAGAGCTACCCAATCATTTCGGCTATTTTGCATATATACATTTTTACTTGCTGCTTTTTTATTGCAAGTTGCCCCATCATTTCGGCTATTTCATATGCATTTTTGACTCGTTGATTTTTTTTTATCGCGAGTGTGGAACTTGGAATCTAATGCCAATCCTGGCATCAGCATCGCTACAACTGGAATATTGCCAGGAGCGAATCATCATTTTCCATGAAAGGACTTAGAATTTGATACCCGTTTAGGCATCAGCATCGCTACAACTGGGATATTTCCAGGAGCGAATCATCATTTGCCTTGAAAGGGCTTGGAATTTGATACCGGTTTAGGCATCAGTATCGCTACAACTGGGATATTGCCAGGAGCGAATCATCATTTGCCTCTGTCGACGTTGAACAAAGGTGGCTTAGCGAACAGGGTTAGGATTCCGTCGACTAAGGCTTTTGACTTCATGAGCCATAAGGGTCTTACAAAGGTATTTCTCCCTACAAGTCGTGAGGATCTCGTAGGTGTGTTTTCTCCTTAGGGATCGTGAGGATTCCTAAGTGTATGTTCCCCTGTAATTCGTAAGGATCTTACAAAAAGATTTTCTCCTTATAAGTCGAGAGGACTTACAAGGGTTGTTCACCGTATGGACATATCCCCAATCACGGGTGGGACTTGGTTAGGGAAATGTTTGTTCTCGCCCGTGGATTGTATACAAGGGTCAGTATTGAGCCGCTTGTAGGGCACTATCGAAGGTTGTGGGAGTTGCTTAAGAACAGGTTCAGGTCTCTGTGACTTAAGACTTTCAAATCTTATAAGCCGTAAGGGTCCCATAAGAGAATTCTCCTTACGAGTCGTGAGGATCTCGCAAGTGTAATTTCTCCTTAGGAATCGTGAGGACTCCTAAGTGTGTTGCTCCCTTGTGAGTCGTAAGGATCTCACGCGGGTGGTTTCTCCTTATAAAGTCATGAGGACCCTGTAAGTGTCTTTTAATGAGGTTGTGCCCTTTCGGGTTTTCACAAACACTCGCCGGTAGTCCTGCTGTTTTTACTCACGGAGCTCTTTCGGGTTTTCATCCGTGCCCATTTTGCTTATGGACATACCGTTTTTTTTTGAACGAGGTTGCGCCCTTTCGGGTTTTCACGAACACTCGCCGGTAGCCCTACTGTTTTTACTCATGGAGCCCTTTCGGGTTTTTATCTGTGCCCATTTTGCTTATGGACATACCGTTTTTTATTTTTTTATTTTTTTATTTTTTTTACGTCGGCTTGAAAATGGGTTGGGAGTAGTTTAACGACATTTCGGTCATTTGCAAGTTTTAGGACATTGCGGTCCGCCGTTGCCGTATTTGAGGCGAATTTCTAGTTTACGGACTTTTCGGTCCACAACTAGTTTTAGGACGTAGAGGTCCGTCATTAGTTTAAAGACGTTTCGGTCCGCCGTCGCCGTATTTGAGGCGAATCTCTAGTTTACTGACTTTTCGGTCTATGGGGCTTTCTTTATGACTGAGCATGATGCCCCCGGCGTGTCCACCTTTCTCGGAGCATGTGGTTGTGGCGGGCTCACCTTCCAGTTCTCGGACAACGTGAACTTGCCCTGTTGGTATTGGTCTTCAACCCAGTTTTTGAAAACGTAGCAGTTTTCGATCAGATGGCCCAATACTTGGAGGTAAGGGCAGTAATTAGGATTGTTGACATCATTCAGTTGTAGCTGTTGTTTCGGCTCCGGTAGAGTAATAAGGCCGTTGCGCACTGCTAGCTCGAACAGTTTCCTTGTTTCATCCCGGGGAAATGAGTAAAGACGTTTCAACTTCTCATAGAGGGGTTGCCGCTTGTTGATTCGGCAAACAACCGGTCTAAGGCCACTCGATTGCTGTTGAGTGTTGGCTACGAGGGCTGTTTTTTCCTTTCCTTTATCTTTTTTGCTCGATCCTTTGTTTGCGGGGCCGAGATTCTTTCCGGGTAGCGTGCGATTGCACGGCTGAATATTCTTGCAACTCCTCAATTCTTTCGTTTTTGAAATGGATTCCTTGAGGAGAGGGTTGAGGCCGGCTTCTTCGTCAGATTCGCTTCCAAAGGTGATAACTTGCGATCCCTTGGTGTCGGCTATATGACAGTCGTCGGCGGCTCTTTTGTGCTCATCTGTCGCATTTTTCTGATGTCCACGAGTTTCACGCTTTGTCCTGTTGAAGTGTTGCTTTTGAGCGACGTACCCTTGCCACCAACACTTAAAGGAGTTACAGTCTTCAGTAGGATGTGCGATTTTCTGATGATATAAGCAGAAGTTAGGATGCACGTCCGCTTCATCAAGATGTATACCACCAGGAGAATTTTCTCTGAAAGAGGGCAGCTTCATCCCCATTGATATAGCTTTGGCAAATCGTTTACTTATCTTGATCCTGCTTTCATTTTCCTGGTGTACTCGTATTTGTTGGGCAATATAATCGTCCAGTGTGGCCTTAGAGATTGTTTCTTCCTTGGCTGCTGAAAGAGCCGGTAGAGGATTCGATGTTTTTCCTCTGTCATCTTCAAGGACGATCGGAGGATCTTCGGTTGGGGGATACGGCTGTATCATCATCCCGACCATGTCTTGAAAGAGAAGCGCCATTTGTTTTATATTGGCAGCTTGTTCTGCTGCTTCTCTTTCTTTCTTTTCGAGGACTCTGCGTAAGAAGTCAGCGTTAGTTTCTCGTTCATGACGTTGTTCTGATGATGCCTCCGGGCTTTCTTTTGGCCCGGTGAGTGCAGCCATTGCAGTCATCATCTCCTGAAGCTTCTGTTGCTGCTCCTGGGCTTTCGTCACGGATCGGGTGAGCGGTCGGTGACCCGTCGAAGCACGGCTTTCCCCCTTTCCGGAAGCCAGATAAACAGTGTGCACCACCATACCCCCAGACTTAGGGTGTTTATGCTCAGCGCATTTACGGTTCGCCATGTTCACAGGGGCTTTTTGTGGCCTCCTTTTCTTTTGAGTGGTTGGAGTTGAGGGGGCCGTTGTAGTGGGCACCCAAGTAGCTGTTGCTTTTTGTGGCTTGACGGAGTAATCCTTCTCCTGCCGAACCTTCATCTTTTTTTGTTGGTGGAGATAGTTTTCATCAATCACCGACTCTTGGATCTGTCGCCAGACCTTGTAAATTTTACAGGACAGCCGTTGAGGGGGCTGCTCCAGCTTCGCCTTTAGGGATTTCACCATAGGTGGAGGAGATCTTTTCAGCACAGCAGTTGGCGAATTCCTGCGCATCTTGTTAAGTAGTTTAAAGCTGTTCCTGGTTGGAACAGCAGCATCGATCCCCACCGTTGGAGCTGGCGGAGTTATCCCAGAGGGGGAGTTGCCTCCAGCCTGCCTCACTCGGCGCCAGTGGCGACGTCGAGCGTGTCTTGCGGATGGAGTTGTTTCAGCTATAAGGGTGACTTCGTCGTGCCCCCTGCTTTGAGGAGAGACTGTTATTGGTGCTAGCCTGTCGGAGACACCCGTTGAGAAGCAATGTCTAATCTGTCAAAGACAGACCTCTGGACAGGGGAAGCAGCTTTGAGGACCTTGCCTGGAGAAGAAACCGGAATGGCCAGCTTTGTAAAAACTGACTTCTTGGAAGGAGGAGCCTTCCCCATGATTTCGCCCGCTTGAGCCGGGATGGCTATCCGCTTTGGGAAGGCAGCTTCGGGTATCGCGGGCTTGTAGACGTTCTGGCCCACTCTGTTGAAAACTGAAGTGTTGGAGTTGGGCGACCCGTTGAGAGGGGCCGCGGCAGTGGTAAGTCGATCAAAGACCGACTTCTTTGGGGCTTCTTGCAATGTCATTGGGGAATTGAAGCTCATCGGTGGGAGCATGGTCCTGAAGAATAGTCCAGTGGTGGCTTGAGTTACTTGCTCCACTGGATTTTGAAAAGGGAGGCCGCTTGGGGCCCATAAGTCACTCCTCCAGCAAGGACGAAGCGAGAGTTGCAGTTGCAAGCAGTGCAGTTTGAAGCCATTGATCTTTTGTTTTCTGCACAGAGCAAGACACCAAATCTTAGTACCTCGAATCCACAGGCAACCACAGCAAACCGTGATTCGTTCGCGAACACGACACACGAAGTGTGGAGTGGAAAGAGTAAAAGGTTCCACCGGGCATGCCAGAATCTGTTCCCCTCCGAACGGCGGCCGAGACGTGAGCGACGTCTTGCCTGAGGTTCGGGGCAGATGCTATTTGGTTTTATCCGTCCACCTCTCCAAAGATGCCAAGTTGATTTATAGCACCGTGTATCGGAAGTTTATACGGATGCGGCCGATGTAGCAGACTTCGTCAGATTCCTCCTCGCTTGAAGGGTTTTTGATTGTGGGGACACTCTTCCCTGCAGGCGCAAGCCCCTGCAGTTAATTACGCTACAGCGTCGCGGTAACAATTTTCTCCTTCTCCAGATGTTCACCTCGTGTCGTGTGTGTTTGTTTTGTTTGTGGTTACCCGTGGATTGTATACGGAGACTAATTTATATCGTCGCCCGTAGGACGTGGATTAGTCCAAATCCGTGTTTACTTAGATTTGGGTTTGGGGTTTTGGTTTAAGGATACGTTAGCCGTATTTGAGGCCAAGATCAACTTAAACATTTGTTAAGGATACGTTATCCTAATCTCCAGACTAAGATCAACTTAACAAGATCGTTTAGATCCCACAAGAGAGCATTTGGGCTCTATCGTTCCAGTTTAGAGACATAGTGGTCCATTGCCAGTTTAAGGATTTGGTGGTCCATCATTCCCAATTGGGGACGAAGATTAGTTTAAGGACGTTTTGATCCACGAGTTTAAGGACCCCGCAGTCCGTACCAATGTGTGGTTGTCGGGACCCGTCACCTCTCTGACAACGTTGAGGGATTACAACGACAGATGTCAGAGGAGTTCAGAGATGTACCCTTGAACCGGATGTAAATTGATTTAAGAGAGCAGTCAGGCTCAGTCAATTTAATTTGAGGACTTACGGCCATGATTGGGCTAAGTCCAGTTGAAGATGTTCAACATTTTCATTTGTCTTTGGCCTATTAGGCCTATGCTAGGGCTTTGCCCCAGTTTAATAATGCACTGCATTTTATTTTGGCCTGTAAGGCCTTTTTGATTTGAGCTCTATCCCTTTTATAATGCAGAGCATTTGTTCTGGGTCCATTGGACCTCTTAATTGGGCTCTGCCCCTTTTAAAATTAATGCATTGCATTTTATTAGGCCTGTTAGGCCTTTTTTAATTGGGCTCAGTCCTTCTTTAAATAATGCAGAGCATTGATTAAACTGACAGAGTGCCACGTAGCCTGTCAGGCGCTTTGCGCCAATTAATGAGCGCAACGCATGTGGAGGTGACATGTGTTACGCTCTGGTGAGCGCAAGCGCATTGCGCTGTGCCAGTGCGCTGCACTATTGCGCTGCTGACACGTGGCGCGCTCTGGTGAGTTGCGCCAATTTAAAAGAGTAGTGCTCTATTTTAAAAGCGCACAGCGCAAGTTGTTCTGGAGCTGACACGTGGTGCGCTCTGATGAGTTGCGCCAACCCGAGAACGCAACAATGCAGATTTTTCAAGTGCAGGGCACTGTTTTATTATCTTGATCCAATTTTGGATCAAAGAAAAGAATCCAAAGATTCCAGAACCGAGGGTTCAACAAAAGGCAATGCCTTTATTATTATTATATATTTTTTTATTGAAAATCTTTGATCTTGTTCTTAGATCAATGATCTTTTTAGAAGAAATTCTTCTTTTATTCAAAGATTTTTACCTTTTTCTTTTCTGAGCTCTTCTCAAATTTTCTTTTAGAGGAGTTCTATGTCTCTCTCCGTTTCTTCTTTTGATCTATTTTTTAGACTTGGGGTCTAGGGGACTTTTTATAGTGCCAATTAGTTTGTTAAATTGGTTAGAGAGATCTTTCTCTAAGTGATTTGGGGATTTTTCTCCACCGTTGGATCTTTGATCCAAAGGCTTCTATTTTACAGAAGACAATCTTCTTGTTTTAACAAGATCAGAAAGATCTTTCAGAATTTTAATTCTGTTTGGTGCAAACGCACCTGCGCTTGACACGTGTCGCGCAGCGCAACTGCGCTGCCATGTGTCGCGCAGTGCAGAGCGCAGCGCAACTGCGCTGCCATGTGTCGCGCAGTGCAGAGCGCAGCGTAACTGCGCTGGCGCAAGTGCACTGCCACGTGTCGCGCAGCGCAGAGCGCAGCGCAACTGTGCTGCCACGTGTCGCGCAGCGCAGAGCGCAAGTCACCTGAAGCGTTGCTTCCTTTATTTTTATTTTTCACTTTAATTTTCAAGACAGAGCTTTGCTCTGATTGGGGAAAACAGAAGCGTTGTTTCATTTCCTGCCTTGGAATTTGAACAGAGCTTTGCTCCGATTGGGGTAAACAGTATGTATATAATCAAGTATACCAAACCCGTATTTATAATAAATACGTATACCGTATTTCTACCAAAATACGAAAACCGTATTTATAACGAAAATTTCTAAATATGCATATTCATATTTAGAAAGAAATATATGTATTTGTATCAAAGCACAAATACCCGTATTTATACAAATACACGTATTCGTATAAATACCGTATTCGTGTTAAAATACAAATACCTTAAAGAGAGCAATATGATACTAGTATCAAAACTAGCTGTCTTTCAAACCTGCTAGTACTACTAAACCGTTCGATTAAAGCACGTGTTTAAATACACGTGTTCAATCGAACACCCGAGCGTATCAAAATACGCAAACTACATCGTTTCTCCTGAGCCGAGAAACCCTCTGTGTGGGACTCTAAACACTCGACAATACACTGGCAGTGGGTGTAACCATAATAACGTCAGTGGCACTAGC
Source organism: Agapanthus africanus (assembly GCA_030015575.1). NCBI lineage: Eukaryota > Viridiplantae > Streptophyta > Magnoliopsida > Asparagales > Amaryllidaceae > Agapanthus > Agapanthus africanus. Next base: position 463,916,213 of record JASDDO010000001.1, read on the forward strand.
TGTACATAACAGCTACCCAGGTATCTTTCGAAAAGAAGAGCGACACGATAACTCATCTGAAAACCCTACTGAGTCTATAGGTGACATTCCCCGTACAGTCTGGTCTGTTCGTCAAAGGGCATCGCATATCGGGCCTAGGAGGTGGTAAACGTCAGACCCCTAATAGAGCAACAAGTCGTGTAGTTGTGGGACCCAATACAATCTGAAAAACTACTAATGTACCTACTAGTAAATCTCATTTTCCCTGGCCAAGCACTTATAGTATTAGCCAACCGTATATATCGCGATATCAACTCCCAATACTGAGAGAGACGAATTCCTTCTATCACTTTCTGCCACCAAGTGCTTCCGGATGGCACCCAACTACTACCTGTTTGCATGACTCTTTACAGTCGTGGTAGGGTAGTAATCTAAGTACAATGGGAACACACTCGAGACGAATAGTGATGTCAAGTCAACGGACTAACCTGTACTCATGTTACCAGAGAATTGCTATCCGAAGAAAGGTATAATACCAACCAGCAGTTCCCAGCGAGTCCGTCCAGTATAACTCATAACCTAATGAGCACATGTATACTATCTTTAGTACCGTATACCAATAGTTGCAGGATAGGCTATCTCCCTACATAGAGATAAGAAACGTATATACTAGTCTACTCTGGAGTATCGATTCCCTGTCTCGATAATACTATGACTAGGGACAACTTTAAGGATGTGCTTATAGACTATCCGGCCCCCACTAGTTGACTGACATCACAATGCTGGTAGTCAAGCAAAGATCTTACCGGCTCTATCAACATGTATTAGCGATATATTAAAAAAACATATACACATGTTAAGATAGATACAAACCAGATAGCATACTGTCATATTGAGAAAGACTGTTATATATATGTATATATCACAAGCTTCCAAAATATAATATACAATCCTGTACTATACAATAATGGCATCTGGGGTATATATCACTAATATACACTAGTCTACTTCGGAGTATCGATACCCGGTCTCGATACTCTCTCGACTAAGGACATTTAAGGATGTGCTTATGGACCACCCAGCTCCTACGTATATGATCGCCATTATAATGCTGGTAGTCAAGCAATAATCCTACGAGCTTTATCAAAACGTATACACATAATGACAAAGACAAATCAGATAATATATTATCATCTCAAGTAAGATTGTTCTGCCTATATAGATCCTCTTTCAATTATCATAATCGCCTACTTGCAATTACAATAATTTCCATAAGAGCACTATATCCAACATCTTCACACTTGCCCAGAGTGAGAAGTGTTACCCCAGATCAGGACCCACCCTATTTCGAGAATATTGCGGACATCTAGATCAGCGATGTCAGCGCTATCTTTTCCTTTAACTCTATCTGATTAGCTGTATCCTTGATGAGATAGACTTGTTTTCATTGCATTCTGAATCATTTAGATATGATAGATTTAGTTATTAGGATTCTTATTACTTGTGCTATATTTACTGCTTACCATGTACTGCTAGAAACCGAAGTGTGACTACGGCAGAATTATTCCTTGACCATAGGAGCATGGTGTTGGGAAGAGTTATAGGGTCGCTACACTAGCGGACTGTGGTAGAATGATCAACAAAAAAATATCAAGAACATAACACCATTTACCAAGCCCAAAAACATTCAAGTTCAAGTAGTTATAAAAAAAAGAGTAAGTTTGTGTGCTACAACCTTTGTAGCGTGTTGGTCATCTCTCTTTGGACTCCGACTAGTCTCCATATGGTTCAGAGCAAGCTTGCATGATGTTCTCCTCGTCGAAAATGATCCACCTTGAAGTAGTACAACACAAGTTTCCACTTCACTAACAAAAGTTGAAGCAACTACCTAAACTAATTTGCTAAAAATGTTTAAGTAGATGATGTAGTAATTTTTCTCACAATTTTTCCTCTCTTTTCTTTTTCTTCTTGCTTGAATAGAAACTCAAGAGAAAGAAGAAGGAGATTAGAATGGCTAAGGATCAAGATGATAACATAAAAATATGCATGCTTATTTTTAAAGATAAAACAAAAATAAGTCATTTATTTCTACACAATTCAAAAGAAATGACTCATTTCTTTTATCCAAAAAAATAAATACAAAATCATTTGTTCTCATCTTAGTCCTATGTAATTCTTATACATACAAACTATATGTGTAATCACACATGACAAAGTGTAATAATAATATTTATATCAAATATAAATATTATTAAAGAGAAGGAAAAATAATGTGAGCATATATATATATATATATATATATATATATATATATATATATTAAATCAACACTTAATTTAATAATCCAGTTATATCATATATAATCCGGCTAATATCATTAAACGACCGATTAAAACATGGTATCATATATTCGTATTTAATCGAGCTTCTGCACATATCCCTATACATAAACTATATCGTTTCTCTTGTGCTGTTATACCTCTATGTGGGACTTTAAAGACTCGACAATACATTGATAGTAGGTTAGGATCATATCCATTGTCCACAAGCACGTCAGCGGTACTAGCTGCACGTAACGGCTATCCATGTATTGATCGAAAAGAGATCGATGAGCAAGCTCATCCGCACTTTGCAAAGTCTATCAGTGAAAATCACCGTATAGTCCGGTCTTTTCGTCTAAGAGTGTCGCATACCGGGTCTAGAAAGTAGAAATCGTCAGACTCCGACAACCCGATAATTCGAGCCGATCATGAACTCATAAACACTCGAGAAACTACTGATAACACTTATCAGTAAATTTTAACTGCCTTGGCCAAGGACTTATGGTTATAGTTGATCTAGCACAGCATGACCTCAATTTCTTATACCGGGAGAGATGAAATCCCTTCGATCGCTCACTACCTCTATGTGCTTCGGGACTGTACCCAACTAAAATCTATTTGCACGACTCTTTAAAGCCGTGGTAAGGTAGTAATCAAAGTACATTTGGAACACACACAAGACACTATGATGATCTTAGATCTACAAACTACCCTGTACTCATGTCACACGAGAACTGCTATATGATGATAGGTATAATCCCATCTAGGAGTTGTTAGGTGAGTCCATCCAGTGAAACTCATTCACCAATGAGCACCTGTATACAATTTTCGGTGTCAAACATCAATGGCTATAAGATCAACCATCGCTCTAGTCTACTTTGGAATATCGATACCCTGTATTGAAACTCCCATGACTAGGGACATTTAAGGATGTGCTTATGGACTACCTAAACCCCACTAGTATGATTCCTATAATAATCCTGGTAGTAAAGAGAAGATCCTACAGGCTTTATCATTATATACTAGCGATACGTGATAACAAGTAAAACGTATACACATAAATGATAAAGACAAACCAGATAGTATACTATCATTTCGAGTAAGATTGTTCACCGTATAGTTCCTTCTTCAATTACAACAATTGCCTTGAGGCACCTATATCCAACACATAGCTGACCTAGTTATCCTCGAATTCCGTATTTTGGGAAGTGGTGCGTAACAAAAATCTTCTTTGATAACTTTCTTAACAAAAAGTTGTTAGGATCTATGATTCAACGGTCCGCACACACTTTGAATTGATATGAATCAATTCAAATGTTTTGGTTGGAATAAATCCTAATTATTTCCCTCTTATAAATAGGAGCCTTTGGGGAAAAAATCACCATATGCTTTATTATAATTTTAGATCTCCACCTTCTTCATCAACCAAGAAAAATTTCTCAAGGTCTGCGCCTCCAATTCTTCTCGAAGAAACCCTAGTTTCCGCTAGGTAAAAATACATTAGAGAAAATTCTCTCCTTTTTGAAGCATATGCTTCCTTAGAGTTTCGGCTCATCATATATAAGATTTAAAGATCTTAGAGTTTATCCTCACTCTAAAAAAGTATAGGTTTTCGCTAATGACAAGTCAGGCTACTTTGTTGTCTGTGTCAAATCGAGATTGGGTGGGGAAGGAATTGATCCTAAAATCCAAGATCTTGAGAAGAAAACTCCATCAAAATATGTTTAAATATATAAAAATCGAAGCTTTGCTTCACAAACATGGACAAAGGTCCAAAACAGAGCATGCGCTCCACAAATTGAAGCATAGACTTCATTAAAAGCAATATTTTAGTTGGAAAATATGAATTTTCACAAAACTAAGGTTTGCCCTAATATGTGTGTTGGATATAGTGCCCTCAAAGTAATTATTGTAATTGCATGCAGGCGATTATGATAATTGAAGGAGGACCAATACAGTTAGAATAGTCTTACTCGAGATGATAGTATGCTATCCGGTTTGTCCTTATCATTATGTGTATATGTTTTACTTGCTATTATATGTCGCTAATACATAATGATAAAGCCCATAGGATTCTTACTTGACTACCAGCATTTTGATGACGATCATATACGTGGGATCTGGATAGTCCATAAGCACATCCTTAAATATTCCCAGTTGAGAAAGTATCGAGACTGGGCATCGATATTTCGGAGTAGATTAGTGTATACATTCTAGACCCCGACGAGAGGAAGTGACCGGTCTCATAAGCCATTGGTGTTGTGGCACTTATGATTGTATACAGGTTTTCACTGGAGGTGAGTACACCGGACAGGCTCACCGAAAACTTCTAAATGGTATTATACTTCTCGTTAGATAGTAGTTCTGTAGTGACATGACTACAGGGTATTCTTTAGACATGAGATCGTCATTTTTCTCATGTGATTTCCTACTGTACTTAGATTACTTTCTTACCACGGCTCAAAAGACTCGTGCAAACATGTTTTAGTTGGGTACAGTCCCGAACCACATAAAGGCAGTGAGCGATCGGAAGGGATTCGTCTCTCCCGGTATAGGGAGTCGATGTCGTGCTGTGTTCGATTGGCTATCACCATAAATCATTGACCAGAGTTGATGAGATTTACTGATTGGAGATTAGTAGTTTCTTGATGCATGATGAGCTTGACACTGGCATGACTTATTGTGTTATTAGGGGTCGGACGTTATCCACCCCTAAACCCAGTATATGATACTCTTAGACGAACATGTCGGACTGTACGGAGATTGATTGTCGACCTACCTTTCAACATATACCTGGGTAGCCGTTACGTACAGCTAGTATCACTGACGTGCTTGTAGTTATGGATTTATCCAGTAACCCACTGCCAATATATTGTTAAATTTTTAGAGTCCCACACAAAGGGTTTTTCCGGTCCAGGCGATATGATATAGAAGCCGTATTTTGATTCGTGCAGAGGTCCGATTAAATACGTGTACTCGTTACACGGACTTTAATCGGGCATTTGATAAAACTAGCCGGTTTAGAATTAAACCAGATTATTAAATCAAGTATTGATTTAATAATGTACATATATTTATTTTGATATATATATATATATATATATATATTCTAGTATTATATTCAATATTCATTTTCTCTCTCTTAGCTATTCGTATTTTTATACAAATAAGCGCATTTGCATTTCGATACATATACCGGGTATTGTGTAGTTATACATAGATATTTTAGAAGGACACATCATTTGTTGATTTTATTTTTAGAAAATCAATGGAAATGAGGTGGAAAGGAGGCATAGATGAGAGCATGGTAAAGAGGGATGGGCTCATTTTATATTGGAAAATTGTCTCATGTCTTTTTATGGTTGTAAAAATAAAATTCCTCATTCTTTTCTAAGGATGGCTCATTTGGTTATGGCTACCTCTCTCTCATCTCATCCTCTTCTTCCTCCTTCCTTGATGCTCTCTTGAGCTTTGATTTAGAGAGAAATGTTAGTAAAAAATTCCACATCCCTAAGTATCACAACCTAGCGAATTGTGATCTTTAGTTACATCGGTGAAGCTGGAGCTTGGACCGAGTTCCTCTAGTGGATCATCTTCGATAAGGACGGTCTTCTCTCAAGTTTGTTCCCGACGGCCTACAAGGAGCTTGGAGGGTTCTTCCACGATTAGGTGGACACGCATCAAAGGTTGTATGTTTACAACCTTGCATGTTTTCATTTCTAGTTTAATATTTGAACGGATTCTAGGTGGCGGTTTTCTTCTGCTCGCATAAAAATTTTGTTCGCATTTTTCGCTTCCGCTGTACTTACTTACGAGCACCGGGAAACCCTAACAAGGTGCGCAAGCGCCCTTAGAAAATTAAGAGAAAAGGCTTTTCTTAAAGAAAACATCTTTTACAAACTAGGGCATGCCCTATGCAATGCGTTGCGCACCACGTGCAAATCACGTGCACTCATGTCAAGATCGCTTCGTTACGGAAGAGTGCGTTGCGTACACGTACACAACTCATGCGCAAGTGTTAGGTCCAATGGCCAACTTCAAACAAAACCAAATTCCATTGAACTCTATGCCGTGAATGCAAACTTCGCGCCACGCACGTGTGCTAATAACATGCGCACCCTAAGCGTGCAAGCGCACATGATAGCTATGCGCATCCCAAGTGCGCAAGCACACCTGATTCGAAGAAAAAGCTTGAAGACTTAGTAAATAAACTAAGTATAGAGGCCTATACTTCATATATGATCAACTGAGAATAAAACTCTCAATATATGACAATGATATTTAAGTTGATCTTAGTTTCCAAATAAGACTAACGATCCTTAAATAAAGCATATGCTCTCAAGTGAATCGATGGACCTCACATATGTGAGAAATGCGAACTAAATTCACTCCCATTGGCAAACCAAAACATCAACGTAGACACCTTCAAGCAAATGCTTGACCCAAATCTAAAACATATACGGATTTGGACTAATCAGCGTCTTAAGGGCGATGACATGAATTAGTCTCCATATACAATCTAAGGGAAACCCAAAATAAACAAAAACCAAAACACGCACATGAAGCAATAACTTAGAGTGCAGAAATTTGTTATCGTTCGCGATAACAAAATTAACTGCAAGGGCTTGTGCTTGTAAGAAAAATTCCTCCCTATAACCAATAAACCTCTCACACTGAGAGAGAATCTGAAATCAGCTGTATCGGCCGCGTCCTTCCAAACCTCCAATATATGGTGCTATAAATCAACTTAATGTCTTCGGAGAGATAGATGGATCATACCTACGCATCTGCCCCCAAATTCAGGCAAGATGTTCAACACAAGGCCATATGTCCGGTTTTCGGCGGTAAACAGATTCTGGCACGCCCGATGGAACAAAACTTTGTGTGTTGTGTTTCTCGAATAAAATCGCGGTATATTATTTTTATAGATTCTCTAAGATTTCGAGGAAGACTGAAGTTAGTGCTTTCACCCCTATGCAAACTTCAATGGCCTTCTAAAACAACTCCAAGACTTCCATACCTTAGTTGATCTTCTCAGGGCAGATTATGGCCCTACTGATCGCTATCCCAATAGCCCAACTCATGAAAGAATAGAACGTGCTCCAATTTGGGCAAATGCCTCCACGCCTCCCTACCATTTATGCCATAACGCCAAAAGAGGATGCCTCAAAGAAGTTAGTCTTTGATAAGCTAGCAACAAGCTCCGCAGGCCCTTTCGAGAAGCCTGCAAAACCAAAAAGCTCAGTCTTCCACAGGCTGAATATGTTGGAGATATATGCCCTAGAGGCCATTATTGTATAGTACAGGATTGTATATTACATTTTAGAAACTTGGGATATATACATATATAAAACAGTCTTGCTCAATATGATAGTATGCTATCTGGTTTGTATCTATTTTAACATGTGTATATGTTTTGTTTTACGTATCACTAATACATGTTGATAGATCTTGTAGGATGTTTGCTTGACTACCAGCGTTATGATGGCAATCATACTTATGAGGGATGGGTAGTCTATAAGCATATCCTTGAAATTGTCCCTAGTTGTAGGATTATCGAGACTGGGCATCGATACTCCAGAGTGGACTAGTGTATACATTTATTATCCCCGTCAGCAGAGATTGCCAGTCCCACAACCATTGGTATACGGTACCAAAGATAGTAGACATGTGCTCATTAGGTTATGAGTTACACTAGACGGACTCGCTCAGAACTGCTAGATGGAATTTTACCTATCGTCGGATAGCAGTTCTTTGGTGACATGAGTACAGGTTAGACCGATGACTTGATATCACTATTAGCCTCGAGTATGTTCCCACTGTACTTAGATTACTATCCTACCACGGCTTTAAAGAATCATGCAAACCGGTAGTAGTTGGATGTAGTCCCGAAGCACTTGGAGATAGTAGGTGATAAAAGGAATTCGTCTCTCCCGGTATTGGGAGTCGATATCGCGTTGTGTACGATTGGCCGATACTACAGGTCCCTGGGTATGGCAAATGAGATTTATTAGTAGGTACACCAGTAGTTTCTCAGGTTGTATTGGGTTCCACACCGACATGATTTGTCGCGCTAATAGGGGTCTGACGTTTACCACCCCCTAGGCCCTATATGCGATTATCTTAGACCAATAGACCGGACTGTATGAAGAATGCCACCTATAGGCTCAGTAGGGGTTCAAACGAATTTTCTTGTCGGTCTTCCTTTCGATAGATACCTGGGTAGCTGTTAAGTACAACTAGTGCCACTGACGTGCCTGTGGTTAAACCCACTGCTAGAGTATTGTCGAGTCTTAAGAATCCCACACAGAGGGTTTCCCGGTTCAGGCGAAATGGTGTAGTTTGCTTTTTTCGATACGCTCGGGTGTTCGATTAAACACATGTATTTTATACACATGCTTTAATCGGACCATTTAGTAATACTAGCAGGTTTGAAAAATAACCAGATTTGGAGCTTGTATTATATTGCTCTCTTTTGGGTATTTGTATTTTACCACGAATACAATATTTATATGAATACGGGTATTTGTGTCTTGATACAAATACATGTATTTATTTCTAAATATGAATACGCGTATTTTGTAATTTCGATACAAATACGGTATTCGTATTTTGGTAGAAATACGGTATACGTATTTATTATAAATACGGGTTTTGGTATATTTGATTATATGTATACACATATATATTTATACGTGTATGTATATGTGTACCATGGTGAGGTGGCATCTCTCCCACTCTCTCTTGTTCTCATCTCTTCTAGGCTTGTGTGGGCTTGTGACTCACACTTGTGAGTCATAAACCCACCCGTCTTTTTATTGTATTTTATTTTAAAGAGATAAGAAGAGAAAGTGTTGGTATCATCATAATTATTATTCTCTTGAGTAGCCATCTCTTCTTCTTTCTCACTTCTCACTAGAGTTTTGAGAATGTTAAAAAGAGCATCATGATGAAAGTGTTTACTAGCACCACGGTAGAATTAAAACGAGCATCACACATGCAATTTTCATAAATTCTGGGTGCTAATGTACACTAACCTAGATCTAATTAGAATATTAGGGTTTTACTATGAAGATATGATAACACTACAAGAAGGGAAGGAAGCTACAACCTTTGATGACCATGTCCTTCTCTTCTTATGCTCTGGGTAGTAGTCCCTACAGCTCCTCATAGCTCTACTTGAAGAATGATCGAGCTAGCTCCTTGATCTCCCAAGTCGAAGATGATCCACCCGATATTTCTATAGCTCAAGCTACCTCTTCACTTATATCCAATAATTGAAGGAAACACCCTAAACCAAAGTACTAATCTAGTTTAGAATGATAAAGTAGGGGTTTTAAGCTCACTAGGGTTTGTTCAAAGCCTTATATTTCACATCACATGTGAGGATTTATGGCTTTGAGGTGGAGGAAGAAGAAGATAGTGAGAATGGAGAGAGCAAGAGCTCAAGTGAGAAAAAATGAACTCAAGAAAAACACAAGTCTGGAATGGCTTTCTTTATTTGCCTTCACTTATTGAAGCTTGCATTTTCTCACAATAAAAAATGCTCTCATGCTTCAATAGTAAAGGCAAATGAATAAACAAATGCCAAAGCCATGCTATACCCCATTCCTCAACTTTCCACCTCATTTTCTATTTTCCATAAAATAGAAAATCGACCATGCTTCATATAATATGTGTGTGTGTGTGTGTGTATTATGAAGAAAATAATTAGTGAGCTAATAATATTAGTTAATATATAATTATATCAAATATAAATATATATCATATTATTAAATCAACACTTCATTTAACAATCCGGTTATATCATATATAACCGAATAATATCATTTATATGTATATCACATTATCCAATCAACACTTGATTCAATAATCCGGTTATATCACATATAACCTAACCGATATCAAATAACTGCCAGATTACAATACGTTATCACATACTCGTATTTAATCAGGCCACCACATATATCAGCATATGTGCCCTACTTCGTTTCGTCTAAACTATGAAACATCTGTGTGGGACTCTAAAGACTCATCAATACGCCAACAGTAGGTGATGATTACATCAGTCATCTACAAGCCGTCAGCGGTACTAGCTGGACGTAACGGCTACCCATGTATTGAGCGAATAGAAGATCAACAAGCAAGCTTGTCCAAACTCCCGTGAAGCCTATAGGTAACACTTACCGTACAGTCCGGTCTCTTAATCTGATATGTCGCATATCGAGTTTAGGGGTGGTAACGTCAGACCCCAGTAACTTGATAAGTCATGCCAATATATGCCTCATAACGGTTCAAGAAACTACTGATAACACTTACCGGTAAATCTCATCAACAGCCCTGGCCAGGGACTTACTGTTGTAGCCAATCGAGTATAGCGCAACATCAAATCCCAATACCGGGAAAGACGAGACCCCTCCTATCTTTCATTACCTCCATGTGACTCGGGACTGTACCCAAAATCCACCTATTTGCATGACTCCTTTGAGCCGTGGTAGGGAGGAAATCAAAGTATAGTAGGAGCCACACAAGCCTCTATGACGATCTCGGGTGTATAGACTAACCTGTACCAGTGTCACCAGAGAACTGCTATCTGACGATAGATATAGTACCAACCAGGAGTTCTCGGCGAGTCTTATTCGGTGTATCCATTCTCTAACGAGCACCTGTGTACAGTCTTTGATGTCAAACACCAATGGCTATAGGATCAACCATCGCCCCCATACATGGTCAAGAAACGTACACACTAGTCTACTCTGGAATATCGATGCCCTGTCTTGATATACCCTCGAATAGGAACAATTAAAGGATGTGCTTGTGGACTACCTAGGTCCCAGTAGTATGATCCACATCATAGTCTTGGTAGTCAAGACTACACCCTAAGGGCTTTATCAACATGTATATGAGAGACAATACAATAATACCAGTGAACATGTTAAGATAAAGACAACCGGATAGAGAACTATCATGTCGAGCAAGAAAGTCCTCTATATATATGTCCAAACATCCACTATAATATACATCAATGTACAATAATAGCCTCTAGGGCATACATATCCCTAACAATCTCCCACTAGCACTAAGGCCAGTTGTTGTAGTATCTCATACCCAACATCCTAAATAGTCTCTCGAATTGCTTCTGGGGGAGGGCCTTCGTAAGTGGATCTGCTACGTTGTCCTTTATGTCAACTCTCCTGATCTCGATCTCCTGGCGATCTACTATCTTCCGAATCAGGTGATATCGTCTAAGAATATGTCTAGATCTCTGATGGGACCGGGGTTCCTTGGCCAAAACAACAGCTCCATTTTTATCACAATAAACAGGTATTGGATGCTCAATGGATGGAACCACACCAAGTTCGGCTATGAACTTCTTCATCCAGACAGCCTCTTTGGCAGCATGGTTGGCAGCGATGTATTCAGCCTTTATCGTCGAGTCTGCTACGGTATCTTTCTTGGAACTCTTCCAACATACTGCCCCTACATTGAGAGTAAAGACAAAATCCGAGACCGACTTATTGTCGTCATTATCACTCTGGAAGCTCGAATCGGTAAAGGACTCTACCTGGAGTTCACCGTTACCATACACCAAGAACATTTCTTTAGTCCTTCTCAAATACTTAAGAATGTTCTTCACAGCTGTCCAGTGGTTTTCCCCAGGATTTGATTGATACCCAGGCACTACACCTAGTGAGTAAGCTACATATGGTCTGGTACATAACATCGCATACATGATTGACCCGACAGCCGAAGCATTGGGTATTCTTTGCATGCGAGCCCTTTCCAAATCAGCCTTGGGAGACATCTCTTTGGAGAGAGTGATTCCTGAGCAAGTGGGTAAATTACAATGCTAGGATCTTCCATACTAAACCTTTTTAGTTTGATGTCTATGTACCTGGATGGAACAATCCAAACATCCGTTTAGATCTATCTCTATAGATCTTAATCCTTAGGATGTAGGAGGCATCACCAAGATCTTTCATGGTGAAATTGTGTGATAAGAAGAGCTTGACCGAGTGTAGCATAGTGTAACAACCTTAAACATTCTGTACAGAATTTTTTTTCAAAAATACAGAAAGGAGCACCTAAGTCTGAGCACAAGTTATAAATTTAATCTGCTTTTGAACAGCAAGAAAGCACTTGTAGCTTATTGGTAAAGCCTTGCACTGCTGTGACGCAGCCCTTGTGTTCAAATCCCCCAGCCACATATTATTTTTATTGATTTTTCTTTTAAACTTTTAGAAGCTCAAAAGTTTACACGTGCAAAATACGTAAAATGAAAAGTCACAATAAAATTAAGCATGTGGAAAATGATATACAAACAGTCTGGGACACGTGGCATTCATCCAGACCCCATCCCATAACAATGGACCAGCGAGATCCCCATTGAGGCCGGCACCGCTGGCCCCCCATACCTAATGATCCAATTTTTTAACCCTACACCCCTTGGCCTCCCCCTTAACCCTAGTTCTGTTTGTTTTCGCTGCACATTAACAGAGAATCAAAACCAAATTTTAATGCATTTTTTATTCTCATTTCTTTACCCTAAACCCTAATCCTATCCTATAAATACCCCCTACATTTTGTTCCTCCTCATTCTAAAATTTATTGCCAAAACTCTCTAAAATTCCTAAGTCCAAAAGTTGTGCAAGTGGAGTTAGCCAAGGTCAAAGTTCCGATGACGTTTTGGGAAGAATCCGGCGACGACGTGACTCCACGACACCTTCAAAATATTCCTGTACCCCCACTATAATCAATCAGTAAGTCCCCTCTTCCCTCTCCTCTCTCTATTAAAAAGAATCCTATTTTCAAAACACGTCGGAAGCGGAGTTAATCCGACTTCCGATTCTCATTTCTGTTAAAAACATAATTTTTATTATACGAAAAATTAACTATTTAATTATATACTGTTTAGTAACCATTAAACAACAATTGGACAAAGTTTCAATTCAAAATATTGTGTTAAACAAGTTCTATTTCACTTTTACAGTAAAATACCCTTAAGTTTGCATACGACGTTATCTTATCTTTTCGCTCAATTTACCTTTAGAAAACTCATGAGGTATTGACCTACCTCATCACAACACTCATTCTTGACATAGCACAATGGCTATTGGAACATTAGTTTGTGGGATAAATACGAATTTACATTTAAATACCATAAACTATCAAAAACCATTTTCTTTAAAAGTGTATTACTAATTCCTTGCAAATGCGCCTCTACAACCCATTTTGGGAAACCCCGATCGGGATGGTGCAGGTTATCGCAAATCCTCGGGCCTAGTAGAGGGAGATGCAGACCTCTTCACAGAGCATCCGATCACGATGGATTTTTTAATGCAATTTTTAAGAAAAATGTGATTTCTATTTATATATATATATATATATATATTATCAAAATATCTACTTTAAATATACAATATATATATTCCATGTTTTCTAAATCAAAGGAATCACAAAATTCATAAAACTACCAATACAAATCAATACAATTCCAATATTACACTATAATACCATATACTATTCAAGTTAGGTTTATATCCACTAGAATATTTCATTTTATAAAAACTACATCTATGAAAACCTTAAAGACGATAAATAAATACTTGAGGTCTATTTTTAAAATATATCAAAACTATTTTTCATAAACCCTCTCAAGTTATATTAATTTACAATAAGGACCCTAATAAATATAGGTTTAAGCTGGACCAGTTCTCTTGAGCCTCAGAGAGCCGGAGAATATGGGTACTTGCCTATAAGGTAGACAACCTAAAAACGGTGTTATCAATACGGTAGTTGTCTTAGAAAAAGACACAAATCCTGCCGTCCATGTGCGGCAGTTATCGATAACATCAAAACTAATTCATGACTTCAATTCGTTTTAAAGTTTCTGACTCAGACAGAGTCTCAGTCTAATCTGAAATCAATCAATCAATCTATCTTTGAATATGATTCAAGTATAACTACATTTCAACAAGAATCCATTTATACCAGAATTCAATCTATATCAATATGACTCGACTAAACCGAACCATGGATATACTCTGATTACATGACTATCCATTTATATCCATTCCGTTTAATGATATCTTGGTTTCGGCAAGTCGTACATCTATTAAAAAATAATACAAATCAATACAAAATACATAACGGGGTTTTAAAGGGGTAGACTGACATAAAATGTGTTAAAAGTGGCACGAGATGGTTATTAAAAGACGTAACTATACATCCATTACCGTTCCTTGGTTTTATTGACGGAGCCTTGTACTATGGGTTACCATAGTCCACGGTGTAAGTTGGACTCTTCTCGTATACACTGGCATATTCTGTACCAAGCTACAAACAACTGCGTTAACATAACAAACTCGCAATACACCAGTTATATTCTCATATATGTTTATTCATCTGTCTATTCTATTCCTACCTTTCTTTGGGAATTACCGAGCGATTGTTCGCTGACGACCTTCCTGCTCTCTTCTTTCTTTAGAATGTTGTCAGGTGGATCCAACTCACTGGAGATAGAGCCCGGTTCAGAAGACTTGGATCAGTTCAGCGAGGACCCCGAGCTTTAGACTCTTGTATATACTTTACTTTCATGTTCATGCCATTGTTTATGCATTGCTTTCATCATTGTATTTACTTTTCAGTTTTATTATAAAGAAATGTTCGATAAATAAAAGTTGTTGTTCATTTACATTTCATGTCTTCTTGTGTATATTTACATTATACTGCTTACTTACGCTTAGCGTGTTTACTTCTGAGTAAATACGTAGCGGGCCACGTCACGTCTCCTTACCCGTACACTGGGAAACGGGCGTGACAGGTTTTGTTGGTGGCCCATGCAGGTTAGTTCTGTATCGACATGCAGATCAATTATTCATGAAGTCCTAAGCAATATAACACAAGAATCAACAGCTAAAAACATTTTTTACATTTCATATTTCTTGAACCTTACAATTTCATATTCTTTGAATCTATCCTAACCCTATTTTTTCTTTCAAGATTATGGATTCTCCAAACAATACCAGCACAAATGTCAACAACACACCACCACCACCTCTTCCACTTATGCTTACCGTTGCAGCTCCGATGAAAGAGCAAACGGTATTGCTTGAGGCAATCTGAAGCCTCTTGGAAGGATAGCAGCAGCAGACTGCTATCTTATTGAACCGTCCAGAAGTGGAAGCACCCGGAGTGAAGCAATTCTGAGCATTGCACTTGAACCAATTTTCTGGGAAAGAGATCCCTTTAGAAGCTGAAGAATGGGCTCAGAGCATTGAGGATGATCTGGCGGCAGCATAAGTGCCAGATATCGCTTGGGTACGGGTTGCGAAACTGCAACTCACCGACAACGCTCGAGTCTGGTGGAAGGCGGAAGAAAGTCGTCTTGTCCAGCCTATCGAATGGAAAACTTTTTTGCGACATATTCAACGCGAAATATTTCACCGAGACTGCCTGATTTTCCATGGAGCAGCAATTCATCCACCTGCAACAAGATTCAATGTGGACCAAATTTGTGGATGGGTATGATGCTGATTTTACTATGCTCAGTAGGTTTGCGGCATATCTCATTCCAACTGCTGAGATCAGGTCCAGACGATTTCAGTAAGGGTTAGAACCGGAGATCCAAGCTGCCTTAGCTACAGGGGATTTCCCAACCCATGACCTAGCTCTGAAAGCTGCTCGCCGATATGCGGCAGTAGTGAAGAAGAAGGACAGATCTCAATCTGCCGGTGTGAAACGCCCTGCCACCTAAATGGCAGGAGGAGCCTATTCAATACCAACTTTTGAACCGAGAAGACCGGAAGTAAAAAATAACCGGTCAAGTCCAGATTTTTGGTTCTACTGCAAGAGGGATGGACACCTGTAGAAGGACTGTAGGTGCGCCAAAGGCCTGTGCTTAGTTTGTGGCGCATCCACTCATGGAATTGGAACATGCCCTTATAGACACAACCCAGTTCCAACTCACAACCCTTATTCGCAGCGGCCAGCTATCCAGGCACCTGCACCTCGTCTTGCTCTCCCAGCTCCACCTCCACGTTGACTTCCTGCACAGCCTCCTCACCAATTCCATCAGGCAATGAAAAACATGCCCCAAGGACAGAGGAATGTGCCTCCAACTAGGAGGAATGTACCCGGCGTCAGGCGTTCATATTAGCGGACGTAGAAGCCGAGACTGTAGACCAAGGTAACCCTGGTAATTTCCTTACATTTTTTTTCAATCTTTCCAAAACTTTTCATTCTTTCGTTCTTCTAAATATTTTTTCATGCACTATCAATAGTTCTACACCAAACTTTTCTTGAATCTGTTACACTTTCCTTCTATAAATTTCGAGGACGAAATTTTTATAAGGAGGGTAGAATGTAACAACCCTAAACTTTCTGTACAGAAATTTTTCAAAAATGCAGAAAAGAGCACCTAAGCCTGAGCACAAATTATAAATTTAATTTGCTTTTGAATAGCAAGAAAGAACTTGTAATTTATTGGTAAAGCCTTGCACTGCTGTGACGTAGCCCCTGTGTTCAAATCCCCCCAGCCACATATTATTTTTATTGATTTTTCTTTTAAACTTTAAGAAGCTCAAAAGTTTACACGTGCAAAATATGTAAAATAAAAAGTCACAATAAAAAAACATGTGGAAAATGAAATACAAACAGTCTAGAACACGTGGCATTCATCTAGACCCCAACCCATAACAATGGACCGGCGAGATCCCCATTGTGGCCAGCGCCGCCGGGCCTCCATGCTTAATGCTCTAATTTTTTAACCCTATACCCCTTGGCCTCCCTCCTAAACCCCAGTACTGTTTGTTTTCCCTGCACATTAACAGAGAATTAAAAAGAGCCTTAAAACCAAATTTTAATGCATTTTTTATTCTCATTTCTTTACCCTAAACCCTAATCCTATCCTATAAATACCTCCTACATTTTGGTCCACCTCATTCTGAAATACATTTCCAAAACTCTCTAAAATTCATAAGTCTAAAAGTTTTGCAAGTGGAGTTAGCCAAAGTCAAAGTTCCGGCGGCGTTTCGGGAAGAATCCGGTGACGACGCGACTCCACGACACCTTCTAAATATTCCTCTACCTCCCCCCTCTATAATCAATCAGTAAGTCTCCTCTTCCCTTTCCTCTCTTTATTACAAAGAATCCTATTTTCAAAACTCATCGAAGCGGAGTTAATCCGACTTCCGATTCTCATTTCTTTAAAAACTCAATTTTTTTTAAACAACAAATTAACCATTTAATTATATATTGTTTAGTAACTATTAAACAACAATTGGACAAAGTTTCAATTCAAAATATTATGTTAAACAAGTTCTATTTCACTTTTACAGTAAAATACCCTTAAGTTTTCATACGACATTACCTTATCTTTTTTCTCATATTAACTTTAGAAAACTCATGAGGTAATGAACTGCCTCATCACAACACTCATTCTTGATATAGCACGATGGCTTTTGGAACATTAGTTTGTGGGATAAATATGAATTTACATTTAAATATCATAAACTATCAAAAACCATTTTCTATAAAAGTGTATTATTTAATTCCTTGCAAATACGTCTCTACAACCCAGTTTGGGGAATCTCGATCGGGATGGTGCGGGTTATCGCACATCCCTAGGCCTAGTAGAGCGAGATGCAGACCTCCTCATGAAGCATCCGATCTCGATGGAATTTTTAATGCAATTTTTAAGAAAAATGTGATTTCTATTTAATAAATAAGTTCTATTTATATATATATTATCAAAATATCTACCTTAAATATACAATATATATATTCCATGTTTTCTAAATCAAAAAAATCATAAATTTTATGAAACTACCAATACAAATCAATACAAGTTCAATATTACACTATAATACCATATACTATTCAAGTTAGGTTTATATCCACTAGAATATTTCATTTTATAAAAAACACATCTATGAAAACCCTAAAGACGATAAATAAATACTTGAGGTATATTTTGAAAATATATCAAATCTATTTTTCATAAACCCCCCTCAAATTATATTAATTTACAACAAAGACCCTAATAAATATAGGTTTAAGCGGGACCAGTTCTCATACGCCTCAGGGAGTCAGAGAATATGAGTGCTTATCTATCTAAAGTAGACAACCTAAAAACGGTGTTATAAATACGGTAATTGTCTTGGAAAAGATACAAATCCTGTCGTTCATGTGTAACAGTTACCGATAACATCAAAACTAATTCAGGACTTCAATTCATTTTAAAGTGTTTGACTCAGACAGAGTCTCAGTCTAATCTGAAATCAATCAATCAATCTATCCTTGAATATGATTCAAGTATAACTCCATTTCAACATGAGTCCGTTTATAACAGAATTCAATCTATATCAATATGACTCGACTAAACCGAACCATGGATATACTCTGATTACATGACTATCCATTTATATCCATTCCGTTTACTGATACCATGGTTTCGGCAAGTCATAAATCTATTAAACAAAACAATACAAATCAATACAAAATACATTACGGGGTTTTAAAGGGGTAGACTGGCATAGAATGTGTTAAAAGTGGCACGAGATGGTCATTAAAAGACGTAACTATACATCCAATGCCGTTGTTCTATGGTTTTATCGACGGAACCTTGTACTACGGGTTACCATAGTCCACGATGTAAGTTGGACTCTTCTCGTATACACTGGCATATTCTGTACCAAGCTACAAACAACCGCGTTAACATAACAAACTCACAATACATCAGTTATATTCTCATATCTGTCTATTCATCTGTCTAGTCTATTCCTACCTTTCTTTGAGACTTACCGAGTGATTGTTTGCTGACGACATTCTTTCTCTCTTCTTTCTTTGAGATGTTGTCAGGTGGATCCAACTCACTGGAGATAGAGCCCGGTTCAGAAGACTTGGATCAGTTCAGCAAGGGGCCCGAGCTTTAGACTCTTGTATATACTTTACTTTCATGTTCATGCCATTGTTTAGGCATTGCTTTCATCATTGTATTTACTTTTCAGTTTTATTGTAAAGAAATGTTCAATAAATAAAAGTTGTTGTTCATTTACATTTCATGTTTTCTTGTGTATATTTACCTTATATTGCTTAGTTACGTTTAGCGTGTTTACTTCTGAGTAAATACGTAGTGGGCCGCATCGTGTCTTCTTACCCATACACTGGGAACCGGGGCGTGACACATAGGAACATCGTTTCCTATCAAGAGTATGCTATCCACGTACAATACGAGGAAGACAACCTTACTCTCTACAATCTTCTTGAATATACAAGGTTCATCTACTTTTTTTATGAAGTCAAACTCTTTAACAACTTCATCGAAACAGATGTTCCAGCTCCACGATACCTGCTTTAATCCGTAGATTGATTTAAGCAGCTTGCATACGCTTCCGCTGCACCCACTATCTACGAACCCCTTTGGCTGTGTCATGTACACGCTCTCTTCTAAATCACCATTTAGAAAAGCGGTTTTGACGCCCATCTATCAGATTTTGTAGTCATGGTATACAGCAATGGTAAGTAGGATCCTGATGGACTTAAGCATAGCCACTGGAGAAAATGTTTCATCATAGCCGACACCTGGTCATTGACGAAAACCTTTTGCTACAAGTCTAGCTTTGAAAGTCTCAACTTTTCCATTTACACCAATTTTCTTCTTAAAGATCCACTTGCTCCCGATGGGTTTTACCCCTTCAGATGAAACTTCCAATGTTCATACTTTGTTGGTATACACGGATTCCATCTCGGATCGCATAGCATCTAGCCATTTCATAAAGTCTCCACCTGTGATGGCCTGCTCGAAACTAGTTGGGTCATCATCTTCCATGATAGAAT
Source organism: Agapanthus africanus (assembly GCA_030015575.1). NCBI lineage: Eukaryota > Viridiplantae > Streptophyta > Magnoliopsida > Asparagales > Amaryllidaceae > Agapanthus > Agapanthus africanus. The sequence continues at coordinate 463,936,351 of JASDDO010000001.1, forward strand.
CCTCGCTCCTACCATCTACGAGAAAACCGTAGTATCTCTCAGATGGATGAGGTCTCTTTCCATTCCATATCTCATATGCTATTTTAGGCACAAATTTTAATGGAACTTGATTCAATAGGCATGCGGTTGTCTTAAGCGCATAACCCTAAAAAGAAATAGGCAACTAAGCAGTACGCATCATAGAGCGCACTATATCTAATAAGATGCGATTGCTCCGCTCTGATACTCCGTTTTGCTGTGGTGTATACGGAAGAGTAAGCTGAGAGAGAATCCCATTCTCTTTTAAATAATCCAGGAACTCTGTACTTAAGTGTTCTCCTTCACGATCAGATCGAAAGATTTTAATACTTTTACCCGTTTGGTTCTGTACTTCGCATTATAGTCCTTGAATTTCTCAAAAGTTTCAGACTTGTTTTTCAACAAGAACACATGTCCGAATCTTGAGAGATCATCAGTGAATATAATAAAGTACGAGGAACCTTTCCTGGCATGTGTAGACATAAGACCGCATACATCACTATGTATCAGTCCCAAGAGATCGGTAGCTCTTTCTCCCTGTCCAGTAAACGGAGTTTTGGTCATTTTACCTTTGAGACATGACTCGCAAGTCTCATAAGATGTAAATTCGAACGGATTCAAATATCTATCTTTATGTAACTTTGCTAGTCTTGTCGCATTGATATGACCTTGTCTATAATACTACAAGTAGGCTTTGTTCATTTCTGAACTCTTCATCTTGTACATGTTCTGTATTTTTAGAACTGCCGTTTGATTTAGAACGTATATACCATTACATAACGTACCATACCCAATCAACACTTGATTTAGAAAAATGTTCATAACATTATCCTATAATGTGAAATTATATCCTTCTTTAGTTAGCAAAAAAACTGATATAATGTTACACATCATCTTTGGTACAGAGTAACAGTCGTTCAGAATCATTGTATTACCTGTTGATAACACTAGATGATATTCGCCAACTGGTTTAGCTGCAACAATTGCACCATTCCCTACTGTTAGAGACATATCATATTTTCCCAGTTTTCTACCTCTCTTCAGCCCATGTAATAAATTACATACATGGGACCCTGATCCGGTATCCAATACTCAGGACGTAGAGCAAACTGTGAAACAGTTCTCGGTTACGAACACACCCGAAGACGATGCATCAACATGCTTATTCTTCATTCGGGTGGTGTGGGAATCCGGGTATTCCCCTATTCCTTGCTCAGACTTATGACAGTCATAAGATATAGCGGAACCTAGCCCAGTATAATAAGTAGGTTCGGTCAATACATCCATATTATTACCTTGATTAAGGCGTGTCATTGGTCGCTACCTGGAGAGAGAGAAGGAAATGCATTAGCGTGCGCTCTTTGTAAGATTAGATTGGTTATTATCTTATCTAATCAGGATGGCTCCCACTGTTTTTATCAAATCTTCCTTCAAACCGTAAAAGGTAAGATTAGCCGGGATTAATTACACCCAACAAATTTGCTAATCGTTCGGTCAGGTATTGGTACTCCCAGGGAGTCTCCCCATGCTTTCGTATGGAACTAATTAAATAACCCTGTTTCTACAAGGGCATAACCTCGTTAACACATTTGTTAGACACCTACTTAATCAGCTAATTGTAAAGTGGAAAACTCTCTAAGGAGTAACTCTTACTTGCAGTGGGTATCGGGATCCAACTATCACATAGAAAGTATGTAATCTCATTACAAATTTCAACACTTAAAATTCCCGATAATTGTTTTTACCCCTAGCCACTTATGACCTTAACAAGGTCAACAAATCATAAGCGCTAGCCAAGTGCAACCCGTCATTTCTTGATTGGATTAAACCCACTCGTACGACCCTTAACATAGTCAACAAAACCGTACGACTACCATAATCCAATCGCATCATACGGTTGCAGATAAGCACTAATTAGCTACCGCACACTACGCCTTAACATAGTCAACAAACGTAGCACGAATACTAAATGGCACTTATCTGAAATGACGGAGGGCTACGGCTGGTTTTGATGAAACCTTTAACGTAATGAACTTGATATCGTTGTAGAATCTAGTGATTTGAAAAGGAGTATTTTTGTAGCTTTTGCTAATTTCGCTAAAGCGGTCACTCCTGGTGAAGGGATCTCAGCTCTTTCCTCGTCGAATAAGATGCTGGATATTCATCAAGGAATACCACTACGCAAAGCAAGTACTAGAGAAGTTATAAAAACAATACCGAGTGGGTTGTAGCATTTTCTAATTTTGCTAAAGAGGTCACTCCCAGTGAAGGGATCTCGGCTCTTTCTTCATTGAATGAGGTGCTGAATATTCATCAAGGAATACTACTATACAAAGCAAAAATTAGAGCTATATTTTTAAAATTTTGATTCTACAACATCTTTAGGTTTCTTTTCTTTTCATTAATTTCATTAATGAAGTCTCATTATTTAATGTTTCCTAAACATCACAGAAAATGAAACGAAAATAGAACGTACGCTTATACCATCCGCATTCGCCACGGGACCCAGTCATGCACCGTTAGGTTACTTAACTAACGGCAGAGCGGGGGCTGGACTAGCGCGGGTGCAAAACATAAGAAACGTTTATTATATATCATATATATAATATAACATTCGTCTCATGCAGTTATATGATCACATCACAAAACCAAGCAGCACAAGCAACATATGAAACATTGGATATACTATGATAAAATCATTTACCGTATCTTATTTGGTCTTTTTGCCCTTAAAATCTGTATTTAGATGCAATGCGCAATCAATTAAAAGAATTCAAGAAATATGCAATTTTATTCAATTCTTTTTCATTTAAGTATTAGCGCTGCAAAATATACGGTTAGTTCTCTGTATAATTGGCGGCAAATGGTGCGAAGAATCCTGCAAAAGATAGAATATTGGAATGCGTCGGAATCGAGAGGAATGGGTCAGGAAATTACTTACAAAAATGATTTCGGTTAAGAAACCCTCTTTGAAAGTGATCCTGAGACTTTGATTGTTCGCTTGCACGGGTCAAACTACCCGAATCTTTGGCACTTTACTTCACTATCGTTTTGCAATTGCATTTGAGCCTCGCTCCGCACGATCGCTGGTCGTAATTCCTTAAAAATCCGAAATGTCGGAAAATACGATATTTAGTGTCAAAAAGCCATATATGTGCCTCAATTCCTGCACACTGAAAATTAGAAAAATCAAACAATACCACTAGAATACCAACACTGCACTGGAGATCACACAAAAACAAAAAATCAAAAACACCCCAAGAGCTCGCCGGATTTCTTCTTGATGTCGCCGGTCGAATTCCAAGTGCTTGTGCTAGAATTTTGTGTGAGTTCTCTAGGCTATATTAGTATGCCAATGATCTAACTTGATTTTTTAATTGAATCACAGAGTGTTTGCAGGAAATAAAGACAGAGAACAAGAATGAAAGAATGTCGTATTGTTAGTTTTTGAAAAAATTGAGTTAAACGTTAGTTTTGTTAGTAAGAACCAAAAATAACAATTCATAATGACTACAACTCCCCGGCAATGGCGCCAAAAACTTGTTGGGAAATCACCCGCGTGCGTAAACGCGTATGTTTTGGAAATGTATATGTTTTAATGAAACGGAATGCGCACGTGAGATCGTTCTCGTTTTAAATATTTATAACCACAAGTGCACGGCGTGTTGTAGCGAGACGACAAGTACGGATCGATCCGCAGGGAATTGTGTATTGGGTATTGTTGTTTAAGGTTAACAAATCAATGAATTGGGAGTTTGTCACAAAATTATAAAAAAAAGAATACGAAAAGAAGAAAAGCAAGAAAACAAGGTAAGAAAGTATGGTTGTGGTTTGGCTCGGAAGCTTGAATCGCGACGTTTACCTCTGCACTCCCTTGGTCATGAGTTGTCTGATCTTACCTCTATCCCGGCATGAAGCACGACTTTGTCAATGCGGATGCGGAGCACAAACTGTCAAATTCCGATATTCGCCGTAAGGAACGAAACGAGTCATTTTGATCATTTACCGTTTGTATGTCCGCGCTTAGGGTGTCAACACTAAACACAGGGTTAGCAAGCATACCGCAACAACAAAAATACAAAGTGGTTAGTAAGAGCAAATGATTTTGATGTTGAGTTTGCTAAGTATTTGTGATGGTATATCGTATATGAAAACAAATAACTGTCAAGCAATTGATCATAAGATACGATATCCAAACTTAGCAAACTTAACACCAAATGGATTTTAACTTAAATATAGAAAATGGGGAAAGAGAATGAATACGGTATATGAGGAGGTTACAAGTAACCATGTGTCAAAATACCGTATCATATCAATATATAAACAATATTTAGGTTAGAATCATAAGTTAAGTACATGAAATATAAATAAGAGGTGGAGGAGGCAAAAGCCTTTCATCTCACTTCCTCACCCACACCACAACTAAATAAAAGATTAGTTAAGCATAATAAAAGAGCAAGTAAAGAAAAGAAAGAAGAATAAAAGAAATAACAATATATTAAACACTTGAAGAAATGAGATACAAGATTTTGGTAGTTTGTTCAACCTCCTTAATGAAGCTCTCCAAAGAGAGCTCCAAGAGGGAAGAAGAAGAAAAAACCAATATGAAGACCACTCACCCTCAAGCCTAAACAAAAAGAAAGAAACTAACAAATATACATGAATGTGTAAGATATGAGAGAGAACCCTCCCCTTGCCACTGATCTACTATTTATAGGCTCAAAAGAAAATTAAACAAACAATAAAAATAAGCATACATGGCAGCAAGTGAGGGACAGAGAAAATATGGGGCCCATTGGGCTTGATGGGACCGAGCTCACCGAATTTCCTTGAAGTCTCGCCTGCCAAAAACCGAGCAATGGGGCTCGTGTTTGCAGTGGGGTCTTGTGTGCTCTCTACAATCACTCTGGTGCTGTTTGCTTTATCTGTTATGACCTGGTTTGCCATCAGAGTTTTGGAGGGAAACTTGGTGCAACATCTCACATCAACACTTTAAGCATTTATTTCACCATCAATGCACATCACACCATATGTGCCCACTTGCTCTAGCCATCATGCCATGGTTGCCCCCACTTGGTCCAAGCTATGTGCACACTTGTAAGGGTTGGACCATTCTTGGCAAAAATTGTGTACATATGCATTATTTCCAAAAGAGCTCTTGGGATATCGGTCGGTTTTCTGTTCTGCTTGCAGTGTCGGCTTTCAAACGTTATATCTGTGATTTTGAGTATGTTTTCCCGTATTTGTCATGGATACAAATAAACTGTAATTATTGTGCAGACACTGTTAAAAGTACCGATATATAACAAAATAGATAATGAATGGGCGGTATAAAAATGCAGTTTTTTGAGATGAACATTGATTTTGTAATGACTTCTTCATTCTACCATTTAGTTTCTCTCTCTTCCATGGCTCCTTCTTCTCCTTCATGTTCAACCCTCTCATGAGTTGAGAATCATGAAGATAAAGAGAAAGAAAAATGCTAGAACACTTTCACACATCATTAAGCATCCTAGATTAGCAATCTAGGATCTTTAGTTATTTCATTGATGAAGTTGAAGCTTGAACTTGGTTCTCTCAGGTGGGTCGTCTTCGGAAAAAGAAGACCGGCTTGAAAGCGTGATCGGGGCTCTTGAGAGCATACTAGAGTCCAACCCAATTGGAGCAAATGAAGACACTATAAAGGTTATGATTTTTATCCTTTTGTGCTTGCTAGTTTAGGTATTTGGTTTAGATTCTTGAGTATATGTTTCTAGTGCCATCAAAATTTTCGTTTTCGTATTCCCCATGGGCCGCGGGTTAGCGGCGAGGGCACTAGGAACTTTCAGATGAGGCCGCGGCGAAGATCGTGGACGAACGTTAGGAGGCGCGATGCAGGGGAGCGTTGGCGAAGATGGTGGAGAGCCGTTGGGGCTCGATTCGAAAAAGGAAAAAGGAGGAGGAGGGAAGAGAAGGGCTGGGGTTAAGCTCTCGGGTTTGGGTTGGGTTAGGGTTTGGGGTTAGGATTTGAGGCTTAGGCCCCACCAAAAGAAATAGAGGGAAGAAGGAAGAATGGCCCGGGCAGAGGGTTGTAGGGTTAGGTTTAGCCTTAGAATTTTATTTAAGGTAAACAAGGAAAAAATAAAGGAAAAATAAATAGAAAATATAGTAGGAAAAATGAAGGGAATATATATGAAAATATTTATTAAAAGTACAGAATTTGAGTATAAAGGTAACCATGTATTACAACTTCCTTCTAAAAGAGCAAAGGCTTTATCAGAAGCGCATGCTTCAAAAGTTCGCTTACACACCGTGCTTTGCACATGGTGCGCATGCGTATGGGCTTGGCGACTTATACCATGTGCATTGCACGTGGTGCGTATGCGCATCCGGCTTGACGTTTTCACCTCAGCATTTTCCTTTTTGCTTTGGTGAAGCTTAAGCTTTGAGCATCAAATTTTGGTGGGAATAGTAGATGGATCGGCTATGATACCATGTTAGTGCTTGGTTCTAGGGTCGCAACACTTTCGGACCGCGGCGGAAGAGCAAAAAAAATTTCAAGAATATAGAACCAAACACAAATCCCAAAATCATCCAAATAATATAAGTTGTATGCTAACTAGAGAACTAAAACTACAAGTTTAGAGGTTACAACCATTGAATCTGAAACAATTTCTGATCAATCCATTCACGGGTTAACCCATAAGCATGTCAGTGGTACTAGCTGCACGTAATGGGTACCCGGGTATTGATCGAAAGGTAGGTCGACAATCAGGCTCATCTGAACCCAACAGAGCCTATTAGTGACAATCACCGTACAGTCTAGTTTGTTCATCAAAGAGTGTCACATACTGGGTCTGGAGGGTGCATGTTGTCAGACCCCTAATAACCCAATAAGTCATGCTAATATCAAACTCATAACCATCTGAGATACAACTGATAACATTTATCAGTTTATCTCAACTGCCTTGGCCAAGAACTTAACACTTATAGTCAATCATGCATAGCGTGACATCAACTCCCTATATCAGGAGAAATGAATCCTTTCAATCGTTCACAGCCTCCATTTGTTTCGGGACTGTACCTAAAATCTGTATGCACGACTCTTTAAATTTGTTGTTGGGTAGTAATCAAAGTACAATGCAAACACACACAAGACACTATGACGATCTTAGGTCAAAAGACTACCATATACTCATATCACCAGAGAACTGCTGTATGTTAATAGGTATAATACTCTCTAGGAGTTCTTGGCAAGTCTATTCAGTGTACTCATTCTCTAATAAGCACTTGTATACAATTTTTGGCGTCAAACACCAATGGCTGTGGGACCAACCATCGCTCCGGTCGGGATCAAGAAACGTATACACTAGTCTACTCTGCAGTACCGATACCCAGTTTCAATACTCTCACGACTAAGAACATTTAAGGATGTGCTTATGGACTATCCAGGCTCTACTAGTATGATCTCCATCATAATTCTGGTAGTCAAGCAAAGATCATAAGAGGTTTATCATCATGTATTGACGATACGTAATAATAGGTAAAACATATACACATGAATGATAAAAACAAACCAAATAGTATACTATCATCTCGAGCAAGAATGTTCTATCCATATAGATCCATGTAAAATTACAATAATTGCTTTCAGAACACTTATATCCAACAATTTCACATGCAATTAAAGCAGCCCATGTTAAGAATAACACTATGTAAAAGCCCAGAATCCAGTTCATATAGCCTTTGACTTGAGGGGACATGTTAGAATACAAAAATAAATCTGTCGGCTTTTATCATAATTTTGAGGTTTTGGGAAGTGGAAGTCCGTTTTAGTCACTCGGTTTAGATAGGACTGCAATTAAAATTCATAGAATGTAGCAGGATGAAAATACTTTTTCTGTGCAAAGACTCATGCAAGTAAAGGTCATGGTTAAGTAGTGGGAAGACCCACGATTAATTTTGTTAGGTTAAGTCAAATTTCAACCATGCACTCGAAGTAGATTTTACATTCCTTTTTTAGTTACTGTACTTTGACCCTATGTGTTTTATGTGTGGGACCAAACTTAAAGTAAAATATTTATAGATAAAGTTGTACATTATACATAATCATTATAACTTAACATGTAAGTAATAAAAGTTTTAAAAAATTGTATAAATCCGGCTTCTTCTAACTGGCTCAAAATAGTTTTTATGAATTAAAGTTTCTATGGACTGTGATATCGCTTCATAAACACTGTAACTTTGGAAAAATTAATAAAATCAATATTTGTATTTAGATTTGATGAATTATATGTATATTATTTGTTTTTAATGAAAAAAATATTTATTGAAATTTGGATAAAATTTAGGAAAATGATAATTATATGCTTTATACTGTGCATTATAAATAATTTAATATTATTCAAACTAAAACTATTAAAAAATGTTTATAGATAACCATATAATAAACTTCAAGTAAATCTTCTAACATAATTCAACTTTTTATTATTTCACGGAAATGAGTAATAGCCATCAACAAACCATTAATTAATGATTAACAATATATTAAAACACAAACTAATTATATTAACTAAAAACCTTTTTAGCACGTAACAAATTATAAAATTAATATTAAAAGTTTTAATGGGCTAACTCTTCTAAACAACTGCCCATTAAATATTCATCTTTTGCTTAGGCCCGCTCATGAACAGGATAAAGATATGGAAATGAATATGTACTAGTACATTTTGCATCGTATGATGCACAATTGTATTTATTTTGAGATCTTTCTACTCTTCCTCACCTTCAACATAAACAAAACTATTTTTGTTGGACTCTATAATTTATTCTAGATAGAGTTTTGGCTCCATAAATATAGTTTACTGGGCGGGGTGATTCATTATAAACTAGTTCGTGATTTTTTGAGAACAGGAACTTTGGATTCATGGCATATTTGAACAATTGGCATCGTTCATTTTGTTCTTCATATCTTTAAACCTTTGTGTATGAAAAATCAAAAGATTTGATAATCTCTGACGCATGCATAGATGGCTTTGATGTTGCATTATCGATATACGTTTATTTTTGCACACATTCGATATATGTGTTAGAGGTCTTAAAATTCTTTGATTTTTCATACACATAAGTTTATAGATAAGGTGATCGACTTGAACCGTTTGTATCGTTCAAATATATCATAGATCAAGTGATGACGCTCAATAACGGTAATTCCTTAGATCATGACACGTTGCGGATGACGTGTCACATGCGTAAGCCAGTTAGGCTCCTGAGGGCCACGGAGGGAGAACCAGAATGCTCCAGTGAGAGCTTCTCTCAAACCCTGTCTCCGAGGTTGCACCCCACTCCTTGCCCCCGCGCACCTCAGCAGTCAAGCCAACTGTCCCTTTGCTTTACTCCGAGCTATCCCAGGCCCGAGCCTCCTCGGCCCTCTCAGCTCGCCTCCGGGCTCGAGCAGAACCAAGATATCTCGGCTCTCCTACTTGTCCGCGAGCTCTCCCGCCAAGGTCATCTTCCTCGGTCTCATCGACTGACCAACAACACCGCTCACAGGCGCAACCGTCATCCCGTGAATCTCGCCATGCGTGAGATATCCGCCGGCCACATCCCCCGTTCCACGCCATCACGATCCCCCATTAACGAGCCTATCTCTCCTTTAATGGGAGATCCCACTCATCACGCGGGCGTGACGTCGGGAGCGTAACGGCCGGCGTGATTCTCACGCCTGCCTGCATACTACCACCGCTATATAAACCCCTCTTTCAGACGGTTCAAGTAAGTCATATTTACTCCACTAAGTCGTTACTCTGCTCGGATTTCCTCTCTAACTTGACCGTCAGAGGGTCCTCGGGGTACACCACCCCAGGACTTCCTTGCAGGTAGCTCGGTGCAAACAGCCTCAAACCCATTGAGATCCACACGCTTCAGGAGCCAGCCTCCAGATCAAATCTCAGCCGTTCATCGCCGCTATCAGCAAATCAACGGAAGGTAACATCTTGACGCGTGGATCCGACCTGCGTCAGCTCAAGGGCGTTGATGGCATTCGGTAGAGGAGATTCGTCCGTGCCTCCGTTGAGGGGGAGGCGGTGGCTAGTGCTTGGATCGTCATGATGATCGCTCGCCATTAGATTGAGATCGGAAAATGAACTTTTGTTTTAGTGGAATCAAGGTTTCCCACAGACGGCGCCAGCTGACGGATCCGCGCATCAATATGTTACCTTCCGTTGATCTGCTGATGGCGGCGATGGACAGCTGAGATTTGATCTGGAGGCTGGCTCCTGAAGCGTGTGGATCTCAATGGGTTTGAGGCTGTTTGCGCAAAGCTACCTGCAAGAAAGTCCCGAGGTGGTTGTACCACTAAGGACCCTCTGACGGTCAAGTTAGAGAGGAAATTCGAGTAGAGTAACGGCTTAGTGGAGTAAATATGACTTACTTGAACCGTTTGAAGGAGGGGTTTATATAGCGGTGGCAGCAGGCAGGCAGGCGCGAGAATCACGCCTGCTGTTACGCCCCCGACATCACGCCTGTATGATGAGAAGGATCTCCCATTAATGGCAAGACAGGCTCGTTAATGGGGGATCTTGATAGCATGGAACGGGGGATGTGGCCAGCGGATATCTCGCGCATGGTGAGATTCGCGGGATGGCGGTTGCGCCTGTGAGCGGTGCTGTTGGTTGGTCGATGAGACCGAGAAAGATGACCTCGGCGGGAGAGCTCACGGACGAGTGGGAGAACCGAGGTATCTTGGTTCTGCTCGAGCCTGGAGGCGAGCTGAGAAGGCGGACGAGGCTCGGGCCTGTGATAGCTCGGAGTAGAGTAAAAGGACGGTTGGCTTGGCTGCTGAGGTGATTGGGAGCAAGAAGTGGAGTGCAACCTCGGAGAAAAGGTTTGAGAGAAGCCCCCACTGTACCATACCGGTTCTCCCTCCGTAGCCCTCAGGGACCTAACTGGTTTACGTATGTGACATGTCATCCGCCACGTGTCATGATATAAGGAATTACCGTTATTAAGCATCATCATCAAGGGTTCCCGTTTTCTAATAAACGCGAACCGGTTTGGAAAGGAGCATTCTCCTATTTTAATGTTTTTGTAAATAATCTTTATATTTGAAGATTTTTTGCTCCATTTTTTTAGTTTGAATTTGAATTTGAAAAGTTGATGAGAGAGATGTCTTTATTATAGCTTGTCTTACTATGATGACATTGCATCCCCTAATTTATTGTAAATGACAACATTTTTCTCCATTTTACTTGTATTTGTAAAGAATAGACATAAATGAGCTACAAAATTATTTAGCATTTCAAAAGAGTTGCCATCATAATAGTAGAGAGATAAAGAGCAGGCTAAAAGAGGAAAGGCTAAAAATAGTGTTTTGATTTGCAAAAGAATTTTTTGGCTAACTCAACTTTGCAAAAGAGAAATGGGAAGGTTTGATGCATTGCGGGATCTGTGAGGCACAATCGGAAATGGTGGATCCCTTTTTGTTAGGTGTTCGTTGGTTGGAGTGTGTAGGATAGGTTTTGGAGGTCTTTAGGTTTCCTCAGTCTGCCGAATACCTTTGGTGAACTTTGGAGTCACTGGAGGTGTGGGATCGATAGAAAGCATCCAGGAAATTAGGATATTATTGTCTCTGCAGTCTGTTGGAAAATTTGGCTAGAAGGATGCGACATCTATGTGCATAGATCAAACATGATCAAATCATGGCAGCGGAATAGTAGATCTACACACAAGGTTTTACAATAATTACCTTTACCCAAAAGTGGTGGGATCGTTATACTGGCCCACGTTACCACAACAAACTTTGACCTTCGCCTTCTAGCAATGGCCGGAGATAAACCACATCCTTGATGAGCGAGAATCTCCTATGTAATCACCTCACAAGCCAACCCTCAATAGAACTTGGAGAAGAGAAGACGACGGCTCAAACCCTAACAATCTCTTAGATCCGTCCTTTCTCTTAATTAGATTAATTAACCTTAGCACCATATATATAGGGGCACTAGAATGGGCAGGGATTGGGCTGGATGAAACCAAATAGCCAACATACTCCCATTCGCACCTTCGAGTGGGCGCCGTCTAGAGCTCTTTGAGATGATTCCCTAAAACATTGAATTCCTGAGTAAATTGTCTACTTGAGAATCTCTTTTTCCATCCTTATTCATACCCATACATATTGGTGCGAGGTGGACCGTTGAGAACCTACAAGCAGGTTGCCTTACAGCCAGATCCGTTAAGACCGACACAAGGATCTCTCTAAAAGAAAAACAATATAAACCAAATATATGTTAGGCTCGCGAAATCTTGTACCCTAGATCCAATCAGGAATATCTACCCAAGTACCTTCGATCCCTCTCGGAAGCGTACTCGAACACCGCGGTAGTTCCTCAATTCAACGCACTCTTAAACTTCGCCACCATGGCTTTTATAAGAGTTGTCCATGCGATGCAATCAGGAGACATCCCAATGGATCTTCCTCCAGTTTTAAATAGCTAGGTCTGCTGTTTACACTCTTTCCTGACACCGCACCGAATGTGCGGGTATATAGTCATCGCAACTGGAAACACCAGCCAAAGTAGCAGATGCTCATAATATGCCTACCCAGACAGCCCAGTGTCGCTAAAGGGTATATTGACTACCCATCCTTTCTTGAAAGAGGTTGTCACAAGGGCTCACACGGTGTGGGAGATGGGATCTATTCCTCAACCTCTTTATGTGCATGGTCTCTGCGCACGTCGTATGGCAACGTGTTACGGTATAAAAATTCTCTCCCTGAGAGAATACGCCATTAAAGCTATACCGTACGGACCCAAGTCTAATCACCCAGTGATTGACTTGCCTGGCTATATCGCCCCGCGACATGCCTGGGATCTCTCAATAAGCTCACACCCCATGCGACAAGTCAGACCCCTAGTCCGGATATATTTAAAACAGGTAAAGTGGCCATGAGATAACCACTTCGGTCGGTCGGCATATAGCACATCGCAATCTTATCTTGACCCAGTTAGGGCGACTCTGTTAAGCGCTCCTACTATCTCCATACCCTGAATGCAACAATACGGTCACTGCTCCGAGCAGATGACGTCTTGCACTTAGTCTCACCTTCTTAAACTTCTCTAGCATAAAGGGGGTCTCTCGTGTGAGGGAGAGTTTCTACCTGCTAACGTATCTTTCTTAAATATGTGCCCTACACATATCGTGTACCCTGTACACTTCGTATACCTTGTACACTTAAATTTGTACTCCATGCCAGAAATAGTCAAACAAATAGATATATCCATCCCAGATAATAAAGAAAGAAAATAAGGCTACACACCATTAATCATAAAATATGTCTATAAAGTCGCCACCCACAAATGAATAATGTTAAACATAATAGGAAGTCACTGCATGTTTAAATACATAGACTTCACTAAGGACATAGCCCTAAGACCCTAGTATGCTGTACAAAACGCTCATCTGCAATTCCGTTCGTTAGTCGGTCAGCGACCATCTGATTCATAAGGATGTACTGCAGATTGACTTCCTCTTTCTCCTGCCTCATAATAAAATGGTACCGAATCTAAATGTGCTTTGACTTGCCGTGGTACTTCAGATCCTTCGAGTATGCAATGGCCGACATGATATTGTAATTAAGGATCACTATATCCTTCGCATATGGCACTATAGTCAGATTTTCCAAGAATCTGTGTAACCAAACTGCCTCTTGTGCAGCAGCACATGCCACCATGTATTCCGCCTCCATAGTGGAAAGGGAAATGCAATCCTGCTTTTTACTACACCAAGAGACGGCACCACCATTTAGTAAGAAAGCATATTCCGACATGAACACTCGCTCATCTAGATCACTGGTCCAGTCGTCATCTATATAGTTGTCACGCCCCGCTTCCTAATATACACCAATACATGAACGTAACAAAGCCAACCATACTATCTACGGTAAAAAATCATCATTCCATAACCACATTAAGGCTATCATGCAGTAATCAAGCGCAATAAAAAATGTATAACTAACTATCGAATGTCCAATATGCCACGAGAATAATAAACACTGGTCAGAATAATAGCGGAAGAAATAATAAACGATCAAATATCATGATCCAAGGAAAACAAGAACAATAAATAGTTGTCCCTTATGGGCTCACAGTAGGAATCCAAGAAATAGTTTAAAACGATAAATAAACTTAAACTATAGAATAAATATAACACTAGTATTTCTCACTGCTCAGCAAATTTCTCGAATTAGTCCTTGTCCTCCTGTTCTAAAACCAAAGTATCTGGACCATGCAAAACCCAGACGTCAGAGAGTTGAATATCATATCATAATGAATATAGCCGGAATCAATATCAAGTAAGCATAGCAATAACTAATAATATCATGACAATGTAGAATAAGACAATCGTGTCAATGTGTATCCTATGTGTCCATGTCGTTAGGTTATCTATCCTATAGGTATTTGAAAACAATTAATGTAATCCTCCTCATAACTCAATAGTATCATGTATGTGCCCGGAACCACGGTCATGATTCTAGGGGCTGAATCCGAGACGTGTCGATAAGCAGTAAAAAAGGTAAATGGATCGATGAATGATGTCATCTCATCATCCCGGAGCCCGAAACTCGTATCTACTGATCGGTCTCTTGAAAGTAATGAACTCTTGAGTTACAATTAGGCTTTCATTATTGATTTCCCTTTTTCCACAGGTTTATGTTCATGTCAAGTGTCAATATAGTATGTTTTCTAATGCCAACATAGGAATAAGCATGTGCAAGATACGTCTATCCAGACTACAGGTCAAGTCAAGAGATATCATGAAATTATCGGTATCTAGGTAAACATCATGTTTCGACTAAGGTAGATATGATAATAAAAACAAGACAAGATAGCAATGATGCATGTCATCCATCAAGAATACATGTATATAATCAATAATTGGCATTTCAGGATCATTATATTCATATCATGTGCATGATTAAGGTAATATCATTAACAAGAATAGCATATTCAATCAAGTCAATAAAAAAAGCGGTCTCTATTAACCATGCACAAGAAAATTCAGTTCATGAAATTCAGCGTCACTCTGATTTGTAAAATAACTTAATAAAAACAACCGTCCTAAATAAAGGACGTGTCACACACCAAAACAAAACTAGTTCAATAAGGTTTTCATTATTATAAATTAGGGCATCTCAGGTTATTCTTATAGAAAATTATGGATATTCGAAATTGAAAGTTTGGTGCTGAAAATCCCATGGAAAGCAGTCCAGAGGTGTGTTCCTTCATAATTTATTTTATTTAAACAATTTATTTTACAGGAATTTTTTTTACAGAGTTAAAGTATTCTAAGTTAGCTTCGTAACGAACTACAGTACACGTGCTAACAATTTTATTGTAATATATAATGAATTTTACAAGGTAAGGTGTTCAGATCAGTTTATGGCAATTTGAGACGGCTCAAACAAGATTGAGACGACTCAGAAGTCGTTTGGAATGATATTTTAGTTCTTTGTTTGTATGAGACGACTTAGATATTGTTGAGCCGTCTTGTCGATTCTTTTATGAGACAATTCAGTTTTCTATTAGGGCTTCAAAGTGAAACTAATACATATAATATAAAACCACTATAACATCTAATTTTTCAGGTTTTCTAAATCTATCAAGGTCCTCATAAAAGTGATGTCTTATAGAGTTTAACGATACCTATTGTATTTAAATTATATTTGTCGATGCATCGTGATTCAGATCATGAAGAATCTTTAATTAAATTTAGAACTTCGAGTTTCAATTAATTTGTACACGATAGCACGATATCATAATAACATGTTGCAAGATTGTGATCTTGTCAAGCAACATATAATAAACCACAACACGAAACAAGAAATATTATGCTTTGGATGGTATTAACATTCACAAGTATTAAGGCTTATAAGTCTAATTACAATGATATTAAGCAAGATCCAAATCTTGCTTTAACATGCAACAAGCATCAAATAATTGCCTCGATTTCAATCTCGTAATAACCATATAGATGAAGTGTTGGGAACTCATACAAACTAGAAAAATAATTTTAGAAGATGGAAACATGGATTGTTGGCTATAGTGCCCTCAAGGCAATTATCGTAGTCGCAGACAGGTGATTATGATGATTGAAGGAGACCTATACCGATATAATAGTCTTACTTGAGATGATAGTATGCTATCTGGTTTGTCTTTATCATCATGTACAGTATTAGGTAGCATTACAAATCACTATTACATGTTGATACAGCTCATAAGATTCTTGCTTGACTACCAGTATTATGATGCCGATCGTACACGTGGGGGCTGGGTTGTCACGCTCCGCTTCCCGGTATACGGGCAGAGAACGCGACAAGGCCGCTACGTATTTACTCTGAAGTAAATACGCTAAGCGTAACTAAGCAATATAAAAGGAATGTACACAAGAGACAAATGTAATGAAACAACAACTTTATTTATTCACATTCTTTTTACAATACATGGAAAAGTAAATACAACTGAATGAAAGCAATACTTAAACAGTGGCATAATAGAAATGAAAATTATTGAAATAAAAATGTGTACAATGAAGCTATAGCTCTGGGTCGTAGGCAAGCTGATCCAAGTGCTCAGTAGTAAGCTCGATCTCCTGAGTGTCCAGATCACCTGACAACTTTCTAAAGAAGAAAGAGAAGGAATGTCGTCAGTGAACAATCGCTCGATAAGTTCCAAAGATAGGGGAGAAGTAGAATAGACAGAGAGAGAGAGAGAGTGTGTGTAACTTTTAAAGTTGTATTATATTGTTATAATATTGTATTTAGTGTTAACGCTGTTGTTTGTAGTTTGGTACAGATGGATGCCAGTGTATACGAGAGGAGTCTCTATATACCAGAGACTAGAGCAAATGGAAGTGTAGGGTTAGCTTAGCACCTTAGCAAGGTTTTGGCAAGCATCAGACATGCTAGATTAAAATTTTGGGGTGCTAAACAAACCCTAACTAGAGACTTAGGGTTAAACATAATATGTAAACAACTTTACATCTAAGTGAATGCGGAATACAACCTTTGTAGAACGGTCCTTCACTTCTAAAGCTCCGTGTAGTAGTCCCTTCGCGCCTAGTAGTGAACATCCAAACTCTAGTAAGGATCACATGAAGAAATGAACAAGCTTGCTTGATGCCTTCGAACCCGAAGATGATCTACGTCGAAAAGACTCAAGCTCATGTTACCTCTTCACTAATGGTGAGATTAGTAAAGCAAACACCCTAAACTAAATGTCTAATAGTAGAGGATGATGAAGTAGGAATATTGCTCACTTTAGATTTGGTTTTCTCATTTTATTTCATCACTTTGTTAAAAACTAGAAAACTTTAAGAGGAAGAAGAAGATGAAGTGATGAAGTGATGAAAAATATCTCTCTTTGTTCAAATGTAACCATGGGTGAGTATATCATCCATATACTAACTCATGTAGAGAGTTAACCATGGTAAGGGGTTAATGGTTAGGTTACAAAATATGTTAAGTAAAAACAAAGGAGTGGACTTAGTCAATACTTATCAACAAGCTTCTACAAGCTTCTAGCTAAGATTAATTCCACTAATTTGTAATTACTTAATGATAAATGAAACCCTAACATAAACCCTAGCATGGTATGAGTCTCATACATACATGTTGCATGTGTAACCGAGCATGACACACTAAAATATATCACATATATTTATGTGTGCAAAAGGAATACAATTAATATATATCACATATATATCAATGTATCAAAATGAGAAAAATGAATACTTAAGTGAGCTAATATTAGTTAATATAATTTAATATATCAAATATATAATTCTACATTAAATTATTAAATCAACATTTGATTTAATAATCCGGCTATATAACATATAACCGACTAATATCAAATGTAACAACTTATCGAATCAACAGTTGAGCCGATAACCCAGCTATACCTCATATAACCTACTGATGTTACATACCGTGAGAATAGAATGCGGTATCACATACGCGCACTAATCTCGGTCCCGCACATATCTCATATGTGCTCCTACTCCGTTTCGCATGAACCAGGAAATCTCTGTGTAGGACTCTAAAGACTCGTTAATACGCCAACAGTAGGTGATGATCATATCAAACACCCAAAAGCCGCAAGTGGTCTGCTAAACGTAACGGCCACCCGGGTATTAAGCGATCAGAAGATCAATAAGCAAGCCTGCTATAACTCCTGCGAATCCAATCAGTAACACTATCGTACAGTCCGGTCTCTTCGTCTGATATGTCGCATATCACAGCCTGGGGGTGGTATAGCGTCAGACCCCAATAGCCTGATAAGTCATGCCGATGCAAGGTCCACAATGGTTTGAGATATTACTGATAATATTTACCAGTAAATCTCAGCAATCCTGGCCAGGGATTTCCTGTTATGGCCAATCGTGCATAGCGCAACATCAACTCCCAATACCGGGAGAGACGAAACCCCTCCTATCGCTCATTGTCTCCATGTGACTCGAGACTGTACCCAAAAACCATCTTTTTGCACGATCTCTTGACCGTGGTATGGTGGAAATCAAAGCACAGTGGGAATCACATAAGACTCTATGACGATCTCAGGTCTACAAACTAACCTGTACCAGTGTCAACAGAGAACTGCTATCCGACGATAGGTATAATACCATCTAGGAGTTCTCGGCGAGTCCGTTCAGTGTACCCAGTCTCCACTGAGCACCCGTATACCTTCTCTGAAGTCAAACACCAATGGATATGGGATCATCCATCGCCCATCATATGGGTCGAGAAGCGTATACGGTAGTCTACTCTGGAATATCGATGCCCTGTCTCGATACTCCCTCAACTAGGAACAATTATACAATGTACTTATGGACTACCCTGGCTCCACTAGTATGATCTCCATCATAATCCTAGTATTCAAGTACAGATCCTAAGGGCTTTATCAACATGTGAGAACAAGACAGCATTACCTATACAAGTCAACATGTTAAGACAAAGAGCAACCAGATAGTATACTATCATATCGAGCGAGAAAGTCCTCCCTATATATGTCCAAGCATCCACTACAATATACATCCTATGTACAGTAATGGCCTATAGGGCATACATATTACTAACAGGAAGTACAAGGCTCCATCGTTAATACCACGGAACAACAGTATGGATGTAATTACGTCTTAATTTTTTAGTCTCGTGCCACTTCTAACACCTTCCGTACCAATCTACCCCTTAAACCCCGCGAAGTATTGATTGTATTATTTGTGTTGTATTGTAAATTGTATTGTCTTGTAATGTAGGTTGTATAATTGGATGACTTGCCGAAACCATGATATCAGTAAATAGATGTAACTGGAAAATCATGGATGTAACTAGAGAATCATGTAAATGGAAGTATATTCATGGTTCGGTTCGGTCAATATAGATTGAATATATGTATTCATGGATTCATATTGAATTGTAGATTGTAGATTGTACCTGAATCATATTCAAGTCAGATTATTATAATAAGACTCGGTCTGAGTCAGAATAATTAGAAAAGAAATTGAAGTCCTGAATTAGGTTTTGATGTTATCGGTAACCGCTGCAATGGACGGTAGGATTTGTGTCTTTTTCAAAAACGATTACCGTGTTGATAACATCGTTTTGTTAAGTTGTCTACCATAGATAGGCAAGCACCCATATCTCCGGCTCCCTGAGGCTCAAGAGATTGGTCCCGCATAAACCTATATTTACTAGGGTCCTTATTGTAATTTATATAACTTGAGAGGGTTTTATGTAAAAATAATTTTGTATAGTTTTCAAAATACAACTCAAGTATTTAATTATCATCTTCATGTACATACAACAATTTAATGATCAAGCTTAATATGTATACATGTTCGAATAGCATGAAATGAGTCAAGTATATTATTCGAGTAACTAACATAAACAATGCTGTAAAGAAATATTATGTACGACTAATTAATCAAGTCGAACGAATGCGGAATATAAAAAGAAATATGTCTCTATGTGTTTTTCATGCGTGAGTACCAGTTTCACCTAAATACGACTACCGGTTTGTGAGGTATATATGTTTTCGTATCGTCGCGCAAAACAGATCAGAATCTATTCGGTACCGTCACATATTTTTAAAACACAGTTTGAGTTAATTTCTATCGGGTTTCAGGTTACGAAGATTATTAGAAAATTGTAGGTCATTTGATATAATTATCCAAAACACCAAGATTCACATGATTTGGATTTTTTATGCTCTAGTTATAATCGTTTTAATATCAGTGTTTAAAACAGAACTTTAGATTTCTGGACATCAACTATATGTTATATTGCAAAGACTATATCGGATTGTTTCATGCATTTCTAAGTAATCTAGTATACAGAAAATTATAGTTCTATAAATTTTGCATCTACACATCTAAGTTTTGTCACAAAAAAACATCGGTTGTTCGAGTTATGTCCAATTTAAAAACAGTGTGCGAATCAGGACAGATTCTGTCCAGATTCGTCGCTTAATATTGTAACGCAGTTTTATATATTTATATCGGTTTTCAGTAAAAACTTAAAACTAAGAAAATCTATATATTTCGATGTAGATGACCAAAACACCTGAGTTTTCTCAATTTGGATATCGGTAGACCAAGTTACGTGTCCTAGAATTTAACCGATAAATGCAGTTTTCTGTTTTATGAACAGTGAATAAAAACGATATAATTTCTAAACCGTTAAGCGATTCAATCTAAAATTTTTACAGCGTGTACAGAAAAATATATTCTATCATATTTAAATTTCCTGAAATTTTCAGAAGTAAAAATTAATTTCTAAAATTTATTTTAAAGGTAAAGGTATTAATATGTATGCTAAAATCGACAAAAAGATTAACTAGTATTTTTTTTATGCAAGCTTCTCCTTTTCTTTTAGTAAGCAAACCGATTCCACGAGACATAGTAGATATATATTGTAGCATGAAATTTATGTTCTCACAACTCATAATAAACATTCATAGTCATAAACAAAGAATTGAAAACACTTTAATTTGAACAAGAGGCAATAAGATATTATTAAACGATATAAAACAATATATATCTAGACTTATATATATATATATATATATATATATTTATATTTATCTTCTCTTATGGATTACGATATGAAAAGAATAGCGGGTTTACGAGATATGACAAAAGGAGAATAAAGAGATGGAGAGGGAGAGAGAAAAATGACTTACATACACAAGCCGGTATTGTCATCGGGCTTATCTATCCGCCGATAATCTCGCGTTACTAGCGAGACCTTCTTGAAAACTTCTTCATGTTCTTCTTCTTGGACTCTAGGTGAAGAGGGAGAAGTGAGAGATAGAAAAATGTGAGAAAGGAAAAGATAGAGGAGGACAAATAAAGATGGTGTAATAGTGAATTATGTATAATAATATATGCATTCAACATGAGAATTAAAAGAGAAATGAAAGGTCTCCATTCATTTTGGAAATGAAAAGTCTCATTTATAGGTTATGAGAAGAATAAAAATTGATAAAAAATAATTGTAAGAATGGAGATTTGAACATGTGACTTATGGAATAACAATGAAAGGACTTAACCAATGTGCTATAAATTTGTTCATACACATATTTAATTAGAATTAAATATATGATGTTGCTTGAAAAGAAAGTGAGCTTTTGGGCTTATAGTTTTATAAAAGAAAATGAAAATGAGATTGAATTGGGTTATGGGCTGGGTCGGGTCTTGCGTTTAATTTTGAATAGGTTAAGATTTATTTTAAACAAATGGGTATGGGAAAAATATATGGAATAGTAAAATAATATATATATATATAATAGAAAACAAAATATGAAAAAAATACTACGAATAAATAAATACAATATGTTACTAAAGAAAAAAAACACGATGGTATAGTAATATTGGGGTCGTTATATGGTAGTCTATAAGCACATCCTTAAATGTCTCTAGTCGTGGGAGTTTCGAGACTGGGCATCGATACTCCAGAGTAGACTAGTGTATACTGATCGAGATCCCGACGACGGACGGTGGCCCGTCTCATATGCCATTGGTGTTAGTTTTTTCACCTAAGATGTATATATGTGCTCATTGGGTTATGAGTACACCGGACGGACTCGCCGGGAATATGCTAGTTGGTATTATACCTATTGTCAGATAGCAGTTCTCAGGTGACATGTGTACAGGTTAGTCTATCAACCTGAGATCGTCAGTTGTCTCGTGTGAGTTCCCACTGTGCTTTGATTACTACCCAACCACGGCTCAAAGGAGTCGTGCAAACAGGTTTTAGTTGGATACAGTCCCGACCCACATGGAGGCAGTGGGCGGATCGTCAGCAGATTTGTCTCTCTTGGTATTGGGGGTTGATCTCGCGTTATGCATAGGTGGCCATCACCAGAAATCCTTAGCCAAGGTAGTCGAGAATTACTGATTCGGATCAGTATTTTCTTAGTGGGTGATGGGCTTCATACCAACACTAAATGTCGCGTTATTAGGGGTCTGACTTTATCCATCCTCTAGACTCGATATGCGATACTCATAGACGAACGGACCGGACTGTACGGAGATTGTCTCTGTCAGGCTCAGTAGGGGTACGGATGAGTTTGCTCGTCGGCCTTCTTTTCACTCAATACCTGAGTAGCCGTTATGTACATCTAGTGCCACTGACATACTTGTAGTTAAACCCACTGCCAGCGTATTGACGAGTGTTTAGAGTGCCACACAGAAGGTTTTCACGGTTCAGGCGTGTTTACCGCCGAAAACCGGGAAGACAAACGTCTTTCTTGCATTTGGGGGAAGATGCTATTTGGATTTATCCGTCTACCTCTCCGAAGATGCCAAGTTGACTTATGGCACCGTGTATCGGAGGTTTGGACGGATGCGGCCGTTGTAGCAGATTTCGTCAGATTCCCTCTCGTTGTGAGAGGTTTTTGATTGTGGGGACACTCTTCCATGCAGGCGCAAGCCCCTGCAGTTAATTACGTTACCGCGTAACGATAACCACTTTCTCCTGCTCCAGAAGGTCACTTCATGTCGTGTGTATTTGTTTTATTTTTTGGTTGCCCGTGGATTGTATGCGGAGACTAATTTCTTTTGTCGCCCGTAGGGCGTGGATTAGTCCAAATCCGTATTTTCTTAGATTTGGGTATGATTTGATTTAAGAATCGTTAACCTTATTTGAGATTAAGATCGATTTAAATATTTTTTAAGGATACATTAATCCGATGATGGACTAAGATCTACTTAACGGGGTTTCGGAATCATTTTTGATCCAACGAAAGAGCATTTGGTCTCTGTCGTTTAGGTTTAGGAACGTTACGGTCCGTAGATCACCATTTTTGGTATGAGGGTTTAGTTTAAGGACGTTGCGGTCCATAACTAGTTTAAGGACATTACGGTCCATGGCTAGTTTAAGGACATTACGGTCCGTGGAATTGTTGGTTGTCGGGACCCGCCACCTCTCTGAAAACGTTGAAGAATTACAACATATATCAGAGGTGTGGGGAGATGTACCCTTGAACTAATGTCGGTTAGGAGATCTGTAGTTGGGTTTGGGACTAAGACCAAAAAATTTGAGCACATGGGCTCGCTTGATCTGAATTAAGGATTTTTGGTCAACTTGGACTCAGCCCACTCAGTTTTTTAATAAAGTGTTAAACACTTGTTTAGGCTCGGTCCTTTTTTCTGAGCAACAGTGTTGAGAATTGATATGGGCTCTGACGCTCACCCTATTTTTTTATATTTTTATGGAGTGTTAAGCACTCTTTATGGCGCTGGGCTCTATTTGCAAAGCGATTTATGTTAAACAGCACCCACGTGAGGCGCTTGGCACTGAGAGCCAACCACTGAGTGCAGAGCACTCTTTATTTTAGTAGCGCCCACGTGAAGGGCGCGTGGGGCGCTTGGCGCTGAGTGCCAACCACTGAGTGCAGAGCACTCTTTATTTTAGCAATGCCCACATGAGGAGCACGTGGGGCGCTTGGCGCTGAGCGCCAATTACTGAGTGCAGAGCACTCTTTATTTTAGCAGTGCCTACATGAGGGCACGTGGGGCGCTTGGCGCTGAGCGCCCACCACTGAGTGCTAAGTACTCTTTATTTGAGCAGCGCCTACGTGAGGGGCACGTGAGGCGCTTGGCGCTGTCTCTTTCTTTATGTATTTTTCTGAAGAGTTCAACTCTTTGTTCATCCCTGGATCTTCAATCCCCAAGAACAAATTCAACCCCATGAGAATTTAATTCTCATCTGTGGGAGACTTGCCTCATGGATGTCAGATCCAGGGAAAGAACTATGTTCTTTTATAAGGGTTAAACCCTTGGGTATGCAGATGAGATGCTATAATCTCTATTTACCTTGATGAAAGCTCTTCTTCTTTCTTCTATCTTAAAGCTCTTTTTGCTTGCTCTTCTTTTTGAACTTGAAATTTAGGGGGGGGGTCTCTGTGCAAGACTTGAAGTCTTAGGGCTTTATATAGTGGAGGAAAGCTTGTTGATTTAGCTAAAGGATTCTCTCATTGAGAGATCCTTAATTGATCTGGGGATTTTATCCACCGTTGGATCTTTGATCCAAGGAATTCTATTTTACAGAAGATATTTTTCTTATTTTTAACAATATTGGGAAGATATTTTCCATACAGAGCTTATTCTGTAATTTCGTGATTTTTAATCACCATTGGATCTTTAATCCAACGGTGCTCTATTTTACAGAGTGTAATCTTTCTTGTTTAGAAAGATTGGGAAAATATTTTCCCATACAGAGCTTATTCTGTAGCTTGGTGATTTTTAATCACCATTGGATTTTAGTTTCAACGGTGCTCTGTTGTACAGAGAGTAATCTTTCTCGTTTAGAAAGATTTGAGGAATATTTCCTCAAAAGAATTTAATTCTGTATTTTTATGATTTATCATCTCTGTTGGATCTTTGATCCAACGGTAGAGAACTTTTAGTTCTGACGCCGGCGCTCTCGTACGGGGAACGTGAGGCGCTGCCTCAGTGTTTTTAACTCTTAGCGCTGGCGCCTTCGTCCAAGGCACATGAAGTGCTGCCTCAGAGTTTTTTAACTCTTGGCACAGGCGCCCTCATGCAAGGCACTTGAGGTGCTGCCTCAAAGTTTTTAACTCTTATTTAATAGATTTCTTTTTGTGCTTTACACATTGGCGCCGGCGTGAGGAGCACGTGAGGCGCCATCATAGAATTTAATTCTATCCGAGACAGTACCTACATGCTTTGCATGTGGAGCTTTCCTTTTATTTTTATTTTTATTTTATTGTTATTATTTTATAAGGGAGCAAGTTTTGAACCAAAATTTTGGACGGAACAAATGCCCCCCACTACTTTGCCCACGTAAGTATGTACATGGGTGAAGTAGTGCAGAGTTATGCATAGCCTTAGAATTGAGGGCTTAGGGGATAAGTTTAGAGTCCTTGTAGCCTTAGACTTTTTTTCGAGACGAGTCGAGAAGTTCTCGCAGGAACGTTATTTTTCCTACGAGTCGAGATGAATCGAGAAGTTCTCGTAAAGACACTAATCTTCTTACGAGTTGAGGCGAATCGAGAATTTCTCGCAAGGACACTAATTTCCTCACGAGTCGAAACGGATCGAGAAGTTCTCGCAAGGGCACTAATTTCCTCACGAGTCGAGACGAATCGAGAAGTTCTCACAAGGACACTAATTTCCTTATGAGTCGAAATGAATCGAGATGCGATGGGTTAGGAAACAGGTTCAGATCTGCCGCCTAAGACTTTTTATCTTTATGAGCCGTGAGGGTCCCATAAAGGGTTTTCTCCCAACGAGTCAAGAGGATCCTGTAGGCGTATTTTCTTCTTAAGAGTTGTGAGGACTCCTAAGTGCGTTTTCTTTTGAGAGTCATAAGGATCTCATAGAAGAATTTTCCCCCTTTACATGTCGGGAGGACTCATAAGTGGTTTTTTCCCCTCCTTGTCGGTATTCAACTTTAGAGAGTGTAGCCTGTAGATAATCCATCTTGATCTCCTTGTAAGGCAGCGATAACTTAGAAGACAGGTTCAGATCTGTCGCCTAAGACTTTTCAATTTTATAAGCCATGAGGGTCTCATAAAGGGTTTTCTCCCTATGAGTCGAGAGGATCCCGTAGGCGTATTTTCTCCTTAGGAGTCATGAGGACTTCTAAGTGCGTTTTCTATTAAGAGTCATAAGGATCACACAAGAGAATTTTTCCTGCTTACAGTCGAGAGGACTCGTAAGTGGTTGTTTCCCTCCTTGTCGAGATTCGACTTTGGAGAGCGTGGCCTGTGAATAGTATGCAATAGTCCATCTTATACCGACTTGCAGGGCCCCGGTGCTTAGGAAACAGGTCTTTATCCCCATTGCCTAAGGTTTTTCCTTATGAGTCGAGACGAATCAAGAAGTTCTTGCAAGGACACTAATTTCCTCACGAGTCAAGACGAATCAAGAAGTTCTGGCAAGGGTTTCCTAACGACACAGTTAAATCATGCTAATAGAAGTCCATTAGGGTCTGTGGTATTAGGGTTTTTTACCCCGTCGCACCATCGCGTTGGCCGATATATTCCCCGATATGCAATCTTACTGTTCATGTATCCCCACGATTGGCGTGTCTTTGATCCTTTCGGGGGCTGGACAAGACGTCTTCAAGTAATCTTCCAGGTAATATTACCGTCGAAAGAGAAAGCATTACGGATATTCCATGTCGCTTTTTACGTGAGGTTAGGCTCAGTTTGGGAGTCCCGATGAGTCATGACCACTCCGCGCTGGAGTGGGATGGTCTTCGATAGACTTTCAGGTCTCAATTGAGTTGCCGTTAAGACCCTGAAGATAGGGATCTTCCTTTGCTTCGTTGGTTGACATTGTGTATGCAATATTGCGACGAATGTCGAGGTTTTCTCTGACCCATCGAGATTTAGAACTAGGGGACTTTGCTATGGCTCCATTTGTTGATGTCATGTCTGCATCCTGCTGGAGGGAAGAAGAACGTTGTTGTTTATCTCTAGGTTGTGGATATTGCCGTCAAGACTTGGAACTAGGGACTCTGCCATGGCTCCGAGGTAGTCTCTAGGTTGTCTGCGAACCATTGAAATTTGGAACTAGGGGACTTTGTTGTGGCTCCGAGGCAGTCTCTAGGTAGTCTGTGAACCGTCGAGGTTTGGAGCTAGGGGACTTTGCCATGGCTCCGTTTGTTGACGTCGTATCTGCTTCTGGAGAGAAGGAATGTCGTTATTGATTTCTAGGCTGTAGGTGTAGCCATCGAGATCAGGCTTCCCCTTTGACGAAGCCTGGTGGGACTATATGGTTCCCTTTTTGTTTGTGCCCATGGATTGTATACAGGGATCAATCTGATCTCACCTGCAGGGAAAAGTTTCATTTTTTGTATTTCTTTCCGCGTTACTCTATCATTTCAGCTTTTTATATCGCGAAAGTCATGATTACCCAATCATTTCGGCTTTTTTTCGCAGTGCGCAATCATTTCGGCTATTTTTCTTTTTCTTTACTCGCTGCTTTTTATTGCGAGTTGCCCAATCATTTCGGCTATTTTTGTATGCATATATTTTACTTGCTGATTTTTGTTGCAAGTTGTCCTAGCATTTCGGCTATTTCATATGCATTTTTGGCTCGCTGATTTTTTGCTGTGAGTATAGGACTCAAGATCTGATACCAATCTTAGCATCAGCATCGCTGCAACTGGAATATTGCCAGGAGCGAATCATCATTTGCCGTGAAAGGACTTGGAATTTGATACCGATTTAGGCATCAACATCGCTACCACTGGGACATTGCCAGGAGCGAATCATCATTTGCCTTTGTCGGTTCGAACAAAGGTAGCTTAGCAAACAGGGTTAGGATCCTGTTGACTAAAACTTTTGACTTCATGAGCCGTAAGAGTCTCATAAAGATGTTTCTCCCTACGAGTCGTGAGGATCTCATAGGTGCGTTTTGTTCCTTAGGAATCGTGAGGATTCCTAAGTTTATATTCTCTTATAACTTGTAAGGATCTTACAAGAGTATTTTCTCCTTATAAGTTGAGAGGACTTACAAGTGTCATTCACCACATGAGGACATTCCTCGTCGTTGGTGGGACTTGGTGAGGGAAACGTTTATTTGTGCCCGTGGATTGTATACAAGGGTCAATATTGAACCGCTTGTAGGGCAAATTTGGGGAGTGTGGCGGCTTAAGAACAGGTTCAGATCTCTGTAGCTTAAGGCTTTTAAATCCTACAAGCCATGAGGGTCTCATAGGGGGAATTTTCCTTACGAGTCGTGAGGATCCCGTAAGTGCAATTTCTCCTTAGGAATCGTGGGGATCCCTAAGTGTGTTGCTCCTTTGTGAGTCGTAAGGATCTCACGCAGGTATTTTCTCCTCACAAGGTCGAGATGACCTTGTAGGTGCCTTTATTTTAACGAGATTGTGCCCTTTCGGGTTTTCACAAACTCGCCGGTAGTCCTGCTATTTTTACTCATGGCTCCCTTTCGGGTTTTCATCCGTGCCCATTTTTCTTGTGGACGTACCTTTTTTTGCATGATGAAACTCTCGAGAATAGTTTCGTCGCATGTGATCCATCCGTTTTCTGATGGGATTTGAGTTGCAGTCCTCACCGCTGGAACTTGTGGACTTGCATTCCACTATCGCTGTGTTTGAGGCGACGTTGTTAGTTTAGGGACATCTCGGTCTGTTGTTAGTTTAAGAACATCTCGGTCCAATGATAGTTTAAGGACATCTCGGTCCAATGTTAGTTTAAGGACATCTAAGTCCGTAACTAGTTTAAGGACATTGTGGTCCGTTGTTAGTTTTAAGGACGTTACGGTCCATAGCTGGTTTAAGGACGTTGCGGTCCGTTGTTAGTTTTAAGGACGTTACGGTCCGTAGCTAGTTTAAGGGCGTTGCGATCCGTTGTTGGTTTTAAGGACGTTATGGTCCATACCTAGTTTAAGGATGTTACGGTCCGTAGCTCTCCATGTTTGAGACGGAGTGCTGTTGGGCACTACTCTTAGAGTTTTGACTCAAGAAGATAGCGAGCGGACATAGGCGTCTTCATCTATCATTGACCTGGGCTGTGACTCGTCAGGCATAGTATTTTTTTCAGGAATCGGCCGTTTATTGGCTGGAAGGGTCTTTCGACATGCGTGTCTATGAGCAAATATGCCCCATCTTGGTAGACCTTGTCTATGATGTACGGGCCCTAGTAGTTTGGCTCGAATTTCCCCCGTTTGTCACGGTTGGGGATCATAGGTCTTTTGACGACTAGCACAAGTTCTCCTTGGCGGAATGATCTCGGCCTAGTCAATCTTTCGTATGAGCGCGTCATCCTTGCTTTGTAAGCTTCTAGCTTTTGTTGCGCCATGAGACGATCATGAAGGGCGTCTAGCTCCTCAAGCCGAAGATGAGTATTTTCTTCATCCGTTAGTTCATACCGAACCGCCACTCATAGAGAGGGTAGCTCTATCTCCAAGGGAAGTCCCGCTTCCGTGCCGAATACTAACGCAAATGGCGTTATGTTCGTGGCCGTCTTGAATGTAGTCTGATAGGCTAAGAGAGCTTCATGCAATCTCTCATGCCAATCCATTTTATTTCTGGACACCATTATCTTTATGATCTTTGTCAAGTTCTTGTTGAAAGACTCAGCTAGACCGTTAGCTTGAGGATTATAGACCGAAGAGTATCTCCAATCTATTTTATGCTGTTGTGCGAAGTGGCTGATCTTATGGCTTCTGTAGGCCGGCCCATTATCCGAGATGATCCGTCACGGAGTGTCAAACCGGTAGATGACATATGTCCTGAAGAAGTGGAGGATGTTCTCCATCTTCACCTCCCTTAGCGGTACTTCTTCTGCCTACTTAGAGAAGTAATCGGTTGTTGCTAGTATGAACTGATGTCCGTTGGATGATGCTGGTTCGATGGACCCGATTATATCGGTTCCCCATATTTTGAATGGCCAGCTACCCAATGTCAGGTGCAGCGGATTTGGATGCTCATGGATGAAGTCCCCGTGAATTTGGCATGAGTGACACTGCTTTGCATATTCGAGGCAGACATGAACCATTGTGGGCCAATAGTAACCCATTCTTTTGATCTTCAGCTTCATCTTTGGCCCGGCTTGATGGGAACCGCAGAGTCCATCATGAGTTTCTTGAACGACCTTTCTTGCTTCTTCTGGTCCTAGGCATCTCAACCATAGACAATCGAATGATCTCTTATAAAGAGTACCATTGACAAAGGCGAAAGACAAGGCTCGCTTCATGAGCTGATATCTTGACGATGCGTCTTCGGGTGTTGGATGGGATGTGAAGTAGTCTATGAATACTTCTCTCCAATCTTTCACCCCTTCTTCATCCTCTAGTTGGAAGGCCCCTTGTTCGGTTGCTTCCTCTCCTCAAGACATCTTCGGAGATATTTCTGCTGGTGTGAGAATCCGGCGACTTTGCACAGTGATCTTTACGTCATCGAGGTTTTCGTCGGCTAGTTCTTTAGTGAGCTTGGCTAACGCATCTGCCTTGATATTTTCCGCACGTGGTATGCTTTCCAGGGTGTAGGATGGGATTTGCGTCAGCAATTGCTGCACTCTTTTCCGCAGAGTCCATCATGGGTTTCTTGAACGACCCTTCTTGCTTCTTCTGGTCCTCGGCATCTCAACCATAGACAATCGAACGATCTCTTATAAAGAATACCATTGACAAAGGAGAAAGACAAGGCTCGCTTCATGATCTGATGTCTTGACGACACGTCTTCAGGTGTTGGATAGGATGTGAAGTAGTCTATGAAGACTTCTCTCCAATCTTTCACCCCTTCTTCATCCTCTAATTGGAAGGCCTGTTCAGACCATAATATTGCATTTATCATTCCCCTATTCTTATCCTTTTTATAAATAAACAGGTACTCTTGACGCACGTTTGTTGCATATTACAGGTTACAGGTTTCTGGAGCAAATACAGTGAAAAAGACACAAAACAACAGAAAAGGGACTTTTGACCAACAATTAGACAGATCTCAGTCAAGCCCAGTTCATATAGGTGCAAGACAACGCAAGTCAAGGTGAAACGGTTAAAAAGCCCAATACAAGTCTTCACTGAAAATCTGGAGAAGACTCAGAAGTCCAACAGAAGAAAGAAATATAAAAAGACAAAGCCCAAGAATCCAAGAACATAACCCCAAAGTTTGACAACCCAACACCTCAGTTTGGCCGCGGAACCGCGGCCAAACCCATGCTGGAGCCGTGCTTCCGCGGCCGTTAGGAGCCCGTGTCGGTGCATTTTTCTTCTGCTGGTGCGCTGTTGTGGGTGTTGTGATTTTAAGTGGGCAAATCAGTAATTGCGCATGTGCGAGAGCCTGTAGCCCTAGGTTTTCTATTTTCCTATAAATTGTAATCTTAGATCTAAAAATTGTATGCCTCTTTTCAATCAATAAAATTCAGATTTTCTGAGAGCAAAATTCAGATCTGTTCTTCTTGTTTGGAGGGAGCCGTCAACTAGTAAGTATTTTTATTCTTTTAATTATAATGTCTTCTCATCCCCTAATGAGCGAGTAGTCTCCTCGCTTGTTAGGGTTAGCCTTTGGGAAAGGGTTGAGAGATGAAATCTCTCGCCCCTTTCAATGCCACCTTCACCTAATGAAATAGAACTTCACGCATACGAGCACAACCGCTCCCTGCGGCATCCTACCCTTCGAGGTAACGATGATCCGTAGTATAAAGGGCCGGTTCCGCGCGTTTTCCGTGAGGGTTAGGATAATTATCAACAAAGGTAGGGTACAAACTTAGAGGAAGAAACATCTTCCCAAAAGATTTGTATCCACTTTCTTGATAATTAACTTAACACCTAATAGATCTAAAAAAAGGAAGGTATTGAAAGCGGTGAGGAAAAAAATATTCATTTCCAAAACTTCCCCTAATCCTAACCCTAGCAAGATTCTTAATTAGATTAATTAGATCCAGTCTTTAGATTTTCATAAACCAACCAAAACTACAAATAGAATCAACTCGTTAAAACACTTTAAAGAAATTTACCCGTCTCTGTGGATCGACCCGTACTCACCGGCTAGCTGCGAAGCGACGCCGTCCTGATTGCGGTAATTAATATTTTTGATCGTAAAATCTCAACCAATCAAATGGCGCCGTTGCCGGGGACGGCGTAATATTTCTTTTTGTGAATTTTCGGGTTGATATAAATTTTAAAAATTATAAAAATCTGAAAATATAAAAAATATAAAAAATAATCGAATTTTGATCTGTTTGAAGGGTTTATTTTTGAGTCTTGCAGGAACAGCGAAGATCTGAAATTTTACAGAGCGCAAATCAGAAAGTTGCATATAAGAAAAGAGAGGAACCATCATTACAGAGAAACACAATTTTTTCCAGCGGCTGAACCCACTCCCTGACCGCCCTTCCGCCGCATACAGGGGGTTCCTGCCGCGCTTCCGCGCTTTAAGTGACACGTCAGCCCTAAAAATTTGTGTGGTTTGCTCTCTTTTCCTCCCCTCTGCAACCTCCATATCTCTGTCTGTGAAAATTTTCTGCAGGGTTCTTTGCGTAAAAAGTCTTTCTCCCCCTTCTAAATAACAGATTTCTGCAGGTTTCTTTGCGCCGCGCTAAAAAAATTCTGATTGCAAGTGAATTTTTATTTGTTTTGCATAATTTAACCGGACTCTAAGGGGCTATTTGACCAAATCCAGATTGGGTGGGGATTTCATCACCCTTCCCAGGACCCCAGAAAACACCTAAGCATTTTGCATCAACCACCTTTAATTAAAAAAGATTAGACTCAGACCTAAGGACAGCGAGCTCAATAGGAAAAGGACTAGGGTAGGCATCGGCCGTTTATCCTAACCGACATTGCGGTGTCTAGGCTAGTGGTTTTTAATTAGGCCCACTGTAGTGGTGGTTCCTTCCCACTTACCTGGCCGTATTTGTCCGTGAAGAGGCGGTTTGAGGTCTATTTCTAGCCCTAGTTAGGAGCTGTCTAGTAGACCTAGGCGACCCTAGATCTAGGCCTGATTGTGCATGTGTGGTTGATACTTTTTGTGTCACGAGTCCGTTTTCAAAAACTTCTTTGCAAAACTCACAAAAAAATAAAAAAAATAAAAAATCTTTTCAAAACTTGCAACTTGTCGCGAAGAAACTTGAAACTCACTTCCACCACTTCTTCTCACTGACGTTATCTTACCCCCACATTCTGTTTTTCTCTTTTTTCTGACTGCACTACCCTTTAGTGTATGTCATTTTGGACTAGGGATACTAACGCCCGATTAGTCCGTGTTTCGTTGGTACCGACCAACGAACCCTTCGACGAACCCTTCGTCGATCTTCCGTCCACTTCCTTACCTCCACCTTTAAATTCTTCTTTCGAAGGTATGTCAGGACACGACCCCAACTATACCTTACCGACGGGAATGATTCCACCTCCGCCAGGTGCGAATAACCCGAATCTTCCGCCTGTTGTAGCGCCCGCACGAGTTGCGCTCCAGGATCTCTTCTACCCAGTTCGCACTTCTTTACCCACATGTCTTTCACCCCCACCGGCGAATGGGGATAATTTTGAAATAAAACCACACTTCATCAATATGCTACCTAAGTTTCATGGTTTGGAATCCGAAGATGCTTATATTTTTATTAATAAATTCCAAAACGTTTGCGCCATGATGAAGACAACCCAATTAAGTGATGACGCAATAAGGCTAAGGGTCATTCCTTTTACCTTATGTGACCTAGCCGAGAAGTGGCTATACAGCACCGCATCACACTCCATTAGAAATTGGGACGATTTTGTGAGAGCCTTTCTGAAAAAGTTCTACCCTCATCATAAAACTGCTAGAATCCGAAACGAGATTATACAATTTTCACAGCTTCCGTCCGAACCATTCTGGAAATGCTTCGAGAGATTTAAAGACCTACTTGTTCAATGCCCTCATCATGGGATAGAAAATTGGCAACTTTGCCAAACATTATACGAGGGATTGAACGCAGCAACGAAGCAGTTGCTAGAAACAATTTGTCAAGGTCATTTTCTCTCCAAGTCTAGCGACGAAGCTTGGCAGTTTCTTGAGGACCTAAGTGAGCAAACAATTCAGTGGGAGAGTACAAAGACCACATCATCTTCCTCAATTGGTCAATCTAGGGCAGGCATACATCAAATAGATATGTCGATAGCTATGAAGGCCGAGATGGCCTCACTTATGAAAAAGCTAGAAGCCATTGAGACAAAAATCTCATCGACTTCTCCTGCCCTTACTCTACCCACACGAACTGTTTGTGCTTGTTGTTCGAACCCATCGCATTTAACCGAAGAGTGTCCTTATAATGCACCCATTCAAGGACAGGATCAAGTCAATGCTGCATTTCAGCAACGACAAAGAAATGATCCTTACTCTTCGACATACAATCAAGGGTGGAGGAGTCACCCGAATTTCGCTTGGAACCAAAATCAACAAGTCTAAGGGAATAATAATTTTCAAAGAGCTCCTCCACAACAACAACAAGCACCTTTACAAACTCAAAACCAGCAACCTTTCCAACAACAACCTTATACAAATCAAACGAACAATTTGGTTCAACCTAATGATGATAAGGTTAGCTCGCTCGAGAAAAGTCTTGAAGCATTTCTCAAGCAAACCACAGAATCCGCAGCAAGATTTGAAAGTTATGTGCAATCTTTAATGAATAACAATGCCTCACACGATCAAAGTATCAAATCTATTGAGGCACAAATTGCACAATTAACTGCTGCGTTGAGCGAGAGAGAAAAGGGAAAGCTTCCATCTCAACCATTGCCCAATCCCGGTCACCCACAAAACGCATATCACAATCACAATGTAAATGCGGTGACCACGTTGAGATCCGGAAGAGAGTTGCAAAATAATGTGGAAACTAGTGATGACATCCCCGCCGGTGGTTCTTCTTCCCCTTCTTCATTTTCTTCACTTCCTTCTTCACCTTTTTCTTTAGAGCCTATTCTCCACCCTTCACACGGCTCTACTTCTTCTGACTCGAACGGACCCATTTCTAACAACACGAACACATCCACACTGGGATCCGTTCCTATTCCACATTCTACTCCACAGACTTGTGACTCAACAAATTTTCAAAATGCACCATTTCCAAACAGGTTGAGTCCTAATAAACCAAATGCACAAGTGGAGAAGATTGTGGAATTATTTAAACAGGTTAGCATAAATATACCTCTCTTGGATGCTATCCAACAAGTCCCTTCATACGCAAAAATCTTAAAGGGATTATGCACTTCAAAGAGAAAGGCATCTCAAGTACCCAAGAAAGTGCTAGTGGCTAGTGCAGTGAGCAATGCTATTAACCACCATCAAACCTTACCCCAAAAACGAAAGGACCCCGGCTGTCCTACTATTTCAATCACGATTGGGGATAAGCAAATTAATCGTGCACTTTTAGATCTTGGGTCTAGTGTTAACCTGATTCCTTACTCAGTGTACGAACAATTAGGGGTTGGAGAGTTGAAACCCACTCGTTGCACTCTCCAAATGGCTGATCGATCAATCACCTATCCAAGGGGTCAACTAGAGGATGTGTTGATCAAAGTCGGGGAATTCATATTCCCCGTTGACTTTATCGTTATGGATACACAACCTGTTGTTAACCCAAGAAACCAAATTCCGGTGATTCTTGGTCGACCATTTTTGGCCACTTCCAATGCCATAATAAATTGTCGCAATGGCTCCATGACTCTATCCTTCGGAAAGAGGTCTAGTGAGTTCAATATTTATAAGATGGGAAGTCTGCCCCCCGTGCCTAAAAATAGTACACGAGAAGTTTGCTCTATTCACGAAATCACGCAGGAGGACTGCGAGCTTGAAAGATTTCTATTTGATGAAAACAGTTTTGACGCCACTAGTGCGTCCCTCCTCGAGCCTACTACCGTTGACACAACCGATGCTGATTATCAATGTTTCACTTTTTCGGAGGACGACGACTCACAGCCCGAATATGAGTCGTTTGAATTTTTGGATGAGTCAGTCGAACCATCCAAATCGGTTGTTTGCAGTGATTTGGAACCTGTGTTAGAGTCCTTTGAGTTCGAGGTAGATTCCGCAATGGTTCTTTCGCCTCAGAAATTCGAACTCATACCCTTGCCGTCTCACCGTAGATATGCTTACATAGGTGAGAATGAGACTTTTCCCATTATCATTTCAGCCTCTCTAGCCTTCGAGCAAGAGAACGCTATTTTAAAAGTCTTACAAGATAGGCGGCAAGTTTTCAGTTGGACTATGGCGGACATCGATGAGATCAGTTTCCTCATAAGTGAATATCATACACAATTGATGGATGATGCCATAGAGGACCCACAGGAACATCTTGGGGGTATTGTGGTGAGCCAACTTCCTCCTTTAGAAGTTGAAATACCCCCATTTCTTTTAATAAGGTACGAGAATGCTAACACTCCACTGATTGCTGATCATTTACATTCTCGTTTCGATGCATCACCATCACCTGTATATTCACCTCCACACCTCCCATTCCACTACTTCTATCTTCCCCAATTCTTTGCGGACCACCACAACTTATTTTTTCACCCACCAATATTCTTTACTGATAAATTTTTCAAATGGTTGGTGTTGACTTTTGGCCTATGCAAAGTTGGGCAGTATTGTCTAACATAGTTTAATTGAAGTTTGGGGGAGGGTCTTTTTGTATATATTTTTGTTTTTCTTAACAATAAAAAAAATTATAAATAAATAAACAGGGGAGTATCGGTATTTTGACCCTCTTGGTTTAGCATGACAGTGAGGACACTGTCAAGTTCAAGTTTGGGGGTATGCTCGGTACGTCTTCTTCCTTCGCATTCATTTGTACATATTTTTGCATTTGCATACTTATTTGAAAATCCATAAAAATTGAAAATTTTCAAAAATTTCAAAAATTATTGTATTCAATTTTGGCTAATTGACTAGAGTTTGACAGATAGGTTAACTGGCTAGGAACAACTAGATCTTAGACTTAGTGAATTAAAACCCCCAAAAATAACATTCCTTAAAGTTTAACGGTAGAAAGTATATGCCTTGTAGTTTATTTAGAAATAGGCAAATTTTGGGTTCACTTCTTGGGCTAAGTCAAAATGAGGGAAGAGTATTGATGTTCTTATTAGAGTATAAGTTTGAAAAATAGTTCCTAGCTTAAGTCTAAATTCTGAAAATGTATACCCTACAAATTGCACATTCACGCACCTTGAAACTTGGAATAGTAGAAGAGACCTTGAAATGCTCTTGTCTAAAGTCCTTAGTATGAAAATGTGTGAATAAAAAGATAAAAAAATGGACACTGGTTTTTGTAATTACTTAAGGCTGTAAAAATAGAAAAATATTTAGCGAGGGTGCCTTATCACCTAGTGCCTTAGACCAACTGGTTTGGGAGTCACTGCTAAAGCCTTGGGTGTTGCAAAGACCAGGAAGTACGCTTCAAAGTGCAAGCGCATTTTGTAATCGGTCGTTGGTACCTCAAGAAGTATTAACGGTCGCATGAAGGATGTGTAAGCAAATTTCATTTAAATTCACCAACTAATTAGTACTTTGGACAATGGACAAGGGCATGATTGCTTGAATTGAATTTCCGAGTGTAAGGGTGATCTATACACACACGTAGGGGTATGTGATTGGAATTTAGATAAGAGAGAGGAATGAAGAATAGAACTTGTATCTTTAGTAGAGTTGATAGAAATTCCTAAGTGGAGATAAAACCCTAGAAGGAAAACTTAAGAAATGCCGAAAGCTAAGTAGATCTGCAGGATATATATAATCTTAAGTTAAATGATGAGGAAGTGTGAAGAATATGGGTGATAATTTACAAGTAGAAGATAATAGAATTCCTTATTAGAAGACCTAATTGGAGAACAAAAGTCAATGGGCCGAGTTGATAGGATTTTGTGGGTGTAATCCGCTGAAAACCCTCAGGAGACAACACTCCTCCTACTAGGGACACCTAGAGGTTTAACGGCTTGTTGCACATGCTCAGTGCAATCGCGTTTCCCTGCGAAAGTGCGGTTAGGATTTTAGTGAATAAATAATAAGTTTGCTCGAGGACGAGCAAAAGGTAAGTTTGGGGGTATTTGTTCAGACCATAATATTGCATTTATCATTCCCCTATTCTTATCCTTTTTATAAATAAACAGGTACTCTTGACGCACGTTTGTTGCATATTACAGGTTACAGGTTTCTGGAGCAAATACAGTGAAAAAGACACAAAACAACAGAAAAGGGACTTTTGACCAACAATTAGACAGATCTCAGTCAAGCCCAGTTCATATAGGTGCAAGACAACGCAAGTCAAGGTGAAACGGTTAAAAAGCCCAATACAAGTCTTCACTGAAAATCTGGAGAAGACTCAGAAGTCCAACAGAAGAAAGAAATATAAAAAGACAAAGCCCAAGAATCCAAGAACATAACCCCAAAGTTTGACAACCCAACACCTCAGTTTGGCCGCGGAACCGCGGCCAAACCCATGCTGGAGCCGCGCTTCCGCGGCCGTTAGGAGCCCGTGTCGGTGCATTTTTCTTCTGCTGGTGCGCTGTTGTGGGTGTTGTGATTTTAAGTGGGCAAATCAGTAATTGCGCATGTGCGAGAGCCTGTAGCCCTAGGTTTTCTATTTTCCTATAAATTGTAATCTTAGATCTAAAAATTGTATGCCTTTTTTCAATCAATAAAATTCAGATTTTCTGAGAGCAAAATTCAGATCTGTTCTTCTTGTTTGGAGGGAGCCGTCAACTAGTAAGTATTTTTATTCTTTTAATTATAATGTCTTCTCATCCCCTAATGAGCGAGTAGTCTCCTCGCTTGTTAGGGTTAGCCTTTGGGAAAGGGTTGAAAGATGAAATCTCTCGCCCCTTTCAATGCCACCTTCACCTAATGAAATAGAACTTCACGCATACGAGCACAACCGCTCCCTGCGGCATCCTACCCTTCGAGGTAACGATGATCCGTAGTATAAAGGGCCGGTTCCGCGCGTTTTCCGTGAGGGTTAGGATAATTATCAACAAAGGTAGGGTACAAACTTAGAGGAAGAAACATCTTCCCAAAAGATTTGTATCCACTTTCTTGATAATTAACTTAACACCTAATAGATCTAAAAAAAGGAAGGTATTGAAAGCGGTGAGGAAAAAAATATTCATTTCCAAAACTTCCCCTAATCCTAACCCTAGCAAGATTCTTAATTAGATTAATTAGATCCAGTCTTTAGATTTTCATAAACCAACCAAAACTATAAATAGAATCAACTCGTTAAAACACTTTAAAGAAATTTACCCGTCTCTGTGGATCGACCCGTACTCACCGGCTAGCTGCGAAGCGACGCCGTCCTGATTGCGGTAATTAATATTTTTGATCGTAAAATCTCAACCAATCAAGGCCCCTTGTTCGGTTGCTTCCTCTCCTCAAGACGTCTTCGGAGATATTTCTGCTGGTGTGAGAATCCGGCGACTTTGCACAGTGATCTTTACGTCATCGAGGTTTTCGTCAGCCAGTTCTTTAGCGAGCTTGGCTAACGCATCCGGCATGATATTTTCCACACGTGGTATGCTTTCCAGTGTGTAGGAAGGGAGTTGCGTCAGCAATTGCTGCACTCTTTCACCATACCTGATCAGTTTTGGATTGCACGTCTGGTAGTCACCATTTACTTGGCTAACGACCAGCTGGGAGTCTTCATATATGAGGAGGTTTTCGATCCCCATGTCGACAGCAATCTCAAGACCTGCTATCAAAGCTTCATACTCCGCTTCATTGTTTGTTCTTGGCTCCATTAAGGAAAGGGCAAAACGCATAATCCCTCCTTGTGGAGTCACGAAGATAAGGCCCACCCCGGCTTTAATCATAGGGGTGTTTTGCTTTCGCTTTTTCAAGGAGGACACTCCGTCGAAGAAGAGTTCCCATCGGGTATCATTCCCTTCTTTCTCCCTGTCAATTGCGTCAAACGCGTGTTCGTCCGGTAACTCGCAGTTCAAGAGAGAGTCGGCAGGTATCGGATGCTCAGCGAGAAAATCGGCGATGGCCTGGCCTTTTATTGCCTTGAAGGGTCGATATACTAACGAGTACTCTATCTAGAGGAGGGCCCATTTAGCAAGCCTTCATGTTAATATGGCTCTCGACATCAAATATTTGAGAGGATCCACCTTTGATATGATATGAACCATATGTGCCAAGGCGTAATGTTGGAGCTTCGTTACCACGAAGATCAGTGCCGGGCAATGCTTTTCTATGGGAGAGTAGTTATTCTCTACCCCAAGGAGAACTCAAATCAAATAATAGAGGGCTCTCTCCTTCCCCTGGTCATTCTCCAGTGCCCATAACGTGCCTAAAGAACCTTCAAGAGCTGTTGTGTACAGGATGATGGGCTTTCCCTTGATCGGCGCGGTCAGTACCGGCGAGTTCTGCAGGTATTGCTTGATTTCGTCCAGTACGCTTTGGCATTTGCGATCCCAAACGAATGGTGTCCCTTTCTTCATTAGATGACTATAGGGGCGGCATTTGCCGAAGAGGTTAGCTACGAACCGCCGGATATACGCGAGCTTTCCTTGGAGAGACCACAGTTGCTTGAGAGTTCTTGGCGAAGGCATTTCCATAATCGCCTTGATCTTTGACGGGTCTATTTCGATGTCCCGGTGTCATACGAAGAATTCTAGGAATATGCCTGAAGAAACTCCAAATGCGCATTTCAGAGGGTTCATCTTCAGATTATATTTTCGAAGATGCTGGAACACTATTTTCAAATGCTCCCAGTGTTCCTCGTATGATTTGCTTTTAACCAGGAGGTCGTCGATATAGAATTCAACAATATCATGTACAAGGTCATCGAAGATCTTTGTCATGGACCTCTGGTAGGTGGCGCCAGCGTTCTTCAGACCAAAGGGAATCACTTTGTAGCAGAATATGCTCAGCGGAGTCCGGAAAGCGGTGTGCTTTTGTTCTTCAGGATGTATCTTGATTTGGTTGTATCCCGAGGACCCGTCCATGGAGGAGAAGACTTCATAGGTGGATGTGTTATCGATCATCAGCTCGGTAACAGGCACGAGGAAGTCATCTTTCGGACATGCTTTGTTGAGATCCCGAAAATCTACGCAGATGCGTACTGTCCCATTTTTCTTCATTACCGGAACGATATTGGCAATCCAGTTAGGGTATTGAACTTCTTGGATGAAGCCGAAGTCGATTAGCTTCTTGACTTCGGCATTGATACCCATCTCAAGCTGGAGCCGTCTTATTCTTGGCGTCTGTTTGACTGGCTTTACATCCGGTGATATCGCCAGTTTTTGTACAGCTATCTCTGGATCTAATCCCGGCATCTCGGAATAGTTCCATGTGAAACATTCTTTATACTGCATAAGCACGTCCTTTAACGAGGCTACTTGTTTCTCAGACAGCAGCTCACTAACGAACGTTGGCCTTGGCTCTTTTGCCGTCCCCAAGTCAATTTTTCTCAGATTGTCTGCTGTGGTGTATATCCCATCATCCAGCTCTTTTGGTGCCGGTGGAAATTCTGAGATCACCCCTTTCTCATCTTCATTTGCGAAGCATTGGGGGAGGCCGTTCGTATTCTCATACTCTCCTTCCTTTGAGGCTATTATCATATGGCAGGTATGAGCTCGTTTCCAAGCTCGATGCCGATCTAGACTTTCCCATGCAGTGTAAGTTGTTCTCGGCTCATGCTTTTGTGGTAGGGCTACCCTCCTTCTGTCAGATAGAGCAAACCTACCTTGCTGATACTGATCTTCAACCCAATCTTTGAAGGTGAAGCAGTCTTCAAGAGGATATCTCACTACTCGGTGGTAAGAGCAATAATCCGGATGATGGACCTCGTTTATCTGTTCGGGGTATCGAGACTCTGAGAGCGTGATCATTTGATACTTCATGACAAGGTTGAATATTTTCCTTGCTTTGTCTTGAGGGAAAGAGTATTCCCGACCCATTTTCTTCATGAAAGACGAGTTCCAGCTGACTTTTCCTCGCTCGCGTAGCTTCTTGGATCCACTTTGCTGTCTTGGAATGTCGTCCCCATTCTTGACCTTGCCGTTGTTTCTACGTCGGGCTTTCTTTTTGCCACGAGAGTGCACAGCGGGTTGGGGGTGAAATGGATCGTCATCCTCCGTAGCCTGCTGAATGATATGTTGCATCCTGGCTTTTTCGTAAATAGACAATTTGCGGCTGTGGTCATCCCAAACTCTTTGACCTGCTTCTCTTATTATCTTGTCAATCTGTTTTTCGAATGACAGGCTTGATATTCCCACGGCTGGATTTCGCTCTGTTTCAATATCGGCGCTA
Organism: Agapanthus africanus; assembly: GCA_030015575.1. NCBI lineage: Eukaryota > Viridiplantae > Streptophyta > Magnoliopsida > Asparagales > Amaryllidaceae > Agapanthus > Agapanthus africanus. The sequence goes on from JASDDO010000001.1 coordinate 463,978,616, forward strand.
TCTGGAAATATTCTCTTTTCCACCGAAGTCATTTATAACATGGCAGCCATGGAATCGTTCTCGTTTCTTGGACCAAACGTATCCATGGTCGGTCGTCTCCATTCTCCCATTGGGTATCTTCCGCTGAGTCCCGGGAATGTCCCAAATCTTGTTATAGAACTGGGCTTGTCGATCAATCTGTTTGAAGGGTATGCCTTGGCGTCTCAATAACCTTTTCAATCCCTCTGCATAATATCTGGAAAGACAGATTGGTTGGAGCCGGTCGAGCGCAGGTTCGGCACCGTGCCATACTTCTTTCTCCACTTTAGTCTCCGTGGATTGGTAGAAAAGGATCGCCTTCTTATTTCTTTGGCAAGGAGGGACGTAGAAGGTCTGCAGCTCCTGTACGCTTTACATATCAAGTGCATCAAGTTCTTTATAATGTCGCCGCGGAACCAGGGTAATCTGGAGGAATACAACCAAGAGGCACGGACCCCAGTCACGCTGGAAGAATTCCTCAAGTATATTCTTGAGAACGGAGACAGTGACATTGATGAAGGAGACGACTCGTCAGAAGAACCCGAGGAGTATGTGGCGAGCTGCCACATGATCTTTCACTCGTCGATAAATGGCAAAGAAGCTCCTGATGTAGAGAAACTAGAGGCAAATCCAAAGCCAAAACCCATGGAACCGTCAGATGACCTGATCGACAAGCTGCTGAATGAAGCCCTCTAAAAGAGCAAAGCTGATCGAGGACGTGAAGCGGCCATATACGAAAAGGCCAAGCGTCGGCGTCAAGCTGAAGAAACCTCGGTGATGAGAAGCCATAAAGTACCTCAACCAGATCGAAGCGCCCCTGCCACCAGCAAGAGCATAATCAAGATAAGGAAGCAGTTCGCCAATCTGTTGATGGGAATGAAGCTGCCACCTTCCAAAGAAAATACTTCCAGGAATACGTGCCCCGACGAACCGGATGTCCGTCCGAAATACTGCTTGTATCATCGGAGGGTCACACACCCTACCGAAGAGTGCAATACCTTCAAGAAGTGGTGGCAGGGATACGTTGCCCACCGACAACACTTCAAGCAAGTAAAGCGCAAAGTCCGTCGGGAGCAGAGAAGCACGACAGACAAGTGTGAAGGAACAGCCGGTAACTGTCATATGGTTGATGCCATCCCAACAAGAGCAAAACCTCAAGTTCTTACCTTCGGGAGCGATTCTGATGAAGAAATAGCCCTCGGCCCTCTCTTCAAGGAATCCACCTTTGAAAAAGAAGAGAATATGAAGAACTATGAGAACATTCAGCTGTGTAACCGTACGTTGCCTGAAAAGAATCTCGGACCTTCAAACAAAGGTTCTGGCAAAAAGGACAAAGGAGAGGAAAAAGTCCCTGAGGAGATTGCCCTCGATGATAGAGTCGTTGAAGAGTTCACAGCCAAGGACCCGCCCAAGAAGAACAAGGTGGATTACAATGTCCTGACACATCTGAGAAAGATACCTTCATAATTGAGTATTTTGGATGCCCTTCTCCTGTCTAAAGAAGCACGAGATTCCTTAATCAAGGCGTTACAAGAGCCCGACCAGTTTCAAGCCTTCCTGGCAGAAGAAAAGATGAAGGACGAGTTGGAAGAAGTCCACACGGCTAATATCACCTTCAACGATGAAGACCTCCTTCTCGGAAAATGCGAGCACAACCGTCCGCTGTATGTAACCGGGTATTGTCATGATATCAAGATAGGGAAGATCTTGGTCGACAATGCGTTCTCCGTCAACCTTCTCAACGTAAGGGTGTTGAAGAAGATTTGCATGAACGTGCAGCACCTGGCTCGGGATAAAATTACCATATCCAGTTTTGACTCCCAATCATCACAAACGCTCAGGTCTGTAATACTGATATTAAGCTTCGGGCTGCTCATCACTGAAATCAAGTTCCATGTTATTGACGCCAAGACTTGCTACAACGCTTTACTCGGTAGGCCTTGGTTATATGAGTACAATATCATCCCTTATACACAACATCAGTGGATGAAGTACTTCAAGGATGGCCTCGAGTACACAGTTACAAGGGAGCTAAACCCATTCTCCATAAATGAAGTCCGCAAATATGAAGACGTACTTCTTACCAGACTTCGAAAAGATAGAAAGATGTCACAAACCGGAGAACAGGAAAAAAGCCATCACCACTATCCCGACATTTGGGAGCGATACCAAAGAGGATGAAGATATGGTCTACTTGGGACAAACCCAAGGCAACAGGCCAGAACCATCCACTCTTATTTTGGTCTTTAGCAGTGACTCTGAAGACGAGGCCAACGCAGTGTTCTCCGCCCGCCCGTCAATGCAGACCTTTACTGGAGCTGACCATCGATGTATTTTTGTAGACTCGTACGATTGACGTCGAGCTGGACAGGCTTCTTGGCCTTCTTTTTTTTCTTTGAAGACTTTGGAGGCTTGGCCTAAAGGTTTTGTCCATCGTTACCAACTTTTGGCATTGGGCGCAGTTTCAGCATTCCGTCAATAATTTCAGGCTCCAGCGGGCTTTTTCACCTAATCGGCGGATATACTTGAGGATCTTTCAGCATTCTTTTAGTTTTAGCTGAAAGGACCACTTCCCACGGAGCTTCTTCCATAAATGAGCATGATGCCCCCGGCGTATCCACCTTTTTAGGAGCGTGCTGCTGTGGCGGGTTTATCTTCCAGTTTTCGGACAGCACGAACTTGCCCTGTTGGTACTAGTCTTCGACCCAGTTCTTAAAGACGCAACATTTTTCGATTGGATGGACCACTATTTGATGGTAGGGGCAGTAATTGGGATTGTTGACGTCGCCCAATTGCAGTAGGCGTCTCGGATCCGGCAGAGTGATGAGCCTGTTGTACACTGCCAGTTCAAATAATCTCCTCGTTTTATCCCGGGGGAACGAGTAAAATCGTCTCAACTTTTCTTCGAGGGATCTTGGTTTGTTGCTTTGGCGAATAACCGGTTTCGGGTCACTCGATTGTTGTTGAGTGTTGGCGACGAAGGTCACTTTCCCTTTGCCTTTTTCTTTCCGAAGATCTTTCTTTGATGAGGACGGTCTATGGCCCATTTGGTCCATTTGGACCAGTTTTTTAATCAAGGCCTGGAAGGTGTTCGGCTTAAGGAACATCATAAACTGGGATATAGTTGCCTAAGGATCAAGGGTCCCCATGAACATACCCACAGCAGGAGTTTCTTCTATGCACTGTTCACACTTTGACCATAGGTTATGCCATCGAATTATGTATTGAACCCAGGTCTCTCCCGGTTTCATCCTGGCGTTGATTAATGTCGTGATTGGGGTGCGCTCGCTTGCGCTTGCGAACCGCTGTGTAAACAGTAGCTCCATTTCTGCAAATGTCTTGATGGAATCATTTGGAAGCTCCGAGTACCATTCAAATGCCGTCTCCGCCAAGCTGGCAACAAATTAGTGAAGCAATAGTTTGTCATCGCCTCCAGTATTACCACACAAAGTTCTGAATTGAGTAACATGCTGATGCGGATTGCCCGTCCCCTTATACACATGAAATTTGGGGATCGTATATCCTGGCGGGTACTTAATTTGGTCGTACTAGCCTGGATAAGGTCGCCCAGTTCTGACGACTTGTCCTGCCGCTTCATTCGCCTGATAAGCTCGTATTTCTTGAGCTATGTAGTCGTTAAGGGCATCTTTGGAGATCGTCTCCACCCTGGCTGCTGATAAAGCTGGAGGAAGGTTCGATGTTTCCCCTCTGTCGTCTTCAATGATTACTGGAGGGTCTTCAGCTGGAGGATCCGGCTGGATCATCATCCCAACCATGTCTTGGAACAGAAGCACCATCTGTTTTATATTAGCGACTTGTTCTGTGGCCTCTTTATCTTTCTTTTCAAGCATCCTCCGTAGGAATTTGGTGTCGGTCTCCTGCTCTTGGCATTGTTCCAACGATACTTCCGAGCTTTCTTTCTACCCAGTAAGTATGGCCATCCTTGTCAACATCTTCTGGAGCTTTTGTTGTTGCTCCTAAGCCTTTGTCACAGACCGCGTGAGTGGTCGATGACTCACGGAAGCACGGCTATCCTCTTTTCCGGATGCCATGTAGACGGTATGCACAACCATGTCCCCAGACTTAGGGCGTTTGGGTCCACTTCCTTCGATATTTGCCGCCAGTGGTGGGAGATTCTCAGGCCTTCTCTTTTTATGGGAGGTCGAGGTTGAAGGGGCCGTTGCGGCAGGCATCCATGCAGATGATACCTTTCGTAGTATGGCGGTTGGATGGTTCTCCTCTTGTCGAGCTTTCGTCTTCTTCATCCAGCGAGAGTAATCTTTGTCCATTACAGAGTCTTGGACTTTCCGCAAAACTCTGTGGATATTGGAGGTCAACCACTGAGGAGGCTATTCCGGCTTCATCGGTGTTGTGTTTTTGACAGGCGAAGGAGACTTCTTCAAGATGGCGGATAGAGAGTTCTTGCACACCCTCTTGAGCAGCTCGAAGCCGTTCCCAGTTAGAACAGCAGCATCAACTTCCACTATTGGAGTTGGTGGGGTAAGTACAGAGGGGGAACTGCCCCCGGCCTACCTTATTCGGCGCTAGTGGCGACATCGAGCATGTCGAGCAGATGGGAATGGTTCAATTACGGGAGTGGCTTCGTCATGCTCCCTACTCTGATAGGGTGTTGTTAGTGTTAGCCTGTCGAAGACCAACGTCCGCTGAGAGGGAACGGTCAATCTTGCAAAGGTCGACTTTTTGGTAGGGGAAGCATTTTTAACGACCTTGCCTGCAGCAGGAGTTGGAGCATCCAGTCTTGTGAAGACTGATCCCTTAGCAGGAGAAGCCCCTTTGACGACTTCGTCTAGCTGAGATGGATTGGCTATCCACTTCGGGATAACTCTTTCAGGTATTGCAGGCCTCTTTACGGGCCCAATGAAGTTTTGGCTCAGCCTATCGAAAACTGAGGTGGCAGACTTGGATAACCTGTTGAGAGGGACCATGGTGGTTGCGAGCCGATCAACGACCGACAACTTTGGATCCCCCTACGATGGCATTGAAGCATTGAAGCTCATTGGAGGGAATATGGTCCTGAAGAACAGTCCAGTGGTGGCCTGAGTCACTTGCTCCACTGGCATCGCAAAGATGGAGGCCGCTTGGGGCCTATAAGTCACTGCTCCAATAGGGACGGAGTGGTGGTTGTTGTTGCAATTAGTGCAGTTGGAAGCCATTGACGTTATCTTCTCTTTTGCATAAGGCAAGACACCAAATCTTAGTACCTCGAATCCAGGGGCAACCATATTAAACCGCGATCCGTTCGCGAACACGATACACGAAGTGTGGAGTGGAAAGAGGAAAAAGGTCCCACCGGGTGTGCCAGAATCTGTTTACCGCCAAAAACTGGGAAGACAAACGTTTTTCCTGCATTTGGGGGAAGATGCCATTTGGATTTATCCATCCACCTCTCCAAAGATACCAAGTTGACTTATGGCACCATGTATCGGAGGTTTGGACGGATGCAGCCGTTGTAGCAGAATTCGTCAGATTCACCCTCCCTGCAGGCGCAAGCCCCTACAGTTAATTACATTACCGCATAGCGATAACCACTTTCTCCTGCTCCAGAAGGTCACTTCGTGCCGTGTGTATTTGTTTTATTTTTTGGTTGCCCGTGGATTGTATGCGGAGACTTATTTGTGTTGTCACCCGTAGGGCGTGGATTAGTCCAAATCCGTATTTTCTTATATTTGGGTTTGGTTTAATTTAAGGATCGTTAACCTTGTTTGAAATTAAGATCGACTTAAATATTTGTTAAGGATACGTTAATCCTATGTTGCACTAAGATCTACTTAATGGGATTTCGGGATCATTTTTGATCCAACGAAAGAGCATTTGGGCTTTATCGTTTTAGTTTAGGGACTTTACGGTCCGTAGATCACCATTTCTGGTATGAGGGTTTAGTTTAAGGACGTTGTGGTCCACAGCTAGTTCAAGGACATTACGGTCTATGGCTAGTTTATGGACATTATGGTCCGTGGAATTATTGGTTGTCGGGACCCACTACCTCTCTAAAGACGTTGAAGAATTACAACGACATATATCAAAGGTGTGGGGAGATATACCCTTGAACCAATGTCAGTTGGGAGATCTGTAGTTGGGTTTGGGACTAAGACCAATTTGGAAAAAATGTAAGCACATGGGCTCGCTTGATCTAAATTAGGGACTTTTGATCAACTTGGACTCAGCCCACTCAGTTTTTGAATAAAGTGTTAAACACTTGTTTGGGCTCGGTCCCTTTTTCTGTGCAACAGTGTTGAGCATTGATATGGGCTCTGACGCTCACCCTATTTTTTTGTTTTTATGGAGTGTTAAACACCCTTTAAAGCGCTGGGCTCTATTTACAGAGCGCTTTATGTTAAACAATGCCCACGTGAGGCGCTTGGCACTGAGTGCTACCCACTGAGTGGAGAACACTCTTTATTTTAGCAGTGCCCATGTAAGGAGCGCGTGGGGCGCTTGGCGCTGAGCGCCAACTACTGAGTGTAGAGCACTCTTTATTTTAGCAGCGCCCACATGAGGGGCACGTGGGGCGCTTGGCGCTAAGCGCCAGCCACTGAGTGTAGAGCACTCTTTATTTTAACAGCGCCCATGTGAAGGGCACATGGGGCGCTTGGCGCTGAGCGCCCACCACTGAGTGCTAAGCACTCTTTATTTGAGCAGCGCCTATGTGAGGGGTACGTGAGGTGCTTGACGCTGTCTCTTTCTTTGTGTATTTTTCTGAAGAGTTCAACTCTTTGTTCTCCCCTGGATCTTTAATCCCCAAGAACAAATTCATCCTCATGAGAATTAAATTCTCGTTTGTGGGAAACTTGTCTCATGGATCTCAGATCCAGGGAATGAACTATGTTCTTTTATAAGGGTTAAACCCTTGGATATGCAGATGAGATACTATGATCTCTATTTACCTTGAAGAAAATTCTTCTTCTTTCTTCTCTCTTAAAGTTCTTTTTGCTTGCTCTTCTTTTTGAACTTGAAGTTTATGGGGTGGTTCCTCTGTGCAAGACTTAAAGTCTTGGGGCCTTTATATAGTAGAGGCAAGCTTGTTGATTTTGTTAAAGGAATCTCTCATTGAGAGATCCTTAATTGATCTGGGGATTTTATCCACCGTTGGATCTTTGATATAAGGAATTCTGTTTTACAGAAGATATTTTTCTTGTTTTTAACAAGATTGGGAAGATATTTTCCAAACAGAACTTATTTTGTAATTTGGTGATTTTTAATCACCATTGGATCTTTAATCCAACGGTGCTCTGTTTTACGGAGCGTAATCTTTCTTGTTTAGAAAGATTGGGGAAATATTTTCCTATACAGAGCTTATTCTGTAGCTTGGTGATTTTTAATCACCATTGGATTTTTAATCCAATGGTGCTCTGTTTTACAGAGAGTAATCTTTCTCGTTTAGAAAGATTTGAGGAATATTTCCACAACAGAATTTAATTCTATATTTTGATGAAGATCCAACAGCAGAGAACTTTTAGTTCTGGCGCCGGCGCCCTCGTGCGGGGTACGTGAGGCGCTGCCTCAGAGTTTTTAACTCTTGGCGCTGGCGCCCTCGTGCAAGGCACGTGAGGCGCTGCCTCAGAGTTTTTTAACTCTTGGCACAGGCGCCCTCGTGCAAGGCACGTGAGGCGCTGCCTCAGAGTTTTTAACTCTTATTTACTAGATTTCTTTTTGCATTTTACACATTGGCCCCCGCAAGAGGAGCACATGAGGTGCCATCATAGGATTTAATTCTATCCGAGGCAGTACCAACATGCTTTCCATGTGGAGCTTTCCCTTTATTTTTATTTTATTGTTATTATTTTATAAGGGAGCAAGTTTTGAACCAAAATTTTGGCGGGAACAAGGCGATATGGTGTAGATTACGTATGTTGGTACATACAGGTATCCGATTAAATATGTGTATAGGCTACACAGGCTTTAATCGGACGATTGATAATACTAGGGGCTTAGGATTAAGCCGGATTGTTAAATCAGGTTTTGATTTAATAATTTATATATATATATATGTATATATATATGTATGTATTCTAGTATTATTGTTCACTATTCATTTTCTCTCTTGGCTATTCATATTTTTGTACGAATACGCGTATGTGTATTTCGATACATATACCAGGTTGTATTCCGTATTTATACGGAATAGTTTCTAGAATATGGATACCTCATTTGTATGATTTTCATTTTGGAAATTCATTTGTTTTACAAATGAGGTGGAGGGGTGAGTTGGCATAAACATGGCTTGATGGCATGTAGAGAGGTATGACACCATATTAGTTTATTTGATAAATGAAAAGAGATATTTTTCATTGCATGATTGAAATAGGCAGCCACAATTCTTTACATGCCATGCTAGTTCTTTTCTTCACTTGATTGATTCACTCTCATTCTTGAGACTTAGCCATTTTTCCTTAGTTGCTCATGCCACTTGTTTTCCTCACCTCCTCTTCATTTTCTATGGTTGCTCTTTTGAGCATTAGTGATGAGAGAAAATTGTAGCGAGACATTCCTACACCTCCACTCTCCATCGTCGTTTCCCTCGGGTGGATCATCGCAGATGAAGGAAGACCGGCAACCAAATTCGATCCGCGAGTTCATGGAGCTTAGGAGATGGTAGAAGACCGAAGGACTTGGTTCATTAGGTATAACCATTCTAACTCCTTTACATGTTTTGTTATCTAGGGCTCATGGGTCGATCCGGGTTATAAGGTTGTGTTAGCGCCGGTTTTTGAAAATTTTTATTCCGCATTTGGTCACGGATTGATGGCCGGGGCACTTGCATAACCCAACATGGATTTAAAAAATTTCCAGTTTGCTAAACTTCCAAAACCATGAATCGGACTAAAGAGCTAGAACTTTTTAACAAAAACTAGTGAGCTATGCTAATCTACTATGTTTGCAATACTCACATCCTAAAGCTTTCTTCAAGAGCTCCAGGTCGCGTTTGCAAGCCGGTCCTCCTTTGCCGAAGAAGATCCACCCAAGAGAACTAATCCAAGCTCCGGCTTCACCTAGTGATGCAACCGACACTCCAAGCTCACTAGAAATTGAGAGTGGGGATGTAGGAATTTTCCACTATCCTTTTATCTCAAATCTATACTCAAGAGAGCAAGTGTAGAAGAAGGAGGAGGTGAGGAAAAATAGCCATGAGCAAGTGCTCAAGGAATATGAGAGAATAATCAATCAAGAGTGGAATGTCATCATATTCTTTTTCAACCATACAAATAAAAATCTAACTACATTTGTTAATAAACAAATGAACCCATTCCTCTTGATTCAAAGCAGAACACACAACAATATGTCATGCGTTCTACATGTTCTATTTACCGCAATAAAGTCAGTTTCGCTTGTAGCTACCTGGTTGAGTACGAGTCGTCCACTGAGAGATGGTTCGTATTTTCGTTCTTATTTTAAACGAGTCAATTAAAGAATTTATATGTTTGTTCAATTCTATCTTAAGTGATTGTATTTTATGTTCAAAAGAACATGTTAGGGTTAGAGTTGGTTATTAGAGTTAGGATTAGTCTTGTACTTGTCTTTTGCCATTATTGAATTGAAGTTGGGATAATCGGATGTAGTGGGGATTAAGAGGACATAGGAATGGGATTTGCGAGTTTAAACAAGTTTTCCAACGCTAAATCCATTCCAACTGCCTCTTGTCCGTCCGTTCCATACTCTTATTTCCAACCCTAGGCCAAATACTCACAACCAAGTTTCCAATTAGATCAAAACTACATGTCACGTTGTAGTGCGCTTAAAGTAATTCTCGACTTAGGTCACGACTATATGTCACTTATAGCGCGCCTAAAGTGTAGGGTTCCTAGGCACGCTAATGAAGTCTCACAAGGCATCAACCATGCCAATTTCAAATTTTACCGGTGCCGAGAAACCCTAATACGGATAGTTAACTAGAATTTTAGGCGAAACATAAAGCTAGTTAACATCTTAACTAAAAGTGAGAAGCTACAACCTTTGTAGATCCGGTTCTCCACTTCCTTAGCTCTACGTAGACGTCCTCTCGCTGTCCTAGTTGGATCTCGGACTCTAGCATCGGCTTCATCGGAGAAATGAGCGGACAAGTCGTCGGCTACGATGCCGAAGATGATCTACGTCGAGGTTGCACAAGATCAAGCTCCAACTTCACCAAGTTGTGAAACTTGTGAAGAAAACACCCTATACTACTTGGCAAGAGGTAGAGGGTGAAGAAATAGGAGGTGGGTTCACTTTAGAATTGGATTTCTCACTCTTTTGCTCAAGATGCCATTGATGGAATCAAGCTTTCTTTCTTGATGAAGATGATGAAGAAGAAGAAAGAATATGATAAGTGTTGCTTTTAAAATGAAAATAAAATCAATACTTATCATATGCTAACCATGGTAAAGTGTAGAGAATAGATCATGGTTAGTTAGAATGGTTAGGGTTAAGGAAGAAGACAAAATGGTAACAAGGTCAAACCTTCATGAAGCTTCAACTAAATACAAAGAAAGCCACCATTTTTCTTCATGATCCTTTCCAAAATCAATAAATAAATAAATGAGTAATAAAAAAGGAAACCCTAACCATTACACAACCATGGTTTAATCTTTACACAAAACACAAGTTAGCATGCAACATCAAACATGATACAATCAAGTGCACACAAAATATATCACATATACAATGTGCTAATCAAGTGAGAAAATCCCTTTAAAGTGAACCAATACTAGTTAATGCAAAGTAATATATCAAATATATAATTATACATTAAATCATTAAATCAACACTTGATTTAATGATCCGGTCATGTCGCACATAACCGACTAGTATCCAATGTATCGACTTATCGAATCGATCTTCGATTCGATAACTAGGTTATATTGCATACAACCAATCGAAACATTAATCGCGAGAATGAAATACGGTATCACATACACGCATTATTCTCGGTCCCGCACACATCTCATATGCGCTCCTATTTCGTTTCGCTTGAGCCAGGAAACCTCTGTGTAGGACTCTAAAGACTCGTCAATACTCCGGTAGCAGATGATGATCATATCAAGCACCCACAAGCCGCAAGCGGTCTGCTAAACGTAACGGCCACCCGGGTATTGAGCGATCAGAAGATCGACGAGCTAGCCCGCTTACACTCCTGTGAATCCAACTAGTAACACTTACCGTACAGTCCGGTCTGTTCGTCTAATATGTCGCATATCAAGTCTACGGGTGGTAAACGTCAGACTCCAATAACCGATAATTCGTGCCGATGTGAGGCACATAACGGGTCGAGAAATTACTGGTAACACTTACCAGCAAATCTCTGATCAGCCCTGGCCAGGGACTTCCCTGTTACGGCCAATCGAGCACAGCGCAACATCAACCCCCAATACCGGGAGAGACGAAACCCCTCCTATCGCTCATTGCCTCCATGTGACTCGAGACTGTACCCAAAGACCACCGTTTTGCACGCCCTCATGGACGTGGTAAGGTGAAGATCAAAGCACAGTGGGAATCACACAAGACTCTATGACGATCTCGGGTCTACAGACTAACCTGTACAAGTGTCACCTGAGAACTGCCATCTGACGTGAGGTATAATACCATCTGGGAGTTCTCGGCGAGTCCGTCCAGTGTACCCAGTCTCCACTGAGCACCCGTATACCATCTCTGATGTCAAACACCAATGGATATGGGATCATCCATCGCCCGTCTCATGGGTCGAGAAGCGTATACGCTAGTCTACACTGGTATATCGATGCCCCGTCTCGATACAACCACGACTAGGGACCTTGAAGGATGTACCTATGGACTACCATGTCCCCACTAGTATGATCTGCATCATAGTCCAGGTAGTCAAGTACACATCCTAAGGGCTTTATCAACATGTAACTATAAAACAGTTTAAAGAGACAAGTGTACATGTTAAGATAAAGAGCAACCAGATAGCATACTATCATATCGAGCAAGAAAGTCATTTCTATATATGTCCAAGCATCCAATATAATATACATCATCTGTACAATACTAGGGCCAGCTGCTGTAGTATCGCATACCGAGCATCCTGAAGAGTCTCTCAAACTGTATCTGGGGAATGGCCTTCGTGAGTGGATCCGCCGTGTTGTTCTTCGTGTCAACCCTCCTGACCTCGATCTCCCGGTGATCAACTATCTCCCGGATCAGGTGATACCGTCTCAGAATATGCCTGGATCACTGATGGGACCTAGGTTCCTTGGCCAAAGCCACTGCTCCATTGTTATCGCAATACAAAGGTATTGGATGCTCAATGGATGGAACCACTCCAAGTTCCGTAATGAACTTCTTGATCCAGACAGCCTCTTTAGCAGCATCGTTGGCAGCGATGTATTCAGCCTCCATCGTCGAGTCTGCCACGGTTTCCTGCTTGGAACTCTTCCAGCTAACCGCCCCTCCGTAAAGGGTAAAGACAAATCCCGACTGCGACTTAGAGTCGTCCTTATCACTCTGGAAGCTTGAATCGGTAAAGGACTCCACTTGGAGTTCTCCGTAACCATACACCAAGAGCATCTCTTTAGTCCTTCGCAAGTACTTGAGAATGCTCTTCACAGCTGTCCAGTGACTCTCTCCAGGATCAGCTTGATACCTGCTCACTACACTTAGTGAGTATGCTACATCAGGTCTGGTACATAGCATCGCGTACATGATAGAGCCTACAGCCGAAGCATAGGGTATCCCTTGCATGCGAGCTCTCTCCAAATCAGTCTTGGGAGACATCTCTTTGGAGAGAGTGACTCCAGAGATCGTGGGTAAGTTCCCACGCTTGGATTCTTCCATACTAAACCTCTTTAGTACGGTGTCAATGTACCTGGATTGGGACAATCCCAATATCCGTTTGGATCTATCTCTATAGATCCTAATTCCCAATATGCAGGAGGCATCACCAAGATCTTTCATTGAGAATCTTTGTGATAAGAAGAGCTTGACCGATTGCAGCATAGGAATATCATTTCCTATCAAGAGTATGTCGTCCACGTACAATACGAGGAAGACAACCTTACTCTCTGCTACCTTCTTGTAGATACAAGGTTCATCTGGGTTTTTGACGAAATCAAACTCTTTGATAACGACGTCAAAGCAGATGTTCCAACTCCGCGATCCTTGCTTTAATCCATAAATGGATTTAAGCAGCTTGCACACTTTCCCGCTGCTCCCACTGTCTACGAAGCCCTCTGGCTGAGTCATGTACACGCACTCTTCTAAATCACCGTTTAGAAAAGCGGTCTTAACATCCATTTGCCAGATTTCGTAGTCATGATATGCAGCGATGGCAAGCATGATCTGGATGGATTTAAGCATAGCCACTGGAGAAAAGGTTTCGTCATAGTCCACACCTGGTCTTTGACGAAAACCCTTTGCTACAAGTCTAGCTTTGAAAGTTTCCACTTTCCCATCTACACCAAGTTTTTTCTTGAAGATCCACTTGCTCCCAATGGGTTTTACCCCTTCAGGAGCAACATCCAAAGTCCAAACTTTGTTGGTGTACATGGATTCCATCTCGGACCGCATTGCATCCAGCCATTTCACTGAGTCTCTACTCGTGATGGCCTGCTCGAAACTAGTTGGGTCATCATCCTCCATGATGCAATCCTCGCTCCCACCATCCATGAGAAAACCGTAGTATCTCTCAGGTTGGCGAGGAACCCTACTAGATCGGCGGAGAGGCTGGGGTTCGTCGGGTACTACTGAATCCTCTGGTTCCACCAGATCTTCTGTTGTAGCTTCTGTAGCTGGAACCTCTTCCAGTTCTACCTCATGACCACTAATCTCTTTTTCAAGAAATTCCTTTTCTAAAAAGGTGGCATGCCGATAAACAAACACTCTTTGTTCCTCAGGGTGGTAGAAGATATACCCTTGTGAATTTTTGGGATATCCTATAAATTTGCATAGAACAGACCGTGCCTCGAGTTTGTCCGGATTTTGTTGTTTGACATAGGCTGGACAACCCCATATCTTAACATAGTTAAGACATGGTCTCTTCCCTTTCCATATCTCATATGGAGTGGTAGGCACTGATTTGGTGGGGACCATATTCAATAGATGTATGGCTGTCTTAAGCACATACCCCCAGAAGGAAATAGGTAACTCAGCTGTGCTCATCATAGAGCGCACCATATCTAATAGGGTGCGGTTCCTCCGTTCTGATACACCGTTGTGCTGTGGTGTATATGGAGGAGTCAGCTGATAGAGAATCCCATTCTCTTTTAGGAAGTCCAGGAATTCATTGCTTAAGTATTCACCTCCTCGATCAGATCGAAGGATTTTAATACTTTTTCCGGTTTGGTTCTCGACTTCTTGTTTATATTCTCTAAATTTCTCAAAAGCTTCAGACTTGTGTCTTATCAAGTACACATGTCCGTATCTTGAGAGATCGTCAGTGAATGTAATGAAGTACAAAGAACCATCCCTGGCATGTGTAGACATGGGACCGCATACATCACTATGTATTAGTCCCAAGAGTTCGGTAACTCTTTCTCCGTGTCTCGTAAATGGAGTTTTGGTCATCTTGCCTTTGAGACATGACTGGCAAGTGTCATAAGATGAAAATTCGAATGGTTTCAAATATCCATCTTTATGCAACTTTGCCAGTCGTGTCACATTGATGTGACCCAGTCTACAATGCCATAAGAAGGATTCGTTCAGTTCTGAACTCTTCCTCTTGTGTGTGTTTGTTATGCTCAGAACTGTTGATTGATTTAGAACATAAATGCCATTGCACAACGTGCCTGATCCAACCAACTTTTGGTTACGGAAAATGTTCATAACATTATCCTGTAATACAAAATTATATCCCTCTTTACTCAATAAAGAAACCGATATAATGTTGCATATCAGGTTCGGCATGTAATAGCATTCGTTCAGAACTAATGTATTACCAGTTGGTAATACAAGGTGATATTCCCCGACAGTCTTAGCTGCAACAATTGCACCATTTCCAACTCTAATGTCTTTATCACCTTCTCCAAGTTCTCTACCTTTTCTAAGCCCATGTAACTGATTACATGTATGGGATCCTGACCCGGTATCTAATACCCAGGATGTAGGGCAAATAGAGAAACAGTTCTCTGTAACGAACACACCCGAAGAAAATGCATCACCATGTACTTTCTTCAATCGGGTGGCATGGGAATCCTGGTATTCCCCTATATCCTGTTCATTCCTATAACTCTTATAAGAAAGAACGGAACCAACGTTCCCCAGCACAGTATAACATGCGGGTTCGGTCAATACATCCATATTATTATCTTTATTAGGGCATGACATGGTCGCTACCTGGAGAGAGAGAGAAGAAAACACTTTAGCGTATGCTATTGCAAGATCAGATTGGTTATTATCTTATCTAATCAGGATGGCTCCCACTGGTTTTTATCAAATCTTCCTTCAAACCCTAAAAGGAAAGACTAGCCGGGATTAATTACACACTATAAGTTCACCAATCTTTCAGCCAGGCCAGTGTCGGTACTTTGAGGGAGGTTCCCCGTGCTTTCGCACGGACCTAATTAAAGTAAACATCGTTTTCCTAGAGGCGTAACCCCGTTGACACCTTTCTAGACACCTACTTGATCGGCTAATTGTAATGTGTAAAACTCTCCCAGGAGTAACTCTTACTCGCAGTGGGTATCGGGATCCAACTATCTCATAGAAGGTATGCAATCTCATTGTAAATTTCAACACTTGAAATTCCCGATAATGCTTTTGTCCCTAGCGTGCTATGACCTTGACGAAAGCCAACAAACCATAACCCGCTAGTCAAGTTCAACCCGTACATTTCTTGACTGAATTAAACCCGCCCGCACGACCCTTGACGAAAGCCAACAAATCCGTACGACTACCCTAATCCAGTCGCATCATATGCAGCAGATAAGCAGCACATAGCTACCGCACACTACACCTTGACGAAAGCCAACAAATGTAGCACGAATACTATATGCAACTTATCTGAAATGACGGAGGGCTACGCAGGTTTTTCTGAAAACCATGAGCGTAATGAACTTGATATCGTTGTAGAATCAAATGAAGTTTTGAAATGGAGTGATTTTGAGGCTTTTCTAGTTTTGCTAAAGGGGTCACTCCCGGTGAAGGGATCGTCGGCCCTTTCCTCGTCGAATGAGGTGCGGGATATATCATATATATCACTGTGCAAAGCAGAAACTATAGAAGCAATCAAAAGTCAAACCGAGTGTGCAGCATCTGCCGGTTATTTGCTAAAGGAGTCACTCCCGGTGAAGGGATCTCGGTCCTTTCCTCATCGAATAAGGTGCAGGGTATATCATATATACCGCTATGCAAAGCAAGAACTGTAGCTACCTGTTTTATTTAAAATTTGATTCTACAACATCATTTGGTTTCTTTTATTTCATTAATCACATTAATGAAGTCCCATCATTTAATTCACCTAAACATCACAGATAAATATGACGTACACTTATGCCATCCGCATTCGTCTGAATGTCCCCTCGTGCACCGTTAGGTTAGGTAACTAACAGCAGAGCAGGGCAGGGCTAGTGCGGGTGCAAAACATAAGTAACGTCTATATAATATATCTTATATACTATATACTGTATCTATCACAGAACATCACATGATCACATCACAGATATCGCAGCAGAAGAAACATATGAAACATTGGATATACTAGGACGTCCGTGTTTTCAATACGAGCCAGTATAAAACACGGATTCCACAGTCGTGATGAATAGCCAATCCCACACCCCTAGACCCCTACGAGAGCGGCAAGCAACCCTACCAATTCTAGGGTTAGGAGACCCGGACTCGACTCCTCGAGATGGTCTCCCACTGGACCCTAGAACCCGGTTACTTGTGCTCCCCTCCTTGGGTCTATCCTAATGCGGAAAAGTAAATAATATACAAAGGGGTGACATCATCCGCAACCTGGAAGTGCCCCAATAAAAGAATATTACATACAAGTTTTTACATGAATGAAAATGAAAAACACTCATCTCACATAAAAACCCCCGGCTATTCAAACACGACAATCCAATATAACATATCCAGCAACACATAACATCACATGTCATCAACGTAAGTAAATATGCGCATCCCAATTGTCGTTGACATATAGCAACGAAACCGGCGATATCACATATTACACTTACGGTCACAGAAAAGAAAGTGTAAAACTACAACAGTTGGAATCCACAACCTTATTAGACATCGCATGCCTAATCAAATGAAATACTTAGACATCACATGCCTAACAATTATAAACCCCGCATTTTAGTCCCATTATCGAAAACTCTTTTCAATATCAAGTGAGACTAAACCGCTATATTTATAACATTCATCCAGTTATCTCATAACTGTTTGTGAATTCCAATTATTGTATCCCATTCCGGATAAATAGAAAATATTAAACTTTCCGATCGAACAATCGAACACCCAAGTTTTCCCGAAACCGTTCAACACATGAAATAGGTTCAAAGACATTCACTTCATGCCTCAGTACCAACGGTCCAGCCGTAGAAGGGTCAAGCCAACGCCTCACATGTGGCACGCCGTACTGCCCCAAACCCGAAGGTTCAAAGGGCAGTTCTAGACGGTCACATAATCGAGTTAAGGTTTGTTGTCTTCTAGAAGGACCATCGCGTTACTTGCACTACTCAGAACGTCTTTAAACCACAGAAAAATCCAACACTTGGAAATTTTCCGGCAGGGGAAAAGTTGGGTATTTATATCCGGTCGAACCTTTTAACATATTCTTAAATTATCCGGAAAGCCACATAGAAAAAATTTGATAATCCGATCGAATCTTTGATTCCTGATACAACCCCAGAATACTCAACTCTTGAGTCAATTTAAAAATTCCCAGAAAACTCAGCATAATATAAAAGGAGTTACTGTGCAAACTGGGAATGATGATGTCATCAGAGGGCCGCGGAACCGCCGCAGAAGCTAGGCTTCTGCCGCGGTTCCGCCGCAGCTTTGTGGTATCAATGGTCAAATTTTGCACCGTAATTCTTATAATTCCCTGCTGAATTTTTTAAGCATTTTTAATCTGGAAAAACCCCAGTTTTTAGAAAAAGTCCAGAGAGCATTTTGGTTTTTAGGGTTTCGGTTCGATCGGGTTTCAAACGTCGTCTACACTTCGCCTAAGGCTCTAGCTAGGCTCTGATACCACTGTAGGGTTCCTAGGCACGCTAATGAAGTCTCACAAGGCATCAACCATGCCAATTTCAAATTTTACCGGTGCCGAGAAACCCTAATACGGATCGTTAACTAGAATTTTAGGCGAAACATAAAGCTAGTTAACATCCTAACTAAAAGTGAGAAGCTACAACCTTTGTAGATCCGGTTCTCCACTTCCTTGGCTCCACGTAGACGTCCTCTCACTGTCCTAGTCGGATCTCGGACTCTAGCATCGGCTTCATCGGAGAAATGAGCGGACAAGTCGTCGGCTACGATGCCGAAGATGATCTACGTCGAAGTTGCACAAGATTAAGCTCCAACATCACCAAGTTGTGAAACTTGTGAAGAAAACACCCTATACTACTTGGCAAGAGGTAGAGGGTGAAGAAATAGGAGGTGGGTTCACTTTAGAATTGGATTTCTCACTCTTTTGCTCAAGATGCCATTGATGGAATCAAGCTTTCTTTCTTGATGAAGATGATGAAGAAGAAGAAAGAATATGATAAGTGTTGCTTTTAAAATGAAAATAAAATCAATACTTATCATATGCTAACCATGGTAAAGTGTAGAGAATAGATCATGGTTAGTTAGAATGGTTAGGGTTAAGGAAGAAGACAAAATGGTAACAAGGTCAAACCTTCATGAAGCTTCAACTAAATACAAAGAAAGCCAACATTTTTCTTCATGATCCTTTCCAAAATCAATAAATAAATAAATGAGTAATAAAAAAGGAAACCCTAACCATTACACAACCATGGTTTAATCTTTACACAAAACACAAGTTAGCATGCAACATCAAACATGATACAATCAAGTGCACACAAAATATATCACATATACAATGTGCTAATCAAGTGAGAAAATCCCTTTAAAGTGAACCAATACTAGTTAATGCAAAGTAATATATCAAATATATAATTATACATTAAATTATTAAATCAACACTTGATTCAATGATCCGGTCATGTCGCACATAACCGACTAGTATCCAATGTATCGACTTATCGAATCGATCTTCGATTCGATAACTAGGTTATATCGCATACAACCAATCGAAACATTAATCGCGAGAATGAAATACGGTATCACATACACGCATTATTCTCGGTCCCGCACACATCTCATATGCGCTCCTATTTCGTTTCGCTTGAGCCAGGAAACCTCTGTGTAGGACTCTAAAGACTCGTCAATACTCCGGTAGCAGATGATGATCATATCAAGCACCCACAAGCCGCAAGCGGTCTGCTAAACGTAACGGCCACCCGGGTATTGAGCGATCAGATGATCGATGAGCTAGCCCGCTCACACTCCTGTGAATCCAACCAGTAACACTTATCGTACAGTCCGGTCTGTTCGTCTAATATGTCGCATATCAAGTCTAGGGGTGGTAAACGTCAGATCCCAATAACCGATAAGTCGTGCCGATGTGAGGCTCATAACGGGTCGAGAAACTACTGGTAACACTTACCAACAAATCTCTGATCAGCCCTGGCCAGGGACTTCCCTGTTACGGCCAATCGAGCACAGCGCAACATCAACCCCCAATACCGGGAGAGACGAAACCCCTCCTATCGCTCATTGCCTCCATGTGACTCGGGACTGTACCCAAAGACCACCGTTTTGCACGCCCTCATGGACGTGGTAAGGTGAAGATCAAAGCACAGTGGGAATCACACAAGACTCTATGACGATCTCGGGTCTACAGACTAACCTGTACAAGTGTCATCTGAGAACTGCCATCTGACGTGAGGTATAATACCATCTGGGAGTTCTCGGCGAGTCCGTCCAGTGTACCGAGTCTCCACTGAGCACCCATACACCATCTCTGATGTCAAACACCAATGGATATGGGATCATCCATCGCCCATCTCATGGGTCGAGAAGCGTATACGCTAGTCTACACTGGTATATCGATGCCCCGTCTCGATACACCCACGACTAGGGACCTTGAAGGATGTACCTATGGACTACTATGTCCCCACTAGTATGATCTGCATCATAGTCCAGGTAGTCAAGTACACATCCTAAGGGCTTTATCAACATGTAACTATAAAACAGTTTAAAGAGACAAGTGTACATGTTAAGATAAAGAGCAACCAGATAGCATAGTATCATATCGAGCAAGAAATTCATCTCTATATATGTCCAAGCATCCAATATAATATACATCATCTGTACAATACTGGCCTCTAGGGCATACATACAACTAACATAAAGGAGGGGGTTCTATTTGTTTGGTCTATGTAGGGTGTTCTTCGTCACCCCCATTGAGATGGGAATACGCGCGCGCTTGTCAGGTGCATTACAGATTCCCCCTGCTAGGGTAGGCTGGGGTTTATTGATTGTGGAGATCCAAATCTCCGGCAGCCGCGGACTAAGCTACCGTTATTTATCCATCGCCTTTGGAGCGAGAAAATCTCCGATTGACGGGTCAAACAGGTCATGTGAACTCAATGTGCAGTATTGTGTTTTGAAGGGGTTTTGGATATATCGGGGGCCCCGCAGAGTTTTTACGGGATCCCGTTACCCGAATAGCGGGCTGGGAGTCAAGGGGGCTAGCAGCCCCCTTACGGGGTGAGGGACAGCGCCCCGTTAGAAATTTTTTCCTAACAGGGATAATATCGTGGAGTGTGTGTGTGTGTGTGTGTGTGTGTGTAAAAGGAAAAGGGCATCCAAAAGATGCATGGGAGAAAGCACCAGCGCCTCACGTGCCGGACACGCGGGCGCTGTGTGCCAGAGCGCCAGCGCCCCCACGTGTCGGGTACGCGGACGCTGTGCGCCAGAGCACCAGCGCCCCCACGTGCCTAGCACACGGGCACTGAGCGCCAGCGCACCACATGCCTCGCACGTGGGCGCTGTGCGCCAGAGCACATGTGGTGCGCTGTGCGCCAGAGCGCCAGCACACCACGTTCCTGGCACGCGGGCGCTGTGCGCCAGAGCGCTAGCGCACCACATGCCAGGCACATGGGCACTGTGCGCCAGCAGCAGAAGGGGCTTGGTCCCTGCACTGGGAGCTGTGCTCCCGATTTAACTTATGGAGTTGAACTCCTGACAGAGATTAATTTAGGGAGTTAAACTCCACTGGATCTTGAATGGAGTTAGACTCCTAAAAATATTTAGGAATGATCAAAGGGGGTTGCTTTGTTTCTCCTTTTGGCTCTGAATCTTCCCAAGATGGGATTTCTGGAGATGGAACTCCTTCTTCCTGTCGGTTGGCCGGATCATGGAGAAAGGGAGTGAGATTTAAAAATCTCCCCTTTTGAGATCTAATGGAAGATCTGAGCTCCCCTTTGTGGGTTTTATGGTGAAAAACTATTTAGTTTTGAGAAAGGAATAGTAAAACTCTTGATTTAATTGAAAAAGGGGAAGAAGGTTTTGAACCTTGAGGAAGGAGAAGGAGGCATAAAGAATCCTAGATTTTTTAGGGAATGAAAAAGTTGTTAAAATATTTTCATTATTTTTGCCTTTATAGGCTATACACTTTACATATAGCCCCTCGGGCTTTACAAAAATGGCATTTTGCCCATCCCATGCCTCATGTGCTATTTCTTTTTGCACATTAGCCATGGGCTTTACAAAAATTTGGCATTATGCCCATTTTTATTAAATTTATTCAAAAATAAAAAAAGGAAATACACCAAAATTATTTATTACAATATTTTTATTTTGGCTTGGCGGAAGGCCGGACGCTTCGTGTTCGGGCTCGACCCGGGCATTTGCCTACGTGACCTGGGCTTAGGCCCGCTTGGCTTGTGGTTGACTTTGATTTTGACTTGGTCAACCAGGGTGTAAATTTCGACCCCCAACAAAGTGCCCCCCATCAATAAATGCACGCAGCATATGTGGGTCGTGTGCATGAAATTGATGGATCTTCTTTCACGTGGAGGCAACTTGTTTTGGTTCCTACTTTTTGGGATGCGCTGCCCTTTTTACGACATGGGCGGTCGACGTTTGCGTCTCCGAGGCGGAGTGTCCGTGGTAGACATTTCCCTGGCCCGGAGCGATTTGATTCCCGCTTTGTAGGAAGCCTGCACTGCCCTTTTTACGACATGGACGGTCGACGCGTCTCCGGGACGGAGTGTCCGTGGCAGACGTTTCCCTGGCCCGGAGTGATTTGGTTCCCTCTTTGTAGGAAGCCTGCACTGCCCTTTTTACGACATGGACGGTCGACGCTTGACGCGTATCCGAGACGGAGTGTCCATGGTAGACGTTTTCCTGGCCCGGAGTGATTTGGTTCCCTCTTTGTAGGAAGCTTGCACTGCCCTTTTTACGACATGGACGGTCGACGGCACTGAGTGTCGCTGGTTGTTCAACTTATCCCTGGCACAGAGTGTCGCTGATCGATTTGTCCCCCGCGCGGAGTGTTGCTAGTTGTTCGACTTGTCCTCGGCACAGAGTGTCGCTGTTCGACTTGTCCCCGGCACGGAGTGTCGCTGATCGACTTGTCCCCGGCATGGAGTGTCGCTGATCGACTTGTCCCCGACACAGAGCGTCTCGCTGATTGACTTGCCCCCGGCACGGAGTGTCGCTGATGTTCGACTTGTCCCCGGCATGGAGTGTCACTGATGTTCGACTTTTCCCCGGCACGGAATGTCGCTGATCGACTTGTCCCCGGCACAGATTGTCGCTGATCGACTTGTCCCCGGCACGGAGTGTCGCTGATCGACTTATCCCCGGCACGGAGTGTCGCTAGTTGTTCGACTTGTCCCCAGTATGGAGTGTCACTGATCGACTTGTCCCCGGCATGGAGTGTCGCTGGTTGACTTGATCCCGAGATGGAGCATAATTCCGGCAGGGAAGGTAGATATCCCGAGGCAAAGCATGATTTCGACACGGGGTAAATTCTAGGACGGAGTATGATTCCGCCGTAGAGGTTGTTGGTTTGATTTAATTTGGGTTGACATCAGCATCACTACACTGGAATATGGTACCAGGAGCGAATCATCATCTGTCATGAAAAGATTTGGGGATTTGGTTTTTTGGGCAGCATCTGTATTGCTGCACTGGAATAATGCCAGGAGCAACCCATTATTTGCCCCGGGAGAATTTAGGAATTGGTGGCTTAGGAGACAGGTTTAGATCCCTATCACCTAAGGCTTTTCAATTTTATAGGCCGTAAGGGTCCCATAAAAGCATTTTCTCCCTATGAGTCGAAAGGATCTCGTAGGTGTATTTTCTCCTTAGGAGCCGTGGGGACCCCTAAGCGTGTTGCTCCTTTGTGAGTCGTAAGGATCTCACGCGGGAATTTTCTCCTCACAAAGTCGAGAGGACTTTGCGGGTGCATTTCATCTTTTTCATGAGTTTGCGCCCTTTCGGGTTTTCACAAAATCGCCAGCAGTCCTGCTGTTTTTACTCACGGAGCCCTTTCGGGTTTTCATCCATGGCCATTTTGCTTGTTGACATACCCTTTTTTTAATCTTCATCACTGGTAGGACTTTGAGTGTGGTCTCGCCGGTAAGACATGAGAGAGATAGGGGTCGTTTATGCCTGTGGATTTTATACAGTTTTGCAGGATGTATAATCCGGACCGTAGGGCTGGAAGAATTTCGGGACTTTGTCGGCGTCTGCATCGCTATACTGGAATATGGTACCAGGAGCGACTCTCATCCGCCATTGGGGTATAAGATTTGGAATTTGGTTGGCGTCTGCATTGCTGCACTGGAATATGGTACCAGGAGCGACTCATCATTCGCCATTTCCTATTGGAAAACGATGGTTTAGGAGACAGGTTTATATCCCTATCACCTAAGGCTTTTCAATTTTATGGGCCGTAAGGGTCCCATAAAAATGTTTTCTCCCTACGAGTCGTAAGGATCTCGTAGGTGTACATTCTCCTTAGAAGTCGTGGGGACTCCGAAGTGTGTTTTTCATTTGTGAGTCTTAAGGATCTCACGAAGGCGTTTTCTCACGAGTCGTAAGGATCTCGCAAGTTTTGTTCTCCTCATGCATCGTGAGGACACATGAGTGGATTTCCCTCGTTCCCAGTTTAATGACTTGGGGGTCATCTGTTTCCAGTTTAACGACTTAGAGGTCATCTATTTCCAGTTTAATGACTTAGAGGTCTATCATGCCCAGTTTAACGACTTAGTGGTCATCTGTTTCCAGTTTAACGACTTAGCGGTCATTTGTTCCCAGTTTAAAGACTTAGGGGTCTATTGTACCCAGTTTAACGACTTAGCGGTCATCTGTTCCAAGTTTAAAGACTTAAGGGTTTACTGTGCCCAGTTTAACGACTTAGCGGTCAACTGTTCCCAGTTTAAAGACTTAGGGGTCTATTGTGCCCAGTTTAACGACTTAGCGGTCAGCTATTTCCAGTTTAACGACTTAGCGGTCATTTGTTCCTATTTTAAAGACTTAGGGGTCTATTATGCCCAGTTTAACGACTTAGCGGTCATCTGTTCCCGGTTTAAAGACTTAGGGGTCTATTGTTCCCAGTTTAATGACTTAGCGGTCATCTGTTCCCAGTTTAAAGACTTAGGGGTCTATTGTGCCCAGTTTAACGACTAGCGGTCATATGTTCTCAGTTTAAAAACTTAGGGGTCTATTGAATCAGAAGCTTGGAATTTTGGGGTAGGGGTTGGCATCAGCGTTGCTAACACTGAAGTACATGTGCCAGGAGCAATTCATCATTTGCCTTTCCCTGTTGGGGAGCGATGGCTTAGGAGACAGGTTTAGATCCCTATCACCTAAGGCTTTTCAATTTTATCAGCCGTAAGGGTCCCATAAAAGCATTTTCTCCCTACAAGTCGAAAGGATCTCGTACGTGTACTTTCTCCATAGGAGTCATGGGGACTCCCAAGTGTGTGTTTCCTTTGTGAGTTGTAAGGATCACACGAAGGTTTGTCCTCCTCATGTATCGTGAGGACACATGAGTGGGTCTTCCCAAATGGAGCATAATTCCGAGGGTGGAGACCAGACGCGTAATTGGTGGTTGCAGTGGGGCATGGGTATGATGAGAATTATTTGATCCTATGGATTGTATACGGTAGTCAACTTGGGGACCAACCGTAGGGCCGGGAGAATTTTGGAAATTTGAATTTTTGTTGGCGTCTGCATTGCTGCACTGGAATATGGTACCAGGAGAGACTCATCATTCGTCGTTTGAGAATTTGGATTTTGGTTGGCATCTGCATCGCTGCACTGGAATATGGTACCAGGAGCGACTTATTATTCGCCACTTGGGGATTTGGATTTTGGTTGGCGTCTGCATCGCTGCACTGGAATATGATACCAGGAGCGACTCATCATTCGCCATTGGGATAATCATAGATTTGAAATTCGGGTTGGCGTCTGCATCGCTGTACTGGAATATGGTACCAGGAGCGACTCATCATTCGCCGTTTATTTTTTACCGCGAATGCTCTATCATTTCAGCTTTTCTTATCACGAAGGTCGCAATTGCTCTAACATTTTGGCTTTTTATTCACGGTTGCCCCATCATTTCGGCTTTATTTTCATTTTTATTTTTACTCGCTGATTTTTATTTCGAGTTGCCCCATCATTTTGGCTTTTTATATATATTTTTTGTTTTATTTACACATTTTTACATCCCCAGTTTAACGACTTAGAGGTCGATGGTTCCCAGTTTAACGACATGGTTGTCAACCATTTCCAGTTTAACGACGTGGTGGTCAGTTGTTGGAGCTTGGGCTCGATTTTGCAGGAACCACAGGCACCTTGGGCTTAATTACATGAGCGAGCTCTTCCTCATATGGATCAAGCCGGTGTTGGATGGAAACAACCGCATTATTATCATGGCTATAAGGCGTAGGAGGACTTGTTCCTCCGAGCTCCATCATATAGGCCGTATGGGTTGTGTACTCGTCTATTGCTTGTTCATTGGCAATGTGACTCGCTTGGCTCTTAGCTTGTTGCCTTGGTCCGCTCTTTTTAGAGAAAGGCAGATGTCTGAGAGAATCAGTTCCCTGAAGGACTTTGGTCTCCGTTTGTATGAAATTGGCGGTCACAGCTTGATTGTTTGATAACACGCCAGGGGACAATGATATTTCTCCCGCCTTGTATTGTTTCTCGACCCAATCCTTGAAGATGCAATAGTCTTCAATAGTGTGTCCCAACACTCGGTGGTACGGGCAAAAGTTGGGATGATCAGTCCTGTTCGCTTCACTTAGCCTTTTTGGTTCTGGTAGCCGCAAGCCATTCTTCAGAGCATCATTGAAAATTTTGTAGACCTTGTCCCTTCGGAAAGAGTAGACCTTATTTCTTCTTTCCTCCAAAGTTGGCTCTCGAGATTTGTTAGTCTTTGCTCCGCCCGCTCTCTGCTTATCCACAGAATCGGTGCTGTTGGATCTTTCGCTTTTCCGGTTGTCGTCCCTCCGATGTCTCGGTCTGTTTGTGAATCGGAGATTCTGAGTGGACTCGGGCTTTGAGCGTTCTAACATTTGAACTTTCTTAGTCAGCTCTTGTAATGTTCTGAGGCCTGCGGTGCACAGGAAAGGTTTCATCCAGTCGTTCAGATATACTATAAGAAGACTGATTGGTCTTACTTCAACGGCGGTTCACACTTGACAGAAAGATTATGCCATCGGACTATAAAATCCATGTTGCTTTCGTTGTTCTTTGGCTCGGTCCTTACGAGGTCGGCAATGGTGATTTTATCGCCGACACTCATGAACTTTTGCTTGAACATGGATTCTATTTGAGCGAACGTCGTGATCGAGTCATCCGGTATGCTTGCATACCAATCGAAAGCAACATCGGTCAAACTATTGACAAACTGGCGGAGAAGGAATGCATCATTGCCCCCAGGGTTCGCACATGATGCTTTAAATTGGGCAATGTGCCGGTTCACATTTCCCGTCCCATCGAACCTTTCAAATTTAGGGACGACATAGCCAGTAGGAAACTCCACAAGATCGTACCGAGCAGGGTATGGTCTCCCGCTGCTAATGACCTCTTTTTGCTCTCCGGCTATGGCTGCCAATGTTTTGACTTTGTTGGCAACCAAATCCATGATTTAATCTTGAGTTAGCTGGTTGTTGTCATCGGTAGCCAAGACATTTCCAGAGATAGGATGCGACTGACTTTCGTGCGGTCCTCCCACCTTTGGATTTGAGGGAATAGGCGTCGGCTGTCTCGGGACACCGTTTCCCTGTTAATGAGTAGAACCATGCGCTTGATTGGGCGGCTGAGAGGCAGCTTGAGCTATGAGCCATAAGACGACGTTTGTCAAGTCGTCAATTTTTGAGTAAAGCCTGGCCATCTCCTTGTCTCTACTTTTGAGCTGCCTTCGGAACTCCTGGAGAAGTTGCTACTCTGCCGTCTTAGGATGGAAAGTTGGTTCATATTCGCTTTCCGAGCCCGATTCCTCATGAACTGAGGGCTCTCCCTGCTTATCAGCTTCACTGGAAGGGTCTTCATTACCTTCCAGAGGAGGCTGGTCTTGAAATGTGACAGCCATATTCACACCAGATTGAATTTGAGATATAGTGGCCCCCTCCGTGCTCTTGCTGTGCGTGCCCACCATGTAGATAGTGTGGACCACATATCCAGCTGTCACTTTATCATTGGCGGGAGCTCAGAGAAGACACCCGATCGAGCAGTTTTTAGGGACACCGCTAGAGCCTGCTCGAGACACCTTGTTGCTTTGTTGGTGTTGATGGCCTTTCCCTCAGCTGGGGCCAAGGAAAGTCATTCAGACACCGACTTTCGTTCGGGTAGTGGCATCCTCGAGATCACCACATTTGGCATCTTGCCTTTCGAGGTCAGTTTGTCTGTTACCGGAGCTTGAGGAGCTGGAATGGCGTTAGCTGGCACGAAAAGAATAGAGCTGAACTGTGGCGACGACTCCTCCCACTGTTGCCCAAGACTGGCCGGGAGGACCGTCCTGGAGTCCATCTTCATCGTGTAAGAGATGGGAGCTGAGTTCATCTTTGGAGACATTGTTGAAAATTAATTGCTTGGAAAACTGCATGAAAGAGCATTATTTTAGTATAAATATAGATATGTGTATTGATTGAATTTGCATGAATGTTTAAACCAAAATATGGGAGGAGAGATTGGTCCCGCCGGGCATGCCAGAATCTGTAGGGTGTTCTTCGTCACCCTATTGAGATGGGAATACGCGCGTGCTTGTCAGGCGCATTATA
This sequence comes from Agapanthus africanus, assembly GCA_030015575.1. Taxonomy (NCBI): domain Eukaryota; kingdom Viridiplantae; phylum Streptophyta; class Magnoliopsida; order Asparagales; family Amaryllidaceae; genus Agapanthus; species Agapanthus africanus. Next base: position 464,006,896 of record JASDDO010000001.1, read on the forward strand.
GATTCCCCCTGCCTAGGGTAGGCTGGGGTTTATTGATTTTGGGGATCCGAATCTCCAGCGGCGGCGGACTAAGCTGCCAGTAATTACGCCTTGTCTTTGGAGCGAGAGAACCTCCGATTGACGGGTCAAACAGGTCATGCGAACTCAATGTGCAGTATTGTGTTTTGAAGGGGTTTTGGATATATCGGGGGCCCCGCAGAGCTTTTACGGGGGTCCCGCTATCCACAGAGCGGGCTGGGGGTCAAGAGAGCTAGCAGCCTCTTGCGGGGTACGGGGCAGCGCCCCATTAGAAATTTTTTCCTAACAGGGACAATGTCGTGGAGTGTGTGTGTGTGTTTATAAAAAAAAGGGAAATGGCATCCAAAAGATGCATGGGAGAAGGTGCCAGCGCTCGACGTGCCGGGCACGCGGGCGCTGTGCGCCTGAGCGCCAGCGCCCCACATGCCTGGCACGCGGGCGCTATGCGCCAGCATACCACGTGCCTGTCACGCGGGCGCTGTGTGCCAGAGCGCTAGCGCACCACGTGCCTGGCATGCGGGCGCTGTGCGCCAGAGCGCACGTGGTGCGTTGTGCACCAGAGCGCCAGCGCACACCACGTGCCTGGCATGCGGGCGCTGTGCGCTAGAGCGCCAGCGCACCACGTGCCTGGCACGCGGGCGCTAGGCGTCTGCATCAGAAGGGACTTGGTCCCTGCACTGGGAGCTGTGCTCCCGATTTGACTTATGGAGTTGAACTCCTGACAGAGATTAATTTAGGGAGTTAAACTCCACTAGATCTTGAATGGAGTTAGACTCCTAAAAATATTTAGGAATGATCAAATGGGGCTGCTTTGTTTCTCCCTTTGGCTCTAGATCTTCCCAAGATGGGATATCTGGAGATGGATCTCCTTCTTCTTCCTGTCGGTTGGCCGAATCTTGGAGAAAGGGGGTGAGATTTAAAAATCTCCCCTTTTGAGATCTAATGGAAGAGCTGAGCTCCCCTTTGTGGGTTTTATGGTGAAAAACTATTTAGTTTTGGGAAAGGAAGAGTAAAACTCTTAATTTAATTGAAAAGGGGGAAGAAGGTTTTGAACCTTGAGGAAGGAGAAGGAGGCACAAAGAACCCTAGATTTTTTAGGGAATGAAAAAGTTGTTGAGATATTTTCATTATCTTTGCCTTTATAGGCTATACACTTTACATATAGCCCCTCGGGCTTTACAAAAATGGCATTTTGCCCATCCCATGTCTCATGTGCTATTTCTTTTTGCACATAAGCCATTGCTTTACAAAAATTTGGCTTTATGCCCATTTTTCTTACATTTATTCAAAAATAAAAAAAAGGAAATACACCAAAAATATTTATTACAAAATTTTTATTTTGGCATGGCGGAAGGCCGGACGCTTCGTGTTCGGGCTCGACCCGGGTATTGGCCCACTTGACCTGGGCTTGGGCCCACTTGGCTTGTTATTGAATTTGATTTTGATTTGGTCAACCGGAGTGTAAATTTCGACCCCAACGGTCTAGGTTCACTTCAACTTGTTTGGTGAAGAGAAGCACGAGGGATTTTTCCATCTCTCATACTACCTTTCTTAGCCCTTACAAGCGAGTAAATTATTCACACATTAAAAGAAAAATGAAATTAGAAAGTAGAGAAGAAAAAATGGAAAAATATGGTTTACAAAAGATAACAAGCTAACTACTTGGGTCCTCACCTAAGTAAGGGGCTCCATTGAGTATCATGGCTTGAAAATACGGATTAGAAGAAAAGAAAAGAGAACAATAAAACCCACAACTACTTTAACAACAAATAATAAATGTTATACTAGGAATTTAAAATACAATGCAAGAAAATAAAGTAACAAGATATAAAAAAAACCTCATCTTCATTAATTTCCACTCAAAAGCTCTCACTACAATTTTTTGGAGAATAAACGAAGAAGAAGAAGAAAACTACACTAAACTACACTAATCTAAGGGAAAGAAAAGCATCCATGGTTGGCTCAAATCTGGAGTATATATAGGCAGAGGAGTGAAATCCTAGGGCCATATTCAGAGCCCATGTACAATTAGAAAAACACCCAAGAAAAATGGTTGCGAGATGCTACGTCATGGCCGCGGTTCCGCCGCCTATACCCATGTTTAGCCATGCTTCCGCGGTCGTTTTGAAGAATTGGTACGCCATTTTTCTTGTGCTTTCTCGTGTTGCTTTATTTTTATGTTTGGCAGGTTCAAATTTGCAAAATAATTCCAAAATATCTTTAGATTTCCAACAGTCCAAAATGACTACTCTTTTATCTTTTTGGCCTTGATCTCTCTCGAGTTCCGTGTTCCCCTTGATCTTTGTATTACCTCCTTAGTGCTCTGTGCTTTTCCCAGACACGAATGGCTACTGTATTCGTTTTGTCTCTTGAACTGGTAGACAGCACCAGACGGATGTGGACGACCGGAATCCGGATTTTATCTGTTTTTGGCAGTTGTTCCGAACGATCATAACTGTGAAGATTGTTCGTGATTTGCATTATCTGGACTAAGAACCTGTAACCTGTAATCATGTAGTAAATACGGATCAAAAACACCTACCTATATACAAACGAGCAGAAGAATAGACGGTATTAAATTTAATATTATGGTGTGAACAAAAACCCCCAAACTTATCTTTTACTCATCCCGAGCAAAATCATTTATTTTCAAAAAGTCTTAAACTCACTTTCGTAGGCATAACGATTTCACTTAGCGTGTGGAATAAGCCGTTAAACATCTAGGTGTCCCTAGTAGGAGGAGTGTTGTCTCCTGAGACTTTTCAGCGGATACTACCCACAAAATCCCGTCAAGCTAATTTCATAAGTTAACCTTGATTCTTATCCTACGGTTTAGTATCTAAGTCAGAAACTCTATCATCCTAAGTTAGAAATATCCATCCCTTATTTTTCACGCCTCCTATTCATTCAACCTAAGATCCTATACGTTTTGACAGTTTACAAAGATCTCAGTTTTTCTTGAGTTTTCCTTCTAAGGTGCAGTCTCCAATCCGGAATTTTTATCATCTTTACGGAAAACATAAGACTTATTCTTTATCCATATCTTTTCTCCAAATATCGATCGTATACCCCTACGTTTGTGTAAATTTCACCTTTACACTCAAGAATTCAATCCAAGCTATAGTGCCATTTCCCTAATACCTAATACTACGTCTTTTCATTAATGATGGACGGAATTGCTCACACACTTTTCATGCGACTACTACTGCTTCATGAGGCATTAATCAGCCGATTACTGAATGTATGATCTTATTAAAACGTAAATAGTAGTTTCCAGGTTTTATAATATTTTTTCTTTTTTATTCTTTTCAAGACTGGATATATTTTTCAATGATGCTCTTTTGGTGGTTAGATTTAAATACCGTTTTTTCTTTCATACTAGGCTTTCAGGAAAGAATATTTCTAGGTATTCTCTACTATCCTAAGTTTCAATACGCGTGTAAGTGCAGTTTGTAGGGTATATACTTTCTGAATTTGGACACAAGAACAGGAACTATTTTTCAAACTTATTCTTCCATAAAACTTTCAATACTTTCCTTTCATCTCAACTTAACTCAAGAATTGAACTTAAGATTACTTCTAAAAAAACTGCAAAGACGTATATTTACTACGGTTAAACTCAAGAAGAGTTATTTTTAGGGTTTTCAATTTCTAAATCTTGGATTTAGTTATTTCTAACCTATAAAGCTAAATTTTCGGAATAAAAATCTAAGTTACCCTCCTGGCTAACTTAACGACAAAGTTTTTATATTTTTGGAAAAATTTCCAGTTTTTATAGCTTTTTTCTTTAAATAAGTATGCAAATGCAAAGTATACACATGAATGCAAAGATAAATGGCTTACCGAGAACACCCCCAAACATAAACTTGACAGTGTCCTCACTATCATACTACACCAAGAGGGTCAAAATTGTGGAGGGGTCAAAATCTGTTGGTGCTCTCCTGTTTTTTTGTTTTTATAAAAGAAAAGGCAAACAAAATATATACACACAAAAAGGCTCCCCAAACTTAAGTGAAACAGTGTTTCCCCTGTATAAGCAGTGAAGTCCAAATTTAGGGGGGAGAGAACAATTTCAATCTATACAAGGCCTTACACATACCAAAAGTTAATACCAACCATTCAAAAAATTTATCATGATAATGCAACGGTTAGAGAAAGAACGTGTAGAGAAAAGAAATGAAGAAGACACGAGACCGTGCGTAGGCGGAAATGGGATACGGTCTTGGTAGATGAGAAGATGGGCGGAGGAGAGAAAGAATTGGAATACGATCTTGAGAGTGGAAATTGATTGAATAGATTAGTATAGTTTGTAATGATCTAAGTGTAAAAATGGATTGTACTAATCTATCAACATGTTGAGACGTGGTGTCAAACCTTTCAAGATTCGCAATAAAATATGGGCCAACCGAACTTAGTGAACCAGACATAGGAGATGAAGAGGATACGTCACCTTGCAAAGTGGAAATGATGGAAAGGATAGAGGGAAGTGATCGAGGAATGGTATTGATTAAACGTGCAGGAGGGTGTGCATAGTCGATGGAAGGGACATGATGAACTGAAAAATCCGGCTCATCCAATAAAATAGGTTCATCCTCAATGATATCCTCAAAATTCTCCTCAAAATTCAGCTCATCTATGCATTCATCATCATCAACAACATCCAGACGCATATTAGGTTCGGGAAAAACAGTTAACAGTTCGAGATGATGCCCACACGGATATGAAAGGACATGATGAATTGGTGAGAAAAACTCATCCAAAATTATAGGTTCATCATCCAAATTATCCCTAGCGTCGATATCCTCAATCAAGTGAAAGTTAAATTTCTCAAACACCTCATAAAAAGCATGGTTTTCAATCAATTGTGTTTCTAGAGTGGAGGTGTAGAGATCAAAGGGAGTGGGTGTGGTTTCACCTGACAGGGACCCTTCACAATCGAGAAAATCAAACACTACGTAGTCGCACAACTCATCAAACATTCTATCTTCAATTGGTGAATTATCTGGATTACTTGATAGACTTTCAAAATTGAAGCTGTGGAATTCAATTGGAAATGGGTAGATTTGATTCTAAAGGATGGATTACTCACTTTCATTACTTAAATCATCAAATTGTCCGTTGCCTCATAATACATTGTAAAATGCAGAGCTAGTTAGAAACGAGCTGCTAGTTCGTTAGGTTGTATGAGAGCGGCCATAGACACATTCAATTCTTTCATCTGTCGACATGAACCTACTCGAAATTCTTCTAATGATTGTTCAAGACTGGACATGGGTTGTGAAGGGCTTTCTGTAAAAGAATCAAATTCGTTTGGATACGTGAAACTCTCAAATGGATGTTCAAAAGAAATGACCAGAGAATGCGAAAAAAGTCGGGTAGAAATGATAGGAATTGAAAGGATGCGTAGAAGGATCAACATTTTGATAAGAAAGTGATTGGAATTGTTGTCCTAAACAATTTGGAGTGATGAAAGGAGTGAAAGATCGACTCTGGGATTGTTTAATATGATCAGCAATAGACATGGGTTTCGGAGTCACAACATGACTCTCAAAAGGAGTATCAACGTTAGATGGGGAAGAGTTTGAAACGGTTGATACGAAATGCATTGCGGTGTCCAATTGTTGGTCCTGGACGCGTCCATTCGATCTTTCAAAGAAATTTTAGACATGAATGGATTGTTTGAAGTTCGACCAAAGCAAGAATCGTATGAAGAAATGTCTGATTGAGGGTACCAAAGTTCGGCAAGAGTTGGTCGGTGAGGGGTACCCAAGATATGAAAAGAGTGAGAGAGGGTGGAAAGGTGGCGGATTTTTATAAATTTTTTGAATTTTTGAAAAATTTTGTTCGGTTTTTGAAAAAATACGGAATCATGTGACTAAACTTTAAATAAGCGCAATCACAATATGCATAAACAACACCTAAATCTAGAGTCTTCAAAGTCTAACTAGACCGCTCCTAGATTTCCAAGCGACAAGTTGTAAGAACTCTCGAATCGCCTCTTCACGGCCAATTGTGTTCAGGTAAGCTCAAGTGAGGTATGGAGGGTTTTGCTCACGAATCACGGTGAGACGGGCCTTTAAAATTACCTCCTCACTTGTCTAGCCTAGGCATCACAAAGTCAAGTTTAAATAAACGACCGATTCCCCGCAACCTTCACTTGTCCTAAATGAGCGCGGTAAGTCTTTAAAGGTTTGGTCTAGATATTTTTTTTAATTCAAGGTAATGCGTATGCTTTTTGTGATTTGTGGGGTCTTAGGAAGGGTGATGAAATCCCTACCCAATCTGAATTGGTGTTATAGCATCTTAATGTCCGTATTATTGTATGCAAAGCGATAAACAAACAAAATCAACAAAAAAATTTATTTGGCGGCGACGCAAAGAATCCTGTACAAAATAATTTATTGGAAAAGGGGAGAGAGTTTGTGTAAAGAATACTGCAGAAAAGGCAACCTATTGGAGCTCAGAGGGGGAGTTTGGAAAAGAGAAGGACTTACAAAAAAATTGGGGCACTGTAGACAATTTTTTGCCGTGAAACCGCAGTCAAATGCATTTTAATGGCCGCAGAACCGCGATCAATTTGTTGAGTTGGGACTCCAACTTTCTTGGGTGCACTCCTTCTTCTCTGGTCTTCTATTTTGGAGCCTCTGTATTTTGATATGATCATTGTAGTTACTCCAGATTTTGGCACGGTTTCACCTTGATCCGCCGCTGTGTAGCTATATGATGTGGGTTAAATTTCCTACGTCTTTGGCACTGAACTTGCACTTCTCCCTGTCCTGCACACTCGCACAAAAAGAATCAATGAATAATAAGATGAATTTTTATGGGTTTTTTAGTTTTTATATAAAAAAAATTAACCCGAATAAGAAGAAAGAAATACGTTACCGTCTTCCCGATAACGACATCATTTTATTAACAAGGGAACGCAAAGTGATATGTTATGTGTTCTACTAGTTCTATTTACCGCAATCAAGTCGGTTTCGCTTGTAGCTAGCCGATTTAGTACGAGTCGTCCACTGGGAGATGGTTCGTATTTTCGTTCTTATTTTAGACGAGTCAGTTAAAGAATGATATGTTTGTTCAATTCTATCCTAAGTGTTTGTATTTTATATTCAAAAAACTTGTTAGGGTTTAAGGTTAATAGAGTTAGGATTAGTCTTCTGCTTGTCTTTTACCATTCTTGAAATGAAGTCGGGATAATTGGAAGTAGCGGGGATTAAGAGGACATAGGAATGGGATTTGTGAGTTTAAGCAAGCTTTCAAATGCTAAATTTATTCCTAGTGCCCCTTGTCCGTCCGTTCCATGCTCTTATTTCCAACCCTAAGTCAAATATTCACAACCAAGTCTCCAATTAGGTCACAACTATATGTCACGTTGTAATGCGCCTAAAGGAATTCTTGACTTAGGTCGTGGCTATATATCACTTGTAGCGCACCTAAGGGAGAGGGTTGTGTTTAGGTTCACTTCAATTTGTTTGGTGAAGAGAAGCGCAATGGATTTTTCCATCCGTCATACTACCATCCTTAACCCAAACAAGTGAGTAAATTATTCACACATTAAAAGAAAAATGAAACAAGAAAGAAGAGAAGAAAGAATGGAAAAATACAGTTTACAAAAGATAACAAGCTAACTAGTTGGGCCTTCACCTAAGCAAGGGACTCCATTGAGTATCATGACTTGAAAATACGGATTAAAAGAGAAGAAAAGATAACAATAAAACCAACAACTATTTTAACAACAAAAATAAAAATTATACTAGGAATTTAAAATACAATGCAAGAAAATAAAGTTACAGGATATAAAAAAAACCCATATTCATTAATTTCCACTCAAAATCTCTCACTACAATTTCATGGAGAATAGATGAAGAAGAACAAGAAAACTACACTAAACTACACTAATCTAAGGAAAAGAAAAGCATACATGGTTGGCTCAAATCTGGAGTATATATAGCCAGAGGAGTGAAACCCTAAGGCTATATTCTGAACCCATGTACAATTACAAAAACACCCCAGAAAAATTGCCGCGAGATGCCATGTCATGGTCATGGTTCTGCCGCCTATACCCATGTTTAGCCATGCTTCCATGATCGTTTTGAAGAATTGGTGCACCGTTTTTCTTGTTCTTCCTTGTGTTGCTATATTCTTCTATTTGGCAGGTTCAAATTTGCAAAATAATTTTAAAATATCTTCAGATTTCCAACAGTCCAAAATAGCTACTCTTTTTATCTTTTTGTCCTTGATCTCCCTCGAGCTCCGCGTTCCCCTTAATCTTTGTGATGCCTCCCTCATGCTCTGTGCTTGTCCCAGACACGAATGACCGTTGTATTCGTCTTATCTCTTGAACTGATAGACAGTACCAGATGGATGTCGATGACCGAAACCCAGATTTTATTTCTTTTAGCAGCTATTCTGAACTTTGTCATAACTATGAAGATTGTGCATGATTTGCTTTATTCTAAACTGAGAACCTGTAACCTGTAATTATGTAACAAATACGGATCAAAATCACCTACCTATATACAAACGAGCAGAAAAATGGACGGTATTAAATGTAATATTATGGTGTGAACACCTCTTTATATATCTTCAACCATGCTCAATGCCACCTCACCCTCCACCACAATTTATGAATATTTATAAATTATTCACAAATGAGGTGTCCATCTTCCAGAACAAATTCCGTATAAATACGAAATACTACCCAGTATACGTATCAAAATATATATACGCGTATTCGTAAAAAAATACGAATAGCCAAAAGAGAAAATGAATAGTGAACAATAATACTAGAATACATATTTTTAAAATATATATATAAATTATTATATCAAAACTTAATTTAATAATCCGGTTTAATCCTAAACCGCTAGTATTATCAACCGTCCGATTAAAGTCTGTGTAGGTTGTACGCATATTTAATCGGACACCTGTATACACCAACATATTTTATCTACATCATATCCCTGAACCGAGAAAACCCTTTGTGTGAGACTCTAAACACTCGTCAATACGCTGGCAGTGGGTTTAACCACAAGCATGTCGGCAACACTAGCTGTACATAACGGCTACCCAGGTTTTGAGCGAAAGGAAGGCCAATGAGCAAACTCATCCATACCACTACTAAGCCTGTTTGTGACAATCTCTGTACAGTACGATCAGTTCGTCTAAGAGTATCGCATACCGGCTCTAAGAGGGTAGATGAAGTCAGACCTCTAATAACGCGATATTTCGTGTTGGTGTGAAGCCCATCACCCACTGAGAAACCACTGATCCAAATCAGTAGATCTCGTCCACCTTGGCCAAGGATTTCTGGTGATGGACACCTATGCATAGCGCAACATCAACCCCCAATACTGGGAGAGACGAATCCCCAGCGATCAACTCACTGCCTCCATGTGGCTCAGGACTATACACAACTAAAACCTATTTCCACGACTCCTTCGAGCCACGGTAGGGTAGTAATCAAAGCCCGGTGGGAAATTACACGAGACAAATGACGATCTCAGGTCGACAGACTATCCTTTACTCATGTCATCTGAGAACTGCTATCTGACAATATGTATAATACCATCTAGCATGTTCCCGGCGAGTCCGTCCAGTGTAACTCATAACCTAATGAGCACCTGTATACTATCTTTGGTGACTAACTGACATCAATGGCTGTGAGACCGGCCATCGCCCCTCATCAGGGTCAAGAAAAGTATATACTAATCTACTCTGGAATATCGATACTCAATCTCGATATTCCCATGACTATGGACATTTAAGGATTTGCTTATAGACTGCCCAGTTCTCATAAGTATGATCACTAAAATAACCTTGGTAGTCAAGCAAGAATCTTATGGGCTCTATCAATATCTAATAGTGATCTGTAATACCACATAATACATGTATATGATGATAGAGATGAACCTGATAGCATACTATCATCTCGAGTAAGATTGTTCTTCCCATATAGGGCCTCCCTCAATCATTATAATCGCCTGCCTGTGATTACAATAATTGCCTTGAGGGCACTATATCCAACAATCTTTCACTTTCACTTAATTAAGGCTAGTTATTGCGGTGTCGTATACTCATAGCCTGTGTGCTACCGATCATCCAACTTCTCTACTAATCAGTTTCGCAAAGCATGTTTGCGAGACATTCGTGTTCGAAAAATAGCCTCAGTGAGTGGATCCGCTCCAATGTTTCTATCTTTATCTCTCTATATCTCAATTTTGCGGAGAACGACTATTTCCCGAAATGAGCGATACCTGTCTTAGAATTTTTCTGGATATCCGATGGGACCAAGTGCATAAATGAACTCCAAATCCAACAAAACGTCTAGACTGTGTCTCCCACTGAATTTAATCAGTATCCTGCGTCATGCATTCCTCAGTATCCGCTTGGAACTCCTGCCTAACATACTGTCCCTCAGAAGAGGGTAAACTTTAACTTTGATAGTCACTCTGTCATCCAGGTCATATTGGAAGCCTGAAATAATAACCGCCCCCATGTAGGAGGCTGCCATTATCATATACCAAGAACAACATCTTATTTTCATAACTGCTTCCCAATATTTCTCCAGGATTGGACTAATGTCTTCTTATTGCAGCTAATGCAAAAAGCAATATCTGGTGTGGTACTTGACAAAGAATGATTGACTCAATTGCCTGAGCAAATGATATTTCATTCATGCAAATCCCTCTCCTCATCAATCTAGAAAACATCTCTTTAGAGAGGGAGACTCCATCACCTGTGGGTACACCACCACGCCAGGAGTCGTCCATTCTAAAACACTTTAGAATAGTGTTAAAGTACCCGAATTGGGGCACTTCCCAAATCTTGATCTAAAACTATAGATCTAGTCACCAGAATCCTTGATGTTTTGTCCAGATCCTATATGGAGAAACACCTTGTGATAACCATAGATAACCGATCGTAGTATAGGAACATTATTTCCTATCAGGAGTACGTCATCAAAATACTAGGAGATCACTCCTTATTACCTTCTTACCAGGTCCATGTTATTCTGACGAAGTCAAACTCTATGACTGTCATATCAAAAATAGATGATCTATCTCCGCTATACTTGCTTTAGTCTATAAATAGACATAAGCTCCTGGCCCACCACGTTTCCGCTGCTCTTACTAACTACAATAACTCTCTGGCAGAGTCATATACACGTGCATTTCTAAAACTAATTTACAACGGCGTTATATTCATCCACCTGCTAAATCTCATAGCCTAGGACAGCAGTAGTGGCAAGCTTGGGTCATCAAAACCTCCCTGTCACCATCTTTGAGGATAATGAAGTATCTCTCAGTTAGTTGAGCTTACCCACCAAATATACGGAGTGGCTAATGAATTTTTGAATCTAATTGAATCCTTAGGTTCTTCCAAATTTTCAGTAATCGTTTGTGGTTCTGGAATCACTTCCAGTTCTACCATACTCCTAGTAATGTTTTTTGAAAAGAATTCATTTTACTAAAAATGTGGAGATTCAAGAACAATATAAGTATTGATCCTACAAATGGTAGAAAGTTAGCCCTCGTCAAAACCCGGGATAACCCACAAACTGCTATTACTGAAACGTTCCTTGAGTTTATCCGGATTCTGGTTTTTAGCATAAGCCAGATAACTCCATATACCTTAACATCGTTAAGATATGAATCCATTCCATTTCCAATATAGAAACAAAAGCACTAATTTAATTGAAACCAAATTCAAAAAAGATTCAGTTGTTTCCTGTGCATATCAACTAAATGGAAGAAGGTCATGCAGTATTACTCATCAAGGAGCATACCCACGGATGAGTAACCTGAGAAAGAAGAAAATTTTCAAATATATTATTTATGACGGAATACCTAGCATAAGTATCTAAATCTTCGATCATCTCGAAGAATCCTGATAGTTGCAACGTATGGTTCTTGATTAGTCAAATAAATTGCACATTTGTATGGACATTTTCCCTATTATTGTTAAGTAATAAAAGGTGTTAAATGTAAATAAAGAACATATGTGGGTTTATTTGTAAAAATATTATTATCATATGTTTCTTCATTTATAATTAAGATAATTAGGGAAAATATATGCATATCATATTTAAATAAAATATCAATAAGATTATTAATAAAAATATGCATATCATATCAAATATTCCTAATCAATATTCTTAAAATATTATATCATATAAATGGTTGGAATAATATCTCAAAAATACCAAATGCTACTAACAATTTGATTTGAGATATTGTTCAGGTATTAGCTTAGCTCTGAAATCTATGTACGAGATCCAAATCAAATCGGGATATCGAAACCGAATCTGCCAAATTTTAGAAGCAAATCGAGGAATCTAGCAACGGTAGAAACTCAGAGCAATATTTTCAGAATCTATATATCAAAGGAATCCCAAATATCGAGACAAAAAGCAAGAAAAAATCCCAAGTCCTAATCCCACCAGGAGGCGGCGGATCCGCGGTCAACTAGAGGAAATGGCGGCGGTTCTACGGTCTGATGGTGGCCGTTGGATTTGGGATTTTGGGGGTATGATCATAATCTCACCTACTCCAACATGGCATCTAGAGTTTGTACTTTCAGAGGCTATATAAAGGACAGAGAGCTGTGCATTCCAAAAGGATCTCATCATCTAATCATCTATTCTTTTACCTCCATAAAGAGAAAGATCTACAAGCAAAACTAGGATTCTTGTAATCTACTTTCGAAAGAAAAAAGTTGTAATACAATAGTTGATTAATAAAGATAGTTTTTGTTTTAATTCTTTACGCATTATTTTTCCGCATTTACTTTCCGCATTATTTTCCGCATTACTTTTCTGCACTTTTAATTATGGTTCCATTCATCTTCAAGCTTTCTTCTAAATCACTACTAACCATGAGCGAGTAATTTCGTCCTTGCTAGGGTTTGTAGGATAGGGTAGAATAATGGATGAAATATCTTTTAATTTCTTTTAACATTTTTATGTTTATAAATTTTAGCAAAATAAATGTTAACCCTCTTATTAGGCGCGCTATCAATTAATGATAGTCACGACCACGATTTGAGATTAGTTAATACTTATTTTGTTAAGGGCTTGAGATTAATAGAGATCAATGGAAGGACAAGGGGTAGTAGTGAGAAACCCTAATTCCCTCCAAGGATCCCTAATCCACATTCATCGCTATATCTCTAGTTTTAAACAATTAAAAGATAAAAAGAGTCATTTCTAAATATTCATCCATTAACTACTAAGTCCTATAAACCCTACAAGTCTTTATATTATAAAATTTTCTATCTATCTTAAATCAAAATGACAATAATCTCTCCTCCCTTTTATCAACTCGTCTAAAGCAAGAAAAGAAGTTCATGTTTCCCTGCAGACGACCCATACTCATCGAGGATAGATATTTGCAACACCGTCTTGATTGCGGTTATTTACAAACATACACGTATACTCACTTTTCGCACGATCAATCAGTTCTGTACTTTATTCTTATACCTATAACTTCTCAAAATTTGGACCTTGTATTTCAACGAAATGCGTTCAGAGAAGTCACAAGTAAACGGAATATAGTACGAGTACCAACCCTTTGTCCTAATGGACATCGGACAACATATAATTCTTTGTATAATTCCTCTGAGTTTTATAACTCGAACCCTGTGCATCGTAGGTTAAAAACTATGTTGTGGTTAAGAAGAATTATATCGTTATTGAATGCACCTTACCTAATCATCAACTGATAAAGGTAAATGTCATAAACATAATTTCAAAATGTTATATCTTACTTTATAAAATAAACGTACAGATATATCAGTTTGAAATTGGTGCATAACAACAGATATTCAAAACCAAATATTTGTCGTTAAACAAAACTCTGGTGATTTCCTCAAATATCACCAATTAAAAAGAATTCTGATATTGAGGATCTAATTACCCAATTCCCAATATCTCACTCACACTCAACATCTGTAATGCAATACAGATATGAGAATCATGTCTGGTAAATACATATCCTGGAGTCATAATCTAATTGGGAAAGCAGTTTTCAATTAACACCATACAGTAAAATGGAAACATGAAAATGTTTCGAGGGGGTGGCTGGGTAATCCTAGTAATAGCACATCCACTATCAAAATTCCTGACAGTAGTTGTAATTTTCTTTGCCCTCACTTCAATCCCTTTATATGTCTTTATTTCTTACCTTCTGTATACCATACTTAGGCTAATTGGTTTTCTTCCTTCCCTACCTTTCGACACCAACCTAAGATATCGAAGAAGACTATTCAATAAGCGTAACTGGTGTACTCTCTCAATACCAGGAGCTCTCACAACCTGAAAGAAGGTAAAGATAAAATACAACCGAATAATCTTAAATTAAAATGATAACAATCCTTCTTCTCTTTTATCAACTCATCTAAAGTAAGAAAAGAAGTTCATGTTTCCCAGCGAACGGCCCGTACTTATCGCAGCTAGCTATTTGTGACACCGTCTTGATTGTGTTTATTTACAAACATACACGTACACTCACTTTTCGCACAATCAATCAAATGGCGCCGCTGCCGGGAAAACGGTCGTAATTACTTTTCTTGTTATTCAGGTTGATGTCACGACCCGAAATTTGGCACGTGACGGCCCTTAAACTACACAACGTCTATAAGCATAACGCGATTTAAGTAAGCCAAAAATCCAGCAACTTAGACCATCAAAAGTAGGAAGTGATAATAATATTGTTAAAACTTTTGAAATCTCAAGTACAAATTTTTTAAAGTCCAACTTTTACTTCCTTTAAAAATTTGGCAGCACCTCCTTTGTAAAATAAGCCCCCCAAAAGGGTACAACATAAATATAAGTAAAAACATCTCCAACGGGAGCAAATCCACGCCCAAAGGCGGAAAACAACCACCACAACAGATATACGACGCCGTAGCGAAGAAAAAGAAGATATAAAGTGAACAGCATGAAAATCTCCAAGTCACAAAATAATATACAATATCGTCCTCACAACTGTTAGGTTTACCTAGCACCTCATGAAGGGTTTGGAAGCATCACATGTACAAAAGATTAAAATTTTAGGGTGCTAAGCAAGCATACAAAGAATCATTCCTAGAAAAATCAGGGTTTCATAACAACACATCATCACAAGTAGGTAAAGCTAGGGTTTTGAGAGTACAACCTTTGTAGCTCCCTACGCTAGACTCCTCGACTATTTGGGGTTTGGAAAAGGTCCACTTGAACTCCTCTAGGTCCACGATGATCCACCCGGAATCCGCTTTGTCCAAGCTTACAACTTCACAAGATCAAGAAAAAAAATGGAAGCTAACACTCTCCACAAGTGGGCAAGACTTGTGTAGAATGGTGTTGTGGTGGTTTTTCTCACTTCAAAATCCTAACTTGGTGAATGCTTTGCTCACTAGAGAAAACTAGAGACCAAAAGATCAAGGAGGAAAAAGATGATGGCTTTTTTAAGAAGAAGAGAAATGATAATGTCTAATGAAAAAATAGAAAATATATGTATATATATTTTCCACTTCTCATCTCAAACCATGGTTAAATTATAAAGATATTATTCAGTTTGAGTTAAAACACAAAGGAAAAGTTAATCCATGGTTAAAAGTAGGTGAGCATGGTTAGGTCAAAGAAGAGTGTAGAAACTAATCCATGAATTACCATTTTCCTTTTCCTTTTTGTTTTAACACAAATAGAAATAATAAATCATATTATTTAACCAAGGTGTGAGTCTTATATTGCCATCATTTTCAATGTATATACAACCATGAAGGATGATGTATGTATGTATGTGTGCTTGCACATCCATATGTGCATGAATCAAGAAGGAATGCATACATGCATGCATACATCCAAAAATACAAGAAAGGATTTCTAGTAAGAATCTAATGGTTAAATGATAAATCAACACTTGATTTATGAATCCGGCCATATCACATACGACCCAACCAAAAGCAAGCCGCCCGATTAATATACGGTATTTCATACGCGCATTTTAACCGGGTCCATGCGCATATCGCATACGCGCACCACAACGTTTCGCCTGGACTAGGTAACTCCTTTGTGGGACTCTAAGACTCGTCAATACACCGGCAGTGGGTGATGATCATATCAAGCACCCCCAAGCCGCAAGCGGTCAGCTAAACATAACGTCCATCCGGGTATTGAGCGATCAGAAGAAAACAAGCGAACCTGCTATAACTCCCGTCGAGCCAACCGGCAACACTACCGTGCAGTCCGGTCTCTTCGTCAGATATGCTGCATATCGAGCCTAGGGATGGTAAACGTCAGACCCCAATAATCGATAAGTCGTGCCGATGTGAGGCCCATAACGGGTTGAGAAACTACTAGTAACACTTACCAGTAAATCTCTAAAACACCCCTGGCCAGGGACTTCCCTGTTATGGCCAATCGAGCATAGCACAACATCAACCCCCAATACCGGGAGAGACGAAACCCCTCCTACCGCTCATTGCCTCCATGTGACTCGGGACTGTACCCAAAAACCACCGTTTTGCACGTCCTCATGGACGTGGTAAGGTGGAAATCAAAGCACAGTGGGAATCACACAAGACTCTATGACGATCTCGGGTCTACAGACTAACCTGCACAAGTGTCACCAGAGAACTGCCATCTGACGTGAGGTATAATACCATCTGGGAGTTCTCGGCGAGTCCGTCCAGTGTACCCAGTCTCCACTGAGCACCCATATACCATCTCTGATGTCAAACACCAATGGATATGGGATCATCCATTGCCCATCTCATGGGTTGAGAAGCATATACGCTAGTCTACACTGGTATATCGATGCCCCGTCTCGATACACCCATGACTAGGGACCTTGAAGGATGTACTTATGGACTACCATGTCCCCACTAGTATGATCCGCATCATAGTCCAGGTAGTCAAGTACACATCCTAAGGGCTTTACCAACATGTAACTATAAGACGTATAAAGAGACAAGTATACATGTTAAGATAAAGAGCAACTAGATAGCATACTATCATATCGAGCAAGAAATTCATCTCTATATATGTCCAAGCATCCAATATAATATACATCATCTGTACAATACTGGCCTTTAAGGCATACAAACAACTAACAATCTCCCACTTGCACTAGGGCCAGCTGCTGTAGTATCGCATACCGAGCATCCCGAAGAGTCTCTCAAACTGTATCTGGGGAATGGCGTTCGTAAGTGAATCCGCTATGTTGTTCTTCATGTCAACCCTCCTGACCTCGATCTCCCGGCAATCAACTATCTCCCGGATCAGGTGATACCGCCTCAGAATATGCCTGGATCGCTGATGGGACCTAGGTTCCTTGGCCAAAGCCACCGCTCCATTGTTATCGCAATACAAAGGTATTGGATGCTCAATGGATGGAACCACTCCAAGTTCAGTAATGAACTTCTTGATCCAGACAGCCTCTTTAGCAGTATCGTTGGCAACGATGTATTCAGCCTCCATCGTCGAATCTGCCACGGTTTCCTGCTTGGAACTCTTCCAGCTAACCGCCCCTCCGTAAAGGGTAAAGACAAATCCCGACTGTGACTTAGAGTCGTCCTTATCACTCTGGAAGCTTGAATCGGTAAAGGACTCCACTTGGAGTTCTCCGTTACCATACACCAAGAGCATCTCCTTAGTCCTTCGTAAGTACTTGAGAATGCTCTTCACAGCTGTCCAGTAACTCTCTCCAGGATCATCTTGATACCTACTCACTACACTAAATGAGTATGCTACATCGGGTCTGGTACATAGCATCGCATGCATGATAGAGCCTACAGCCGAAGCATAGGGTATCCCTTGCATGCGAGCTCTCTCCAAATCAGTCTTGGGAGACATCTCTTTGGAGAGAGTGACTCCAGAGATCGTGGGTAAGTTTCCACGCTTGGATTATTCCATACTAAACCTCTTTAGTATGGTGTCAATGTACCTGGACTGGGACAATCCCAATATCCTTTTAGATCTATCTCTATAGATCCTTATTCCCAATATGCAGGAGGCATCACCTAGATCTTTCATTGAGAATCTTTGTGATAAGAAGAGCTTGACCGATTGCAGCATAGAAATGTCATTTCCTATCAAGTGTATGTCGTCTACGTACAATACGAGGAAGACAACCTTACTCTCTGCCACCTTCTTGTAGATACAAGGTTCATCTACGTTTTTTGACGAAATCAAACTCTTTGATAACGACGTCAAAGCAGATGTTCCAGCTCCGTGATGCTTGCTTTAATCCATAAATGGATTTAAGCAGCTTGCACACCTTCCTGCTACTCCCACTATCTACGAAGCCCTCTGGCTGAGTCATGTACACGCACTCTTCTAAATCACCGTTTAGAAAGGCGGTCTTAACATCCATTTGCCAGATTTCGTAGTCATGATATGCAGCGATGGCAAGCATGATTCGGATGGATTTAAGCATAGCCACTGGAGAAAAGGTCTCGTCATATTCCACACCTGGTCTTTGACGAAAACCCTTTGCAACAAGTCTAGCTTTGAAAGTCTCCAGTTTTCCATCTACACCAAGTTTTTTCTTGAAGATCCACTTGCTCCCAATGGGTTTTACCCCTTCAGGAGCATCTTCCAAAGTCCATACTTTGTTGGTGTACATGGATTCCATCTCGGACCGCATTGCATCCAGCCATTTCACTGAGTCCCCACTCGTGATGGCCTTCTTGAAGCTAGTTGGGTCATCATCCTCCATGATGCAGTCCTCGCTCCCACCATCTATGAGAAAACCGTAGTATCTCTCAGGTGGGTGAGGAACCCTACTAGATCTGTGGAGTGGCTGGGGTTCATCGGGAACTGCGGAATCCTATGGTTCCGCCAGATCTTCTGTTGCAGCTTTTGTAGCTGGAACCTCTTCTAGTTCTACCTCATGACCACTAATCTCTTTTGCAAGAAATTCCTTTTCTAAAAAGGTGGTGTTCCCCTCCAAAGGACGGCGCACAGGACCGCGATGTCCTGACGCTGAGATTCGGAGCAGATGCTATTTGGTTTTTTCCGTCCGCCTCTCCGAAGATGCCAAGTTGATTTATGGCACCGTGTATCGGGGGTTTAGACGGATGCGGCCGATGTAGCAGACTTCTTCAGATTCCCCCTCAGGGTGAGGAGTTTTTGATTGTGGGGACGCTCTTCCCTGCAGGCGCAAGCCCTTGCAGTTAATTACGCTACCGCATCGCGGTAACAACTTTCTCCTTCTCCAGAATTTCACTTCGTGTCGTGGGTGTTTGTTTTGTTTGTGGTTGCCCGTGGATTGTATACGGAGACTGAATAATGCCGTCGCCCGTAAGACGTGGATTAGTCCAAATCCGTATTTACTTAGATTTGGGTTTGGTGTTTTTTAGTTTAAGGATGCATTAGTCGTGTTGCGGCTAAGATCAACTTAAACGTTCGTTAAGGATACGTTAGTCCTGTTTGGGACTAAGATCAACTTAACGTGATAATCCATTTAATGTCTGGCTATCGGGACTCGTCACCTCTCTAACGTCGTTGAAGGATTACAACGGCAGATGTCAGAGGAGTTCAGAGATGTGCCCTTGAACCAAAGTCGATTTGGAGTTTTATAGTCCATTTAAATGTTTAAGGATACGTTAGCCGTATTTAGGGCTAAGATCAACTTAAACGGGACCGTTTAGATCCGGCAAAAGAGCATTTGGGAGCTCTGTTGTTCCAGTTTAGAGACGTAGTGGTCCATGTTCCAGTTTAGGGACGTTTCGGTCCAATATTAGTTTAAGGACGTTTCGGTCCAACATTAGTTTAAGGACGTTTCGGTCCAACATTAGTTTAGGGACGTTTCGGTCCAATATTAGTGTGTGGTTGTCGGGACCCGTCACCTCTCTGACGTCGTTGAAGGATTACAACGACAGTCGTCAGAGGAGTTCGGAGATGTACCCTCAAACCGGATATAAATTGATTTAAGAGAGAGCTGTGCTCAGTCAATTTTATTTAAGGACTTACGGCCAAAATTGGGCTAAGTCCAGTGGAAAATATTCAACACCTTTATTTATTTCCGGTCTATTAGACCTGTGCTAGGGCTTTGCCCACACTTAAATAATGCATTGCATTACTTCAGGCCATTTATGCCCATTTTGACTGGGCTCTGCCCTTTTTATTATGATGCAGATCATTTGTTTTGGTCCACTGGACCTTTCAATTGGGCTCTGCCCTTTTAAATAATGCATAGCATTTTATTTATTAGGCCTGTTAAGCCTTTTAATTGGGCCTGGCCCTTCAGGAAATGAAATGCATTGCATTTGTCAGGCGCTTTGCGCCAATCACTGAGCGCAAGCGCTTGTGGTGAGGACACGTGTCATGCTCTGGCGAGCGCAAGCGCAACGGTGCAGTGCGCTGCGCTGTTGCGCTACTGACACGTGGCGCGCTCTGGTGAGTTGCGCCAACAAAGGAGCGCAACAGCGCAATTTTTCATGTGCAAAGCACTGTTTTATATTTTGGTTGATTTTAAATCAAAGAAAACAAGTTTTCTTTTGTTTTCAAAGAACCAATGGTTCATAAGAAAGTGCAAAGCACTACTAGTACTTCTTTTTTTTTACTTAAGATTATTGATCTTGTTCTTAGATCAATAGTCTGTCCATAAGAGAATTTTCTCTTTTTCCTAAAGGTTTTTACCTTCTGTTGTTCTTGAGAAGTTCTCAAGAGTTCTCTTCTCTTTTTTTTAGAAAGATCTTGATGCCTTTGAATTGAGGCCTAGGGTCCTTTTTATAGTGCCCATAAATTAGTTAAATTTGTTAAAGAGATCTTTCTCTGAGTGATTTGGGGAATTTTCCCTACCGTTGGATCTTTGATCCAAGGGCTTCTGCTTTGCAGAAGAAAATCTTCTTGTTTTAACAAGAACAGAAAAAATTTCTTAAAATTTTAATTCTGTTTGGCGCAGATGCCCCAGCGCGTGACACGTGTCGCGCAGCGCACAGCACAGCGCAACTGCGCTAGCGCATCTGCGCTGACATGCACAGCGCAGCGCAACTGCGCTAGCGCATCTGCGCTGACACGTGTCGCGCAGCGCAGCTCCTGCGCAACTGAAGCATTGCTTCCTTTAATAGAGCTTTGCTCTGATTGGGCGCGCCTTCTTGGGCGCTGCGCTGACGTATCAGCGCCTGACACGTGGCACGTTGCGCCCGAGATTTGATGCGTTGCTCCAAAATTTTGAATTTTGAATTTCAACAGAGCTTTGCTCTGATTGGGCGAAACAAATGCCCCCCCACCGTTGCGCTCACGTGGCGCACACGTGAGTGCAGCGGTGGCAAGAATCTGACCGTTGGATCAACGGGTGAGCTGAAGGGGCGCAAGCGCCTTATAAATAGGACCTCTGGCCCTTAGAAAAAAAATCTCATCATTTCAAGATTTATTTCCCAGAGCTTTGCTCTAATTCAAGAACTTTCAGAGCTTTGCTCATTTCTAAAGTCAAAAACTTTAGGTAAAATTAATTAAACTTAATTGAATCTTTATTTTCAACCAAAGAGCTTTGCTCTCACAGATCTTTTGATCTAAAGAGATCCCCATTGGGGTTTCATAAACATGGCTTTGCTCTTAAGAACTTATAGATCTGCAGAGATCTTGTTCATGGGTTCTAACCCATGAACAGAGCTCTGCTCTTTGAATCATCTATAGATCTTTTGGATCTGAAAAATGAAAAAATTTCACAAGTTTTTCATGGATTTTCCAAGATTCCAAAAAAATTCTAATTCTTTTAGGTGTAATATTTTCTGATGGACCATAGAGCTATGCTCTTTTAAGGAATCTTATTTCTCTGAGCTCAGAGTTTGACAAGTGTCACTCTGTGACAGAGCTTTGCTCTGAAAGAGGAGATTTTCTCCTTGTCTCTAGGGATTCTTCCCTCTCTTTTTCATAAATGGGAATGTTTTCCTGGGGACCAACTGACAATCTCATCCAATGATGAGGTTGTCTTATTAACTGACGTATTGTCATCCAGATTTTGTGGGTCCCCCTTTGGTCTCCTACTCACTGCACTGCTGTGTGGTGTAATTAATTAATTTTAATTTAATTAATGCATTTTCTTTTTTTAGACGCCAAACGTTGGAATTACAACACTAACGGCTAAATTGTTCCTTTGCAGCGATCATGTCTCTAGACACTTCATTCCCGTTCGTCCGCTCGGAGGAGGGATTTCCCGAGGCGCCCTTGGACCGTGAAGTCCTGGCCATGATTAAGGAGTACGACCCGGAATACAAGAGTCTCCACTTTTGGGGGTCGTGGTATAATCAGATCATCATGGGCCGCCGGAACTTCACATGCGCGGTGCCGTCGGAACCCATCACGGCGATTCACTATGCTACCCCACCCTCGGTGCAGTATGCCGTGGAGATGGTGGATTGGACCGCAAACAGCTTTCTTCATCCCACTATGGATGCGGTTCCGGTCCAACGTCCTATGGTCTTTGATATCCTAGGACGTCGTATCTGTCAGGGCGAGGCGAGACCCTGGGGGCAATCATATAACATAGGTTTGATCCCCCGCCATCCGATTGGCTACCTGCCGTGGGCCCGGTACATCCTGTCGACGAAGAAGTCGCAGTTGATAAGATTAGGATTGTACCCCGCGGTCTACGTCTCTCTCTTTCAGTATCCCACGCTCCCCACCTGGTGGTTTAAGGCTTTCCTGGAGCAGTGGAACATTCCCACCCACACTTTCCTTGCCATGGATCGGGAAGTGTCCATCTCTTTGGAGGAATTCGTGGAGGTATCCGGCTTACCAGTCATGGGGTAACACTACGAAGAGCTGCTCCCGACAGATGAGTACGTCTTCGGTGCTAAGCCGATGGTAAGGGGGATCACGCCGGAAAATGCCGTTCAACACCAATTCCCGAGCCTGATCAAGGTGTTGAACATCTACGAGTCCCTTTTTATCGAACATGGGAGTCGGGAGGTTAACTTTGAGGACTTCATTGCTCGTTTCCTTCGTCCAAGCGTCATTTCATCGGGATCTGCCAAGTTTGCCACCCTGGATGACCCTTTCGGTTTAGGTTTGGATAACCTGCCAGCGAAAGACATAGACCAAAAGGAATTTTTTCTTCCTAACTCCCCAACCATGTCTTTTGCAGAAATTGCGGCCCCTGGAATGGATGAGGAGGCCTTCTTCTTAGGATTTCTCGGACTGTGGCTGAGTTGGTTCGCGATCCCAATGCATTCTCATCGCATGCGGCCTTCCGTCTTCTACCCAGCCCACCGAATGGTCATCGGGGTAAAGGTGGCTGTGGGGATCGCTGGCTTGGCGCACCTATATCATGGCCTCAGCCGAGCAGCGGATGCCAATGAGCCCGGGGTACTGCATGTGGTCTTCCCGATGCACTACTTTGCATCGTGGCTCGAGCTACACACGGCGGGTGTCTTTGGCATGCATAAAAGGCCTTCATTCTTTGACAAGTGCGGTTTTCCTCGCATTATACAGTTGATTGGCTCATCAATCGTGACCCCCTCACCACAGAATGCCAGGGGTTTACTGCTTCGTCCTCACACCGTTGGAGTCGGGATGTCCTTCATCGACAAGGTATTAACCATTGGAAAAGCGTCCACCACTGTGGTGCGACCATTACAGGATTCCTTTAAGGATGGAGCTTCAGTGTTGACGGCCCGGGAGACCCTCCACTTGTATTCTATTAGACCGGGCTTCTTAGTTTTCAGGCAGGGCGGTGCGGCAATCTTCATGAGATATAACCCGCATCGTTTCGCCCAACAACTGGGCTACGATCAAGGGGTACCCTTGGAAGCTTTCTTACTGGAACCTGCTGCCAATGAAGAAGGGATGGAGAACGCGTTACATCACTTTATACGCCTGAACACGGGTTCTCGTTTTTTTATCAGCACGTCGGCCTGCGCTCCACGACTCCTTAATGTATATAAAGAGTGGTACAATCATGCGACGGGGGCCGTTATAAAGGAGGAGAGGCGAGTGTTGATCGACCGCAAAGAAGCACCTCCCGGCACCGACCGTAATGCTCCCTTAATGCCAAGGACCCCGGTGGTTCCTCCTCTAAAAGATGCCGGGGGCATACCATCACGTGCGCAAAGTCCTCCACATGGATTGCCGCTTCCCGATATTGCAGATGCAGCCCCAGCGCCTTGTGCTCCAGTGGAGACAGTGGTCGTGGCCTCGCCGGAGTCCGGTGTAGGTGCAGACATCGGGACCCGTCGTCCCAAAGTGGCTGCTAAGCGAAAGTCGATCCCATGTGAGCCTAGGGTCGTAGGGCAAAAGAAAAAGAAGTCGCTCTTCGCCGCGGACGTCGTGTTCGGTCAGGAACCTCATGTCCCCTATGCCGAGGGCCTGATCGAATACGGGACTAACGAAGGACTAGTGATGCCGCCGCCGGACGATACAGACTTGGAGGCTGCTCTCGAAGCTTCAGCGTGGTTGGTGAGGCGTGAGGCGTGGCTGGCTAAACTAGCGCAATCAGGTAACTACTAGTCGCCTTTTCTTTATTGCAACATATCATCTTCATTGCCTTTGACTAACGCTTTTCTTTCCTTTCTTCTAACAGGCATTACCGATGAAGAAGCCATCGCCGCTTCTTTGAAGACTTTCCAGGAGGAGGAACGTCTTAGAGCGTCTATGGGCCTTAGTAAGTTTTAATCCATCAAGTCTCCATCTCCCTCGTGTTATGGTCGATCTAACCTCTCCCTTTTTATTGCAGAAACCTCAATGCCGTTCCCACCAAGCGACGTAGATGTTTTACCAGCTGCCGATGTTCCCGCTTCCTCTGGGCCACCGTAGGAGGTTTGTCTTGAAGAGCCGATGAAGGATGCCTTAAAGGCTCTGGAGGCATCCCTGAACGAGGATGACGACGCCTTGAAGGAGGCATCACAAAGGTCCATCGCGACAGCCCGGGAGGAAAGGAAGCGGCTGAGGCGTGAGGCAAAGGCGCGCAGGGCTGCCTTGGCTATGGGAGCGGGTCCCAGCACCGCCCCTTGTGCTGATACTCCATCTGAAGAGGCCCCTGTCGCCCTATCCACTGCCCGCAGAGAGGTGGCGCGCGCAGTTCGGAGCGCAAACGGTAAATCTGCTTCAGGTAATATTTCTCTCAGAGTTTTTGTTATAAGGATTTTAATGTCATTGGTCCTTATATCTCCTATCTTGCAGGGCCAAGTCCGATCGAGGGGGAGGCAGAAACCGTTGATCCCAAAGAAACAGAGGAGGCGGTACCTGCCGAACTCGAGCCGACGGTGGGCAACGTTGTTGTGGCTTTGGAGCCTGAGGCGGAGGTCAAGGGGCCTGCAGCCGAGAAGGTCATTGATGCCGAACCTTAAGTGGTGGCAGATGATATGATCATTATAACTGAGCCCAGGGTGGTGGCGGATGAGGCGCTCGAGGCCGGCGATCTCGTGGTGATGGTGGACGATACAACCGCGACTACTGAACCTGAGAGAGTAGTGGGTGAGGCAGCCATGATTCCCGAGGACGAGTCAACCGCTCCTTCTCTGGAATCTGGCAATACTCCAGTCATAGCCCTCCCCGTCTATGGTCCTCCACCGTCTCCAGGTCTCGCGAGCACCACGACGGTTCCCATTGAGTCAGGTGATGAGGCCACGGGCGGTGGTCTCATGTCAATAGAGGAAGGAATCGCCTCCGTTTCAGCCGGCTGCTCATCAGGTAAATCCCAAGTTTCTATCTTTTTTTTTATCTTACAATCCTTTCTGACAAATTCGCATTTGTTGTAATGCAGGTGCAGCCAGTGCCGATGCCCCACTGCTCGAGGGAGCGCCTTCAACGACTGCCTTGGCGGTGGTCACCTCTCAACCCTCTCTCATACCCTCGAAGATGTTGGAAGGTATGGGTTTGTAATTTATTAATCTTATCTTCCAGACGCATAATTTATGTACTAAAGTTATACTGTTGTGTCTTTCAGGAGTGCTTTTTGACCATCTTTATCAAGTGTTGCTCCCACACTTCTCCTTCCCATCTGAATTCGCCTCCCCCTCTGGTGGCGCTGGTGAGTACCGTTCCCGATTGATATCTTTGTTTTTCAGTGGTAGAATTATTTCTAACTCTCTCTTGTCCTGACCGCAGTGTTACAAATCGAAGGGGGAGAAGAAAGATCGATTGCGCCACCGGCCCTTCCGGCCTTGCCACCTGCTTCAACCGGTATAGTAAACTATCTTATCAATGACTTTATCCGTATCTATTGAATCATCATCTAATCACATTTTGTCCTTTTCAGCTGTCGTTCCAGTCTCGGTGCCTTTTGAGTCTCGTATTACAATACCGGACGGCCGTTCCCAGAGACGTCCATCCTCAAAAGGTGCGGCGAATAGTCTGCGCATGTTGAGTGACTACATCGAGGAACTCGACGTTGAGGCTCCTACATCTGCTGAGGACTTCGCTACGATGGTTAACCCGATGTTGGTGATATTTGCCACCTTCCATGACGAGGGCATTGTCGCCTCTTGGGTTAACCATTGTCGGGAGATTGAGGCTTGCCTTCATCAGCTGGAGTCGATGCGCCCATCCCCAGAGACTTTGGCCGTGAGCACTCAACGGGGAGCATGGCTCGAGCAAAGCACTTCTCATTTCCGTCATTTGGAACAAGAAGCAGCTTTGAGGCTGAAGGAGTGCCAAGAATCTTCAAGCGAAACTGCTCGCCTGCGTGCTGAAGTTGAGACAAACGCCGCTGAGGTGAAGGCCGTCTTCGAGGGCCTTCTGGAGCGCATCTCAAATGGGCTGAGACTGAAGCGGGAACTTGATGTCGTCGAGCATGACACTCCAGGCCGTGAAGCTGCTCATCAGGCCATCAGGGATCAACTTGCATCTGTCGCACAGCAACGGGCCCAAGTGGAGGCGGAGTTGGCAGTGGTGTCCAATCGGGAAAAGGCATGGAAGGAAGTGTGCGAACAACTGATAAAGCTACTTAAGACGCTTCCTTCCCAGTAGCTGCCTTTGTATCAATGTATTTGTAAAATTTTCCTTTTAAATAATATGTATCCATTCTTTATTCTTTTGTACGATTCATCTTGTATTTGATTGAAGTCAATGAATAAAGATACATATTTTCTTTTGCAATGTCTTGTATGCTCTTTTGCTTTCTGCCTTCTCTTATTATCAGCATGTTGTCTTTGATAAACATAATTGGCAGATAACTTAGTTTTTTCCAAGAGATAGCGATGGCTTAGGCCGCAGGTTCAGATCTGCTGCCTAAGACTTTTCAACTCTATGAGCCGTGAGGGTCTCATAGAGACTTTTCTCCCTACGGATCGAGAGGATCTCGTAGGTGGGTTTTCTCCTTAGGAATCGTGAGGATTCCTAAGTGTGGTTTTCTCTTACAAGTCATAAGGATCCTATAAGAGAATTTTTCCTTCTTACGAGTCGAGAGGACCCACAAGCGGTTGTTTCCCTCCTTGTCGAGATTCGACTTTGGAGAGTGAGACCCGTGAATAGTATGCAAGAAATCTTTTTGGATCGACTTGCAGGGTCCCATTGCTCGGGAAGCAAGCTTTTTTAGTCCCTGCTGCCTGAGGCTTTCCTTGCAAGTTGAGACGAATCGGGAATTTTCCCGCGGAGACACTGGTTTCTCTGCGAGCCGACACGAATCAGGAGGCTCTCGTCAAGAAGTGTTTATTTCCTTGAGTTGAGGTGTTTTCTAGGGATTATTTATTTCCCTAGCGCCAAGGATTATTTGTTTCCTTGGGGTTGAAACGAGTCGAGAATTTCCCACGGTGGCACTGGTTGCTCTGCGAGTCGACGCGGATCAGGAGGCTCTCGTCAAGGAGTGTTTGTATCCGTGAGTCGAGGAATTTGCTAAGGATTATTTATTTCCCTAGCGCCAAGGATTATTTGTTTCCTTGGGGTTTGAAACGAGTCGAGA
This sequence comes from Agapanthus africanus, assembly GCA_030015575.1. Lineage (NCBI taxonomy): Eukaryota > Viridiplantae > Streptophyta > Magnoliopsida > Asparagales > Amaryllidaceae > Agapanthus > Agapanthus africanus. The sequence continues at coordinate 464,034,741 of JASDDO010000001.1, forward strand.
ATTTCCCACGGAGGCACTGGTTGCTCTGCGAGTCGACGCGGATCAGGGGGCTCTCGTCAAAGAGTGTTTGTATCCGTGAGTCGAGGAATTTGCTAAGGATTATTTGTTTCCCTAGTGCCAAGGATTATTTGTTTCCTTGGGGTTTGAAACGAGTCGAGAATTTCCCACAGAGGCACTGGTTGCTCTGCGAGTCGACGCGGATCAGGAGGCTCTAGTCAAGGAGTGTTTGTATCCGTGAGTCGAGGAATTTGCTAAGGATTATTTGTTTCCCTAGTGCCAAGGATTATTTGTTTCCTTGGGGTTTGAAACGAGTCGAGAATTTCCCACGGAGGCACTGGTTGCTCTGCGAGTCGACGCGGATCAGGAGGCTCTCGTCAAGGAGTGTTTGTATCCGTGAGTCGAGGAATTTGCTAAGGATTATTTGTTTCCCTAGCGCCAAGGATTATTTGTTTCCTTAGGGTTTGAAACGAGTCGAGAATTTCCCACAGAGGCACTGGTTGCTCTGCGAGTCGACGCGGATCAGGAGGCTCTCGTCAAGGATTGTTTGTATCCGTGAGTCGAGGTATCTGCTGAAGACACTGGTTTCTTCGGAGTTGGACTGAACCGTCGAGATTTGGCTTCGTCTTCTGGCGGAGCCTGTTGGGAGAGTATGGTTCCCTCTTTGTTTACGCCCTTGAATTATATACAGGGATCGATGTGATCTTAACTGTAGGGCCAAAGTTTTATCATCATTTTCTTTGTTTTATCTCTGCGATGCTCTATCATTTCAGCTTTTATATCGCGAAGGTCGCGATCGCCCAATCATTTCTGCTATTTTTCGCGGTGCCCAATCATTTCGGCTATTTATTTTATTTTTACTCGCTGCTTTTTATTGCGAGTTGCCCAATCATTTCGGCTATTTTGCATGCATACATTTTTACTTGCTGCTTTTTATTGCAAGTTGTCCTATCATTTCGGCTATTTCGTATGCATGTGCGGCCTATTGGTTTTTCGCTGTAAACCGATTTCGGCATCAGCACCGCTACAACTGGGATATTACCAGGAGCGAATCATCATCTGCCTCTGTCGATGTCGAACAAAGGTGGCTTAGCGACCAGGGTTAGGGTCCTGTCGGCTAAGGCTTTTGACTTCGCGAGCCGTAAGGGTCTCACAAAGTTATTTCTCCCTACAAGTCGTGAGGATCTTGTAGGTGTATTTTCTCCTTAGGGATCGTGAGGATTCCTAAGTGTTTTGTTCCTCTGTAAGTCGTAAGGATCCTACAAGAGGATTTTCTCTTCATAAATCGAGAGGATTTACAAGGGTTGTTCACCATGTGAACATATCCCCAGTCACGGATGGGACTTGGTCAGGGAAATGTTTATTCGCGCCCGTGGATTGTATACAAGAGCCCGTGTTGGACCACTTGTAGGGCAATATCGAAAGTTGTGGGGGTTGCTTAAGCACAGGTTTAGGTCTCTGTAACTTAAAACTTTCAACTCTTATGAGCCGTGAGGGTCCCATAAGAGAGTTCTCCTTACGAGTCGTGAGGATCTCGCAAGTGTATTTTCTCCTTAGGAATCGTGGGGATCCCTAAGTGTGTTGCTCCATTGTGAGTCGTAAGGATCTCATGCGGGTGGTTTCTCCTTACAAGGTCGAGAGGATTTTGTAAGTGTTCTTTAACGAGGTTGCGCCCTTTCGGGTTTTCACAAACACTCGCCGGTAGCCCTGCTGTTTTTACTCACGGAGCCCTTTCGGGTTTTCATCCGTGCCCATTTTGCTTATGGACATACCGTTTTTTTTATTCTTTTTATTTTTATATTTTTTTTACGAGGTCGCGCCCTTTCGGGTTTTCACGAACACTGGCCGGTAGCCCTGCTGTTTTTACTCACAGAGCCCTTTCGAGTTTTCATCCCTGCCCTTTTTGCTTATGGACATACCGTTTGTTTTTATTTTATTTTTATATGTTTTTTTTATATCTTATCAGCCTAAAGATGCTGCGGTAGTAGTTTAAAGACGTTTCGTTCTGCTATTAGTTTAAGGACATTTCGGTCCGTTGTTGAGAGGCGGGCTACTGCTTATAAAGCTTGAGCTTAGGAAGATAGCGAGCGGACGCAGTCGTCGTCATCTATCATTGACCTAGGCTGTGGCTCATCAAGCATAGTATTTCTTTAGGAAGCGACCGTTTATCGGCCTGAAAGGCCTTTCACCGTGCATATCTATGAGTAGATAGGCCCCGCCCTGGTAGACCTTATCTATGACGTACGGGCCTTCATGGTTTGGCTCGAATTTTCCCCGCTTGGCGCGATTGGGGATTATAGGCCTTTTGACCACTAGCACAAGCTCGCCTTGGCGGAATGTCCTCGGTCGGGTCAGTCTTTCATATGAGCGCATCATCTTTGCTTTATAGGCCTCCAGATTTTGTTGCGCTATGAGTCGTGTTTCTTCAAGGGCGTCAAGCTCCTCAAGCCGAAGGTGAGCATTTTCTTCGTCCGTCAGCTCGTAATGGACTGCCACTCGTAGAGAGGGTAACTCTATCTCGAGGGGGAGTACTGCTTCTATCCCGAATACTAATGCATATGGTGTTGCGTTTGTGGCCGTTTTAAACGTAGTTTGATATGCCCAGAGAGCCTCTTGCAGTCTTTCGTGCCAGTTTTTCTTATTTCGCGACACTGTTTTCTTCATGATCTTCGTCAAGGTCTTGTTAAAGGCCTCAGCTAGACCGTTAGCTCGCGGATTATAAACCGAGGAATATCTCCAATCTATATTGTGTTGTTGCGCGAAGCGACTGATCTTGTGGCTTCTGTAGGCTGGCCCGTTATCGGAGATGATCCGTCTTGGCGTTCCAAACCGATATATGATGTGCGTCTTGAAGAAGTGGAGGATATTTTCCATCTTCACTTCTCTTAACGGTACTGCTTCTGCCCATTTGGAGAAGTAGTCAGTCGTCGCCAGGATGAAACGATGTCCTCTAGACGATGCTGGTTCGATGGGGCCGACTATGTCAGTTCCCCACATTTCGAACGGCCAGCTAGGCACCGTTGGATGTAATGGGTTTGGATGCTGATGGATGAAGTCCCCATGAATTTGGCAAGAGTGACATTGCTTCGCATATTCGAGGCAGTCCTGAATCATCGTGGGCCAGTAGTAGCCCATCCGTTTTATCTTCAACTTCATCTTTGGGCCCGCTTGGTGAGAACCGCAGAGTCCGTCATGAACTTCCTGAACGACACTTTTCGCTTCATCAGGTCCTAAACATCTCAGCCACAGAGAATCAAATGACCTCCTGTATAGAGTATCATTGACGAAGGCGAAAGACAGAGCTCGTTTCATGAGCTGATGTCTTGCGGACGCATCTTCGGGCATTTGGTGGGATTTAAAGTAGTCTATGAAGACTTCTCTCCAATCCTCGGTCTTTTCCCGGTCTTTTACTTGCAGGGTCGTTTTCTCGCTCGCTCCTTTTTCCTCGGGTGATTCCGGAGATATTTCTGCTGGGGCAAGCACCCGACGGCTTTGTACTACGATTCTAACGTCATCGAGGTTCTCGTCAGCCAATTCTTTAGCAAGTTTGGCCAATGCGTCTGCTTTGCTGTTTTCCGCGCGCGGTATGTTCTCCAAAGTATAGGAGGGAATTCGGGTCAACAGTTGTTGCGCTTTTTCGCCGTACTTTACCAATTCTGGTTTGCATGTTTGGTAGTCGCCGTTTACTTGACTAACGACCAGTTGAGAATCCCCGTATATGAGGAGGTTTTCAATTCCCATGTCAATGGCGATCTCGAGGCCTGCTATCAGTGCTTCGTATTCGGCTTCATTGTTTGTCCTCGGTTCTGTTAGGGAGAAAGCAAAGCGCATTATCCCTCCTTGTGGAGTTACAAAGATGAGCCCTACGCCCGATTTAATTATAGGGGTGCTTTGTTTGCGCTTCTTCATGGAAGATGCTCCATCGAAATAAAGCTCCCATCGAGTATCATCACCGTTGACGGTATCAAACGCATGTTCGTCTGGAAGATCGCAGTTTAAAGGAGAATCGGCCGGTATCGGATGCTCACCGAGGAAGTCGGCGATGGCCTGGTCTTTTACTGCCTTGAGAGGTTGATATATTATCGAGAACTCCATCAAGAGCAGGGTTCATTTAGCGAGTCGTCCCGTCAATATAGCCTTTGACATTAGATATTTGAGAGGGTCCACCTTTGAAATAAGACGGACTTCATGTGCCAACGCGTAATGTCTAAGCTTTGTTATTGCGAAGATCAACGCCAGGCAGTGTTTTTCAATGGGGGAGTAGTTGCTTTCTGCCCCCAGTAGAACTCGACTTAAGTAGTAGAGTGCTCTTTCTTTCCCTTGGTCGTTTTCTTGTGCCCATAACGCACCTAAAGAACCTTCAAGGGTGGTCGTGTAAAGAATGAGAGGCTTTCCCTTAACCGGAGTAGCCAAAACTGGAGGGTTCTGCAGGTACTGCTTGATCTCGTCCAGTGCGCCTTGGCACTTGTGATCCCAAACAAATGGAGTTCCTTTCCTCATCAGGTGACTGTAAGGGTGACACTTGCCTGAGAGATTGGCTATAAATCGCCGTATGTATGCGAGCTTCCCTTGGAGAGACCGCAGCTGTTTAAGAGTCCTCGGCGGAGGCATTTCCATGATCGCCTTGATCTTGGACGGATCTATTTCGATACCCCGGTGTCGGACGATGAATCCTAAAAATTTGCCCGAGGAAACTCCGAATGCACACTTAAGAGGGTTCATCTTCAAGTTGTATTGCCGAAGGCGTTGAAATACGGTCTTCAAATGCTCGAGATGTTCTTCGTATGATTTACTTTTAACCACGAGATCGTCGATATAGCATTCGACGATTTCGTGTATAAGGTCATCAAATATCTGCGTCATGGCTCTCTGGTAAGTAGCACCGGCGTTCTTTAAACCGAAGGGCATCACCTTGTAGCAGAATATACCCAAAGGAGTCCTGAAGACGGTGTGCTTCTGGTCTTCGGGATGCATCTTTATTTGATTATACCCTGATGAGCCGTCCATAAAGGAGAAAACTTCATGAGTGGACGTGTTGTCTATCATCAGCTCGGTGACTGGCACCGGGAAATCATCCTTCGGGCAGGCTTTATTGAGATCCCGGAAGTCCACACATATGCGCTCTGTCCCATTTTTCTTCATCACCGGGACGATGTTGGCGATCCATTCAGGGTATTGAACTTCCTGGATGAAGCCAGAGTCGATCAGCTTCTTGACCTCAGCATTGATGCTCATTTCAAGCTCAAGCCGTATTCTTCTCGGCGCCTGTTTGACTGGCTTGACGTCCGGGGATATTGCCAATTTGTGTACAGCAATTTCTGGATCTAGTCCCAGCATTTCGGAATAGTTCCACGCGAAGCAATCTCTATGCTGCAGAAGCACATCCTTTAACGCAGCTACCCTTTCTTCAGATAGTAACTTGCTGATGAATGTCGGCCGTGGATCGTTTGCCGTCCCCAACTCAATCTTCTTGAGGTTATCTGCAGTGGTATGGATTCCATCTTCCAGCTCTTTTGGCGCTGGTGGGAATTCTGAGATTATCTCGTTGCTGCTGTTTTCGAAGCACCAAGGGAGCTCCTCTATGTCCTCGGGCTCTTCTTTTAATATTGTAATCATGTGACAGGTGCGAATTCTCTTACAATCCCAATGCGGAACCGGTTATCCTTTTGTGGCCTTGGGCTCGTGCTTCTGTGGCGGTGCTACCTTCCAGTTGTCGGATAGAGCGAACTTGCCAAGCTGATACTGATCTTCGACCCAATTCTTGAAGGTGAAGCAATCTTCAAGAGGATGCCCTATAACTCGGTGATAAGGGCAATAGTCCGGGTGAGAGACTTCGCCTGCCTGTTCGGGGTTTTTGGACTCCGGCAATGTAAGTATTTGATGTTTTAGAGCAAGATCAAGTATCTTCTTCGTCTTGTCTCGAGAAAAAGAGTATGCTCGACTCATTTTCTTCGTAAGGGATAGATCAATAATGCTTGCCTTCCGTTTGCGTGGTTTCTTAGCCCCGCCTTGTTGTTGTTGAGCGTTTTTTTGGCCTTTAGACTTATTTCTGCTTTTGCGCCGAGTTTTCTTTATAACAGGTTGACAGGGAGCGGCATTTTCGTCCTTTACGGCTTGTTGGAGAAGGCGTTGCGTCTTGGCTTTCTCATAAATGGCCGTCTCGCGGTTGTGATTATCTCGGACTTTTTGACCAGCTTTCTTTATAAGTTTGTCCATTTGTTCCTCGAACGACGGACCGGACTCCTTCGCATCTGGAACTTTCACCGGTTTAGGATTAACGTCCTCCCATTGAGCATCCGCTTTTTTATCAAGGTCATACACGACGTAACAGCTGGGCAGTAACTCTCGTTTCTTTGACCGGATGTATCCAAGCCCTTTTGTTTCCATTCTCCCGTTAGGCAGTTTGCGTTGAGTCCCGGGAACGTTCCAGACTCTGTCATAGAATTTGGCCTCTCTAACGGTCTGTTTGAAGGATATCCCCTGGCGTTTCAGCAGCTTCTTCAAACCCTCTGTATAGTATCTGGGAAGACGGATAGGCTGAAGCCTGTCGAGCGCAGGATCCGCGCCATGCCAGATTTCTTTTTTCACCTTGGTTTCTTCAGAGCGGTAAAACAGAATTGCTTTCTCGCTCTCTCGCTTGGGAGGGATATAGAATGTCCACAACTCTTCTACACTGTAGATATTAAGTGCATCCAGTTCTTTATGGTGTTTAAGCGGCACTATGGCGACTTGTAGACTTTGCTCTTCGTCAGCGGACGTTTGTATTGAAGGTCGAGCAGAGAATACAGCATGGACTTCATCTTCCGAGTCGCTGCCAAAGATCAATGTAGGAGCCGGTGGTCCCGGCTTGTTGTGTTGGGGCGGACCCGAATAAACTATCTCCTCTTCCTCCTCAGTATCACTGCCGAAGACAGGGATGGTAGCGTTAGTTTTATTCTTCGGCTTGTGACACTTCTCCGTTTCTTCGAAATCCGGTAAGAAGTATTTGGCATCTTCGTATTTGCGGACCTCGTTCACAGAGAAAGGGTTCAGTTCTCCCGTCACGGTATACTCGAAACCATCCTTAAAATACTTCATACACTGATGTTGTGTAGAAGGGATGATGTTGTACTCGTGTAACCATGGTCGACCGAGCAAAGCGTTGTAACATGTCTTGGCGTCTATGACGTGGAACTTAATGTCCGTGACGAGTAGCCCGAAGCGTAGTGTCAGTATCACAGATCCAAGAGTCTTTGACGATTGGGAGTCGAACCCGGAGATGGTGATCTTTTCCCGAGCAAGGTGCTGGACGCTCATGCAGATTTCCTTCAACACCCGCACATTGAGTAGGTTAACAGACGACCCGTTATCGATCAGGATTTTGCCTATCTTTATATCATGGCAGTAACCCGAGATATAGAGAGGGCGATTGTGTTCGCACGTCCCAAGTAGAAGGTCTTCATCGCCAAAAGTAACATCGGCCGTGTGTACCTCCTCCAATTCATCCTTCATCTTTTCCTCGGCCAGGAGAGCTTGGAATTGTTCTGGGTCATGGAGCACCTTAATCAACGAATCTCTCGCTTCTTTTGATAGCAAAAGGGCGTCAAGAATGCTGAGCTGTGAGGGCAGCTTCCTCAGATGTGCTAAGACGTTGTAGTCCACCTTATCCTTCTTTGGTGGATCTTTGGCAGCTAGCTCTTCCACCACTTGGTCATCTAAGACGATATCCCCAGAGGCCTTTTCTTTCCCTTTATCTTTTTTGTTCGAGGGTCCGAGGTTCTTTTCGGGCAGCGTGCGATTACGTAGCCGGATATTTTCGCAAACCTTTGGTTCTTCTTCTTTTCTCGACGCGGACCCTTTAAAGAGAGGGGCAAGTTCCGGCTCCTCATCAGAATCGCTCCCGAATGTAGGCACTTGTGACCCGCCAGTGTTAACTACGCGACAATCGCTGGTAGTTCTTTTTCTCCCTTCGGTCGTATTTCTTTGCTCTCGACGAGTTTTACGCTTCTCCCGCTTAAAGCGTTGTCGATGAGCAACATACTCTTGCCACCATCTATCGAAAGCTTTGCACTCTTGAGTGGGGTGCGAAACCTTTTGATGATATAAGCAATAAGACGGGTGCATTTTCGCTTTACCGGTAATTTCTTCTTCGGAGGATGGTAGCTTCATGCCCATTGATATGGCCTTAGCAAACTTCTTTCTCATCTTGAATTGGCTTTTGTCGGTAGCGGAGGTGTTTAGTTCCACCGGGATCATCTCGGCTCCTTCATCGAGTCGCTGGCGCTTGGCCCTTTCAAATATAGCCGCCTCGCGCTCCCGATCAGCTTTACTTTTCAACTGAGCTTCATTAAGGAATGCGTCGATTATTTCCTCTGGTGGCCCCAGAACTTTTGGTTCAGGATCTGCCCCCAGCTTTTCGGTGCAAGGAGTCTCCTCATCGTTCGTGATCGAATGGGAAATCATATGACAGCTCACCACATATTCCTCGGATTCATCCGATGAACTTTCTCCCTCATCTTCTTCTTGAAAGACGTGATTGAGGAACTCTTGGAGGGTAATGGGAGTCCGTGCCTTTTGGTTGTATTCTTCCAACGCGTCAATTTGCCTTTATAAGTCCGTGTGTTTGCCGCCAGGCTTCACGGGCTTCTTAGATTTCTTCTTCTTCTTTTTCGAAGATTTTGACGACTGGCTGCAAGTACTTGAACCGCCACCATCGGTCTTTGGAGTTGGACGTGGCTTCAACATCCCTTCAATGACCTGCGGCTCCAACGGATTCTTCCACTTGATCGCTGGACATGTCTGAAGATCGTTTAGCATCCTCTTTGTCTTGGCTGATAATACAACCTCCCAAAGAGCTTCTTCAATGACGGAGCATGTTGCCCCCGGCGTATTCGTCCCCTTAGAGGTGTGGGGCTGCGGGGGATTCACCTTCCATTTGTCAGATAATGCGAACTTGCCCTGTCGGTACTGGTTTTCAAGCCAATTTTTGAAAACGTAGCAATCTTCGATTGGATGGCCTAGTACTCGATGATAAGGACAGTAGTTAGGATCGCTGACGTCACTTGGTTGCAACGGACGTTTTGGATCCGGCAAATTTATGAGTCTGTTGCGCAACGCCAGCTCGAATAACCTCTTCGTTTTATCGCGGGGAAAGGAATAAGGACGTCCCATCCTATCCTCAAGGGGCACGTACGGTCGCGTATTATTTTGACGAGCAATCCGCTTCGAGTCGCTCGGTTGTTATTGAGCATTAGCGACGACGATCGCTTTTCCCTTCCCTTTGTCATTTCGGGTGTCTGGCCTTGGAAGAGGGGGTTTATGGCCCATTTGATCCATTTGCGCTAGTTTGTCAATCAAGGCCTGGAAGGTAGTCGGCTTGAAAAACATCATAAACTGCGAGATGGTTGTTTGTGGATCGAGGGTTCCCACAAACATACCCACCGCGGGAGCTTCTTCAATGCGCTGCTCACACTTTGACCATAAGTTCCGCCATCGTATAGCGTACTGAACCCACGTCTCGCCTGGCTTTACCCTGGCGTTAATCAGTGCTGTCATCGGGGTACGTTCACTGGCACTTGCAAAACGCTGAGTAAACAACAGCTCCATCTCCGCGAAGGTTTTAATAGAGTCGTTCGGGAGCTCAGAGTACCATTCGAACGCCGTATCTGATAAGCTTCCAACAAACTGGCGAAGCAACAGCTTGTCATCACCGCCGGTGTTGCCGCAGAGTGCCCTGAACTGGGCAACATGCTGATGAGGATTGCCGTCCCTTTGTAAACATGGAACTTGGGAATTGTGTAACCGGGTGGGTACTTGATTTGATCGTACCAACTTGGATATGGCTGCCCCGTTTTTACGACCTGACCGGCCGCTTCAGTCGCATGATGAACCCGTATTTGCTGGGCTATGTACTCATCCAAATCAGCTTTGGAGATTGTATCCTCCTTAGCTGTTGATAGGGCTGGCGGAGGATTTGATGTCTCTTCCCTATTATCTCCAAGGACAATCGGGGGCTCTTCGGTCGGAGGATCTTGTTGTATCATCATCCCTATCATGTCTTGGAAGAGGAGGCCCATACGCTGTATGTTGGCTTCTTGTTCAGCAGCCTCTTTGTCCTTCTTCTCCAATGAATTCGGCGTCGGTTTCTTCCTCTTGGCGTTCATCCGAGGACGTTTCAAGGTTTTCTTTTGGCCCTGTAAGTGCGGCCATAGCGTTCATCATTTCTTGGAGCTTCTGTTGCTGCTCCTGAGCCTTGGTCACTGACCTCGTGTGCGATCTATGACCTGTTGATATGCGACTGTCCTCCTTACCAGATGTCACATAGACGGTGTGAACTACCATTCCCCCGGACTTAGGGCGTTTAGGTTCACCATCTTTAGCATTTGCCGCGGGCGCGGGAGTTTTCTCCAGCCTTCTTCTTTTGAGGGCCGTTGAAGTGGAGGGGGCCGTTGCAGTGGGCACTCTAGCGATAGTTGTCCCTTGCTGTTTAACAGGGCGGTCTTTTTCTTTTTGTACCTTCGTCTTCTTCTGTTGACAAGAGTGATCTGGGTCGATCACGGAGTCTTGAACCCTTCGCCAAACCTTGTATATTTTCGAGGACAGCCGTTGAGGGGGCTGTTCTTGCTTCGTTTCCGGAACTCTCTCCGCAAGTGGAGGAGATCTTTTCAGTGTATCGGTTGGAGAGTTCTTACGTACCCTCCTCAGCAGTTCAAAGCTGTTCCCAGTTGGAACAGCAGCGTTGACTTCCACCTCTGGAGCTGGTGGAGTTAGCCCTGAGGGGGAGTTGCCCCCCTGCCTTCCTCACTCGTCGCCAATGGCGATGTCGAGCATGACGAGCCGTTGGGACTGGCTCGGAGATAGAGACAGCTTCTTTTTGCCCCCTGTCTGAACGAGGCGTCGCTGGTGTTAACCTTTCAAAGACTGAGGTTGTCCTTTGAGGGATGATATTTAACCTGTCGAAGACAGATCCTCGGGCAGGGGCAGGAGCAGGAATCGTCAGTCTTGAAAAGACTGACTCTTTGACAAGGGAAGCCGCCTTGACGACTTCTGGAGCAGCAGTTATTGCTTTCCTTGGGACAGCCAATTTAGAGTTCTGATTTAGCCTGGTGAAAACAGAGGCTGTCGATTTGGTAGTGGGCGACCCGTTGACGGGGGTCGTCGTAGCAGTGAGCCGGTCGAAGACCGACTTCTTGTTCACTTCCGGTGCAGGTATTGGCTCAGAGAAGCTTGTAGGTGGGATCATGGTCCCGAAGAACAGGCCAGTGGTGGCTTGAGTCACCTGGTCTACCGGCAGTGCGAGGAAGGAAGCCGCTTGGGGCCCATATGCTACACCTCCTGGTGAGGTGGAGCGTCTGTTGCATTGGCACTTCGAGCAGTTGGTGCAATTAGAGGCCATTGAATCTTGAGTTCTGCGCCAGACAAAAGACCAAATCTTAGTAACTTGAAATCCGAAGGCAACCATTTAACAAACCGCGATTGGTTCGCGAAGACGACACATGAAGTGTGGAGTGGAAAGAGGAAGAGGTCCCACCGGGCGTGCCAGAATCTGTTCCCCTCCGAAGGACGGCGCACAGGACCGCGATGTCCTGACGCTGAGATTCGGGGCAGATGTTATTTGGTTTTATCCGTCCGCCTATCCGAAGATGCCAAGTTGATTTATGGCACCGTGTATCGGGGGTTTAGACGGATGTGGCCGATGTAGCTGACTTCGTCATATTCCCCCTCAGGGTGAGGGGTTTTTGATTGTGGGGACGCTCTTCCCTGCAGGCGCAAGCCCCTGCAGTTAATTACGCTACCGCATCGCGGTAACAACTTTCTCCTTCTCCAGAATTTCACTTCGTGTCGTGGGTGTTTGTTTTGTTTGTGGTTGCCCGTGGATTGTATACGGAGACTGAGTAATGCCGTCGCCCGTAGGACGTGGATTAGTCCAAATCCGTATTTACTTAGATTTGGGTTTGGTGTTTTTTAGTTTAAGGATGCATTAGTCGCGTTGCGGCTAAGATCAACTTAAACGTTCGTTAAGGATACGTTAGTCCTGTTTGGGCTAAGATCAACTTAACGTGATAATCCATTTAATATCTGGCTATCGGGACTCGTCACCTCTCTAACGTCGTTGAAGGATTACAACGGCAGATGTCAGAGGAGTTCAGAGATATGCCCTTGAACCAAAGTCGATTTGGAGTTTTATAGTCCATTTAAATGTTTAAGGATACGTTAGCTTTATTTGGGGCTAAGATCAACTTAAACGGGACCGTTTAGATCCGACAAAAGAGTATTTGGGAGCTCTATTGTTCCAGTTTAGAGACGTAGTGGTCCATGTTCCAGTTTAGGGACGTGGTGGTCCACCATTAGTTTAAGGACGTTTCGGTCCAATATTAGTTTAAGGACGTTTCGGTCCAACATTAGTTTAAGGACGTTTCGGTCCAACATTAGTTTAGGGACGTTTCGGTCCAATATTAGTGTGTGGTTGTCGGGACCCGTCACCTCTCTGACGTCGTTGAAGGATTACAACGACAGTCGTCAGAGGAGTTCGGAGATGTACCCTCGAACCGGATATAAATTGATTTAAGAGAGAGCTGTGCTCAGTCAGTTTTATTTAAGAACTTACGACCAAAATTGGGCTAAATCCAGTGGAAAATGTTCAACACCTTTATTTATTTCCGGTCTATTAGACCTGTGCTAGGGCTTTGCCCACACTTAAATAATGCATTGCATTACTTCAGGCCATTTATACCCATTTTGACTGGGCTCTGCCCTTTTTATTATGATGCAGATCATTTGTTTTGGTCCACTGGACCTTTCAATTGGGCTCTGCCCTTTTAAATAATGCATAGCATTTTATTTATTAGGCCTGTTAAGCCTTTTAATTGGGCCTGGCCCTTCAGGAAATGAAATGCATTGCATTTGTCAGGCGCTTTGCGCCAATCACTGAGCGCAAGCGCTTGTAGTGAGGACACATGTCATGCTCTGGCGAGCACAAGCGCAACGGCGCAATGCGCTGCGCTAGTGCGCTGCGCTGTTGCGCTGCTGACACGTGGCGCGCTCTGGTGAGTTGCGCCAACAAAGGAGCGCAACAGCGCAATTTTTCAAGTGCAAAGCACTGTTTTATATTTTGGTTGATTTTAAATCAAAGAAAACAAGTTTTCTTTTGTTTTCAAAGAACCAATGGTTCATAAGAAAGTGAAAAGCACTACTATTACTTTTTTTTTTACTTAAGATTATTGATCTTGTTCTTAGATCAATAGTCTGTCCATAAGAGAATTTTCTCTTTTTCCTAAAGGTTTTTACCTTCTGTTGTTCTTGAGGAGTTCTCAAGAGTTCTCTTCTCTTTTTTTTTAGAAAGATCTTGATGCCTTTGAATTGAGGCCTAGGGTCCTTTTTATAGTGCCCATAAATTAGTTAAATTTGTTAAAGAGATCTTTCTCTGAGTGATTTGGGGAATTTTCCCCACTGTTGGATCTTTGATCCAAGGGCTTCTGCTTTGCAGAAGAAAATCTTCTTGTTTTAACAAGAACAGAAAAGATTTCTTAAAATTTTAATTCTGTTTGGCGCAGATGCCCCAGCGCGTGACACGTGTCGCGCAGCGCAACTGCGCTGACACGTGTCGCGCAGCGCACAGCGCAGCGCATCTGCGCTAGCGCATCTGCGCTAGCGCATCTGCGCTGACACGTGTCGCGCAGCGCAGCGCCTGCGCAACTGAAGCGTTGCTTCCTTTAATAGAGCTTTGCTCTGATTGGGCGCGCCTTCTTGGGCGCTGCGCTGACGTATCAGCACCTGACACGTGGCACGTTGCGCCCGAGATTTGAAGCGTTGCTTCAAAATTTTGAATTTTGAATTTCAACAGAGCTTTGCTCTGATTGGGCGAAACAGGTGGCATGCCGAGAAACAAACACTCTTTGTTCTTCAGTGTGGTAGAAGATATACCCTTCTAAATTCTTGGGATATCCTATAAATTTGCATAGAACAGACCGTACCTCGAGTTTGTCCGGATTTTGTCGTTTGACATTGGCTGGACAACCCCATATCTTAACATAGTTAAGACATGGTCTCTTCCCTTTCCATATCTCATATGGAGTGGTAGGCACAGATTTGGTGGGACCATATTCAGTAGATGTATGGCTGTCTCTAGCGCATATCCCGAGAAGGAAATAGGTAACTCAGCTGTGCTCATCATAGAGTGCACCATATCTAATAGGGTGCGGTTCCTCCGTTCCGATACACCGTTGTGCTGTGGTGTATATGGAGGAGTCAGCTGAGAAAGAATCCCATTCTCTTTTAGGAAGTCCAGGAATTCATTGCTCAAGTATTCACCTCCTCGATCAGATCGAAGGATTTTAATACTTTTTCCGGTTTGGTTTTCGACTTCTTGTTTATATTTTCTAAATTTCTCAAAAGCTTCAGACTTGTGTCTTATCAAGAACACATGTCCGTATCTTGAGAGATCGTCAGTGAATATAATGAAATACGAAGAACCATCCTTGGTTGGTGTAGACATGGGACCGCATACATCACTATGTATTAGTCCTAAGAGTTCGGTAACTCTTTCTCCGTGTCCCGTAAACGGAGTTTTGGTCATCTTGTTTTTGATACATGACTGGCAAGTGTCATAAGATGAAAATTCGAATGGTTTCAAATATCCATCCTTATGCAACTTAGCTAGTCGTGTCGTATTGATATGACCCAGTCTACAATGCCACAAGAAGGATTCGTTCATTTCTGAACTTTTTCTCTTGTATGTGTTTGTTATGCTCAGAACTGTTGATTGATTTAGAACATAAATGCCATTGCACAATGTGCCTGATCCAACCAACTTTTGGTTACGGAAAATGTTCATAACATTATTCTGTAATACAAAATTATATCCCTCTTTACTCAACAAAGAAACCGATATAATGTTGCATATCAGGTTCGGCATGTAATAGCATTTGTTCAGAATCAATGTATTACCAGTTGGTAATACAAGGTGATATTCCCCGACGGTTTTAGCTGCAACAATTGCACCATTTTCAACTCTTATGTCTTTATCACCTTCTCCAAGTTCTCTACCTTTCTTAAGCCCATGTAACTGATTACATATATGGGATCCTGACCCGGTATCCAATACCCAGGACGTAGAGGAAATGGAGAAACAGTTCTCTGTAACGAACACACCCGAAGAAAATGCATCATCATGTACTTTCTCCATTCGGGTGGCATGGGAATCCTGGTATTCCCCTATGTCCTGTTCAGTCCTATAGCTCTTATAAGAAAGAACGGAACCAACGTTCCCCAGCACAGTATAACATGCGGGTCCGGTCAATACATCCATATTATTATCTTGATTAAGGCATGACATGGTCGCTACCTGGAGAGAGAGAGAAGAAAACACTTTAGCGTATGCTCTTGCAAGATCAGATTGGTTATTATTTTATCTAATCAGGATGGCTCCCACTGTTTTTATCAAATCTTCCTTCAAGCCCTAAAAGGAAAGACTAGCCGGGATTAATTACACCCTACAACTTCGCCGATCTCTCAGCCAGGTCAGTGTCGGTACTTTGAGGGAGGTTTCCCGTGCTTTCGCACGGACCTAATTAAAGTAAACCTCGTTTTCCCAGAGGCGTAACCGCGTTGACACCTTTCTAGACACCTATTTGATCGGCTAATTGTCCTGTGCAAAACTCTCCCAGGAGTAACAATTACTCGCAGTGGGTATCGAGATCCAACTATCTCATAGAAGGTATGCAATCTCATTGCAAATTTCAACACTTGTAATTCCCGATAATATTTTTCCCCTAACGTGCTATGACCTTGACGAAAGCCAACAAACCATAGCCCGCTAGTCAAGTTCAACCCGTACATTTCTTGACTGAATTAAACCCACCCGCACGACCCTTGACGAAAGCCAACAAAGCCGTACGACTACCCTAATCCAGTCGCATCATATATAGCAGATAAGCAGCATATAGCTACCGCACACTACACCTTGAAGAAAGCCAACAAATGTAGCACGAATACTATATACAACTTATCTGAATTGACGAAGGGCTACGACAGGTTTTTCTGAAAACCTATTACGTAATGAACTTGATATCGTTGTAGAATCTAGTGAATTTTGAAATGGAATGATTTTTAGGCTTTTATTAGTTTTGCTAAGGAGGTCACTCCCGGTGAAGGGATCTCGGCTCTTTCCTCATCGAATAAGGTGCAGGATATATCATATATATCACTATGCAAAGCAAAACTCCAAAAGCAATCAAACACAAACCGAGTGTTGTAGCATCTGCCAGTTTCGCTAAAGAGGTCACTCCCGGTGAAGGGATTTCGGCTCTTTCCTCATCAAATAAGGTGCGGGATATATCATATATATCGCTATGCAAAGCAAAACTGTAGCTACCCTTTTTTGAAAAAAATTGATTCTACAACATCTTTTAGGTTTCTTTTCTTTCATTAATCACATTAATGAAGTCCCATCATTTAAGTCACCTAAACATCACAGATAAATACGACGTACACTTATGCCATCCGCATTCGCCTCGATGTCCCCTCGTGCACCGTTAGGTTAGGTAACTAACGACAGAGCAAGGCAGGGCTAGTGTGGGTGTAAAACATAAGTAACGTCTATATAATATATCATATATACTATATACTGTATCCATCACAATATATCAAATGATCACATCATAAATATCGCAGCAGAAACATAGATATAATGTGGGATATACTAGGACGTTCGTATTTAGTATTTAGCCAACAATAGAAAATACGGATTCCACAGTCGCGATGAATAGCCAAGCCCACACCCTGGACCCCTACGAGAGCGGCAAGCGACCCTACCAATCCTGGAGTTTAGGAGACCCGGTCTAGACTCCTCGAGATGGCTTCCCACTGAACCCCAGAACCCGGTCACCTGTGCTCCCCTCCCTGGGTCCATCCTAATGCGGAAAAGTTAATAATATACAACACTGGTGGCATCAACCTCAACCCGAAAGTGCCCCAAATAAAAGAATATTACATTAAATTTGAATTTACATGAATGAAAATATAAAACTCTCATCTCACATAAAAAAAAACCCCGGCTATTCAATCGCGACAATCCTGCACATCATATCTCAGCAACACATAATAACTCATATCATCAACATAAGTAAGTATGGATACACCGATCGTCGTCGATGTATAGCAACGACAATCGGCAATACCACTACATACTACACTTACGGTCACAGAAAAGAAAGTGTAAAACTGCAATATCTGGAATCCACATTCTCTTTAGACATCGTAAATGCGAAATATCACATACTTCGTATTTCATGTCTAGCTATATGAATTCCACACATTGCATCACATTCCAGATAAACAGACAGTATTAAAGTTTTCGAACGAATGATCAAATACCCAAAATTCCCTAAAGCTCAACACTTGAGCGGAGTTCAAAAACCCGGAGTGTGTCACAGTAGTAGCGGTCCAGCCGTAGAAGGGTCAAGCCAACGCCTCACATGTGGCACGCCGTACTGTCCCAAACCCTAAGGTTCAAAAGGCAGTTCAAGACGGTCACATAATCGAGTTAAGGTTTGTTGTCTTCTAGAGGGTCCACCACAAAACTTGCACATATTTCCGAAAGATTTAAACCCCGTGAAAAGTGAGCAAATGATACTCGTTCGAACAATTCAATACTTTCTAAATTACCCGGAAAAAACACGAATTTAAAATTCCGATCGAATCACCGAATCCTAAACAATCTCCAGAACATATGTCACTGAAACCAGATAAAAAATACCCAAAAACATCTACAAGCAGACAAGAAGCTCACTGTACAAAAACGAAGCCTTAATGGCTCTGTACGGCCGCGGTTCCGCGGTGGGATTTGCTTATTAGGGTTTCGTTTTTTACAGCGTGTCTTATAATTCCCATCTGTATTTTTTACATACTTTTAATTCTGAAAAATAACAGTTTTCAAAAAATGTCCAGAGAGTGCTAAAAATCCGTATTTTTCGGTTTGATCGGAGTTTTAACTTCGCTAAAGTGTCGTCTAAAGTTCTAGGTCGGCTCTAATACCATTATTAGGTTTACCTAGCACCTCATGAAGGGTTTGGAAGCATCACATGTACCAAAGATTAAAATTTTAGGGTGCTAAGCAAGCAAACAAAGAATCAATCCTAGAAAAATTAGGGTTTCATAACAACACATCATCACAAGTAGGTAAAGCTAGGGTTTTGAGAGTACAACCTTTGTAGCTCCCTACGCTAGACTCTTCGGCTACTTAGGGTTTGGAAAAGGACCGCTTGAACTCCTCTAGGTCCACGATGATCCACCCGGAGTCCGCTTTGTCCAAGCTTACAACTTCACAAGATCAAGAAAGAAAAATGGAAGCTAACACTCTCCACAAGTAGGCAAGACTTGTGTAGAATGGTGTTGTGGTGGCTTTTCTCACTTCAAAATCCTAAGTTGGTGAATGCTTTGCTCACTAGAGAAAACTAGAGAGCAAAAGATCAAGGAGGAAGAAGATGATGGCTTTTTTAAGAAGAAGAGAAATGATAATGTCTAATGAAAAAATAGAAAATATATGTATATATATTTTCCACTTCTCATCTCAAACCATGGTTAAATTATAAAGATATTATTCAATTTGAGTTAAAACACAAAGGGAAAGTTAATCCATGGTTAAAAGTAGGTGAGCATGGTTAGGTCAAAGAAGAGTGTAGAAACTAATCCATGAATTACCATTTTCCTTTTCCTTTTTGTTTTAACACAAATAGAAATAATAAACCATATTATTTAACCAAGGTGTGAGTCTTATATTGCCATCATTTTCAATATATATACAACCATGAAGGATGATGTATGTATGTATGTGTGCATGCACATCCATATGTGCATGAATCAAGAAGGAATGCATACATGCATGCATACATCCAAAAATACAAGAAAGGATTTCTAGTGAGAATCTAATGGTTAAATGATAAATCAACACTTGATTTATCAATCCGGCCATATCACATACGACCCAACCAAAAGCAAGCCGCCCGATTAATATACGGTATCTCATACGCGCATTTTAACCGGGTCCATGCGCATATCGCATACGCGCACCACAACGTTTCGTCTGGACTAGGTAACTCCTTTATGGGACTTTAAGACTCGTCAATACGCCGGCAGTGGGTGATGATCATATCAAGCACCCCCAAGCCGCAAGCGGTCAGCTAAACATAACGGCCACCCGGGTATTGAGCGATCAGAAGAAAACAAGCGAACCTGCTACAACTCTCGTCGAGCCAACCGGCAACACTACCGTGCAGTCCGGTCTCTTCGTCAAATATGCTGCATATCGAGCCTAGGGATGGTAAACTTCAGACCCCAATAATCAATAAGTCGTGCCGATGTGAGGCCCATAACGGGTCGAGAAACTACTGGTAACACTTACCAGTAAATCTCTAAAACAGCCCTGGCCAGGGACTTCCCTGTTACGGCCAATCGAGCACTGCGCAATATCAACCCCTAATACCGGGAGAGACGAAACCCCTCCTATCGCTCATTGCCTCCATGTGACTCGGGACTGTACCCAAAAACCACCGTTTTGCACGCCCTCATGGACGTGGTAAGGTGGAAATCAAAGCACAGTAGGAATCACACAAGACTCTATGACGATCTCGGTCTACAGACTAACCTGCACAAGTGTCACCAGAGAACTGCCATCTGACGTGAGGTATAATACCATTTGGGAGTTCTCGGCGAGTCCGTCCAGTATACCCAGTCTCCACTGAGCACCCGTATACCATCTCTGATGTCAAACACCAATGGATATGGGATCATCCATTGCCCATCTCATGGGTCGAGAAGCGTATACGCTAGTCTACACTGGTATATCGATGCCCCATCTCGATACACCCACGACTAGGGACCTTGAAGGATGTACTTATGGACTACCATGTCCCCACTAGTATGATCTGCATCATAGTCCAAGTAGTCAAGCACACATCCTAAGGGCTTTACCAACATGTAACTATAAGACAGTATAAAGAGACAAGTATACATGTTAAGATAAAGAGCAACCAAATAGCATACTATCATATAGAGCAAGAAAGTCATCTCTATATATGTCCAAGCATCCAATATAATATACATCATCTGTACAATACTGGCCTCTAGGGCATACATACAACTAACAACAACTCGTCTCTAAGTCAATACATGAAGTAGTAGATGGAGAGTACTGGATACAACGAATATACAATGAGCAATATCGGATAACCGCAAAACCCACCTATAGCAAAACTGCACTTAGTCAGCCGTAGCGGTATCCGCTGCAAAATATGATACGATAGATGAAAGCCCTGCCGCGACTACCCTGAGAGACTACCTGCAAAACACTGTGGCACAATGGGGGTGAGTTGCCAACTCGTAAATAGTAAATAACATATGCAGGTAATCGCAAGTATGCACGTACTGCGATGGTTTATCACATGCAAGCTGATAGCAATAAATGGCAATATGTAAATGCAATAGTCATGAAAGGTACTCTATCAGGTACACAACTAATACATGAAGCAATAATATGTCAATATGTATATCCAACGGTCATGAAAGGTACTCTATCAGGTACTACTAATACATGAAGCAATGCATATTAAATAAACGCGGAGTATAGAATAAAACATATCCTGTAAGTCTCATGAAACCTGAGTGTCTAACATCGACACCCGAAAACATCATGAAAAATAGTTTCTAGTATCGACACATAAATACTCCTCTATCAGGTGCCGTCACCACGACTGGCCCTGATAGATACGTATCATACGTCTCTCGAAAACCCGAGTGCCCAGCTTCGACACTCAAAATCCACGTATCCATACGTACATGACTCCGGTCGGTATCCTCCAGATATCCGCCGAGTCCAAATACTATCACCGGTGAGGTAGTGGTCCCTTTGCCTGGCTCATCATCTACACCACGAAATCACCTCTCGCCCCGAGGTACTATACCGGGCTCCACCATGTACCCGCAGACGGTGCCTTCTGCTCCTCGAATCGGGTATCATATGCCAATCTCAGAACCGAGAATTCACATGGTGGACGCATCGAACTATCATATCAAGAGAAATCGGGTTTTTCAAATAATGCATAATTTCATGAAACTATCACGGTCCTCAAATCCAGAAAACATCAAGTAATGAAGAAGTATAATTGCATAGATCATTATGATGATATATTTTGTAGGTGTACATATATAACAGCGTCCCATACCACTGATATATACACATATATATACATATATATATCAGCGTCCCATACCACTGATATATATACGCAGGAGTAAAACATCATATAAAATCCATATCTCAATACGTAAATCCATGAAATATAATATATGCAACATGAAACAGTAATATGAGCATATAAAGGAAAAACCGCTGTTTAACAGCAACAAGTTATTAAATATATCATACGGTTCCTAAGTTCTCCAAAATCCATTCTACATCATATAAAAGAGAACATGTAGCTATAGCCAGGTATGCGTAACCATGTCGGTATAGCAAGATATGTGTATCTACCTATCAATAATGATGTAATACCCTACAGGTATATGTGTAGATATATCAAGCTAGGTATGTGTATATACATGTCAATAATGATACAATACCCTCCAGGTATATGTGTAGCTATATCAAGCTAGGTATGTGTACATGTAAGTATGTATGCAAGATGTACATGTAGCTAAGTCTCATATGTGTATCTAGCTATCTCTAATGGTACAATATCATATAGGTATATGGGTAGCTAGCATGTAGACATGGCAAGGCATATGTGTAAGCATGTAGGTATACAGGTATGCTATATGTCATATGCACAAAGGAATATGAATCAATGTCTCAATATCCATAACCAATACAACATCATATATGTATAGATGTTGTGCATGTCATGGCAATTATTGACGGTGTGTGTGTAGCATGCAATTAGTGCTCGTAAAACATAAACCGTCAATAATGGTGTTGTGTCTTATTAATACTAAGTCCATAAATAATATGAAATGAGATATGCGACAAAGGCACACATGCACAATCAATGTCAATATACTTAATAACTAATAGTCATATTATAAATCTAGCCCAGACGCATAATGCCATGCGGGCGATTCCCTTGTAGATGTTAAATCTACTCACAGATGATCTTAGGCTAAGTAAAGCCAACCACTCGCTTTCCCTTCTTCGCAGCGTCCGAAGTCCCCGTCTGCGTCCCTAAGATCATAAAACAACAATATAACAAGTGTATATTAGCAATCGACCAATAACACGTACAAATTACGTTTGACCGACGCACCAACTCCAAACATACTCTCAAGTGTTCGCTTAGTAGCTAACGTGCGTAGCGACACTACGAAACTAACCCAAGAGCAACAGATACACAAAGACACGAACCGTATCGGATAACATAACGCGCGTAATCGAACCACTAGAAAACAAGCAAAGTGATCCCAGATTTTGCTACATAAACAAATTGTAAAAGTTGCACGTACCAAAAGACCACACACAACACCAGAGATCTCTACCCCAAAACACCCTCCAGCCCCTACTCTGGCCGCACATTGTGGCCAGAACCAATAAATCTGCGGCCAAAAGGAAAGGCAATGGGCTCAGGATTTTATGGTGGGTTCTAGGTCACTATACAAGATCACTGTGATGGGAACTTTTCCAACAAATACCTGGTTTGATAGCAGATCATCCGAGACACAAAACTACACTAAAAATACGATATTTACCCGAAACTAAACTTTACGCGTTCTAAACTGAAACTAACAAGCTACGCAACAATAAAAGGACTTACTTAATAGAAAGAGATCATTACCTACACCCACAAGCTCAAAAATCCTAGCTTTCTAAGCTCCAAGGCATCTAAGAGACAAAACAAGTCATTAGAAGTGATTTGGGTGAGATTTTGTGAAGTTTGTGATGGTTTTGTGATGGAAATGATAAGGGTTCAGTTGAGAGTGAGAAAAGATGAAGGAAATGATAAAGAGATAGAAAAGGTGAGAGAATGAGAGTGTGTGAGTGAGTTAGAGAGAGAGAGGGGTGAGAATAAGGGTGAGTGCACCTCCACCATTAATGCAAGCCATCATGTCTCCATGACTCACCTTGCCACCTACTCTCCAAAACAAAACACAATGGAAATATCTCTATCAAATATCTAGAGGTTTAGGTTAAGGGTTAAGCAAGGATTAGGATTAGGTTAAGTTGTCATGGTCAATAACTAGATTAACACAAACAAACCCTCATATTAACATGCACGCGTGCGTACAAGCCAAAAACAACTAATAATAAAATATTAATTAATTGTTATAAAATTTGAGGAACCAAAATTGGTAAACTTTTTACAGAAAACCCGCACTATCGCTTAATTAACACTAATCGAAAACCTAAGGCGTTACAGTTGATTTCTTATAAAAACCAGAACATAAAATAAAAGAGAACCAAACCCGCATCGTGTGTTTCTAACTATTCTTGTGTGAGTTTTTACAAGGACATCTGGAGACATTGGAGCAGGCCAGCAGAGATTCAGAAACTTTCAATTCGGATCAAAGGAGTACAGGGTACTCTGTGGAAATTTGAAGAAAAGATCTTGCCAAACAGCAGTGGAACCGTGGCCAAAATGTGCTTTAGGCGGCAGAGCTGCGGCTTTATTGAGGATTTGGGCCCCCAAAATTCTCTGGTATTCTCCTATTGTCTTCCTCTCTCCTCTAAAACTCTAATAATATGATTTTATCTGCAGGTTTCTTTGCAAACTACGCCGCTAAAAAATCTTTTTGCTTGTTTTGATTTCAGTTTGTTTTGCATACTTAAACCGGACATTAAGGGGAAATAAACCCAAATTTAGATTAGATGGGGATTTCATCACCCTTCCTACGTCCCACAAATCACAAACGAGTATACTATCACCCTACATTAATAAAAAATATTTAGAGCAAGTCCCTAAGGACTGTCATGCTCAATTAGGACAAAGGAGGGTCGTGGGTAATCTATTGCTTATCCGTATTTCTCTTATGGTGTCGAGGTAAGTGTGACTAAGGAAAGTGGTTACTTAATTAGGCCCGCTATTTCAGTGATTCGTATAGCGGATACCTCCCACTTACCTGGCACTTACCTGGCCGCAAGATTGATAAGGAAGTGGTAGAAGATTGATCATGTGTCTTGTACTTTGGAAATTTAGGAGCGGTCTAGTGACTTGACCTAGGTAACCCTAGATCTAGAGATTGATTGTGCATTTTGTGATTGCTTAAGTCAGGCTTCTCGTCCAACATTTTTTCAAAACAAGCCTTCTTAAATTCGTTCTCATACATATCACACAGATTCACATGCACTGAACCCGCTTAGTGCATGATCGTCTGGATATAGGATTCTAGAGCCTGTCGAGTCCGCGTTTTTGCTGTCGACTCTGAAATCGTTACTTCTTCATCTTCTATTTCTCCTCCACCTACCACATCTCCCGAGATGGACGGATCTCCATCGGGTTTTAACAACACCACATTGCCACCATCTGTAGGTGCGTAAAATCCACTACGCATCGCTCTACAAGGCAGATACTACCCCATACGCGGACCTCTTCATACGTGTCTGTCTCTTCCACCAGCCAATGGGGATAATTTCGAAATTAAACCCCACTTCATCAACTTGTTGACCAAATTTCACAGGCTTGAATCTGAAGATGCATACATTTTTATAACCAAATTCGAAAACGTATGTGCGTTGATGAGCTCCACCCAACTTTCAGGGGATGCTATATGATTACGTCTTCTCCCTTTTACCTTGTGCGATCTTGCAGAAAAATGGTTTTATAGCACCGACGCACATTCTGTTGCTAAATGGGATGGATTCGTTAAAGTATCCTTAAGAAATTTTATCCTCATCACAAAACCGCCCGTATTAGAAGTGAGATTAACCAGTTTTCCCAACTTCCCAACGAACCCTTTTGGAAATGCTTTGAACGATTTAAAGATCTTTTTTTCCAATGCCCTCATCACAGAATCGACAGATGGAAACTATGCCGAATTATGTATGAGGGTATTAATCCAGCTACAAAATAAATACTAGAAACCATTTGTCAATATCATTTTATGTCAAAAGACGATGGCGAAGCATGGAAATTTCTGGAAGATCTCGCCATACAGACATTACAGAGGGAGAGCACTAGACTAATATCACCATCTTTATCTAGGGCAGGTATCCATCATATCGATGCTTCCATCGCAATGAAAGCCGAAATGGCTGCGATGCAAAAGAAACTGGAAGCTATGGAAAGAAAATTCTCTTTAGCCTCCCTAATTGAAAAGCCTTAGGTGTTGTAGCGCTCAAATGTTGGAGTGCTCAAAGCATGAATCTTCCTTGGATTCTCAAAATAGCAATAAATCGTGGAGGAACCGAAAGGACGATAACCGCAAAGACGGAAATTCCAACGATACTGAATCTTTTAACATTTTGGCTAACTGAAATAAGCAAGGGAAGAGCGGGCCTAATGCCAACTAGCCTCGGAAGCCAGTGTTGGGAGAAGAAGGAGAATCTCCCCTAAAAAAGAAGCTGGATTGGGTTTATTCGTTCAGAAGGGACAAAGTGCACAAGATATTCAAGGATGCCCTAAGAAACGGTCTACAATTTCCAGATTTAAAGAGACCGCAAGAAACGAATATGACCGACGACCCCAAATGTTGCCCCTATCACAGAGTGATAGATCATGCCATTGAGAACTGCTTCGTTTTCAAAGATTGGGTTGAAATGCAATACAAGGCAGGAGAGATAGAACTTTCTAAATGCGTGTTAGCGAACAATCCAGCTGCGGCCGCCAATTTCATACAAACAGAGACCGAAACCCTTCAGGAATCTGCTGCTCTCAATCGCCTGCCCTTCTTAGAAAGGAGCGGGCCAAAGCAACAAGCCAAAAGCCCGATGAGCAACATTACCAATGAAGAGGCAGTAGATGGGTACACAATCCATACGATCTACATGGTGGAGCCCTGAAGAACAATTCATCCTACGCCTCATACCCATGATGATGATGTGGCTGTTGCTACCCAACATCGGCTCGGTCTAAATGATGAAGAGCCCGCTCAGGCCATTAAGCCAAAAGAGCCCATGGTTCCTGCGGAATCGAGCTCAGGAAATAAGGATAACCTGGTTATCATATCCGAAACTATAGAGTAAGTGTTATTCCAATATCTTCAAAAGCAGCCTCAGGACAAAGACGAGAAGTTGGCCAAGGTCCATTCCAAAGTCGACGAGCTGGCAAACGTCGTGGCAGATCTCACGGCCCAAGTCGTCCGATTGCAATTGCAGCAAAATCAGAATTTGGTTCATGAGACAGGGATTGATATCCTGAAATAACCAACCAATACCCCCTCTAGCCCAAGAGCGGAACACCTTGGTGAAAAACGGCCGCGATCAGCCTCCAGGCCCTCTGATACATACACTGAATGTGGTAAGCGGACAGCAGGCGAACCAAATACTAATCGGCCTCTAGGACCAGGATCAGGAATGACACCTACTCTAATAGAGTGAAAGAAGAAAGTATACTCCTTCAGGAGGGATGAGGTCTGCAAAATATTCAAGGACGTCTTGAACAAAAGTATGCAACTGCCTATTTCAAAAAAGCTATATGAAATGAACATGATCGGCAATCCCATATACCGCCCATATCATAGAATGGTGAGTCATACCATTGAAGACTGCTATGTTTTCAAAGATTGGGTAGAGAACCAATATAAGGTTGGGAAAACATCACAGTCCTCGGATGTACCGGCAAGCCACAAATTTACGGTCATCAACATAGTTCCGCTAAGATCAAAGTTCGAAGAGCTGGGATAAGCAAACAAAGTTGACCTCCATGTCGTTAAACTGGGAAAAGTCGACCCCTAAGTCGTTAACTGGGAGTTTTAAAAAATTGTAAAATAAATAAATAATTTGTAAAAAAAAGAGCCGAAATGATGGGGCAACTCTCAATAAGAATCAGCGAGTAAAATAAAAATGAAAATAAAACCGAAATGATGGGGCAACCGTGAATAAATAGCCGAAATAATAAGGCAGTCGCGACCTTCATGAAAAGAAAAGCTGAAATGATAGAGCAATCGCGGTAAAAAAATGTGTATAAAAATAAATAATTCATACCCCTCTAAAGGCGAATGATGAGTCGCTCCTGAGACCATACTTCATTGTTAGTGATACAGACGCCAACAAAATTTCAAATTCCCGAATATCCCAACGGCGAATGATGAGTCGCTCCTAGTACCATATTCCAGTACAGCGATACAGACGCCAACTAAAATCCATATCCCAAAGGCGAATGATGAGTCGCTCCTAATACCATATTCCACTGCAGCGATGCAGACGCCAACCAAAATCCAAATTCCTAAAATTCTCCTAGCCCTATGATGGGTCCCTAAATTGACCACAGTATACAATCCACGGGCTCAAATAATTCTCATCACACCCATGTCCCACCGTAATCACCAGTCACACGACCGGTCTCCGCCATCGGAATTATGCTCCATTTGAGAAGACCCACTCATGTGTCCTCACGATACATGAGGAGAACAAAACTTACGAGATCCTCTCGACTCGTAAGAAAACACCTTCGTAGGATCCTTACGACTCATAAAGTAAAAACACACTTTGGGGTCCCCACGACTCCTAAGGATAAAATACACCTACGAAATCCTTTTGACTCGTAGGGAGAAAATGGTTTTATGGGACCCTTACGGCTCATAAAATTGAAAAGCCTTAGGTGATAGGGACCTAAACCCGTCTCCTAAGACATCGCTCCCCATCAGGCAAAGGTAAATAATGAATTGCTCCTGACACCTGTGCTCCAGTGTTAGAGGCGCTGATGCCTACCCCAACCCTAAAATTCCAAACTTTCGATCCAATAGACCCCTAAGTTGTTAAACTGAGAACATATGACTTTTAAGTCGTTAAACTTGGAACAGATGACCCCTAAGTCGTTAAATTGGGAACAGATGACCCCAAAGTCGTTAAACTCGGAACGAGGGAAATCCCCTCATGGAGAATGATGATTCGCTCATGGAAACATATTCCAGTGTAACGATGTTAATGCCAAACCATAACTAAAACCCTCAAATTCTCTCATAGAAAATGATGATTCACTCCTTGTACCATATTCCAGTGTAGCGATATTGATGTCAACACAAATCTCATATTCTCTACGGCAAATGATGATTCGCTCCTGGTACCATATTCCAGCATAGCGATGCTGACGCCGAACAAAAACCCAAATTCTAAGTCCCAGCCTCAAAAGCCCCGCTGGCCGGATAAGAAACTCCCAAATCAAATCAACAATCTCTGCGTCGGAATCATGTTTCGTCTCAGAATGTACCCCGTGTCGAAATCATGCTTCGCCTCGGAGTATCTGCCTTCCCTGTCGGAATTATGCTCCATCTCGGAATCAAGTCAACCAACGACCTCCCCGTTAGAATCAAGCTCTGTCTTAGAATAAAGTCGACCAACGACCTCCCTGTCGGAATTATGCTCTGTCTCAGAATCAAGTCAACCAACAATCTCAGCGTCGGAATCTTGTTTCGTCTCAGAATGTGCCCCATGTCAAAATCATGCTTCGTCTCGGAATATCTGCCTTCCGTGTCAGAATTATGCTCCGTCTCGAAATCAAGTCAACCAATGAACTTCCCATCAGAATCAAGTCGACCAACGACCTCTCTATCGGAATTATGCACCATCTCGGAACCAAGTCAACCAATAATCTCTGCGTTAGAATCATGTTTCGTCTCAGAATGTACCCTGTGTCGAAATCATGCTTCATCACGGAGTATCTGCCTTCCCTGTCAGAATTATGCCCCATTTCGGAATCAAGACAACCAACGACCTCCGTGTCGGAATCAAGCTCCGCCTCTAAATCAAGTCGACCAACGACCTCCCGTCGGAATTATGCTCCGCCTTGGAATCAAATCACCAATGACCTCCCCATCGGAATTATTCTCCTCCTCGGAATCAACTCAACAAGCGACCTCCCTGTCAGAATTATGCTCATCCTCAGAATCAAGTCAACAAACGACCTCCCTATCCAAATTATGCTCCGTCTCATAATCAAGTCAACCAATGACCTCCCCGTCGGAATTATACTCCGTCTCGGAATCAAGTCAACAAATGACCACCCCGTCGGAATTATACTCCGCCTCAGAATCAAGTCAAAAAATGACCTCCCTGTCGGAATTATGCTCCGTTTCGGAATCAAGTCAACCAACGACCTTCCCGTCGGAATTATGCTCCATCTCGGAATCAAGTCAACAAAAGACCTCCCCGTCGGAATTATGCTCCGCTTCAGAATCAAGTCAACCAACAACCTCCCTGTTGGAATTATGCTCCGTTTCGGAATCAAGTCAACCAACGACCTTCCCGTCGGAATCATGTTTCGTCTCAGAATGTACCCCGTGTCGAAATCATGTTTTGCCTCGGAGTATCCACCTTCCCTGTCGGAATTATGTGTCTCCTGGAAATCAAGCTCTGCATCAAAATTATGTTCTGCACTTCGGAATGATGCTCCGGCCCTGAAATTATGCTTCTCGGAATTATGCTCCGACCCAAGAATTATGCTTTTTGGAATGATGCTCTGATCCTGGAATTATGCTCCACACATTGGAATTATGCTCCGCACTACGGAATGATGCTCCGACCCCCGGAATTATGCTTCACTCTTTGGAATGATGCTCCGACCCTGGAATTATGCTTCGCAAATCGGAATGATGCTCTGATCCCAGAATCATGCTCCACACATTGGAATTATTCTCCTCAAATCGGAATGATGCTCCAGCCCCTAGAATTATGCTCCACTCTTCGGAATGATGCTCCGACCCTGGAATTATGCCCCGCAAATCGGAATGATGCTCCGACTCCCGGAATAATACTCCCAGGAGGATGCTCCGCCCCGGGAATAATGCTCCACCTCAAAGTCAAACTTCTGCGGAATAAGATCCATCAATTTCTTGCAAACAACTCATATAGGTGGTGTGCATATATTGATGGAGGCATATTGTTATGGTAAAAAATTACACCCCGGTTGACCAAGTCAAAATCAAAGTCAACCCTAAGCTAAATCTGCCCAAGCCCAGGCCAAGTGGGCCTATGCCTAACTCAAGCCCACACATGAAGTGGTCGGCTTCCCCCTTGCCGAGAAGAAAATTCTGTAATAAATAAGTTTGATATAATTTTCATGCATGAATGTAAAATAAATGGGCAAAAATCTAAATTTTTATAAAGCTCATGGCTCATACGCAAAAAAATTAAGCACATGAGGCATGAGATGTGGAAAATGCCATTTCGTAAAGCCCAAGGGGCTATGTGTAAACTTGTAAGCCTATATAAGGCAACATGATAATGAAATGAAGGACAATAATTCATTCTCCTAAAAAGCTAGTGTTTCTATGCCTCCTTCTCCTTCCTCAAGATTCTAAACCTTCTTCCCTCTTTTTTTGAATTAAATCAAGAGTTTTAACTCTTCTTTTTCTAAAATGAAACAGTTTTTCACCATAAAACTTTTGAAGGGGAGCTCGGATCTTCTATTAAATCTCCAAAATGGGAGATTTTTAAGTCTCACCCCCTTTTCTCCAAGATCCAGCCAACAGAGAGGAGGAAGAAGGAAACCCATCTCCAAGATCCCACTTTGGAATATCCAAGGCTCAAAAGAAGATCCAGGGCTAAAGGGGAGAAGAAAGAGGTCTCATTTGATCATCTCCGAAGATTTTTAGCAGTTCAACTCCATATGTCAAGATCTTTTGGAGTTTAACTCCATTCAAAATCTTTTGGAGTTTAACTCTATAAATAAAATCCTGTTAGGAGTTTAACGCCACTCAAAATCCTTTCGGGAGTTTAACTCCTAATTTCGAGGCTAAGCCTATTCTGTTTGCAGGCGCCCACGTGTTGAGCGTGTAAGGCACTGGCGCCTACATGCCGGCCATGTGAGGTGCTGGTGCCCAGTGCCCAGCGCCCACGTGCCGAGTGCGTGAGGTGCCAGCTCCTAGTTCCCACATGTCGGGCGCATGGGGCGCCCAATGCCCACATGCCAGGCGTGTGAGGCGCCGGTGCCCAATGCCCACGCGTCCTTAGGACGCTACTCACCCATCGTTTTTTTCATACACTCCACACTCAAAACACGTCCCCTGTTAGAAAAAATTTCTAACGGGGCACTGCCCCACACCCCGTAAGGGGGCTGCTAGCTCCTTTGACCTCCAACCCGCTATCCGATTACCGGGACCCCCGTAAACTCTGTGTGGCCCCCGATATACCCAAAACCCCTCAAGACAAACATATGCACACTGCACATTGAGTTCGCATGACCAGTTTGACCCGTCAATCGGAGGTTCCTTCGCTTTAAAAACGAGGGATAATTAACGGCAGTTTAGTCCGCGGCTGCTGGAGATTCGGATCACCACAATCACTAAACCCCGGCCTACCCTGGGTAGGGGAATCTGTATACGCCTTACAAGCGCCGCGTATTCCTATCTCAATGGGGTTACGAAAAACACCCTACAACTATATTTAAATTATGAAATAATATTTATAATTTTCAAAATGTTACACTAAGCTTTCCTCAACTCCTAAACCGCATCACTCCTCTTATCGGTGATATCTTAAAGAACACGTAATAATCAACTGTGAACTCTAACGGTTTTCTTTCAGTATCAGCCCAACTCTTTTGTCTATCTTGTGCTACCTTCATGTGATCTCGAATCAAACGGACCTTATCCACCATTTTCACAATCAACTTCGATCCCAACAATCTTCTTTCTCCAATGGCATCCCAACATACCGATGAGCAACATTTACGTCCGTACAACGCCTCAAATGCATTTGTATACTTGCTTGGAAACTATTGTTATATGAGAACTCCACTAAGTGCAAATGATCCTCCCATGAGCCCTTGAAGTCCAACAAGCATGTTCTCGACATATTTTTAAGAGTTCCTAAGCTTCAATCGAGTTTGAGGATGATATGCCGTACTAAACTTCAATCGAGTTCCTAAGCTTTCCTGCAAACTTCTCCAGAAGTGCGATAGAAATCGTGTATCACGATCGGACACAATACTAACTGGTACCCCATGCAATCTCACGATCTCCTTCATGTACCTCTTCGTTAATGCCTCTGTCGACTGACCAACTCGAAACGGTATAAAGTGCGCTGCTTTGGTCAGATGATCCACGATCACCCATAGTGCATTATTGCCCTCTGGACTCCGCGGTAAAGCTGTCACGGAGTCTATGGTTATATGTTCCCACGTCTATTGAGGAATCAGAAGTGGTTGCAACAAACCAACAACCTTTTGATATTCAGCCTTCACTTGCTGATACACCAAACATCTCAACACAAAATGAGCAATCTCTCTCTTCATGTCTTCCCATCAAAAATGTTATCGCATATCCCTATACATCTTAGTACCTTCCGGATGCACCGAATATGCCGAACTGTGGGTCTCCTTCATAACTTCTTCTCAAATCTTTCCTTTAGGTACACACAAGCAGCTACCATATCGCAATAATCCATCTTCATGAATTAACAGATCTGTTCGAAGACCTGCCTTTACTTGACCTCGAAACTTCTGCAACCTAGGGTCTTGCAACTGCGCGTCCTTGACACAATCTATCAATAACAATTATACTTGTAATTGCATCAATGTCACGCCCCACTTCCCAGTAAATGGAAGCAGGTACGTGACGAGGCCCGCGGTATATTTATCCAAAGAAGGTCATTCCCTAAATAAATATACTAAGCGTATTGAAACAATAATACCCAATGCAAGAATAAATGGAGACTGTAAAATTTTTCAACAAACATCTTTATTTACATTCAACTTCTAATATTTACAAGTACATAAATTTATGATGGAAAGTAAATACAATGAGGAAAATGCTTAAATAAGTGGGATACATAAACTGAAAAAAATGAAGCGGAGCTAGCCCTGAGTAGCGATCTGGTTGTAGTCCTCCTCTGTGGCTTCAACCTCCTCCGTCTCGATCGTATCTGATGAACATTCCAAGAGAAGAAAAGTGGGTGGAATGTCCGTCAGCGAACTAATGCTCGGTAAGTCCTAAAGATAGGTAAGAGTAAAGAAAATGACAAGTGTAGAATATATATGATGAGTAAGAGTATATGATCATGTGTAAATATATTCTATAGGTAACGTTAAGTTCCAAGTGTGAATGTCAGTGCAGCCGTAGAAGTATTGACAAGCTCAAGAGTGGGGCCCCAGAAGTAAGGAAACATAGGCCCATTTCATGTGTTAGTATCGGGGCTCTAAGCTGTGGATGATTCAACCCGACAGATATTCGAGTAAATTAAAAAAAGTGGTTAATACGGGACTCCTGAAGCTCCCTTGGATTCACACAAGAAACTATCCCAAACACCCCGAGTATAATATATTATAACTGGTTAATATACTTAATTGGTTTCATTGATTGATTAACATGTCTTGATCGAAACCATATATTACAAAAGGTGTAGAATGTAATCGAGTGAGTCGAGTAATATGCGAGTCATGACAATTGCAATATTGGTTCGAGTAGTTTGAGTTCAAGTTTTGATTCAAGTTCAAGTTCAAGTTCAACTTTAGATTCGAGTTTGGGGTTTGATTTCGAGTTTAGATTCAAGTTTAGATTTGAGTTTGGATTCAAGTTCATGTATTTTTCATAGGAATTGATTTAAACTGTTAAAAGTCCTATGTTCGGGAGAAATCGGCAATCGCTGCACATGGACGGCAGGATTTGTGTCTTTTTACAAGACAATTACCATTTGATAACTCCATTAAGTTGTCTAACCAGAATAGGCAAGCACTCACTTACTCCGGCTCCCTGAGGCTCAAGAGAAATGATACCGCTTAAACCTATATTAATTCTAAAGACCTTAAAATATCGTTTGCATATCTCGAGGGGTTTTTATGAAAAATATATATATTAATATTGTTTATAAATAACCTCGAGGATGATTTGTAATATTTAGGGTTTTCATGAACATGTATTTTAATTGTTGTGGTGTTTTGGTGATAAAACCTAGTTTTTTGAAATTTTGTGGTATTTTTATGAAAACTACTATTTTTGGAAACTTAGTGGTATTTTATTAAAAATTTTAATCTTTATTTTTAAAATTATAGTTTCATAGTATTTTTTTTTATTGAAAATATAGAATTATAATTTTTATATAATTTTTTTTCAAAATTAGTTTTGTTTAGAAAAGTCGCGTTTCTTAAAACCATATGTAGGGTTCCTAGGCACACTAATGAGGTCTCACAAGGCATCAACCATACCAATTTCAAAAATTACAAGTGCCGAGAAACCCTAATACGGATCGTTAACTAGAATTTTAGGCGAAATCGATAACAAGTTAACAACTTAACTATGAGTTAACGAAAATACAACCTTTGTAGATCCGGTGCTCCATCTCCATAGCTCCGTGATGATGTCTCCTCGCTGCGATCATCGGATCTCGGGCTCTAGCGTCGGCTTCATCGGAGAAAAAGCGGGCTAGGTCATTGACGACGATGCCGAAGATGATCTACGTCGAGGCATCACAAGATCAAGCTCCACCTTCACCAAGCCATGAAAACTTGTGAAGGAAACACCCTATACTACTTGGCAAGAGGTAGAGGATGAAGAAATAGGAGGTGGGTTCATTTTAGAATTGGATTTCTCACTCATTAGCTCAAGTTGCCATTGAAGGAGCAAGCTTTCTTCATGTTGATGATGAAGAAGAAGAAGAAGGAATATTATGATAAGTTCTTTTAAAAAAGGAAATAAAAAAGAATAATTATCATAATAATAACCATGGTCAAGTGTAGAGAATGAACTAGGGTTATGTGGAATGGTTAGGGTTAAGCATGAGACAAAATGGTCACTTAGTCAAAGCTTCATGAAGCTTCAAAATCAAACAAAATAAGCCACCATTTTCTTTCATTATCTTTTCCATAAAGAAATAAATAAATAAATGAATAAATAAATAAAAAGAAAACCCTAACCATTACACAACCATGGTTTAATCTTTACACATACTCAAGTATGCATGTATCATCAAACATGATACAAACTTGTGTACAAAAGTATATCACATATACAATGTGCACAATCCAAGTGAGAAAATCCATTTAAAGTGAACGAACACTAGTTAATGCAAAGTAATATATCAAATATATAATTATGCATTAAATCATTAAATCAACACTTGATTCAATGATCCGGTCATGTCGCACACAACTGACTAGTATACAATGTATCGATTTATCGAATCAATCCTTGATTTGATAACTAGATTATATCGCATATAACCATTCGACACATTCATCGCGAGAATGAAATACGGTATCACATACACGCATTATTCTCGGTCCCGCACATATCTCATATGCGCTCCTATTTCGTTTCGCTTGAGCCAGGAAACCTCTGTGTAGGACTCTAAAAACTCGTCAATACGCCGGCAGCAGGTGATGATCATATCAAGCACCCACAAGCCGCAAGCGGTCTGCTAAACGTAACGGCCACCCGGGTATTGAGCGATCAGAAGATCGACGAGCAAGCCCGCTCACACTCCTGTGAATCCAACCAGTAACACTTACCATACAGTCCGGTCTGATCGTCTGATATGTCGCATATCTCGCCTAGGGGTGGTAAACGTCAGACCCCAATAGCTCGATAAGTCGTGTCGATATGAGGTCTATAACAGTTCGAGAAATTACAGGTAACACTTACCAGTAAATCTCAGCAACCCTGGCCAGGGATTTCCGGTTATAGCCAATCGAACACAGCGCAACATCAACTCCCTATACCGGGAGAGACGAATCCCCTCCTATCGCTCATTGCCTCCATGTGATTCGGGACTGTACCCAAAAGCCACCGTTTTGCACGCCCTCTTGGACGTGGTAAGGTGGAAATCAAAGCACAGTGGGAACCACACAAGACTCCATGACGATCTCGGGTCAACAGACTACTCTGTACCAGTGTCACCAGAGAACTGCCATCTGACGTAAGGTATAATACCATCTGGGAGTTCTCGGCGAGTCCGTCCAGTGTACCCAGTCTCCACTGAGCACCCGTATATCATCTCTGATGTCAAACACCAATGGATATGGGATCATCCATCGCCCATCTGTATGGGTCGAGAAGGTATACGCTAGTCTACTCTGGTATATCGATGCCCCGTCTCGATATACCCACGACTAGGGACCTTGAAGGATGTACTTATGGACTACCATGTCCCCACTAGTATGATCCGCATCATAGTCCAGGTAGTCAAGCACACATCCTAAGGGCTTTACCAACATGTAACAGAGAGACAAACAGTATACAAGTTAAGGTAATGAGTAACCAGATAGCATACTATCATGTCGAGCAAGAAAGACCTCCCTATATATGTCCCAGCATCCACTACAATATACATCCTATGTATAGTAATGGCCTCTAGGGCATACATATAACTAACAATCTCCCACTTGCACTAGGGCCATCTGTAGCAGTGGTTGTAGTATCTCATACTCAACCATCCCATAAAAGTCTCTCTGTGGGAATAGGCCTTCGTGAGTGGATCCGCCGTGTTGTTCTCTGAGTCTACTCTCCTAACCTCGATCACCCTGGAGATCAACCATCTCCATGATCAGGTGACACTACCTTAGAGTTTGTCTGGATCACTGATGGGACTAGTGTTCCTTGGCATAAACCACAACTCCATTGTCACACAATGGGAGGAACGAAGTTCATCTCATGAACTATTATACACCCAAACATCCTCTTTGGTAGCATCTTAAGTAGCGATTTATCCTGCCTTTATCTTCTAGTTAGCCACGGTATCTAGCTTGGAACTCTTCCAACATACCGTCCCTTTACTGAGGGTAAAGACAATGCCTGTGACTGACATTCAGTCGTCCTTATCATTCTGGAACCTTTCCATTGATTCTCCCCAGAATCAATTGATACCATCATACTACAAGTAGTGAGAGTCCTAACATCCAATTAGATCTATCTCATAGATCCAAAACCCAGGATTTAGGAGGTATCATTTTGATCCTATATGGAGAATCATTGTGATAAGCGGAGATTGACCGAGCGTAGCATAGGAAACTCCTTCCCTATCTAGAGTATGTCATCCACATACTTTACGAGGATCGTTACTATACTCCCTACTACATTTTTGTTTATACAAGGTTCATCTCCCATTTTGATGATGTCAAACTCTTTGACTAATACATCAAAAAAGATGTTCCAACTCCGCGATGCCTGCTTTATCACATAAACCATCTTGCACACGTTTCCGCTGCTCCCACTGTCTACGAAGCCCTCTGGCTGTGTACTTATAGACGCACTCTTCTAAAACATCATTTAGAAAAGCAGTCATGGCACCCAACCGCCAGATATCGTAGTCATGGTATGTAGCCGTGGCAAGTAGGATCTGGATGGACTTAAGCATAGATCCTTAGAAAAAGTTTCATCATGATCCACACCTGGTCAATGATGCAAACCTTTAACAAGTCTAGCTTTGAAAGTCTCAACTTTTCCATGTACACCGAGTAATCTTCTCAAGATATACTTGCTCCTGATGGGGATTTAACCCTTCAGATATAGCAACCAAAGTCCATACTTTGTTGGTGTATAAGGATTCCATCTCAGATCGCTAAGCATCCAGCCATTCTTACAGAGTCCCACTCCTGATGGCCAGCTCGAAACTAGTTAGGTCATCATCTCATGATGCAATCCTCGCTCCCACTGTCATAGAGAAACCGAAGTATCTCTCAGGTGGGTGAGGAACCCTACTAGATCGGCGGAGAGGTTGAGGTTCGTTGGTTACTATTGAATCCTTTGGTTCTACCAAGTCATCTGCTGTAATTTGTATTGCTGGAACCTTTCCAGTTGTACATAACAGACCTTGCCTCGAGCTTGTCCGGATTTTGCTTTTAAACATAGCCCGGACAACCCCAAATCTTAACTAACTTAAGAAATGGGCTCTTCCCTTTCCATATCACATATGAAGCGGTAGGCAACTGATTTGATTTGAACCCTATTCAATAGGTATGCAGCTTCTCAAGTGCATAACTCCTAAAAGGAAATAGGAAACACAGTAGTACTCATCATAGAGCACACCATATCACATAGGGTGCTATTGCTCCGCCCCGATATACCATCGTGTTATGGTGTATACGGAGGAGTAATGCTGAGAGAGAATCTCATTCTCCTTTAGAATAATCCAGGATTTCCGTGCTCAAGTATTCTCCTCCTTGATCTCATCATAGGATATAATACTTATACCTGTATTTTGGTTCTCTACTTCTCTCTTATATTCTGCGAATATCTCAAAAGGTTCGGACTTGTGTTTCAACAGGAACATATGTCTGAATCTTGAGAGATTATCAGAGAATGTAACGAAGTACAAAGAACCAGTCCTGGCATATGTAGACAGGGGACCTTACATACATCAACATGTATCATCCCAAGAGTTTACCAACTCTTTCTCTATTTCCAATAAACAGAGCCGGTGTCATTATATCTTTGTGACATGACTGGCAAGTTTCACAAGATGTAGATTCAAACTGATTTAAATATGCATCTACATGTAACTTCATCTAGTCGGATCACATTGATATGACCTAGTCTACAATGCCTCAAGAAGGATTCGTTCATTTCTGAACTCTTCCTCTTGTGTGTGTTCCGTATACTAAAGAACTGTAGTTTAATTTAGAACATCAATGCTTTTAGATAACGTGCCTGAACCGATCAACTTTTGATATAGGAAATGTTCAAAACATTATCCAACAATACAAAATTTTATCATTTCTTTGCTAATAAAGAGATAGATATGATTTTGTATATCAGGTTCGGTATCTAATAACATTCGTTCAGAATCAATGTATTGATAATACAGGATGACAGTGACCAACAGACTTGGCTGCAACTCTTGCCCCGTTTTCTGCCTCATGAAACTTATCACCCGTTCTCAGTCCTCTACCTTTCTGTAGCCCTATGTATTAGATTACATATCTGGGATCCTGATCTGGTATCACATACCCAGGACGTAAAGGATACTAAGAAACAGTTCTCTGTAATGAACACACCCGAAGATGATGCATCATCATGCACTCTCTTCGTTTGGGCGGCACGGGAATTCTGGTAATCCCCAATTTCCTGCTCTGTCTTATAACAATTATAAGTTGGAGTGGGACCAACGTTCCCCAGCTCAGGATAACAAGCGGGTTCGGTCAATAATCCGTATTATTATCTTGATTAAGGCTTGATATGGTCGCTACCTGGAGAGAGAGAGAAGAAAACACTCAGCGTGCGCTCTTGCAAGAATAGATTGGTTATTATTTTATCTAATCAGGATGGCTCCCACAGCTTTTTATCAAATCTTCCTTCAAACCCAAAAAGGAAAGACTAGCCGGGATTAATTACACACTACAAGTTCGCCAATCTTTCAGCCAGGCCAGTGTCGGTACTTTGAGGGAGGTCCCCCGTGCTTTCGCACGAACCTAATTAATGTAAACCTCGTTTTCCCAGAGGCGTAACCTCGTTAACACCTTTCTAGACACCTACTTGATCGGCTAATTGTAATGTGTAAAACTCTCCCAGGAGTAACAATTACTCGCAGCGGGTATCGGGATCCAACTATCTCATAGAAAGTATGCAATCTCATTGCAAATTTCAACACTTGAAATTCCCGATAATATTTTGCCCCTAGCGTGCTATGACCTTGACGCATGCCAAACAACCCATAGTCCGCTAGTCAAGTTCAACCCGTACATTTCTTGATTGAATTAAACCCACCCGCACGACCCTTGACGCATGCCAAACAGCGCCGTACGAATACCCTAATCCAATCGCATCGTATGCTAGCAGATAAGCACTAGTTAGCTACCGTACA
This sequence comes from Agapanthus africanus, assembly GCA_030015575.1. Lineage (NCBI taxonomy): Eukaryota > Viridiplantae > Streptophyta > Magnoliopsida > Asparagales > Amaryllidaceae > Agapanthus > Agapanthus africanus. Next base: position 464,074,588 of record JASDDO010000001.1, read on the forward strand.
CTACGCCTTGACGCATGCCAAACAACCGCAGCACGAATACTAACTAGTACTTATCTGAAATGACGGAGGGCTACGACAGGTTTTTCTGAAAACCTATTGCGTAATGAACTTGATATCGTTGTAGAATCAAATGATTTTAAAATGGAGTGTTTTTGAAGCTTTTCTAGTTTTGCTAAAGGAGTCACTCCCGGTGAAGGGATCGTCGGTCCTTTCCTCGTCGAATGAGGTGCGGGATATATCATATATATCACTGTGCAAAGCAAAAACTCTTAAAAGCAATCAAAGGACAAACCGAGTGTGTAGCATCTGCCAGTTATTGCTAAAGGAGTCACTCCCGGTGAAGGGATCTCGGTCCTTTCCTCATCGAATAAGGTGCAGGATATATCATATATACCTCTGTGCAAAGCAAGAACTGTAGCTACCTTTTTTATTTTGAAATTCGATTCTACAACATCTTTAGGTTTCTTTTACTTTCATTAATCACATTAATGAAGTCCCATCATTTAAGTACCTAAACATCACAGATAAATACGACGTACACTTATGCCATCTGCATTCGCCTCGATGTCCCCTCGTGCACCGTTAGCTTAGGTAACTAACGACAGAGCGGGGCAGGGCTAGCACGGGTGTAAAACATAAGTAACGCCTATATAATATATCATATATACTATATACAGTATCTATCACAGAACATATCACATGATCACATCACAGATATCGCAGCAGAAGAATCATATGAAATATTGGATATACTAGGACGTCCGTGTTTTCAATACGAGCTAGTATAAAACACGGATTCCACGGTCGCAATGAATAGCCAAACCCACACCCCTAGACCCCTACGAGAGCGGCAAGCAACCCTACCAATTCTAGAGTTAGGAGAACCGGACTCGACTCCTCGAGTTGGTCTCCCACTGGACTCCAGAACCCGGTTACTTGTGCTCCCCTCCTTGGGTCTATCCTAGTGCAGAAAAGTAAATAATATACAAAAGGTGACATCTTCCACAACCTGGAAGTGCCCCAATAAAAGAATATTACATACAAGTTTTTACATGAATGAAAATGAAAAACACTCATCTCACATAAAAACCCCCGGCTATTCAAACACGACGATCCAGTATAACATATCCAGCAACACATAACATCACATATCATCAACGTAAGTAAATATGCGCATCCCAATTGTCGTTGACATATAGCAACGAAACCGGCGATATCACATATTACACTTACGGTCACAGAAAAGAAAGTGTAAAACTACAACAGTTGGAATCCGCAACCTCTTTAGATATCGCATGCCTAAACCAATGAATTCCTTAGACATCACATGCCTAACAATTATAAACCCCGCATTTTAGTCTCATTATCGAAAACTCTTTTCAATATCAAGTCGGGCAATTCAACAAGATTCCCGACATCCTGATCGAATGCTCGTCGCAAACTTCAGTAGGCGGCCGCACCCCCGACGCCGTCGACAAAGTGCACCAAGGCGGAACACCGCTGCCGCGAGCACCCGAACGGATGCTTTCGGCGACGGGGTTCTCCTACAGTCACTTGGTCGGGGCTATGGAGTGAGGCTGTCTATTAAGTTTACCCGGCGAGTATCCGCGTACGCTACGTGATTGCGACGGACTTTTGATCACATCAAAATTCCGTGGCAACCGATCAAGTGAGACTAAACCGCTAGATTTATAACATTCATTCAGTTATCTCATAACTTATTGTGAATTCCAATTGTTGTATCACATTCCGGATAAATAGAAAATGTTAAACTTTTCGATCGAACAATCGAACACCCAAGTTTTCCCGAAACAGCTCAACTCATGAAATAAGTCTAAAAACATTCAGTTCGTGCCTCAGTACCAACGGTCCAGCCGTAGAAGGGTCAAGCCAACTCCTCACATGTGGCACGCCGTACTGCCCTAAATCCGAAGGTTCAAAGGGCAGTTCAAGACCGTCACATAATCGAGTTAAGGTTTGTTGTCTTCTAGAGGGACCATCGCGTTACTTGCACTACTTAGAACGTTGTTAAACTACAGAAAAATCCAACACTTGGAATTTTTCCGACAGGGGAAAGATTGGGTATTTATATCCGGTCGAACTTTTTAACATATTCAAAAATTATCCGGAGGCCACATAGACAAAATCAGATAATCCGATCGAATCATCGAATCCCCAAAACAACCCCAGAAAATTCAACCCTTGAATAAATATTAAAAATTCCCAGAAAACTCAACACCTGAAAACATGAATTACTGTGCAAAAATTAAACAGTGATCACATTTATTGGCCGCGGAACCGCCGAAGAAGCCAAGCTTCTGCCGCGGTTCCGCCGCACTGTTACATCGTCACTCGATAAATTTTGCATCGTAATTCTTAGTTTTTCCAGCTGAATTTTTTAAGAATTTTTAATCTGGAAAAAACCACTTTTTCAGAAAAAGTCCAGAGAGCAAGAAATTTTAGGGTTTCGGGTTCGATCGGGTTTCAAACTTCGTCTACGTATCGCCTAAGGCTCTAGCTAGGCTCTGATACCACTGTAGGGTTCCTAGGCACACTAATGAGGTCTCACAAGGCATCAACCATGCCAATTTCAAAAATTACAAGTGCCGAGAAACCCTAATACGGATCGTTAACTAGAATTTTAGGCGAAACCGATAACAAGTTAACAACTTAACTATGAGTTAACGAAAATACAACCTTTGTAGATCCGGTGCTCCACCTCCATAGCTCCGTGATGATGTCTCCTCGCTGCGATCATCGGATCCCGGGCTCTAGCGTCGGCTTCATCGGAGAAAAAGCGGGCTAGGTCATCGACGACGATGCCGAAGATGATCTACGTCGAGGCATCACAAGATCAAGCTCCACCTTCACCAAGCCATGAAAACTTGTGAAGGAAACACCCTATACTACTTGGCAAGAGGTAGAGGATGAAGAAATAGGAGGTGGGTTCACTTTAGAATTGGATTTCTCACTCATTAGCTCAAGTTGCCATTGATGGAGCAAGCTTTCTTCATGTTGATGATGAAGAAGAAGAAGAAGGAATATTATGATAAGTTCTTTTAAAAAAGGAAATAAAAAAGAATACTTATCATAATAATAACCATGGTCAAGTGTAGAGAATGAACTAGGGTTATGCGGAATGGTTAGGGTTAAGCATGAGACAAAATGGTCACTTAGTCAAAGCTTCATGAAGCTTCAAAATCAAACAAAATAAGCCACCATTTTCTTTCATTATCTTTTTCATAAAGAAATAAATAAATAAATGAATAAATAAATAAAAAGAAAACCCTAACCATTACACAACCATGGTTTAATCTTTACACATACTCAAGTATGCATGTATCATCAAACATGATACAAACTTGTGTACAAAAGTATATCACATATACAATATGCACAATCCAAGTGAGAAAATCCATTTAAAGTGAACCAACACTAGTTAATACAAAGTAATATATCAAATATATAATTATGCATTAAATCATTAAATCAACACTTGATTCAATGATCCGGTCATGTCGCACACAACCGACTAGTATACAATGTATCGATTTATCGAATCAATCCTTGATTTGATAACTAGGTTATATCGCATATAACCATTCGACACATTCATCGCGAGAATGAAATACGGTATCACATACACGCATTATTCTCGGTCCCGCACATATCTCATATGCGTTCCTATTTCGTTTCGCTTGAGCCAGGAAACCTCTGTGTAGGACTCTAAAGACTCGTCAATACGTCGGCAGCAGGTGATGATCATATCAAGCACCCACAAGCCGCAAGCGGTCTGCTAAACGTAACGGCCACCCGGGTATTGAGCGATCAGAAGATCGACGAGCAAGCCCGCTCACACTCCTGTGAATCCAACCAGTAACACTTACCGTACAGTCCGATCTGATCGTCTGATATGTCGCATATCTCGCCTAGGGGTGGTAAACGTCAGACCCCAATAGCTCGATAAGTCGTGTCGATATGAGGTCTATAACAGTTCGAGAAACTACAGGTAACACTTACCAGTAAATCTTAGCAACCTTGGCCAGGGATTTCCGGTTATAGCCAATCGAACACAGCGCAACATCAACTCCCTATACCGGGAGAGACGAATCCCCTCCTATCGCTCATTGCCTCCATGTGATTCGGGACTGTACCCAAAAGCCACCGTTTTGCACGCCCTCTTGGACGTGGTAAGGTGGAAATCAAAGCACAGTGGGAACCACAAAAGACTCTATGACGATCTCGGGTCAACAGACTACTCTGTACCAGTGTCACCAGAGAACTGCCATCTGACGTAAGGTATAATACCATCTGGGAGTTCTCGGCGAGTCCGTCCAGTGTACCCAGTCTCCACTGAGCACCCGTATATCATCTCTGATGTCAAACACCAATGGATATGGGATCATCCATCGCCCATCTGTATGGGTCGAGAAGGTATACGCTAGTCTACTCTGGTATATCGATGCCCCGTCTCGATATACCCACGACTAGGGACCTTGAAGGATGTACTTATGGACTACCATGTCCCCACTAGTATGATCCGCATCATAGTCCAGGTAGTCAAGCACACATCCTAAGGGCTTTACCAACATGTAACAGAGAGACAAACAGTATACACGTTAAGGTAAAGAGTAACCAGATAGCGTACTATCATGTCGAGCAAGAAAGTCCTCCCTATATATGTCCCAGCATCCACTACAATATACATCCTATGTATAGTAATGGCCTCTAGGGCATACATATAACTAACACCATATTATTATTCCTTTCGAGACCGAATACTCCGTGTGGAGTTCTGCATCTCGCTCTACTGTCCCAAGGATATTTGATAATCTGTACCATCCATTAGTGGGTCCCCTAACGAGGGTTGTATTGGTGTAATTGCCAAGGAATTCGAAATACCGATTTAAAGAAACCCGTTTTGAAACAGTGTGGTATTTTAATGCAAACTTATTTCTTTAACTTAGCAATCGATCTAGAATACCATGCTATGGAACTATAGTGTGCATGTGGGGTAGGTCGTTACCCCGTGAAATTTTCCTAAAGGTATTTAAACTAAGTATCGAGAAGTGTTATACTAAAATTCATGGTATTTTAGTGAAAAAGTTCATTGTATGTTTGTTTCATATGAAAATTTTGTTAAATTAAAAACTAAATGATGGAAAAGGGTTTAGATTATTGTAGCATGTTAGTATTCTTTACTTTGCTTATCACATGCGTTACAAATATTAAAAAGAAAATGATATCGGAGATAACTCCTCTTTTGTCGGTTTGTTTCAGAAAGTTGTTTTGAGGTGGAAAAAGATAGAGATGAAGGGACTTACAGTTTTAGGTGGTTAAGAAGAGATCGAAGAAGCTCTCGAGGGGTCATGCTTTCATCGGAGATGCTCCGGTCGTCGAGTTTGGCTCGCTACTCCACTTGAGGGGCTTAACTCCACTTGGCACTTAAAGAGTTTGAGAGAATTTTTTTTTGCTAGAATTTTAGAATGGGGAGGAATTAGGGCATGTGGTGGTAATTATAGTGAATAATTAGGGCTTGAGAATTAAAATTTTGGATTAAAATGCATAAAAAAGGTGTTAAATGGTGAATTGAAGAGTCTCTGTTTGATTGCAGGAAAATCTAACAGAGCAGAGGAGTTAAGGGGAGTCAAAGGGACAAGCGTGCAAAGCACGGAGGCAAATGAGGCATTTTGGAACGTCGACGCCGGCTTTTTGGAGGAAATGGGCGGTCGAGATTGAGGAAATTGCCTCGAGATTCGTGCCACGTGGTGAAATCAGTGTGTACACCTCATTGCGCTTGTTTGATTTTTCTGAAACTTTTCATTTCTCCGTGTATTGCACGTGTAATTATTAGGCTTCCGAAAAGTTAAAAAAAATCTTTAAAATAATTGTATCTGATGGGATTCGAACACACAGGCTACGTCACAGCAGTGTAGGGGCTTTACCACTGAGCTACAAGTTGTTTCTTGATTTCATTAAACAAAAATAACTTTTAACTCTTACACAGGCTGTAATACCCCTTTACTGTGAAATAGAAGAAATTTCTGTACTGTGATTTTAAAGTCGTTACAATCAATTACCCCAAAGGATCCGGTAACATGATCTCCAATTTGAATTTCTGAAAATCTGTAATAATCTCTTTCAGAGAAGTTAGCATCCTTATGGCTGGCAATCGACTTAAGGCATCCGGCACTATATTCATCTTTCCCAGATGGTACTTTAGATCTAAGTCATAGTCAGCCATCAATTCTAACCACCTTCGTCATCTTATGTTGAGCTTCTTCTGCGTAAACACGTATTTTAGTCTTTTATGATCTGTGAATACCTCGACCTTCTCTTCTCACAGGTAGTGTCTTCATAACTTCAATGCAAATATAACCGCTGCTAGCTCCAAATCATATGTCAGATAGTTCTTCTCAACTGTCTTCAGCTGTCTTGACGCATATGTTATCACACTTCGGTACTGCATTAACACATAACCCAAACTTTCCCTGAAGCATCGTTATGTATAACCAACCCTCCAGAACCATTTGGTACAGTTAGAATAGGAGCAGTTGTTAACCTATGTTTCAATGAATCGAATGATTGCGTACACTTCTTGGACCAAATAAACGATACTTTCTTTCTATTCAACTTGGTCAAAGGCTCTACTATCTGCGCGAAATCTTTCACGAACCTTCGATAATATCCCGCAAGACCAAGAAAGCTTCGAATCTCTGCCACAGTCTTTGGAATCGTTCACTCTTGCACTACCGCAATCTTTTTTGGATCTACTGCGATCCTGATTGATACGAAAGAGTGTGTGTAGTAGTTTAACCGCAATCAATAATGGTGTCGCGCGTAGCTAGACCGAGATGAGTACGGTTCGTCCTCAGGGAAACGTGGAACCTTTTACTTTTACTTTAGATGTGTTGAGAAAGAGAGGAGAAATAAAGAATTTTATAGAATAGTTTCTAGATCTACGTTAAACAAGAATGTAAAATATATATCTAGATTATTTTAAAGATGTAGTTAATATAATAAGAAGGCTTGTAGGGTTCGTTAGGATTTAGTAGTTATGGACGATTAATTAAAAGTTACCCTTTTTATCCATTAATAGATTTAAAACTAGAACGACGATGATGCGTGTAGATTAGGGTTTCTGGAGGGAAAAGGAATCCCACTCTTAACCCTTATCTCGACACGGAACTCCGTTCATACCTAGCCTTTACCAAAACAATCATTAATCTAATCTCTAATCGCGGTCGGAACTAGCAAAGAATTGCTAGCACGCCCGATTAGGATGTTAATGATTCCTTTGATAAAGTTCCTAAACTTTATAGGACTTAAAAAAGGTTTAGTTATTTTCATCGTCCATTAGCCTACCCTAATCTTACGAACCCTAACAAGCGGAGAATTACTCGTGCATGTTGGGAGAAAATGAGATGGAAAGAAATTGCATAATTAAACTACGAAGAAATACAATAAGAATAAGAAAGCTACCTTTATTAATCAACAATATCAAATACACTTTGATTCCTTAGAAAATGATTACAAAAACCTAGTTTGCTTCTCGATCTCTTCCAAGGAGGTAGATGAACCGTTGATGACCAGCCTGGATGCGTGAGCCGTCTTGGACTTCGTGATCTCGTCGGCGTGATAACTTTTCCAAGAGGCTCTCGGTGCTCTTTTATAGTGCAAAGCCAGAATTTTCTTGTGGAAAACTTGGTAAAATTTATCATAGATTTATGCCAAGAAATCTCATGCTCTAACTCTCTGTAATTGCGGCGGATCCGCGGCCCAAGGGGGGTTTGGCCGTGGATCCGCGCTCAAAGGTGAGGATCTCTTGACAGAATTTTTTGGGCTTGCATCTTGTGATATGTAGCAATCCTAGGCATCTTCAGAATTCAAAAATCTTTTCTCGGTTGCTTCCAGACTTGGTCTCCAAGTTTTGCTTCTTAATTTGGCAAGTTTTCTTCAACAACTTGATTTGTTTGATAAATTCTGCATAACAACTTGGAAAATTCTGCACAATAATCTTAAATAATATTTAGTAGGCCTACTTCTACTAGGATTTGGTCAATGAATTTATTTGCATACATTTTCCTACCAAATGCTAATTAAAATATATTAACACATGGAAAATGGTGTTTTTACACATAAACCCCCACATGTAAGATATATTATAATAGAGTCCTTTTTTAATATGAAAATGGTAGGAAAAATGTAATACAAATGTGCAGTTTTATCAACTGAACAAATACCCCCAAACTAATCTTTGATCGTCCCGAGCAAACTAGTTTATTTAAGAGGAGAAAAAGAAAGTAGAAAACTAAGCACACTTTCGTAGGCAGACACGATTGCACTGAGCACGTGCAACAAGCCGTTAAACCTCTAGGTGTCCCTAGTAGGAGGAGTGTTGTCTCCTGAGGGTTTTCAGCGGATTACACCCACAAAATCCTATAACAAAAGAAAGATGGTGAAATTTACATATAAAGATAAGAACCATAGAAGAAAGGCCTTGAAAAGAAGAGTTTCCAACTATACTAGCCTTTCAGTTGTCATGAGCCCTATCTTAATAGTCATGAAAAAATGTTAGAAATCACATTATCTCTCAATAAAACATCGTCTTTATTCTTCATTCCTACCTTTCATCCAAACATTGATCATATAATCCCACGTGTGTGTAAAGAACATCCCTACACTCGGAGAATTCAATTCAAGCTATCATACTCTTGTCCATCTACCTTAGTACTTTTTAATTTGATGAATATTAAGATTTGCTCACACATTTTCATGCGACCGTTAATACTTCTTGAGGTACTAACAGACCGATTACTCATGTGCTTGCTGATTCGGTGATAATATTTTCCTCGTCTTGCACCACCTAACGCTTAGCAGTGACTCCCAGACCAGTTGGCCTTAGGGCACTAGGTGAAGAGGCACCCTCGCTATATTTTTTTTATTGCTGCTTTGGCGATAACAAAACCAGTGTTCATTTTTTTCATTTCACCATTTTTATATTTTCTTCATTTTTTTTCATTTTCTTCATACTTTGGCTTTTAGACAAGAGCATTTCAAGGTATCCTCTACTATCCCGAGTTTCAAGACATGTGTAAGTGCATATAATAGGGTAACAACATTCAAATGTTTGGCTTCCAGAATAGGGACTATTTTTCAGACTTATTTTTATCCTCAGATTAGTGACTTCCTTCATCTTACTAACCGTTGGGACAACGGCTCATAACTACTTATTACCAGTTCGTTTAAGAAAACTTCTAATTTTCTTGGTTTTCTTAAACTATTCCTATCTTTTGGATGTAATTTTTCACTTTCTACTCTTTTGTTATAAAATTTTTTTTTTAAAATTTTTTGAAAATGTTGTGCTTATGCAAAATATGATGCAAATTGATATGTAAATAAGCACAAACCTCCCCCAAACTTGTTTTCAACAGTGTCCTCACTGTTGCTATCTGCTGGATCACAAAAACCTGTAAGCTTGGGAAGAAATTATTAATGGGGGCAAGAATATATGAAAGTGAAAATGCTCCCCCAAACTTATTTTTGGCACACAAATTTGAGGACAAAAGTTATGTTCAAGAGCCAAAAATATACCCCCCCTCAAACATGAGTTAGACAATATGAAGCATTTTAAGAGAGGGTGAGTCATTTGGTCAAAGTAAGACTTTACAAAGACCAAAAGTTAACACCAACCATTCAAAAATTTTATCAGTATAGCGTATAGGTTGGTGGAAGAATGTGTTGTATCGAGTCAAGAAAAAATAGGGAAGGGATAAGAGGTGGTCTGGAAAGGGTTTGAAATTAGAGAAAAGAAAGGATGAGGATGAATGTGAATGATTAGGAAAAAGGAATGATGACGGTTCAATCTCTATAGGTGGAGATTGATCAATCACAAAATCCGTATTGTTTAAAAATTCAAGTTCGTCAGCAAAAAGTTCTTCAAAACTTTTATCAATGGTGTGATTGAACATTTTGCTGTCAAAGAGTTTTGTGTCAGAATTTATTCTACTTGATTCATAAAAAATCATTGAGGTAGAGGACTCGAAAAACTCATCTACCTCATTTTCAAAAATATCCAAATCAAGTTGAATTTCTGGTATTATTGAACTTGAATTAACGGATTGTGATTTATCAAAACTCACTGAAACTATAGGAACAGAAGAAGAACCGGAGAAAGTAGAAGGTAAAATGGGTAAACAAATTGGTGTGTCGAGTGTTGCTGAACCAGATGTGGAAGATGGAGGCTGTATTTCGGTCTGATCTTCGGGTATACCTTTATCATCAACTTCAAGACATATTTGGGGGTTCGGGAAGAATTAAAGGCTCAAGATGATGAACACAAGGAAGTGAAAGGATTTGATGAATTGGTGGGACAAAATCATCCAAAATTTCGGGTTCATCAATCAAAATATCCCCAACGTCAATCACCTCATTCAAGTGAAGGTTAAAATTCTCAAACTCCTCATCAAAAGTATGGTTTTCGATCAGTTTTGGTTCAAGAGTGGAGGTGTAGAGATCACAAGGGTTGGGTATGGTTTCACTTGAAATGGACCCTTCACAGTTGGGTAAATCAAACACTACAAAGTCATACAACTTATCAGACATTGTACTTGATGAATCTATGAAACTGGAGTTGTGGATTTCAGTTTGGAATGGGGAGGTTTGATTAGGAAGGGTGTAGAGTTCTGTCTTACTACCCAAATCCTTCATAATTTGGTTCGACAGTTCAATAAATTTTTCTAATGTCTGCTCCAGACCAGTCTTGGGTTGATAAGGGGTTTCAGTATAAGATTGAAATTCCTGTGGATAATTAAAACTCCCAAATGACTGATTAGAAGAATTGTTTAGAGTAGGTGGAAAAGTCGGATTGGATTGATAAGAATAGAATGGTTGCGGAACTTGGGTAGGAGTAGGATCAATATTATGATAAGAAGAATATTGATATGGGTTGGTTGGCTGGCTATTTTCAATAGTCACAAACCGCATATCAAACTCTTCTCTGGATAGTGGTGGTGATGGTTGATATTGGTCCGGGTTGAAACTTTGGCCTCTAGACCTAGTTATGTGCTCAGCAATGGACATTCGTCTAGGGGCTCCCTCACTCTGGGTATGAACTGAAACAGGTGTAGGATTAGGATACGGTTGATAAAACCAAGACTGAGGTGGCCAACTGTTTCTTCCTGCTTGTTCTATATGATCTCTTAAGGACATGGAAGAGTCGGACGGTATACCGAAGGGATTTCGAAAACAAGAGATATCTGGTTTTGGACAGCAAAGCTCGGCAAGTGTTCTTCTGTTTAGGTCACCCATTATAAGAAGAGAAGAAGGGGGAAGAAAATAATTGGTTTGTTTTGAAAAATGACGGATTTGGACAAATCACACAAAAATCCACAAACAACCCTAGAACTAAGGTTACCTAGGTCAGTCTCTAGACCGCTCCTAGACTTCCAAAGGACAAGCCGCAGGATCAATCCTCTACCACCTCCGTACTACTCTTGTAGCCAGGTAAGTGCCAGGTAAGTGGGAAGGAACCACAGTAGTGGGCCTAATTAAAAACCACTAGCCTTTGACACACTTGCCTAGGTACTACAAAAGTAATGCAGATAAGCGATAGATTACCCACGACCTTCCTCTGTCCTTAATGAGCGCGACAGTCCTTAGAGTCTGGTCTAGATATTTTTTAAATTAATGTAGGGTTGATGCAGATACTCGGTTTGTGATTTGTGGGGTTTAGGAAGGGTGATGAAATCCCCACCTAATCTTGATTTGGTCTTTGCCCCTTAAAGTCCGTTTTAAATATGCAAAACAAAACCAATCACAAAACTTTTACAAAAAGATTTTTGAGCGGTGCGATTTTGCAAAGAATCCTGCAGAAAATAGATTTTATTGGATTTGAGAGGAGAGAGAAAGAGTTAAGAAAGATACCAGAGAAGTTCGGAACCCTAGATCTCCTGTTTCCTCAAGTCCGTGACTCCAGATTCCCTCGCAAAATTCACACACAAATCGTTAAATATGCAATTTGCAGTCTTGTGTTAATAATGATATAACTCGTCTAAGAAATCAACACAAATAGTAAAAATAAAAAATTACGCACGTATCCCCGGCAACGGCGCCATTTGATTGATACGAAAGAGTGTGTGTAGTAGTTTAACCGCAATCAATAACGGTGTCGCGCGTAGCTAGACCGAGATGAGTACGGGTCGTCCTTAGGGAAACGTGGAACCTTTTACTTTTACTTTAGATGTGTTGAGAAAGAGAGGAGAGATAAAGAATTTTATAGAATGGTTTCTAGATCTACGTTAAACAAGAATGTAAAATATAGATCTAGATTATTTTAAAGATGTAGTTAATATAATAAGAAGGCTTGTAGAGTTCGTTAGGATTTAGTAGTTATGGACGATTAATTAAAAATTACCCTTTTTATCCATTAATAGATTTAAAACTAGAACGACGGTGATGCGTGTAGATTAGGGTTTCTGGAGGGAAAAGGAATCCCACTCTTAACCCTTATCTCGACACGGAACTCCGTTCATATCTAGCCTTTACCAAAACAATCATTAATCTAATCTCTAATCGCGGTCGGAACTAGCAAAGAATTGCTAGCGCGCCCGATTAGGATGTTAATGATTCTTTTGATAAAGTTCCTAAACTTTATAGGACTTAAAAAGGGTTTAGTTATTTTCATCGTCCATTAGCCTACCATAATCTTACGAACCCTAACAAGCGGAGAATTACTCGCGCATGTTGGGAGAAAAAGAGATGGAAAGAAATTGCATAATTAAACTACGAAGAAATAATATAAGAAGAAGAAAGCTAGCTTTATTAATCAACAATATCAAATACACTTTGATTCCTTAAAAAATGATTACAAAAACCTAGTTTGCTTCTCGATCTCTTCCAAGGAGGTAGATGAACCGTTGATGACCAGTCTGGATGCGTGAGCCGTCTTGGACTTCGTGATCTCGTCGGCGTGATAACTTTTCCAAGAGGCTCTCGGTGCTCTTTTATAGTGCAAAGCCAGAATCTTCTTGTTGAAAACTTGGTAAAATTTATCATAGATTTATGCCAAGAAATCTCATGCTCTAACTCCCTGTAATTGCGGCGGATCCGCGGCCCAAGGGGGGTTTGGCCGTGGATCCGCGCTCAAAGGTGAGGATCTCTTGACAGAATTTTTTGGGCTTGCATCTTGTGACATGTAGCAAGCCTAGGCATCTTCAGAATTCAAAAATCTTTTCTCGGTTGCTTCCAGACTTGGTCTCCAAGTTTTACTTCTTAATTTGGCAAGTTTTCTTCAACAACTTAATTTGTTTGATAAATTCTGCATAACAACTTGGAAAATTCTGCACAATAATCTTAAATAATATTTAGTAGGCCTAGTTCTACTAGGATTTGGTCAATGAATTTATTTGCATACATTTTCCTACCAAATGCTAATTAAAATATATTAACACATGGAAAATGGTGTTTTTACACATAAACCCCCACATGTAAGATATATTATAATAGAGTCCTTTTTTAATATGAAAATGGTAGGAAAAATGTAATACAAATGTGCAGTTTTATCAACTGAACAGATCCCATCTTCTGATATGACATGACCTAAGAATTTCACATCTTCGAGCCAGAATTCGCACTTAACTTAACGTACATCTTCTCTTGCCTCAATGTCTACAGTGCACGCCTCAAGTGCTCTTCATGCTTCTTCTTTCTCTTCGAATAAACTAGAATATCGTCAATAAACACCACCACGAGCCGATCCAAATATGGTGAAAATATTTGGTTAATGAGATAACTAAGTACACATAGTGCCCGTATCGAGTTCAAAACGTCGTCTTGCAAATATCCTACGACTTCACCCGAACTTGATGATAGACTGATCGCAAATCCAACTTTGAAAATACCCTTGTGCCACTGATTTGATCGAACAATTCGCCGATGAGAGGAATTGGGTATTTTTTTTCTTGATGGTCACTTGATTTAATTCTCGGTAATTGATGCACATTCGCCGCGTACCTTCTTTCTTGTTGACCAATAGAATTGGAGATGAATGGTTTAGCCTTCCTCTATTCTATTATGAATATTTAATGTGCTCAAAAATGGATTCTAACATTAAGATTGGATGATGGTATTTGTTTGATAGGTTATGTTGCTTTCCATGGTTGCTTGGTAACCTCTAGCACATACCCTACTTTCTCAATTAACCCTTAAGCAATGTTAAACTTAGAATCAAACTAGTGTTAAGGTAGCTAAGTGTTTAGACAGGGTATTTTGCTTGATATTGGCTGACACCCTTCACTAAACATATACACTATACTATCTCCCAACACTTAGCAAGTTTAATCCTAAATCTACATCTCATTTTGCAACTTGTTTATTTGTGATGTTGTATGGTTGTTAACCCATGTGTTTAGTTTTGATACATCATGCTCGAGCATACAAATGGTAAGTGAGAACATAACGGAACCATTTCATGCCTCGCGTTGCGAAATCGATGTCTTGATGGTTTATGCTTTGCAACCCGCCTTGATAAGCCACGTTTCATATCGGATCTAAGAAAAGGAAGGAACGCACATGATCAAAAGAGAGTCGAAGAATTCACCACGATTCAATCATTTGATCCAAAGCCACGGCCGCGTTTCTTTACCTTTTTCTTATACTTCATATTTTCTTAATTTCGTGACAACCAAACAAACTCAAAACATTCTTTTCTCTTTGAACTTGCGACAAAAACTTATAATCTTCAATTCCCTATGGATCGACCCGTATATTCCGGCTAGTTATGACGAGCCGTGCACTTACGGTTATAAATATTTTAAAACAATACGTAGTTCGTGTGTGCCGATTTCTAACTAAATCGTTGTTTTAAACATGAAGGCGTGCGCGGGTAAAGTCCCAACAAGTTTTTGGCGTCGTTGCCGGGAATACGGTAGTCATTAGGGGTTGTTATTTCAGGTTCATTTTGCATATATCAAACTAACATTAACACAAAATTTCAAAAACAAAAATTTGGATTTTATAACATTTTGTTCTCCATTGTTTCAATCTGCTATTATTATGAGACTCTGAAAAAATTAAAAGTTTGCAAATGAAACAATAATTGAACATGGAACACATGCCAAAAGTTGAAACCCTAATTTTGATTTTTGGCCACCAAAAAATTCTCCAAAACCGCCTAGGGCGGCCCTGCTATGTCATTTTGATCTCGTTTTGTTGCAGTGTGTCTCTTGTTCTGGTTTTGCACCGTTTTTGTATTTTTATTTTGCCAATTTTTTTGTTACAGCAGATTGGACTGAATATCGCTTTTTCTCGCTAAAAATTTCTGATATTTCCAACATTTCAGATTTTGACGGGATAGTAATCGGCAAATGTGCGGAGACAACTTGGACTTTAAAGAGCACGGAGAAATAGAAGTACAGTGCCAAAGATCCAGGTAGTTGAGCCCTAGCAGGAAAACATTCTAAAACTACCGGGATCGACTCAACGAGAGTTTCTTAACCCGAAACATTCGGTACTTATTTTTCTAAACTTCTTCTCTCTCAAATCCGACACATTCCACTATTCTATCTTTTGCAGGATTCTTTGCAAACTTCGCCGCAGAACAAAAAGAACTAACCCGTATTTGTTGCAGCGCCTAAGCCTAAAATGAAAAAGATGTGCTTGATTGGTTGATAGATTAAATTTTGTTATTGATTGCACATTTGCATCTTAATACGGAGTTTAAGGGCAAGTGAACCCTAAAAAATACAGCAAGAGAATTCATCACCCTTTCCGTGGCCCACAAATTACAAAACTGCATCCTGCGTACTTACAGTAATTTTAAAAGTAACTAGAACTCAGCTTTTAAGGACTTGTGCTCATTAGGGAAAGTTAATTTTGTTTAGAACACCGTTTAATGTTATATTGTACAAGGGGTGTCTAGGAAAGTGTGAAAGGCGCAACCACCAAAAGAGAAAGGGGTACTCCAAATTAAGGAATTTCACGAAAGCTTTTGAAAACCTCCCCTTATCTCTAAACTTACCTGGGTTCTTTATCAGTATATCTTGAGCCCATTTCTCGATACAATTTTACTTCAAAAATCAAGTTCTTGAGCAGGTCTAGTTGACTTAGCAAAACATAAACTGCTAAGAGTATGATATACTTTTCGTTTGTGGTTTTTATGAATTCTTGTTGATATGGATGACTCACATTTTAATCTGACTCTTTATGATCAATATTCTTTTATTAATACACATTCCCAATTCTTTTGTTCCAATTGTCAAGATTCTTCCCACATTCTCGATAACTGTCCTTTCTTAGGGTTTAACCAACCATGCCAAAATTCTGATATTGGTCCACACCCTAACACTCTTGATTCTAATCTCACTTCAAATTTAGAGCAATTGATTGAGAACTTAAAGAAAGTGGTTGATCATATGTCTGTTTACGCATTGCCACCATCACAATCCTCCTTTCCTGAAACAACTATCACATCTATAGGATTTGATAGTGAGATGGATGCTAGGCTGACCACATTAAAGAAAGCATTAGAAGTGGTGATTGCAGATGAGAATCAAACAGTTTCGACGTTAGCCATATTCATACAGCAATCTGATCAATTATTTCACGCTCAATCGCCTTGGCTAGAATCGATGAACAAATGAAAATATTAGCTGTACAGATTCTAGGGAGTGAACACAGTCAAACTGAAACCAATAATGGAGAAGTCCATCAACTAGGAAGTCAGCTGAGTGAGATACATGATCAAAACAATTTTTATGATTTAATAACCAATATTGAAGATGCAATGATTGATTTGACTGGGTGTTATAAGGACAAGCAAGAAAATCCTCAGAGTCGGTCTACACCGACTTATTATAGCAAGAAATTTTTTGAGAAGACTAGTGAATTTGACGGGTATGGTTTTGATATCGTTCGAGGAAATTAAGGATAAGGAACCCACGACTCTAGTTTTACCAATTGATGAAGTTTTGATGAATCTCTACAGTAGGGACCTATATTTCTGGATGACATAGACCTACCCATATGTCAATGTGATGAGGGAGAACTTGAATTGGAGGAAGAAAGCTGTAATGATATTCATAAGAATACAATTGTAGAAGAGTATAGGAGAAAGTTAATTTTGACAAATATTCTTTCATGCTGAGTTTTGAGGAGATTTATGTGGATGAACTTGCTTTTCTTGATGAGTTTGAGTCACGATTAATTTTGGAACATCCTAAAGACCTCAATTTTGATGAACTTTTTGAGGATGAACAACTTGACTATGAAACTCAACAAATAATTCTTGTAAACAAAATTCATCAGAGCAATACTCATTTGACTCCTTCAAAATTTTATCTACTTCGTCAACGTTTTCTGATCCCTACATTCATGCACCCATACTGATTGATGTGAAAAGTTATGTCTTTATGTGTTCCAAATACCGCAATCAATAACGGTGTCACAATAACTAGCCGATAGTGAGTACGGATCATCCATAGGGAAATGGTGAATTACGTATCTTGTTTTAGACGAGTTAATAAAGAAAGGTAGGAATTTTATAGTTTTATACTAAGAAAATTTGAAAATTTTATAAGAGAAGGGTTTGTAGGGTTTATAGGATTGAGTGGATAATGGATGGATTTTTAAAAATAATTCTTTTTATCTTTTAATTATTTAATACTAGAGAAATAGCGATGAATGTGGATTAGGGTTTCTCTCTACTGACCCTTGTCCTTCCATTGATCCCTATTTATTATAATACCTGCACAATATCTCAAATCAAATTATTAGTATCATTTGTTTTATTTGAGATACTATTCCAACCACTTGAATGATATAATATCTTAATAATATTGGTTAAGAATATTTGATATGATATAATATGTGTTCTCCGTCAAAAGACCGGACCGAGACGTTAGGATGTTTGGCCTAAATTTGGGGGCAGATACTATTTGGACTTATCCATCCACCTCTCCGAAAATACCAAGTTTATTTATGGTACCGTGTATCGGAGGTTTAGATAGAGGCGACCATTGTAGCGTGACTTTATCAGATTCCCCCTCATTTGTGAGGGGATTTTGATTGTGGGGACGCTCTTCCCTGCAGGCGCAAGCCCCTGCAATTAATTACATTACCGCATTGCGATAACCATTTTCTCCTACTCCAGAAGTTCACTTCGTGTCGCGTGTATTTTTGTTTGTTTTGGTTTCCCGTGGATTGTATATGGAAACTAGTTTATGTCGTCGCCCGTAGGGCGCAGATTAGTCCAAATCAGTACACTTTAGATTTGGGTTTGTTTTATTTAAGGACCATTAATCTAGTTTGAGATTAAGATCAACTTAAATATATGAGGATTTGGGCTCAATTTATTTTAACTAAGCATGCGTTAGTCCAATTCGAGACTAAGATCAATTTAGCAAAATTTTAAAGATCGTTTTTATTTAAGATCCAACAACAGAGCATTTGGGCTCAGCTGTGAGAAAACTTTACTTAGCCAATTTAGGCTTAGTCTACTCAGTCTTTTTTTTTTCAAAAGTGCTAAGCACTTGTTTGGGCTCTGCATGCTCAGCCTCCTTTTTTGTGCAAAAGTACTAAGCACTTGTTTGAATCTCTGGCACTCACATGAGTGCCATGTGAAGCCTTCAGTTATGGGCGCTGCCCAATCAGTGCTAAGCACTCAGTTATTTTGACTGAATTTATATATACATATATAATGCCAATCACTTTTTTTTATATGTCATCCACGTGAGGAGCACGTGCGATGCTGGGCGTTGTCCAATCAGTGCTAAGCACTCAACCGTTTTGGCTGTATATGAAGTGCTAAACACTTTTGTATGGCGTCCACGTGCGGCGCTGCCCAATCAGTGCTAAGCACTCAGCTGTTTTGGCCATATATGAAGTGCTAAGCACTTTTGTATGGCGTCCACGTGAGGAGCACGTGCGGCGCTGGCGTTGCCCAATCAGTGCTAAGCACTCAGCCGTTTCAGCTATATATGAAGTGCTAAGCACTTTTATTCAGCGCTCAAGTGTATTTCATGTGAGGTGTTGGCCTTCTACTTTAGAAGCCCGCGTGTCTTGCACGTGAGGCGCTGGGCGCTGTTGGGAGGGTGCCCACGTGGGAAGCACGTGAGGCGCTAAGTTTTTTTCTTTTTCAAAGATTGAATCTCTATTAATGACATTTTGACCATTAATGATCACCAAGATCTTTGTTTTGAAGATATGAGACCAGGTCTTTTATAAGAACTAAGTTTCTTTTATAAGAACTAAGTTTCATTTTAGAGTTAAACCTTATTTTCTGAGCAATTAAATTTCCATAGGATAGATTCTTTTCCTTTTTTTCTTTCTTTCTAACCTAGTTCTTTTTTGAATCTTTGATTCTTAAGAACAAGATCTTCCACATGAGAATTAAATTTTTAACTTGTGGGAGACTTGTCTTGTGGATCTCAAATCCAGAGAAAGAACTAAGTTCTTTAGAAGGGTTAAACCCTTGGATATGCTATGATAGGTAAAGGAGATATTTTGATCTCTGTGGTTTCTTTATCTAGGGTTTGAGAAGAAAAAATATTTTCTTCTCTATTGAGAATTAAATTCTCTGTTGTTTTTTAGAGCCTTCCGTATTTTCTTTTGCAGAAGCTTAGGGGGGTTCCCTCTATCGGAGACTTGAAGTCTCGGGTCTTTTATAAATTGGACGTAAATTGTTAATTAGTTTTGAGAAAATCTCTTATTGAGATATTCTAATTGATTTAATTGGTCTCAAAATTTGTTTAGGGAATTTTACCCACCATTGGATTTTTGATCCAAGGATTTCTGTTTTACAGAATATGTCTTATTGTTTTTAACAAGATTAGGGAAATATTTTCCTCATATAAAAAATTTTATTCTGTGAAACGGTGATTTTTAATCATCATTGAATTTTTAATCTAAGGGCTCTCGGTTATACAGAGCACATCTTTTGTTTGTTTAGAAAGATATAGAAAAATATTTTCCCATCTCATTTGATCTTTGATCCAATAATTTTTTGTTCATTTAGGTAGCTTAGGGGAATATTTTCTCTTAATAGAATTTTATTCTATTATTTGATGATTTATCATCGCCATTGGATTTTTGATCCAACGGCTCTATTTAATAGAGAGTATCCGAATTTTTAGGGAAATATCCCCCTACAGAATTTAATTATACTGATTTTACTTGAGCGCCGGCGCTCATGTGTCATGCACGTGGACGCTGTTTAAGAGTTTAATTCTAGGCGCTCCTATGCTTTGCATATTGGTGCCCATGTAAGCTTTACGTGCGGCGCCACCATAGAATTTAATCCTAAGGTGCTAGCGTTGGCGCCCTTGTGGGGGGAACGTTAGACGCTGCTTCATTAAATTTAACAGAGCTTAGTTCTTTTATTATGTTTAAATATTAAGGGAACAAATACCCCCCACTGTTGTTCTCATGTGGTATACACGTGAGTGCAACGGTATCACTTTTACCACCGTTTGATCTTCTAGGGGGTCGAACTGTCCCTTCACATCCTATAAATAGGGCCTTTGGCCCTTGAGATAACTGCCATCTCTTCATCTTCTTTCTTGAACCTTCCTTTCTTTGGAGAATTTAATTCTCATTTCCCAGAGCTTAAATCTCTGTCTCCCAGAACTCTTTTGAACAGAGTATACTCTGCCAGATTTCTTGGTAAGAACTACGAACAGAGCTTAGCTCTTAACTCCTTTTGAGCATATATATTTTCTTAGTTTTGGATTTTAAGTCCATTATCAGTTTTGACATAGCTTGGCTCTTTTTTTTGTGAATCGATCTCTTGGAGATCTAAAAAACCTTTCTTTTTATAGATCATGGATCTTAATGTTCTTATCCAAGACTTGAGAATGTTTAATTCTCTTATTTAGGGTTTTATCTTACTGTCAATCTTGACACTTGTTCTGGAATTTGATTCCGTCAATTAACCCATGAATTCTTTTAGCATGGGGATTGTTCTGGGATTTGATCCCATTGTTTAGGGGAATTTAATTCCATTTTTTTACAGGGGTTGGCTCTGATTTAGATCTTAAGAACTTTGGGAATTTTATTCCCTTTACCATTCTTGTATGTTTTATTATTATTATTTTAATTTTTGGGGTTTTAATCCCTTCTTTTTTTTCTTCATAGATTTTAATCTGTTGTTTATTTTAAAGAGCCCGCCTTTTGGGGAATATTGGGAGTTTTTAACTCCACTGTTTAATGGGCACTATTTATTTAATGAGAATCCTTTAAAATTCTCACAATAGGCACATGTTTCATCATTGATGAACCATCACCATGATTTTGTAGGGCCTACTGTAGTGATTTTAATATGCTAATCGCAAACTCTCCACTGGTCTTTTTTTTAGCATCATCATCATCATTATTGATGTATAAATTTCTTTTGAAGTATGAATGACAAAGTCTCCCTTTTTCTTACGCCAACGCTCGCATGTGCTTCATGTGAGGTGTTTTTATATAAAAGAACTAGCATCAGCGCTACACGTGAGGCGCTACTATAGGACTTAACCCTGAAAAAACTAGCACCGGCACTCACGTGTTATGCACATGAGGCGCTGCTATAGGACTGAACCATGAAAGAAAACTAGCGTCGGCACTCACGTGTCATGCACGTGAGGCACTTCTACGGGATACGAAGGAATCGTTTCGCCTTCTTACTCCGCTTTTCATGAGTCAACTCTTTCTTTTCCTATACCCTTTTTGTCAGGACCTGGAAATAGTTGCACCATGCACAACATTTTCTGTGCCTGGACTTAAATGCTTCTCTTTATAATCTGAAGCGATGTTTTTCCTTCTTCTTCACAAGGTGAGAATCATTTTTAACAGACCAAAGGTCATGGCTGGCAATCTTCCACATTCTCGTCCGGAACCATGGGAGGTGCCTATCGAGCGAATTGTTCCTTGTTTTGCTGCACTCATGGTGAATCCCGTTCTCACGGATGACAAATGCGACACGGTGATGTACAAGCTCTTGACTCATAGAGGGTCTCCTCTTCCTATCGGCTCCATTTGGCTCCGGATGATCTTCCTGTCCGTGCTTGCTGACATTCCTTCTCATCCTGCGGAGATGACTCTGGTGATACTCGACGCAACGGAGGACAAGATCGAGTGCTTTCAGGAGGCAGATTTAATTACCCGGCCTCTGAGGGATCGCTCTGTTCAGTTGCTGAGCCAGATATGGGCTCAGCTGGCCATCATGTCTGCCTTTGCTGATGGGCACGGCGCTAACCGATGGGGAGCGACTCCTTACGAAGATCACCGCTTCGACATGATAGAGAAGGATGAGAGGGCTTAGAAAACTTTATTCATAGTTTTGTAAACCATTATACTTTTGATCCCGTGTTTGGTTAACTTTTTCCCGTGGAATAAGATGTTTATTTAAATATGTTTCTTTATTGTTGACCGCTGGATGTTTCACCCCCAGCACATATTCATGTGGGCATCTTGCCTCTGCACATATACTTTGCACTTCACCCTTAGGAGTTTCTGCTGCGTACGAATGCCAATGATGCGCGCATACGTGGCGCACACACACGCACACATAAATGAGCATGCTACTTCTCATTCAAATATGCATCTAGATATAGGTGAACACTGGACCGATGTGAACAAATGCTTCCCCCTACTACCTTGCTCTTGGAGGTATACCCGTGAGTAAAGTAGGGTAAAATAATGCATATCATATGGTTAGTTTCAGGTTGGCGTATCGTATATAACTTTTAGAATTTTGACCTTTCTGTTTCTTGATATCTTGATCTGGCGCGAAGTATTTTATGCACTCATTTCAAAGTTTGTAGTTTATTCACTCGTTTCGGAGTCTCTGGTTTACTCACTCGTTTCGGAGTTTGTAGTTTATTCACTCGCTTCAGAGTCTCTAATTTATGTACTCATTTCGGAGTTTGTAGTTTGTTCACTTGTTTTGGAGTCTCTAATTTATTCACTCATTTCGGAGTGTTTTTAGTTTACCTCCCTTAGGTTTACAGGAAAACTTTTCCTAACGTTGTATATAGATAACCCTCATTCTTTTCGACAGAGGTCCGTTAGGTTTGTGGTACTAGGGTTTTGGTCTGTGGTACCATCGCGTTGGCTGATGTATTCCTCGATATGCAGTCTTTAAGCTGTTGTTCGAGTAGCCCTACAACTATCGTATCTCTGATCCCTTCGGCGGCTGGACAAGACGTTTTCAAATAATCTCCTTAGGTTATATTACCGTTAGAAGAGCAAGGGTTAGAAATTTTCCATAACACTTTTTACTTGAGGTTAGGCTCAATTTAAAGCCCCGATAAGTCATAATCGCACCCTTCTGGGATGGGATGATCTCCAATGGCCTTTTGGGCTTTATATGAGTTGCCGTCAAGACCCAAAGCTAGGAACATACCGTCACTTCGTTTTTTTCTTTGACGATATTACGCCGATTCTTTTGCTGAAATAGGGTAGACATCTATAAGACCTCTATGCTGTATATATTACAATTGAAGTCCGGAGCTAGAAATATGCCATTGCTCCAATTTCATTTGATAGCTGCGTCCGTATCTTGCTGGCATGAGAAGGAACGCCTGGATAGTGTTTAGGTTGTATATGTACCATCAAGACTCAGAGTAAGGATTTTTCCATGGCTCAATTTTTGTTTTGACTCTTGGGTCTTTTGTTGACGTTGCGTATGCATCCTACTGGAATGAGAAGAACGTCGGGGTGATCTCTAGGCTTTAGATGTTTCCATTAAGAACTGAAGCTAGGATTTTGCCGTCACTTCATTTTTATTTGATTGTCGTGTCTACCCCTGCTGGAAAGAGGGGGGACACAGGAATGGTCTCGAGGTTGTATATGTACCGTCAAGACTCGGAGGTAAGATTTTTCCATTACTCCATTTTTATTCGACCCTTGGGTCCTTTTGGACGTCCCTTCTGCATCCTGCTAGAATGAGAAGAACTTTGAGATGGTCTCTATGTCGTATATGAACCGTCAAGACTTGGAGCTTCTTTTGACGAAGCATAATGAGAAAATATGGTTCTCTTTCTTTCGTTTGTGCCCATGGATCGTATACAAGAGTGAATATGGACGTACTTGCAGGGCAGAAAAGTTTTTTTTCACGATGCTATCTTTTCAGCTTTTATGTCACGAAAGTCACGACTACCGAATCATTTCGGCTTTTTATCCACGGTGCCCAATCATTTCGGCTATATATTTTTTATTTTTACTCACTGCTTTTTATTACGAGTTGCCCAAATATTTCGGCTTTTTTTTACTCGCTGCTTTTTTACAGCGAGTTAGGAACTTGAGATCTAATACCAATCTTGGCATCTGTATCGCTGCAACTGGAATATTGCTAGGAGCGAATCATCATTTGTCGTGAGAGGACTTGGAGTTTGACACCTGTTTAGGCATCAGTATCGCTACAACTGGAATGTTGCCAGGAGCGAATCATCATTTGCCTTCGTTGATTTGAACAAAGAGGACTTAGTAGACAAGGTAAGGATCTTGTTGACTAAGGCTTTTGACTTCATGAGCCGTAAAGGTCTCATAAAGGTATTTATCCCTATGAATCGTGAAGATCTCGTAGGTGTGTTTCCCCTTAGGAATTGTAGGGATTCCTAAGTGTGTTTTCCCTTGTAACTCGTAAGGATTTTAAAAGAGTGTTTTCTCTTTATAGGTCAAGAGGAATTACAAGTGTGGCTCACCATATGGGGTCATTTCTCTTCATTGATGGAACTTGGTGGGGGATATATTTATTTATGCCCGTGGATTGTATACAAGGGTCAATATAGGACTGCCTGTAGGGCAATATTAGGGGAATATGACGGCTTAAGAACGGATTTAGATCTCTGTATTTTAAGACTTTTGAATCCTATGAGTCGTGAGGGTCTCATATGGGGGAAATTCTCCTTGCGAGTCGTGAGGATCTCGCAAGTGTAATTTCTCCTTAGGAATCATAGTGATTCCTAAGTGTGTTGCTCCTTTATGAGTCGTAAGGATCTCACGCAGGTATTTTCTCCTCACAAGGTCGAGAGGACCTTGCAAGTGCACATGAATTTTTTATTTTACGAGTTTGCGTCCTTTTCGGGTTTTCACAACTCGCCGGCAGTCCTGCTGTTTTTACTCACGGCGCCCTTTCGGGTTTTCAACCTTTCCCATTTTGCTTGTGGACATACCATTTTTTTAACGAGATTGTGCCATCTCGGGTTCTCACAAACTCACTGGTAGTCCTGCTGTATTTACTCACGGTGCCCTTTCGAGTTTTCATCCGTGCCCATTTCGCTTGTGGACATCTCCTTTTTTTAACTCTCGAAAATAGTTTCATCACAGGTGACTCATCTGCCTACCGGTGGGACTTGGGATGGCTTTATTGCTGGAGTAGCTATGTAGCCAGTAGGACTTGAGTTGCAACATTTGCCGCTAGGATTTCGATTGCAATATAGATCTTAAGGGAGCATATCGCCGTATTTGGGGCGATGCGTTAGTTTAGAGACATTCCGGTCCATTATTGCTATGTTTGAGGTGAATTTTTAGTTTAAGAACTTTTCGGTCCAACATTCCCATTTCGGGGACGAATATTAGTTTAAGGAGATTTCGGTCCAACATTCCCGTTTTTGGGACGAATATTAGTTTAAGGACGTTTCGGTCCATTATTAGTTTAGGGACGTCTCGGTCCGTTATCGCCATGTTTGAAGTAAAGTTTTAGTTTAAGGACTTTTTGGTTCAGCATTCCCATTTTGGGGACGAACGCTAGTTTAAGAACGTTTCGGTCCATTATTAGTTTAGGGACGTCTCGATCCATTGTTAATTTAGGGACATCTCGGTTCGTTGTCACCGTTTTTGAAGCGACGGAGCTTTTTGGATACTACTCTCAAGCGTAGTATTTTTTGAAGAATCAGCCATTTATTGGCCGGAAGGGTCTTTCGCCATGCATATCCATGAGTAGGTAGGCTCCACCTTAATAGACTTTGTCTTTGATGTATGGGCCTTCATAGTTTGGCTCGAACTTCCCCCATTTTGCACGATTGGGGGTCATTGGTCTTTTGACGACTAGTATGAGTTCGTCTTGGCAGAATGTTCTTGGCCTGGTCAATATTTCGTATGACCGTGTCATCCTTTCCTAATAAGCCTCCAGGTTTTGTTGTGCTATAAGGCGAGTTTCATTGAGGGCATTGAGCTCCTCGAGCCTAAGAGAGAGGAGTTCTATTTCCAACGGGAGCACTGCTTCTGTGCCGAACACCAACGTGTATAGTGTTCGTGGCCATCTTGAATGTTGTTCGGTATGCCCAGAGAGCTTCATGCCAGTCTTTTTTGTTTCTGAACACTATTTTCTTTATAATCTTTATCAAGGTATTGTTGAAAGCTTCAGCTAGACCATTAGCCCAAGGGTTATAGACTGAAGAGCATCTCCAGTCTATTTTAAGTTGCTGTGCGAAGCGGTTTATTTTATGGCTTCTATAAGATGGCCTATTATCCGAGATTATCCATCGCAGAGTTCCGAACCGATAGATGACATAGGTTCTGAAGAAATAGAGGATATTCTCCATCTTCACCTCCTTTAGCGGTACTACTTCTGCTCACTTAGAGAAGTAGTCGGTCATTGCCAGTATGAACCGATGTCCTTTGGAGGACGCTGGTTCAATAGGGCCAATTATATCGGTTCCCCATATTTCGAACGGCCAGCTAGCCACTGTTGGGTATAGCGGATTTGGATGTTGGTGGATGAAGTCCCCATGAATTTGGCACGAGTGACACTGCTTTGCATATTCGAGGCAGTCCTGAATCATTGTGGGCCAATAGTAACCAATTCTTTTTATCTTCAGCTTCATATTTGGCCCGGCTTGATGAGAACCGCAGAGTCCATCGTGAATTTCTTAAACGACTTTCTTTGCTTCCTCCGGCCCCAGGCATCTTAGCAATAGACAGTCGAACGATCTCTTATACAGAGTATCATTGATGAAGGTGAAAGACAAAGCTCGTTTCATGAGCTGATGTCTAGAAGACGCATTTTCGGGCGTTCGTTGGGATTTGAAGTAGTCTATGATGACTTCCCTCCAATCCTTAACCTTTTCTTCGTCCTCTATTTAAAGGGCTACGTGTTCAGTCATTTCTTTTCCTTCGGATAGCTCTATCAAGTCATCCAAAGATATATTTGTTAGCACGAGAATCCTGCGGCTTTGCACAATGATCCTTGCGTCATCGAGGTCTTCATCGGCCAGTTCCGTAGCCAATTTGGCTAATGCATCTGCCTTGTTGTTTTCCATACGTGGTATACTTTCCAGGATGTAGGAAGGGATTTGCGTCAACAATTGCTGCACTCTTTCGCCATACTTTATCAGCTCCGGCTTGCATGTCTGATAGTTGCCATTTACTTGGCTAACGATCAGTTGGGAGTCCCATATATGAGGAGGTCTTTGATTCCCATGTCGATAGTGATCTCTAGACCTGTTATCAAAACTTCGTATTCAGCCTCATTATTAGTCCTTGGCTCTGTTAAGAAGAGGGCATAACGCAATATTACTCCTTGCGGAGTCACAAAGATAAGGCCAACCCCGTCTTTTATTATGGGGGTGTTTTGCTTTCGCTGCTTCATGGAAGAAGCTCCATCGAAGTAGAGTTCTCACTAGGAATCATTTTCTTCTTTCTCTTCTTTGATTGTGCCGAACGCATGTTCGTTTGGCAATTCGCAATTTAATGGGGAGTCGGCTGGTATCGGATGCTCCGTAATAAAGTCAGCTATGACCTGACCTTTTACTGCTTTAAGGGGACGATACGTCACTGAGAACTCCATCAGGAGGAGGACCCATTTGGCAAACCTTCCTGTTAGTATGGACTTTGACATTAGATATTTGAGAGAATCCACCTTTGATATAAGATGGACCTCGTATGCCAAGGAGTAATGTCTGAGCTTCGTTATTACGAAGATCAGTGCCAGGCAATGCTTTTCAATGGGGAATAGTTGTTTTCTGCCCCCAGGAGAACTCGACTCAAATAGTATAGAGCTCTCTCATTTCTTTAATCTTTTTCTTGTGCCCATAATGTGCCTAGAGAACCCTCAAGGGCCGATGTATATAGGATAAGGGTTTTCTCTTAACCGGAGAGGTCAATACCGGCGGATTTTGCACGTATTGCTTGATTTCGTCAAGTGCATTTTGGTACTTTTGATCCCAGACGAACGGGGTACCCTTCTTTATCAAATGACTGTAGGGACGATATTTTCCGGAAAGTTTGGCTATGAACCGCCGGATATACATGAGCTTCTCTTGGAGAGACCGCAGCTGTTTGAAAGTTCTTGGCATGGCCATTTCCATAATCGCCTTGATCTTTAAGGGGTCGATTTCGATACCTTGGTGACGTATGATGAATCCTAGGAATTTGCCTAAAGAAACTCCAAACGCGCATTTTAGAGGGTTCATCTTCAGATTATACTTCCGAAAATGTTGGAATACTATTTTTAGATGTTCCCAATATTCCTTTTGAGATTTGCTCTTCACCAAAAGGTCGTCGATGTAACATTCGACGATCTCGTGTATAAAGTCATCGAAGATCTTTGTCATAGCTCTCTGGTAGGTAGCGCCGGTGTTCTTCAAACCGAAAGGCATCACCTTATAACAGAATTACCTAGTGGGGTCCGGAAGGCGGTATGCTTTTGGTCTTCTGGATACATATTTATTTGGTTGTATCCTGAAGATTCATCCATGAAGGAGAAGTCCTCATGGGTAGATGTGTTATCGATCATCAGCTCAGTA
Source organism: Agapanthus africanus (assembly GCA_030015575.1). NCBI lineage: Eukaryota > Viridiplantae > Streptophyta > Magnoliopsida > Asparagales > Amaryllidaceae > Agapanthus > Agapanthus africanus. The sequence continues at coordinate 464,103,312 of JASDDO010000001.1, forward strand.
ACAGGTACTTGGAAATCATTCTTTGTGCAAGCTTTGTTAAGGTCCCGAAAGTCCACGCAGATGCGCACCGTCCCATTTTTCTTCATCACTGGAACGATGTTGGAGATCCAATCAAGATATTGAACTTCTTGGATGAAGCCGGAGTCGATTAGTTTCTTGACTTCTGCGTTGATGCTCATCTTAAGTTTGAGTCGCATCCTTCTTGGTGCCTATTTGATTGGCTTTATACCCGGCTATATAGCCAGTTTATGTACTGCCACCTTTGGATCAAGACCCGGCATTTCAGAGCAGTTCCAGGCGAAGCAATCTTTATACTGCATGAGCATGTCTTTTAACGTGGCCACCTATTTTTTAGATAGCAGTTCACTGACGAACATTGGTCTTGGATCATTTTCTGTCCCTAAGTCAATTTTTTTTAGGTTGTCCGCCATGGTATGTGTCCCATCTTCTAGCTCTTTTGGTGCTGGTGGAAACTATGAGATCACCCCTTCCTCATCTTCATTTGCAAAGTACATGTGGAGGTCATCCATAGTCTCGTGCCCTCTCTCTTTTGAGACTGTTATCATATGGCAGGTGCTAGTTCGCTTCCATTCTTGATATTTAGCTGTCCTATACTCACGGTATGGATCCTTTTTGGCTCATGTTTTTGCGGCGGGATTACTCTCTACCTGTCGGATAAAGCGAACCTGCCTTATTGATACTGGTCTTCTACCCAGTCTTTAAAGGTGAAGCATTTTTTAAGGGGATGACCTATTACTCGGTGATAGGAGCAATAATCCGGATGAAGGACCTCATTTATTTGTTCGGGGTGCCGAGACTCTTGAAGTGTCATCATTTGGTGCTTTATGACAAGGTTGAATATTTTCCTTGTCCTGTCTTGAGGGAAAGAGTATTCCCGACCCATCTTTTTTTTTATAAAGGATGAGCTCCAATCGATCTTTTCTCGATTGAACGACGTCTTGGATCCGCTTTTTGTCTTCAAACGTTGTTTGCGTTCTTGGCCCTATTTTTGCCTCCATTTCAGGATTTTCACCTTTCGTGAGAACATATATCGGGCCGGGGGTGAAGAGCATTACGGTCTATTTTCTCCGCAGATTGCTGACTGAAACGATGCGTCCTGGCCTTTTCATAAATGGCCATTTCGCGGCTATGGTTGTCTCGGCTTGTTTGTCAAGATTCTTTTATTAGCCTGTCAATTTATTCTTCTAGCGACGGACTTAACGTTTTTAGAGCGGGATCGCGCTCCGATTTGATGTCATGGCTATGTTAGTAATATGTATGCCCTAGAGGCCATTACTGTACATACGATGTATATTGTAGTGGATGCTTGGACATATATAGGAGGACTTTCTTGCTCGACATGATAGTATGCTATCTGGTTGCTCTTTATCTTAACATGTGCACTGATTGTCTCTATAATACATGTTGATAAAGCCCTTAGGATGAGTACTTGACTACCAGGACTATGATGCAGATCATACTAGTGGGGACAGAGTAGTCGTTAAGTACATCCTTCAAATGTTCCTAGTCGAAGGTGTATCGAGACAGGGCATCGATATACCAGAGTAGACTAGCCTATACGCTTCTCAACCTATATGATGGGCGATAGATGATCCCATATCCATTGGTATTTGACATCAGAGAAGGTATACGGGTGCTCAGTGGAGACTGAGTATACTGGACGGACTCGCCGAGAACTCCTAGATGGTATTGTACCTATCGTCGGATAGCAGTTCTCTGGTGACACTGGTACAGGTTAGTCTGTAGACCCGAGATCGTCATAGAGTCTTGTGTGATTCCCACTGTGCTTTGATTTCTATCTTACCACGTTCAAGAGAACGTGCAAAACGGTGGCTTTTGGGTACAGTCCCGAGTCACATGGAGGCAATGAGCGATAGGAGGGGTTTCATCTCTCCCGGTATAGGGAGTTAATGTTGCACTATGCTCGATTGGCCATAACATGAAATCCCTGGCCAGGGTTGTTGAGATCTACTGGTAAGTGTTATCAGTAATTTCTCGAACCGTTGTGGACCTTGCATCGGCATGACTTATCAGGCTATTGGGGTCTGACGTTATACCACCCCCAGGCTGTGATATGTGACATATCAGACGAAGAGACCGGACTGTACGGTAGTGTTACTGATTGGATTCGCAGGAGTACAAGCAGGCTTGCTTGTTGATCTTCTGATCGCTCAATACCCGCGTGGCCGTTACGTTTAGCAGACCGCTTGCGGCTTGTGGGTGTTTGATATGATCATCACCTACTGCCGACGTATTGACGAGTCTTTAGAGTCCTACACAGAGATTTCCTGGCTCAAGCGAAACGGAGTAGGAGCACATATGTGATATGTGCGGGACCGATGTTGATACGATATGAGATACCGTATTCTATTCTTGCGATATGTGATATCGGTCGGTTATATATGATATAGCCGGGTTATCGGATCAAGTGTTGATTCGATAAGTTGATTCATATAGTATTAGTCCGTTGTATATGATATAGCCGGATTATTAAATCAAGAGTTGATTTGATAATTTAATATATAATTATATATTTGATATATTATATTACATTAACTAATATTAAGCTCATTTATGATTTCTTTTCTCACTAGATGTGCACATTGTATATATGTGATCTGTATATTTGTGTACATGTATTGTGTGATGATACATACAAGATGGGTGTATGAGATTAGTACCACACTAAGGTTAAGTTAGGGTTTCTATTTATGTTAATCTAATTCAAAAGAGATTGAGTTTGTCGTGGTAAAGCTTGGATAAAAGCTTTTGGATAAGCTTTGATAAAGTCAACTCTTTTGTCTAGTTAAAGATATTTATCAAACCCGACCCTTAACCATAGTGTGTGGTTTATTCTCTACATGAGTTAAGCATGATGGATTTAACTCACCCATGGTTGCAATAATTCATTTGGATGAATAATTGATGAGATATTTTCTTCATCTTCTTCTTTGTCAGCAAAAGCTTCTAGCTTCAATGGAGTTTCGAGAAAAAGTGTAAGAAAATGAAATCTAAAGTGAGCACACTTCCTACTTCATCATCCTCTACTACTTGCCATTTAGTAGAGTGTGTTTGATTCACTAATTATATGATTAGTGAAGAAATAGCTTGGGTTAGTGTCTCCTCGACGTAGATCATCTTCGGCCTCGAAGACATCGAAGCAAGCACGTTCGTTTCTTCAAGGGATCCTCTCTAGAGTCCGGAGTTTGCAATCGCAGCGAAGGGGACTACTACATGGAGCTATTTGATATGAAGGACCGGTCTACAAAGGTTGTATTCCTTGCTCACTAAAACCTGCAAAGTGTTTGCATATGTTTTCCGTATTATTTCTAGTTAACGATTCATAGTTAGGGTTATCTAGAACGGCAATTTTTTGAATTTGGCATGGACGATGCCTCCCGAAACCTTGCTGCCGTGCTAGGCTATCCTTCAGTGGTATCAAAGCGATGCTAGAAATTTATACGGATTTTGTTAGAATTACGAAACCGAAATACTCCGAAACTTGCATCACCAAAACCTGCTTGCTGTCGATTTTAAAATGTTGTCAAAAAATTTTTTAACAAGTGCAAAATCATATTTGAGTAAATATATAAACATAGAAGATAATTGAGACCCTGTGCTCGGATTTTAGCCGACCACATGGGGGGAAAATCCGAGGAGGCCGGCCCCAAGAAGGAATTTTGGTCTCAATTTTTTTCTTGTTCTGTGCTCTGGGTTTTGGTGTTTCGGGTGTTGTTTGTTTTTGCTAATTTTGCATGTGATATAATCTTGCACTATAAACAATTCGAAGTATTTCGTATTCGTAGTTTTAACAATGTTTTAGGTTATTCACATAGTGTCTAGGCAAAGTTGAAAAGTTCGATCGAATGTCGAAACCCATTTTTCCAAGTTTAACGTATTCGGAAAAACATGCAAGTGATTCTGTGGACCCTCTAGAAGAACGTAAACCTTAACTTGATTATGTGACCGTCAAAACCGCCACTTGAACACTAGGGTTTGTGGTAGTATAGCGTTGTCACATGTGAGGCGTTGGTTTGACCCTTCTACGGCTAGTTCATAGGTACTGTGGCATCTTCTGGGTATTATTAAAATTGTGCTCAAGTGTTGAACTGTCGGGAAATTGTGGGACTTTGATGAATCGATCGAAAAGTATAACATTCGTCCGGGTATCATGTGATAGGATACAATATTTGGAATCCACAAGTAGTTATGAGATAACTAGTTTGAATGTTATAAATCTAGCAGTTCGGTCTCATTTGATCAGTTGCCACGGGATTTTTATGAGATCAAAAGTTCGTCGCAATCACGTAGCGTACGCGGATACTCGCCGAGTAAACTTAATAGATAGCCATGCCCCATAGCCCCGACCAAGTGACCGTAGGAGAACCCCGTCGCCAAAAGCATCCGTTCGGGTGCTCGCGGCAGCGGTGTTCCGCCTTAGTGCACTTCGTCCACAGCATCGAGGGGTGCGGCCGTCTACTATAGTTTCCGACGAGCATTCGATCAGGATGTCGGGAATCTTGTTGAATTGCCCGACTTTATTGAAAAGTGTTTTCGGTATCGAGACTAAAATGCGGGGTTTATAATTGTTAGGCATGTGATGTTTAAGGAATTCATTTGGTTAGGCATGTGATGTCTAAGGTAGTTGCGGATTCCAAATGTTATAATTTTTCACTTTCTTTTCTACTACCGTAAGTGTAATATGTGGTGTATCGCCAGTTTTGGTGCTATATGTCAACGACAATTGGGATACGCTTATTTACTTACGTTGATGACATGTGATGTTATGTGTTGCTGTGATATGTTATATTGAATCGTCGTGATTGAATAGCCGGAGGTTTTATGTGAGATGAGAGTTTTTTCGTTTTCATTCATATAAAATTCATTGTATGTAAAATTCTTTTATTGGGGCACTTCCGGATTAAGGATGATGTCACCATTGTATATTATTTACTTTTCCGCATTAGGATAGACCCAAGGCGGGGAGCATAAGTAACCAAGTTCTAGGGTCCAGTGGGAGACAATCTCGAGGAGTCAAGACCGAGTCTCCTAACTCTAGAATTGGTAGGGTTGCTTTCTGCTCTCGTAGGGGTCTAGGGATGTGGGTTTGGCTATTCATCGCGACCATGGAATCCGTGTTTTATACTGGCTTGATATAAAACACGGAAATCCTATTATATCCAATATTTCATATATGTTCTTCTACTGCAATATTCTGTGATGAGATCATATTACTGCCTGAGACGAATGTTTATATTATATATATGTGATATATATTATATATTGTTAATTTCGTTTCATATGTGATGCTTGTGAAGCATAATAAAAATGGGACTTCATTAATGAGATTAATGAAATAAAAGAAACCTAAAAGATGTTGTAGAAATTTGTCTCGAAAACTGGTAGCTCTAGTTCTTGCTTTGCATAGCGGTATTCCTTGCAGAATATCCAGCACCTTATTGATAAGGAAAGAGCCAAGATCCCTTCACTGGGAGTGACCTCTTTAGCGAAACTAGCAGATACTACAAACTCGATTTGTCTTTTGATTGCTTTTATAGTTTTTGCTTTGCATAGTGGTATTTGTGAAATATCCTGCACCTTATTCGATAAGGAAAGAGCCGAGATCCCTTCACCAGGAGTGACCTCTTTAGCAAAACTAGTAAAAGCCTCAAAAGAACTCCTTTTCAAAATCACTCGATTCTACAATGATATCAAGTTCATTACGCAAAGGGTTTTCTTAAAAATATGTCGTAGCCCTCCGTTATTTTAGATAAGTACTGGTTAGTATTCGTGCTACGTTTGTTGACTATGTTAAGGCGTAGTGTGCGGTAGCTGATTAGTGCTTATCTGCATAAGCATATGATGCGAATGGATTAGGGTAGTCATGCGACTTTGTTGACTATGTTAAGGGTCGTGCGGGTGGGTTTAATTCAATCAGGAAATGACGGGTTGAACTTGACTAGCACTTATAATTTGTTGACTATGTTAAGGTCATATAGCTGCTAGGGGTAAAACATTATCGGGAATTTCAAGTATTGAAATTTGCAATGAGATTGCATACCTCCTATGAGATAGTTAGATCCCGATACCCACTGAGAGTAAGAGTTACTCCTGGGAGAGTTTTACACATTACAATTAGCCGATCAAGTAGGTGTCAAGAAAGGTGTCTACGGGGTTATACCTCTGGGGAAATGAGGTTTATTTTAATTAGGTCCGTGCGAAAGCACGGGGAACCTCCCTCAAAGTACCGGCACTGGCCCGGCTGAAAGATTGACGAACTTTTTGGGTGTAATTAATCCCGGCTAGTCTTTCCTTTTAGGGTTTGAAGGAAAATTTGACTAAAATAGTGGGAGCCATGCTGATTAGATATATTAATAACCAATCTAATCTTACAAGAGCATACGCTGAGTGTTTTCTTCTCTCTCTCCAGGTAGCGACCATGTTACGCCTTAATTAAGATAATAATACGGATGTATTGACCGAACCCGCTTGTTATACTGAGCTAGGGGAACATTGGTCCCGCTCCAACTTATAATTATTATAAGACCGAGCAGGAAATAGGGGATTACCAGGATTCCCGTGCCGCCCAAACGAAAAAAGTGCATGATGATGCATCTTCTTTGGGTATGTTCTTTACAGAGAACTGTTTCTTAGTATCCTTTACGTCCTGGGTATGAGATACCAGATCAGGATCCCAGATATGTAATCTGTTACATGGGCTGCAGATAGGTAGAGAACTGAGAACGGGTGATAAGTTTCAAGAGTTGGAAACGGTGCAATTGTTGCAAGCCAAGCAGTTGGCAATTGTCACCCTGTATTACAAAATACATTGATAAAAACGAATGTTATTAGATACCTAACCTGATATACAACATCATATCACTCACTTTATTTAGTAAAGAAGGATATAATTTTGTATTGTTGGATAATATTTTGAACATCTCCTATATCAAGAGTTGATCGGTTCAGGAACGTTATCTAAAAACATATACGTTCTAAATCAAACCACAGTTCTTAACATGCAGAACACACACAAGAAGAAGAGTTTAGAAATGAACGAATCCTTCTTGAGGCATTGTAGACTAGGTCATATCAATGCGACCCAACTAGCTAAGTTACATTTAGATGCATATTTAAATCTGTTTGAATTTACATCTTGTGAAACTTGCCAGTCATGTCACAAAGATAAGATGACAATTAGCTCCGTTTATTGGAAACAGAGAAAGAGTTAGTGAACTCTTGGGATTGATACATGCTGATGTATGAAAGTCCCCTATCTACACATGCCAGGACTGGTTCTTTGTACTTCATTATATTCACTTATGATCTCTCAAGATTCGCGCATATGTTCCTGTTGAAACACAAGTCTGAACCTTTTGAGAAATTCAAAGAATGTAAGATAGAAGTAGAGAACCAAAACGGGTATAAGTATTATGTCCTTTGATGAGATCAGGGAGGAGAATACTTGGGCATGGAATTCCTGGACTATTCTAAAGGAGAATGAGATTCTCTCTCAGCATTACTCCTCCGAATACACCACAGCACGTCATTGTATCGGGACGGAGCAATCGCACCCTATGTGATAAGGTGTGCTCTATGATGAGTACTACTGAGTTGCCTATTTTCTTTTGGGGGTTACGCACTTGAGAAGCTGCATACCTATTGAATAGGGTTCCAATCAAATCAGATGCCTACCACTCCATATGTGATATGGTATGGGAAGAGCCCATCTCTTAAAAGATGTTAAGATTTGGGGTTATCCTGTAAGTCCATGCTACCTCTCCAGGTACTTACGGGCTTGCGGAAATGATGAAAAACGATTTTCAAGAGGTGGTAACATGGACTCAAAATACGGATCTTTGTTAAACAACTAACTAACAAACCTAACAAGAGTTTTACCTACTCGGTTAGGAGGTTATACCTTTCTTGAACTCCTTCGTCTTTAACTCTTTCCGGTGTACGGATCGGCCTCACCTCGTCGTCTCCTTGCGCCGAAGATGGATCCACCTGAAAGCTTCTACCTTTGGCTTCTTCTTCGAACTTGAAGAAACTAGAACACTTGGTTTGCTAAACCTTGTGAACTAGGATGATTAGAGAAGTGCTATGGGTTTTCTTTTATCTCTAAGGCAATGTTTCTCAACTCATGAGAGGGTGTTGCCTTGAGCTAGAGAGAGAGCAAGAGGAAGAGCAAGAGGGAGAGCTCAAGCAAGAGAGAGAAAGCAAATGAGAGAATGAGTAACTCTTTTGCCATCCAAGCTCTCATAATCCAAAACCATCATAACAAAAATAGTAATCAAGTATTATGTGATGGTTCAAGTCAAAATGGCTATATCATTTCATGCACTCATTTTGCAAAAACAAACAAGCAAGCAAAAGTCTTTGCCATGAAATGATAGCCATTGTCATGATGATGGTCAACTAGTCCAACCTAGTCAACCGGTCAGCAAAGTCAACAAGTCAACAAAGTCAACCCCTCAACAACCATGTCACCATAATACTTAATTAATATTATTGTTAATTATATATCTTATTCTCATTAGGGTTTAGCCAAAAGTCAATAGTCAACAGTCAACAGTCAATAACCCCAATGAGAATCCTCTGCCTTTGTCTCTCTGTCAACTGTGCATACACACCCGCATTCGTGTTCCGAGGAACACGAATAAAAACGAGATAAAACCAATCCCAAAATGTATACTAGGATCTGGCTTAAACCAAAGCCCGCTAGTGTTAATTGTCCGGACACCAAACGTGCACAAGTGCACGGATGTGACCGAACCCTGTCGCAAAACCATACGACCTGTCGCAAAACCATGCGACCTCTACTCTTTTGCCTAAAGGCGAATAGCTTTCTGTGTGGGACTCTAAAGACTCGACACTACGCTGGCAGTGGGTTTAACCACAGACTGCAAGCGGCACTAGCTGTGCGTAACGGTCCCCAGGTAGATGCCGACAAGAAGACTGACGAGGTGAAACCTATCTGAACTCCTACTGAGCCTGAATGTAACAATCTCCGTACAATCCGGTATGTTCGTCTGATACATCGCATGGCGGGCCTAGGGGGCGGTAAACGTCAGTCCCCTAATAGCGGTACAAGTCGTGTCGGAGTGAAGCCCAGAACACCCTGAGATAGCACTGGAAACCTACCAGTATATCTCGCTTGCCCTGGCCAGGGACTACTCGTGTAATGGCTCTCCTAGACACAGCACGATGTCAACCCCCAATACCGGGAAAGAAGAATCCTTTCTAACCGTCACTTCCTCCAAGTGCTTCGGGACTGCATCCAAAAACTACCTGTTTGCACGACTCCTTTGAGCCGTGGTAGGGTAGTAATCAAAGTATAGTAGGAACACACTCAAAGCGAAGTGACAGTGTCAAGTCAGCAGACTAAGCTGTACTCATGTCACCTGGGAACTGATAACTGACGATAGGTATAGTACCAACCAACAGTTCCCGACGAGTCCTGTCCAGTGTACTCGTAACCTAACGAGCACCCGCATACTATCTCAAGTACGACGTACTGACGACTGTGGGACAGGCCGTCTCCCATATTGGGATGAGAAGCGCATACGCTAGTCTACTCCGGAGTATCGATGCCCTGTCTCGATAGTCCTACGACAAAGGACCTGCATACGGATGTGCTTATAGATTACCCAGCCCCCACGAATGTGACTGCCATCACAACGATGGTAATCAAGCAAAGATCCTAAGGGCTCCACTAATGTGTATAGGTGATATACTAAAATAAACACATGTACACATTAAAGTAGAAACAAACCAAGTAGCATACTACTATATTGAGCAAGATTGTCTATACAAGGTGAATATCCCAAGTTTCCATTAAGTAATATACAAACTAGTATGATACAGCAATGGCCTCTAGGGCATATACACTAACAATCTCCCACTTGCACTAAGGCCATGTACTGGCGTATCGAAGACCTATCATCTTGATCAGCCGCTCGAACTGAGTCTGGGGTAAGGCCTTTGTGAATGGATCAGCAGTGTTATCTTCCGTAGAAACTCTCCGAACCTCGATCTCCTGGCGACCCACGATCTCCTTGATCAGGTGATACCGCCACAAGATGTGTCTGGACTTCTGATGGGACCTGGGTTCCTTCGCTAAAGCTATAGCCCCGTTGTTGTCGCAATACAGCGGTATTGGATCAACAATGGACGGAACCACCTGAAGTTCTGTTAAGAACTTCCTTATCCAGACGGCTTCTTTTGCGGCATCTGCAGCAGCGATATATTCCGCTTCCATCGTCGAGTCAGCAACGGTTTCCTGTTTGGAACTCTTGCAACACACCGCCCCTCCATTGAGGGTAAAGACATAACCCGACATAGACTTGGAATCATCCTTGTCACTCTGGAAGCTGGAGTCAGCAAAGGCCTCGATCTGGAGGTCTTTTCCGCCATACACCAAGAACATCTCCTTAGTCCTTCTCAGGTACTTGAGAATGTTCTTTACTGCTATCCAGTGTTTCTCCCCAGGGTTTGACTGATACCGGCTTACCACACTCAGTGCATAAGCTACATCTGGTCTGGTACACAACATCGCATACATTATAGAGCCTACTGCAGAAGCGTAGAGTATAATAGACATGCGATCCCTTTCCAAATCAGTCTTGGGATACATCTCTTTGGAAAGGGTGATCCCGTGACAAGCCGGTAGATTACCGCGCTTGGAAACTTCCATACTAAATCTTTTCAGTATGGTGTCGATGTACCTGGACTGTGAGAGTCCCAGTATCCTCTTGGATCTGTCACGATAGATCCGGATCCCCAGAATGTATGAGGCATCACCCAGGTCTTTCATGGAGAACCTGTGTGACAAGAACCCTTTGACAGATTGTAGCATAGGAATGTCATTTCCTATTAAGAGAATGTCATCCACGTATAAAACGAGGAATACTACAGTTCTCTCTACAAATTTACTATAGATGCATGGTTCATCTGGATTTTTGATAAAGCCAAATTCTTTGACCGTCTCATCAAAACAGATGTTCCAACTCCGCGATGCCTGCTTTAGTCCGTAGATGGACTTAAGCAACTTGCACACCTTTCCGCTGCTCCCACATTGAATGAAACCCTCTGGCTGGTCCATATAAACACATTCCTCTAAATTTCCATTTAGAAAAGCGGTCTTTACGTCCATCTGCCAAATCTCATAATCGTGGAAGGCGGCAATGGCAAGAAGGATCCGAATGGATTCAGCATAGCTACTGGAGAAAAGGTCTCGTCATAGTCCAAACCAGGTCTTTGACGAAAACCCTTTGCAACCAGTCTAGCTTTATAGGTCTCAACCAGTCCATCTACACCAATCTTCCTTTTGAAGATCCACTTGCATCCTACGGGTTTTACCCCATCTGGAGCAACGTCCAACGTCCATACTTTGTTGGTGTACATGGACTCCATTTCGGTCCGCATTGCATCCAGCCATTTTACCGAGTCAACGCTCTGAATAGCCTGCTGGAAGCTAGTCGGCTCATCATAATCAATGATGCAACCCTCTCTATCCCCGTCTATAAGAAAACCGTAGTATCTCTCGGGCGGATGAGACTGCCTACTACTTCTGCGGAGCGGCGTAGGAATGTCATGTTCTTTCGAACCCTCTGGTTCTACTAAGCTTTCAGTAATAGTCTGTGGTTATGGAATTTCTTCCAGTTCTATTGCGCTCCTACTTATTTCTTTTTCTAAGAACTGGTGTTCCAAGAAGTGGGCATGACGAGAAACAAAAACCTTTTGTTCCTCTTCGCAATAGAAGAAATATCCCTTGGAGTTCTTTGGATATCCCACAAACTTGCACTGTACTGAGCGTGCCTCGAGTTTGTCCGCATGCTGCTTTTTAACAAAAACTGGACATCCCCATGTCTTAATGTGATTAAGATAGGGTCTCTTCCCACACCACATCTGATATGGTGTAGTAGGCACAGTCTTAGTTGGAACTCGGTTCAAAAGGTATGCAGCTGATTCTAGTGCATATCCCAAGAATGATCACGGTAACTCAGCGTTACTCATCATGGACCGTACCATATCCAATAGGGTTCGGTTCCGTCTCTCCGATACACCGTTATGTTGCGGAGTGTATGGAGGAGTAAGCTGAGAGAGAATTCCATTCTCTTTTAGGTAATCCAGGAACTCGGCACTTAAGTATTCACCACCTCGATCCGATCTCAGTGTCTTGATACTTTTGACGGTTTGTTTTTCTACTTCATTTTTATATTCCTGGAATTTTCCAAAGGCTTCGGATTTATGTTTCATTAAGAAGACATAACCGTACCTTGAAAAGTCATCCGTAAAAGTAATGAAGTAAGAATAACCGCTTCGCGCATGTGTAGACATTGGACCGCACACGTCGCTGTGTACGAGTCCCAAGAGCTCACTCGCTCTTATTCCGTGTCCAGTGAATGGAGACTTTGTCATCTTTCCTTTGAGACAGGATTGACAAGTGGCATACGATTGATATTCAAACGGATCCAAATATCCTTCTGTATGTAACTTTGTCAACCTTCTCTCATTGATGTGACCCAGTCTACAATGCCATAAGAAAGTCTGATTTATTTCCGGAGACTTTCTTTTGTGTGTATTCTGGACATTGAAAATCTGTGGTTGGTTTAGTACGTATATACCATTGCTTAATGTACCTGACCCAATCAGAACTTGATTAAGGTGAATGTTTACAACATTACATACAAACGCAAATTCATAACCTTCTTTAGAAATCAAAGATACAGAAATGATATTACAAGTTGCGTTGGGTACAAAAAAGCAATTACGTAAAACCAAAACATGTCCATCTGACATTCCTAGGTGATAGTCCCCCACGGCCTTAGCATCCATGCTAGCTCCGTTTGCAACTTTGAGGGTCATGTCACCTGCCTTCAAAAACCTACGGTTTCTCAACGCCTGTAAAGAATTACAGATATGAGATCCTGATCCGGTATTCAATACCCAGGAAGTAGAGTTTATTGATAGACAGTTTTCAATAACATACACACCTGAAGCTGAAGCCGCAACTTGCTTCAGATCCTGTGTTCTGGCTTTCCAAGCCCTGCAATCTTTCTTCCAGTGCCCACTCTTATGACAGTAAAAGCACACTTCCTTCCCCACAAGTTTCCCCGCTTTCTTTGTTGCTTTTGCCTTTCCCTTCGTATCCACTTTACTAACACCGCCCCTTGGTTTGGCGGGGGTTTTCTTCTTCTTTCCCTTGGCTTTCGCCTTGGACCTAGAAGAGGAAGATCCTCCTACAAACAAAGTGGATGTTTCCCTACCTTTCTGTAGGGTACCCTCTGCACTCCTCAGCATGTTGAGGAGCTCTGAAAGTTCAACTTCCTTTTCTTGCAAGTTGAAATTCAAGATGAACTGGGCGTAAGTGGAAGGAAAGGACTGAAGAATCAAGTCCGTATAGAGCTCATTCTCCAACGTGGTCCCAAGGTCCGCGAGCTCCTCTATGAAGCCAATCATCTTAAGCACGTGTTCCGCTACCGATGATCCGACGGCCAACCTTGCCGAAAATAACTTCTTCGACACGTCGTATCTTGCGATACGAGATTGCTCTCCATACAGTTCTTTTGTATGGAGAAATATGGATTCGAGGTCCATATTCTCGTGCCTCCTCTGATGTTCGTTGTCCATAGAGGCAAGCACGAGGCACTTGGCCTTCGCGCAATCGATTTTCCAGGTCTTACGGATTTCCCTATCCGCGACGCTGGTTTTGGGACCTGGGACAGGGGGAGCTTTGGTGGTAAGGAGATACCCCAACTTGTCATAAGTGATTGCCATTTTGACATTCCTGAGTCAATCTTTGTAGTTTGGCTATGTCAGTATGTTTTTATCTAGTAGTAACATAAGTCCGGTCATGATGTTTGGTCGCTGCAATTAGGAGAGAGAGAAGAAACACTCAGTATGATGCTCTTGCAAGTTTAGAGTGGTTTTTAATTTGTCTAAACAGGATTGCTCCCACTGTCTCTCGAATCCCTCCTCAAACCAAAACGGAAGAATTAGTCAGGATCAATCTTACCATACAATACTTGCTTAACCGTTCGGCCAGGCTGGTGTCGGTACTTCGAGGGAGGTTTTCCAACGCTTTCGTGAAGTTCCTTAATTAAATAACCTCTTTCCCGGTGGGCGTAGCCCCGCTAACACCTTTCTAGACACCTACTTAGTTTATAGCATTGATCGTTAAGTAAGAAATTTCCCGAGGAGTAGCATATACTCACAGTAGGATCGGGATCCAAATATCATTGCGTGACAAAACTGAAGGAATCCTACCAGAATCATCACACTCCAAATGGTATGCAGCGCTAGCAAGTTTCAGTTCTTTTGAAACTCCCGATGTGGATTTTTTTGCCCCATGCTCTTATGACCTTGACTTTGGCCAAAATATCATAAGTCACATGTCAAGTTCTACCCGTCATTCTCCAGGTTAATTTAAGCCCACCCGCACATACCCTTGACTTTGGCCAAAATGGTAGAACGACTTCCCCAAACCAACACATCTATCTATGCTGCACATGAATACCCAATAGCTACCAATCACTATGCCTTGACTTTAGCCAACATACATAGCTTGAATACTTATTGACCATTCATGTGAAACGACGGAGGGCTGCGAATGGTTTTGGCGAAACCGTGAACGTAGTGAACTTGATATAATCGATGGAATGAGATAGCTTTCAAAAAGGAGTGGTTCATGCTCCGTATTTAAAAGTTTGGTTTTGAAAAGAACCGAGTGGTTTTCAAAGTGTTCCAACGACTTTTCTTTGGTTTATTTTCTTGCATTAATTCTTTTTAATGCGTCCCATCATTTAATCCTACCATTGCAGAAAACAACCAAAATATGACGTACGCTTATTCCATCCGCATTCGCCACGGGGCCCCGTCATTACCCGTTAGGTTACTTAACTAACGACAGAGCGGGGGCTGGACTAGCGGGATGCAAAACATAAGCAACGCCTAAATAATATCATATATAGATATATTGCAATGATAGCCATTTCAGATCACAGATGAAAACATTGGATATACTAGGAATCCGCAATTCGTACGAGCCTGTAACGAAAAGTGGATTACACGGTCGCGATGAATAGCCAATACCCAACCCTAGACCCCTACGGGTGCGGCAAACTACCCGCCAAATATCCGAAGCGGAGCAACCTCCCTCAACGATGTGAGTAGGCCACTCGGCACTTCGAGATACCCGGTAGTTTGTGCACCCCACCTTGGGTCTATCCTAGGAGCAAAAACAGTAAAAAGAAATTATACAATGATGGTTACAACCCCGACCCGGTTGTGCGGCCATACAAATAATATTACATCAATTTACATATTACTTGAATTGAAAGATAAAAGAAAACTCTCATCTCACAACCCCTGGCTATTCATCCGCGACAATCCAATGAATTCATATACACATACCATCAACATTACAGATCACAGATATGTATAACCCCCACTAATCGACGTATAGCGATTAGCGAACGTTTAATACATATATCACATCACAGATATATACCCATCAGCTTAAGTCTTTAGAAGTTCGATCAAAATACGGATTTTTAGGCCCCAAACACAAATTTTTCTATCTGGAAAATCTGGGCAGAAAAATCATATTTTAAAAATCCCAAAACAACCCCAGAAACACTCTGTCGGAAATTTGCAATACGGCCGAGTTAACTCGGCCGCGGATCCGCGGCGCGTTGACCGAGTCAGTGGACCAAATTTCTTGGGTGTTTCATAAAAAGCCTGAGTCGATTTTTGGTGCATGATTTATTAATTTTTGAACAGAATACAGAATCGACATAAACTTGATTTTTCAGGGATTTTTCGCGACTTTTTCTCCGATCGAATTTCTAGTTACTTTGCTAACATGTTAGATAGTGTTTAACTAGGCTCTGATGCCACTGTAAGTCCATGCTACCTCTCCCGGTACTTATGGGCTTGCGGAAATGATGAAAAACGATTTTCAAGAGGTGGTAACATAGACTCAAAATATGGATCTTTGTTAAACAACTAACTAACAAACCTAACAGGAGTTTTACCTACTCGGTTAGGAGGTTATACCTTTCTTGAACTCCTTCGTCTTCAACTCTTTCCGGTGTACGGATCGGCCTCACCTCTTCATCTCCTTGCGCCGAAGATGGATCCACCTGAAAGCTTCTACCTTTGGCTTCTTCTTCGAACTTGAAGAAACTAGAACACTTGGTTTGCTAAACATTGTGAACTAGGATGAGTAGAGAAGTGATATGGGTTTTCATTTATCTCTAAGGCAATGTTTCTTAACTCATGAGAGGGTGTTGCCTTGAGCTAGAAAGAGAGCAAGAGGAAGAGCAAGAGGGAGAGCTCAAGCAAGAGAAAGAAGGCAAATGAGAGAATGAGTAACTCTTTTGCCATCCAAGCTCTCATAATCCAAAACCATCATAACAAAAATAGTAATCAAGTATTATGTGATGGTTCAAGTCAAAATGGCTATATCATTTCATGCACTCATTTTGCAAAAACAAACAAGCAAGCAAAAGTCTTTACCATGAAATGATAGCCATTGTCATGATGATGGTCAACTAGTCCAACCTTGTCAACCGGTCAACAAAGTTAACAAGTCAACAAAGTCAACCCCTCAACAACCATGTCACCATAATACTTAATTAATATTATTGTTAATTATATTTCTTATTCTCATTAGGGTTTAGCCAAAAGTCAATAGTCAACAGTCAACAGTCAACAACCCCAATGAGAATCCTCTGCCTCTGTCTCTCTTCAACTGTGCATACACACCCGCATCCGCGTTCCGAGGAACACGAATACAAACGAGATAAAACCAATCCCAAAATGCATACTAGGATCTGGTTTAAACCAAAGCCCGCTAGTGTTAACTGTCCCGACACCAAACGTGCATAAGTGCACGGATGTGACCGAACCCTGTCGCAAAACCATGCGATCTGTCGCAAAACCATGCGCCCTCTACTCTTTTGCCTAAAGGCGAATCGCTTTCTGTGTGGGACTCTAAAGACTCGACACTACGCTGGCAGTGGGTTTAACCACAAACCGCAAGCGGCACTAGCTGTGCGTAACGGTCCCCAGGTAGATGCCGACAAGAAGACTGGCGAGGTGAAACCCATCTGAACTCCTAATGAGCCTGAATGTGACAATCTCCGTACAGTCCGGTCTGTTCGTCTGATACATCGCATGGCGGGCCTAGGGGGCGGTAAACGTCAGTCCTCTAAAAGCGGTACAAGTCATGTCGGAGTGAAGCCCAGAACACCCTGAGATAGCACTGGAAACCTACCAGTATATCTCGCTTGCCCTGGCCAGGGACTACTCGTGTAATGGCTCTCCTAGACACAGCGCGATGTCAACCCCCAATACCGGGAGAGACGAATCCTTTTTTAACCGTCACTGCCTCCAAGTGCTTCGGGACTGCATCCAAAAACTACCTGTTTGCACGACTCCTTTGAGCCGTGGTAGGGTAGTAATCAAAGTACAGTGGGAACACACTCGAGGCGAAGTGACAGTATCAAGTCAACGGACTAAGCTGTACTCATGTCACCTGGGAACTGATAACTGACGATAGGTATAGTACCAACCAACAGTTCCTGACGAGTCCTGTCCAGTGTACTCGTAACCTAACGAGCACTCGCATACTATCTCAAGTACGACGTACTGACGGCTGTGGGACAGGCCGTCTCCCACACTGGGATGAGAAGCGCATACGCTAGTCTACTCCGGAGTATCGATGCCCTATCTCGATAGTCCTGCGACTAGGGACCTGCATAAGGATGTGCTTATAGATTACCCAGCCCCCACAAGTGTGACTGCCATCACAACGCTGGTAATCAAGCAAAGATCATAAGGGCTCCACTAATGTGTATAGGTGATATACTAAAATAAACACATGTACACATTAAAGTAGAAACAAACCAAGTAGCATGCTACTATATTGAGCAAGATTGTCTATACAAGGTGAATATCCCAAGCTTCCATTAAGTAATATACAAACTAGTATGATACAGTAATGGCCTCTAGGGCATATACACTAACAGTCCGGCCTATGTCAAAAGCAAAATCCGGACAAGCTCGGGGCAAGATCAGTTCTGTGGAAGTTTGTTGGATATCCCAAGCATTCGCAAAGGAATATCTTTTACCACACTGAGGAGCAAAAGGTGTTTTGTTTCTCAGCATGCCACCTTTTGGAAAGGGAATTTCTTGTGAAGAAATTAGTGGTCATGAGGTAGAACTGGAAGGAGTTCCAGCTATACAAACTACAGATGATGATTTGGTAGAACCGATGGATTCAATAGTTTCCAACGAATCTCAGCCTCTCCACCGATCTAGTAGAGTTCCTTATCCACGTGAGAGATACTTCAGTTTTCTCTATGATAGTGGGAGCGAGGATTGGATCATAAGATGATGACCCAACTAGTTTCGAGTAGGCTATCAGGAGTGGGGAATCTGTAAGAAATGCTGGATGCTAAACGATCTGAGATGGAATCCATATACACCAACAAAGATGGACTTTAGTTGCTTTATCTGAAGGGTTAAATCCCCATCAGGAGCAAGTATATCTTGAGAAGATTACTTGGTATACATAGAAAAGTTGAGACTTTCAAAGCTATGCTTAAGTCCATCCGGATCCTACTTGCCATTGCTACATACCATGACTACGATATCTGGCGGTTGGGTGTCATGACTGCTTTTCTAAATGATGATTTAAAAGAGAGAGTCTATAAGTACACAGCTAGAGGGCTTCGTAGACAGTGCGAGCAGCGGAAACGTGTGGAAGTAGCTTTACAGGATAAAACAGGCATCGCGGAGTTGGAACATCTGTTTTGATGTGGTAGTCAAAGTGTTTGACTTTATCAAAATGGTAGATGAACCTTGTATATACAAAAAGGTAGTAGGTAGTATGGTGGCGATCCTCAAATTGTACGTGGATGACATACTCTTGATAGGAAAGAAGTTTCCTATGCCACACTCGGTCAATCTCCTCTTATCATAATGATTCTCCATATAGGATCAAGGTGATACCTCCTAGATCCTGGGTTTTGGATCTATGTGATAGATCTAAGTGAATGTTAGGATTCTCACTAGGTGTAGTGAAATGGTATCAATCAATCCTGGAGAGAATCACTGGAAAAGTTCCAGGGTGATAAGGTCGACTGAATGTCAGTCACAGGCATTGTCATTTCCCTCAGTAGAGGGACGGTATGTTGGAAGAAATCTAAGCTAGATACTGTGACAAACTAGACGATAAAAGCTGGATACATCACTACCAAGGATTCTACCAAAGAAATAGTCTGGATGTACACTAGTTCATGAGATGAACTTCGTTCCTACCATTATGTGACAATGGAGTTATGGTTTTGACCAAGGAACCCCCATCCCATCTGTGATCCAGACATATTCTAAGGCAGTATCACCTGATCATGGAGATGGTTGATCTCCAGGGAGATCAAGGTTCAGGAGAGTAGACACAGAGGACAATACGGCAGATCCACTCACAAAGGCTTATTCCCAGGAGAGACTTTTATGAGATGGTTGAGTATGAGATACTTCAACCACTGCTGATTGTTGGGTATAAGATACTACAACAGATGGCCCTAGTGCAAGTGGGAGATTGTTAGCAATATGTATGCCCTAGAGGCCATTACTGTATATACGATGTATATTGTAGTGGATGCTTGGACATATATAGGGAGGACTTTCTTGCTTGACATGATAGTATGCTATCTGGTTGCTCTTTATCTTAACATGTACACTGATTGTCTCTATACTACATGTTGATAAAGCCCTTAGGATGAGTACTTGACTACCAGAACTATGATGTAGATTATACTAATGGGGACAGAGTAGTCGTTAAGTACATCCTTCAAATGTTCCCAATCGAGGGTGTATTGAGACAGAGCATCGATATACCAGAGAAGACTAGCGTATACGCTTCTCGACCCATATGATGGGCGATGGATGATCCCATATCTATTGGTGTTTGACATCAGAGAAGGTACGCGGGTGCTCAGCGGAGACTGAGTACACTGGACGGACTCGCCGATAACTCCTAGATGGTATTGTACCTATCGTCGGATAACAGTTCTCTGGTGACACTGGTACAGGTTAGTCTGTAGACCCAAGATCGTCATAGAGTCTTGTGTGATTCCCACTGTGCTTTGATTTCCACCTTACCACGTTCAAGAGTACGTGCAAAACGGTGGCTTTTAGGTACAGTCCCGAGTCACATGGAGGCAATGAGCGATAGGAGGGGTTTCTTCTCTCCCGGTATAGGGAGTTGATGTTGCGCTATGCTCGATTGGCCATAACATGAAATCCCTGGTCAGGGTTGTTGAGATCTACTAGTAAGTGCTATCAGTAGTTTCTCGAACCGTTATGGACCTTGCATCGGCATGACTTATAAGGCTATTGGGGTCTGACGTTATACCACCCCCAGGCTGTGATATGCGACATATCAGATGAAGAGACCAGACTGTACGGTAGTGTTACTGATTGGATTCGCAGGAGTACGAGCAGGCTTGCTTGCTGATCTTCTGATCGCTCAATACCCGGGTGGCCGTTACGTTTAGCAGACCACTTGTGGTTTGTGGGTGTTTGATATGATCATCACCTACTGCCGGCATATTGACGAGTCTTTAGAGTCCTACACAGAGGTTTCCTGGCTCAACCGAAACGGAGTAGGAGCACATATGTAATATGTGCGGGACCGAGGTTGATACGATATGAGATACCGTATTCTATTCTCGCGATATGTGATATCGGTCGATTATATATGATATAACCGGGTTATCGGATCAAGTGTTGATTCGATAAGTTGATTCATGTAGTATTATCGGTTGTATATGATATAGCCGGATTATTGAATTAAGAGTTGATTTGATAATTTAATGTATAATTATATATTTGATATATTATATTACATTAACTAATATTAAGCTCACTTATGATTTCTTTTCTCACTAGATGTGCACATTGTATATATGTGATATGTATATTTGTGTACATGAATTGTGTTATGTTTGACGATACATACAAGATGGGTGTATGAGATTAGTACCATGCTAGGGTTAAGTAAGGGTTTCTATTTATGTTAAGCTAATTCAAAAGAGATTGAGTTTGTCGTGGTAAAGTTTGGACAAAAGCTTTTGAATAAGTTTTGACAAAGTCAACTCTTTTGTCTAGTTAAAGATATTTATCAAACCCAACCCTTAATCATAGTGTGTGGTTTATTCTCTACATGAGTTAAGCATGATGGCTTTAACTCACCCATGGTTGCAATAATTCATTTGGATGAATAATTGATGAGATATTTTCTTCATCTTCTTCTTCATCATCAAAAACTTCTAGCTTCAATGGAGTTTTGAGAAAAAGTGTGAGAAAATGAAATCTAAAATGAGCCCACTTCCTACTTCATCATCCTCTACTACTTGCCATTTAGTAGAGTGTGTTTGCTTCACTAATTATATGATTAGTGAAGAAATAGCTTGGGTTAGTGTCTCCTTGATGTAGATCATGTTCGGCCTCGAAGACATCGAAGCAAGCACGTTCGTTTCTTCAAAGGATCCTCTCTAGAGTCCAGAGTTTGCAATCGCAGCAAAGAGGACTACTACATAGAGCTATTTGAAATGAAGGACCGATCTACAAAGGTTGTATTCCTTGCTCACTAAAACTTGCAAAGTGTTTGCATATGTTTTCCGTATTATATCTAGTTAACGATTCATGGTTAGGGTTAGCTAGAACGGCAATTTTTTGAATTTGGCATGGACGATGCCTCCCGAAACCTTGATGCCGTGCTAGGCAACCCTTCAGGCTATTTGAAAAAGCGTCTTCCGTTCACTGGAGCTGTTTACGGCGCGGTAATTGTGGATCTGCTCCTGTTTCTTTGACCGAATGTATCCGAGCCCAGTTGTCTCCATCTTCCTGTTGGGTATCTTTCACTGAGTCCTAGGAATATCCAAAATCTTTTTATAGAATTGGGCTTGTCGAACAATTTGTTCGAGGGGTACATATTAGCATCTTAACAGCCTTTTTAATCCCTCCGTGTAATATTTTGGCAAACGGCTAGGTTGAAGCCTGTCGAGTGCAAAATCGGCACTATGTCAGACTTCTTTTTCTACTTTATTCTTCGTAGATTGGTAGAAGAGGATCTCTTTTTCACCTCTTCGCCTAGGAGGCACGTAGAAAGTTTGCAGTTCTTATACGCAGTATGTATGGAGCACATTAAGTTCCTTGTAGTGTCAAGGCAGAGCCATTGTAATTTGTTGACTCTGATTTGTTCCGGCGAAAGTTTGCATTGATGGGAGGACGGAGAACACTGCGTTGGTCTCATCCTCTGAGTCGCTGCCAAAGACCAAAATAGGAGTAGATGGTCTAGGCTTATTGTTTTCTTTTTGGGGTTGCACCAAATAAACTATTTCTTCATTTTCCTCGGTATCGCTCCGAAATATCGGGATAGTAGTGACAGGTTTCTTTTTATTCTCCGGCTTGTGACACCTTTCGGTATCCTCGAATTCTAGTAGGAAGTACTTTGCGTCTTCATATTTCCGGACTTCGTTTACCGAGAATGGGTTTAACTCCCCCGTGACGGTGTACTCTGAGACATCCTTAAAATACTTCATACACTGATTATGTGTAGAACGGATGACGTTGTACTCGTGTAACCAAGGCCTGCCGAGCAAAGTATTATAGCAAGTCTTGGCGTCAATGACATGAAATTTTATGTCAGTGACGAGAAGCCTGAAGCACAGCTTCAGCATTACGGACCCAAGCATCCGTGACGACTGTGAGTCGAACTCGGAGATGGTAATTTTGTCTCAGGCTAGGTGCTGAACGTTCATGCAAATCTCCTTCAGCACTCTCACATTGAAAAGGTTAACTGAGAATCTATTATCGACAAGGATTTTCCCTATCTTGATGTCGTGGCAGTACCCAGTGACGTATATCGGGCGATTATGCTCGCATGTACTGAGGAGGAGATCCTCATCGCTGAATATAATGTCAGCCATGTGGACTTCTGCCAGCTCATCCTTCATCTTCTCTTCTGCAAAGAAGGCTTGGAACTGATCGAGCTCTTGTAATGCCTTAATCAGGGAATCTCATACCTCTTTGGACAGGAGGAGAGCATCCAATATGCTCAGTTGTGAGGGTATTTTCCTCAGATGTGATAGGACGTTGTAATCCACCTTGTTTTTCTTAGGCGGGTCCCTTACTGCGTGTTCTTTGACAACTCCATTATTGAGGGTAATTTCATCAGAGATTTTTTCTTTCCCTTTGTCTTTTTTGCTCAAACCCTTTTTTGTAGGTCCGAGGTTCTTCTCAGGTAGCATGCGGTTACGCAGCTGAATATTCTCGCAGTTATTCTCCTCCTCTTCTTCTTTGAAGAGAGAGCTGAGGGGTGTTTCGTCCTCAGAATCGCTCCTAATGGTAAGAACTTGGGGTTTTCCTCCTTCTGAACTGGTACCAACCATATGACAGTTGCCAATCATTTCTTCAGGAGTGTTCGTCGCACTATTTTACCGTCGACGAGCACGAGCTTTGTGCTTTATCCTCTTGAAGTGCTTTTGATGGTCTACGTATCCTTGCTACCATTTCTTGAAGGCGCTACATTCTTGGGTGGGGTGGGTGACCCTTCGATGATATAGACAGTAGTTTGGGCATGCATCTTCTCCATCGAGGCATATGACCCTAGGAGTGTTCCTTAAGAGAGGTGTCAGCTTCATCCCCATTGACAGGGCTTTGGCGAACCGCTTCTCTATTTTGATCCGGCTCTTATTTGTAGCAAGTATGCTTTGGTTTGGTTGGAATACTTTACGAATCATCCTTGCCGCAGCTTCTTTGTCCTGACATTGACGCTTAATCTTTTCGTATATGGCTGTCTCGCGTTCTCGGTCAACTTTGCTTTTTTGAAAGGCTTCATTTAACAGCCTATTGATCGGGTCTTCTGGCAGTTCCGGGGATTTTAGCGCCGATTCTGCCCCTAGTTCCTCTGCGTTGTTTTCTGACGCTGAGGGAGCTTCTTCGCCATATAACGATGAATGGGAGACCATGTGGCAACTTTCTACATGGTCTTCGGTGTCTTCTGATGAATTATTTTCCTCATCGATGTCACTGTCTTCGTCCTCAAGAATATGCATGAGGAACTCTTCGAGCGTGACCGATGTCCACGCCTTCTGGTTGTACTCCTGCAGTGCGTCCATGTATTTTTGTAGATCCGTGTGCTTGTCGTCATACTCGGCAGACTGCACAGGTTTCTTGGTCTTCTTCTTTTTCTTCGAAGACTTTGAAGTCTTAACTTGGGGGTTTTTCCTATTGTCAACAATTTTTGGTGCGGGACGAGATTTCAGTAACCCTTCAATGATTTCGGGTTCTAGTGAGCTTTTCCACCTGACTGCCGGGCATGCTTGTATATCCTTCAGCATTCTTTTGGTTTTTGCTGGAAGAACAACTTCCCATGGAGTTTCTTCCAAGAGTGAGCATGATTCCCCCTGTGCGTCCACCTTTTTTGGAGTGTGCTTCTGTGGTGAGTTTACCTTCCAGTTATCAGACAGCGCGAATTTCCCCAGTTGATACCGGTCTTCGACCCAGTTTTTGAAGACGTAGCAATCTTCAATTGGATGGCTCACCATTCTGTGATAGGAGCAGTAGTTAGGGTCGTTGACGTCATCGGATTGCAGTGGACACCTCGTGTCTGGCAATGTGATGAGTTTATTACGCACTACCAATTCGAATAGTCTCCTCATCTTGTTATGGGTAAACGAGTAAGCATGTCCTAGTCTTTCCTCCAAGGATGGGCACAGACGCGCGTTGTTTTAGTGAGCAGCCGGTTTTGGGCCACTCGGTTGTTGTTGTGTACTGGCAACGAAGGCTGCTATCCTTTTACCCTTATTATTTTGAGGGACCTTATTTGAGAAGGAAGGCCCATAGCCCATTTGGGCCATTTTATCTATCAGAGCCTGAAAGGTGGTTGGTTTAAAGAATATCATGAACTGGGACACAGTCATTTGAGAATCAAGGGTCCCGATGAACATGTCCACGGCAGGAGATTCTTCAATGCGCCGTTCGCACTTAGAACACAGGTTCCGCCACCGTATTGCGTATTGGACCCATCTCTCTTCCAGCTTTACCCTGGAATTAATTAATGTCGTGATCGGAGTGCGTTCACTCGTGCTGGTGAAACGCTGTGTGAACAGCAGTTTTATCTCTGTGAATGTTTTTACGGAGTCATTTGGGAGCTTCGAGTACCATTCAAAGGCTGTTTCTGACAGGCTGCCAATGAACTGGCAAAACAACAGTTTGTCGCCGCCTCCAGTGTTGTCGCACAGAGCTCTGGATTGCGCGACGTGCTGAAGAGGGTTTCTTGTCCCTTTGTATACATGGAACTTGGGGATCGTATACCCCGGTGGGTACTTGATTTGATCATACTAGCCTGAATATGGCCTCCCGGTTCTGACGATTTGGCTAGGGGCTTCATTAGCTTGATGAGCACTTATTTGTTGCACAATGTAATCATCAAAGGCGGCCTTGGAGATTGTTTCCTTCTTGGCTGCCGAGAAATTCGGAGGAGGGTTTGATGTTTCCCCTCTATCATCCTCGCTGATTATCAGCGGATCTTCGGCCGGGGGTTCTGGCTGGATCATCATTCCAACCATGTCTTGGAACAAGAGAGCTATTTGCTTCATGTTAGCAGCTTGTTCAGCGGCTTTCTTGTCCTTTCTCTTGAACACCCATTGCAGAAACTCTGTATCGGTCTCCTGCTCTTGGCGCTATTCAGTTTCTTTGTCTGGACTTTCTTTCTGTCAGGTAAGTGCTGCCATTGTGGTCTGCATTTCCTGGAGCTTCTGTTATTACTCCTGAGCCTTGGTCAACGACCGAGTTTGTGGTCAGTGACTCACCGAACCACGGCTTTCTTCTTTTCCCGAAGCCATGTAGACCGTATGTATTGTTATACCTCCGGCATTATGGCGTTTAGGTCTATCGCCTTTGGAATTTGTCGCGGGTGATAGAGTTTTTTCCAAGCTCGTTCTTGTATGTGAGATTTGAGTTGAAGGAGCCGTTATGACAGGCACCTGCTTAGGAGAAGTCCTCCATTGTATGGCGGAGGAGTAGTATTTTTCTTTTCGAGACTTCAATTTTTTCAGTCGAAGAGAGTAGTTCTGGTCAATCACAGAGTCCTAGACTTTTCGCCAGACCCTATGAATTTTCGAGGAGAGCCGCTGATGAGGCTGCTCCGGCTTTGCCTGCACCGTAACCTCTGCGCATGGGGGTGAGTTCTTTAGCACCGCTGTTTGAGAGTTTTTGTGCACCCTCTTAAGTGGTTCAAAACTATTCCCAGTTGGAACAGCAGCGTCAACTTCTACCATTGGAACTGGTGAGGTGAGTCCAGAGGGGGAGTTGCCCTCAGCTTTTTTCACTCGACGCCAGTGGTGACGTCCAGCGTGCCTTGTTAAAGGGACTGCCTAAGTTTTGAAAGCGGGTTCATCATGCTCTTGATTTTGCTGAGGAACTTCAATCGGCGTCAGCATGTTGAAGACCGATGTCCTTGTTAAAATTTGAGGAGGGTCGGCCAATCTTTCAAAGACCAACTTTCTAGTAGGGGAATCACTTTTGACGGCTTCGTCTGTAGCAGGAGTTGGAAGAGCTAGCCATTTTAGGGTAGCCTTTTCAGGTATCACGAGCTTCTTTGTGAGCCCGTTTGTGCTTTTGCATGGCCTGTTGAAGACTGAGATGCCAGAATTGGACGACCCGTTAAGAGAAGCCGTTGTGGTTGCCAGTCGATCAAAGACCGACCTTTTGGGAGCTTCTTCTTACGGCATTGAGGCACCGAAACACACAGGTGGGAGAATTGTCCCGAAGAACAATCCAGTAGTGGTTTGTGTGACTTGCCCTATTAGCATTGAAAAGATAGAGGCCGCATTGGGCCCATAGGTCACTCCTCCAGTTGGGGTGGAACGGGAGTTGCTGTTGCAAGAGGTGCAGTTGGAAGCCATTGATTTTTCTGCACAGGAACAAGACACCAAGTTTTATTACCTCGAATATAAGGGCAACCATAGCGAACAGCGAGTTTGTTCGCAAAACAAGTCACATGAAGTGTGGAGTGGAAAGAGAAAAAGGTTTCGTCGGGTGTGCCAGAACCTGTTCTTCGTCGAATGACCAGACCGAGATGTTGGGACATCTGGCCTGAATTTGGGGGCAGATGCTATTTAGACTTATACATCCACCTCTTCGAAGATACCTAGTTGATTTATGGTACAGTGTATCGAAGGTTTAGATAGACGCAACCGTTGTAGCATGACTTTATCAGATTCACCCTCATTTGTGAGGGGTCTTTGATTGTGGGGACGCTCTTCCTTGCAGGCGCAAGCCCCTGCACTTTGTTACGTTACTGCATTGCGATAACCACTTTCTCCTGCTCCGGAAGTTCACTTCATATCGTGTGTATTTTTGTCTATTTTGGTTGCCCGTGGATTGTATACGTAGACTAGTTTATGTCTTCGCCCGTAGGGCGCGGATTAATCCAAATCCGTATATTTTAGATTTGGGTTTGTTTTATTTAAGGACCGTTAATCTATTTTGAGATTAAGATCAACTTAAATACATGAGCATTTGAGCTCAATTTATTTTAACTAAGGATATGTTAGTCTAATTCGAGACTAAGATCAACTTAGCAAAATTATAAGGATCATTTTTATTTAAGATCCAACAACAGAGCATTTGGGCTCAGTTGTAACAAAACTTTTCAAAGAGACTTAGCCAATTTGGGCTTAGTCTGTTCAGTCTTTTTTTTTTCAAAAGTGCTAAGCACTTGTTTGGGCTCTGCTTGTTCAGCCTACTATTTTGTGCAAAAGTACTAAGCACTTGTTTGAAGCTCTGGCGCTCACATGAGTATTATGTGAAGCCTTCAGTTATGGGCGTTGCCCAATCAGTGCTAAGCACTCAGTTATTTTGACTGAATATATATATATATGTAGTGCCAAGCACTTTTTTATATGACGTTCATGTGAGGAGCACGTGCGGCATTGGGCACTGCCCAATCAGTGCTAAGCACTCAACCGTTTTGGCTGTATATGAAGTGCTAAACACTTTTGTATAGCGTCCACGTGCGGCGCTGGGCGTTGCCCAAACAGTGCTAAGCACTCAGCCGTTTTGGCTGTATATGAAGTGCTAAGCACTTTTGTATGGCGTCCACGTGAGGAGCACGAGCGGCGCTGGGCGCTGCCCAATCAGTGCTAAGCATTCAGCCGTTTTGGCTGTATATGAAGTACTAAGCACTTTTATTCAGCGCTCACGTGTATTCCACGTAAGGCGCTGGCCTATGCTTTGGACGCCCGCATGTCTTGCACGTGAGGCATTGGGCGCTGTTGGGAGGGCGCCCACATGGAAAGCACGTGAGGCGTTAAGTTCTTTTCTTTTTCAGAGATTGAATCTCTGTTAATAGCATTTTAACCATTAATGATCACCAAGATCTTTATTTTGAAGATATGGGGTCAGGTTTTCTTTTAGAACTAAGTTTCTTTTAGGGTTAAACCCTATTTTCTAAAGAATTAAATTCCCATAGGATAGGTTTTTTTCCTTTTTCTTTCTTTTTAACCTAGTTCTTTTCTGAATTTTTGATTCTCAAGAATAATATCTTCCAGATGAGAATTAAATTGTCAACTTATGGGAGATTTGTCTTGTGGATCTCAGATACAAAGAAAGAACTAAGTTCTTGAGAAAGGTTAAACCCTTGGATATGCTATGATAGGTAAAGGAGATATTTTGATCTCTGTGGTTTCTTTACCTACAGTTTGAGAGGAAAAAATATCCTCTTCTCTATAGAGAATTAAATTCTCTATTGTTTTTAGAGCCTTCTGTGTTTTTTTTTTTTTGCAGAAACTTATGGGGGGTTCCCTCTATCTGAGACTTGATATCTCGGGTCCTTTATATAGTGGAGGCAAATTGTTAATTAGTTTTGAGAAAATCTCTCATTGAGAGATTCCAATTGATTTAATTGGTCTCAAAATTTGTTTGGGGAATTTTATCCACTGTTGGATCTTTGATCCAAGGATTTCTGTTTTACAGAATATGTCTTCTTTTTTTTAACAAGATTAGGAAAATATTTTTCCCCATATATAGAATTTTATTATGCGAAATGGTGTTTTTTAATTACCATTGGATTTTTAATCTAAGGGCTCTCTGCTATACAGAGCATATCTTTCTTTGTTTAGAAAGATATAGGGAAATATTTTCCCATCTCATTAGATTTTTGATCCAACAATTTTCTGTTCATTTAGGAAGCTTAGGGGAATATTTTCCCTTAATAGAATTTTATTCGTTTATTTGATGATTTATCATCACCATTGGAAGTTTGATCTAACGGCTCTATTTAACATAGAGTAACCTAATTTTTAGGAAAATATCCCCATGTAGAATTTAATTCTACTGATTTTACTTGGGCGCCGGCGCTCACGTGTCATGCACGTGGGCGTCGTTTATGAATTTAATTATAGGAACTCATGTGCTTTGCACATTGGCGTCCACGTGAGCTTCACATGCGACGCAACCATAGGATTTAATCCTAAGGCGCTGGCGGCCTCGTACGGGGCACGTGAGGCGCTGCCTCAGCTTAACTCTTTTATTATGTTTAAATATTAGGGGAATAATATGAATATTTTAACAATTAATAATCTCATGGATAATTTATTTAAATATGATATGCATATATTTCCTCAATTATATTAATTATAAATTAAGAAACATATGAAAATAATGTTTTTACAAATAAATCCATATATGTTCTTAAATTATAAATAACACCTTTTAGTAATTAATAATAATAGGGAAATGGACCGTACAAATATGCAATAAATATGACTGATCAAATACCCCCAAACTTATCTTTTGATCGTCCCGAGCAAATTATTTTATTTTTTAAAAAAAAGAAAAACCTAGCACACTTTTGTAGCCAACATGATTGCACTTAGCTCGTATAACAAGTCGTTAAACTTTTAGGTGTCCCTAATAGAAGGAGTGTTGTCTCCTGAGGGTTTTCAGCGGATTACACCCACAAAATCCCAAAATTTAGAAATTAAAGGAATGAAGGCGAAAATGACATGCAAAAATAAGGAACATATAAAAGAAAAAACTTGAAAATAAGAGTTTCAAACTACATTAGCTTTTAAGTTATCGTGAGCCCTATCTTAATGGTCATGAAAAGATATTAGAAATCAAATCATCTCTCAATAAAATGTCGTCTTTAGTATTCCTCCCTGCCTCTCCTTCAAACATTGATTATATACCCCTACGTATGTGTAAAAGTCATCTCTACACTTGGAGAATTCAATTCAAGCTATCATATACTTTTTCTATATTCCTTAGTACTTTTTAGTCGGTGTTGTTTTATATGGATTTGCTTACACATTTTTCATGCAACCGTTAATACTTCTTGAGGCACTAACTAACTGGTAACCGAATGTGCTCACTTATTAATGCGTACTTAGCAATATTCTAGTCTTGCAACACCTAAAACTTAGCAGTGACTCTCAAACCAGTTGGTCTAAGGCACTAGGTGATAAGACACCCTCGCTGTATTTTTTTATGCTACCTTAAGTATTTACAAAACCAGTGTTCATTTTTATTTTTATTTTATGTGTCATTTATATTTTGTTGATTTTTTTCTTTTTTTTTCTACTAAGGTTTTCAGACAAGAGTATTTCAAGGTATCCTCTACTATCCCAAATTTCAAGATGTATGTAAGTGCATATAGTAGGGTATCAACATTCAGAAGTTTGGATTTAAGAATAAGAACTATTTTTCAAATTTATTTCTATCCGCAGATTAGTGATTCATTCATCTTACTAATCCTTGGGACAATGGCTCATGACCACGTATTACTAGCTTTGTTTTAAAATATCTACTTTTTGCATTTCTTGCATTTCTTAAGTCTCTTCTTCTCTTTCGTATGTATTTTTCACTTTCTAACTTTTATTTTGAAAAAAAAATTAGTTAGTTTTTTTGTGCATATAATGCATAGATACATGCAAACCTTCCATACAAACCTTCCCCCCAAATTTGTTTGCAGCGGTGTCCTCACTGATATCTTTTAAGCTCAAAACCTATAGACTTAGGAGAAAAGTTCTCAAAGATTAGTAAATGGGACAAGAGTTAATGACAGTGAAATCCTTATCTAAACATTTTTTTGGCTCATAATCGTGAACAAATTTCATTTTATTCAAAAGCCAAAAAATATTTTTCTTTCCCCCAAACTTAATTAAAACAATGTTTCCACTATTTAAGCATTTGAAGTTCAAAGTAAGAGGGGAGAAAATCGCATTAGTATATACAAGGCTTTACAAAGCCCAAAAACTAATACCAACCATTCAAATATTTTATTAAGGTAACACCATGGTTGGTTAAAGGAAATGTAACGGATAGACGTGAAGAAGACTCGAGACTGTATAAGAATGGAGATTGTATCATATCCCGAGTAGAAGAAACAGAAATGAGAGTAACGATAAGAGATGATTTAGGGGGAAGAGAAGAGGTGTAATCGAAAGGTTTTACATCTCGGTTGGTGGAGACGAAAAGGTGATGGTGAATGAAAACGAGAATGTGAAAGATAAGGAATGGCTGGAATAATTGCATTCTCGTATGTGATAAGAAGAAGGGGTGGCGGTTCAACTGCTTCGGCCTCAAAGGGAAGTGCATAAATTTCCAGTGGAGGTTGATTCATCACAGCATCTAAGTCTTCAAGGAATGCGAGTTCTTCGGCGAAAATATCTTCGAAACCTTCATCAATGATATCATCAGAAAGAAAGGAATCGATATCTATATCAGTGGAATAGGAAGATTCACTAGGAAGGTTGAAAGATTCAAGAGCAATATGTTGCGCACCAGAATTCAAAACACTCGATTTGTCGGAAATTATGGAGGAAGGAGACTCGAAAAGATCGTTTCCCACATTCTCAAAAGAGTCTAAATCAAGTGGTCTTTCAAGAATCATAGAACACGGAATATCGGAGTGTGATTCATCAAATCTAGGTGGGAGTGAAAGACGATGAGAAGAACCAAAGAATGTGTGTAATGAAATGGGCAAACGAACTTGGGTGTCGAGCATTGTTGATCCAGATGTGGGAGATGAAGGCTGAATATCATTTTGCATATCGGATAGGTTGGTGGTAAGAATAGGATCGGTTAAATGTACAGGAAGATGTTTACATTCAATAGAAAGGACATGATGGGTCGGGGAATCCAACTCATCTAACATATCGAATTCATCTTCAAAGATATTCTCAACACCAATTTCACTAGCACCTTCAGTCGAATCAAATGAATAGTTCTTTAAAAATTCATCAATTATATTATCCTCAATCTATGGATCACTTGATTCATTTGATGGGATTGAAAGATTTGAAATGTCAAGTTTAGTCAGATAAAGATCGGTTTGATTTGGAATGGTATAAAGCTCTCTTTCACACTCATGATTGGAAAAGTCAAACATGTTATTCTCGAACACCTCATCAATTAGATTATTGAGTGGTTGATCATTAAATACATTTGGTTGGGGTTCAGGATGGAAGGTTTTGAGATCAAAAGAATTGGTTTTGGTTTGACTTGGAGGGATCCCTGGTTCTTTCTCACTACTCAATTCCAACTCTACTTCAAGACTAGACATAGTTTGTGAAGAAGTTTCAATGAAGGATTCTTTTTGAACCGTGGAACATCCTAGTTGATGTTCAGAAGCGCTGTCTAGATAAGGTGAAAAGGTTGAGTAAGGTTAGAATGGGTTTAATTGTTGGCTACGAGCGAGTTCAATGTGTTCCGTAATAGAAATGGATTTACGAGTTGCCATATAGCCTCAAGAGAAATATTAACATGAGAGGGTGTGAAAGTTTGATACTGTTGATAAGAGTTAGATGGTTGTATCCAAGTTTCATAAATAAGAGTAGGATCAACATTTTGATATGAAGAAGATTGGGATTGGTTTAATTGTTGGCGCCTGGATTTTGCAATTTGCTCAGCAATGGTCATGGGTATAAAAGTTGCCATATTCGTCTCAAAAAGAGTATCAATATTTTCATATGGAAACGATTGTAATTGTTTTCCTAAGGGTTTTGAAGTAGTGAAAGGTAAGAAACTTTGGCTACGGGCTTTCGTAATATGCTCAACAATGGACATGGGTTTAAAAGTTTCCTCACTAGCCTTAAAAGAGTTATCAACATAATAAGATGTTGAATTTTAACACGGTTGATAGGAATTTGAGTGAGGTGTCCAACTATTATTTCTAGAGCCTTCTATTCTATCCCTTAAAGAAATGGTGCATGGGGTCGGATGTTCTACCAAAACAATAACGATATAAAGAAATATCTGGTTGTGTGCTCGCTAAGAATTGGTCGGTTTGGGTTATCCATCATAAGAGAGCGAAAAGAATTTGAGATGAAATGAAAAGAGGGTGAAATGGTAAATTTTATTTTAAAGTTTTTTTTGGGGATTTTAGGATTGTTTTGTGTGGAAATAGGGACTCGACTCAACCAATCACAAACGTGCACAAACAACACCTAGAATTAGGGTCACCTAAATCACTAGACCGCTCCTAGACTTCCAAAGGACAAGACATAGGATAAATTCTCAATCACCTCCTTATCAATCTTGCAGCCAGATAAGTGCCAAGTAAGTGGGAGGTATTCACTATACGAATCACTAAAATAGCGGGCCTAATTAAGGAAACCACTTTCCTTAATCACACTTGCCTTAGACACCACAAGAAAAATGCGCATAAGCAATAGATTACCCACAACACTCACTTGTCCTAACTGAGCGCGACTGTCCTTAAAGGCTTGGT
The DNA here is from genome assembly GCA_030015575.1 of Agapanthus africanus. Lineage (NCBI taxonomy): Eukaryota > Viridiplantae > Streptophyta > Magnoliopsida > Asparagales > Amaryllidaceae > Agapanthus > Agapanthus africanus. Next base: position 464,137,150 of record JASDDO010000001.1, read on the forward strand.
CTAGATTTTTTTATTAATGTAGACCGATGCGTATACTTGTTTGTGATTTGTGGGGCCTAGAAAAGGGGATGAAATCTCCACCTAATCTTTCCTCATTTACTTCGTTTATCCCAATAAGCGAGTAAATTCTTACTCGTTAGGGTTTGTAGGATATGGTAGTATAATGGATGAACAAAATCCATCAACTTCATTTTAAGTTTTAATTTTTATAAACTTTAGCAAAATAAGTCTTAACCCTCTTATCGAGCGTGTTATCAATTCATGATAGTCACGACCATGATTTGAAAATCGTTAAAACTTGCTTTGTTGAGGGCTTAAGATAAATAGGGATCAATGGAAGGGTAAAGATCAGTAGAAGGAAATTCTAATCCCTCGAAGAATCCTAATCCACATTCATCGCTATTTCTTTAGTATTAAATAATTAAAAGATAAAAAATTATTTTTAAAACTCCATCCATTAACTACCCTATTGTAACAACTCCAATTTTAGTGTACAAAAATTTGTTTAAAAGTTAAGGTATACTTGGGGTATTTGCATTTACTGTGAGTACTATAAGTAATTGTTTTGCTTTTTAATAGTAAGAAAGAGCTTGTAGCTCATTGGTAAGACCTTGCACTGCTGAACCAAAGCACCAAAGTTCAAATCCCATACCCCCACATTATTTTTAATATTGTTTTCTTTTAAATTTTTAGAAGTCCAAGGGTCTACACGTGCATAACTCGTAAAACCCCTACTTCACACTAAAAACAAACTATACCAGTGAGTAGACCAACAAACAACGGACTTAGGGGACCCCCGACCCGGCCTGACTCGGCCGGATCGGGCCGCCGCCGGCGTCGACTCAGCCGGTGGCGGCGGCCGAGTCGACTCCGATGCGGAGTCATCCAACATGAAAGTTGTGCCTCTTCAACTCTCCATCACTCCTGCATGCTTTAATTTCTTGGATCGGTTCCAGAACTCTTAAAAACTCCATTACAACATTTTATAATGCATTTTTAATACAAATTTCAATACAACCCTTCACCTACCATAACCTTAGCTTTACACTATAAATATCAACTCTAAACACACCCCCTCACTCACAAACTCTGTCCAAAACTCTCAAGAAAACTCTATAGAATTTTAGTGTGCATTTGGAGTTAGCAAAGGGCGAAGCTCCGACAAAATTCCGACGACGACCCTAGGAGCTTCCGGCGACGAAACGATGCACCAGTGAATCCTACTTCCTCCTCTCCCTCTTATCTAACCTAACAGTAAGTAAGTCCCTTCTCCCTATTCACCTTGCTATTCTAAAAACACGTATTTCTAAAACCCGACGGAATCGAAGTTAATCCGATTTTCGATTCGGTTCTTCCTAAAAATCCAACCTTTTCTTAAATACAAACATACCAAATCCTTACATGTTGACTATTAATCATTAACAAACATGTTGAGAAAGTTTCATAGCAATATATTTCATTTTGTAACTTTTACCGCTCTTTTTCACTAAAATACCATGTAGTTTACTTTCTATTTTAAAACATCATTAAATATGCTATACTTTTAATTAGATCATGAGGTAATGACCTACCTCCTCACAACACTCATTTACAACATAGCACAATATCTTTCGGGAACATAGAATACGGAAAAACGAAACTTTACATATAATTACCACTAACTATTAAAACCGTTTTCTACAGGATTACGTATTTTTTATAAATCTTTGCAAAGCGCCGCTACAACCTATTTTAGGGAACCCGATCAGGATGGTGCGGATTATCGCATATTCTCGGGCTTAGTAGTGAGAGATACAGACCTCCGCAAGGAGCATTCGGTCTCGAGAGATTTAAAATACGAATATTTTAAGAAAATGAGATTTCTAGAAAATAATAAATTAAAATTATTTTATATAAAATATATATATATATGTATGTATGTATGTATTATCAAAATACCTATTTTTGATATGATATAAATATTCCAACCTTTCTAAATCAAAAGAATCACTTTACATTAAAAAACCATGAATTCCATACAAGTTCAATATTACAATTAAATACCCTATATTATGAAATTAGGTTATGTTTAGTAGAAATATCACAAATATAAAATCTACATCTATAACAACTCTAAAGACGATAATTAAATACTTGGGGTGTATTTTGAAAATTATACAAAAGTATTTTTACATAAAACCCCCTCAAGTTCTATAAATTACCCTAAGGACCCTAGTAAATATAGGTTTAAGCGGGACCAATCTCTTGAGCCTCAGAGAGCCGGAGAAGTGGGTGCTTGTCTATTTAAGATAGAAAACATAACAACGGTGTTATCAACACGGTAATCGTCTTTGAAAAAGACACAAATCCTGCCGCCCATGTGCAGCGGTTACCGATAACATCAAAACCTAATTCAGGACTTCAATTTCTTTTCTAATTGTTCTGACTCAAACCTAGTCTCATTATAATAATCTGACTTGAATATGATTTAAGTACAATCTATAATATTACAATTCAATATGAATCCATGAATCCATATAATCAATCGGATCAAACTATTCAATCTATATTGACTGAACCAAACCATGGATATACTTCCATTTACATGATTCTCCAGTTACATCCATGATTCTCCAGTTACATCCATTTACTGATATTATGGTTTTGGCAAGCCATCCAATTATACAATCTATATTACATGACAATACAAGTTGCAATACAAATAATACAAACAAGACATCGCGGGGTTTAAGGGGTAGATTGGTACGGAAGGTGTTAGAAGTGGCACGAGACTGTAAGATTTAAGACACATAATCTGTATTTCCGTTGCTGTTATACCGTGGCATAAACGGTTCCTTGTACTACACGTGCCTCTAGTCTCTGGCATATAGAGACTCCTCTTATACACAATTGCATTCTTCTATACCAAGCTACAAATAACAGCATTAACACTAATACAATATAATACAACTTTAAAAACTAATTTCGCTCTCTGTCTATTCTATTTCTCCCTTACCTTTGGGACTTACCGAGCGATTGTTCACAGATGACATTCCTTCTCTTTTTTCATTTGAATGTTGTCAGGTGATCTGGACACCCAGGAGATCAAGCCTACTAGCGATGACTTGGATCAGCTTGCCTACGACCCAGAGCTCTAGCTTCATTATACACATTTTCATTTCAGTACTTTTCATTTCTGTTATGCCACTGTTTAGGCATTGCTTTCATTCAGATGTAATTACTTTTCCATGCATTGTACAAAAGAATGTTAATAAATAAAGTTGTTGTTTCATTACAATTGTCTCTTGTGTACATTTCTTTTATATTGCTTAGTTACGTTTAGCGTATTTACTTCAGAGTAAATACGTAGCGGCCAGTCGCGCTCTCTACCCGTACACCGGGAAACGGGGCGTGACACCTATCTTACAAACCCTAACAAGTAAAAATTTACTCACTCATTAGGATAAACGAAGTAAACGAGGAAAGATTATAGTTTAATGAACCCATAAGAAATAAAAAAATTAAAATTGCGGAAGATAAATGCAGAAATTAAATGCGGAAAGTAATGAGACGAGATTAAAAAAATCTATCTTTTATTGAATAAACAATTGCATTATAGACTTTGACTGCTGAAAAACTAAACTACAAACCCCAACTTGCTCGAGAAACCCTAGATTGCTCGATTGATAGATCGGTGGATAGATTCATCCCTCAACCTTAATTGCACTCGGTCCTTTTTATTAGCTCTGAAACTTGAAACCCTAAACGTCATCTTAAAATATGTGCAAAAACGATCAAGCCCCTGAATTTTCATATCCAACGGCCACCAAAGAACCACGGAACCGCCACCTATAGCCTTCTTTGACCGCTGAACCGCCGCCCTTTGGTGGAGTTGCGTCTCCAGATTTTTCGTGTTATCTTCTCTCGTTATTTGGAGATCCTTCTGATAAAAATATTCTGAAAATATCTTTTTCACTCTGCAGTTGCGAAATTCTTTTAAAATTCGGCAGATTTGGTTTGGTAATTCAATTTGATGTGGATCTCCTACTTATATTTCAGACCTTAACTGATTTATTATAATACCAGCACAATATCTCAAATCAAATTGTTGGTAGCATTTGTTTTATTTGAGATACTATTCCAACCACTTGAATGATATGATCTCTTAATAATATTGGTTAAGAATATTTGATATGATATAATATGCATATTTTAATAATTACTAATCTCCTGGATATTTTATTTAAATATGATATACATATATTTCCCCAATTATATTAATTATAAATTAAGAAACATATGACTATAATCTTTTTACAAATAAACTCACATATGTTCTTAAATTATAAATAACACTTTTTAGTAATTAATAATAATAGGGAAAATGACCATACAAATATGCAATAAATATGACTAATCACATACCCTACACTAACATCTAACCATTACACTAACATTTTCTTTTTCTTTTTTATATACTATTCATTTTACCAGTCTTGGTCTTACATAGACAAAATTTTTAAATGATCGGTACTAATTTCTGGACTGACACAATCTTCTAACTATTAACCATTGTAAATAACTCTTAGGTTTTTTGTGAATAAAAACTCACCCTTTATATCTAAGTCTTGCAACCGGAAACAGGGGCAATAATGAGGACATCGCCAATATCATATTTGGGGGTGAGCATTCCGTTTACGTTGTTGTAACACGTGTAAATTTTGCATTGCATATATATATCAGAAAACCCCATAAAAATTGAGAATTTTCAAAACATAAAAACTTTGTCGTCAAGTTAGCTAATAAGGAAACTTAGATTCGAAATACCGACGGTTTAGTTTGATAAGATAGAAACAACTAAACTTTAGATTTAGAAATTGAAAACCTAAAAGATAACCCTTCTTTGAGTTTAACTATAGCAAATTTACGTTTTTCCATCACACTACACGTGTCGTAAGTTTTGAGAATTAGATGACAAATTTGAAATGTCCAAAATTCTTTTAAAATTGAGAATCTTCTAAACATCAAACAAGTTTGTTTAGAAATAAGTAATATTGAGTCTAACTCATTAGTGAAGTTGATATGAAGGGAAATAATTGATATCTTTAATTCCAACTTGTCTGAAAAATAACACATCTTAAGCTTTATTGAAATGATTACACACTTTATCCACACAAACACATCTTTGGATAAAGGAATAACTAGAAATGCCATCGTTGGTTTTCTTTTTAAAGTATTTTCACGCAAAAATAAGTCTTTGTTTTGTGGCCTGGGTGACTTGAGAAATTAAGTTTTATGGGTGTCTCTATATCTAATACCCTAAAACCATCTGGTTTGGGAGTCATTGACCCAAAACTCGCTAAGATACCTAGAAAGCCTAATAAAAACAAGTCAAGCAAGTGTTCTCTCCATGTTAAAAGTCCTCGTGGTTCTTTATGGGAGAATAATCTTGGCTAGGATGAATTTCGGGTTTAAGCTAAAAACATATTAATCTTTAGAAAGGGAATTCAACGGAGATACAAAGGTTCAAATTGAAAGATTAAAAGACTATTGCACATTCACAAAGGTGTGTATGAACGAAAACAGGTTAGAGGTGGAGTGAAGAATAAAACTAAGTTTTTTTTATTAAAGATGATAGAAATCCTGAATTTGAGACCTAACTGTAGGATGAAAACTCAAGAAAAGATTATAACTTTACAAACTCGCGAGATACTTTTAGAAGTTTTTCCTGGTCTTTATTGGATGCATGAAAACTTTAAATCGAATTTCTTAAAACAAAACGACACTATTTCATAAGCACGTAAATACATAAAAATGCTTAAGTTAAATAAAGAAGTGAGGTGTGAAAAATAAGAGTTCGATATTTCTAACTTAGGATGATAAAATTTCTAGCTCAGATTATGAACCTTAGGATTAGAATCAATAGTTATCTCACAAAACTAGCTTTACAGGATTTTGTGGGTGTAATCCGCTGAAAACCCTCCAAAGACAACACTCCTCCTAATAGGGACACGTAGAGGTTTAACTGCTTGCTGCACATGCTCAGTGTAATCGTGTTTCCTGCAAAAGTATGATTAAGATTTTGTTTTGCTCAAGACGAGCAAAAGATAGGTTTGGAGGTATTTGTTCATCGCTATTAACTGCATTTATTACCAGCCATTCTATATCATTTTATTAATAATCAAGTGCTATTAATCCATATCTGCTCATTAAGTACAGGTTACAGGTACACAGGGTAATATCACTGAAAACATGCACAACATGCATGGTTACAACAGAATCAAGCCAAAACTGTAACGGGACGGAAAAGCGGTCAATTTCTTAAGTGTTTTGCAACAAAAATAAACTTTTCTACTAATAAAATCATTTTGGTCCAACATGATACAATGATATGCAAGTCAAAACACAAGTGGGACTAGCCATGATCAAGTAGGAACAGCCATGATGCATAAGTTGGCAAGCACCGTCATAGTTAATGCGAGTGAATCAAGTGATGTGATACATACTTTTTGAGTTAAAAAGCTTGATTCATTGATCCTAAGCTCCAGAATGCAAATGAGATGATGTTATAAAAAAGGAGATATTCTAAAATTCAAGTTTCTCTGACACAAGACCACAGAAGAAAGCTGGGACCCACTGGCCGCTACTTGGCCGCCGAAGTGAATTTTCCGTCGGCACCACCTCGGCCAAAGTGCACCGTGCTTTCACCCTGTCTCTATCATTGTCTAACTAAGCTTCTGGGATACTTCTTTTTCTCTGTGGAAACCCCTATATATAGCAGTTTACTGGTTAAGTTTGTGTTGGATTTTAAGTGAGAAAAATAGTGTGTATGCTTGAATTCTTCTTCTACTTCCCCTTGCAAGCTCTCATTTGAGAGCTTGGAAAGTGGAGGTTGCTCATCTTGTAGCTCAAGCCCCTTCAGGTGTGAATAAAGATTGAACTCTTTTGCTTTAACTTCTTGTTTATTGTTTTTACTCATGTTTCTTCTCTTGTGTTTCACTTTTATTTTCTTTTCTCTTTTTGTGATGATATTTGAGTAATTCTATTTGGCTATGGTGATTGTGAGGATGGAGATGAATGGCTTAGCCTTCCTCTATTCTCTTGTGAATGTTTAATAAGCTCAAAAATGGATTCTAACTTTAAGATTGGATGATGGTATTTGTTTGATAGGTTATGTAGCTTTCCATGGTTACTTGGTAAGCTCTAGCCCATACCCTTTTCTCTCAATTAATCTCTTATGCAATCTTAAACTTAAAATCAAACTAGTGTTAAGTATGCTAAGTGTTTAGATAGGATATTTTGCTTAATATTAGTTGACACCCTTCACTAGAAATATACCTTATACTATCACCCTACACTTAGCAAGTTTAATCCTAACTCTACTTCTCATTTTGCAACTTGTTTATTTGTGATGTTGTATACTTTCTAACCCTTGTGCTTAGTTTTGATACATCATGTTCGGACATATAAATGGTAAGTGAGAACGTAACAAAACCATTTCATGCCTCGTGTTGCGAAATCGATGTATTGATGGTTTATTCTTCGCAACCCGCCTTCATAAGCCACGCTTAATATTGGATCTAACAAAAGGAGAGAGAACACATGATCAAAAGAGAGTTGAAGAATTCACCAAGATTCAATCATTCAAACCAAAGCTACAGCTGTCTTTCTTTACCTTTTTCTTATACTTCAAATTACTTAATTTCATGACAACCAAACAAACTCAAAACATTCTTTTCTCTTTGAACTTACAACAATAACTTCTAATCTCCAATTCCCTGTGGATCGACCCATATTTTCTGGCTACCTACAACGAGCCATGCACTTACGGTTATAAATATTTTAGAACGAGATGTAGCATGCGTGTGCCAATTTTTAACTAAACCATTCTTTAAACATCAAGGCATGTGCGGGTAAAGTCCCGACATGAATTTTATAAGGTAAGGTGTTCAGATCAGTTTATGGAAATTTGAGATGGCTCAAAAAAGGTTGACACGGCTCAGAAGTCTTCTGGAACGATATGTTAGTTCTCTGTTTGTATAAGACGGCTCAGGTAATGTTGAGCCGGCTCGTCGACTCTTTTCTGAGACGATTCGATTTTCTATTAGGGTTTCAAAGTGAAACTAATGCATATAATATAAAACCACTATAACTTCTAATTTTCCAGGTTTTCTAGATCTATCAAGGTCATCATAAAAGTGATATCTTTTAGCGTTTAACGATAACTATTGTATTTAAATTAGATTTGTCGATGCATCGCGATTCAGATCTTGAAGAATCTTTAATTAAGTTTAGAACTTTGAGTTTCAATCAATTTATACATGATAGCACAATATCATAATAACATTTAGCACGATCTAGATCTTGTCAAGCAACATATAATAAACCGCAACAAGAAAGATTACATTTTGGATGGTATTAACATGCATACGTATTAAGGTTTATAAGTCTAATTACTATGATATTAAGCAAGATCCAAATCTTGCTTTATCAAGCATCAAATACTTGCCTCGATTTCAATCTTGCAATAACCACATAGATGAAGAAAACATGATCTTGAATCCACACAAGATCCTTGACTAGGAAGATGTTGATGATGGCAATGGGATCGGCCACAAGATGAAGATGCTCGGTGACAATGATGATGTGCACGACTTAAACTAAGGTTAGGGTTTTCGGTTTAGGAGAGAGAGCTGGAGGCTAAGGTTTGAGAGGAATTGTTTTATATTAGGGCCTGCATGAAGTTTATGGGGATTTATCTAGTAAAGGTTATGAATGGGCTGGGTATCCTAAACCAAGTAGGAAAAGGGATTAAAGAGATAAGGTAAAATTATATTCAATATGCTAACTCACTATACATTTATTTATCGAACCATGTTAAACCCAATAAATTTACCATATCACACTAATAACCAAGAACAAACCCATAACAATCAAAACCAAGTAAGAAATCATGTCAGGAAAAATATCAGGTCGTATGTCAGGTTTGAGACAGCTCAATATTAGCCTGAGATAGCTCACAAGTCTTATCCAATAATCAATTGCTCTCTAGGTGAAAGATACGGCTCACACAATTTTAAGCCGACTCATGATGCCCCAAAACCAAAACTCAAAATAACCAACATATTAACAAATTAATTTTATATAACCAAATATTGTACAATCGTTCTAGGGTGTTACAATAGCCCTGCAGGTGAGTGTCTGATGTGTCATAGCATAAAGTATAGTGGGTTGTCCCACGTAGTACCGCAAGATCCGCTTCACCCACCTCTAATGAGAAACACTGGGGTTGGACAAATATCTGCTCATCAATCCCACTACATAAGATATATCGGGTTTCGTACACACCATAGCATACATGACACCCCCGATAGCACTCCTATAAGGCACATTCTGCATCTACCTCTTCTCAATTTCGTTCTTAGGGCACTGCTCTAAATTTAGCACATGATTCTTTACAATTGGAGTCCTAATGGGTTTGCAACCGTTCATGCCGAACTGTTCCAAGACTTTCCTAATGTAAGTATCCTGAGACAAACTTAGGGTCTTCTTGGAGTGGTCCCTCAGAATTTGAATCTCGAGTACGAACCAAGTATCACCCATGTCTTTCATCTCAAAGGTGGAGGACAACCAACTTCGAGTGGAATTTATGATCTCCATATTGTTCTCTGCCAGCAAGATATCGTCAACATACAGATAGAATCTTAAAACGCTTACCAGCTTGTCGTAAGTAGACACAATTGTCCTGATCGCTCATCTTAAAACCATAGCCCAATACGGTTTTATGAAATCGAAAATACCAGACTCTGGAAAACCATTTCAAGTCATAAATAGACCTCTTCTTACTGTCGAGTCCGTTGGCTTTGAAATCGGTGGGCAGATCCATATAGATCTCCTCTTCCGGTTCTCTATGGAGAAAAGGTAACTTGACGTCCATATGGACAATTCAAGATCCATCAGCACTACTAAAACCAGAACTAGGTGAACGGAGATAATTTTCACTACCGAGAAAAATGTCTCATCATTGTCCACACCATTCCTTTAGGTAAACCCCTTCGCCACCAAGCATGCCTTACAATGCTCGATTGTCCCATCCGCCTTCCGCTTAACCTTGAAAATCCACTTGTTCTTAATGGTCTTGCGTCTGGCAGGAAAATCCACCAAGTCTTAGAATTGATTCTTTCTTATGGACTCAAGCTTCTCCTCCATCGCGGCCTTCTACTCTTCCACTTCGGGTCCTGAAATAGCATTCTCATAGGACTTGGGTTCAGCAACATCATGCGGCACAACCATGAACGCTTTGCCCTCAATCTCAAAGCATCGACGAGATACTTGTCCATGGGATAATCTACGAGGCGGTTGAGATTCCGCAAATGGTTCTGAGTCATATGTCGGTTGTTGGGGTTAAAATTTACACCCTATTGACCTAAAGTCAAAATCAAACCACGAACAAGTAGACTCAAGCCAAAGCAAACGACCCTACTATCGAATCCAAGCCGGGCTTATGCCCGAACACAAGTCCAAGTAGGTGAGCCCAAGCCAAGACCGGCCCCCATGCCAAAGGAATAATCATCAAGCAATAAATAGGTTTGATGTAATTTTTATGAATAAATATAAAATAAATGGCAAAAATCCAGATTTTGTAAAGCCCATGGCCCATGTGCAAAAAGAAATAAACATATAGGCATGGGATAGACAAAATGCCAATTTTGTACAGGCCATGGGGCTAAATGAAAAGATGTAAGCCTATAAAAGGCCCTCTATGATGATTTGATAATAGAAGAAGAACTAATCTTGATTTCCCCAAATAAAATCTAAGGTTTTGAGCTGCTCTTTAGTTCACAAGTCTCTCATTCATTCTTCCTTTCTTTTTTTCAGGAGGCTTCGAAAAAGGGGAAAAGAGCTCCTTTTGATTTTCAAAATTCAAAGCCTTTGTGTGTTTAGACTGTTGCTCCATTGGGTTTCGATCCTTCTTGCACTGTGCCAGGTGCTCATTTGGATAGGTGTGCACCCTATTGGGTGCACCGTGCCAGGTGCTCATTTGCCCAGGTGCGCACCTTTCTAAGTGAGCACTTCTCTAAGTGCGCAACTAACTGGACCTTTTAGCCCATTCGAAAACCTTTGGCCCCCTTCACTCTCTCGCACCTCGCCAGGTGCGCACCTTGCTAGGTACACATCTCGATGGGTGCGTACTTTTCTAAGTGCGTACCTTTTCAGGTGCGCGCTTTGCTAAGTGTGCACCTTGCCGGGTGCGCGCTTTGCCGGGTAGAATGTAACGACTCTGAATTTACTGTACGGAATTTTCCAGTTTAATGTACAGAAATGAGTTATACAGCCTGAGATTGAGTTATCAGTAAATTTTGTTAAATAACAACAAGAAACAACTTGTAGCTCACTGGTAAAGCCCTTGCACTGTTGTGACGTAACCCCTGTGTTCGATCCCCATCAGACACATTATTTTTTCTGATTTTTCTTTTCAACTTTTTGGAAACCCAAAAGTTACATGTACTATACACATAAAAATGAAAAGTTGGAAAAATCAAACATGTGAAAAAATGGAGTTAACACTGACTTGTACACGTGGCACAAATCCAGCGGCTCAACTCCTTAAGATCGACCGGCGAAAATTATTTTGGGGTCGGCACCGACGGGTGAACTGAAGCAAATGAGGCCCGGGTTTTGCAAACTAAACTCTTCCCCTACCCCTAACTCCTCTGCACTGCAATCAAACAGAGACCCTTCAATTCTCAATTTATCATTTTTTAATGCATTTTAATTCACCATTTTAATTCCAAAACCCTGATTCTACACTATAAATACCACCCCACACTTTGGCTCAATATCATTCTGAAAATTCTAGCCAAAACTCTCAAAATTTCTTAAGTACAAGTGGAGTAAAAGAGGAGTTAGCAAGCTATCAACTTCCGGCGAGAATCGAAGCAAATTCTGGCGATCTCACGACGCAACGACGACAACGATCTCTTCTCCTACCTTTCATTAACCTAACTAAATAGTAAGTCCCTTCTAATCTTCTTTTCTCTTCTTTAAAAATTTATTTTAAAACTCATATCGGTAAGTGGAGTTAATACCGATATCATTTTTCTAAACCCTAGAAAACTTCTTATCTTCATTCTTTGATCAACCAATCTTTTACACTATACTTGTAACCTTAAACTCTAATATTTAGAATCAAAATTTCATTAAAATTCTCATGTAAAATATCTTTAATTTAAGTTTTTTTCATTTAAATACCATGAACTTCAAACATCACCTCTTTTAGTATTTTGTTAATACCTTTAGAAAACTTCACGGGGTAATGACCTACCCCTCACATACATTCTTGTTCCATAGCATGATGCCTTGGTGTGAATTTTTGTTTCGAGGAAAAGATTACATTAAAATACCATTTACTATAAAAACCGGATTTCTTTTAAACGGTGTTTTAAATCTCTTTGCGATTATACCTCTACAACCCTTTTTCGGGGACCTGCTAGTAGATGGTGCAGATTATCGTACATCCTTGGGTTAGTAGAGCGAGATACAGACCTCCTCATAGAACACTCGATTTCGAAAGATTTTAAATACGGTTTTTAAGAAAAATGAATTTTTCTAATTAAATAATTTTTTTTTTAATAATTATATAAAATTACAAATCCATATATTTTCAAACTATAATAAAATTACATTTTTTAAAATGAAAGAATTACAATTTTCACTAAAATACCATTAAGATACCAACAAAATATAAGTTTTACAATAAAATATCATAAACTTTCCAAGCTAAGCAAGTATCACTAAAATACCTCAAATCCTTAAAATTCATGTCCATGAAAACCCTAAATAATATAAATAACTTCTCGAGGTTTATTTTGAAATTTTATTAAAAATATTTTTTCGTAAAATCCCCTCGAGTTATATAAAACAATATTTAAGAAATTTAGTAAATATAGGTTTAAGCAGGATCAATTCTCTTGAGCCTCAGGGAGCCGGAGAAAGTGAGTGCTTGCTTATTTAAGCTAGAAAACTTAACGGAGTTGTCAATGGTAATTGTCTTGGAAAAATACACAAATCCTGCCGTCCATGTGCAGCAGTCACCGATGACTTCCGAACCTAATTCAGGATCTAAATCAGTTACAAGTGTTTGACTCAAGTCTGGGTCTAACTCAAACCAGAGTCCAAACTCAAATCAGAGTCCAATTCAAACATGAATCAAAAGTTTAGTATACTTGAACATGAACCTGAATACCTGAATTCAAACATCAATAGCAAACTTGAATACTTGACTTGACTTGACCGAACCATGGTTATAACTTGATATGACTTCTTGAATATATGATTACATCCTGAACCTGACTACTTGAACAACTTGTATCCATGATTTCAGCAAGACTTGTAAATATAACCTATACAATACATTACGTGGGGATAATTGGATAGATTGGTACGGAACGTATTAACGTGGCACGAGATGGTCACTTAAAACAGACCTACATGAACTCTCATGCCGTTGTCTCGTGGGTTTTGATGGGGTAAAATGGACTCCTCTTGTATACACAGATACCTTTCATACCAAGCTACAAACAACTATGTTAGAATAACAATCATAACTATACAACTTACCAGTTCAATTCTCCTTACTTGTTATATTTCATTCCATCTTTTGGGACTTACTGAGCGCTAGTTCGCTGACGACATTCCTGTCTATTTTCTTTTTTGGAATGTTCGTCAGGAGGACCGGTCACTGAAGAGATCGAGCCTAGCCAGGAGGACTTGGACCAGCTCACTGCCCAGCCGGACTTCTAGCTCTACTTGTATTTATTTTCATCTTGTATGCCACTGTTTAGACACTGCTTTTTACCACTGTATCTTTTCATTTTCAAACAGTTGTATGTAAAGTGAATGTAAATAAAGTTGCTGTTCATTTTTATATCTCTTGTCATTCTTGTGCATTATATATATATATATATATATATATATATATATATTGCTTAGTTACGCTTAACGTATTTATTTCTTAGTAAATACGTTGCAGGCTTGCCATGTCACCATTTCTGTCTATTGGGAAGCGGGGCGTGACAGCAATCGTCTCACGCAGTTATATAATCACATTACATTACAGAAACAGCAGAAGCAGATATATGAAATATAGTATATACTTGGAGGTCCGTGTTTTAGATTAAGCCAGTAATGAAAAACACGGATTCCATGGTCGTGATAAATAGCCAAGCCTACACCCCTAGACCCCTACGAGAGCGGCAAGCAACCCTGCCAATTCTAAAGTTAGACGACCGATCTTGAATCCTCGAGATGGGCTCCCACTGGACTCTAGAACCCGGTTGCTTGTGCTTCCCGCCTTGGATCTATTCTAATGCGGTAAAATAAATAATATACATCAAATGGAAACAACAATCTCAACCCGAAAGTATCCCAATAAAAGAATATTACATCCAAATATTTACATGAATGAAAATTGAAACTCTCATCTCATATAAAACCACAGGCTATTCAATCATGACGATCCAATATAATATATCGATAGTAACACAATAACATCACATGTCATCAACGTAAGTAAATATGCATATCCCTAATGTCGTTGTCTTATATCAACGAGATCAGGGATACTGCCACGTATTACACTTACAGTCGCAGAAAAGAAATGAAAACTACAATAATTAGAATCTGCATCATCTTTAGACATCATAAACCCGGATTATTACATATTCCGGATTTCATGCCTAACCTTATAAACCTTGCATTTAAGTCTCAAATTGAAAACACTTTTCAAAAATTAAGCCGGGCAATTCAACAAGATTCCCACTTAATGATTCTAAGGCTTATTGGGAACTTTAGTAGATGGCCGCTAATTGATCTGCTGAAAGTGTGTTTTCGTAAAGTAACCGCAATCAAGACGGTGTCGCTGGTAGCTAGCCGCAATGAGTACGGGTCGTTCGCAGGGAAACGTGAACCTTTTTTTTCTTTAAACGAGTTGATTGAAAGATGGGTTGATTGGTTGTAGATCTATTTTAATACGGATGTAGATTTTATAAAGAAGAGTTTTATAGGGTTCATATGACTTAGTAATAATGGATGACAAATTAACAATGACTCATTTTATCTTTTAATAATTTAAAACTAGATCGATAGTGATGAATGTGGATTAGGGTTCTTTTGGAAGAAACTAGGGTTTTCCTACTCTCAACCCTTGTCCTTGCATTGATCTCTATTCATGTCTTGCCTTTACCAAAGCAAGTGTTAAACAGATCTCGAATCGTGGTCGTGACTAGCAATAGATTGGTAGCGCGCCCGATTAGGATGTTAACATTTATTTTGCTAAAGTTTATAAACTTTAAAATTTATAAAATGAGTTAAATGATTTTATCATCCATTCATCTACCCTAGCCTAAGAACCTTAGCAAGATAGGAATTACTCGCTCATGGTTTAAGATAGAGAAAGGATGAAGAAGAAAACATGATTAAGATGCAGAAAGTAAATGCGAAAAGACTAATAAAAAAGACTACCTTTATTAATCAACTATTGCATACAACTCTCCGTACAAAGTAGATTACAAAGAACCCTAGTTTTTGCTCTCACTCTCTCTCTTGTTGGAGATAGATGACTAACTGATGATCACCTTGATGCGTGGATCACTTTGGACCTCTTGATCTTTTCGGTTTGATCAACTTCAAAGTGTAACTCTCGGTTCCTTAAATAGTCACCGAAACTTGAAACACTAGTTACCAGATATTAGGATATGCCGATACGATCTCACACACCATATCTCAAATCCTACAGCCACAAAAGGGCCGCGGATCCGCCGTGAATATATGAATTTGGCCGCCCAATCGCGGCGGCATAGTGAGATCAGTTCTTAGGATTTTTTATGGTCTCTGGTGTTGATATTTGTAGATCTTACTCTAAGTCTCTGCCATTGATAGATCTTATATTTTCCCTCAATATTTCGGCAGATTTGATTCCGACATCTTAGATCTTTTGATCTCCAGATCTGAGCTAATATCTGCACAATATCTCAAGTCATGGTGTTAGTAATATTTGTTATTATTTTGAGATATTATCCTAACCATTTGTATGATACAATATTTTAAGAATATTGATTAGAATTATTTGATATGATATGCATATTTTAATTATTATAATTTCATATAAATATTATATGCATGTATTTTCCCTCATAATGTTAATTATAATGTAGAAACATATGCTAATAATCGTTTTACATAAAAATCTTCATATGTTCTATAATTACAATAAACATCTTTTAGTACTTAACAATAGTGGGGGAAATAATCATTTAAAAGTGCAATATTTTAGACCAATCCCCCAAATTTAATTTTGATCGTCCCGAGCAAACTAGTTATTAAAGAGAAGAAGAAGTAAAAGAAAAACCTAACACACTTTCATAGGCAACACGATCGGACTTAGCACGCGTAACAAGCATTTAAACCTCTAGGTGTCCCTAGTAGGAGGAGTGTTATCTTCTGAGGGTTTTCGGCGGATTACACCCACAAAATCGCATAATAAAAGAGAGAAGATGAAAGTTATATACAATATAAGGAACATATAAAAGAAATAACTTTAAAATAAGAGTTTCAAACTACACTAGATTTTTAGTAGTCATGAGCCCTATCTTAATAGTCATGAAAAGATGTCAGAAATCACATCATCCCTCAATAAAACTTCGCCTTTAGTCTTCTTCCCTGCCTTTCTTCCAAACATCGATCATATACCCCTACGTGTGTGTAAAAAAAATCTCTACACTTAGAGAATTCAATTTAAGCTATCATACTCTTGTCCATCTTCCTTAATACTTTTTAGTCGGTGAATGTTTTCAAATGGAATTGCTCACACATTCTTCATGCGACCGTTAATATTTCTTGAGGTACTAACCAACCGATTACTAAATGTGCTCGCTCTTTTAGGCGTAATTAGTAATATCCTCGTCTTGCAACATTTAAGACTTAGCAGTGGCCCCCAAACCAATTGGTCTAAGGCACTAGATGATAAAGTAGTCTCTCTATATATTTTTATGCTGTCTTAAGTAATTACAAAACCAGTGTTCATTTTCTTCACCATTTTTTTCATTTATATTTTTATTTATATATTTATTTTCCTTCATACTAAGGCTTTTAGACAAGAGCATTTCAAGGTATTCTCTAATATCCCAAGTTTTAATATGTGTGCAAATGCATATAGTACGGTATCAACGTTCAGATGTTTGGACTCAAGAATAGGGACTATTTTTCAGACTCAATTCTATCCTCAGATTAGTGATTTCCTTCATCTTACTAACCCTTGGGATAATAGCTCATGACTACCTATTACTAGCTTCGTTATAAAACATCTAATTTTCTTGCTTTTCTTAAACTTTTCCTTGCTATCATATGTATTTTTCACTTTCTAACTTTCATTATCAAAAAAAATTGTGCTTTTATTTAGTATAATGCAAAAAATGATGCGTGAATAAGCACAAACCTCCCCCAAACCTATTTGTAGCAATGTCCTCACTGACGTCATCTTTTAAGCTTAAAACCTACAGATTTAGGACGAAAAGTTAGTAACGGAGACAAGAATTAATGACAGTGAAATCCTTCCCCAAACTTACTTGCGGCTCACAATTTTGTAAAAATTTGTTTTTTCTTTCAAGAGCAAAAATATTTTCTCCCCCCCCCCCAAACTTGAGTAAAACAGTATTAAGCATTTTAAAATTATAGGAGGGGGTAAAATTATTGGTCTATGCAAAGTTTTATAAAGACCAAAAGTCAACACCAACCATTCGAATATTTTATCGATGCAACAATATAGTTGGTGGAAGATCATAGATATGAAGAAGTGGAGAGATAAAAGGCGTAATCGATCAGGTTTACGTCTCTGTTGGTAGAGACGAAATAGTGATGGTGCACTACTCGCATTCTCGTTCTTGATAAGAAGAAAGGGTGGTGGTTTGAATTTATTGGGTGGGGGTTGATTTATCATAACTCCCATGTCCTCTAAGAATGCGAGTTCTTCGGCAAAAATGTCTTCAAAACTTTCATCTATATTCCGAATAATAATCTCATTGGAAAGGAAGATATGAGACTCGGATAGCTCGACTAAATCATTCGACAAGTCAAAAGGTTCAGACTTAGGTGTGGACTTATCAACAGAAGGGTCTTCACATGTATAATAAATAGTAGGATCAAACCATAATGCACTAGTGGCGTCGAGATCAGAATCGTGAAGCTTCTCAAATTTGCAACTGTCGGAAGCTATCTTTTCGACAGAACAAACATGAGCATAGGGTTCTGATGGTTGACTTCCTAACATGTAGATGTTAAGCTCAATTGTAATCTGTTCATATCATAATATTGCAATTTATATTCCCCAATTCTTATTCGTTTTATAATTAAACAGGTGCTTTTGACGCATGTCTGCTGCATATTACAGGATACAGGTTCTTGGAGCGAATACAGTGAAAAAGACAGAAAACGATACAAAAGAGTGAATTTTGACCAACAAGTAGAGGGACCCTAGTCAAGCCTAGATGAAGAACGGTGCAAGGTCCAAAATGTCAAGACAAACGGTTAAAAGATCGCTACAAGTTTTCACTGAAAGATCTGGAGAAGAATAAGAAGCCAAACAGAGAAAAGAATTATGGAAATAAAAAGCCCAAAGTGTAAAGAACCAGCCCAGGAAGTTTGGTGAGATGATCTCACCAAAGGGCCGCGGAACCGCAGCCCAAGCCCACTAATGCCGCGGTTCCGCGGCCATTTAAAGCCCGGGTCGGTGTATTTTTTTGGTGTCGGTGCGTCGGTGCGGGGGTTTGGATTTTTCGTGGGCAAATCTGTAATTGCACATGTGCGAATCCCGTAACCCTAAATTCTCCTGTTTACTTATAAATTGTAATCGAAAATTGTAAAACCCTATGCCTCTTTTCAATCAATAAAATTCAGAATTGCTGGGAGTTTATTCAGATCTGTTCTATATTGCTTGGAGGGAGCCATCGAACTAGTAAGTTAATTTTAATACTTTGTTTTAATTCTTTTAATTAGTATGTCTTTTCATCCCCTAATGAGCGAGTAATCTCCTCGCTTGTTAGGGTTAGCCTTAGGGAAAGGTTTGAGAGATGAGATCTCTCACCCCTTTCATGCTATTTCACACCTAAGAGTTAGAATTCCATACATGCACGCACAACCGCTCCCTACGGCATCCTACCCCTCGAGGTAACGATGAACCGTAGTATAAAGGGCCGGTTGCGCGTGTTTTCCATGGGGGTTAGGGTAATTATCGATAAAGGAAGGATAAGAATCTAGAGGAAGAAACATCTTCCCAAAAGATTCTAATCCACTTTATTGATAATTACACCAACATCTAATAGATCAAAAATAGGGCAATGAAAGCGGTGAGGAAACGTTTAATCTCCAAATTTCCCCTAAACCTAACCCTAGCAAGACTTTAATTTAGATTAATTTAGTTTAGTGATAGATCTAGTATTTTAGATTAAAATCCAAACAACATTTGGAATAAACTCGTAAAGACACAATAAGAAATCTACCCATCTCTGTGGATCGACCCGTACTCACCGGCTAGCTGCAAAGCGACGCCGTTTCTGATTGCGGTAAATACAAGTTTTTAAGACAAACCAAATGACGCCGTTGCCGGGGATGGCGTAAAATTCTTTCTGTGTAATTTCGGGTTGATATAAATTTTAAAATTATAAAAATCTGAAAAAAATAAAAAAAGAGAAATAAAAAAATTATCAATTTTGATCTGTTTGAAGGGTGTATCTTTTGAATCTTGCAGGAACAGCGAAGGATTACGAATCTGGAAATTTACAGAAGGTTAAACAGAAAAGTGAACATCAGAACAGAGGAGAATTGGTGAACAGAAGCTACACAAATTTTTCCAGAGGCTGAATCCACTTCCCTACCGCGCTTCCGCGGCAAAAGTAGGCCCTAGACCGCGGAACCGCGGCGGTTTAGCCTCTTCTCTGCATAAAAATTTCAAGGTTTGATCCCTCATTCTCCCTTCTGCAACCTCCATATCTCCACTGTAAAAAGTTTCTGCAGGAATTCTTTGCGCTAAAAATTCTTTCTCCCCCTTCTCAATAACAGACTTTCTGCAGGTTTCTTTGCGCCATGCTAAAAATTGATTGCAAGTGAATTTTATTGTTTTGCATAATTTAATCGGACTTTAAGGGGCTAATTGACCAAACTCAGATTGGGTGGGGATTTCATCACCCTTCCCAGGACCCCAGAAAACACCTAAAGCATGTGCATTGACCACAATTAATTAAAAAAATATTAGACTCAGACCTAAGGACATCGAGCTCAATAGGAAAAGGACTAGTATAGGCATCGACCGTTTATCTTAACTGACCTTGCGATGTCTAGGCTAGTGGTTATTAATTAGGCCCACTGTTGTGGTGGTTCCTTCCCACTTACCTGGCCGTACTTGTCGGTGAAGAGGCGGTTTGAGGTCCTATTTCTAGCCCTAGTTAGGAGCTGTCTAGCAGACCTAGGTGACCCTAGATCTAGGCCTGATTGTCCATGTGTGGTTGATACATTTGTGTCACGAGTCTCTTTTCAAAACTTCTTTGCAAAACTCTCACATAAAAAAACAAAAAAGAAAAATCTTTTCAAAACTTGCAACTTGTCGCTAAGAAACCTTGCAACTCACTTCCATCACTTCCCTCCATTGACGTTATCTTACCCCCACATTCTGTTTTTCTATTTTTTTCTGACTACACTACTCCTTTAGTCTATGTCACTTTGGACTAGGGATACTAACGCCCGATTAGTCCGTGTTTCGTTGGTACCAACCAACGAACCCTTCGTCGACATTCCGTCCATTTCCTTACCTCCACCTTCAAATTCTTCTTTCGAAGGTATGTCGGGACACGACCCCAACGATACCTTACCGACGGGAATGATTCCACCTCCGTTAGGTGCGAATAACCCGAATCTTCCGCCTGTTGTAGCGCCCGCACGAGTTGCGCTCCAGGATCTCTTCTACCCCGTCCGCACTTCCTTACCTACATGTCTTTCACCCCCACCGGCAAATGGGGACAATTTTGAAATAAAACCACATTTCATCAATATGCTGCCAAAATTTCATGGTTTGGAATCTGAAGATGCATATATCTTTATTAATAAATTCCAATATGTGTGCGCTATGATGAAAACGACCCAATTAAGTGATGACGCTATAAGGCTAAGGGTCATTCCTTTCACCTTATGTGACCTAGCCGAGAAGTTGCTATATAGCACCGCATCACATTCCATTAGAAATTGGGACGAGTTTGTGAGAGCTTTTCTGAAAAAGTTCTATCCTCATCACAAAACTGCTAGAATCCGTAACGAGATTATACAATTTTCACAGCTTCCTTCCGAACCATTTTGGAAGTGCTTCGAGAGATTTAAAGACCTACTTGTTCAATGCCCTCATCATGGGATCGAAAGTTAGCAACTTTGCCAAACATTATATGAGGGATTGAACTCGGCAACGAAGCAGTTGCTGGAAACTATATGTCAAGGTCATTTTCTTTCCAAGTCTAGCGACGAAGCGTGGCAGTTTCTTGAGGATCTTAGTGAGCAAACAATTCAGTGGGAGAGTACCAAGACCACATCATCTTCTTCTGTTGGTCAATCTAGGGCAGGCATACATCAAGTAGATATGTCGATTGCTATGAAGGCCGAGATGGCCGCACTTATGAAAAAGCTAGAAGCCATTGAGACCAAAATCTCATCGTCTTCTCCTGTCCCTGCTTTACCCACACGAACTGTTTGTGCTTGTTGTTCGAATCCAGCGCATCTAACCGAAGAGTGTCCTTATAATGCACCTATTCAAGGACAGGATCAAGTCAATGCTGCATTTCAGCAACGACAAAGAAACGATCCATACTCTTCGACATACAATCAGGGGTGGAGGAGTCACCCAAATCAACAGTTCCAAGGGAATAACAATTTTCAAAGACCTCCTCTACAACAACAACAAGCACCTTCACAAACTCAAAACCAGCAACCTTTCCAACAACAATCTTATACAAATCAAACGAACAATTTTGTTCAACCAAATGATGATAAGGTTATCTCGCTAGAAAAAAGTCTAGATGCATTTCTCAAGCAATCTACTGAATCCGCAGCAAGATTTGAAAATTATGTTCAGTCTTTGATGAATAACAATGCTTCACACGATCAAAGTATCAAATCTATTGAGGCACAAATTGCACAATTAACTGCTGCATTGAGCGAGAGAGAAAAGGGAAAGCTTCCATCTCAACCATTGCCAAATCCCGGTCACACACAAAACGCATATCCCAATCACAATGTAAATGCGGTGACCACGTTGAGATCCGGAAGAGTGTTGCAAAATAATGTGGGAACTAGTGATGACATCCCCGCCGGTGGTTCTTCTTCTTCTTCTTTTTCTTTTTCTCCATCGTCATCTTCCCCTTCTTCATTTTCTTCACTTTCTTCTTCACCTTTTTCTTTAGAGCCTATTCTCCACCCTTCACACGGCTCTACTTCTTCTTGCTCGAACGGACCCATTGCTCACAACATGAACACATCTACACCGGGATCCGTTCCTACTCCACATTCTACTTCACAGACATTTGACTCAACGAATTTTCAAAATGCTCCATTTCCAAACAGGTTGAGTCCCAATAAACCAACTGCACAAGTGGAGAAGATTGTGGAGATATTTAAGCAGGTTAGCATAAATTTACCTCTCTTGGATGCAATCCAACAAGTTCCTTCATACGCGAAAATCTTAAAGGGCTTATGCACCTCGAAGAGAAAGGCATCTCAAGTACCCAAGAAAGTGCTAGTGGCTAGTGCAGTGAGCAATGCTATTAACCACCATCAAACCTTACCCCAAAAACGAAAGGACCCCGGCTGTCCTACGATTTCAATCACAATTGGGGATAAGAAAATTAATCGAGCACTTTTAGATCTTGGGACTAGTGTTAACCTGATTCCCTACTCCGTGTACGAACAATTAGGGGTTGGAGAGTTGAAACCCACTCGTTGTACTCTCCAAATGGCTGATCGATCAATCACCCATCCAAGAGGTCAACTAGAGGATGTGTTGATCAAAGTTGGGGAATTCATATTCCCCGTTGATTTTATTGTTATGGATACACAACCTGTTGCTAACCCAAGAAACCAAATTCCGGTGATCCTAGGTCGACCATTTTTTGCCACTTCCAATGCTGTAATAAACTGTCGCAATGGCTCCATGACTCTATCCTTTGGGAAAATGTCTAGTGAGTTCAATATTTATAAGATGGGAAGTCTGCCCCCCGTGCCTAAAACTAGTACACGAGAAGTTTGCTCTATTCACGAAATCACGCAGGAGGACCGCGAGCTTGAAAGATTTCTATTTGATGAAAACAGTCTTGACGCCACTAGTGCGTCCCTCCTTGAGCCTACCACCGTTGACACAACCGATATTGATTATGAATGTTTCACTTTTTCGGATGATGATGACTCACAACCTGAATATGAGTCTTTTGAATTTGTGGATGAGTTAGTTGAATCATCCGAATCGGTTGTTTGCAGTGATTTCGAACCTGTGTTGGAATCCTTTGAGTTCGAGGTAGATTCCGCAATGATTCTTTCGCCTCCGAAACTCGAACTCATGTCCTTACCGCCTCACCTTAAATATGCTTACATAGGTGAGAATGAGACTTTTCCCATTATAATATCAGCCTCTCTAGCCTTCGAGCAAGAGAACGCTATTTTAAAAGTCTTATAAGATAGGCGGCAAGTTTTCGGTTGGACTATGGCGGACATCGAGGAGATCAGTTCCCTTATAATTGAATATCATATACAATTGATGGATGATGCCAAGTCAATAGTGGACCCACAGGAACATTTTGGGGGTATTGTGGTTAGTCAACCTTCTCCTTTGGAAGTTGAACCACCCCCATTTCTTTTAAGAAGCTACGAGAATGCCAACATTCCACTGATTGCTGATCATTCGCATTCTCGTTTTGATTCATCACCACATCCTGTATATTCACCTCCACACCTCCCATACCACCACTTCTATCTTCCCCAATTCTTTGTGGATCGCTACAACTTATTCTTCCACCAACCAATACTCCTTACTGATAAATTTTTCAACTGGTTGGTGTTGACTTTTGGTCTATGCAAAGTTTGGCAGTAATATCTAACATAGTTTAAATGAAGTTTGGGGGAGGGCCTTTTTGTATATATTCTTTGTTTTTCTTAACAATAAAAAAAATTATAAATAAGCAGGGAAGTGCCGGTATTTTGACCCTCTTGGTTTAGTATAACAGTGAGGACACTGTCAAGTTCAAGTTAGGGGGTATGCTCGGTACATCTTCTTCCTTCGCATTCATTTGTACATATTTTTGCATTTGCATACTTATTTGAAAACCCATAAAAATTGAAAATTTTCAAAAATTATAAAAATTATTGTATTCAATTTTGGCTTATTTGATTTGAGTTTGACAAATAGGTTAACTAGTTAGGAGCAACTAGATCTTAGACTTAGTGAATTAAAAACCCTAAAAATAACATTCCTCAAAGTTTAACGGTAGAAAATATATGCCTTGTAGTTTATTTAGAAATAGGCAAATTTTGGGTTCACTTCTTGGGCTAAGTCGAAACAAGGGAAGAGTATTGATGTTCTTATTAGAGTATAAGTTTGAAAAATAGTTCCTAGCTTAAGTCTAGATTCTGAAAATGTATACCCTACAAATTGCACAATCACGCACCTTGAAACTTGGAATAGTAGAAGAGACCTTGAAATGCTCTTGTCTAAAGTCTTTAGTATGAAGAAAATAAAAGAAAAAGTGTGAATAAAGAAAAAAAATGGACACTGGTTTTTGTGATTACTTAAGGCTGTAAAGAATAGAAAAATATTTAGCGAGGGTGCTTCATTACCTAGTGCCTTAGACCAACTGGTTTGGGAGTCACTGCTAAAAGCCTTGGGTGTTGCAAGACTAGGAATTACGCTTTAAAGTGGTAACGCATCTTGTAATCGGTTGTTGGTACCTTAAGAAGTATTAACGGTCGCATGAAGGATGTGTAAGCAAATTTCATTTAAAAAAAAAATCCACTAATTAATAAGTGCTTTGGACAATGGACGAGAGTACGATTGCTTGATTTGAATTTCCAAGTGTAGGGGTGATATTTACACACACGTGGGGATATATGATTAGAGTTTAGATGAGAGAAAGGAATGAAGAATAAAACTTGTATCTTTAGTAGGGTTGATAGAAATTCCTAAGTGGAGATGGAACCCTAGAAGGAAAACTTAGGAGATGCCGAAAGCTAAGTAATTCTATAGAACATATATAATCTTAAGTTAGATGATGAGGAAGTGTGAAGAATATGGGTGGATAATTTGCGAGTCAAAAGATAATAGAATTCCTTGTTAGAAAACCTAATTGGAGAACAAAAGTCGAAATGCCGAATTGATAGGATTTTGTGGGTGTAATCCGCTGAAAACCCTCAGGAGACAACACTCCTCCTACTAGGGACACCTAGAGGTTTAACGGCTTGTTGCACGTGCTCAGTGCAATCGCGTTTCCCTGCGAAAGTGCGGTTAGGTTAGGATTTTAGTGAATAAAATAATAAGTTTGCTCGAGGACAAGCAAAAGATAAGTTTGGGGGTATTTGTTCATATCATAATATTGCAATTTATATTCCCCAATTCTTATTCGTTTTATAATTAAACAGGTGCTTTTGACGCATGTCTGCTGCATATTACAGGATACAGGTTCTTGGAGCGAATACAGTGAAAAAGACAGAAAACGATACAAAGTGACTTTTGACCAACAAATAGAGGGATCCTAGTCAAGCCTAGATGAAGAACAGTGCAAGGTCCAAAATGTCAAGACAAACGATTAAAAGATCCCTACAAGTTTTCACTGAAAGATCTGGAGAAGAATAAGAAGCCAAACAGAGAAAAGAATTATTGAAATAAAAAGCCCAAAGTGTAAAGAACCAGCCCAGGAAGTTTGGTGAGATGATCTCACCAAAGGGCCGCGGAACCGCGGCCCAAGCCCACTAATGCCGCGGTTCCGCGGCCATTTAAAGCCCGTGTCGGTGTATTTTTTTGGTGTCGGTGCGTCGGTGCGGGGGTTTGGATTTTTCGTGGGAAAATCTGTAATTGCACATGTGCGAATCCCGTAACCCTAAATTCTCCTGTTTACTTATAAATTGTAATCGAAAATTGTAAAACCCTATGCCTCTTTTCAATCAATAAAATTCAGAATTGCTGGGAGTTTATTCAGATCTGTTCTATATTGCTTGAAGTGAGCCATCGAACTAGTAAGTTAATTTTAATACTTTGTTTTAATTCTTTTAATTAGTATGTCTTTTCATCCCCTAATGAGCGAGTAATCTCCTCGCTTGTTAGGGTTAGCCTTAGGGAAAGGTTTGAGAGATGAGATCTCTCATCCCTTTCATGCCATTTCACACCTAAGAGTTAGAACTCCATGCATGCACGCACAACCGCTCCCTACGGCATCCTACCCCTCGAGGTAACGATGAACCGTAGTATAAAGGGCCGGTTGCGCGTGTTTTCCATAGGGGTTAGGGTAATTATCGATAAAGGAAGGATAAGAATCTAGAGGAAGAAACATCTTCCCAAAAGATTCTAATCCACTTTATTGATAATTACACCAACATCTAATAGATCAAAAATAGGGCAATGAAAGCGGTGAGGAAACCTTTAATCTCTAAATTTCCCCTAAACCTAACTCTAGCAAGACTTTAATTTAGATTAATTTAGTTTAGTGATAGATATAGTATTTTAGATTAAAATCCAAACAACATTTGGAATCAACTCGTAAAGACACAATAAGAAATCTACCCATCTCTGTGGATCGACCCGTACTCACCGGCTAGCTGCAAAGCGACGCCGTTTCTGATTGCGGTAAATACAAGTTTTTGAGACAAACCATAATCTTCCCAAAGGACAAGTTCATTGAACTATTACGACTATTAATTATCGTGTTTGAATTTTCTAGGAAAGGTCGATCTGGAATCACAGGAATTTGGTTCCGTGGGTTCGCTACAGGCTGTGTATCTATAACTATAAAGTCCACAGAGAATATAAATTCCCGACTTTGATTAACAAGTCCTCTAGCCCATCTCGAGGTTGGGTGATAGATCGATCGGCCATCTGGAGAGTGCAATGCGTAGGTTTCAACTCTCCTATCCCTAATTGCTCATAAACTGAATAAGGAAGTACGTTAACACTAGCATCTAAATCGAGTAGAGCACGATTGATATTTTTATCCTCCATAGTTATAGATATTGTAGGACAAATGGGGTCCTTACGTTTCATGGGCACTAATTGGGTAAGAGAATTGCTCATATTACTCGCTAAGAAAACCTTTTTAGGTACTTGAGTTTTCCTCTTCCTAGTGCATAAGTCCTTTAAAATTTTCGCATAGGAAGGAATTTGTTTGATAGTATCTAGGAGAGGAATATTTATGTTAACTTGTTTTAAAATTTTCACAATGTTCTCCAATTGGGGACTTGGTCTGTTGGCCCTCAACCTGTTTGGAAAAAGAGATTTATCAATAAGGGTTGGGTCCAACTTTTGAGGAGAAGTTTATGGGGATGGAATGGATCCCAAAATTGGATTTAGGATGGTCATAGATGGTAATTCCTTTAAGGAAATGGGCTGAGGGTTCGAGCCTAGTGGGAAATGGAGAATAGGCTCGGAAGAAGATGGTGGACTAGACGAAGTAGGATTAGAAGTAGTAGCCGTGGTTTCATCTGATTCATCATCAACTTGTTTACCAACATTGTTATTCAGCACTCTTCCCGATCTCAACGTAGTTACACCACTCACATTATGATTTTGAAGGATGAGATTTGCGCTTTGTGAGTGGCCGGGATTGGTAGAGGTTGAGATGGAAGTCTCCCTTTCTCTCTCTCACTCATCGCCGTATTTAACTGTGCAAGTTGTGTTTCTATCGATTTAATGCTTTCACCGTGGGAAGCAGTGTGCTGCACTAATGTTTGGATAGAAGATGTTAAATTAGCCGTCGTTTGCATGGAATGTTTAATAAACGTTTCCAAGCTTCGTTTGAATGCAGAGGATTTTTTGGTACCGGTCGTTGGGAAAGAATTACTATAAGGTGCAAAATTGTTGGCCGGATTTTCAAAAGATTGCGGTTGAAAGGGGTGCTGACTTTGTTGTGATGGTTGTTGTTGCTGTGGAGGAAGCCTTTGATAGTTATTTTGGCTTGGGAACGGATTTTGAGTTTGAGTTTGGTTTTGGTTCCAAGCAAAATTAGGATGATTCCTCCATCCTTGATTGTATGTGGAAGAATAAGGATCGTTTCTAGATCGTTACTGAAAAGCAGCATTGGTTTGTTATTGACCTTGAAACGGAGGATTCAAAGGGCATTCTTCCGTTAAATGTGATGGGTTAGAACAGCAACCACACACGGTTTTAGGGAGTGTAACTTGGTTTAGGGAAGCAAACTAGAATTTGTTTTCGATAGCGTCGAGTTTCTTTTGCATCGCGGCCATTTCGTCTTTCACTGCAATGGAAATGCCGAGCTGATGGATACCTGCCCTAGATGAAGATGATGTTGGTCTAACACTTTCCCATTGTAAGGTTTGTTCGTCGAGATCTTCAAGGAATTGCCAAGCTTCGCCATCGTCTTTTAACATGAAATGGCATTGACAAATGGCTTCAAGCATTTGTTTCATGGCAAGATTAACACCCTCATATATAATTCGGAAAAGTTTCCATCTATCAATTCTGCGATGGGGGCATTATACAAGTAGATCGTTAAACCGTTCAAAGCATTTTCAGAATGCTTTGTTGGGAAGTTGGGTGAACTAGTTAATCTCGCTTCAAACACGGGCGGTTTTGTGATTGGGATAAAACTTCTTAAGGAATTCTATAATGAATTCATCCCATATAGCGATAGAATGTGCGGCAATGCTATAAAGCCATTTTTCTGCTAGATCACACAAGTTAAAAGGAAGAAGACATAATCGCATAGCATCCACAGAAAGTTGTGTTGTGCTCATCATTGTGCATACGTTTTCGAATTTGGTTATGAAAACGTATGCGTCTTTGGATTCAAGACCGTGAAATTTGGGCAACAGGTTGATGAAGCGGGGTTTAATTTCAAAATTATCCCCATTGGCTGGTGGAATAGACAGACAAGTAGGAAGGGGACCGCATATCAAGTAGCATCTTTCTTGGAGAAAGATGCACAGTGGATTCTGCGCACCGACGAGTGGTGGCAGGGTGGTATCGTGAAATCCCGATGGAGATCCGTCCATTTCGGGAGATGTGGTGGGTGGAGGGGGAATAGAAGATGAAGAAGTACCGACTTCGGAATTGTTTGCAAAGACGTGGACAAGACGGGCACTAAAATCCCATGTCCAGCCGATCATGCACTAAGCGGGTTTAGTGCACGTGACAGCATGTGTGAGAACGATTTTAAGAAGGTCTGTTTTGAAAAAATGTCAGACGTGAGGCTTGACTCAGCAAATCACAAAATTGCACAATCAATCCCTAGAACTAGGGTCACCTAGGTCAAGTCACTAGACCGCTCCTAAACTTCCAAAGGACAAGTCGCAGAATTAATCCTCTACCACCTCTTTATCGCTCTTGCGGCCAGATAACTGCCAGGTAAGTGGGAGGTATCCGCTATACAAATCACTGAAAATAACGGGCCTAGTTAAGTAAACACTTTCCTTAATCACACTTGCCTAGACACCACAAGAGAAATGCGGATAAGCGATAGATTACCCACGACCCTCCTCTGTCCTAATTGAGCGTGACGGTCCTTAGAGCCTTGGTCTAGATATTTTTTAATTAATGTAGGTGAAACTATGCTCGTTTTGTGATTTATAGGGCCTAAGAAGGATGATAAAATCCCCACCTAATCTGGATTTGGGTTATTGCCCCTTAATATCCGGTTTAGATATGCACAAACAAACCAATATCAAAACACGCAAAAAGATTTTTGAGCGGCGTTATTTTAAAAGAATCCTGTAGGAAAAATCAAAATACTCGATGTTAGAGAAGAGAGAAAGATTTGATAAAGATACCAGAGGATTTTGAGGGCTCAACTCCACAATCCCGTCGTGGTTCCACCGCCAATCCTCAACTTCAGTCGCGGTTCCGCCGCAATAAGGAGAGTTCTTTTAATAAATTTTCTTCAGTGCAACCCTAGGCTCCTCTGGAATGTGTTGAAATTATCTAACTCTCTGTTGGCTTACTCTAGTTACTCCAGATTACCTTGCAAAACTCGCACAATAATCGTTAAATACACAAGATGCGGTTTTGGTTCTCGTTTATAATATGCTTGCTGGATTTTATAAGAAATCAACCCAAATAACAAGAAAAAAATTACAGTCGTTTTCCCGGCAACGGCGCTATTTGATTGATCTGCTGAAAGTGTGTTTTCGTAAAGTAACCGCAATCAAGACGGTGTCGCTAGTAGCTAGCTGCGATGAGTACGGGTCATCCGTAGGGAAACGTGAACCTTTTTCTTGCTTTAAACAAGTTTATTGAAAAATGGGTTGATGGGTTGTAGATCTATTTTAATACGGATGTAGATTTTATAAAGAAGAAGCTTGTAGGGTTCATGTGACTTAGTAGTAATGGATGACTAAATAAAAATAACTCCTTTTATCTTTTAATAGTTTAAAACTAGATCGATAGTGATGAATGTGGATTAGGGTTCTTTTGGAAGAAACTAGGATTTCCCCACTCTCAACCCTTGTCCTTGCATTGATCTCTATTCATGTCTAGCCTTTACCAAAACAAGTGTTAAACAGATCTTGGATCGTGGCCGTGACTAGCAATAGATTGGTAGCGCGCCCGATTAGGATGTTAACAATTATTTTGCTAAAGTTTATAGACTTTAAAATGTATAAAAGGAGTTAAATGATTTTATCATCTATTGATCTACCCTAGCCTATAAACCCTGGCAAGCTAGGAATTACTCGCTCATGGTTTGAGATAGAAGAAAGGATGAAGAAGTAAACATGATTAAGATGTAGAAATAAAATGCAGAAAGTAAATGAGAAAAGACTAATAAAAATATTACCTTTATTAATCAACTATTGCATACAACTCTACGTACAAAGTAGATTACAAAGAACCCTGGTTTTTGCTCTCTCTCTCTCTCTCTCTCTCTCTCTTGTTGGAGATAGATGACTAGCTGATGATCACCTGGGTGCGTGGATTGCTTCGGACCTCTTGATCTCTTCGGTTTGATCATCTTCAAAGTGTAGCTCTCGGTCCCTTAAATAGTCATCGAAGCTAGAAACCCTAGTTGACAGATGTTAGGATATGCTGATATGATCTCACATACTAAATCTCAAATCCTATGGCAATAAAGGGGCCACGAATCCACCGCGATTATATGAATTTGGCCGCCCAACCGCGGCGGCATAGTGAGATCGGGTCTTGGGATTTTTTGTGGTCTCTGGTGTTGATATTTGTAGATCTTTTCGATGTCTGGATTTTTGGAAATCTTACTCTAAGTCTCTGCCATTGATAGATCTTATATTTTCCCTCAATATTTCGACAGATTTGATTCCGACATCTTAGATCTTTTGATCTCCAGATCTGAGCTAATATCTGCACAATATCTCAAGTCATAATGTTAGTAATATTTGTTATTATTTTGAGATATTATCCTAACCATTTGTATGATACAATATTTTAAGAATATTGATTAGAATTATTTGATATGATATGCATATTTTAATTATTATAATTTCATATAAATATTATATGCATGTATTTTCCCTCATAATGTTAATTATAATGTAAAAACATATGCTAATAATCTTTTTACACATAAACCTTCATATGTTATATAATTACAATAAACACATTTTAGTACTTAACAATAGTGGGGAAAATAATTATTCAAAAGTGCAATATTTTAAACCAATCAGGCTTACCTCCGAGGCCGTCAACGAAGTGCACTTGGGCGAAACACCTTGGCCGTGAGCACCCGAGTGGATGCTCTTGCCTATGGGGTTCTCCTATAATCACTTGGTCGGGGCAATATAGCGTGGCGGTCTACTAGTGTCTCCCGGCGAGTATTCGTGTACAATACGAAATTACGACGGAGTTTCGATCCAAATCCAAACTCCGTGGTAATCCATCATTTGAGGCTAAAATGCGAGATTTACTAATCATTAACTAGTTTTCGCAAAACTAATCAATGTGAATTCCAAAAATTATATCACATATCCAAAGCAATCTAGATGATGTTAAATATTTCGATCGATATTTCAAACAACAGTAATTCACAGAGACCTCAACAACTTGAGTCTCATTAGAAATATCCAGAAAATGAAAATGAAGCAGTACAAGAAAAATGAACTCCTAACTCTATAAGTGAACCGTGGAACCGTGGCTAATACCTTGTAAAAGCGGCGGTTCCGCGGCCATTTGGTAGAGTTAGGTGTTTGTGTTTCTTGTGTCTCCATACAAAAGCCTGCTGAATTTTTTGACCATTTTTAATTGTGAAAAAAATGAAGTTTCAAAAAATGGACAGAAACTACCAAAATACGGGTTTAAAAACTTCGATCGAACACTTTAACTTCGTCTAATGCAATCCTAAGCCTCTACCTTGTCTCCGATACCATGAAAGTGTGTCTTAGCACCTCTACAATGTTTCTATAAGCATCAAGTATGCAATTTTAAAAAATTAGAGATCTAAGTATATTAAACAAGAATCGATCTAGAGAATTATGGTTTTATAGTAAGCAAAAAAGCAACTTCGATACTAAGTGATGGGAAATTACAATCTTTGTAGTCTAGTCCTTCACTTCTAAAGCTCTTTGTAATAATCCCTTGAACTCTTCTTAAGGCTCCACTTGAAAAAGGATCGAGCTTGCTTGTAGTCTTTGTCGTCGAAGATGATCCACCCTGAAGTCTCTCTCACTCAAGCTCACACTTCACTAATGAAGGTATCAGTGAAGTTAACAACCTATACTAATGGGCTAGAGAAGTTTTCGTTGATGAAATAGGAATTTTGCTCGTTAGAAATATTTCTTTCTCGTTTTTTTTCTCAACCCTATAATTTTAGTGAGGAGATGAAGAAAAATGATGAACTTGGATGATTGTGAGAGTGTGAACCATGAGCTCAAAGGATAAGCTCTAAGATGAGATAGAATGAGATAAGATTAAGAATGATAAATATCTTTTAAATAAAACAAGAATTGAAGTTGAGTCATGACTTCTCCAAGCTTCTCAAGCCATGACTCATTCTTCATTTCTTTTTATTCTAAAATGTTTATCATTATCTTTTCTCATTTTTTCCTCATGTACGATTCTCATACATCCTAGTTCTATGTATCATCAAGCATGATACAATATAAACATATATATATGTATATATATCACATATATATAAATATATGAAGAGAAGAAAATCTTAAGTGAGCTCAATATTAGTTAATACATATATATATATATATATCAAATATATAAATATATATCAAATTATTAAATCAACACTTGATCCAATAATACGGTAATATCATATTTAATCCAGATAATATCAAATATATATGTGTATATCAAATTATTAAATCAACACTTGATTCAATAATCCAGTTATATCACATATAACTGGCTAATATTTAATATTAGTTATTAAATCAACACTTGATTCAATAATCTGGTTATATCATATATAATCAGGCCAATATCAAATATATAAACATATATATATATATATCAAATCATTGAATCAACACTTGATTCAATAATCCGCTTATATCATATATAACCGGCTAATTTCATATAACGCTAGATTAGAATACGGTATCATATACTCGTATTTAATCAAGCTCTCGCACATATCTCCATATGTGCCCAACTTCATTTCGTTTGGTTAGGAAACCTCTATGTGGGACTCTAAAGACTCGTCAATATGCCAGCAGTAGGTAATGATCACATCAGATACCCATAAGCCGTCAGCGGTACTAGCTAGACGTAACGGCTGCCCAGATATTGAACGGATAGAATATCAACAAGCAAACTTGTCCAAATTCCCGTCGAGCCTATAAGCAACACTTACCATACTGTCCGATCTCTTCGTCTGATATGTCACATATCGAGTCTGGGGGTGGAATTGTCAGAAACCACTAACTTGATAAGTCATGCCGATGTATGGTCTATAAGCTTTCAAGAAACTACTGATAACACTTATCAATAAATCTCATCAGCCCTGGCCATGGACTTGGTGTTATATCCAATCGAGTATAGCGCAACATCAACTCCCAATAATAGGAGAGACGAAACCCCTCCTATCGCTCACTACCTCCATGTGACTCGGGAATGTACCCAAAATCCACCTGTTTGCATGACTTCTTTAAGCCGTGGTAGGGAGGAAATCAAAGCACAGTGGGAACCACACAAGACTCTATGACGATCTCGGGTCTAGATACTAACATGTACAAGTGTCACCAGAGAACTGCTATCTGACGATAGGTATGGTACCATCTAGGAGTTCTCGGTGAGTCCTGTTCGGTGTACCTATTCTCCAATGAGCACCTGTGTACAATATTTGATGTCAAACAGCAATGATTATGGGATCAACCATTGCCCCATATAGGGTCAAGAAACGTACACACTACTCTACTATGGAATATTAATACCCTATCTCGATACTCCCTCGACTAGGAACTGTTAGAGGATGTGCTTGCGGACTACACAAGCCCTCCTAGTATGATCTGCATCATAGTCCTAGTAGTCAAGCCAACATCCCAAGGGCTTTATCAACATGTATCAAAGAGACAGTAAACTAAAACAAGTGTACATGTTAAGAAAAAGAGCAACCAGATAGCATACTATCATGTCGAGCAAGAAAGTCCTCTGTCTGTGTGTGTGTGTATGATGTATGTGTGTGTGTGTCCAAGCATCCGCTATAATATACAATAATGGCCTCTAGGGCATACATATTCCTAACTACAACAAGATCAAGGCTCGGTCCATAAACCAGGGATTACCCTCCCCCCTAAGCAGCTAATAGCTATTCCCTCCAATCCAAGGGCAGAGCACCTTCATGAAATTCAACGGCGGCCCGCCTTCAAGGAAGTCCTGATGCATGACTGCGGAAAATTGACACAAGACAAAATCAAGGGCAAGTCATCGGCGAACCCCGAAACTCTTTAAGACTTAATTAAAAGAGTCCAGATGTTGAAACATGCGGGTCCAAAATCTCTTCCAAAATTCCAATATATCAACAAGTTCAAATGTCTGGAAAACGACAACCACAAAGGTGGACGTCCCAACAACACTGAATTCTT
The DNA here is from genome assembly GCA_030015575.1 of Agapanthus africanus. NCBI lineage: Eukaryota > Viridiplantae > Streptophyta > Magnoliopsida > Asparagales > Amaryllidaceae > Agapanthus > Agapanthus africanus. The sequence continues at coordinate 464,172,430 of JASDDO010000001.1, forward strand.
TAATACCTCTTCTTACCGAAGTAAGCGAGGAATATGCAAGACTAATCCCGACCAGCCTCGAAAACCAGTGTTGGGAGGGAGAGGAGAATCGCCCCTTGAAGAGAAGTTGACTAAAATCTATTCCTTCAAAAGGGATAAGGTCCGTAAAATATTTAAAGACGCCCTAGACAACGATCTGCAACTCCCCGAACCAAAAAGGCCTCATGAAGAAAATATGATAGACAATCCACTGTATTTCCTATACCGCAGGGTCGTAAGTAACATAATCGAAGACTGCTATATTTTCAAGGATTAGGTTGAAAAACAATAGAAGGAGGGAGTGATCTTATTAACTAAAGCCGCGTTAGCAAACGACCAAGCTACGATCACCAGCTCTATACTAACGAGGACCAAAACACCTGGGGGTAGACGGTTCAATCGCCTACTTCAAAAAATGACCCGGTCCACTACAGCTCCTACGGGACACACATATTCCCAGAAAGACAGAGAGAGTTGAAACACCTTATGATCAAAGTTCAAGAATTTTGAATAAGCGCACAACAGACGGCCCCTACGTCATTAAACTAGGAGCAGTCGACCCCTACGTCGTTAAACTGGGAATAATTGACCCCTAAGTCATTAAACTGGAAAATAAAAAAAAGAGAAGAAAAGAAAAAAGAAAAAGAAAAGAAATAAAGGGTCAGTCCACATGCAAAACGGGCACGGATGAAAATCCGAAAGGGCTCCGTGAGTAAAAACAGCAGGACTGTTGATGAGTTTGTGAAAACCCCGAAAAGGCACAAACTCATGAAAAGAAACGAAAATACACTTGCAAAGTCCTCTCGACTTTGTGAAGAGAATATCCCCGTGTGAGATCCTTACGACTCACAAAAGGGAAACACACTTAGGAATCCTCATGATTCCTAAAGAGAATCTACACTTACGAGATCCTCTCGACTCGTAAAGAGAAAATGCTTTTATGAGACCCTTACGACTCATAAAATTGAAAAGCCTTAGGTGAAAGAGGCCTAAACCTGTCTTTTAAGCCATCGTTCCCCAACGGGCAACAACAAATGATGAGTCGCTCTTGGTATTACGCTTCAGTGTTAGTGATGTTGATGCCGACCCAAAACCCAAATCCCAAATTTTTCCAAGGCAAATGATGAATTGCTCCTGGCACCTATGCTCCAGTGTTATCAATGCTAATGTCGGCCCCAACCCTAAAATTCCAAGCTTTCAAATCTAAGAGACCCCTAAGTCATTAAACTGGGAACAGATGACCCATAAGTCGTTAAACTAGGAACGAAGGAAATCCTCTCACGGAAAATGATGATTCGCCTCTGGTACCACATCCCAGTGTATTGATGCTGATGCCAAACAAAAATCCAAATCCCACACTCGCAAAATCCTCTCGATCTCATGAGGAGAATATTCCCGCATGAGATCCTTACGACTCACAAAAGAGCAACACACTTGGAGGTCCTCACGACTCCTAAGAAGAAAATACACCTATGAGATTCTCTCGACTCGTAGGGAGAAAATGCTTTTATGTGACCCTTACGGCTTATAAAATTGAAAAACCTTAGGTGACAGGGGGCTAAACCTTTCTCCTAAGCCATCGTTCCCCAACGGGCATGGCAAATGATAATTCGCTCCAGGTACCATATTCTAGTATAACGATGTTGATGCCAATCCAAAACCAAAATCCACAAATCCTCTCATGGCAAATGATGATTTGCACTTAGTACCATATTCCAGTGTAGCGATACTGATGCCAAACAAAAACCAAAATCCCCAAATCGTCTCATAGCAAATGACGATTCTCTCCTGGTACCATATTTCAGTATCGTGATGGTGATGCAAAACAAAAATCCAAATTCCAAGTCCCACACTACAATGCCTCAAATTCAAAGGTTCTGCCAAATAAGGCAGGAGTCGGACAAATCAAACTAAAGTCCCACCCGGAAGCACTTCCAAGCTCAAAAGTCTTGCCAGACAAATTGGAACCTCCCAAAATAAATCAAACCAACCAATTTAAACAACGACATCTATCTCAAAAATAGTGACACTTCGGACAAGGGGAAACGTCAAACAGACACTCCATGCAAGAGGAAATGTCAAACAGACACTCCGTCTCGGTGAAATGTCAAACAAACACTCCGTGCAAGGGACGACATCAAACAGATACTCCATCTTAGGAAAACGTCAAACAGTGACACTCCGCGCAAGGGAAAACGTCAAACAGACACTCCGACCAAAGGAGACGTCAAACAGTGACACTCTGTCTCAGGAAAACATCAAACAGACACTCCGTGCAATAGGAAACGTCAAACAGTCACTCTGTCTCAGGAAAATGTCAAACAGATACTCCATACAAGGGTAGACATTAAACAGACACTCTGTCTCGGAGAAACGTCCAACAGTGACACTCCGCGTAAGGGAAAACATCAAACAGACACTCCTTCTAAGGGGAGACGTCAAACAGTGATACTCCATCTCGGGGAAACGTCAAACTGACACTCCGCGCTGGGGACACGTCAACCAGCGACACTCTGTCTCGGGGATACGTCAAACAGAAAATCCATCTCAGGAAAACGTCAAACAGTGACACTCCGTATCGGGAAAACGTCAGACAGCGACACTCCGTGCCGGGGATACGTCAACCAGTGACACTTCGTGCCAGGGATATGTCATGTACAGACACTCTGCCTTGGAGAAATGTCAGACGGTGACGCTCCATCTCGGGGAAACGTGAACCAGCGACACTCCATGCCAGGGATACGTCATGTACAGACACTCCGTTTTGGGGATACGTTATACATCGACACTCCGTCTTGGGGAAACGTCAACCAACGACAATTCGTCTCAGGGATACATCATGCACTAACACTCCGTCTCAGGGAAACATCAACCAGTGGCATTCCTGTTAGGAGTATGTATGCCCCAGAGGCCATTATTGTATATTATAGTGGATGTTTGGACATATATATAGAGGACTTTCATGCTCGACATGATAGTATGCTATCTGGTTGCTCTTTATCTTAATATGTACACTTGTTTTGGTTTACTGTCTCTTTGATACATGTTGATAAAGCCCTTAGGATGGACTTGAATACCAGGACTATGATGCAGATCATACTAGTGGGGCTTGTGTAGTCTATAAGCATATCCTATAACAGTTCCTAGTCGAGGGAGTATTGAGACAGGGTATTGATATTTCAGAGTAGACTAGTGTGTATGTTTCTTGACCCTGTATTGGACGATGGTTGATCCCATAACCATTGGTGTTTGACATCAAAGGTTGTACACAGGTGCTCATTAGAGAATGGGTACACCAAACAGGACTTGCCAAGAACTCCTAGATAGTATCATACCTATCATCAGACAGCAGTTCTCTGGTGACACTTGTATAGGTTAGTCTATAGACCCGAGATCGTCATAGTGTCTTGTGTGGTTCCTACTGTGCTTTGATTTCCTTCCTACCACGGCTCAAAGGAGTCATGCAAATAGGTGGATTTTGGGTACAGTCCCGAGTCACATGGAGCCAGTGAGCGATAGAAGAGTTTCGTCTCTCCCAGTATTGGGAGTTGATGTTGCGCTATGCTCGATTGGCTATAACAGCAAGTCCATGGCCAGGGCTGATGAGATTTACCGATAAGTGTTATCAGTAGTTTCTCAAAAGGTTATAGGCTACACATCGGCATGACTTATCAATTTAGTGGGGTCTGATGATTCCACCCCCCCGACTGGATATGCGACATATCAGACGAAGAGACCGGACTGTACGGTAAGTGTTGCTTATAGGCTCTACGGGAGTTTGGACAAGTTTGCTTGTTGTTCTTCTATTCGTTCAATACTTGGGTAGCCGTTACGTCCAACTAGTACCGCTGACGGTTTGTAGGTATCTGATGTGATCATTACCTACTGTTGGCGTATTGATAAGTCTTTAGAGTCCAACATAGAGCTTTCCTAGCTCAAGGGAAACGAAGTAGGGTATGTATGGAGATATGTGCGGGAGCTTGATAAAATACGAGTATATGATACCGTATTCTAATCTAGCGTTATATGAACCGGTTATATATGATATAACCGGATTATTGAATCAAGTGTTGATTCAATGATTTGATATATATATATATATATATATATATATATATATATATATATTTGATATTAGCCAGGTTATATATGATATAACCGGATTATTGAATCAAGTGTTGATTTAATAATTTGATATGTATGTATGTATGTATGTATGTATGTATGTATATGTATATATTAAGTAATATTGAATTTTAGCCGGTTATATGTGATATAACCGGATTATTGAATCAAGTGTTGATTTAATAATTTGATATACATATATATAAATAATATTAGCCAGTTATATATGATATAACCGGATTATTGAATCAAGTGTTGATTTAATAATTTGATATATATTTATATATTTGATATATATATATATATATTAACTAATATTAATCTCACTTAAGATTTTCTTCTCTTTATATATATTTATATATGTGTGTGATATATATATGTGTGTATAATATATCATGGTTGATGATACATGTAACTTGGATGTATGAGAATCACACAAGAGTTAAAGATGAGAAGATAATTTACTTGGATGTATGAGAATCACACAAGAGTTAAAGATGATACATGTAACTTGGATGTATGGATTAATGAACTAAAGAAAAAGAGAATGAGTCGTTGCTTCAAAAAGCCTTAAGAAGCCATGACTTACCTCTTATTCTTTGTTTTATTCATAGATATTTTGCAATCTCTATCTCATCATATCTCTTGAGCTCATGGTTCACACACTTGCAAGTTCATCTCTTTCTTCATATCCTCGCTATATTTTTCTATGGTTGAGAAAAAGAAAAGAAAAGAAATAATTTTGTGAGCAAAATTCCTATTTCATCAACTTACACTACTCTAGCCCATTAGTATAGGTTGTTAACTTCACTAATACCTTGATTAGTGAAGTGTGAGCTTGAGTGAGAGTTGCCTCAAGGTGGATCATCTTCGACGACAAAGACAACAAGCAAGCTCGTTCCATTTTTCAAGTGGAGTCAAAGAAGAGTTCTAGGGACTACTACTTGGAGTTTTAGAAGTGAACGACTAGACTACAAAAGTTGTAGACTCTCTTCACTTAGACTAGAACGTGTTTGCTTAACTTTAAAAACCCTAATTCTCTAGTTCGATTCATATTTAGTATACTTAGACCTCTATGTTGGGGTCAAAATTTGCACCCCAGTTGACCGGGTCAAAATCAAGGTCAACCCCAAGTAAGTGGGCCTAAGCCCAAGCAAGTGGGCCCATGCCCAAGTCGAGCCCCGCGGCCGACCTCCCCATGCCAAAATAAAAATCATGTAACCAATAATTTTGATGTAATTTTTTGTGCATGAATGTAAGCAAAATAGGCATAAAGCCAAATTTTTGTAAAATACATGGCTTATGTACAAAAAGAAATAGCACATGAGACATGGAATGGGCAAAATGCCATTTTGTAAAGCCCAAGGGGCTATGTGGAAATTTGTAAGCCTATAAAAGGCAACATGATGAAAATATCTAATAGACTTTTTCATTCTCTCCAAAAACTAGGGTTCATGTGCCTCTTTCTCCTTTCTCAAGATTCTAAAACCTTCTTCTTTCTTTTGAATTAAATCAAGAGTTTTACTCTTCCTTTTCCAAAACTAAATAGTTTTTCCCCACAAAACCCACAAAGAGGAGCTTGGATCTTCAATCAGATCTTAAAAAGGAGAGATTTTTTTAAATCTCACCCCTCTTATTATCCAAGAGCCGGCCAATAAAGGAGGAAGAAGGAGACTCATCTCCAAAGACCCCACTTTGGGGAAAATACAGGGCTCAAGGGGAAAAGCCCCTTCATCGGCTTCAAAAATATCTTAGGAGTTTAACTCCTTACACACACACACACACACAAAATAATAAGTATTTCTTTCTGGGAGTACAACTCCCAGTGCAGGGACCAAGTCCCTTTTGCCGCCCAGCGCCCGAGCGCCCACGTGCTTGGCACATGAGGCGCTAGCGCCCAAAACGCTAACACCCAAGCGCCCAAAGCGCGAGCGCCTGTGCGCCCACGTGCCTGGCATGTGAGGCGGTAGCGCCCGAGCGCCCACGTGCCTGGCATGTGTGGCGCTAGCGCCCGAGCGCCCAAAGCGCTAGTGCCCGAGCGCCCGAGCGCCCACGTGCTTGGCACGTGAGGCGCTAGTGCCCGAGCTCCCACGTGCCTAGCACGTGAGGCGCTAGCACCCACGTGCCTAGCACGTGAGGCGCTAGCGCCTAAAGCACTAGTGCCCAAAGCCCAAAGAGCTCGTGCCCAAGGCGATAGCGCCAGCGTCCGATCGCCCAAGCACCCGCGTGCCGCGCACATGAGGCGCTGGCGCTTTCTCCCACACATCCTTTGGATACCCTTTCCCTTACACACACACACACACACACACATACTCTACAACACTGTCCCTCGTTAGAAAAAATTTCTAACGGGGCGCTGCCCTGCACCCCGTAAGGGGGCTGCTAGCCCTCTTGACCCTCAGCCAGCTATCTAGGTAGCGGGACCCCCGAAAAAACTCTGTGGAGCCCTCGATATATCCAAAACCCCTTTCAAAACACAACACGCATACACTGCACATTGAGTTCGCATGACCTGTTTGACCCGTTAATCGGAGGTTCTCTCGCTCCAAAGGCGAGGGGTAATTAACGGCAGCTTAGTCCGCGGCTGCCAGAGATTCGGATCCTCATAATCAATAAACCCCAGCCTACCCCTAGGCAGGAGGAATCTGTACTGTGCCTAACCAGCATGCGCGTATTCCCATCTCAATGGGGTGACGAAAAACACCTTACAGGTTCTGGCATGCTTTGTGGGACCAATCTCTTCTCCCATATTTCGGGTTACATATCCATGTGAACTCAATCAATATACATATTGATTGCCTATAATAAAATCATGCTTCTTCATGCAGGTTAACAAATTTCAAATTGCAATCTTCGGACGCAATAAAATGTCTCTAAGGATCAGCTTAACTCTCGACACAGCTCCCGTCTCCTACACGATGAAGATGGACGCCAGGACGGTCCTCCTGTCCAGTCTCGGGCGACAATGGGAGGAGCGGCCGCTACCATTTGGCTCTATTCTGTTCGTGCCAGCTAACACCATTCCAGCTCCTCAAGCTCCGGTAACAGACAAACCGGCATCGAAAGGCAAGAGGCCAAATGTGGTGATCTCAAGGACACCACTACCCAAGCGCAAGTCCGTTTCTGAACGACTCTCTATTGCCCCAGCTGGGGGCAAGTTCATCAACACCAACAAAGCAACAAGGTGTCTCGAGCAAGCTCCAGCTGTGTCCCCAACAGCTGCTCGATCGGGTGTCTTCTCTAAGCTCCCCGTCAATCGACTCATGATGGCTTCCTGGATAATGGATGCCCGCCAAGCCCTCAAAATCGAGAAGCTAAGACAGAAAAGGCTCAGATACAGAGCCAATAAAAGGGCTAGGGCTCATGCTAGGTTGAACTTCATGAAGTTCCAAGAACAGGGTTACCCCTCTAATGATAAAGAGACCGCTGGATATGTGGTCCACACTGTCTACATGGTGGGCACGCGTAGCAAGTGCAAAGAGGGGGCCACTACATCTAAAATCCAATCTGGTGTGAATATGGTTGCCACATTCCAAGACCAGCCTCCTCTGGGAGGTAATGAAGACCCTTCCAGTGAGACTGATAAACAGGGAGAGCCCTCAGTTCATGAGAAGTCGGGCTCGGAAAGCGAAGATGAACCAACTTTCCATCCTAAGACCGCAGAGCAGCAACTTCTCTAGGAGCTCCGAAAACAGCTCAGAAGCAAAGACAAGGAGATAGCCAACCTCTACTCAAAAATTGACGACTTGACAAACGTCGTCTTACAGCTCACGGCCTACCTTGCCTCTCAGCCGTCCAATCATGCGCAGGGCTCTGCTCATGAACCGGAAACGGTGTCCCGAGACAGCCGACGCCTATTCCCTCAAATCCAAAAGTGGGTGGACCGCATGAAAATCAGTCACATCCTATCTCGGGAAATGTCTTGGCTACCGATGACAGTAGCCCGCTAACTCAAGGTCAAATCATGGATTTGGTTGCCAACAAAGTCAAAACATTGGTAGCTGAAGCCAAAGCGCAAAAAGATATTAGCAGTAGTTGGAGACCATATCCTGCTCAGTATGATCTGGTAGAATTTCCCAGCGCCTATGTCATCCCTAAATTCGGAAGATTTGATGGGACGAGAAATGCGAATCAGCACGTTGCCCATTTTAAAGCCTCATGCGGGAATACTGGGGTCAATGATGCGCTTCTCCTCAGCCAGTTCATTTATAGCTTAGCCGATGTTACTTTCGACTGGTACGTGAGCATACCGGATGGCTCCGTCACAACTTTCATCCAAATGGAATCTTTGTTCCGACAAAGGTTCATGAGTGTCAGCGATAAGATCACCATTGCCGACCTCGTAAGGACCAAGCCAAAAAACAACAAAAGAAGCACGGATTTTATAACCCGATGGCACAATCTTTCCGTCAAATGTGAACCGCCTATAGAGCAGGACCAATCTGTCAGTCTCCTTGTCGAAAATCTCAACAATTGGATGGCCCCGTTTCTATGCACCACGGGTCTCAAAACATTCCAAGAGCTGACCAGGAAAGTTCAGATGCTGGAGCGCTCAAAGCAGAAGTCCTCCTCGGATTCCCAAAATAACAATAGGTACGGGAAAACCGAAAAGACGAAAATCGCAAAGGCGGAAACTCCGAGAATTCTCAATCTTTCCACACTTCGGCTAACCGAAATAAGTTAGGGATGAGCGGGCCTAATGCCAACCAGCCTCGAAAGCCAGTGTTCGGAGAGGGAGGAGAATCTTCACTGAAAGAGAAGCTAGATAAGGTCTATTCCTTCAGAAGGGAAAAAATCCGTAAAATATTCAAAGACGCCCTGAGGAATGGTCTACAACTGCCAGAGTCAAAAAGACCGCAGGAAGCGAATATGACCGACGACCCCAAATACTGCCTCTATCATAGAGTGATAGGTCATGCCATTGAGGACTGCTTTGTCTTCAAAGATTGGGTCGAAAAGCAATACAAAGCAGGAGAGATAGAACTGTCCAAAAGCGTGTTAACAAACAGTCAAGCCGCGACCGCCAATTTTATACAAATGGAGTCCGAAGTTCTTCGTGAAACCGATTCTCTCAGACATCTGCCTTTCTCAGAAAATAACTGACCACCATGTCATTAAAATGGGAATAATCGACCTCTAAGTCGTTAAACTGGGGATGTAAAAAATGTGTAAATAAAAAATATGCAAATAAAAAGAAAAGAAAAGTCGAAACGATGGGGCAACTCATAATAAAAATCAGCGAGTAAAAATAAAAATGAAAATAAAACCGAAATGATGGGGCAACCGCGAATAAAAAGCTGAAATGATAGGGCAATCGCGATCTTCGTGATAAGAAAAGCTGAAATGATAGAGCAATCGCGGTAAAAAAAAGAGAGAAAAAAGAAAAAAACGGCGAATGATGAGTCGCTCCTGGTACCATATTTCAGTGCAGCGATGCAGACGCCAACCAAATTCCAAACTCAAATCCCAAATGGCGAATGATGAGTCGCTCTTGGTACCATATTCCAGTGCAGCGATACACACACCAACCAAATTCCAAACACCATACCCCAAGTGGCGAATGATGAGTCGCTCCTGATACCATATTCCAGTGCAGCGATGCAGACGCCAACCAAATTCTAAATCCCATACCCCAACGGCGAATAATGAGTCGCTCCTGGTACCAAATTCCAGTGCAGCAATGCACACGCCAACAAAGTCCCGAAATTTTTCTGGCCCTATAGTCTGGATCATACATCCTGCAAAACCGTATACAATCTACGGGCGTAAAACGATCCCAATCTCTCCCAAGTCCTACCGGCAAGACCACATTCAAAGTCCCACTGGCGATGAAGATTCAAAAAAAAAGGTATGTTCACAAGCAAAATGGGCACGGATGATAACCCGAAAGACCACCGTGAGTAAAAACAGCAGGACTACTGGCGAGTTTGTGAAAACCCGAAAGGGCGCAAACTCGTGAAAAAGAGATGAAATGCACTCGCAAAGTCCTCTCGACTTTGTGAGGAGAAAATTTCCGCGTGAGATCCTTACGACTCACAAAGGAGCAACACGCTTAGGAGTCCTCACGATGCCTAAGGAGAAAATACACCTATGGGATCCTTACGACCCGTAGGGAGAAAATGCTTTGTGAGACCCTCACGGCTCATAAAATTGAAAAGTCTTAGGTGATAGGGACCTAAAACCTGTCTCCTAAGCCATCGCTTCCTAATAAGCAAACGCAAATGATGATTCGCTCCTGGTACCATATTCCAGTGTAGCGATGCTGATGCCAAACAAAAACCAAAATCCCCAAATCCACTCAAAGCAAATGACGATTCGCTCTTGGTACCATATTCCAGCATAGCGATGCTTATGTCAACCGGAATCAAGTCGACTAACAAGCTCTTCGTCGGAATCATACTTCGTCTCAGAATGAACCCCGCGTCGAAATCAAGCTTCGCCTCGGTGTATCTGTCTTCCTTGTTGGAATTATGCTTTGGCTCGGAATCAACCAGCGACCTCCTCGTCGGAATTAAGCTCCGCCTCGGAATCAAGTCGACCAAAAAGCTCTGCGCCGAAATCATGCTTCGTCTCAGAGTGTACCCTGTGTCGAAATCATGCTTTGCCTCGGCGTATCTGCCTTCCCTGTCGAAATTATGCTTCGTCTTAGAATCAAGTCAGCCAACAAGCTCTGCGCCAGAATCATGCTTCGTCTGTTTCGAAATCATGCTTCGCCTCAGCGTATCTGCCTTCCCTGTCAAAATTATGCTTTGTCTCGGAATCAAGTCAGCCAACAAGCTCTGCGCCGGAATCATGCTTCGTCTCAGAGTGTACCCCATGTCGAAATCATGCTTCGCCTCGGCGTATCTGCCTTCCCTGTCGAAATTATGTTTCGTCTCGAAATCAAGTCAGCCAACAAGCTCTACGCCGGAATCATGCTTCATCTCAGAGTGTACCCCATGTCGAAATCATGCTTCGCCTCAGCGTATCTGCCTTCCCTGTCAAAATTATGCTTCGTCTCGGAATCAAGTCAGCCAACAAGCTCTGCGCCGGAATCATGCTTCGTCTCAGAATGTATCCTGTGTCGAAATCATGCTTCGCCTTGGAGTATCCGCCTTCCCTGTCGGAATTATGCTTCGCCTGGGATCAACATCTGCATCAAAATTATACTTCGGTCAGAATGTCTGTCGCCCATCGAAATTATGCTCCGACCCCTTTGGAATCATGCTCCGCTCATCAGAATTATGCTCCGACCCATCGGAATTATGCTCCGCTCATCGAAATTATGCTCCGATCCCTGGTATCATGCTCCGCTTTTCGGAATGATGCTCCGATCCTCAAAGTTATGCTCTGATCCCCGAAGTTATGCTCATCGGAATCATGCTCCGATCCCCGAAGTTATGCTTAACGGAATCATGCTTCGATCCCCGAAGTTATGCTCATCAGAATCATGCTCCAATCCCCGGGAATCATGCTCCCCGAGGGATGCTCTGCCCCCGGAATGATGTTCCACCTCGAAGTCCAGCTTCAAGATCCATCAATTTCATGCACACAACTCATATTTGCGAAGTGCATTTATTGATGGGGGCACTTTGTTGGGGTCAAAATTTACACCGCAGTTGACCGGGTCAAAGTCAAGGTCAACCCCAAGTAAGCGGGCCCAAGCCCAAGCAAGTGGGCCTATGCCCAAGTCGAGCCCCGTGGCCGGCCTCCCCATGCCAAAATAAAAATCATGTAACAAATAATTTTGATGTAATTTTTTGTGCATGAATGTAAGCAAAATGAGCATAAAGCCAAATTTTTGTAAAGCCCGTGGCTTATAAGCAAAAAGAAATAGCACATAAGACGTGGGATGGCAAAATACCATTTTGTAAAGCACAAGGGGCTATGTGTAAATTTGTAAGCCTATAAAAGGCAACATGATGAAAATATCTAATAGACTTTTTCACTCTCCCCAAAAACTAGGGTTCATGTGCCTCTTTCTCCTTCCTTAAGATTCTAAAACCTTCTTCTTTCTTTTGAATTAAATCAAGAGTTTTACTCTTACTTTTCCAAAACTAAATAGTTTTTCACCACAAAACCCACAAAGAGGAGTTTGGATCTTCCATCAGATCATAAAAAGGAGAGATTATTTTAAACCTCACCCCTCTTGTTATCCAAGAGCTGGCCAACAAAGGAGGAAGAAGGAGACCCATCTCCAAAGACCCCACTTTGGGGATGATCCAGGGCTCAAGGGGAGAAGCCCCTTCATCAGCTTCAAAAATATCTTAGGAGTTTAACTCCTCACACACACACACACACACACACACACAAAAATAATAAGTATTTATTTCTGGGAGTACAAGTCCCAGTGCAGGGATCAAGTCCCTTTTGCTGCCCAGCGCCCGAGCGCCCACGTGCTTGGCACGTAAGGCGCTAGTGCCCAAAACGCTAGCGCCCAAGCACCCAAAGTGCGAGCGCCCGAGCGCCCACATGCCTAGCACGTGAGGCGCTAGCGCCCAAAGTGCTAGAGCCCGAACGCCTACATGCCTGGCAGGTGTGGCGCTAGCGCCCGAGTGCCCACGTGCCTGGCACGTGAGGCGCTAGCGCCCAAGGCGATAGCGCCAGCGCCCGATCGCCCAAGCGCCCGCGTGCCACGCACGTAAGGCGCTGGCGCTTTCTCCCAAGCATCCTTTGGATGCCCGTTCCCTTTTATATACACACACACACATACTCTACAACACTGTCCTCCGTTAGAAAAAATTTCTAACGGGGCGCTGCCCCGCACCCCGCAAGGGAGCTGCTAGCCCCCTTGACCCCCAGCCAGCTATCTGGGTAGCGGGACCCCCGTAAAAACTCTGCGGGACCCCCGATATATCCAAAACCCCTTTCAAAATACAACACGCGTACACTGCACATTGAGTTCGCATGACCTGTTTGACCCGTTAATCGGAGGTTCTCTCACTCCAAAGGCGAGGGGTAATTAACGGCAGCTTAGTCCGCAGCTTCCGGAGATTCGGATCCCCACAATCAATAAACCCCAGCCTACCCTAGACAGGGGGAATCTGTACTACGCCTGACCAGCGCGCACGTATTCCCATCTCAATGGGGTGACGAAAAACACCCTACACTCTAAAATTTCAAAATTGCATACTTGATACTCATTGAAACATAGTAGAGGTGCTAAGACATACTTTCATGGTATCAGACCCAAACTAGAGACTTAGGCGTAATCTAGATGACGTTAAAGTGTTCGATCGACGTTTTGAAAACTAGTTTTAGGTAGTTTCTGTCCATTTTTTTAAACTTCTTGTTTTTCACAATTAAAAATTCTCAGAAAATCATGCAGATAAAACTATGGAGGCACAAGAAAAACGAGGGCATAATTCCTCTAAGTAACTGTGGAACCACCGCCTAGACTATGTCTTGGTCGCGGTTCCACCACTGACTTGAGGAGTTAGAGGCTCATTCTTCTTCTGCTACTTCATTTTGACATTTCTTTTGTTTTCTGGATATTTTTAATGAGGCTCAAGTTGTTGAGGTCTCTCTGAATTGCTATTGTTTGAAATATCGATCGAAATGTTTAACATCGTCTACATTGCTTTAGATATGTAATACAATTTTTGGAATCCATATTGATTAGTTTTGCGAAAGCTAGTTAACGATTTGTAAATCTCGAATTTTAGTCTCAAATGATGGATTACCACGGAGTTTGGATTTGGATCGAAACTCCGTCGTAATCTCGTATCATACGCGAATACTTACCGGGAGACATTAGTAGACAGCCACGCCCTATTGCCCTGACCAAGTGATTATAGGAGAACCTCATGGCCAAAAGCATCCACTCGGGTGCTCGCGGCCACGATGTTCTGCCCAAGTTCACTTCGTTGACGGCCTCGGGGATGCGGCCATCTACTAAAGTTCCCGACGAGCATTCGATCATTTAATCGGAAATCTTGTTGAATTGCCCGATTTAATTTTTGAAAAGTATTTTCAATTCGAGACTTAAATGCAAGGTTTATAGGGTTAGGGATGAAATTCGGAATATGTGATAATCCAGGTTTATGATGTCTAAAGATAATGCGGATTTTTAATTATTGTAGTTTTCATTTCTTTTCTGCAACCGTAAGTGTAATATGTGGCAGTATCCCTGATCTCGTTGCTATATGATAATGACATTAGGGATACGCATGTTTACTTACGTTGATGACATGTGATATTCTTTTGATGCTATCGAAATGTTATATTGGATCGTCGTGACTAAATAGCCGGGGGTTTTACGTGAGATGAGAGTTTTTCAATTTTCATTCATGTAAATAATTGTATGTAATATTCTTTTATTAGGACACTTCCGGGTTGATGTTGTTGTCTCCATTCGATGTATATTATTTACTTTTCCGCATTAGGATAGACCCAAGGCGGGGAGCACAAGTAACAGGGTTCTTGTGTCCAGTGGGAGGCGATCTTGAGGAGTCGAGACTGGTCGCCTAATTCTAGAATTGGCAGTGTTGCTTGCCGCTCTCATAGGGGTCTACGGGTGTGGGCTTGGCTATCCATCACGACAGTAGAATCCGTGTTTTTCGTTACTGGCTTAATCTAAAACACGAACCTCCTAAGATATCCTATATTTCATATATCTGCTGCTGTTGTTTCTGTAATGTGATGTGATGTGATCATATAACTGCGTGAGACGAATGCTACTTATATATATGATATATTAGTAGACACTATATATGTTTTGCATCCGCGCTAGTCCTGACCCCGCCCTGCCGTAAGTTAAGTAAGCTTACGGTGAAACCCCGAGTCCCTGTGGCGAATGCGGATGGCATATATGTGTTTTTTACTTTCGTTTCTTATGTGATGTTTAGGAAAGATAATTGATGGGACATCATTAATAAGATTAATGAAAAGAAAAGAAACCTAAAAGTTGTTGTAGAATCAAATTATTCAAAAAGGTAGCTCTAGTTCTTGCTTTGCATAGCAGTATTCCATTATGAATATCCAGCACCTCATTCGATGAGGAAAGAGCCTAGATCCCTTCACAGGGAATGACCTCTTTAGCAAAAACAAGCATATGCTACAACCCACTCGGTTTGTTTTGAAAACTACTTGATTTTTAAAGCGGAGCTTAAACCACTTTTTTTCCAAATCACTAGATTCTACAACTATATCAAGTTCATTACGTTAAAGGTTTTCTTCAAAACCGGTCGTGGCCCTCCATCATTTCAGATAGGTACTATTTAATATTCGTGATGCGTTTATCGACCTTATCGAGGCGTAGTGTTTGGTAGCTGATTAGTGCTTTTCTGCCGCATGTTGATGCGATTGGTTAGGGTAGTCGTGCGATCTTGTTGATCTTGTCAAGGGTCGTGCAGGTGGGTCTAATTCAGTCACGAAATGACAAGTTGAACTTGACTTAGGGTTTATGGTTTGTTGACCTTGTCAAAGTCATAGACCGCATGGAGTAAAAACAGATATTGGGAATTTCAATTGTTGAAATTTGCAATGAGATTGCATACCTTCTATGTGATAGTTGGATCCCGATACCCACTGCGAGTAAGTGTTCCTCCTAAGAGAGTTTTCCACTTTACAATTAGCTAATCTAGTAGGTGTCTAAGAAAAGTGTTAACGGGGTTATGCCCCTGCGGAAACGAGGTTATTTAATTAGTTCCATGCGAAAACATAGGTAGACTCCCTCGGAGTACCAACACCTGCCTGGCTGACCGATTAGCGAACTTGTAAGGTGTAATTAATCCCGGTTAATCTTACCTTTTAGGGTTTGAAGGAAGATTTTATAAAAACAGTGGGAGCCATCCTGATTAGATAAGATAATAACCAATCTAATCTTGCAAGAGCGCACGCTAAAGTGTATTCTTCTTTCTCTCTCTCCAGGTAGCGACCATGTCACGCCATAATCAAGATAATAATATGGATGTATTGACTGAACCCGCTTATTATGCTGGGCTGGGGAAAGTTGGTTTCGCTCTATCTTATGACAACTGACATAAGTCTGGACAAGAAATAAGGGAATGCAAGGATTTCCATACAATCCTAATGAAGAAGGAGCATTATGATGTATCTTCTTCGGGTGTGTTAGTTATTGAGAACTGTTTCTCAGTCTGCTCTACATCCTGAGTATTGGATACCAGATCAGGATCTCCTATTTATAATCTGTTATAAAGGTTAAAGAAAATTAGAAAACTGGGAAAGGATGATATGTCTCTCAGAGTAGGGAATGGAGCAATTGTTGCTGACGAAGCTGTCGACGAATATCACCTAGTATTGCCAAATGGTAATACATTTATTTTGAACGACTATTATTTCATACCGTCGATGATGTGCAATATAATATCCATTTATTTATTAGATAAAGAGGGATATAATTTTGCATTAGAGAAAAATGTTATGAACATTTTCCTAAATCAAGTGTTGGTTGGGTTTGGTACGTTATGTAATGGTATATACATTTTAAATAAAAATACAGTTCTAAATATACAGAACACTCATAAGAGGAAAAGTTCAGAAATGAACGAAGCCTTCTTGTGGCATTATAGACTTGATCATATCAATGCGACAAGACTAGCTAACTTGCATAAAGATGGATATTTGAATCCGTTCAAATTTACATCTTATGAAACTTGTCAGTCATATCTTAAACGTAAGATGACCAAAACTCCATTTACAGGACATGAAGAAAGAGCTACTGAACTCTTGGGACTGATACATAGTGATGTATGCGGTCCTATGTCTACAGATGCCAGGAATGGTTCCTCGTATTTCATTACGTTCACCAATGATCTCTCAAGATTAGGACATGTGCTCCTATTGAAACACAAATCTGAAGTATTTGAGAAATTTAAGGAATATAAGAGCGAAGTAAAGAACCATATGGGTAAAAATATTAAAATCCTTCGATCTGATCGAAAAGGTGAATACTTAAGCACGGAATTTCGAGATTATCTAAAAGAAAATGGGATTCTCTCTCAGCTTACTCCTCCGTATACACCACGGCATAACGGTATATCAGAGCGGAGGAATCGCACCATATTGGATATGGTGCGCTCTATGATGAGTACTGCTGAGTTACCTATTTCCTTTTGGAGTTATGCACTTGAGACAGCTGCATACCTATTGAACCAAGTTCCATCAAAATCTGTGCCTAAAACACCATATGAGATATGGAGTGGAAAGATACCATATCTTAAACAAGTTAAGATATGAGGTTTTCCGGCCTATGTTAAAAAATAGAATCTGGAAAAACTCGAGGTACGATCAGTTCTTTGCAAGTTTGTGGAATATCCAAAAAATTCACATGGATATCTATTCTACCACATTGAGGAACAAAATATGTTTGTTGCTCAACATGCAGCCTTTTTAGAAAAGGAATTTGTTGTAAAAGAAATTAGTAGTAATGAGGTAGAGCTGGAAAAAATTACAGAAACACAAATTGCAATAGAAGATTTGGTAAAACCGGAGGATTCAATAGTCCCCGACGAATTTCAGCCACTCTGCAGATCTAGTAGGGTTTCTCACCCACCTGAGAGATACTACGGTTTTCTCATAGACGATGGGAGCAAGGATTGCATCATAGAAGATAATGACCCAACTAGTTTCGAGCAGGCCATCATAAATGGGGACTCTATGAAATGGCTGGATGCTATGCGATCTGAGATGGAATCCATGTACACCAACAAAGTATAGACTTTAGAAGTTGCTCCTGAAGGGGTAAAACCAATTGGGAGCAAGTGGATATTCAAGAAGAAAATTGGTGTAGATGGAAAGGTTGAGACCTTCAAAATTATATTTTCAGTAAAAGGTTTTCGTCAACAACCAGGTGTCGACTATGATAAGAAATTTTCTCCAGTGGCTATACTTAAATCCATCAGGATCCTACTTGCCATTGCTGCATACCATGACTATGAAATCTGGCAGATGGACATCAAAACCACTTTTCTAAATGGTGATTTAGAAGAGAGCGTATATATGACACTGCCAAAAGGCTTCATAAACAGTGAGAGCAGCAGAAAGGTGTGCAAGCTGCTTAAATCAATTTACGGATTAAAGCAGGCATCACGGAGCTGGAATATCTGTTTTGATGTAGCAGTCAAAGAGTTTGACTTCATCAAAAACATAGATGAATCATGTATATATAACAAGATTGTAGAGAATAAGGTTGTCTTCCTCGTATTGTACGTGGATGGCATACTATTTAATAAGAAATGATGTTCCTATGCTGCACTCGGTCAAACTCTTCCCATCACAAAAGTTCTCCATGAAAGATCTGGGTGATGCCTCCTACATCCTGAGGATAAAGATCTATAGGGATAGATCTAAAAGGATGTTGGGATTGTCCCAATCCAGATACATAGACACCATACTAAAGAGGTTTAGTATGGAAAATTCTAAGCGTGGTAATTTACCCGCTTGTTCAGAAATCACTCTCTCCAAAAAGATGTCTCCCAAGACTGATTTGGAGAGGGCTCACATGAACATGATACCTATGCTTCTGCAGTTGGGTCTGTCATGTACGTGATGTTATGCACCAGACTGGATATAGCTTATGCACTTAGTATGGTAAGAAGGTATCGATCAAACCCAGGGGAGAAGCACTGAATAACTATGAAGAACATTCTTAAGTACTTGAGAATAACTAAAGAGATATTCTTGGTGTATGGTAACGGAGAACTCCAAGTGGAGTCCTTTACCGATTCGAGCTTCCAGAGTGATAAGGACAACAGCAAGTCTGTCTGGGGTTTTGTCTTCACCCTCAATGGAGGGACGGTATGTTGGAAGAGTTCCAAGTAAGATACCATTGCAGACTCGATGATGGAGGCTGAATACGTCGCTGCTAATGATGCTGCCAAAGAGGTTGTCTGGATGAAGAAGTTCATTAATGAACTTGGAGTGGTTCCATCCATTGAAGATCCAATGCCTTTGTATTGTGATAACAATAGAGCTGTCGCTTTGGCTAAGGAACATCAGTCCCATCAGCGATCCAGACATATTCTGAGGCGGTATCACCTGATCCAGGAGATAGTTGATCGCTGCGAGATCAGGTCAGGAAAGTAGATACGAAGGAAAATACGGCGGATCCACTCACAAAGGCCCTCCCCCAGACACGGTTCGAGAGACTTTTTGGGATGTTGGGTATGCGATACTATAACAACTGGCCTTAGTGCAGGTGGGAGATTGTTAGGAATATATATGCCTTAGAGGCCATTATTGTATTTATAGTGGATACTTGGACATATATATAGAGAACTTTCTTGCTCGACATAATAATATTGTTGGCTATAGTGCCCTTAAGTCAATTATTGTAATCGCGGGCATGCGATTGTGATGATTGAGGGAGGACCTATACAGATAGAACAGTCTTGCTCAAAATGATAGTATGCTATCTGGTTTGTCTTTATCATCATGTACATGCTTTATGTGGTATTACAGATCACTATTACATGTTGATAGAGCTCATAGGATTCTTGCTTGACTACCAGCATTATGATGACGATCATATACCTGGAAGCTGGGTGGCCTATAAGCACATCCTTAAATGTCCCTATTCGAGGGAGTATCGAGACTGGACATTAATACTCCGGAATAAACTAGTGTATACTTATCAAGACCCTGACGAGGGACGGTGGCCGATCTCATAAGCATTGGTGTCAGTAAATCACCTAAGATAGTATACAGGTGCTCATTGGTTTATGAGTACACTGGATGGACTCGCCCGGAACATGCTAGTTGGTATTATACCTATTGTCGGATAGCAGTTCCCAGGTGACATGGGTACAAGTTAGTCTGTCGACCTGAGATCGTCATTTGTCTCATGTGAGTTCCCACTGTGCTTTGATTACTATCCTACCACAGCTCAAAGGAGTCATGAAAACTGGTTTTAGTTGGGTACAGTCCCGAGCCACATGGAGGCAGTGAATGGATCATCGGGGATTCGTCTCTCCCGGTATTGGGGGTTGATGTCACGAGGTGCACGGGTGGCCATCACCAGAAATTCTTGGCCAAGGTAGTCGAGAATTACTAATTTGGATCAGTAGTTTCTCAGTTAGTGATGGGCTTCACACCAACATAAAATATCGCGTTATTAGGGGTCTGACTTTATCCACCCCTTTAGACTCGATATGCGATACACTTAGATGAACAAACCGGACTGTACGGAGATTGTCACTGATAGGCTCGATAGAGGTTCGGATGAGTTTGCTCATCGGCCTTCCTTTCACTCAATACCTGGGTAGCCGTTACGCACAGCTAGTGTCACTGACGTGCTTATGGTTAAACTCACTGCCAGCGTATTGACGAGTCTTTAGAGTCCCACAGAGAGGGTTTTCACATATGATGTAGATGACTTATGTTAGTACATACAAGTGTCCGATTAAATATGTGTACAGGCTGTACAGACTTTTATCGGACGGTTGATAATACTAGCGGCTTAAGATTGAGCCGGATTATTAAATCAAGTTTGATTTAATAATTTATATATGTGTGTGTGTGTGTGTATGTATTCTAGTATTATTGTTCACTATTCATTTTCTTTTTTGGCTATTCATATCTTTATATGAATTCGTATATATGTATTTCGATGCATATACCGGGTAATATTCCATATTTATACGAAATATGTTCTAGAAGATAGACACCTCATTATATAATTTTCTTTTTTAGAAAATCATTAGGAAATGAGGTGGAGAGGTGAAGTGGCATGAGCATATTGAAGTATGTAGAGAGGTATGGCACTTATTTGTTTATTGAAAATTGGATGAGATATTTTCTTCCATGATTCTTAAAAGGCTTAGCCATTTTTTCTACATACTTGACACACACACTCATAAACTCACATTGATTCATTGTATACTCTCTTGGAGACTTAGCCATTTCTTGAGTTGCTCATGCCCGTGACTTTCCTCACCTCCTCCTTCTTCTTTGATTGCTCACTTGAGCATGAGACTTGAAAGAAAAAGATAGTGAGATATTCCTACACACCCACTCTCCATTGCTAGCATTCTTGGAGCGTCGGTTACTTCGCTAGGCGAAACTGGATCCTGCATCGTCTCCCTTAGGTAGATCATCATCGACGGAGGAAGACCGGAGGCCAAGCTCGATCCAGCACGTCTCAAGGAGCTTATGAAGATGGTAGAAGACCGAAGGACATGGATCGTTCGGTATAACACTTCTATCACTATAGTTTAGCACATTGTAGATTACTAGTAAGGGTTTATGGTTCGATCTAGACGAATTCGTTATCGCCAAATTTTTAAAACGTCATTTTTGTTCCGCATCGGCCACGGTAGATGGCCAGGGCGCTTTCGTAACCCAACAAGTATGCTATCTGGTTGCTCTTTATCTTAACATGTACACTTGTTTTAGTTTACTGTCTCTTTGATACATGTTGATAAAGCCCTTAGGATGTTGGCTTTACTACCAGGACTATGATGCATATCATACTAGTAGAGCTTGTGTAGTCCATAAGCACATCCTTTAACAGTTCCTAGTCGAGAGAGTAGCGAGACAGAGTATCGATATTCCAGAGTAGACTAGTGTGTACGTTTCTTGACCCTGTACGGGACGATGGTTGATCCCATAACCATTGGTGTTTGACATCAAAGATTGTACACAGGTGCTCATTAGAGAATGGTTACACCGAACAGGACTCGCCGAGAACTCCTAAATGGTACCATACCTATCGTCAGATAGCAGTTCTCTGGTGACACTTATATAAGTTAGTTTGTAGAGCTGAGATTGTTATAGTGTCTTGTGTGGTTCCCACTGTACTTTGATTTTCTCGCTACCACGGCTCAAAGGAGTCGTGCAAATAGGTGGATTTTGGATACAGTCCCGAGTCACATAGAGGCAATGAGCGATAGGAGGGGTTTCGTCTCTCCCGGTATTGGGAGTTGATGTTGTGCTATGCTCGATTATCTATAACAGCAAGTCTCTGGCCATAACTGATGAGATTTACTGATAAGTGTTATCAGTAGTTTCTCGAAAGGTTATAGGCCACACATAGGCATGACTTATCAAGTTAGTGGGATCTGACGATTCCACCCCCAGATTCGATATGCGACATATCAGACGAAGAGACCAAACTGTACGGTAAGTGTTGGTTATAGGCTATACGGAAGTTTGGACAAGTTTGCTTGTTGATCTTCTATTCGTTTAATACCTGGGTAGCCGTTACGTCCAGCTAGTACTGCTGATGGCTTATGGGTATCTGAAGTGATCATTACCTACTGTTAGTGTATTGACGAGTCTTTAGAGTCCCACATGGAGGTTTCCTAGCTCAAGCGAAACGAAATAGGACACGCATAGAGATATGTGAGAGCTTGATTAAATACGAGTATATGATACCTTATTCTAATCTAGCGTTATATGAAATCAACCGATTATATATGATATAACCGGATTATTGACTCAAGTGTTGATTCAATGATTTTATTTATATGTATGTGTGTGTGTGTGTGTGTGTCTTAATATGTTTGATATTAGCCAGGTTATGTATGATATAACCGCATTATTGAATCAAGTGTTGATTTAATAATTTGATATATATATATATATATATATATATATTAACTAATATTGAATATTAACCGGTTATATATGATATAACCGGACCGGATTATTAAATCAAATGTTGATTTAATAATTTGATATATATTTATATATATATTATATAAATATATTAACTAATATTAAGCTCACTTAAAATTTTATTCTCTTTATATATATTTGTGTGTGTGTGTAATGTGTCATGGTTGATGATACATGTAACTAGGATGTATGAGAATCATACAAGAGTTAAAAATGAGAAGATAATTGTATGGATTAATGAATTAAAGAAAAAGAGAATGAGTCATTGCTTCAAGAAGCCTTGAGAAGCCATGACTCACCTCTTATTCTTTGCTTTATTCATTGATATTTTACAATCTCTATCTCATCTTATCTCTTGAGCTCATGGTTCACACACTTGCAGGTTCATCTCATTCTTCATCTCCTCACTAGATTTTTCAAGGGTTGAGAAAAAGAAAAGAAAAGAAATAATTTTGTGAGCAAAATTCCTACTTCATCAACCTACACTACTCTAACCCATTAATATAGGTTGTTAACTTCACTAATACCTTGATTAGTGAAGTGTGAGTTTGAGTGAGAGTTGCCTCAAGGTGGATCATCTTCGACGATGAAGACAACAAACAAGCTCGTTCCATTCTTCAAGTGGAGTCAAAGAAGAGTTTTAGGGACTACTACTTGGAGCTTTAGAAGTGAAGGACTAGATTACAAAGGTTGCAGACTCTTTTCACTTAGATTAGAATTTGTTTGCTTAACTTTAAAAACCCTAATTCTCTGGTTCGATTCTTGTTTGGTATACTTAGACCTCTAAAATTTTAAAATTGCATACTTGATGCTCATAGAAACACAGTAGAGGTGCTAAGACATACTTTCAATTCCATCTTGTGGAAATGTCAAACAGACACTCCGTTTCAGGGAAACGTCAACCAGCAACACTCCATGCCAAATAAACGTCAAACAGACACTCCGTCTTAAGGATACATCAACCAACTGAAGGTATTTCTACAGCACCACTATTAGGGTTTGGTAGCATCACACATGCCATATTAAATAAAATATAGGGTGCTAAAGAAACAATCCTAAAGATCAAACTAGAAATGCTAGGGTAACTAAACTTTAACACAAACACAAGCAGTAAAAGGCTAGGGTTTGAGAATACAACCTTTGTATCTCCCTACGCTAGACTCCTTGACCACTTGAGAGTTGAAAGAAGCTCGCTTGAGATCCTCGAGGTCCACGACGATCCATCCGGAGTCCTCTTTGTCCAAGCTAGATGCTTCACTAAATCAAGAGAAGAAGTAGAAGCCAACACTCTAAACTAATGGGCACACTAGTAAAATAGGGGGTTGCCCCTACGGATATTGGAATCCGTAGGGGCAGATTTAACTTGGCCCTACGGATTAATCCGTAGGGCTAAAAGGTTGCCCCTACGGGCCCAGACGTCCAAGAATAAAAATATTAATTCTTAATTTGGTGTTTACCCCTACGGAGCCACAAACAAAGAACCTACGGGTATATCCGTAGGGGCAACTAAATATCAAATTACTAAAGCTCAGATCTCGATCGCCTACGCTCATAATTTCTTTCTCTCTCGATCTCGATCGCGCGCGAAAACAACTCCTCGTCGCCACCGTCGTCCTTCTCGTCGCCACCGGCGTTCTCGTCGCCACCCGCCGTTCAGGTCGTCGCCAGCGTCGTTCAGGTCGTCGCCAGCGCCGGTCAGGTGAGTAAATCTTGAGGTAAATTAAAGAATTTTTTGATTAACATACGTACTGGGTCTGGGGTCGGGGGGTTGCGCGCGCGAGTTGAGGTTCGGCAGGGGTCGCGGTCGGGGTCGGGGTCGGGGTTGGGGTTAGGGTTAGGGTTGGGGTTCGCTGCTGCTGGGGCTGGGGCTGGGGCTGGGGTTAGGGTTTGCCTTAGGGTTGGTGTTGGGGTTTAGCTGGCCGCTCTGGGGTTAGGGTTAGGTTGGGGCTGGGCTGGGCTGGGGCTGGGGGCTGGGGGCTGGGGCTGGGGCTGGGCTGGGGCTGGGGGCTGCCCCTGGGGCTGGGTGGGGCTGGGGCTAGGGTTAGGTTGGGGTTAGGGTTAGGTGGATTGATGACAACAAAATACATGGATGGATCGATGAATTTAGTGATGTTATGTGTCCCGCCAACATAGGAAATTCAAACGTATACTCCGTTTTCTCATCTTAAAACTAGCAACCAAAATGTGACTAAAAAATCTTTCTAAATATATTTGAAACACATTTATTAGTTGGGTTGAATATTTGTGATTCCATTATATTATATTTTAAGATGCAGAAATTGTATCCTAAAACTACTTGATCCAATCATCCAACAAATACATTCATAAGATACTTATTAATTTTCCTGTATCTTGTATTGAATCGTAAGATTGATTTGCATGTCGTAAGATATTTGACAACACTAGGATGTCTTTCATAAAACAGAAAGTAAATTGGTGTAGGGAGAAAGCTGCTTGATGGGTGGTGACTGGGTCCATTCTTTCTTCATAATCCCCTTCAACTCTATGCCTTTCAATTATTGTGGGAAAATTAGATATTACTTGAGTGATCATGATATCATTTTTTTTGAATATTTCTTCCGAGAATTTATGCATGGTCTTGACATTGAACTTTATCATACTCCTTAATATTACTTTAGTGATTGATAATATTCAATAAGCTTATGTTGTTGACCCAAATTAAGTAAGGGGGTTAGTCAATTGGAATTGGTGTTTGGAACTTTGAAGTATATCTTTAATGGGATAAGTTTATTTGGTGCCAGTCAAATAAAATGAGAAGTAGAACCTTTTATTGTTAGTTATGAATGAATCTAATATTGGAAGTTGATGGTTTCAGTTAGAACTTTTTTGGTATATGATAGATTTCCGCCTACCAAAATCGTTCCATCCAAAAAGTGAATACAGTGGAACTTCTGTTCTCCATGCCCATCCACTTTTTCTCTCTGGAAATTTGTAGTCTATATAACTATCTAAAATGTATTTGCTAATACAATTATTTTAACCTGACATACTAAAATATTATTATATTGTTTATGTTATCAATAAGTTATTAGTAGTATTCTCTTGATTGGTAAAAGGGGCATGGGCGTTCACTCTATACATTCTTAATGGGATAGAAGCCTACCCCCCACAGCCGGAACACACACATACAACAAGAATACACAACAAACGCATAATTAGAGAGCGATTCGAGATGTTCGGGTTAAAACCAATATATGATACTCGATGATAATATGAAACCTTCATATCCCCATCGAAACTCATATATGAAACTAAAAGAGCCACTTAGTCCCCGTCTATCGGTTAACATACGTGCGATGCTCGTCGTGACCTAGAACTATAGGAAGGTTGTTAAATATCGGACAGTATAGCTCGATACTAACAACCGTCGTATAGTCTACGCGACGAGAAAATTCAATCGTATGGTAACCCATAGATTTGTCCCGTGTGGACAAGTTAAGAATGTATAAAGCAAACGCCTTCATTCACTTGTGTTTTCATCCGTTTCGAGATATTTCGTCGGTACCTTTCCGCTGGTTCTCCGTGTACAAAGATAGATTAGATGTTCATTTCAACGTTGTTTCACAGCTTTGAAATGATTATCTATTCTATTACAATGTACTCGGAGAACAGCGGGGAGGTGCTGCCGAAATTTACTCGAAACGGTTGAAAGCACAAGTGATGGGCATTCGCTCTATACATTCTTAATGGGATAGAAGCCTACCCCCGACAGCCGGAACACACACATACAAATGCATAACTAGAGAGCGATTCGAGATGTTCGGCTTAAAACCAATATATGATACTCGATGATAATATGAAACCTTCATATCCCCATCGAAACTCATATATGAAACTAAAAGCGCCACTTAGTCCCCGTCTATCGGTTAACATACGTGCGATGCTCGTCGTGACCTAGAACTATACGAAGGTTGTTAAATATCGGACAGTATAGCTCGATACTAACAACCGTCGTATAGTCTACGCGACGAGAAAATTCAATCGTATGGTAACCCATAGATTTGTCCCGTGTGGACAAGTTAAGAATGTATAAAGCAAACGCCTTCATTCACTTGTGTTTTCATCCGTTTCGAGATATTTCGTCGGTACCTTTCCGCTGGTTCTCCGTGTACAAAGATAGATTAGATGTTCATTTCAACGTTGTTTCACAGCTTTGAAATGATTATCTATTCTATTACAGTGTACTCGGAGAACAGCGGGGAGGTGCTGCCGAAATTTACTCGAAACGGTTGAAAGCACAAGTGATGGGCGTTCGCTCTATACATTCTTAATGGGATAGAAGCCTACCCCCGACAGCCGGAACACACACATACAAATGCATAACTAGAGAGCGATTCGAGATGTTCGGGTTAAAACCAATATATGATAATATGAAACCTTCATATTCCCATCGATACCCATATATGAAACTAAAAGCGCCACTCAGTCCCCGTCTATCGGTTAACATAACGTACGATAATTTATTCTTTTCAACGACAAACGCTCACACAAAGCAAATACATGGATTTTCTCCTTTGTCAGTAACTATCCCGTTCTTATATTTCTCAATATAGTCAGCATAACCTACAATTTATATGTTATTCAGTCTAACATGGCCCATGAGTACGTCAGAGTTAAGGACTGGATGTATGTGGATTGGAAACAACGTATGCAACCTAAGTTTGTCGCAGGAGTTGCTGCTTTCCTTGAATTTGCACGAGCACATAATAAGATCATAATAGAGAAGATTTTCTGTCCGTGCGATAGATGTGGAAATAAGTACTGGCAGAAGGTAGAATTGGCAGAGCTTCATATTGTAAAACATGGGTTTACTAGACTTTATTCAACTTGGAAATATCACGGGGAAGGAGAAGAATGCAGTACTGCGGTAGAAGAAGAAGGAGAACACGATAATGCGGCAGGAGAAGAAGAAGAATTCGGTAATACGGCAGGATACGGAAATTTATTTCCATCAGAAGAAATGGAGGATATGGTAGAGGCTGCCCTAGGTGAATCTATTCGTACCGAAGATGACATTCCTTCCGGTCAGGGACCGCGTGCGGATAAATATGAAAATTTCATGAATGATGCTAGGAAACCAATTTATGAGAATGCGAAGTATTCCACCCTCTCATGGTTCGTCCAACTTTTCCAGATTAAGTGCCTAAATGGATGGAGCAACAAGTCATTCACAATGCTTCTTTCGTTCTTGAAAGATTCTATGCCTCCGGGAAATAATGTGCCCGAAAGCTGGTACGAAGCCCAGAAGATGATGTCTGATTTAGGTCTAAAGTGCGAGAAGATTCAAGCATGTCCTAAAAATTGCGTGTTGTACCGGAAAGAGAATTCAGATTTGAAAGAGTGTCCAACATGCGGAGAGGCCAGGTATAAGCCGAAAGATTCTGATAAGAAGCCTGATATACCTGTGAAGATAGCACGATACTTTCCCATAACACAGAGGCTACAGAGGCTATTCAGGTGCAAGAAAACAGCCGAGGCAATGATTTGGCATCACCGTGCTCCTCCAAGCGAAAATGGAAAAATGAGCCATCCAAGAGATTCACCGGCATGGAAGGATTTTGATAGGAGGCACGCAATATTCAGTAGCGATCCTCGCAATG
Source organism: Agapanthus africanus (assembly GCA_030015575.1). NCBI lineage: Eukaryota > Viridiplantae > Streptophyta > Magnoliopsida > Asparagales > Amaryllidaceae > Agapanthus > Agapanthus africanus. Next base: position 464,200,752 of record JASDDO010000001.1, read on the forward strand.
TCCGGCTCGACTGGCTGCCGATGGCTTCTGCCCATTCAACTATATGGCTGGAAGTCACAGTACATGGCCCGTTGTAATGATAATTTATAATCTGTCGTCTTGGTTGGCTATGGACCAATCATACTTTATGATGCCTCTTCTTATCGACAGACCAAACTCACCGGGGAACAATATCGACGTCTATCTCCGACCTCTGATCGAGGAGCTGAAAACTTTGTTCATTGATGGTGTAGAGACATATGATTCAAACACAGATACAACCTTCATACTGCGTGCGGCTTTAATGTGGACAATTAATGACTTTCCTGCATATGGAATGCTATCAGGTTGGTCCGTACATGGTCACAAAGCATGTCCTCATTGCCATGAACACACAACATCAAAATTTTTGAATTTTAGCAGGAAGGTTTGTTATTGCGGCCATCGACGTTTTCTGCCTCCAGACCACCCCTATAGGTTAGACACGGTTCACTTTGATGGTCATCAGGAGCTTCTTGGGCCTCCATCCCCATTGTCCGGAGAGGACGTGACTGCTAAATAGGATGGTTACAATAACGTGACCTTCGGGATGGATCCGACGAGACAGGTCAAACCACAATATTGGAACAAGTTAAGCATTTTCTTCGAGCTTCCGTACTGGTCTACAAATTCAGTGCGTCATTGTCTGGAAGTCATGCATATAGAGAAGGGAGTATCAGAGCACATACTTAACTTACTTCTGTGTAAAGACGGGAAATCGAAAGACAACATGAATACCCGGATGGATCTACAAGAGTGGGGAATAAGAAGTGAACTGCACCCTAAACCGGTAGCGGGTAAACCGGGCAAGTTTGTACTTCCCAATGCCGCTTATCATATGTCACAACCGGAGAAGAAAAGATTCCTGCAGGTGTTGCATGATTTGAAAGTCCCCACAGGTTTCTCAGGATCATTCAGCAAGAAAATAAAAATTGTGAAGGGCAAGATCGATGGGCTGAAAAGTCATGATTACCATGTTATCGTAGAGCACCTTCTTCCATTAGCCCTCAGGACTTCTCTCCCCGACTCGGTTGGTCTAGTAATCAACGACCTATGTTGTTTTTTCAGGGAGTTGTGTGCTAAAACACTGGAGGTTGCGACGCTGGATAAACTAGAAAATTCTATTGCGTTGATACTTTGCAAGTTTGAGCGTATTTTCCCACCGTCATTCTTCGATATCATAATACACTTGACGGTTCATCTTGCAACTGAGGCGAAGTTAGCCGGACCGGTACAATATCGATGGATGTATCCCGTCGAGAGGTACGTGTAATTTTTCGTTTCGCGCAATTTATAAATTTATTGTTGTCCTGTATGCCCGTGTTTATTTATTCAACATATTCTCATTAGGTACCTTTACACTCTTAAGAAGTATATACGCAATAAAAATCGACTAGAGGGTTCTATCATGCAAGGTTATCTTCTTGATGAAGCAACCACATTTTGTTCCCACTATCTGGACGAGAACATTGAGACAAGACTTAACCGACCACGAAGAATTCAAGACGGGCCATATGGTAAAGCCGAGTATAAGAGGGTAGACACTATGTTTATCAACAAGATATACCGGTTTATCTTGCTTAATTGCGCATGTCTTGAACAAATTAGAGAGTAAGTTCTTTTGGATTAATTGTTATATCTGTGTTTGTGTGTGTATGAAATGACATAATATTAATGTCACAATTATTTGTCGAAAACAGAACTCATTTTAACGAGGTACGTGAGGGGCATCCTGATTGGAACGAAGAGCGTTTAGAAAAATACCATCAGGATAATTTTTGTGATTGGGTCACAGAGCATGTAAGTTATTCGAATTACATTTTATTGCTATCAGTTTTAATCTAAACTTGTATCGTTATGTATTTATCGTAAAATTTGTTTTGTTAGATCCACGATCCGAACTTGTCTGCATCATTTGAGAGTGATTCAAGATGTTTAGCTCAATTTCCTAGTATGGAGGTTGCATATTACAAAGGATTTGGTGTCCTTGGATACAAATTCGAAGTTAAGGACATAGAAACATCTAGAACCACTCAGAATAGTGGGATTGCGACGGTAGGATCGGACGGTGTGATTTACTATGGGTACTTAAATTGTATACTCGGCATCCACTATCCCGGACGATCAGAACCCTTTTATATATTCCACTGTACTTGGTACGATCCGCGAACCGATACAGACAGGTGGAGAAGCAGTCTTGGGACTTGGAAAGATGAATATGGATTGACCAGTGTGAACACACTTCGATTTTACGGTCAGGACGATCCGTTTATCTTTCCGAACCAAGCGTTCCAAGTATACTACTCACAGTGTTTGAAGCATACGGGGTGGAGTGTTGTATGCCGATGGAAACCTAGAGATGTCTACGATGTCCCAGAATACGAGGATAGCGATGAGGACGAAGAAGAGAGAAGGCTTAAAGTGCTCCGACCGTCTGTTTCGAAGGACGGGTTGTCTTCGACCGATCATGAAGTTACGTGGGTTAGAAATGACATCGACGATGAAATCCAAGTAGATATGTATGATGCGCCCACGAAACGAAAAAGGTTATCAGTAATGTTATATTATTACTTCACATTTTACGCTCTAGATCATATATAGTCAATACTTTTAATGATTGTCTAATGCATCCACGAACCGTTTATCTAGATTTGATGACGATGTCGGGAGCAGCGAGGGGCGGCAGGAGCTCCAACCACGGCAGAGGCAGAGGCAGAGGCAGAGCGGTTCTGCCGCCCGGAGAGCTCCGTAGGGAGCTTCAGAGGGCCGGTCTTGCACCCAGATCGGAGACCCCTTCGGATGCCTCCTTCCGTGTTGATTTGGCCAGACCTCCAGGTATACTGCACGCATATCCATTTTGAATGTAATATTACAGATATTCATGCATGTTTATGTCAAAATTACTTATATTGTCAATGTTTGATTGTCTAGTTGTTGGTGATGCGTCCACATCTGGGACAGAGGCCACCCCCCGCTCCTCCAGATATGTTTATATATCATATAGTGTATGTATATTGATTTAGAATGCTATATCATAAATATACACATTCCTTTTGCTCTTACTTAGCAATTTTTATTATTGTCTAGCTGTAGGTGGTGACACCACCGCACCTGCGGGTATGTTTATATGTCCTATAGTGCATGCATATTGATTTAGAACGTTATATTATTGATCTACACATTCTTTTTGCAATTACTTATATAATCTATTTTTAATTGTCTAATTATAGGTGGTGCGTCCACACCTTCCACAGGGGACACTCCTGCCGCTTCCATACCCTCCGCATCGTCTGCAGGTTAGTATGAATAAATTTAAAATATTTATTTATTTTACATATGCTCTATAGAATAAATATGAACTTCATGGAAATTTAGCGTCGATGTTTATTTTATAGTTGGAGGGGATGCGTCCGGGTCCGGGACCCCGGTTGTTCCTCACCGGAGGAACTATCGTCCCGCTCGTGCTGCTGCTCGGGCCCAGGCTCGTGCGCTAGTCACCGGAGGTATATATCACACTTGAATTTTTGTTTAACCTTGATTTCTTAATACAACTTTGTCTTATTATTGATTGTCTTGATATTTCGTGCAGACGCAGGGCCTCTCCATCCCCAGAGGGGGACTCGAGGCCCGAATCAGTCCCATAGGCTGAGGCCTGATAGAGCTAGGGGGAAGGCAGCATTCCCCCTATTTTTTACCCTTGACTATCGCTATACCGGTCCTCATGCCGAGAGGTTCGGCCGGTATTTGGGGGACGAGAGCCGGATCGTGAAGAACTATCCACTTCACGTTGAGTGGGGCGAGCAGCACCAGCGCTCATTCGCCCTCTTCTTTGATCAGGCTCGGGTATGTATTAATATATATTTTCATTTGATCTATCCAATATATTTATTATTAACACTTGCAATCTAATAACAATTTTTTTTTTGTATTTTCAGTTGGATTACGATTTTCAGCCTGTAGCCGACCCTGATCACCCGGGGAGGGTGCTCGACCTTCATACTCTGTACAATGGCCTGATGAAGAACATGCAGGCCAAGGTCCGATACAACAGGAATGAGCTGAAGGCCGACTGCTACTCCCTGTGGATAGCGACCCCCGAGGTAGAGAGAGCGGCCCTCCTATCTACTCCGGCGTTTGCGAGAGTCGACGTAGAGACATGGCCTCTATTGTGCGCTTATTTCGACTCCGAACGCAAACAAGTATGTATTTTAAATTTAATTCATTATTTATGATATAATTTATTTCTTTGTGTTTCTTAATTAGAAAACTAAATGTTAATGCGTTGTGCAGAAACAGGCCGCTCAGAATACGGAGAACAGGAAGTCGGCGAAGAGGGGTCGCCCCACTTACACAGGTGGCTCGAGGAACATTACTCGAGCCATGGAGTTATCGGTAAATTAAGAGTTATTCTCTAATATTCTGCAATATTAAGAGTTATTCTCTAATATTTCTAATATTAAGAGTTACTTTCTAATATTGCAGACATCTCGGACCGTGGCGTCAGGTGGTACACCGAGCGTGCTGTCCGCATATCTTGCCGTCCACGGCACCTCGACAGATCCCGCCTCGGGCGAGCTTCGATGTCCCGACGTCGCTACCCAGGAGTACTGCGTAAGTGTTATTATTTTTTCTACCCAAATTTGAAATTTTAGTTTTGGAAGGTTCAAGTTTAAATTTTATACTTATACTTTACTGCTTAATGTGGGTGTAGGAGCGGGTGGTTGAGCAGGCCCAGGCCTCAGGGATCAATTTTACCGGACAGAATGATCTGAGGCTGCTGACCCCAGTTCTAGACGCCGCACACGGAGGGCACCACGGAGGTTGGGAGAGAGGCCGGGGATTGGGCCCTAGCAGGGCCCATATGAGGTTGGACTCCACCCCGGCGGTTACTTCCTCCGTCTCCAGTAACCGGCATGTCCATTAGGAACTGGATAGCTTGAGGGCCACCGTTCAGGAGTTGAAGGAGATGCTGGTATGTATACTACTTTATAGTAAAATATCATTTCATATTATATACATATCAACATATCCATAATTAGTACGTAGCTTGAGCTTATTTGGTTTTAGACTTAAGTTTGATTAATCATACATACATATGTAATTAAAATAAACAACGCTTTTCCAAACTAGATATCCAAACAGGGTTTCGAAATAACTTAATAATGAAACGAATTCGAATAATACACAGTTCTTACACGCTTCTTACACACGTTATGTCCAGACGCGACAGGGTAGATCGGCCGAGCCTCCACATGCATCTCCTTCGGCTGCGGCTCCGCAAGCCACTACATCGGCTACGGTTCCGCAGACAGCTCCTGTAGCTCCACCGCCCACTCAGACTCCCGCAGTCACGGCTCCGCAAGCGACTACCTCGACGGCGGCTGCGCAGACCACATCGCCAGCTCCACATGCCGCTCAGACTCCCTTATTTGTAGCATTGCAGAGTGTATTGACCGAGGAGCAGGCGCGCGTTATTCTAACGTTATTCAGAGGTGGAGCTGGACCGAACTAGGGTAGCTTTTTGGTTCTTATTTTTTGAAACATGTATTTATATCACATTATACTACATTTTGAAACGATATTGATATTGTTTTGTATTTATATCATATTCAGTTTTTGGGTTTCTTTTGTATATTATATATATGCGTGAGATGTGATTATGAATACTGCAATATATGATTTGATTGATGTATATAGTATTGTGCACAGGGCGGGAAAAAATCAAGCAGCCCATTTCTAAAAAAAAATACAGACAATATGTACCTACGGATTAAGCCGTAGGTACATACGTTGCCCCTACGAAGTTATCCGTAGGGGCAAACTATCAGGAAACCTGATATTTTCCCACCTGATCTCAGTGCAGGGTGTTGTGGGTTGCCCCTACGGATTTATCCGTAGGGGCCACCCACTGCCCCTACGGATTTATCCGTAGGGGCAAAATATCAAGTTTCCTGACATTTTCCCCCCTGATCTCAGTGCAGGATGTTGGGAGTGCCCCTACGGATATGTCCGTAGGGGCCACTGCATATCCCCTACGGAGTTATCCGTAGGGGTAGTACAAGGACCTACGGATGTATCCGTAGGTATATACAATATATTCAAAAAAAAATACATATATGATTTGATTACCCCTACGGAGTACTCCGTAGGGGCAATAACACCTACATATATATCCGTAGGGGCAAGAATTTTCCCGTAGGGGCAAGTTCAGGGCCTCAACTTGCACCTGCGGCCTTTGCACCTACGAGGTATTTTTTCGCCCCTACGGATAAATCCGTAGGGGCAACCATTATTCGTAGTAGTGGCAAGAGTAGTGTAGAATGATGATGTGGTTTGTTTTCTCACTTCAAAACCCTAACTTGATCACTCTTTTGCTCACTAATGAAAGCTAGAGAGCAAGAGAGAGGAGGAAGAAGATGATGGCAAATGAAGAGCTCAAGATAATGATAAGTATTGAGATAAGAATGAGAAAAGAAAATATATATATTTTTTCCTTCTCACTCTTAACCCTAGTTTATAAATATCTAGATATTTTCTTTTGGATGCAAAATGTCCATGGAAATTAACTCAAGGTTAATGCAAAGGTCAGTGGGTGAATAAAATAATCAAGCATGATAGAATTTCCATTTCCATTTTCTTTTATCCAAAAAGAAATATCATCATATTTATAAGTGTGTGAGTCTTATATTGCCACCATCCATTGTATCAACAACCATGATACAAGAGTGTATGCATGTATGTGTGCATGCACATCCATATGTGCATCAATGAGAATAAATGCATACATGCATGCATACAACAAAAGACAAGAAGGGTTTAAAGTGAAAAAGCTTATGGTCAATGATAAATCAACACTTAATTTAGCAAACCGGTCATATCACATACGACCCGACCAATAGCAAACTGCCTGATTAATATACGGTATCACATACACGCATTTAATCGGGTCCCCGCGCATATCTCATATGCACACCACATCGTTTCGCCTGGACTAGGTAACTCCATTGTGGGACTCTAAGACTCGTCAATACGCCGGCAGTGGGTGATGATCATATCAAGCACCCCCAAACCGTAAGAGGTCAGCTAAACGTAATGGCCACCCGGGTATTGAGCGATCAGAAGAAAACAAGCGAACCTGTCACAACTCCCGTCAAGCCAACCGGCAACACTACCGTACAGTCCGGTCTCTTCGTCAGATATGCTATATACTGAGTCTAGGGATGGTAACTTCGACCCCAATAACTCAATAAGTCGTGCCGATGAATGGTCTATAACAGATCGAGAAACTACTAATAACATTTATTAGTAAATCTCAACAGCCCTGGTCAGGGACTTACTGATATAGCCAATCGAGCACAGCACAGCATCAACTCCCAATACCGGGAGAGACGAAACACCTCCTATCGCTCATCGTCTTCGTGTGTCTCGGGACTGTACCCAAAAGCCACCTGTTTACACGACTCAGTAGAGCCATGGTAGGGTGGTAATCAAAATACAGTGGGAGAACACACAAGACTCTATGACGATCTTGGGTTTACGACTAACCTGTACCAGTGTCACCTGAGAACTGCTATCCGACGATAGATATAATACCATATAGGAGTTCTCGGCGAGTCCGTCCAGTGTACCCAGTCACCACTGAGCACCCGTATACGATCTCGATGTCAAACATCAATGGATGTGGGAACATCCATCGCCCATCATATGGGTGTAGTATCATATACGCTTGTCTACTCTAGTATATCGATGCCCCATCTCGATACACCTATGACTAGGGACATTTCAGGATATGCTTATAAACTACAGACGTCCCACTAGTATGATCTCCATCATAATCACAGTAGTCAAGCAAATATCCTAGGGCTTTATCAACATGTGTAAATGAATAAAAGCATGATCAAGTCAACATGTCAGATAAAGAAGAACCAGATAGCATACTATCATGTCGAGCAAGAATGTACACTGAATATATATATATATATATGTGTGTGTTTGTGTGTGTGTTTGTGTGTATAAATACATCCACTATCATATAATGGCCTCTAGGGCATACATATATCCAACACCAACGACACTCTGTGCCGGAGATACGTCATAAAACGACACTCCTTCTCGAAGATACGTCAAGCACCGACAGTCCATGTCGTAAAAAGGGCAGTGCCAGCCTCTTAAAAGCGGGAACCAAATTAAGTCAACCCTCACGCGAAAGAAGATCCAACAATTTCATGCACACGACCCATATATAGTGTGTGCATTCATTGATGGGGGCACTTTGTTGGGGTTAAAATTTACACCCCATTGACCAAAATTCAAAACAAAGTCAAACAGCGAACAAATAAGCTCAAGCCAAAGCAAATGGACCCTACTGTCGAATCCAAGCTAGGCCCACGCCCGAACACAAGTCCAACCATGTGGGCCCAAGCCCAGACCGACCCCCATACCAAAGGAATAATCATCGAACAATAAATAAGTTTGATGTAATTTTCATGAGTCATCACCCATGCACATACCACAATTAATGCTCCTCATGATGACTTGAGCTCATAATTACCACTAATAAACATTAATCCAAATGTTTAATCCAAAAAAGAGAATGGCAATATCTAAAGTAAACTCGTGACGGATCACAAGGATACCCCACACCTGTATATACATACCTGTATCTGCATTCCGACTAAATGCGAATGCAATGAGACGAAAGTAACCCAACAAATCTAATACCAGGATCCGGCTTAAACTAAAGCCCACTAGTATGATTCATCCCATCATGATCCGTGCATAAGTGCACGTATATTATCGAACCTTGCCATAAAACCATACGGCCTCTACAACGTTTTGCCCGAACTTGAGAAACTTTCTATGGGGGACTCTAATGACTCATCAATACGCTGGTAGTGGGTTTAACCATAAGCACGTCAGTGGTACTAGCTGTACGTAACGGCTGCCCATGTATTGAGCAAAAGGGAAGCTTGCAGGGTTACCTAGCACGGCAGCAAGGTTTCAGGAGGCATCGTCCATGCCAAATTCAAATTTTTGCCGTTCTAGATAACCCTAACTTTGAATCGTTAACTAGAAATCGACGGAAATATAAATGCAAACACTTTGCAAGTATAGTGAGCAAGTCATACAACCTTTGTAGACCAGTTCTTCACTTCAATAACTCCGTGTAGTAGTCCCCTTCGCTGCGATCGTGAACTCCGGACTCTAGAAAGGCTCCATTGAAGAAACGAACATGCTTGTTTCGATGACTTCGAGGCCGAAGATGATCTACGTTGAGGAGACACTAACCCAAGCTATCTCTTCACTAATTACGGAATTAGTGAAGCAAACACCCTATACTAAATGGCAAGTAGTAGAGAATGATGAAGTAGGAAGTGGGTTCACTTTAGAATTGATTTTCTCACATTATTTCTCATACCTCCATTGAAGCTAGAAAGCTTTGAGAGGAAGAGGAAGAAGAAGAAGAAGAAGAAGAAGAAAGAACTCATCATATGAGTTGTGTGTGAGGTTAGAAATGCAACCAAGGGTTAAGCATGTCATGCTTAACCCTTGTAGAGAGTTAACCATGAGCTAGGGTTAAAGGTTAGGTCAAAAAATATCTTAAGCTAGACAAAGAAAATGGACAAAGTCAAATATGCTTACAAGCATCTACAAGCTTTCAACAAATATCAACCATGACAATTATCCATAATATTTGAATTACTTAATGATAAAATTTAAAACCCTAATCTTAACCCTAGCATGGTTCAAGTCTCATAACCCTAGTTGCATTTGTAACCTAACTTGATTCATTTAACATATATCACATATACATCAATGTATCCAAAGTGAGAAAAGAAATCATAAGTGAGCTAATACTAGTTAATGTAATGTAATATATCAAATATATAATTATACATTAGATTACCAAATCAACTCTTGATTTAATAATCCGGCTATATCACCTATAACCGACTAATATCATATGAATCAAGTTATCGAATCATCACTTGATCCGATAAACCGGTTATATCATATATAACCGACCGATATCTCATATCGCGAGAATAGAATACGGTATCTCATATCGTATCAATCTCAGTCCCGCACATATCACATATGTGCTCCTACTCCATTTCGCTTGAGCCAGGAAACCCCTGTGTAGGACTCTAAAGACTCGTCAATACGCCGGCAGTAGGTGATGATCATATCAAACACCCACAAGCTGAAAGCGGTCTGCTAAACGTAACGGCCACCCGGGTATTGAGCGATCAGAAGATCAACAAGCAAGCCTGCTCACACTCCTTCGAATCCAATCAGTAACACTACCGTACAGTCCGGTCTCTTCGTCTGATATGTCGTATATCTCATCTAGGGGTGGTAAACATCAGACCCCAGTAACTCGATAAGTCATGTCGATATGAGGCTAATAACGGGTCGAGAAACTACTGATAACACTTACCAGTATATCTCTAAAGAAGCCTTGGCCAAGGACTTCCTGTTATAGCCAATCGAGTACTGCGCAACATCAACTCCCAATACCGGGAGAGACGAAACCCCTCCTATCGCTCATTACCTCCATGTGACCAGGGACTGTACCCAAAAGCCACCGTTTTACACGTTCTCTTAAACGTGGTAAGGTGGAAATCAAAGCACAGTGGGAATCACACAAGACTCTATGACGATCTCGGGTCTACAGACTAACCTGTACCAGTGTCACCAGAGAACTGCCGTCTGACATTAGGTATAATACCATCTGGGAGTTCTCGGCGAGTCCGTTTGCTCCCCGCCGAAACACGGGGAAGACAAACGTCTTGCCTGAATTTGGGGACAGATACTAATTGGTGTTATCCGTCCACCTCTCCGAAGATGCCAAGTTGATTTATGACACCATGTATCGAAGGTTTAAACGGATGCGGCCGATGTAGCAGACTTCGTCAGATTCCCCCTCGTTGAGGGGTTTTTGATTGTGGGGACGCTCTTCCCTGCAGGAGCAAGCCCCTGCAGTTAATTACGCTACCGCATCGCGATAACCACTTTCTCCTTCTCCAGATGGTCACTTCGTGTCGTTTGTGTTTGTTTTGTTTTTGGTTGCCCATGGATTGTATACGGAGACTAATTTATGTTATCGCCCGTAGGGCGTGGATTAGTCCAAATCCATATTTTCTTAGATTTGGGTTTGGGGGTTAGGTTTAAGGATATATTAGTCTCATTTAAGACTAAGATCAACTTAAACGTTTGTTAAGGATACATTAGTCTAATTTCAGACTAAGATCAACTTAACGGGATCATTTAGATCCAACAAGAGAGCATTTGGGCTGTATTGTTTAGTTTAGGGACATTGCGGTCGATTACCAGTTTAAGGACATGGTAGTCCATTGTTAGTTTAAGGACATCTTAGTCCAAGGTTAAGGACATCATAGTCCATGAGTTTAAAGACATCACAGGCAAGGTTAAGGACATCATAGTCCGTGAGTTTAAAGACCTCACAGTCAAGGTTAAGGACATCGTAGTCCGTGAGTTTAAAGACCTCATAGTCAAGGTTAAGGACATCGTAGTCCGTGAGTTTAAAGACTGCACAGTCAAGATTAAGGACATCATAGTCCGTGAGTTTAAAGACCTCACAGTCAAGGTTAAGGACATCATAGTCCGTATGGTTGTTGGGACCCGTCACCTCTCTGAAGACGTTGAAGGATTACAACGACAAATATCAAAGGAGTGAAGAGATGTACCCTTGAACCAAAGTTGATTGGGAGATCTATAGTCTAATTTTGGAACTAAGATCAATTAATTAGATTATGAGCACATTGGCTCAGTTAAATCTAAATTGAGGACTTATGGCCAATTTGGGTTAAGTCTAATTAAGTTTGAAATATTGGCCCCTTGTTGATCCATTAAACATTTGTCTGGGTTCAACCCTCCATTATTTGGCACTGCTAAACAGGGGTTCTGACAACATTTTATCTTTATTGAGTGCTGGGCACTCATATGCCATATAGAATGATCAATTTTGGAAGGCAAGGATGTACTTGAGACTCAATAAAAAGAGAAGTCTTGCCTCATAAGGACTTAGCCAATTTAGGTTAGGGTTGATTTGAATATAGTGTTAAACACTAACATATATTTTATGGTCACGTGTTCCCACGTGATGCGCTGAAAATAGTGTTTAACACTAAGAACAAAACGCTAAAATAGTGTTAAACACTAAAATGGGATTGGTCATGTGGGGCCATGTGAGATCTCTAAAGGTGGGGACCAGTCTTCTTTTGTTTTATTCTCAAATTTGCAAATGAGTGTTAAACACTATTAGTTTTCATGGCCATCACGTGTAGGCACGTGTTAGGTACTCGTGCATTGATTTATTAGAGTGTTTATTAAGGGTCACGTGAGAACACGTGAGAGCACCCAAAATCAGTGCTGTCTTTGCCTTTGTTTTCTTTGTTTTGAAGGTCATGTGGGAGCACGTGAGGTATTGCCTCTGGGTTAATTCCTTCTTATTTTGGGGAGTCTGTGTAAGGGTCACGTGAGAACACGTGACCTAGTCTTGTTCCTTATTTTCTGATTATTAAGGATGGGGATCACGTGTCACCACGTGACCCGGTTCCTTATGTGCATGGAGAGCTTTAAGTCTCTTGTTTTAAGAATTAAATTTTCTGTAGGGTTAAACCCTAATTATGTTTTAGAGGAATTAAATTCTTATATATGTGGAAGAATTAAATTCTCATATAGGGTTAAACCCTAGTCCTATCTTAGAGGAATTAAATTCCTATGAATTTGGGAGAATTAAATTCTCAAAACTCAATTCTCCCACTAAGTTTTAGATCTGTATGGCAGAATCTCCCCGATGAGAATTAAATTCTCAACTTGTGGGGAGATCTGCTTCTGCAGATTTTCAACCAAAGGAAGAACTAAGTTCTTATTCAGAAGAGTTAAACTCTTAAATTGAGAATTAAATTCTCTTTTTATTTTATGGAGCTTAGATCTCTTTCCCTTTCTCACCCAGGGTTTTCTTTTTCTGAAGAGATCTTCTTTTTCTCTCTTGAGAATTAAATTCTCCTCTCTTTTTCTCTCTGTTGTTGTATAGTTCCCAAAAAAAATAGATCCTCTTTCTTTTCTTCTTAGCTCCTATTTATAGGAGAAAGAAAAGAATCAGTTTGTTTGGTCAATCTTTCATTTGAAAGATTTTAGTTGTTTTTTGTAAGCAACATGATCTTTTAGATCATCCAGTGAATTTTATTCACCATTGGATTTTTAATCCAAAAGATATTTTATCTGTTATTCCTGGCAAATTTCAGGGAAATCTTTCCTTGTATAAAATATTTCCATAAATTGGTGATTTTTAATCACCATTGGATTTTTAATCCAACGGTGCTCCATTTTACAGAGCACCATCTTTTTTGTTTAGAAAGATTTAGAGAAGTATTTTTCCAGTTAGGGTTTTTGATTCCCTCTTAATTAGATTTTAATTCTATTAATTCATAAATCTTTAGGAACCCATCACGTGTTGGCACGTGACCCCCTGATTAAGCATTTGGCCAGAATTTAATTCTGTTGTTTTAAAGAACTCAGGAATTATCACGTGTCAGCACGTGACCCTTGATCACGTGTTGGCACGTGATGCCCCATTGGGATTTTTCCTTGTTATTTTATTATACCTTTAATTCTTTTCGGTGGGTTTAAAGGCTCATCACGTGTTAGCACGTGACCTCACTGATTAATTATTTCCAATTATTTATTTTATTCATTGTCTACGGGCTTTGCCTGTAAATGGTCACGTGTGGGCACGTGATGCCCGGTCACGTGTGGGCACGTGATGCCTCATAAATTTTGATCCCGGATGAATTATGAGGCCCATAATATATCAAATCGAAGGATTTTTCGAGACACTTTCGATACCATCAGAATTTAGTTATTTCTCATTCGGGAGTTTGTCAAAATGCAGCCCGAAAAATACTGGTTCACATTTTCTTCCTTAGATTACACGTGCATAGCATATTTGCTCATAACTTTTGATCCCGGATGAATTATGAAGCCCATATGTAATACCCAGCCCCTTTTGTATACCAAAACCCGTATTTTTTGTTCCTCTTAAAAGTTATTTATTTTATAATTATTATTTTTTTAGAATTCTAAAACCCTTTCATTTTCTCCCTGGTATTTTTCCAAAAACCCGACCGCACTTCCATCTTCCCCTTCATTACTTTGCCCTAAACAAGACTAGAACCCGATTACCTATTTACTTTATATTTTCCTTTCCCTCATAACCCAACCCATTCTTATTTAACTCCAAGCCCAAGACAAATAATGTATAATTTCCCATTTTAAAACCTCGGCCCAAAATCCAAATCTTAAATAAAACAATTCCTCAGCCCTTTCCCACAAAAACCCCTTTCCTCAGCCCACACTTTCTTTTCCGGCCCAAACAAATAAAATGTTTAACTAAAACTAAATATATAATTTCCCCCATTTCCTTTTTCCTCTACAAAGAAATTCCCCTTTATCAAATAATCACTGGCCCAAGCTCCTTCCTCCGGCCCACTCTCATTTTTCCTTCGAATTTGTTCAAAAAGAATCGTCGGCCCAATTTCCCTCCCCATCCCAAAAGAAATTATTAAAAACAATTTAATTAAACCCAACTCCCCTCAGCCCGTGCCCCAACGCCCAAGCCCACACCCGCACGACCCAACCCGACCCGCTTCAAACCCCCTCTTCTTCTCCCCAACGTAAACTCTTTCCCGCCCATTCTCCATCGGACCCACGTCTCCGAGCTCCCACCCCATGCCCACATCTCCGCATCCGTCGCCACGACCGCGTGCCTCGCGAGCTCCACAAACGCAACCTCACCCTCATCTCAACTCCTCCTCTTCTCTCTCTCTCTCTACAGAAAACACAAACTCTCAAAAACCCACAGCAACCTTCGAGTCCCTACACCGACGACAACGACGACGACGACGAGAACGACCACCGTAACCACCTCGTCGACTCCCTCGCTCTCTTCTCTCCATCAACGGATCCCTCGCCTCAACTTCTCCAGCCACCCTTTCCCCCCCCCACTGCACACCGAGCTCGGCCACCCATGCACCCTCGAATTCGGCGAGCCCCACTGCCCTGAACCGCCTCAGTCGATGCCCCTGCACCCTCCTCGTCATCAGCATCACTACCTTCACTACAAAACCGAGCCCCACTGCTCTCTCTCTCTCTCTTTCTAAACCCTCACTGCGAGCTGCATACACCCGCTGCTGCCCACCGCCGGAGCGACCCCGCCGACCATCGTCAACCCTAGCACCTCCCTGGAGATCCGCAGCACCCCACTCCGCCTCCGGTGATCGCGAGACATCTCCGGGCAACTCCGACGTCGAACTTGAATCGCGAGCCGAGGCTGTGAATCCAAACCACGCCATTCGTCACGCGTTCATGCCGTTGCCGCTGCCGTGCATCGCCAGAACTTCTCCAGGCAACTACCCTACTTGCTGCATGCTCTATTATATCCGTTACATTTCATAATACTATAAATTCCATGTTTACGTTTCGTGAAACCTTATATGACATAACTGTTCGATGCAAAATCCGAATGAAAACCTTCATTTAATCTGGCGGAACTCGATTGCAATTTCTATCCCGTGTGGCAATGAACACTGTGTAGAAATTTTACTGGAAAATACAATTGTTAATGGTTTAAACGAACACCCCCAACTACACCCGTAAAAACTAGGAATTTCCCGCACCTGAAAATTGTTAAAATCACCATTAATTGTGTACATATTGAAACGAGGGGTTCGAGGGCTCAAATCAAAGCCGACTCGACGAACGGTAACCTTATGCAAGTTTTTCATTGTTTCTGTACTGATATTATGACAAGAATTGGTTCGGAGAGCGGCTCTGGACTGCAGTCCAGAGCAACTCTGGTTATTGTTTTCTGCCCCGTAATGTTTACTACCTTGCTGCCTGAACTCGTATGTTGTGGAACCCTACACCTTATTGAAGATGAACCTGTTATATAAATAACTCAAGTGATTTCACCCCTTTTCATCGTCGTTTACTATTTAAACTGCAATTCAAAAGATCGGGACGTATAGCAGTCCCAAACAGAACCAGAACTGATACCCTAGTGTTGAACAGTGCATAACTTTTGACGTACAGACGCGATTGAGAATCCGTCTATTGTGTTGAAAACCCTATTGAAAACCCTAGTTTTCATTCAACTGTAGCGTCGCTAAATTCTGATCCCAACTGGGATTGAAATGCGTTACGAAAAGGGCTTCTGATTCTGAAACCGGATTTCCAGCAGTGAACGCTTAAAATGAAATGGCCATATCTAGTGATCCTGAAACTCGAATGACGTGAAAAAAAAATTTCTAGATAGATAATCAAACATATTACTTATCCCCTGTTCATTGTTTCGCTAAATTTTGCATGTATGATTTATGATAAATTATGCAAGTGGTAGGATACCGATATATGACATCTTAATCATGCCTTACATACTGTTTTCTCATCACATCATATATATATATATGTCATTGCATTGGTAACCTAGTGATCATGTGCATTACCCAGTGTTAGGTATTAGTGGCGATTATGGCAAGTACGTTAGTGTTTGTGCATGAATGGATAAGTGAAAGTGACACGTACTTGTACACAATCAGTGGACCCTATCGATTTATTGCACTGTCGACGTCTGTGGGACGCGTATAAGTGTGATTATAAGTGGTATGGGACACTTATGAAAGCACTTGTATGGATGTCACAGGTAAGACACCAAAAACTGTCCATTGATCTTGGGTATCAGTCGAGACATGCTTGATGGAGACCCCGTCTTCAGTTCTCGCGTAGACTCGTCATGGACCGGCTGGTATTTGAGTCTATGGTTGGCGTTTGATGTAGACCACGGGGTGTGGGGTAGTTTGAGTGTGAGTTCAACAGAATCTCGGGAGTCCCATGCCGACATATATATATGGAGATATATGGAGATTTACAGGGTTATCACTGATTATTACCGTGCGTTTTATTTGGGCCCGTGGTCTCTTGCCCTTGGGTCCTACCCTTGCGTGGGGGATACTCACGAGTGGTTGACTCTCACACTTGGACTGACGATAGACTTAGTGACCTGTACAGTGAGACTTAGAGACTGATAGGGATAGTGACATTGACATGCATTGCTTACTGAATCGATACACCTGGCATACTACTTTACTGCTTTACTGTTCACCTGCTCTTTTAGACACCCGCATTGGCTACTTCATGTTCATATCACTACTATCTTGATTTACTGTTATATATTCATTATTACTGTACGAGTTACCACTTGCACCTATGTTTATTGCTATCGCGTCGCTCTGACGACCTGAGTATGCATGCTCAGAGTGAGAAGTGGATCTAGCTTGGATCAGGACCAGACGTACCTCAAAGACATCACGGGCGTATTGATCAGCTACTCAGAGCTATACCCTCTTGATCTCCTTCTGGTTAGTTCCTTTGTATTTGTTTTGATTTAGTTACTGCATTTCTCATTACATGTGCATTGATTACTGATTACCACGTAAAGTTAGAAGCCGAAGTGTGACTACAGAAGGATATTTCCTCGACCGTAGGAGCATGGCTGGCCTTGTCAACCCCTCGTATTCCGTATTTTGGGAAGCGGGGCATGACATGGTTTTGTTGGTATCAGAGCCAGGTTTTTCTATGATTGGGATTGCAGCTTCCGAGTAGTGCTTGATAATTTAAGTCGCTCTTTCGGCCCAGATTGTAAACTGTTATCTTTGACTTGAATCTTTATTATTCGTCATGCCATATTTTGACTCCATCCGTTAGAGTTTTGGGTGACTTAGTAGAGTTACATGGTTGTAATTATGAACTGCAGCATAGCTACAATACTGTACTCTATTGGGTAACTTGGAGTTCTGCATTTGTTTTCCGCTCGATTGAGTTTCACCTCACCCGATATTCTTATTTCATTGTCAATTTTATATCTTGTTCTGATTTTCCCCCGTATCTTATGCCGTCCTAAAATTGTTGTTTCAGGATCATGTCTTCCAACGACTCTTTCCCTATCTCCACTCCCCAGAATCAGACCGTTGAGATTCTGAATGTACTGCAAAGTCTGAAGGAAGCCCAGGAGTGAACAAACGACCTGTTAGCTGAAGGATTGAGAAGGCAGGTGAATCAGGCACCAGCGGAAGTCTCCAATCGTAAAGGGATCCCTGTTAGACGAGGAAAAGAGGGGAAGATGAAGTGCCCACATGTTCCCCCGCGACAGAAGCAGCAGAAGACCCAATGTTGTGGGTACTGCAAGAGGCCAGAACATTTTCAGAGGGATTGTCGCCGCGCCCAAAGGAAATGCCTGATCTGCGGATCCAGCGAACACTTTGCCAATAGTTTCCCTGAAAGGAAGGAGCTACAAGGAGGAGGTTCATCCACACTCCCCACTCCTGCTATGTGATGGTTATTTCGTAGTTCGAGTTTCGAGGATAGTGCGGACCCCGCGCAGGATTCAACTCGCGAGACAGGAATGCAGCAGCCCAGAAATCAAAGAAGAATTATCACGTTTTCTACTTTCAATAAAGATGTTGTCACTCTTTTGTAAATATTTCCTTTCGTTTGAAATCTTGTACCCGTCGAACTTTTAGCTAAATGCAATAAAACTCTGAGTTGAGATGTATGTATCGTTCTCCTGCTTCTCACTTTATTAATACTATTCATTGCATCAGCATTTTCTTACATTTTAATTTTTCCGTCCTTGCCTCCAGCATATCCTCCTTGTGCCACCGTATCCTTGGATATCTTCTTAATGTGTCCCACTGCCTAATCATGACTCCCTCTTTTCAGGTCATGGCCCAGTTTGGAGAAGTGTCGCCTCTAGATGAGGACACACGGTCGTGCGTTTCCTTAGACTACTTGCTGGTAAGATCAGATGACGAGATTAACGGCCCACAGGTTATTTTCGGAAATAGCGATTCCGAGGTTGAGGGATTCACAGCCCCAGAAGTCGACATAGTCAGCGACTCTGACGACGAAGAGGAGGACCACGAAGAAGACCCAATAGGGGAAGATTCCGAGGAGGACCCGATAGAAGAAAATCCTGGAGAGGAAAACCTTGGGGAGAATCCAATAGAAAGAAATCCTATAGAAGAGGATCCAGCAGAAAAAGATCACGTAGAATCAGACCTCAATGAAGAAGCTCCAGCCAAGGAAGAAGGGCCAGAAGAAGAAGACCCCATCGCAGAAGAACTTCCAGTGGCGATCCCTGCGATACGATATGGGAATGGACGCCCCTATCTAAGTGCGCGAACCTACCATAACCTGCTGAACCTCTACAACCGCGACTGATGTGATTTAGCTTTCGTCTCCTCTGGCCAAATAAAATCTATGTATAGTTTAGGGCCATCTTTTACTTTTCGAGAATGCTTTGTTTAAAATTTTCTGGAATGAAATAAATTTGCTGAGTTCGCTGGTCTTCTGATCTTTTTGGTTCACATGATGCTTGACTGTTCCCCTATACATTTATTTTTCCTCCTGAGATCCCTGACTGTCCCCCCTGCACCTTGTGCTGTTTTGACCCTCGCTTAGATAAAAAAGTACCGCACCCTGATCTTTTGAGTGGGCCACCCTTCATCCTTCGTTTGTGCCTCGTTTGAGATCCTTCTGGAGGAGAAATTGATAGTGAAATTTCCGAGTTCGCTAACCCTTTGGATTTTTGATTCGCATGGTGTATCGACCGTTTTCCTTCCCATACATCCCTTCCCCTCCTGTGGTTCTTTGCTGCTCACCCCTACACCCTGGGCTGACCCGACCCCGGCCTCTTCGACCTTCAGTTTAAAGTGTCACACTCCGACCTTTTGATTAAGCTATACTCCATCGTAATCCCTACCCTGGCTAGCTCTTTACATCTTTAGGCTATTTCCTATTACCCTAACTATATTTAGGGACATCGTTATTCGAAAATTTAGTTTTCATTATTTGTATTTATCAAAAAGTACGTGTTATTAACTACTCCCGTTTTATGCATTTAAGCACACTACTATTCTTTCCATTTTTCGGTAGCGCAACCATATATTGCACATATTATTTTGTGCTATGTTTCTTATTTGCACCATGTGGATTTTCTAAGTTACTTTAAAATTTATTTTTCTTTTTGATCGATACATTATACTAGGGTGTTTTAACCTATCGACAAAGCCTTCACCATTTTAATATTGTTACTCTTGTTTTCTCGGGTATTATACTTATAGATTGCTATTATCTTAGCTGCGCTGGTTCGATATATATATGTATACATATTTTGGGTTTCGATTTTATCGAGCACGCCTCGAATATTATTATTTGTTATTATTATTTTTATTCTCTTATACATGTAGTTTGCCCTTATGATTGAGTCTGCCTTGTACTTACTTAGACCTGCCCTTTGTTACGTTAGTTTTATACATTTATAGACCTTCAATCTTTACCTACCTATTTTAAGTAAATCATTAAGTGTTAGTGTTCGATGTGATAACTTTTTGCTTATTATTTTATAGATTATCGTTTCTTTTAAATTTCGAGGACGAAATTTTTCTAAGGGTGGTATGATGTAATACCCAGCCCCTTTTGTATACCAAAACCCATATTTTTTGTTCCTCTTAAAAGTTATTTATTTTATAATTATTATTTTTTTAGAATTCTAAAACCCTTTCATTTTCTCCCTGGTATTTTTCCAAAAACCCTACCCGCACTTCCATCTTCCCCTTCATTACTTTTCCCTAAACTAGACCAGAACCCGATTACCTATTTCCTTTATATTTTCCTTTCCCTCATAACCCAACCCATTCTTATTTAACTCCAAGCCCAAGACAAATAATGTATAATTTCCCATCTTAAAACCTCGGCCCAGAATCCAAATCTTAAATAAAACAATTCCTCAGCCCTTTCCCACCAAAACCCCTTTTCTCAACCCACACTTTCTTTTCCGGTCCAAACAAATAAAATGTTTAACTAAAACTAAATATATAATTTCCCCCATTTCCTTTTTCCTCTACAAATAAATTCCCCTTTATCAAATAATCACTGGCCCAAGCTCCTTCCTCCGGCCCACTCTTATTTTTCCGTCGAATTTGTTCAAAAAGAATCGCTGGCCCAATTTCCCTCCTAAGCCCAAAAGAAATTATTAAAAACAATTTAATTAAACCCAACTCTCCTCAGCCCGTGCCCCAGCTCCCAAGCCCACACCCGCACGACCCAACCCGACCCGCTTCAAACCCCCTCTTCTTCTCCCCAACGTAAACTTTTTTCCGCCCATTCTCCATTGCACCCACGTCTCCAAGCTCCCACCCCGCGCCTACGTCTCCACATCCGTCGCCACGACCGCGTGCCTCGCGAGCTCCACAAATGCAACCTCACCCTTGTCTCAACTCCTCCTCCTCCTCTCTCTCTCTCTCTCTACAGAAAACACAAACTCTCAAAAACCCACAGCACCCCTCGAGTCCCTACACCGACGAGAACGACCACCGTAACCACCTCGTCGACTCACTCACTCTCATCTCTCCATCAACGGATCCCTCGCCTCAACTTCTCCAGCCACCCTTTCCCCCCCCACACTGCACACCGAGCTCGGCCACCCCAGCACCCTCGACGCCGGCGAGCCCCACTGCCCTGAACCACCTCAGTCGACGCCCCTGCACCCTCCTCGTCATCATCATCACTACCATCACTACAAAACCAAGCCCCACTGCTCTCTCTCTCTCTCTCTAAACCCTCATTGCGAGCTCCATACACCTGCTGCTGCCCGCCGCCGGAGCGACCACGCCGACCATCGTCGACCCCAGAACCTCCCTGGAGATCCGCAGCACCCCACTCCGCCTCCGGTGATCGCGAGACATCTCCGGGAAACTCCAACGTCGAACCCGAATCGCGAGCCGAGGCCGTGAATCCAAACCACGCCGTTCGTCGCGCGTTCTTGCCGTTTCCGCTGCCGTGCATCGCCAGAACGTCTCCAGGAAAGTACCCTACTTGCTGCATGCTATATTATATCCGTTACATTTCATAATACTATAAATTCCATGTTTACGTTTCGTGAAACCTTATATGACATAACTGTTCGATGCAAAATCCGAATAAAAACCTTCATTTAATCTGGCGGAACTCGATTGCATTTTCTGGCCCGTGTGGCAATGAACACTGTGTAGAAATTTTACTGGAAAATACAATTGTTAATGGCTTAAACGAACACCCCCAACTACACCCATAAAAACTAGGAATTTCCCGCACCTGAAAATTGTTAAAATCACCATTAATTGTGTACATATTGAAATGAGGCGTTCAAGGGCTCAAATCAAAGCCGACTCGACGACCGGTAACCTTATGCATGTTTTTCATTGTTTCTGTACTGATATTATGACGAGAATTAGTTCGGAGAGCGGCTCTGGACTGCAGTTCAGAGCAACTCTGGTTATTGTTTTCTGCCCCGTAATGTTTACTACCTTGCTTCCTGAACTCGTATGTTGCAGAACCCTACACCTTATTGAAGATGAACCTGTTAGATAAATAACGCAAGTGATTTCACCCCTTTTCATCGTCGTTTACTATTTAAACTGCAATTTAAAAGATCGGGACGTATAGCAGTCCCAAACAGAACCAGAACTGATACCCTAGTGTTGAACAGTGCATAACTTTTGACGTACAGACGCGATTGAGAATATGTCTATTGCGTTGAAAACCCTATTGAAAACCCTAGTTTTCATTCAACTGTAGCGTCGCTAAATTCTGATCCCAACTGTGATTGAAATGCGTTACGAAACGGGCTTCCGATTCTGAAACCGGATTTCCAGCAGTGAACGCTTAAAATGAAATGGCCATATCTAGTGATCCTGAAACCCGAATGATGTGAAACTAAATTTGCTGGATAGATAATCAAACATACTATTTATCCCATGTTCATTGTTTCGCTAAATTTGGCATGCATGATTTATGATAAATTATACAAGTGGTAGGATACCGATATATGACATCTTAATCATGCCTTACATACTGTTTTCTCATCACATCATATATATATATGTCATTGCATTGGTAACCTAGTGATCATGTGCATTACCCAGTGTTAGGTATTAGTGGTGATTGTGACAAGTACGTTAGTGTTTGTGCATGAATGGATAAGTGAAAGTGACACGTACTTGTACCCAATCAGTGGACCCTATCGATTTATTGCATTGTCGACGTCTGTGGGACGCGTATAAGTGTGACTATAAGTGGTATGGGACACTTATGGAAGCACTTGTATTGGTATCACAGGTAAGGCACCAAACACTATCCATTGATCTTGGGTATCAGTCGAGACATGCTTGATGGAGAACCCGTCTTCAGTTCTCGCGTAGACTCGTCATGGACCGACTGGTATTTGAGTCTATGGTTTGCGTTTGATGTAGACCACGGGGTGTGGGGTAGTTTGAGTGTGAGTTCAACAGAATCTCGGGGTCCCATGCCGGCATATATATATGGAGATATATGGAGATTTACAGGGTTATCACTGATTATTACCGTGCGTTTTATTTGGGCCCGTGGTCTCTTGCCCTTGGGTCCTACCCTTGGGTGGGGATACTCACGAGTGGTTGACTCTCACACTTGGACTGACAATAGGCTTAGTTATCTGTACAGTGAGACTTAGAGACTGATAGGGATAGTGACATTGACATGCATTGCTTACTGAATCGATACACCTGGCATACTACTTTACTGCTTTACTGTTCACCTGCTCTTTTAGACACCCGCATTGGCTACTTCATGTTCATATCACTACTATCTTGATTTACTGTTAAATATTCATTATTACTGTACGAGTTACCACTTGCACCTATGTATATATTGCTATCGCGTCGCTCTGACGACCTGAGTATGCATGCTCAGAGTGAGAAGTGGATCTAGCATGGATCAAGACCAGACGTACCTCGAAGACATCGCGGACGTATTGATCAGCTACTCAGAGTTATACCCTCTTGATCTCCTTCTGGTTAGTTCCTTTGTATTTGTTTTGATTTAGTTACTGCATTTCTCATTACCTGTGCATTGATTACTGATTACTACGTAAATCTAGAAGCCGAAGTGTGACTACGGAAGGATATTTCCTCGACCGTAGGAGCATGGCTGGCCTTATCAACCCCTCGTATTCTGTATTTTGGGAAGCGGGGCGTGACACCATAATATATCAAATCGAAGGCTTTTTCGAGACGCTTTCGATACCATCAGAATTTAGCTATTTCACATTCGGGAGTTTGTAAAAATACAACCCGGAAAATACTGGTTCACATTTTCTTAAACGTATCGCTGTCATTTGATACCTTGGGCTCTTTTGCGCAGAAATTTTTTGGCGGGAACAGATGCCCCCCACTACTTTGCCCACGTAAGTATATACGTGGGTGAAGTAGTACAGAGTAATTCATAGCGTATGACCAGTTTCGGGTTGGTATATAATTTTCAGAATCTTTATCTGAGAAGATAACGAGCGGACTGAAACGTCGTCATTTATCATTGACTCAAATCTCGACTCTTAAGGGACATAGTTCCAAACCCTCAGCTCCATGAGCCGCACCCTTCTATTACTTTATGTTTTACTCTGGCGTGAAGTAGTTTATATGCTCATGAGTAATTTCTCCATTCAGTGGCATGTAGCTTTACCAAGTGTGGCCCATAGATGGTAGATAATAGTTCATCTTGAACTCTTTATAAAATAGCAATGGCTTAGGAAACAGGGTTAGGATCTGTTGCCTAAGTCTTTCCAACTTTATGAGCCATGAGGGTCTCACAAAGGCTTTTCTCCCTACGAGTCGTGAGGATCTCGTAGGTGTTTTTTCTCCTTAGGAGTCATGAGGACACCTAAGTGTGTTTTCTCCTGAGAATCGTAAGGATCCCACAAGAGAATTTTCTTTATGCGTAGGGACACTAATTTCCCTGCAAGTTGAGACGAATCGAGAGATTCTCGCAAAGACACTGATTTCCTTGCGGATCAAAACGAATTGAAAGGTTCTCGCCAAGGACGCTGATTTCCCTGAATCGAGATAAGAAGCGATGGCTTAGGAAACAGGTTCAGATCTGCTGCCTAAGACTTTTCAACTTTATAATCCATGAGGGTCTCACAAAGACTTCTCCCTACAAGTCGAGAGGATCTTGTAGGTGTATTTTCTCCTTAGGAATCGTGAGGATTCCTAAGTGTGTTTTCTCTTGAGAGTCGTAAGGATCTCACAAGAGAATTTTCTTCCTTACAAGTCGAGAGGACTCATAAATGATTGATGAGTTGACCTACTCCCGAGTCAAAGCATTGCCTCAACAGAGAGGTCGAGGGTTGACTTTGGTTTGTCTGTGCACCGCCGAGTCATGGAACTGGGAACTTTGCCGCGGCTCCGCTTTTCTGACATCGTATATTCCTGCAGAGACACTGATTTCTCTGCGGGTCGGCGCGAATCGAGATTTTCTCGTCAAGGACGCTGATTTCCCTGAATCGAGGTATTTTCCAAGGACACTGATTTCCTTAGAATTGAGACGAATCGAGGTATTTCTGCAAAGACACTGATTTCCTTACGGGTCGACACGAATCGAGATGCTCTCGCCAAGGACGCTGATTTCCCTGAATCGAGGTTTTGCCAAGGACACTGATTTTCTTGGAGTTGAAACGAATCGAAGTAATCCTGCGAAGACGCTGATTTCTCTGCGGGTCGATGCGAATCGAGATACTCCTGTCAAGGACGTTGATTTCCCTGAATCGAGGTTTTTTCCAAGGACACTGATTTCCTCGGAGTTGAAACGAATCGAGGTATTCCTGCAAAGACGCCGATTTCTCTGCGGGTCGATGCGAATCGAGGTGCTCTCGTCAAGAACGTTGATTTCCCTGCATCGAGGTATTTGCCAAGGATGCTGATTTCCTTGGAGTTGAAACGAATCGAGGTATTCCTGCAAAGACACTGATTCCTCTGCGGGTCGACGCGAATCGAGGTGCTCTCGTCAAGGATGCTGATTTCCTTGAATCGAGGTTTTGCCAAGGACACTGATTTCCCTGGGGTTGAGACGAATCGAGGTATTCCTGCAAAGACACTGATTTCTCTGCGGGTCAACGCGAATCGAGGTTTTGCTAAGGACACTGATTTCCCTAGGGTTGAGACGAATCGAGGTATTCATGCAAAGACACTGATTTCTCTGCGGGGCGAAGTAAATCGAGATTTTTCCAGGGACACTAATTTCTCTGGGGTTGAGACAAATCGAGGTATTCCTACAAAGACACTAATTTCTCTGCGGATCGACGCGAATCGAGATTTTGCCAAGGACACTGATTTCCCTGGGGTTGAGACGAATCGAGGTATTCCTGCAAAGACGCTGATTTCTCTGCGGGTCAACGCGAATCGAGATTTTGCCAAGGACACTGATTTCCCTGGGGTTGAGACGAATCAAGGCATTTCTGCAAAGACGCTGATTTCACTGTGGGTCGACGCGAATCGAGATGCTTTCGTCAAGGACGCTGATTTCCCTGAATCGAGGAGGTTGCCAAGGACACTGATTTCCCTAGGGTTGAGACGAATCGAGGTATTCCTGCAAAGACGCTAATTTCTCTGCGGGTCGACGCGAATCGAGATGCTCTCGTCAAGGACGCTGATTTCCCTGAATCGAGGAGGTTGCCAAGGACACTGATTTCCCTGGGGTTGAGACGAATCGAGGTATTCCTGCAAAGACGCTGATTTCTTTGCGGGTCGACGCGAATCGAGGTTTTGCTAAGGACACTGATTTCCCTGGGGTTGAGACGAATCGAGATATTCCTGTAAAGAAGCTGATTTCTCTGCGGGTCGACACAAATCGAGATGCTCTCGTCAAGGATGCTGATTTCCCTGAATCGATGAGGTTGCCAAGGACACTGATTTCCCTGGGGTTGAGACGAATCGAGAAATTCCTACAAAGATGTTGATTTCTCTGTGGGTCAACGCAAATCGAGATGCTCTCGTCAAGGACGCTGATTTTCCTGAATCGGGGAGGTTGCCAAGGACACTGATTTCCCTGGGGTTGAAACGAATCGAGGTATTCCTGCAAAGACTTTGATTTCTCTACGGGTCATTGCGAATCGAGATGCTCTCGTTAAGGACGCTAATTTCCCTGAATCGAGGTTTTTGCCAAGGACGCTAATTTCCTTGGACTGAGAAGAATTGAGGTGTTCCTGCAAAGACGCTGATTTCTCTGCAGGTCGACGCGAATCGAGATGCTCTCGTCAAGGACGCTGATTTCCCTGAATCGAGGTTTTTGCCAAGGACACTGATTTTCTCGGAGTTGAAACGAATCAAGATATTCCTGCAAAGACACCTTGCGGGTCGACTCGAATCGAGATGCTCTCATCAAGGACGCTAATTTCCCTGAATCGAGGTTTTTGAGTTGACTTGATTCCGAGACGGGGTCATTGGATGACTCCAGGTTGTCTGTGAACCGTGGAGTCTTGGAACTGGAGACTTTGTCATGGCTCCGATTGATGGTGTAGCATCTGTGTCCTGCTGGAATGAGGAGGCACACCGTTGTTGGCCTTTGAGCCGTAGATGTGGCCATTGAGATTTGGAACTGGGGACTTTGCCATGGCTCCGCTTCGTTGCGACTCTGAGGTCGGTTGTTGACGTCGCATCTGCATCTGGTTGGAGTGAGGAGAAACGTCGTTGGTAATCTCTAGGCTGTCTATGAACCGTCGAGATTTGGAACTAGGGGACTTTGCCATGGTTCCGTTGTTTTGACCCTGGGGTCGTTTGTTGACTCCGCATCTGCATCCTGCTGGAGTAAGGAGAACGCCGTTGGTGATTTCTAGGCTGTTTGTGATCCATCGAGATTGGGAACTAGGGGACTTTGCCATGGTTCCGTTGTTTTGACCCTGGGGTCGTTTGTTGACTTCGCATCTGCATCCTGCTAGAGTAAGGAGAAACGCCGTTGGTGATCTCTAAGTTGTCGATGCTGACGTCGAGACCCTAAAGCTAGGGATCTTCCTTCACTTCGTTTGTTGACATTGTGTCTGCAATATTGCGATGAATGTCGAGATTGTCTTTAAGTTATCTATGAACCGTCGAGATTTGGCTTCGCTTCGACGAAGCCTGGTGGGACGATATGGTTCCCTTCTTGTTTGTGCCCCTGGATTGTATACAGGGATCGATGTGATCTCACCTATAGGGCAAAAGTTTTATTTCATATGTACATTTTTTGTTTTCTTTCCGCGATGCTCTATCATTTCAGCATTTTGTATCGCGCAAGTCGAGATTGCCCAATCATTTCGGCTATTTATCGCGGTGCCCAATCATTTCGGCTATTTTTTTATTTACTCGTTGCTTTTTATTGCGAGTTGCCTAACCATTTCGGCTATTTTGTATGCATACATTTTTACTTGCTGATTTTGTTGTAAGTTGCCCCATCATTTCGGCTATTTTGTATGCATGTGTGGCTCGCTAGCTTTTTTGCTGCAAACTTGGAATTAGACACCGATTTCGGCATCAGCACCGCTACAACTGGGATATTGCCAGGAGCGAATCATCATTTGCCTCTGTCAATGTCGAACAAAGGTGGCTTAGCAAACAGGGTTAAGATCCTGTCGACTAAGGCTTTTGACTTCATGAGTCATAAGGGTCTCATAAAGGTATTTCTCCCTACAAGTCGTGAGGATCTCGTAGGTGCGTTTTCTCCTTAGGAATCGTGAGAACTCCTAAGTGTATAGTCTCTTATAAGTCGTAAGGATCTTACAAGAGTGCTTTCTCCTTATAAGTCGAGAGGACTTACAAGGGCTTTACACTGTGCAGACATATCCCTAGTCACGGATGGGACTTTGTTAGGGAAATGTTTATTCGCGCCCGTGGATTGTATACAAGGGTCAGCATTAAGCCGCTTGTATGGCAATATTGGAGGTTGTGGTAGCCGCTTAAGAACAGGTTCAGATCCCTGTAGCTTAAGACTTTTAAATCTTATGAGCCGTGAGGGTCATAAGAGGGTTCTCCTTACGAGTCGTGGGGATCTCGCAAGTGTAATTTCTCCTTAGGAGTCCTGGGGATCCCTAAGTGTGTTTCTCCCTTGTGAGTCGTAAGGATCTCACGCAGGTGGTTTCTCTTCACAAGGTCGAGAGGACCTTGCAAGTGTCTTTTAACGAGGTTGCGCCCTTTCGGGTTTTCACAAAAACTCGCCGGTAGCCCTGCTGTTTTTACTCACGGCGCCCTTTCGGGTTTTCATCCGTGCCCATTTTACTTATGGACATACCGTTTTCTTTTTCTTTCTTTTTTTTTCTTTCCCTTTTTTGTGTCAGCCTTGGGATGCTGCAGTCCACAGTAATTTATCGACGTCTCGGTCAACAGCTAGTTTTAGGACATAGTGGTCCATCATTAGTTTAAGGACGTTTCGGTCCGACGTCAGTTTTAGGACATAGTGGTCCATTGTTTATTTTAGGACATTTCGGTCCGTTGTTAATTTATGGACGTTTCGGTCCATTGTTAAGGAAGCCGGCTACTACTTACAGAGTTTGGCTTAGGAAGATAGCAAGCGGACATAGGCGTCTTCATCTATCGTTGACCTAGGCCGTGACTCGTCAGGCGTAGTATTTCTTTAGGAAGCGACCGTTTATTGGCCTGAAAGGTCTTTCACCATGCATGTCCCTGAGTAGATAGGCTCTACCCTGGTAGACTTTGTCTATGATATACGGGCCTTCATAGTTTGGCTCAAATTTCCTCCATTTGGCACGATTAGGGATCATAGGTCTTTTGACCACTAGCACGAGTTCGCCTTGGCAGAATGTTCTCGGCCAGTCAATTTCTCATATGAGCGCGTCATCTTTGCTTTATAAGCCTCCAGACTCTATTGCGCCACAAGCCAGTTTTCATCAAGGGCATCAAGCTCCTCAAGCCGAAGGTGGGCATTCTCTTATCTGTTAACTCATAGTGAACCGCCACTCGAAGAGAGGGTAACTCTATCTCAAGGGGGAGTACCGCTTCTGTGCCGAATACCAATGCGTACGGCGTTGTGTTCATGGCCGTTTTGAACGTAGTTCGATACGCCCAGAGAGCTTCATGCAGTCTCTCATGCCAATCCCTCTTATTTCGAGACACCGTCTTTTTCACGATCTTCGTCAAGGTTTTGTTGAAAGTCTCAGCTAGACCGTTAGCTCGGGGGTTATAGACTGAAGAGTATCTCCAGTCTGTGTTATGCTGTTGCGCGAAGCGGCTGATCTTGTAGCTCCTATCGACGAGTGAGAGATCATATGGCAACTTGCTGCGTAATCTTCAGATTCATCCGAAGAGTCTTCTCCATCATCTCCGTCCTCAAGGACGTGACTGAGAAATTCTTGGAGTGTGACTGGAGTCCGCGCCTTCTGGTTATATTCTTCCAGCGCGTCAATCTGCTTTTGCAGGTCCATGCGCCTGTCACCAGGCTTCACGAGCTTCTTGGATTTCTTCTTCTTCGAATATTTTGACAGCTGGGTATGAGCACTTTGACTATCACCATCAATTTTTGGAGTTGGGCGCGGTTTCAACATTTCCTTGATAATCTCGGGTTCCAGCGGATTATTCCACCTGATCGTCGGGCATGTTTGGAGATCCTTCAGCATTCTTTTAGTTTTGGCTGAAAGAGCGACCTCCCATGGAGCTTCTTCTATGAAAGAGCATGATGCCCCCGGTGTGTCTGTCTTCTTGGGAGCATGTGGCTGTGGTGGGTTCACCTTCCAATTCTCGGACAGCGCAAACTTGCCCTGTTGGTATTGGACTTCGATCCAGCCTTTAAAGACGAAGCAATCTTCAATTGGATGGCTTACCGTTTGATGGTAGGGGCAATAATTGGGACTATTAGCCTCACCAGGTGTAGGGTTCCTAGGCACACTAATGAGGTCTCACAAGGCATCAACCATGCCAATTTCAAAAATTACAAGTGCCGAGAAACCCTAATACGGATCGTTAACTAGAATTTTAGGCGAAAGATGCAACTAGTTAACAACTTAACTAAAAGAACGGAAATACAACCTTTGTAGATCCGATCCTCCACCTCCATAGCTCCGCAATGAAGTCTCCTCACTGTCCAAATCGAATCCCGGGCTCTTGCGTCGGCTTCATCGGAAAAATGGGAGGGCTAGGTCGTCGACTTCGATGCCGAAAATGATCTACGTCGAGGTATCACAAGATCAAGCTCCCACTTTACCAAGTCATGAAACTTATGAAGAAAACACCCTATACTACTTGGCAAGAGGTAGAGGATGAAGAAATAGGAGGTGGGTTCACTTTAGAATTGGATTTCTCACTCTTTACATCAAGTTACCATTGAAGAAGCAAGGTTTTCTTCAAGTGAAGAAGAAGAAGAAGATAAAGATAATCATATGATAAGTGAAAAGAAAATAATACTTATCATATATTTAACCATGGTCAAGTGTATAGAATTAACTAAGGTTATGTGAATGGTTAGGGTTAAAAGAAGAAGACAAAATGGTCACTTGGTCAAAACTTCATGAAGCTTCAACAAGCTTCATGAAAGAAAAACAAAGAAAGAAACCATTTTGCTTTTCTTTTATCCATTTCTCAAAAAGAATAGATAAATAAATAAATGAATAAGTAAAAACAAAACCCTAACCATTACACAACCATGGTTTAATCTTTACACTTAGCCAATTATGCATGCATCATCAAACATGATACAAACTAGTGCACAAAATTATATCGTATATACAATGTGCACATCCGAGTGAGAAAATCCATCTTAAGTGAACCAATACTAGTTAATGCAAAGTAATATATCAAATATATATTTATGCATTAAATCATTAAATC
Source organism: Agapanthus africanus (assembly GCA_030015575.1). Lineage (NCBI taxonomy): Eukaryota > Viridiplantae > Streptophyta > Magnoliopsida > Asparagales > Amaryllidaceae > Agapanthus > Agapanthus africanus. Next base: position 464,232,515 of record JASDDO010000001.1, read on the forward strand.
AACACTTGATTTAACGATCCGGTCATATCGCATATAACCGACTAATATCCAATGTATCGACTTATCGAATCAATCCTTGATTCGATAACTAGGTTATATCGCATACAACCATTCGATACATTCATCGCGAGAATAGAATACGGTATCACATACACGCATTATTCTCGGTCCCGCACATATCTCATATGCACTCCTATTTCGTTTCGCTTGAGCCAGGAAACCTCTGTGTAGGACTCTAAAGACTCGTCAATACGCCGGCAGCAGGTGATGATCATATCAAACACCCACAAGCCGCAAGCGGTCTGCTAAACGTAACGGCCACCTGGGTATTGAGCGATCAGAAGATCGACGAGCAAGCCCGCTCATACTCCTGTGAATCCAACCAGTAACACTTACCGTACAGTCCGGTCTGATCGTCTGATATGTTGCATATCTCGCCTAGGGGTGGTAAACGTCAGACCCCAGTAGCTCGATAAGTCGTGTCGATATGAGGTCTATAACATTTCGAGAAACTACTGGTAACACTTACCAGTAAATCTCAGCAACCCTGGCCAGGGATTTCCGGTTATAGCCAATAGAACACAGCGCAACATCAACCCCCTATACCGGGAGAGACGAATCCCCTCCTATCGCTCATTGCCTCCATGTGACTCGGGACTGTACCCAAAAACCACCGTTTTGCACGCCCTCTTGGACGTGGTAAGGTGGAAATCAAAGCACAGTGGGAACCACACAAGACTCTATGACGATCTCGGGTCAACAGACTACTCTGTACCAGTGTCACCAGAGAACTGCCATCTGATGTAAGGTATAATACCATCTGGGAGTTCTCGGCGAGTCCGTCCAGTGTACCCAGTCTCCACTGAGCACCCGTACATCATCTCTGATGTCAAACACCAATGGATATGGGATCATCCATCGCCCATCTGTATGGGTCGAGAAGGTATACGCTAGTCTACTCTGGTATATCGATGCCCCGTCTCGATACACCAACGACTAGGGACCTTGAAGGATGCACTTATGGACTATCCTGTCCCCACTAGTATGATCCGCATCATAGTCTAGGTAGTCAAGTACACATCCTAAGGGCTTTACCAACATATAACAGAGAGACAATCAGTGTACACGTTAAGGTAAAGATCAACCAGATAGTATACTATCATGTCGAGCAAGTAAGTCCTCCCTATATATATCCCAGCATCCACTACAATGTACATCCAATGTACAGTAATGGCATCTAGGGCATACATATAACTAACAATCTCCCACTTGCACTAGGGTCATCTGATAGCAGTGGTTGCAGTATCTCATACTCAACCATCCCATAAAAGTCTCTCTCTGGGAAAAGGCCTTTGTGAGTGGATCCGCCGTGTTGTCCTCTAAGTCTACTCTCCTTACCTCGATCACCCTGGAGATCAACTATCTCCATGATCAGGTGACACTGCCTTAGAATATGTCTGGATCACTGATGGGACGGACGTTCCTTGGCATAAGCCACAACTCCATTGTCTCACAATGGTTGGAACGTAGTTCATCTCATGAACTAATATACACCCAGACAACCTCTTTGGTAGCATCTTAAGTAGCGATGTATCCTGCCTTTATCGTCTAGTATGCCACGGTATCTAGCTTGGAACTCTTCCAACATACCGTCCCTTTACTGAGGGTAAAGACAATGCCTGCGACTGACATTCAGTCGTCTTTATCACCCTGGAACACTTCCAGTGATTTTCCCCAGGATCGATTGATACCATCTCACTACAACTAGTGAGAATCCTAACATCCAATTAGATCTATCTCATAGATCCAAAACCCAGTATTTAGGAGGTATCACTTTGATCCTATATGGAGAATCCTTGTGATAATCGGAGATTGACCGAGCGTAGCATATGAAACTCCTTCCCTATCAAGAGCATGTCATCCACGTACTCTACGAGGATCATCACCATACTCCCTACTACCTTTATGTTTATACAAGGTTCATCTACCATTTTGATGATGTCAAACTCTTTGACTAACACATCAAAACAGATGTTCCAACTCCGCGATGTCTGCTTTATCCTATAAAGCATCTTGCACACGTTTCCGCTGCTCCCACTGTCTACGAAGCCCTCTGACTGTGTACTTACAGACTCTCTTTTCTGAAACATCATTTAAGAAAAGCAGTCATGACACCCAACCACCAGATATCGTAGTCATGGTCTGTAGCCGTGGCAAGTAGGATCTGGATGGACTTAAGCATAGCTCCTTAGAAAAGGTTTCATCATGACCCATATCTGGTCAATGATGCAAACCTTTAACAAGTCTAGCTTTGAAAGTCTCAACTTTTCCATGTACACCAAGTAATCTTCTCAAGATATACTTGCTCCTGATGGGGATTTAACCCTTCAGATAAAGCAACCAAAGTCCATACTTTGTTGGTGTATAAGGATTCCATCTCAGATCACTAAGCATCCAGCCATTCTTACAGAGTCCCACTCCTGATGGCCAGCTCGAAACTAGTTGGGTCATCATCTCATGATGCAATCCTCGCTCCCACTGTCATAGAGAAACCGAAGTATCTCTCAGGCGGGTGAGGAACCTTACTTAGATCGGCGGAGAGGCTGAGGTTCGTTAGTAACTATTGAATCCTTTGGTTCTGTCAAATCGTCAGCTGCAGTTTTGTATAGCTGGAACCTTTCCAGTTCTACATAACAGATCTTGCCTCGAGCCTGTCCGGATTTTGCTTTTAGACATAGGCCGGACAACCCCAAATCTTAACTAGCTTAAGACATGGGCTCTTCCCATATCATATCAAATATGAAGTGGTAGGCAACCGATTTGATTTGAACCCTATTCAATAGGTATGTAGCTTCTCAAGTGCAAAACTTCCAAAAAGGAAATAGGAAACACAGTAGTACTCATCATAGAGCACACCATATCACATAGGGTGCTATTGCTCCGCCCCGATATACCATCGTGCTATGGTGTATACGGAGGAGTAATGTTGAGAGAGAATCTCATTCTCCTTTAGAATAATCCAGGATTTCCGTGCTCAAGTATTCTCCTCCTCGATCTCATCAAAGGACATAATACTTATACCCGTGTTTTGGTTTTCTATTTCTAAATCATATTCTGTGAATATCTCAAAAGGTTCGAACTTGTGTTTCAACAGGAACATATGTCTGAATCTTGAGAGATTATCAGAGAATGTAACGAAGTACAAAGAACCAGTCCTGGTATATGTAGACAGGGGACCTTACATACATCAACATGTATCATCCCAAGAGTTCACTAACTCTTTCTCTGTTTCCAGTAAACGGAGCTATGGTCATCTTATCCTTGTGACATGACTGGCAAGTTTCACAAGATGTAAATTCAAACAGTTTTAAATATGCATCTATGTGCAACTTAGCTAGTCGGGTCGCATTGATATGACCTAGTCTACAATACCTCAAGAAGGATTCGTTCATTTCTGAACTCTTCCTCTTGTGTGTGTTCCGTATACAAAAGAACTGTAGTTTGATTTAGAACATCAATGCTTTTAGATAACGTGCCTGAACCGATCAACTTTTGATATAGGAAATGTTCAAAACATTATCCAACAATACAAAATTTTATCATTTCTTTACTTATAAAGAGACTGATATGATTTTGTATATCAGGTTCGGTATCTAATAACATTCGTTCAGAATCAATGTATTTGGAATACGGGGTGACAGTGACCAACAGACTTGGCTGCAACACTTGCCCCGTTTTCTGCCTCATGAAACTTATCACCCGTTCTCAGTTCTCTACCTTGCTGTAGCCCTATGTAACAGATTACATATCTGGGATCCTGATCTGGTATCACATACCCAGGACGTAGAGGATACAGAGAAACAGTTCTGTGTAAAGAACACACCCGAAGGAGATGCATCATATGCACTTTCTTCGTTTGGGCGGCACGGGAATTCTGGTAATCCCCAATATCCTGCTCTGTCTTATAACAATTATAAGTTGGAGCGTGACCAACGTTCCCCAGCTCAGTATAACAAGCGGGTTCGGTCAATATTCCGTATTATTATCTTGATTAAGGCGTGATATGGTCGCTACCTGGAGAGAGAGAGAAGAAAACACTCAGCGTGCGCTCTTGCAAGATCAGATTGGTTATTATTTTATCTAATCAGGATGGCTCCCACTGTTTTTTATCAAATCTTCCTTCAAACCCTAAAAGGAAAGACTAGCTGGGATTAATTACACATTACAAGTTCGCCAATCTTTCAGCCAGGCCAGTATCGGTACTTTGAGGGAGGTCCCCCGTGCTTTCGCACAAACCTAATTACAGTAAAGCTCGTTTTCCCAGAGGCGTAACCTCGTTAACACCTTTCTAGACACCTACTTGATCGGCTAATTGTAATGTGTAAAACTCTCCCAGGAGTAACAATTACTCGCAGCGGGTATCGGGATCCAACTATCTCATAGAAGGTATGCAATCTCATTGCAAATTTGAACACTTGAAATTCCCGATAATATTTTGCCCCTAGCGTCCTATGACCTTGACAGAGGTCAACAAACCATAGGCTACTAGTCAAGTTCAACCCGTCATTTCTTGAACGAATTAAACCCACCCGCACGACCCTTGACGGAGGTCAACAAGGCCGCACGACTACCCTAATCCAATCTGCATCATATGCATAAGCAGATAAATACTAGTTAGCTACCGCACACTACGCCTTGACGGAGGTCAACAAACGTAGCACGAATACTAAGTAGGACTTATCTGAAATGACGGAGGGCTACGACAGGTTTTTCTGAAAACCTATTGCGTAATGAACTTGATATCGTTGTAGAATCAAATGATTTTGAAATGGAGTGTTTTTTATGCTTTTCTAGTTTTGCTAAAGGGGTCACTCCCGGTGAAGGGATCGTCGGCCCTTTCCTCGTCGAATGAGGTGCGGGATATATCACATATATCACTGTGCAAAGCTGAAACTATAGAAGCAATCAAAAAGACAAACCGAGGGTTGTAGCATCTGCCAGTTATTGCTAAAGGAGTCACTCCCTGTGAAGGGATCTCGGTCCTTTCCTCATCAAATAAGGTGCAGGATATATCACATATACCGCTGTGCAAAGCAAGAACTGTAGCTACCTGTTTTATTTTGAAATTCGATTCTACAACATCTTAGGTTTCATTTCTTTCATTAATCACATTAATGAAGTCCCATCATTTAAATACCTAAACATCACAGATAAATACGACGTACACTTATGCCATCCGCATTCGCCTCGATGTCCCCTCGTGCACCGTTAGGTTAGGTAACTAACGGCAGAGCGGGGCAGGGCTAGCGCGGGTGTAAAACATAAGTAACGCCTATATAATATATCATATATACTATATAAAGTATCCATCACAGAACATATCACATGATCACATCACAGATATCGCAGCAGAAGAAACATATGAAATATTGGATATACTAGGATGTCCGTGTTTTCAATACGAGCCAGTATAAAACACGGATTCCACGGTCGCGATGAATAACCAAACCCACACCCCTAGACCCCTACGAGAGCGGCAAGCAACCCTACCAATTCTGGAGTTAGGAGACCCGGACTCGACTCCTCGAGTTGGTCTCCCACTGGACTCCAGAACCCGGTTACTTGTGCTCCCCTCCTTGGGTCTATCCTAGTGCAGAAAAGTAAATAATATACAAATGGTGACATCATCCGCAACCTGGAAGTGCCCCAATAAAAGAATATTACATACAAGTTTTTACATGAATGAAAATGAAAAACACTCATCTCACATAAAAAAAACCCTGGCTATTCAAACACGACGATCCAATATAACATATCCAGCAACACATAACATCATATGTCATCAACGTAAGTAAATATGCGCATCCCAATTGTCGTTGACATATAGCAACGAAACCGGCGATATCACATATTACACTTACGGTCGCAGAAAAGAAAGTGTAAAACTACAACAGTTGGAATCCGCAACCTGCATAGACATCGCATGCCTAATCAAATGAATTCCTTAGACATCGCATGCCTAACTATTATAAACCCCGCATTTTAGTCTTATTATTGAAAACTCTTTTCAATATCAAGTCGGGCAATTCAACAGGATTCCCGACATTCTGATCGAATACTCGTCGCAAACTTCAGTAGGCGGCCGCACCCCCGACGCCGTCGATGAAGTGCACCAAGGCGGAACACCGCTGCCGCGAGCACCCGGACGGATGCTTTCGGCGACGGGGTTCTCCTACAGTCACTTGGTCGGGGCTATGGAGTGAGGCTGTCTATTAAGTTTACCCGGCGAGTATCCGCGTACACTACGTGATTGCGACGGACTTTTGATCGCATCAAACTTCCGTGGCGACCGATCAAGTGAGACTAAACTACTAGATTTATAACATTCATTCAGTTATCTCATAACTGCTTGTGAATTCCAATTATTGTATCACATTCCGGATAAATAGAAAATGTTAAACTTTCCGATCGAACAATCGAACACCCAAGTTTTCCCGAAACCGATCAACTCATGAAATAAGTTCAAAGACATTCAATTCGTGCCTCAGTACCAACGGTCCAGCCGTAGAAGGGTCAAGCCAACGCCTCACATGTGGCACGCCGTACTGCCCCAAACCCTAAGGTTCAAAGGGCAGTTCAAGACGGTCACATAATCGAGTTAAGGTTTGTTGTCTTCTAGAGGGTCCATCGCGTTACTTGCACTACTTAGATCGTCTTTAAACCACGGAAAAATCCAACACTTGGAAATTTCCCGACAGGGGAAAAGGTGGGTATTTATATCCGGTCGAAATTTTTAATATATTCAATATATCCGGAAAGCCACATAGACAAAGTCTGATAATCCGATCGAATCAACTAAGCTCCAAAACACCCTGGAATATTCAACTCTTGAATAAATATTAAAAAATCCCAGAAAATCCAGAACCAAAATATAGGAGTTACTGTGCAAAAATTAAACAGTGATCACATATATTGGCCGCGGAACCGCCGCAGAAGCCAAGCTTCTGCCGCGGTTCCGCCGCACTGTAGCAGCATCACTCGATAAATTTTGCATCGTAATTCTTATAATTTCCTGCTGAATTTTTTAAGAATTTTTAATCTGGAAAAAACCACTTTTTCAGAAAAAGTCCAGAGAGGGTGAAATTTTAGGGTTTCGGGTTCGTTCGGGTTTCAAACTTCGTCTACGCATCGCCTAAGGCTCTAGCTAGGCTCTGATACCACTGTAGGGTTCCTAGACACACTAATGAGGTCTCACAAGGCATCAACCATGCCAATTTCAAAAATTACAAGTGCCGAGAAACCCTAATACGGATCGTTAACTAGAATTTTAGGCGAAAGATGCAACTAGTTAACAACTTAACTAAAAGAACGGAAATACAACCTTTGTAGATCCGGTCCTCCACCTCCATAGCTCCGCAATGAAGTCTCCTCGCTGTCCAAATCGAATCCCGGGCTCTAGCGTCGGCTTCATCGGAAAAATGGGCGGGCTAGGTCGTCGACTTCGATGCCGAAGATGATCTACGTCGAGGCATCACAAGATCAAGCTCCCACTTCACCAAGTCATGAAACTGGTGAAGAAAACACCCTATACTACTTGGCAAGAGATAGAGGATGAAGAAATAGGAGGTGGGTTCACTTTAGAATTGGATTTCTCACTCTTTATATCAAGTTACCATTGATGAAGCAAGGTTTTCTTCAAGTGAAGAAGAAGAAGAAGATAAAGATATTCATATGATAAGTGAAAAGAAAATAATACTTATCATATATTTAACCATGGTCAAGTGTAGAGAATTAACTAAGGTTATGTGAATGGTTAGGGTTAAAAGAAGAAGACAAAATGGTAACTTGGTCAAAGCTTCATGAAGCTTCAACAAGCTTCATGAAAGAAAAACAAAGAAAGAAACCATTTTGCTTTTATTTTATCCATTTCTCAAAAAGAATAGATAAATAAAAAAATGAATAAGTAAAAACAAAACTCTAACCATTACACAACCATGGTTTAATCTTTACACTTAGCCAATTATGCATGCATCATCAAACATGATACAAACCAGTGCACAAAATTATATCGTATATACAATGTGCACATCCGAGTGAGAAAATCCATCTTAAGTGAACCAATACTAGTTAATGCAAAGTAATATATCAAATATATATTTATGCATTAAATCATTAAATCAACACTTGATTTAACAATCCGGTCATATCACATATAACCGACTAATATCCAATGTATCGACTTATCGAATCAATCCTTGATTCGATAACTAGGTTATATCGCATACAACCATTCGATACATTCATCGCAAGAATAGAATATGGTATCACATACACGCATTATTCTCGGTCCCGCACATATCTCATATGCACTCCTATTTCGTTTCGCTTGAGCCAGGAAACCTCTGTGTAGGACTCTAAAGACTCGTCAATACGCCGGCAGCAGGTGATGATCATATCAAACACCCACAAGCCGCAAGCAGTCTGCTAAACGTAACGGCCACCCGGGTATTGAGCGATCAGAAGATCGACGAGCAAGCCCGCTCATACTCCTGTGAATCCAACCAGTAACACTTACCGTACAGTCCGGTCTGATCGTCTGATATGTTGCATATCTCGCCTAGGGGTGGTAAACGTCAAACCCCAGTAGCTCGATAAGTCATGTCGATATGAGGTCTATAACATTTCGAGAAACTACTGGTAACACTTACCAGTAAATCTCAGCAACCCTGGCCAGGGATTTCCGGTTATAGCCAATCGAACACAGCGCAATATCAACCCCCTATACCGAGAGAGACGAATCCCCTCCTATCGCTCATTGCCTCCATGTGACTCGGGACTGTACCCAAAAAACACCGTTTTGCACGCCCTCTTGGACGTGGTAAGGTGGAAATCAAAGCACAGTGGGAACCACACAAGACTCTATGACGATCTCGGGTCAACAGACTACTCTGTACCAGTGTCACCAGAGAACTGCCATCTGACGTAAGGTATAATACCATCTGGGAGTTCTCGGCGAGTCCGTCCAGTGTACCCAGTCTCCACTGAGCACCCGTACATCATCTCTGATGTCAAACACCAATGGATATGGGATCATCCATCGTCCATCTGTATGGGTCGAGAAGGTATACGCTAGTCTACTCTGGTATATCGATGCCCCGTCTCGATACACCAACGACTAGGGTCCTTGAAGGATGCACTTATGGACTACCCTGTCCCCACTAGTATGATCCGCATCATAGTCCAGGTAGTCAAGTACACATCCTAAGGGCTTTACCAACATGTAACAGAGAGACAATCAGTGTACACGTTAAGGTAAAGATCAACCAGATAGCATACTATCATGTCGAGCAAGAAAGTCCTTCCTATATATATCCCAGCATCCACTACAATGTACATCCAATGTACAGTAATGGCCTCTAGGGCATACATATAACTAACACCAGGTTGCAACGGTCTTTTTGGATTCGGCAAATTGATGAGTCTGTTGCGCACCGCCAGCTCGAACAGTCTCTTCGTTTTGTCCCGGGGGAATGAATAAGGACGCTTCATTTTCTCATTATAGTATCGCCGTCTCTCTTCTAGTTGATCCGTTAGTTTTGGGGCCCTGGGCTGCTGTTGAGTATTCACAACGAATATCGCCTTCCCTTTACCCTTTTCGTTCCACGGCTCCGGCTTTGGAGGAGACGGTCTATGACCCATCTGGTCCATTTGGGCCAGTTTGTCGATCAAGGCCTGGAACGTGGTCGGCTTGAAGAACGTCATGAATTGGGAAATAGTTGCCTGAGGGTCCAGAGTGCCCATGAACATGCCCACTGCCGGCGCTTCCTCGATGCGCTGCTCACATTTTGATTATAAATTTCACCACCGTATTGCGTATTGTACCCAAGTTTCTCCTGGCTTCACCCTGGCATTAATTAGTGCAGTTATTGGGGTGCGTTCACTAGCACTCGCGAAACGCTGGGTGAATAGTAGTTCCATCTCCGCAAAAGTCTTGACGGAGTCGTTTGGAAGTTCAGAATACCACTCGAATGCCGTTTCCGACATGCTACCGACGAACTGGTGAAGTAGCAATTTATCATCACCTCCGGTGTTGCCACATAGAGCCCTGAACTGGACGACATGCTGATGGGGATTGCCCGTCCCTTTATATACATGAAATTTAGGGATCGTATATCCCGGCGGGTACTTTATTTGGTCATACCAGCCTGGATATGGTCGCCCAGTTTTAACAATTTGGCCGGCCGCTTCATTCGCCTGGTGAGCTCGTATTTGCTGAGTAATGTAGTCATCCAGAGCGGCCTTGGAGATGGTTTCCTCTTTGGCTGCTGAAAGAGCCGGAGGAGGGTTCGATGTCTCCCCTCTATCGTCTTCAATGATGATCGGGGGGTCTTCAGCTGGAGGTTCTGGCTGTAACATCATCCCAGCCATGTCTTGGAACAAGAGAGCCATTCGTTTTATATTGGCTGCCTATTCCGCAGCCTCTTTTTCTTTCCTCTCGAGCATTCTTCGGAGAAATTCGGTGTCAGTTTCTTGTTCCTGACGCTGCTCCGAGGTCTCTAGATTTTCTTTTGGCCCAGTGAGTGCGGCCATTGCGGTCAGCATCTCCTGAAGCTTCTGCGGCTGTTGTTCTTGAGCCTTTGTTATTGACCGGGTAAGTGGTCGATGTCCCGTAGAAGCACGGCTTTCCTCTTTTCCGGAAGCCATATAAACAGTATGCACCATCATGCCCCTAGACTTGAGGCGTTTAGGTTCGGTGTCTCTACGGTTCGCCGCGGTCACAGGGGCTTTCTCTGGCCTCCTTCTCTTGTGAGCAGTTGAAGTTGAGGGGGCCGTTGCAGTGGGCACCCATGTAGCTGTCGCATTTTGTGGCTTGACAGGATGGTCCTTTTCTTGCCGAACTTTTATCTTTTTCTGTCGGCGAGAGTAATCTTGATCAATTACTGAGTCCTGAACCTTTCGCCAGGCTTTGTAAATTTTGGAAGAAAGCCGCTGAGGGTGTTGTTCCGGCTTCGCCTTCGGTGCATTCTCCACGGGTGAAGGGGATCTCTTCAGCACTGCAGTAGGAGAGTTCCTACTCACCTTGTTAAGCAATTCAAAGCTTTTCCTGGTTGGAACAGCAGCATCGATCTCCACCGTTGGAACTGGTGGAGTAAATCCAGACGGAGAGCTACCTCCAGCCTTCCTTACTCAGCGCCAGTGACGACGGCGGGCATGTCGCGCAGATGATGTCGGTTCGGCTATGGGGATGGCTTTGTCATGCCCCCTGTTCTGGTCAAGCGCTGCTAGTACCAGCCTCTTGAAGACCGACGTCCGTTGAGCAGCAGTATCCAATCTGTCAAAGACAGACCTTTGAGCAGGAACGGGAGCCGGAGTGGCCAGCCTCGTAAAGACGGATCCTTTGACGGGAGAAGATTCTTTAGTGACCTCGAGAGCAGGAATGGCTATCCGTTTTGGGATGGCCGCTTCAGGTATCGTGGGCTTCTTGACGGACCCATTGGGGTTCAGCCTCAGCCTATCGAAGACTGATGATGTCGGCTTGGCATTGGATGACCCGTTGAGATGGGTCGTGGTGGTAGTGAGCCGATCAAAGACCGACTTCTTCTGCGCTTCTTGCGGCAGCGGGATGTTAACACATACTGGTGGGAACATGGTCCCGAAGAACAACTTGGTAGTAGCCTGCGTTACCTGCTCTATCGGCATTGTGAAAAGGGAGGCCGCCTGGGGCCCGTAGGTTACACCTCCAGATGAGGCGGAATGGGAGTTGCAGTTGCAGTTAGCGCTGGTTGAAGCCATTGATCTTTCGATTTCTGCACCGAGCAAGACACCAAATCTTAGTACCTCGAATCCAAGGGTAACCATAGCAAACCGTGATTCATTCGCGAACACGACACACGAAGTGTGGAGTGGAAAGAGGAAAAGGTCCCACTGGGCGTGCCAGAATCTGTTCCCTGCCAAAACACGGGGAAGACAAACGTCTTGCCTGAATTTGGGAGCAGATGCTAATTGGTGCTATCCGTCCACCTCTCCGAAGATGCCAAGTTGATTTATGACACCATGTATCGAAGGTTTAAACGGATGCGGCCGATGTAGCAGACTTCGTCAGATTCCCCCACGTTAAGGGGTTTTTGATTGTGGGGACGCTCTTCCCTGCAGGCGCAAGCCCCTGCAGTTAATTACGCTACCGCATCGCGGTAACCATTTTCTCCTTCTCTAGATGGTCACTTCGTGTCGTGTGTGTTTGTTTTGTTTTTGGTTGCCCGTGGATTATATACGGAGATTAATTTATGTTGTCGCCCGTAGGGCGTGGATTAGTCCAAATCCGTATTTTCTGAGATTTGGGTTTGGGGGTTGGGTTTAAGGATACGTTAGTCTCATTTGAGACTAAAATCAACTTAAACGTTTGTTAAGGATACGTTAGTCTAATTTCAGACTAAGATCAACTTAACGGGATAATTTAGATCCAACAAGAGAGCATTTGGGCTCTATTGTTTAGTTTAGGGATATTGCGGTCGATTACCAGTTTAAGGACATGGTGGTCCATTGTTAGTTTAAGGACATCTTGGTCCAAGGTTAAGGACATCATAGTCCGTGAGTTTAAAGACATCACAATGGTTAAGGACATCATAGTCCGTGATTTTAAAGACCTCACAGTCAAGGTTAAGGACATCATAGTGCGTGAGTTTACAGACCTCACAGTCAAGGTTAAGGACATCATAGTCCGTGAGTTTAAAGACCTTACAGTCAAGGTTAAGGATATCATAGTCCGTGAAATGTGTGGTTGTTGCGACCCGTCACCTCTCTGAAGACGTTGAACGATTACAACGACAAATATCAAAGGAGTGAAGAGATGTACCCTTGAACCAAAGTTGATTGGGAGATCTATAGTCTAATTTTGGAACTAAAATCAATTAATTAGATTATGAGCACATTGGCTCAGTTAAATCTGAATTGAGGACTTATGGCCAATTTGGGCTAAGTCCAATTAAGCTTGAAATATTGGCCCTTTGTTGGTCCATTAAACATTTGTCTGGGTTCAACCCCCCATTATTTGGCACTGCTAAACAGGGGTTCTGACAACATTTTATCTTTGTTGAGTGCTGGGCACTCATATGCCATATAGAATGATCAATTTTGGAAGGCAAGGATGTACTTGAAACTCAATAAAAAGATAAGTCTTGCCTCAGAAAGACTTAGCCAATTTAGGCTAGGGTTGATTTGAATATAGTGTTAAACACTAATATATATTTTATGGTCACGTGTTCCTACATAATGCGCTGAAAATAGTGTTAAACACTAAGAACAAAACGCTTCAAAAATAGTGTTAAACACTAAAATAAGATTGGTCATATGGGGCCATGTGAGACCTCTGAAGGTGGGGACCAGTCTTCTTTTGTTTTATTCTCAAATTTGCAAATGGGTGTTAAACACTTTTAGTTTTCATGGCCATCACGTGTGGGCACGTGATAGGTGTTGGATATGTATGCCCTAGAGGCCATTATTGTATAGTACTAGTTTGTATAATAAATTTTGGAAGCTTGGGATATATATATACAAGTTTACGACAGTCTTGCTCAATATAGTAGTATGCTACTTGGTTTGTTTCTATTTTAATATGTGTATATGTTTCTTTTAACATATCGCTAATACATATTGATGGAGCCCTTAGGATCTTTGCTTGACTACCGGCGTTGTGATGGCGATCACACTAGTGGGGGCAGGGTAGTCTATAAGCACATCCTTATACAGGTCCTTGGTCGTAGGATTATCGAGACAGGGCTTCGATACTCCAGAGTAGACCGGTGCATACGCTTCTCGTCCCAGCAGGGGAAATGGTATGTCCCACAGCCATCAATACATCATACTGGAGATAGTATGCAGGTGCTCATTAGGTTACGAGTACACTGGATAGGACTCGTCGGGAATTGTTGGTTGGTATTATACCTATCGTCAGTTAACAGTTCCCAGATGATATGAGTACAGCTTAGTCCGTTGACTTGACACTGTCACTTCGCCTCGAGTGTGTTCCCATTGTTCTTAGATTACTACCCTACCACGGCTCTATTGAGTCGTGCAAGCAGGTAGTAGTCGGGTGCAGTCCCGAAGCACTTGGAGGCAGTGACGGTTAGACAGGATTCGTCTCTCCCGGTATTGGGGGTTGATATCGTGCTATGTCTAGGAGAGCCATTACACAAAGTCCCTGGCCAGGGCAAGCGAGATTTACTGGTAGTGTTTCCAGTAGTTTCTCAGGGTGTTCTAAGATATACTCCGACACGACTTGTACCACTATTAAGGGTCTGATGTTTACCGCCCCGCTAGGCCCGACATGCGATACTCTTAGATGAACAGACCGGACTGTACGGAGATTGTCACATTCAGGCTCAGTAGGAGTTCGGATGGGTTCACCTCATCAGTCTTCTTATCAACATCAACCTGGGGACCGTTATGTACAGCTAGTACCGCTTGCGGCCTGTGGTTAAACCCACTGCCAGTATAGTGTCGAGTCTTTAGATCCCATACAGAGGGTTGTTCGCCTTTGGGCAAAACAAAGTAGAGGTCGTATGGTTTTACGACAGGGTTCGTTCACATATGCGTACTTGTGCGTATTCGGTGTTCGGGCAGACATTACTAGTGGGTTTTGGTTTAAGCCAGATCCTAGTATTTGTTTTGGGATTGGTCTTGTCTCATTGTATTCGTGTTTTTTCGGAATACGAATGCGGGTACGTACGTACAGTTGACAGAGGCGGAGAGGGAGACACCTCATTAGGGTTTTTGACCATTGACTTGATCCAAACCTTAATGAGAATGAGATATATGATTAATAATATTAATTAAGTATAATTGTATCATGGTTAGAATTGGTTTGACCATATGACTTGTTGACTTACTTTGACTTAGATATTTTTCTTTTGCATAAGATGCTTCTTGAAGCATGCTTAGCATTAAATGTGAAATGATAATGGTCAAATCAACTCACCATCACAATTTTCTTAATTATTATTATTATTATCATATTTTTATCATATGAGATTTTGGTTCTCTGATTCTCTCATGAGCTTTCTCTCTCATGGTTTGCTCTCCCTCTTCCTCTCTCAAAGGTTTAATCTTTCATGTGTTGAAAATCAAAAGCTCTTGAGACTAAACCACCAAAATACTTCTCTACTCACTCTAGGGTTCTTAGTGTTGCAAGCCAAGCACTCTAGTTACTTCATTGTTGAGGTAGGAGCTCAAGGTAGAGGTCTTCGGGTGAATCTTTCTTTGGCAAAGAGAAGACGGTGAGAAGGAGCCATCTACACCACTCCAAGGAGCTCACAAGAAGAGAAAGCAACACAAGAGAAGAAGGAGTTCAAGACCAAGGTATAATCATCTAACCTTGTAGTTAAAAACTCTAAGTTAGTTTGTTAGTTTTTGTTTAGAAAAAATCCTTCATGGTTGGTCTATGTTTCCTTGTGAGAAAAATTCAATTTTTACCTATTCCGCCTCCCCGAAAGTACCGGGGTGGGTTACATAGACCTATTAGTGGTATCAGATCCTAGCTAAACAACAACTAATATGTTAGCAAAGTCGTTAGAACTTTGATCACGGAAAAAATCCCGAAAACACACCAAAACTTGTATTTTCTGTCGATTTTTAAAACAGGCTTAAAAATATTTTCAGTGACATGAAAAATACAAGCAAACTTTTCAGAGAAAACTGTAGAATTTTGGGTGCCTGAATCGCTCATAAGACCGCGGATCCACGGCCGATCCAAGCGATCCGCCGCGGAGCCGCGGCCGAGTCAACTCGACCGCACACCAAAATTCTTCTGGGGTTCTCTGGTTTGGTTATGTGTATTCTGGGAAGTTTTGTTTCTGCCCAGATTTGTCAGAGTACTGGATTTTACTTGGGGTAGATTCAAATACAGTTTTTGATCGAAGTTCTATAAACTTTAGCTAATTGGATTATATCCGTAATGTGATATATGTACTGAACGTCTACTAATCGCTATACGTCGATTAGTGGGGGTTGTACATATCTGTGATCTGTGATGTTGGATTGTGTATATGAACTTGTTGGATCGTCGTGGATGAATAGCCGGGGATGTGAGATGGGTGTTTATTTATCTTTCATTTGTTGTAAATTGTAAATTGATGTAATATTATTTCATGGTCGTACATCCGGGTTGAGGTTGTAGCCACCATTGTATATTATTTCTTTTACTGTTTTTGCTCTTAGGATAGACCCAAGGTGGGGTGCACATACTACCGGGTACTTTGAAGTGCTGAGTGGCCTACTCACGTTGTTGAAGGAGGCTGCTTCACTTCGGATATTTGGCGGGTAGTTTGCCGCACCCATAGGGGTCTAGGGTGGGGTTTGGTTATTCATCACGACCGTGTAATCCGTCTTTCGTTGCAGGCTTGAACGAAACGCGGATTCCTAGCATATCCAATATGTTCATCTGTGATCTGGATTGACTATCATTGCGTCTGACGAATGTATATATCTATATATGATATCTAGTAGACGTTGCTTATGTTTTGCATTCGCGCTAGTCCAGCCCCCGCTCTGTCGTTAGTTAAGTAACCTAACGGGTGATGACGGGGCTCCGTGGAGAATGCGGATGGCATAAGCGTACGTTATATTTTCGTTGTTTTCTGCAATGGTAGGATTAATTGATGGGATGCATTATATTAATGCAAAGAAAAACAAACCTAAAAGATGATGTTGGAACCAAGTTTGAAAAACAGACGTTCTCTTTTGCTTTGCACAGTGGTATTCAGTTTGGAATATCCAGCACCTCATTCGACGAGGCAAGGGCCAAGATCCCTTCATCGGGAGTGACCCCTTGAGTAAAAGTTTGCGTCAACGTAATACTTTCACTATAGTCGATTATTCTTGCTTTGCATCATGGTATTCAGTTTGGAATATCCTGCACCTCACTCGATGAGGAAAGAGCCGAGATCCCTTCACAGGGAGTGACCTTTTTAGCAAAAGTTTTCGCCGCTATATATTTTAAAAAGCAATCAGGTTCCTTCAACGATATCAATTTCATTATGTTAACGGGTTTTTCGCCAAAAACCCAGTCATAGCCCTCCGTCATTTCGGATTGGTATTATTTAGTATTCGTGCTGCGTTTGTTGACCTAGTCAAGGCGTAGTGAACGGTAGCTAAGTGATATTTTCTGTGCATTGCAAATGTGATTGGTTAGGACAGTCGTACGGCCTTGTTGACCTAGTCAAGGGCAAGTACGGGTGGATTTAATGCAATCAAGATAATGACGGGTAGAACTTGACTAGCGGTTTATGGTTTGTTGACCTAGTCAAGGTCATAAACCGTTGGGGGTAAAAATCACATCGGGAGTTTCAAACATACAGGAAACTTGCAGGTTTAGCATATCTTCTGGAGTGTGGTGACTAGAGTGGATTCCATCTAGGCCATCACACAATGATAGTTGGATCCCGATCCCACTGATGAGTTGGATTACTCTCGAATGATTATTTCACTTAACAATCAATGCTATAAACCAAGTAGGTGTCTAGAACGGTGTTAGCGGGGCTACGCCTCCAGGGAAAAGAGGTTATGTAATTAAAGAATTTCGCGAAAGCGTTGGAAAACCTCCCTCGAAGTACTAACACTAGCCTGGCTGAAAGGTTAAGCAAGTATTGTGACGTGCGATTAATCCTGACTGATTCTTCTTTTTAGGTTTGAAGAAGAATTTGAGGAAATAGTGGGAGCCATCCTGATTAGATAAATTAATAAACTAATCTAATCTTGCAAGAGCGCATGCTGAGTTGTTTCTTTTCTCTCTCTCCAGGTAGCAACCATTTCACGCCCTAATCAAGATAATAAAATGTATCGCTTGACCGATCCGAATTCTTATTCGAGGCCAGGGAACGTCAGTTTGGCTCTAACTTACAACAATAGTCATAAGTATGAGCAATGGAAAGAGGATTGTATGGATTCCAAGGAGACCCAGTTGAAAAAGAAGCATAGTATTGCATCTACTTCAGGTGTTCTTGTAATTGAGAACTGCTTTTCGGTTAGCCCTACCTCCTGGGTACTTGATACCGGATCGGGATCTCATATCTGTAATTTATTGCAGGGAATGAGAAAAAGTAGGAAAGTTGCACCTGGTGATATGTCCCTCAGAGTAGGGAACGGAGCACAAGTTAATACTGCAGCCGTCAGTAAATATCACCTAGTGTTGCCAAATGGCAATACTATGATTTTGAACAATTGCTACTATGTACCTTCCATAGTTTGCAACATAATATCAGTGTCTTTACTCGATAAAGATGGATATAACTTTGTTCTTGATAGAAATATCATGAACATTTACCTTGATAAGGTACTGGTTGCAGAAGGTACACTGTGTAATGGTATCTATATTCTAAATCAGAATACAGTTCTCAATATACAAAACACACGCAAGAAGAAGAGTTCAGATACGAACGAATCCTACTTGTGGCATTGTAGACTTGGTCATATCGGAGAGAAAAGACTAAGTAACTTGCATAAAGATGGACTCTTAGATACGTTCGAGTTTTCATCTTATGAAACTTGTCAGTCTTGTCTCAAAGGAAAGATGACCAAATCTCCGTTCACCGGACATGGAGAAAGTGCAACAGAGCTCTTGGGACTCATACACAGTGATGTATGTGGTCCAATGTCTATACATGCAAAGGGTGGGTTCCCATACTTCATCACATTCACTGACGATCTCTCTAGGTTCGGATATATGTATTTGATGAAACATAAATCTGAAGCTTTTAAGAAATTCGGAGAATTCAGAAACGAAGTGGAGAACCAGATAGGCAAAAGTATCAAGATCCTCCGGTCTGATAAAGGAGGGGAGTACTTAAGCACGGAATTCCTTGATTACTTAAAAGAGAATGGTATTCTCTCTCAGATTACTCCTCCGTACACACCACAACATAATGGTGTATCGGAGCGGAGGAACCGTATCCTGTTGGATATGGTTCGCTCCATGATGAGTAGTGCTGAGTTACCTCTTTCATTTTGGGGACATGCGCTTTTGACAGCGGCATATCTATTGAATGATATTCCGTCTGAATCAGTGCCTAAGACTCCATTCGAGATATGGAATGGAAAAAGGCCATATCTTAAAAGATTTAAGATATGGGGTTGTCCGGCTTATGTTAAAAAGCATAAACCAGATAAACTAGAGGCGCAGTCAGTTTTATGTAAGTTTGTGGGATATCCAAAGAATAGTTATGGATATATGTTCTACCGCATCGAGGAACAGAAGGTGTTTGTTGCTCAGCATGCCGTTTTCTTAGAAACGGAGTTTCTTGCAAAAGAAATAAGTGAGAGCACGGTAGAACTGGAAGAAATTCAGCAACCACAAAATGAAACTGAAGATTTGACAGAACCTCAAGATTCAATAACCCCAGATGAACCTCAGCCACTCCGCATATCTGGTAGGATTTCTCATCCACCCGAGAGATACTACGGTTTTCTCATAAATGGGGATCGAGAGGATTGCATCTTGGAAGAAAATGACCCTACCAGTTTCAGGCAGGCCATTATCAGTAGGGACTCTGATAAATGGCTGGATGCTATGCGATCCGAAATGGAGTCCATGTACACCAATAAAGTGTGGACCTTAGAAATTACTCCACCTAGGGTAAAACCCGTTGGATGCAAATGGATTTACAAAAGGAAACTTGGTGTAGATGGGCAGGTGGAAACCTATAAGGCTAGACTCGTTGCAAAAGATTTTCGTCAACGACCTGGTGTGGACTATGACGAAACTTTTTCTCCAGTGGCTATGCTCAAATCCATTAGGATCTTACTTGCCATTGCTGCCTTCCATGACTATGAGATCTGGCAGATGGACGTAAAAACGGCTTTTCTAAACGGCAGTTTGGAAGAGTGCGTTTATATAGATCAACCAGAAGGTTTTGTAGACAGTGGGAGCAGCGGGAAGGTGTGTAAGTTGCTTAAATCCATTTATGGATTAAAGCAGACATCGCGGAGCTGGAACATCTGTTTTGATGAAACAATCAAGGAATTTGATTTCATCAAGAACGAAGATGAACCTTGTATCTATAAGAAGATTGTAGGATGAACTGTCGTGTTCCTAGTCTTGTACGTGGACGACATTCTTTTGATAGGAAATGATGTTCCTATGCTACAATCGGTCAAGCTATTCTTATCACAACGGTTCTCCATGAAGGACCTGGGTGATGCCACATGCATACTGAAGATCAGGATCTACAGAGATAGATCCAAGAGATTATTGAAACTTTCGCAGTCCAGGTACATAGAGACCATACTAAAGAGATTTAGTATGGAAGATTCCAAACGCGGTAATATACCAGCATTGCACGGAAACACCCTCTCCAAGAAGATGTCTCCCAAGACTGACGAGGAGAGGGTTCGCATGAGCATTATACCCTACGCTTCGGCGGTAGGATCTATAATGTATGCAATGCTATGTACAAGGCCAGATGTAGCTTACGCACTAAGCGTGGTGAGCCAGTATCAGTCAGACCCAGGTGAGAACCACTGGACGGCAGTGAAGAACATTTTCAAGTACCTGAGAAGGACTAAGGAGATGTTCCTGGTTTACGGTAATAGAGACCTCAGGGTCGAGTCCTATACCGATTCAAGCTTCCAGAGTGACAAGGATGACAGCAAGTCTGTCTCGGGTTTTGTGTTTACCCTCAACGGAGGGGCGGTATGTTGGAGGAGTTCCAAACAGGATACCGTCGCAGACTCGACGATGGAGGCTGAATACATTACTGCAAGCGATGCCGCAAAAGAGGCGATCTGGATGAAGAAGTTCATTAGTGAACTTCAGGTGGTTCCGTCCATTGTTGACCCAATACCTTTGTATTGCGACAACAATGGGGCTATAGCTTTAGCGAAGGAACCAAGGTCCCATCAGAAATCCAGACACATCTTAAGGCGGTATCACCTGATCAGGCAGATCATTGATCGCCAGGAGATCGAGGTACGGAGAGTGGACACAAAAGACAACACGGCGGATCCATTCACAAAGGCCCTCTCTCAAACACAGTTCAAGCGACTTTTTGAGATATTAAGTATGCGGTACGCCAGCAGCTGGCCATAGAGCAGACGTTGGGAATGCGGTACACCAATTACTGGCCTTTAATGCAAATGGGAGATTGTTGGATATGTATGCCCTAGAGGCCATTATTGTATAGTACTAGTTTGTATAATACATTTTGGAAGCTAGGGATATATATATATATACGGGTTTACGACAGTCTTGCTCAATATAGTAGTATGCTACTTGGTTTGTTTCTATCTTAATATGTGTATATGTTTCTTTTAACATATACCTAATACATATTGATGGAGCCCTTAGGATCTTTGCTTGACTACTGGCGTTGTGATGGCGATCACACTAGTGGGGGATGGGTAGTCTATAACCACATCCTTATACAGGTCCCTGGTCGTAGGATTATCGAGACAGGGCAACGATACTCCAGAGTAAACTGGTGCATACGCTTCTCGTCCCAGCAGGGGAGATGGTCTGTCCCACAGCTATCGGTACGTCGTACTGGAGATAGTATGCAGGTGCTAGTTAGGTTACAAGTACACTGGACAGGACTCGTCGGAAACTGTTAGTTGGTATTATACCTATCGTCAGTTAACAATTCCCAGGTGACATGAGTACAGCTTAGTCCGTTGAATTGACACTGTTACTTCGCCTCGAGTGTGTTCCCACTGTTCTTAGATTACTACCCTACCATGGCTCTATTGAGTCGTGCAAGCAGATAGTAGTTGGGTGCAGTCCCGAAGCACTTGGAGGCAGTGACGGTTAGACAAGATTCGTCTCTCCCAGTATTGGGGGTTGATATCGCGGTGTGTCTAGGAGAGCCATTACACAAAGTCCCTGTCCAGGGCAAGCGAGATTTACTGGTAGTGTTTCCAGTAGTTCTCAGGGTGTTCTGGGCTATACTCCGATACGACTTGTATCGCTATTAGGGGTCTGAAGTTTACCGCCCCCTAGGCCCGACATGCGATACTCTTAGACGAACAGACCATACTGTACGGAGATTATCACATTCAGGCTCAGTAGGATTTCAGATGGGTTCACCTCATCGGTCTTCTTATCGACATCTACCTGGGGACCGTTATGTACAGCTAGTACCGCTTGTGGCCTGTGGTTAAACCCACTGCCAGCGTAGTGTCGAGTCTTAAGAGTCCCACACAAAGGGTTGTTCGCCTTTGGGCAAAACAGAGTTGAGGTCGTATGGTTTTACGACAGGGTTCGTTCACATATGCGTACTTGTGCGTATTCGGTGCTCGGGCAGACATTACTAGTAGGTTTTGGTTTAAGCCAGATCCTAGTATTTGTTTTGGGATTGGGCTTGTCTCATTGTATTAGTGTTTCTTCGGAATACGAATGCGGGTACGTACGTACAGTTGACAGAGGCGGAGAGGGAGACACCTCATTAGGGTTTTTGACCATTGACTTGATCCAAACCCTAATGAGAATGAGATATATGATTAATAATATTAATTACGTATAATTGTATCATGGTTAGAATTGGTTTGACCATTTGACTTGTTGACTTACTTTGACCTAGATATTTTTCTTTTGCATAAGATGCTTCTTGAAGCATGCTTAGTATTAAATGTGAAATGATAATGGTCAAATCAAATCACCATCACAATTTTCTTAATTATTATTATTATTATTATCATAGTTTTATCATATGAGATTTTGGTTCTTTGATTCTCTCATGATGTAACATTTCAAAAAAAATATATTATTTTTGGGAATTTTTATAATTTAATATTATTTTATTGAATATTTCAATATTTTGGTATTATTAAATACAAATAAATGGGAAAAATTTTAGAAAAATTATGGAAAATTCTAAAATAGGGTAATTTATAGAATTATGCCATTTTTAAGTTTTTATGATTAGTTATATGCTAATTTAGTGCTAATCGCGATTAAAAATCGCTAATCGGTTTTTTTGCAATTTTGTGCAAAACATGCACATATCACTTTTTTTCACACTTGTGCATTTTCTATCATGTTATTTGGGGTTACTATTCTTGGGAGAAGGAATTTGAGAGAATAAGAAAAGAAAAGAAAATGGAAAAGAGAATAAAGAATGAAGTATGGTGAGAGAGAGAGAAGTATGGTCCCTTTTGACCAATGACTTAGCCCATTTCCTAGATCCCCACACTCATTTCTCTCCCTCTCCTCATTCATCTCCTGTGGCTGCTGCTTCCTTCCCCTTCCTCCACCTTCAAGCCCTCATTTCACCTCTAAAACTACACCAAAACCCCACTCTCATTTCACAAAAAATGTGCACAAGCTTGCAAGCTATAGGATGGACCAAGAAAGTTTTCATTTTGGCGCTGTTGAGGATTCATATGGATCTTATGAAGTAATTCCTCCACAATTAGAGTGGTATTTCTTGTGCTTAAGCTTCGATTCAAGTTTCATATCGATATTGTGTGTTTTGTGGATTTGAGGATAACCTAGTTAGGGTTTGAGGAAAAATTGAGTTATGAAGTGAAACTAAGACTTGTTGTGACCATAGAATCCTGGTGTGATGTTATATTGGACCCTAACCTGAAGCTTTAACCCAGAATACGGATTTATGAGACGATGTCGGGAAAAACTGCAATTCTGGGATTGTATTTGGGAATCTGCTATCACCCGAGACATCCTAAAATAAAATTGATTAGACAGTGAGATGTGCAGGCACCCAGGAACCACCACACAAGACCCCAGACCCCACTTCTATTTCCAGGACGCCAATTTATTCCCATTGGCCGCAATTTGCGGCCATACCTGCACCAAACTTGCTCGTTTTGGTTCTGTAGCCCCTACATGCATAGATTAGACCCCTGGTATATATAGATTTGTCTAATTTGACTTAGGGTGAAATCTGGAGCATATTTCCTTAGTTGCTGTTTTGGATTCGTGTTTCCGTATTCCGTATTTTTAATTCTGAATTTGTGTCTTGTGTTTTACCTCGACTATTTGGCGTTTATACGACGATATCGAGGATTGAATGTTGGTTTTGAAGGCGTGCCCATAGGTTCTAACCTATAGGCCCCTTATCGTATCGTTTTTGGTTTCGCGTGCCGTTTTACCTTTGATTTGGTTTTAATGCGCATATACGATGTTTTGATATGTAGGTACCCATGAAGACTTCGGGACGACAAGGAAGCGCGTGGCGACGTCCACAAATAAAGACACAAGGTGAGTAGATTATATCTATACGGGGAAGTCGGGTGGATGGCATATAGCACCCCCGCAGTCCGTAGTTGGTATATCTTATGTGTTTATATATGACAGTGTAGTGTCATGGATTATTTGAGATGTGTTAGATGTGTTAGGGTTAGAAGTAAGCTAGAATATTTCCTAGTTGCGAACCCTAGGATAGGTTTACACCCATACGCACACACACTTGCATATTCCTTATATTTACACTGTGTTGATGATGATATTGGATGACATTGGAGATGAGTCGATGATTTGGGCTTGTGCCGTGGGATCGGTGATTTGATATGATTCGTATTTAGGATACGCCATGTGATTCTTGCGGGCTTTGGGTGTGTGTTTACCCCCGCATTCATACTTTATAGATGGTATCGATTTGTACTAGACTTAGATCAGTACCCCAGATTATGTGATATGATGATAATGATACCTGATATTTGATGAGAGGAATATGATACTGACCCGTACCCAGCTATTGGGATGTCGTACGACGATTTACCGTATGAGCTTTATATTGATGATAGATCCGCACTCATGACTTGAGGATGTCATGTGATTTATTGTATAGTACGCGATACTACTGAGGCGGGATCACCGACTACTATATATATACATATTGACTCAGACTTAGGTGGTTTCCATATCCCTCCCGGTTTACTTGATACTTAGATCTGTAGATTCTTTACTGTTGCGTTGATTATTCAATTTCCGCATATTCATGCTATTCACATCGCTTTGCATGTGTTTATTGCTATATTACCATCATGCTGTTAAGACACCAGCACCATTATCGATGATGCATATGTTCCACGTACACTGCTTACCGGCTCACACACTTCATCATCGATAATTGCCATGTCACTACACAGTAGTATTATTGCATCAGGATATGACCTTGTATGTGCATACCATTATTCTATGTTGCATGATATGCTGTTATACTTGCATTTCATCTATATGTCGCATACATCATGCTTTCTGATTATGCGCATTGGGATATTTGTTTTCATGATATTTCTGGATTTGGGGAACCGTGGGTATTTCAAGAGATTATGTAAATGTTTTAAAACCCGGTTACCCTTGATATGATATTTCAGCTTCCACCATGAGTTTTATCGGTTCTGATTTATATACCCCTACGAGGAGGCGTCGAGGCCGTATGAGGGTACATGGTGGGGCCCGGAGTACCCCGGGGCAAGAAAGGGATGTCGATGTGCTATGAGCCGATGAGCCCGGCTGGGGAACCATACTGTCCGGTGATATTACCTTTTACTCGGCGGTTATCTTGGGGATACCGACCGGAGCTTGTACGTATGCATACGTCGCAATTCGAGGGTCGAAGCTACGCACTCGGGTTTCGATATAGCGTATGATACGTACCTATCAGGGCTAGTCTTGGTGACAGTGCCTGATAGATGAGGATTTTCGTGCCGATGCTAGGCACTGGTTTTGTGATGTTTTCCATGATTTTGTTTATATCCTCATATTTACATACATGATGTTTATTGTCATTGGGTGACGGGTGGACGGGTTCCACGTTTATTGTCATTGGGTGACGGGTGGACGGGTTCCACGTTTATACAGACTTGATCACATACATACTGGATTTACATTGATCATACTTCATTTGTATATATAACAGGGTATGAGGGCGCTATTATATATACCCTTACACCAATATTAGTGGAATGGGACGCTAATATATGTGTATTGATATCTATTTGATACATCATCATATTTACTTCATGCAGACATACCTTATACTGATGACATGTTATTACCTGAGTACTTGGCACTATATACATGTTTAGATGTTACATTACCATCTTATCATGCGTCAGACGTACTCTTGTGGTTTATATTATACTGATCGTATTGACCTAGGATTATGTCTTGCATTCGGTTTCTTCTTGTAGATATTTCTATTCACGAGTTGGCAACTCACCCCCGTTGTGCCACAGTTCTTGCAGGTTTTGCCGTACAGGTTCCATTGCGGCATTTCTAGCACACTGCTTTCTTGCGGGTGAATTTCATTTGGTAGGCGGGTTCTTTTGCATCAAGAACCACCATTGTACTTGTATTATTCATTGTATCTAGAATTCCATCAACCAAAACTTGTATATTGTTTCAGACTTAGACACTAGTGATGTATTATTCGACCTTAGAGTCGCGCTCAGTAGTATTGCGGTTTTCATGCTTATTGAGTTTTTTTTGGTTTGACCCTCGCCATTCGGCGTTGTATATTATATTGCTTGTGTGGTTGTGACCGTCGTTTGACGAAGAGCTAGCTCCCGCTTAGGGATGCCTTTTATCATTGTATATATATATTGTTCTTGTTGTACCCCGTTCGGGGCCAGTATTTACAAAAAAAACTCTGCCGAAATTTTTAGAAAAGACCGTACATTTTTAAAATGCATATTCGGCATAGTTATTTAAAAACCTTGACTTTCAAACATGTTTTTCGTCACTTCTTTAAACCAGTTTTATTTATTTACTCTTAAAATGGTTTTAGATTGTTGGGCTTTTGGCTTACTTGGATCAGATGGAGTCCTATAGACTTCATATGGTTCAAGGGCCAGTCACGTGCTCTTTCGGGTCGTGACAAAATTGGTATCAGAGCGCTAGGTTGACCTTGGTTCGAGTCTAAGTTTGACTATGTGGAGCCTAGGGCGTCTATATATATATAGAACTTAGGCTTGACCTTACGGAACTTAGACTTAGTCGAGGGGGTATTAGACCCGAACTTTCGTCGCGTAGGATGACCCTTGGTTGATGGAGTAGGTGACTGCAGTAGAGTGACGTACCGTGTGTATGTTCCGCGGCATACTAACGATACGCTACTCCGCTTAAGGAGCCTTAGGATGTACATTTCCTTGCACAGTATTATATTCATTCCTGATCTATCTTCATCGATACTGGTTATGATTTTGCTGCCGCGATCACACGGGCAGAGAGAGCTACGGCTCAAGTTGCGTCAACATGAGCTCGTCGTGGACGAGGACTGACCAGGATGTGATTCCAGAGACTTACGATTGCATTGAGAGGCGTCGTCTTATTGTGTTTTCGCGCCATGAGCGTTTGACAGATCGCTTTCACGAGATTTCTCGGACATGCCGATTGGTACCAGAGGATTGGCCTACTGCTAGAGGCCAGCCAGGATATGATGACCTTCGATATACCGCTTATTCAGAATGATTGAGGCGCTATTCGGCGTACAGACGAATGAGCCAGTTGTTGCTACCAATAACGAGATATTGCCCAGACGATTGGAGCTACTGCAGCATGAGTACATACTTGGAGATATGTTAGACGGTCGCTAGTCACCGAGGGTGGATGACTTGGGCGTGTGGTTCGTTCGCTTACCGATGCGAGGTCATCAGATAGATTGCTTCCAGCTAGAGACGACTTCACGCGGAGACGTTGAGAGTCGACAGAGACGATCGAATGTCAGGAGCCCATTTTCCAAGTTTAAAGTATACGGAAAGACATGCAGGCGATTCTATGGACCCTCTAGAAGAATGAAACCCTAACTCGACTTAATGACCGTGTGAAAGCCTTTGAACCTTAGGGTTTGCGGCAGTTCCGCGGCGCTATTAATGAGGCTTGGGTTTGCCCTTCTACGGCTGGACCACCGACGCTGTGGCATGTACTCGATACTATTAAACTGTACTCAAGATGTTGATCTCTTGGGGGATTATGAGGTTCTGACGAGTCGATCGAATGTTTCGACATCATTCGGATATCATATGATAGGATGCTTTGCTTGGGAGACTCCAGATACGAGTATGGTCGTTGGAGCACAGTCCATGCAGCCACGATGAGACGAGTCCGAATCAGTCGGCATTGAAGCAGAGTGAAGTAAAGAGTTCGCTAGAGATTTTGACGAGATGACGTCCCACTCCGCCGACATCAGTGATGCGATATGCACGCAGAGGCATGGTATATGGATATAGCTTCCAGAAAGAGGCGCGATGAGTATGCAGCCATTCCGGAACAAGAATTAGCTTCGGCAAAGGACGATGACTTCCGGGCAATTCGGCAGAAAAGAGATATGCGAGAGATTTTGGATGGACCGTAGCCGAGAACGTTGCAGTGCGCGGATAAAGACGTGACGTCGAAGTGGACGATGATACAGACAAGTGGAACCAGAGGTTCGTGCGAGACGCTGACGAGCTGTCATTACTTTCCGTCGAGACAAGAGCCCTGATATGCTTACAGAGGCGTTGGGATGCGACCAATTTCCGAGAAATGCTGTGCTGAGGACGCAGATGTCCATTGAGCGAGAAGAGATTATGCAAGAGTACCAGCTTCTGTACAGATCGGCATAGGCAAGATCAGCAGAGACCTTGAACAGGATTCCTTCCAGGACATTGCTGCAAAGATGGTTGCACCCAGGATCAGATGTGTGATGTGCATTCGGAGAGCCAGAGGCCGACGTCAGTGATATACTGCTTTATGAGTGGTCGTGATGATTGACCAAGAGATGACCAGAGAAGTACCAGAAAGAAATTGTCCCCGTTAGCACACCTGACAGGGCCGATGAGCCAATTGATTGCGAGATAGGTAATCCGCAGAGAAGATAAGGACCCAGAGGCAGAGGACGCCAGACCGTGAGCAAGAGGCAAGTGGATATCTTGCGCTGCTAGCATTGGATGCACCGACTCCTTCTCGACTTTGAAGGAGGAACTACCGACGACGGTATTTATGATTTGTGATTTTGTGATTCGATTATCACGTATCCGTCATCTTGGATTTTGGTATTTTGGGCATTCTATTGCATAATTTAGTTTTGATGACTGAGTTTCATGATATTTGTGTTATGCACCCTGTAACACCCGAGCCCAATAATACTATGTATATTACTAGTTGAGGGTTGTGGTTTGCTCATTTC
This sequence comes from Agapanthus africanus, assembly GCA_030015575.1. NCBI lineage: Eukaryota > Viridiplantae > Streptophyta > Magnoliopsida > Asparagales > Amaryllidaceae > Agapanthus > Agapanthus africanus. Next base: position 464,261,629 of record JASDDO010000001.1, read on the forward strand.
CAATTTTCCTGATTTTCTGGTGTTCATTGCTAAATTTTACCCGGTTAAGTCATTTTGGCACATAACAAATTTTAACTCCGAAAATGAAATTTAAGATGTCCATGTTAGCCTACTCGTCGCCACTAGTCGCGTGGTAGCATCCGCGTGTCGAGATTCCGTTCCGTTTGGCTAAACGGGCCGGTTTGGGCGACTACGCGCGCGTGCAAGTGTCCGACTTGGGGGCATGCATTTTAATCACTAAACACCTCTTTTCAAAATTTGGAACCCGCTTAAAATCCTATAATTTGAATTTGGAACTTTTGGGCGCAACCCGGGCGCGATTTGGAAATGTTTCATTTCGCGCCAAAAAGGGCCCATTTAAATTTAATATCGAATTTATATATATATTCCAATCCATATTTCCTAACAGCAAATCCTTTATTTAAATCTTTTAATATTTTTTCCCCCATACGCCTCAGCCAATCACAAGCCAAATCTTTTCTCTCGTGGGGCCCGCCTCTCTTTTCCTCAATCTCTCTCAAATCTCTCTCTCTTCCCTATATTTTGAGAACATGCAGCCGCCTCCTCCCCATTAACCCACCACGAGAGAACCCCCTCAACCCTAACCCTAGCCTCCCGCAGTCTCACCGCCGGCCTCCTCGAGACTTCGCCGTCGCCGCCCTCACCACCACGACCTCCACCGCACCCACCTACCCTCTTTCCCCCGTTCTCCCGCTCCTCCCCGCGCCTGCAACCCTTTCCCGACCTCGCCTCCACCCTCGCAACCCTCGCCGTCGACGCCTCTCATCGTCGTCGACAACCCCGCGACTCCCTCTCACCCTCCTCGGCGCGACCTCGGCATCACCCCCTCCTCTCCTCGCTGGACCACGAGCAAACCCGAACCGGCCCTGCACCATCTCCCGTTCGCCGGAGAAGCCCCGGTCGACCTCGTCGACGCCACCTCCGACCACCTCCCTCTCTCCCACGACCACCAGAGCCGACCCCCTCTCCTCCAGCTCGCCGCAGCACACTACCCTGCACACCCGAGGCCCTTCCCCTTGCTGCAGCCGCCGCCGTCGAGCCATCGTGTTTGCACCCTGTATCTTCTCGGTCAGTTTTCCTTGCGCTTCCTCTTGGTACAATCCCTCCGCTGTTCCGTATTTTGGATGCGTAGTTTGTATTTGCTAACTTTGTTGTTTCTGTTTACTGCCGGATCCGACCGTGCCGTCTGACGAACCCGACGCTACAGCGAAGCCCCTAGTCCGTGTGATCCCGTTGTTCGCTGTTGAGACCTGATCCGTGGCCCGTGCTAGCTTATCGTGCTTTTTTTTCCGACATCGCAGCCGTATTCCAGTTCGCTGACCGTCGAGGCAAGTATCTGAATACTTGCTTGAACATGCTAGCGTGCGAGATCTAGTCTCGCCACGCAATTTAATTCCAACTATTTAATACCGTAACTTAATGACGACATTTGATATCGTAATATTGCTTTTATCCTCATAATGGAATCGTTGCAACCGTTTCTCGTAATTAGGTAACCCACATCACTCCATGCTTTAACTAAATAAAACAACTGAATCTGATCTGCTTGAACTGTTAAACTATTCTTGAGACAATTATTATGCTTAGTATAATTTCATGTAGTTCCTAAATTTATATTGTGAATACTGCTTTACCTTGTGGCTTTTGCACCTCAAAGGTGCGTGAACCGGATTAATATGAAAATACAAACATCACTGTGTTCACATAGAATAATATTTGTTATTTACTGTTTCCTGCTACTGTTCATTATTTGTTACTATACCTGTTATCATCATATACCTGATTGCATTACATATTGACTGATCTTGATACACCTGACATATGCACTGATACACCGGACACAACACCCTGTACATATCGACTCTACCTGTTGAAGGTAACCTGACCTGTTACCTGATCTCATGCCTAATGCCGACAAACCTAACCATTCCTGCTGTCAATCCAGACAGACCTACCTTTACTTGACTTGTGTTGGCATTAGTCCTTGACCACTGAATACCTGACTGACATACATAGTTTGGGGGTATGGGGAAATCAAAGGTGAAACCGACTTGTAACTCAACAGTTCGATACATTGTTCTGATCAGTCTTACGGGCTTGGCCAGCTCCGGAGTGTTGATGCTGACATCACTCATCTATCCTACTACCTTTTACTGCTTAGCGGCACGTCTCGGATTCAGCCCCGAGGATCATGACCGTGGTCCCGGGCACGCACGGGATACTATTGAGTTACATCGACGATTCATCAATTGGTTTCAAAGACTATAGAGTAGAAAACCTGATAGGACAGTTTAGTCACCTTTGCACTTTACCCTGCTTGTTACTTCTTATTGCTGCTTCATTCATGATCATGCTTGCATTGTTTATTACCATGTTTATGCTTTATACTTGATATCATGACGCGCTGACGTCTGGGTTTTGCATGGCCCAGATTCCGTACCTTTGTCGTCGACCGAGCAGGAGTACTTCAGCCAGCAGGCTGAACTGTGAGTTCTTTAGAGTTTAGTTTATTTATGTCATTTCATTTCCAGATGTGAGCCCGCATTATGGGACATACTGTTTACTCATTGTATTGGATCATTAGCTTCCGCACTTATTGTTTATTGATTCCTGTTATTATGGATTTGGACATGTATTTAGTTTATTTTATCTTGTTCTTGATATCTTTACAACCGTAATGTGACTGTGGATGGATACTTCCTACCCACAGGTAGCATGGTTGGCTATGTCACGTGCCCAAATCTTGCGTACTCTGGGAAGCGGGGCGTGACACACCCACTGGGTATTTATATTCTGCGCATAGTTATTACATTTGAGGTATTGATTGTGATTTCACGCCTATTTTATGCCAGTGATGTGATTTACGTTTCCAGCATAGTTTCATGCACCTTTAGTGTTTTGATATACGATTCTGGTGCACGCCAGATGCACTAAATCGAAATTCTTCGTGCATGTCAAATGCGTCTGATTTTGCTGTCAGGCACCCACGTTGCCTATGACAGATGTTTCGTGCACACCCGTTGCACCTAGATGTTGTTTTGTACCCATGTATGGCACATATGTGGATTTTGATTTCCGTGCGCACCAGACGCACCGGATATTCTTATATACATTTTGGGGATTGATTTCTTATAGAGCAGTATTTTTTTTATGATATTCGCTACGTATTGATGTTTTCGGAACCCCGACAATTTGGATTTTTACGGAAATGTTTGGGTATTTAGGGGTTTAAATTTAAATTCGGGGACCGAATTTATTTAACGGGGGTAGATTGTAACATTTCAAAAAAAAATAAAATATTATTTTTGGGAATTTTTATAATTTAATATTATTTTATTGAATATTTCAATATTTTTGTATTATTAAATACAAATAAATGGGAAAAATTTTAGAAAAATTATGGAAAATTCTAAAATAGGGTAATTTAAAGAATTATGCCATTTTTAAGATTTTATGATTAGTTATATGCTAATTTAGTGCTAATCGCGATTAAAAATCGCTAATCGGTTTTTTTGCAATTTTGTGCAAAACATGCACATATCACTTTTTTTTCACACTTGTGCATTTTCTATCATGTTATTTGGGGTTACTATTCTTGGGAGAAGGAATTTGAGAGAATAAGAAAAGAAAAGAAAATGGAAAAGAGAATAAAGAATGAAGTATGGTGAGAGAGAAAGAGGTATGGTCCCTTTTGACCAATGACTTAGCCCATTTCCTAGATCCCCACACTCATTTCTCTCCCTCTCCTCCTTCATCTCCTGTGGCTGCTGCTTCCTTCCCCTTCCTCCACCTTCAAGCCCTCATTTCACCTCTAAAACTACACCAAAACCCCACTCTCATTTCACAAAAAATGTGCACAAGCTTGCAAGCTATAGGATGGACCAAGAAAGTTTTCATTTTGGCGCTGTTGAGGATTCATGTGGGTCTTATGAGGTAATTCCTCCATAATTAGAGTGGTATTTCTTGTGCTTAAGCTTCGATTCAAGTTTCATATCGATATTGTGTGTTTTGTGGATTTGAGGATAACCTAGTTAGGGTTTGAGGAAAAATTGAGTTATGAAGTGAAACTAAGACTTGTTATGACCTTAGAATCCTGGTGTGATGTTATATTGGACCCTAACCTGAAGCTTTAACCCAGAATACGGATTTATGAGACGATGTCGGGAAAAACTGCAATTCTGGGATTGTATTTGGGAATCTGCTATCACCCGAGACATCTTAAAATAAAATTGATTGGACAGTGAGATGTGCAGGCACCCAGGAACCACCACACAAGACCCCAGACCCCACTTCTATTTCCAGGCCGCCAATTTATTCCCATTGGCCGCAATTTGCTGCCATACCTGCACCAAACTTGCTCGTTTTGGTTCTGTAGCCCCTACATGCATAGATTAGACCCCTGGTATATATAGATTTGTCTAATTTGACCAAGGGTGAAATTTGGAGCATATTTCATTAGTTGCTGTTTTGGATTCGTGTTTCCGTATTCCGTATTTTTAATTCTGAATTTTTGTCTTGTGTTTTACCTCGACTATTTGGCGTTTATACGACGATATTGAGGATTGAATGTTGGTTTTGAAGGCGGGCCCATAGGTTCTAACCTATAGGCCCCTTATCGTATCGTTTTGGGTTTCGCGTGCCGTTTTAGCTTTGATTTGATTTTAATTGGCATATACGATGTTTTGATATGTAGGTACCCATGAAGACTTCGGGACGACAAGGAAGCGCGTGGCGACGTCCACAAATAAAGACACAAGGTGAGTAGATTATATCTACACGGGGAAGTCGGGTGGATGGCGTATAGCATCCCCGCAGTCCGTAGTTGGTATACCTTATGTGTTTATATATGATAGTGTAGTGTCATAGATTATTTGAGATGTGTTTGATGTGTTAGGGTTAGAAGTAAGCTAGAATATTTCCTAGTTGCGAACCCTAGGATAGGTTTACACCCATACGCACACACACTTGCATATTCCTTATATTTACACTGTGTTGATGATGATATTGGATGACATTGGAGATGAGTCGATGGTTTGGGCTTGTGCCGTGGGATCGGTGATTTGATATAATTCGTATTTGGGATACGCCATGTGATTCTTGCGGGCTTTGGATGTGTGTTTACCCCCGCATTCATACTTTATAGATGGTATCGATTTGTACTAGACTTAGATCAGTACCCCAGATTATGTGATATGATGATAATGATACCTGATATTTGATGAGAGGAATATGATACTGACCCGTACCCAGCTATTGGGATGTCGTACGACGATTTACCGTATGAGCTTTATATTGATGATAGATCCGCACTCATGACTTGAGGATGTCATATGATTTATTGTATAGTACGCGATACTACTGAGGCGGGATCACCGACTACTATATATATACATATCGACTCAGACTTAGGTGGTTTCCATATCCCTCCCGGTTTACTTGATACTTAGATCTGTAGATTCTTTACTGTTGCGTTGATTATTCAATTTCCGCATATTCATGCTATTCACATCGCTTTGCATGTGTTTATTGCTATATTACCATCATGCTGTTAGGACACCAGCACCATTATCGATGATGCATATGTTCCACGTACACTGCTTGCCGGCTCACACACTTCATCATCGATAATTGCCATGTCACTACACAGTAGTATTATTGCATCAGGATATGACCTTGTATGTGCATACCATTATTCTATGTTGCATGATACGCTGTTATACTTGCATTTCATCTATATGTCACATACATCATGCTTTCTGATTATGCGCATTGGGATATTTGTTTTCATGATATTTCTGGATTTGGGGAACCGTGGGTATTTCAAGAGATTATGTAAATGTTTTAAAACCCGGTTACCCTTGATATGATATTTCAGCTTCCACCATGAGTTTTATCGGTTCTGATTTATATACCCCTACGAGGAGGCGTCGAGGCCGTATGAGGGTACATGGTGGGGCCCGGAGTACCCCGGGGCAAGAAAGGGATGTCGATGTGCTATGAGCCGATGAGCCCGGCTGGGGAACCATACTGTCCGGTGATATTACCTTTTACTCGGCGGTTATCTTGGGGATACCGACCGGAGCTTGTACGTATGCATACGTCGCAATTCGAGGGTCGAAGCTAGGCACTCGGGTTTCGATATAGCGTATGATACGTACCTATCAGGGCTAGTCTTGGTGACAGTGTCTGATAGATGAGGATTTTCATGCCGATGCTAGGCACAGGTTTCGTGATGTTTTCCATGATTTTGTTTATATCCTCATATTTACATACATGATGTTTATTGTCATTGGGTGACGGGTGGACGGGTTCCACGTTTATTGTCATTGGGTGGCGGGTGGACGGGTTCCACGTTTATACAGACTTGATCACATACAGACTGGATTTACATTGATCATACTTCATTTGTATATATAACAGGGTATGAGGGCGCTGTTTTATATACCCTTACACCAATATTAGTGGAATGGGACGCTAATATATGTGTATTGATATCTATTTGATACTTCATCATATTTACTTCATGCAGACATACCTTATACTGATGACATGTTATTACCTGAGTACTTGGCACTATATACATGTTTAGATGTTACATTGCCATCTTATCATGCGTCAGACGTACTCTTGTGGTTTATATTATACTGATCGTATTGACCTAGGATTATGTCTTGCATTCGGTTTCTTCTTGTAGATATTTCTATTCACGAGTTGGCAACTCACCCCCGTTGTGCCACAGTTCTTGCAGGTTTTGCCGTACAGGTTCCATTGCGGCATTTCTGGCACACTGCTTTCTTGCGGGTGAATTGCATTTGGTAGGCGGGTTCTTTTGCATCAAGAACCACCATTGTACTTGTATTATTCATTGTATCTATAATTCCATCAACCAAAACTTGTATATTGTTTCAGACTTAGACATTAGTGATGTATTATTCGACCTTAGAGTCGCGCTTAGTAGTATTGCGGTTTTCATGCTTATTGAGTTTCTTTTGGTTTGACCCTCGCCATTCGGCGTTGTATATTATATTGCTTGTGTGGTTGTGACCGTCGTTTGACGAAGAGCTAGCTCCCGCTTGGGGATGCCTTTTATCATTGCATATATATATTGTTCTTGTTGTACCCCGTTCGGGGCCAGTATTTACAAAAGAAACTCTGCCGAAATTTTTAGAAAAGACCGTACATTTTTAAAATGCATATTCGGCATAGTTATTTAAAAACCTTGACTTTCAAACATGTTTTTCTTCACTTCTTTAAACCAGTTTTCTCTATTTACTCTTAAAATTGTTTTAGATTGCTGGGCTTTTGGCTTACTTGGATCAGATGGAGTCCTATAAACTTCATATGGTTCAAGGGCCAGTCACGTGCTCTTTCGGGTCATGACACATGAGCTTTCTCTCTCATGGTTTGCTCTCCCTCTTCCTCTCTCAAAGCTTTAATCTTTCATGTGTTGAAAATCAAAAGCTCTTGAGACTAAACCACCAAAATACTTCTCTACTCACTCTAGAGTTCTTAGTGTAGCAAGCTAAGCACTCTAGTTACTTCATTGTTGAGGTAGGAGCTCAAGGTAGTGGCCTTCGGGGGAATCTTTCTTTGTCAAAGAGAAGACGGTGAGAAAGAGCCATCTACACCACTCCAAGGAGCTCACAAGAAGAGGAAGCAACACAAGAAGAGAAGGAGTTCAAGACCAAGGTATAATCATCTAACCTTGTAGTTAAAAACTCTAAGTTAGTTTGTTAGTTTTTGTTTAGCAAAGATCCTTCATGGTTGGTCTATGTTTCCTTATGAGAAAAATTCGATTTTTACCTATTCCGCCTTCCCGAAAGTACCACGGTGGGTTACATAGACCTATTAAAAGGTACTCATGCATTGATTTATTAGAGTGTTTATTAAGGGTCACGTGAGGACACGTGAAAGCGTCCAAAATCAATGCTGCCTTTGCCTTTGTTTTCTTTGTTTTGTAGGTCATGTGGGAGCACATGAGGCATTGCCTCTGGGCTAATTCCTTCTTATTTTGGGGAGTCTGTGTAAGGGTCACGTGGGAACACGTGACCTAGTCTTTTTCCTTCTTTTCTGATTATTAAGGATGGGGATCACGTGTCACCACGTGACCCGGTTCTTTATGTGCATGGAGAGCTTTAAGTCTCTTATTTTAAGAATTAAATTTTCTGTAGGGTTAAACCCTAATTATATTTTAGAGAAATTAAATTCCTATGTATATGGAAGAATTAAATTCTCATATAAGGTTAAACCCTAGTTCTGTCTTCGAGGAATTAAATTCCTATGAATTTGGAAGAATTAAATTCTCAAAACTCAATTCTCCCTCTAAGTTTTGGATCTGCATGGCAGAACCTTCCCGATGAGAATTAAATTCTCAACTTGTGGGGAGATCTGCTTCTGCAGATCTTCAACCAAAGTAACAACTAAGTTCTTATTCAGAAGTATTAAACTCTTAAATTGAGAATTAAATTCTCTTTTTGTTTTATGGTGCTTAGATCTCTTTCCCTTTCTCACCCATGGTTTTTTTTTCTGAAGAGATCTTCTTTTTCTCTCTTGAGAATTAAATTCTCCTCTCTTTTTTCTCTCTGTTGTTGTATAGTTCCCAAAAAAAATAGATCCTCTCTCTTTTCTTCTTGGCTCCTATTTATAGGAGAAAGAAAAGAATCAGTTTGTTTGGTCAATCTTTCATTTGAAAAATTTTAGTTGTTTTTTGTAACTAACATGATCTTTTAAATTATCCAGTGAATTTTATTCACCATTGGATTTTTAATCCAAAAGATATTTTATCTGTTATTCCTGGCAAATTTCAGGGAAATCTTTCCTTGTATAAAATCTTTCCATAAATTGGTGATTTTTAATCACCATTGGATTTGTAATCCAACGGTGCTCCATTTTACAGAGCACCATCTTTTTTATTTGGAAAGATTTAGAGAAATATTTTTCCAGTTAGGGTTTTTTATTCCCTCTTAATTAGAATTTAATTCTATTAATTCATAAATCTTTAAGAACCCATCATGTGTTGGCATGTGACCCCCTGATTAAGCATTTGACCAGAATTTAATTCTGTTGTTTTAAAAAACTCAGGAATTATCACGTGTCAGCACCTGGCCCTTGGTCACGTGTTGGCACGTGATGCCCCATTGGGATTTTTCCTTATTATTTTATTATAACTTTAATTCTTTTCAGTGGGTTTAAAGGCTCATCACGTGTTAGCACGTGACCACACTGATCAATTATTTCCAATTATTTATTTTATTCAGTGTCTATAGGCTTTGCCTGTAAATGGTCACGTGTGGGCACGTGATGCCCGATCACGTGTGGGCACGTGATGCCTCATAATTTTTTATCCCGGATGAATTATGAGGCCCATAATATATCAAATCAATGGATTTTTCGAGACACTTTCGATACCATCAGAATTTAGCTGTTTCTCATTCAGAAGTTTGTCAAAATGCATCCCGGAAAATACTGGTTTGCATTTTCTTCCTTAGATTACACGTGCATAGCATATTTGCTCATAACTTTTGATCCCGGATGAATTATGAAGCCCATTATATATCAAATCGAAGGCTTTTTCGAGACGCTTTCGATACCATCAGAATTTAGCTGTTTGACATTCGGGAGTTTGTAAAAATACAACCCGGAAAATACTGGTTCACATTTTCTTAAACGTATCGCTGCCATTTGATATCTTGGGCTCTTTTGCGCAGAATTTTTTGGCGGGAACACCGTTCAGTGTATCCAGTCTCTACTGAGCACCCGTATACTGTCTCTGATGTCAAACACCAATGGATATGGGATCATCCATCGCCCATTACATGGGTCGAGAAGCTATACGCTAGTCTACTCTGGTATATCGATGCCATGTCTCGATACACCTACGACTAGGAACATTTGAAGGATGTACTTAGTGACTACTCTGTCCCCACTAGTATGATCTGCATCATAGTCCTGGTAGTCAAGTACTCATCCTAAGGGCTTTATCAACATGTAACATAGAGACAATCAGCGTACATATTAAGATAAAGAGCAACCAGATAGCATACTATCATGTCGAGTAAGAAAGTCCTCCATATATATGTCCAAGTATCCACTACAATATACATCGTATGTACAGTAATGGCCTCTAGGGCATACATATAACTAACAATCTCCTACTTGCACTAGGGCCATTTGTTGTAGTATCCAATACCCAACAATCAGCAGTGGTTGAAGTATCTCATACTCAACCATCCCATAAATATCTCTCCTGGGAATAGGCCTTTGTGAGTGGATACGCCGTGTTGTCCTCTGTAGTCTACTCTCCTAACCTCGATCTCCCTGGAGATCAACCATCTCCATGATCAGGTGATACTGCCTAAGAATATGTCTGGATCACTGATGGGACGCGGGTTTCTAGTCCTAAGCCACAACTCCATTGTCACACAATGGTAGGAACGAATTTCATCTCATGAACCTATATACATCCAGACTACCTCTTTGGTAGCATCATTGGTAGCAATGTATCCAGCCTTTATCGTCTAGTATACCACGGTATCTAGCTTGGAAATCTTCCAACATACCGTTCCTCCACTGAGGGTAAAGACAATGCCTGTGACTGACATTCAGTCAACCTTACCACCCTGCAAGTTATCCAGTGATTCTCCCCAGGATCGATTGATACCATCTCACTACACCTAATGAGAATCCTAACATCCACTTAGATCTATCTCATAGATCTAAAACCCAGGATTTATGAGGTATCACCTTGATCCTATATGGAGAATTCTTGTGATAAGAGGAGATTGACCGAGTGTAGCATAGGAAACTCCTTTCCTATCAAGAGTATGTCATCCACATACAATACGAGGATCACCACCATACTCCATACTACCTTTTTGTATATATAAGGTTCATCTACCATTTTGATGAAGTCAAACGCTTTGACTACCACATCAAAATAGATATTCCAACTCCGCGGTGCCTGTTTTATCCCATAAAGCAACTTGCACACGTTTCCGCTGCTCCCACTGTCTATGAAGCCTTCTGGCTGTGTACTTATAGACGCTCTCTTCTAAATCATTATTTAGAAAAGCAGTCATGACACCCAACCGCCAGATATCGTAGTCATGGTATGTAGCAATGGCAGGTAGGATCCGGATGGGCTTAAGCATAGGGACTAGAAAAGGTTTCATCAGTATCCACATCTGGTCAATGACGAGAACCTTTTGCAACAAGTTTTTGCTTTGAAAGTCTCAACTTTTCCATGTACACCAAGTAATCTTCGCAAGATATACTTGCTCCTGATGGGGATTTAACTCTTCAGATGAAGCAACCAAAGTCCATACTTTATTAGTGTACATAGATTCCATCTCAGATCGCATAGCATCCAGCCATTCTCATAGAGTCCCCACTCCTGATGGCCTGCTCGAAACTAGTTGGATCGTCATCTCATGATGCAATCCTCGCTCCCATTGTCATAGAGAAAACTGAAGTATCTCTCAGGTGGGTGAGGAACCTTACCAGATCGGCGGAGAGGCTGAGGTTCGTTGGGATCTATTGAATCTTCCGGTTCTACCAAATCATCAGCTGCAGTTTATGTAGCTGGAACTCCTTCCAGTTCTATCTCATGACCACTAATTTCTTCACAAGAAATTCCCTTTTCCAAAGGTGGCATGCTGAGAAACAAAACACCTTTGCTCCTCAGTGTGGTAGAAGATATTCCCTTGCGAATGCTTGGGATATCCAACAAACTTCCGCAGAAATGTCCTTGCCCCGAGCTTGTCCGGATTTGCTTAGACATAGGCCGGACAACCCTAAATCTTAACATCCTTAAGAGATGGGCTCTTCCCATACCATATCACATATGTAGTGGTAGGCACCTGATTTGATTGGAACCATATTCAATAGGTATGCAGTTTCACAAGTGCATAACCCCCAAAAGAAAATAGGCAACTCAGTAGTACTCATCATAGAGCACACCTTATTACATAGGGTGCAATTGCTCTGCCCCGATATACCAACGTGCAGTGGTGTATACGGAGGAGTAATGCTGAGAGAGAATCTCATTCTCCTTTAGAATAGTTCAAGAATTCCGTGCTCAAGTATTCTCCTCCCTGATCACATCAAAGGACATAATACTTATACCCATTTTTGGTTCTCTACTTCTGACTTATATTCATTGAATTTCTCAAAAGGTTCAGACTTGTGTTTCAACAAGAACATATGTCCGAATCTTGAGAGATCATCAGTGAATGTAATGAAGTTCAAAGAACCAGTCCTGACATGTGTAGACAGGGGACTTACATCATCATGTATCAATCCCAAGAGTTCACTAACTTTTTCTCTGTTTCCAATAAACGGAAGTATGGTCATCTTATCTTTGTGACATGACTGGCAAGTTTCATAAGATGTAAATTCAAACTGATTTAAATATGCATCTTTATGTGACTTAGCTAGTCGGGTCGCTTTGATATGACCTAATCTACAATGCCTCAAGAAGGATTCATTCATATCTGAACTCTTCCTCTTGTGTGTGTTTTGTACATTAAGAACTGTAGTTTGATTTAGAACGTATATGCTTTTAGATAACGTGCCTGAACCGATCAACTCTTGATATAGTAAATGTTCAAAACATTATCCAACAATACAAAATTATATCCTTCTTTACTTAATAAAGAGACTGATATGTGGTTATACAAAATTATATTCGGTATCTAATAACATTCGTTCAGAATCAATATATTTGGTTATACAGGGTGATAACTGCCAACAAACTTGGCTGCAACATTTGCACCGTTTCCAACTCTTGAAACTTATCACCCTTTCTTAGTTCTTTACCTATCTGTAGCCCATGTAACAGATTATATATGTGGGATCCTGATCCGGTATCACATACCCAGGACGTAAAGGATACTGAGAAACAGTTCTCTGTAATGAACACACCCGAAAATGATGCATCAGCATGCACTTTCTTCGTTTGGGCGGCACGGGATTCCTGGTAATCCCTTATTTCCTACTCGGTCTTATAATAATTATAAGTTAGAGCGGGACCAACGTTCCCCAGCTCAGTATAATAAGCGGGTTCGGTCAATACATCCGTATTATTATCTTGATTAAGGCATGATATGGTCGCTACCTGGAGAAAGAGAGAAGAAAATACTCAGCGTATGCTCTTGCAAGATTAGATTGGTTATTGATTTATCTAATCAGGATGGCTCCCACTGTTTTTGTCAAATCTTCCTTCAAACCCTAAAAGGAAAGACTAGCCAGGATTAATTACACCCTACAAGCTCGCCAATCATTCGGCCAGGCCAGTGCCGGTATTTTGAGGGAGGTTCCCCGTGCTTTCGCACGGACCTAATTAAAATAAACCTCGTTTTCCTAGGGGCGTAACCCCGTTAACACCTTTCTAGACACCTACTTGATCGGCTAATTGTAATGTGTAAAACTCTCCCAGGAGTAACTCTTACTCGCAGCGGGTATCGGGATCCAACTATCTCATAGGAGGTATGCAATCTCATTGCAAATTTCAACACTTGAAATTCCCAATAATATTTTGTCCCTAACCTCTCATGACCTTGACAAAGGCCAACAAACCATAGGATGCTAGTCAAGTTCAACCCGTCATTTCCTGATTGAATTAAACCCACCCGCATGACCCTTGACAAAGGCCAATAAGGTCGCACGACTACCCTAACTCAATCGCATCATATGATTATGCAGATAAGCAGTAATCAGCTGCCGCACACTACGTCTTGACAAAGGCCAACAAACGCAGCACGAATACTAACTATTACTTATCTGAAATGACGGAGGGCTACGACAGGTTTTTAAGAAAACCCTTTGCGTAATGAACTTGATATCGTCGTAGAATCGAGTGATTTTGAAAAGTAGTGTTTTTGAGGCTTTTACTAGTTTTGCTAAAGAGATCACTCCCGGTGAAGAGATCTCGGCTCTTTCCTTATCGAATAAGGTGCAGGATATTTCAAAATACCACTATGCAAAGAAAAAACTATAAAAGCAATCAAAAGACAAACCGAGTTTGTAGCATCTGCTAGTTTCACTAAAGAGGTCACTCCCGGTGAAGCGATCTCGGCTCTTTCCTTATCGAATAAGGTGCTGGATATTCTACAAGGGATACCGCTATGCAAAGCAAGAACTAGAGCTACCAGTTTTCAAGACAAGTTTCTACAGCATCTTTAGGTTTCTTTTATTTCATTAATCTCATTAATGAAGTCCCATTAATTATGCTTCCCAAGCATCACATATGAAACGAAAGCAACAATATATAACATATATCATATATATATATATATATATATATATATATATAATATAAGCATTCGTCTCAGAATATAATCAATGATCGCATCACAGAATATCGCAGCAGGATAAAAACATATGAAATATTGGATATACTAGGATTTCTGTGTTTTAAATTAAGCCTGTATAAAACACGGATTCCACGGTCGCAATGAATAGCCAATCCCATACCCCTAGACCCCTACGAAAGCAGCAAGCAACCCTACCAATTCTAAAGTTAGGAGACCCGGTCTCAACTCCTCGAGATGGTCTCCCACTGGACCCTAGAACCCGGTTACTTGTGCTCCCCGCCTTGGGTCTATCCTAATGTGGAAAAGTAAATAATATACAATGGTGACATCATCCTCAACCCGGAAGTGCCCCAATAAAAGAATATTACATACAATGAATTTTACATGAATGAAAAAAAACCTCATCTCACATAAAAACCCCGACTATTCAAATACGACGATCCAATATAACATATCACAGCAACACATAACATCACATGTCATCAACGTAAGTAAATATGCGTATCCCGATTGTCGTTGACATATAGCACCGAAACCGGCGATACACCACATATTACACTTACGGTTACAGAAAAGAAAGTGAAAAACTATAACAGTTGGAATCCGCAACCACCTTAGACATCATAAACCCAACGTATCACATATTTTGGATTTCATGCCTAACCAAATGAATTCCTTAGACATCGCATGCCTAACAATTATAAACCCCGCATTTTAGTCTCGATCTCGAAAACACTTTTCAATATCTAGTCAGGCAATTCAACAAGATTCTTAACATCCTGATCGAATACTCGTCGGAAACTTTAGTAGACGGTCGCACCCCCCGATGCCGTCGACTAAATACACTAAGGCGGAACACCGCTACCGCAAGCACCCGAACGGATGCTTTTGGCTACGGGGTTCTCCTACAGTCACTTGGTCGGGGCTATGGGGCGTGGCTATCTCATAAGTTTACCCGGCGAGTATCCGCGTACACTACGTGATTGCGACGGACTTTTGATCACATCAAAATCCCGTGGCCACCGATCAAATGAGACTAAACTGCTAGATTTATAAAATTCAAACTAGTTATCTCATAACTACTTGTGGATTCCAAATATTGTATCCCATCATATAATACCCGGACGAACGTTAAACTTTTCGATCGATTCATCAAAGTCCCACAATTTTCCGACAGCTCAACACTTAAGCACAGTTTTAATAATACCCAGAATATGCCACAGTATCTATGCACCAGCCGTAGAAGGGCAAACCCAAGCCTCACTCATGTTGCCACGAAACTACGGCAAACCCTAGGGTGTGGCCGCAGTTCCGCGATCTAAAAAAGTCGAGTTAGGGTTTCATTCTTCTAGAGGGTTCATAGACTTACTTGCATATTTTTCCAAATACGTTAAACTTGGAAAAATGGGTTTTTGACATTCGATCGAACTTTTTAACTTCGCCTAGACAACATGCGAATAACCTGAAACAATATTAAAACTACGAAAACGAAACACTCCGAATTGTTTATAGTGTAAGATTACATCACATGCAAAATTAGCAAAAACAAACAACACCTGAAACATCAAAACCAAGTAACTGGAACACACACAAAAATTCAGGGAGGGTGCTCGGATTTGGCCGAGATCTAGGGTATGGTGGCCGGACAAAAATTCTCTAAACTGCCTCAAATTTTGTCAGTGTTCATGTTATATCCCATATAGCACTCTGTACTTGTTTAAAAAAATTTTTGAAATCTTTTTAAAATCGACAGAAACATGATTTCGCGTTGCAAGTTTCGGAGTTGTTTCGGTTTCGTAATTCTAACAAAATCCGTCTAAATTTCTAGCATGGCTCTGATACCACTGCAGAGTTACCTAGCATGGCAGTAAGGTTTCGAGAGGCATCGTCCATGCCAAATTCAAATTTTTGCCATTCTAGCTAACCCTAGCTTTGAATCGTTAACTAGAAATCGACGGAAATATAAATGCAAACACTTTACAAGTCTAGTGAGCAGGGAATACAACCTTCGTAGATCGGTCCTTCACTTCAATAGCTCCGTGTAGTAGTCCCCTTCGCTACGATCGTGAACTCCGGACTCTAGAAAGGCTCCCTTGAAGAAACGAACATGCTTGCTTCGAAGACTTCAAGGCCGAAGATGATCTACGTCGAGGAGACACTAACCCAAACTATCTCTTCACTAATTATGGAATTAGTGAAGCAAACACCCTATACTAAATGGCAAGTAGTAGAGAATGATGAAGTAGGAAGTGGGCTCACTTTAGAATTGATTTTCTCATATTATTTCTCATACCTCCATTGAAGCTTGAAAGCTTTGAGAGGAAGAAGAAGAAGAAGAAGAAAGAACTCATCATATGAGTTGTGTGCGAGATTAGAAATGCAACCAAGAGTTAAGCATGTCATGCTTAACCATTGTAGAGAGTTAACCATGAGCTAGGGTTAAAGATTAGGTCAAAAAATATGTTAAGCTAGACAAAGAAAATGGACAAAGTCAAAGATGCTTATAAGCTTCTACAAGCTTTCAACAAATATCAACCATGATAATTATCCATAATATTTGAATTACTTAATGATAAAATTTAAAAGCCTAATCTTAACCCTAGCATGGTTCAAGTCTCATAACCCCAGTTGCATTTGTAAGCTAACTTGATACATTTAACATATATCACATATACATCAATGTATCCAAAGTGAGAAAAGAAATCATAAGTGAGCTAATACTGGTTAATATAATGTAATATATCAAATATATAATTATACATTAGATTATCAAATCAACTCTTAATTTAATAATCCGGCTATATCACCTATAACCGACTAATATCATATGAATCAACTTATCGAATCAACACTTTGATCCGATAACCCGGCTATATCATATATAACCGACCGATATCTCATATCGCGAGAATATAATACGGTATCTCATATCGTATCAATCTCGGTCCCACACATATCACATATGTGCTCCTACTCCGTTTCGCTTGAGCCAGGAAACCCCTGTATAGGACTCTAAAGACTCGTCGATACGCCGGCAGTAGATGATGATCATATCAAACACCCACAAGCCGCAAGTGGTCTGCTAAACGTAACGGCCACCCGGGTATTGAGCGATCAGAAGATCAACAAGCAAGCCTGCTCACACTCCTGCGAATCCAATCAGTAACACTACCGTACAGCCCGGTCTCTTCGTTCGATATGTCGCATATCTCGTCTAGGGGTGGTAAACATCAGACCCCAGTAACTCGATAAGTCATGTCGATATGAGGCTCATAACGGGTCGAGAAACTACTGATAACACTTACCAGTATATCTCTAAAGCAGTCTTGGCCAAGGACTTCCTGTTATAGCCAATCGAGCACTACGCAACATCAACTCCCAATACCGGGAGAGACAAAACCCCACCTATCGCTCATTGCCTCCATGTGACTCGGGACTGTACCCAAAAGCCACCATTTTGCACGTTCTCTTGAACGTGGTAAGGTGAAAATCAAAGCACAGTGGGAATCACACAAGACTCTATGACGATCTCGGATCTATAGACTAACCTATACCAGTGTCACCAGAGAACTGCCATCTGACGTTAGGTATAATACCATCTGGGAGTTCTCGGTGAGTCTGTTCAATGTACCCAGTCTCCACTGAGCACCCGTATACTGTCTCTGATGTTAAACACCAATGGATATGGGATCATCTATCGCCCATCTACATGGGTCGCAAAGCTATACGCTAGTCTACTCTGGTATATCGATGCCTTGTCTCGATACACCTACGACTAGGAACATTTGAAGGATGTACTTAGCGACTACTCTGTCCCTACTAGTATGATCTGCATCATAGTCCTGGTAGTCAAGTACTCATCCTAAGGGCTTTATCAACATGTAACATATAGACAATCAGCGTACAGGTTAAGATAAAGAGCAACCAGATAGCATACTATCATGTTGAGCAAGAAATTCCTCCATATATATGTCCAAGCATCCACTACAATATACATCGTATGTACAGTAATGGCCTCTAGAGCATACATATAACTAACAAAGCTGACGAGCGAACTCATCCAGGAAACCTACTGAGCCTGACAGTGATAATATCCGTACAGTCCGGTTTGTTCGTCTAAGAGTATCGCATATCGGGTCTAGGGTGTGGATAAAGTCAGACCCCTAACTGTTGGATATATATGCCCTAGAAGCCTTCATTGTATAGGATGCTAGGGATATGTATGTACATGACAGTCTTGCTTGATATGATAGTACGCTATTTGGTTTGTCTTTGTCTTAACGTATGATATATTTTACTTGGTATTTATATATATGTTGATAAAGCCCATAGGGTGTTTGCCTGACTACCGGCGTTGTGATGGCAGTCATACTTGTGGGAGCTCGATAGTCAATAGGCACATCCTTAGATGTCCCTGGTCGCAGAAGTATCGAGACTGGGCATCGATACTCCGGAGTAGACTAGTGTATACATATCTAGACCCTGAGGAGGGGCGATGGACTGGTCCCGCAGCCATTGGTGGAGTGCACCTAAGATTGTATACAGATGCTCACTGGATGTGAGTACACCGGACAGGACTCGCCGAGAACTGACTGGATGGTATTATACCTAACGTCAGATAGCAGTTCTCAGGTGACATGTGTGCAGATAGTCCGTTGACTTAAGGTCGTCATTTATCTCGTGTGAGTTCCCACTGTGCTTTGATTACTACCCTACCACGATTCAAAAGAGTCGTGCAAACAGGTTTTAGTTGGGCACAGTCCCGAGCCACGTGGAGGCAGTGAGGGACTGTTAGGGATTCGTCTCTCCCGGTATAGGGAGTTGATATCGTACGGGGATCGGTTGGTCATTACCATAAGTCCCTGGCCAGGGCTGATTGAGAATTACTGATGGACTGATCAGTAGATTCTCGGATGGTCTTGAGCCATGCCGACACGACTTGTACGGTTATTAGGGGTCTGACGTCCACCACCTCCCTAGACCATACATGCGATACTCTTAGACGAACAGACCGGACTGCGCGGATATTGTCACGGACAGGCTCAGTAGGATTTCGGATGGGTTACCTCATCGGCTTTCTTATCGACAACTACCTGGGGACCGTTACGTACAGCTAGTGCCGCTTGCGGTCTGTGGTTAAACCCACTGCCAGCGTAGTAGTCGAGTCTTTAGAGTCCCACACATAGATTTCCCAAACCCAGGCGAAAAGATATAGAGGTCGTACGGTTTTACAACAAAGGTTCGGACGCATACGTATTTAAACGCACGTACGACATTCGGACAGTTTTTACTAGCCGGCTTTGGTTTAAGCCAGATTCTAGTATCAGGTTTTTGGATTTATACAGTCTAAAGTTTTTCTGTGTTTCCACGGATGCGAGGGGCGTTCTCGTAATTTCCGAGAAGCTTCTAGAAGGATGTGACATAGGGGGTTAAGGTGGCATTTTCATTAATTGCTTTAGTGACTCATTCATATGATTCATCATATCATTAAATGCATCATTAATGATCTAATGACTCACATAATGAATCACTCTTCTTGAATAAATGAAGCATGGTGAATAATCATTTAATTGATATTATTTGATAATTCATTATGTTTGATATATTCAAGTGAGAAGCTTTTCTATTCTCATTATCATCTCCACCTTCTCTCTCCTCAAGCTCTCTCTCCTTCTCCAAACCCTAATCCTACCACTCATGAGTTGAGTACAAGGATTAGTAAAGACTAAACACTCTATAACCTAACTCTACATCACCTTAGTTATTTTAATTAGCAACTAGAGAAACTAAGTAACCTCAAGTTTAGAGGTAATAGCTTGGATTAGGGTTCTCGGGTGGATCGTCTATCACGGAAGGAAGCCGAGGAGGACGTGGAGATCCAAGGAGGCCGTAGAGATCGTAAAGACGAAGGACTAGAATCGTTTGGTATAATCTCTTTACATAGTAACTTAGAACTCTATGCTTATTGTTAAGTATTGTTTAGCAAAGATCTTTGGTTAGTCGATGTATGTTTTAGAACAAGATCGTTTTTCATATTTCCGCCTCCCCACAACTCGTGGGGTGTTGCACATCGACTTACAGTGGTATCAGAGCCTCACTAAACAATAATTAACTCACTTGCAAAGTCGTATGAATTTCGAATGCGAAACAAACCGGAAAATACACCGATATTGCATAGTTTCTGTCGAATTAAAAATGAGGTCTAAAAATTTTTCAGGGACCTCCAGAATGACCAGCTTGAATATATAAGAACACACAAGAAAAATGGGCTCCTGAATCGGCCAAAGAGCCGCGGAACCGCGGCCGATCCCACCGATCCGCCGCGGATCCGCGGCCGAGTTGGGGCCGATTCAGCCCAGTTTTCTTCTGTGCATCTTTTGTGATATTTTGTATTTTCTGGTATTTTTATTTTCTGCTCAGGTTTCAAATTTACAGAGAAGATTTGGAGTAGAATTTAAAGTGTTTAATCGATCGAAATTATACGATGTTTGCTTGTTTGATTATATCTGTGAACTGTATTATGTGTTCGTAAACCTCCCCTAACTACTAGTATGTCGGTTGGCAGGGGGTTGCACATATCTGTGATGTTGTTTTTAACTGTTTGTGGATATGAACTGTATTGGACTGTTGTGATGATTAGCCGGGTTATGTGATGGGTTATTGTATTAATTCATTCGATATAATTGTAATAAGTTGTAATATTTTTTTGCGGGGCACATCCAGGTTGCGGTTGTAGCCACCGTTGTATTATTTCTTTTTACTGTTTTTGCTCCTAGGATAGACCCAAGGTGGGTGCACAAACTACCGGGTATTTTGAAGTGTTGAGGTAGACCGCTTCACTTCTGGTACTTGGCGGGCAGTTTGCCATACCCGTAGGGGTCTGGGGTGGGGTAATCGCTATTCATCACAACTGTGTAATCCGTCTTTCATTGCAGGCTCAATTGAAACGCGGATTGCTTGCAAATCCAATATTGTTTATCTGTGATCTGGAATGCTTATTATTGCGTCTGACGAATGTACAATATCTATATATGATAGCTATTTAGACGTCACTTATGTTTTACACCCGCGCTAGCCCAGCCCCCGCTCTGCCGTTAGTTAAGTAACCTAACGGGTGATGACGGGACCCAGTGGCGAATGCGGATGGCATAAGAGGACGTTGTATTTTCGTTGTTATCTGTAATGATAGGTTAATGATGGGACGCATTATTATTAATGCAAAGAAAATAAAACCTAAACTGAATCGTTGGAACAATTTCTAAAAACCACTCGGTTTTCTTGAAAAAGCAAATTTTAAATGCGGAGCTTAAACCACTCCTTTTAAATAAAAGCTATCTTTGTTCCTTCGATCATATCAAGTTCATTACGTTAACGGTTTTTTTGCCAAAAACCAGCCGTAACCCTCCGTCGTTTCAGATAGACAGTACATCGTATTCATGCTATGCTTGTTGGCCTACGTCAAGGCATAGTGTATGGTAGCAGTGTGTGTGTCTATTTGTTGCATAGATAGATGCATTAGTTTAAGACAGACGTACACCTTGTTGGCCTACGTCAAGGGCATGTACGATGTACTTAAGTTGATCAGGACAACGACGGGTAGAACTTGACTTGCGTCTTATGATTTGTTGGTCTACGTCAAGGTCATAAGAGCTTAGGGTAAAAATCATATCGGGAGTTTCAAACATAAAGGAAACTTGCAGATTTAGCATACCTTCTGGAGTGTGGTGACTAGAGTGGCTTCCATCTAGGGCATCATGCAATGATAGTTGGATCCCGATCCCACTGATGAGTAAGGATTACTCTCGGGAATTTTTCTCACTTAACAATCAATGCTATAAACCAAGTAGGTGTCTGGAAAGGTGTTAGAGGGGCTACGCCTCCTGGGAAAAGAGGTTCTTTAATTAAGGAACTTCACGAAAGCGTTGAAAACCTCCCTCGAAGTACCAACACCAGCCTGGCTGAAAGGTTAAGCAAGTATTGTGACGTGTGATTAAATCCTGACTAGTTCTTCTTTTAGGTTTTGAAGAAGGATTTGAAAAAACAGTGGGAGCCATCCTGTTTAGATAAATTAATAAACCAATCTAAACTTGCAAGAGCATATGCTGAGTATTTTCTTTTCTCTCTCTCTGGCAGCTACCATGACTGGACTAAAACTATTACTTGAAAAAAATATACTGACCGGGCAGAACTATAAAGATTGGCTAAGGAACGTCAATATTGCACTGACTTATAACAAAGTAGCATATGTTACCACCGTTGTTCCTCCCCTTATCCCAGGACCAGATTCCTCAGTTGTGGACAGGGAAGTCCGCAAAACCTGGGATCTAGATTGTGAGCGAGCTAAGTGTATCGTGCTGGCGTCCATGAACAATGAACTCCAGAAACAGCACGAGAGTATGGATATAGTATCCATCTTTCTCCATGTCAAAGAATTGTATGGGGAGCACTCCCGTATCGCGAGATACGAAACCTCAAGGAAACTCTTCCAGATGAGGTGTCACGCCCCGCTTCCCAGAGTACGCAAGATTGGGCACGTGACATAGCCAACCATGCTACCTGTGGGTAGGAAGTATCCATCCACAGTCACATTACGGTTGTAGAGATATCAAGAACAATATAAATAACTAACCTATCACATGTCCAAATCCATGATAACAAGAGTCAATAAACAATAAGTGCGGAAGCAAGTGATCCAATATAATAATAGAAAGGTACGTCCCATAATGCGGGATCACACCTGGAAATAAAATGCAATAAATGAACTAACCACTGCCGAACTCTCAAATCAGCCTGCTGGCTGAAGTACTCCTGCTCGGTCGGCAACAGTGGTAAAGAATCTGGGCCATGCAAAACCCAGACGTCAGCGCGTCATGTCAACCAAATAATATAATATAAACATGGTAATAAGCAATGCAGGTATGAACATGAATAAAGCAGTACTAAGAAATAACAGAGCAGGGTAATGTGCAGTGGTAACTAAACTGTCCTATCAGGTTTCTACTCTATAGTCTTTGAAATCAATTGATGAATCGTCGATGTAACTCAATAGTATCCCGTGCGTGCCCGGGACCACGGTCAAGGTCCTCGGGGCTGAATCCGAGACGTGCCGCTAAGCAGTAATAGGTAGTAGGATGGATGAGTGATGTCAGCATCATCACTCCCGGACTGGCCAAGCCCGTAAGACTGATCAGAACAAGTATCGAACTGTTGAGTTACAAGTCGGTTTCACCTTTGATTTCCCCATACCCCCAAGCTATGTATGTCAGGTCAGGTATTCAGTAGTCAAGGACTAATGCCAACACAAAATCAGGTAAAAGTAGGTCTGTCTGGATAGACAGCAGGAATGGTCAGGTTTGTCGGCATTAGGCATGAAATCAGGTAACAGGTCAGGTCACGTTTCAACAGGTTGAGTCGATATGTACAGGGTGTCATGTCCGGTGTATCAGTACATGTGTCAGGTGTATCAAGATCGGTCAATATGTAATGCAATCAAATGTATGCTGATAACAGGTATAGTAACGAATAAGGGACAACAGCAGGAACAGCAAATAACAATATTATTCCATGTAAACACAGTGATGCTTTGTATTCTCTTATTAACAGGTTCAAGCACCCTTGGGGTGCAATAATCACAGTGTAGCGCAATATTAATAACAGCAGGCAATAAAGATATAAATGTACGTCTATTATCCTCTAAATAGTAAAATGATTAGCAGGTAGTTGTTATTAAGGTTATGGTGGCAAAATACGATTTAGGTGGCGGTATTATAATGTACATCATATTTCGTCCAATGAGGACAGGTAACAATACTTAGTTAAAACCGCAAGTTTTATGAGTCAAATATTTAATTAGTTTAACGTAGCATGTAGCAAGAAATCTTGCCTCGACGGTTTCGCAAACCGGAAAACACGAATGCCACGTCGGCGGAAAACACGAGACGGATGCACGGGCCACGGATCGAGTCCCAACAGCGAACAGCGGGATCACACGGACCAGGGTACTTCGCTGGAGCGTCGGGTCCAAACAACGGCACGGTCGGAATCCGGAAAAAGTCATCGGCAACGAAGTTATCAACACGATATATGTAAAAAGATCAGCGCGAGGGGGGGGGTTATAGCACTAAAGGAAGTGGAAGAGATTCTTACAGGGAAGCACCAGGGGCAACCACGACGGGCTCGACGGCGATGGGACGCCGGCGAGGCAGCGACGGCGATGCAGCAAAGGCTGGAAAGCTTCCTGGTTCTCTGGAAGAGGTGGTGAGGTGATTATGGGGTTTGCTGGCCTGCTCTGGTGATCGAGGGAAGACGGAGGCGGTCGGAGGTGGCTCTGGCGACGACGGCGAGGACCGACGGCACGTTTTCCAGCGACCCGGGGTTGGTGCTAGGGTCGGCTCGGGTTCTGTGGTGGTCCGGCGAGGGGAGGAGGAAGAAGACGACGAGGTCGGGACGAGGAGGAAAGGAGGAAGTCACTGGCGTCGTCGGCTATGGGAGGCGGCGTCGACGGCGAGATCTGCGGCCGGGTGATGGCGTCGGGGTTGGGTGCAGGCACGGAAAGAGACGGATGAAGGAGGTAGGAGGGTGCGGCTAGGCTGGGGAGGCGATGACGGCGACGGCGAGGTCGCGGGGAGGTCGGCGACGCAAGTACGAGGAGCTAGGGTTAGGGTTGCGAGAGGTTCTCGCGAAAGTTTTCCTCGTGAGGAAGAAGGAGGAACAGTGGGGGGTTTTATATATATAGGAAGAGAGAGAGAGGTTAGGATTGGAGAGAGAGAGAGAGACAGATTGTTTAGAGATAGAGAGAGATTGAGATTAGAGAGAGATAGAGATTAGAGAGAGATAGAGAGAGGCGGTTGAAGGGGGCCCCACGAGACGAGTTGGGTGCTCGTGATAGGCTGGGGAGGAAATTTAAAAGATTTAAAAGAAAGGATTTGAATGATTTAACTGTTAAAGAAGATATATTCGTATATATTTTAGTTTCACAATATTTTATTAAATGGGCCTTTTTGGCGCTAAATGAAACATTTCCAAATCGCGCCCGGGTTGCGCCCAAATGTTCCAAATTCAAATTATAGGATTTCAAGCGAGTTCCAAATGTTGAAAGAGGTGTTTAATGATTAAAATGCATACCCCCAAGTCGGACACTTGCACGCGCGCGTAGCCGTCCAAACTTGCCCGTTTATCCGAACGGGAA
Organism: Agapanthus africanus; assembly: GCA_030015575.1. Lineage (NCBI taxonomy): Eukaryota > Viridiplantae > Streptophyta > Magnoliopsida > Asparagales > Amaryllidaceae > Agapanthus > Agapanthus africanus. Next base: position 464,287,150 of record JASDDO010000001.1, read on the forward strand.
GAAATCTCGACACGCGGACGCTACCACGCGACTAGTGGCGACGAGTAGGCCAACATGGATATTTTTAATTTCATTTTAGGAGTTAAAATTTGTTATGTGCCAAAATGACTTAACCGGTTAAAATTTAGCAATAAACACCAGATAATCAGGATAATTGGAATGAGCAATATATAACCCTCAACTAGTAATATAAATAGTATTATTGGGCTCGGGTGTTACATGAGGTTAGCTCCAGGATCGCCTGTAAGAGAGCACGTCCTCAAAATGATCATCCTCATTGAGGAACTCGCAAACCTGGGATGCGTGCTAGAGAATGATTTGTATATCGACTTGATTTTGCAGTCCCTTCCCCACACCTTCTCTCAGTTCGTGCTGAACTTCAACATGCACGAAATAGAAGTTGATCTTCCAAAGCTCCTCAATATGTTGAGGGTAGCAGAGACCTCCTTGAAAAAGGAGAAGACCCCCGTTCTGTATATTGGCCTACGTCAAGGCATAGTGTATAGTAGCAGTGTGTGTGCCTATTTGTTGCATAGATAGATGCATTAGTTTAAGACAGACGTACACCTTGTTGGCCTACGTCAAGGGCATGTACGATGTACTTAAGTTGATCAGGACAACGATGGGTAGAACTTGACTTGCGTCTTATGATTTGTTGGCCTACGTCAAGGTCATAAGAGCTTGGGGTAAAAATCACATCGGGAGTTTCAAACATAAAGGAAACTTGCAGATTTAGCATACCTTCTGGAGTGTGGTGACTAGAGTGGCTTCCATCTAGGGCATCATGCAATGATAGTTGGATCCCGATCCCACTGATGAGTAAGGATTACTCTCGGGAATTTTTCTCACTTAACAATCAATGCTATAAACCAAGTAGGTGTCTAGAAAGGTGTTAGAGGGGCTACGCCTCCTGGAAAAAGAGGTTCTTTAATTAAGGAACTTCGCGAAAGCATTGGAAAACCTCCCTCGAAGTACCAACACCAGCCTGGCTGAAAGGTTAAGCAAGTATTGTGACGTGTGATTAAATCCTGACTAGTTCTTCTTTTAGGTTTTGAAGAAGGATTTGAGAAAACAGTGGGAGCCATCCTGTTTAGATAAATTAATAAACCAATCTAAACTTGCAAGAGCATATGCTGAGTGTTTTCTTTTCTCTCTCTCTGGCAGCTACCATGACTAGACTAAAACTATTACTTGAAAAAAAATATACTGACCGGGCAGAACTATAAAGATTGGCTAAGGAACGTCAATATTGCACTGACTTATGACAAAGTAGCATATGTTACCACCGCTGTTCCTCCCTTTATCCCAGGACCAGATTTCTCAGTTGTGGACAGGGAAGTCCGCAAAACCTGGGATCTAGATTGTGAGCGAGCTAAGTGTATCGTGCTAGCGTCCATGAACAATGAACTCCAGAAACAGCATGAGAGTATGGATATAGTATCCATCTTTCTCCATGTCAAAGAATTGTATGGGGAGCACTCCCGTATCGCGAGGTACGAAACCTCAAGGAAACTCTTCCAGATGAGGTTAGCTCCAGGATCTCCTGTAGGAGAGCACGTCCTCAAAATGATCATCCTCATTGAGGAACTCGCAAACCTGGGATGCGTGCTAGAGAATGATTTGTATATCGACTTGATTTTGCAGTCCCTTCCCCACACCTTCTCTCAGTTCATGCTGAACTTCAACATGCACGAAATGGAAGCTGATCTTCCAAAGCTCCTCAATATGTTGAGGGTAGCAGAGACCTCCTTGAAAAAGGAGAAGACCCCCGTTCTGTATGTTGGCCAATCATCTTCCTCTAAATCTAAAGCGAAAGCTAAAGGGAAGAAGAAGATGAAAGCCACCAAACCGAAAGGTGGGGTCAAGAAGGTGCAGGGAACGAACAAGGCAGGAAGGGTGAAGACAGAAAAGAATGAATGCTTCTATTGTCACAAGCAAGGGCACTAGAAGAAGGATTGCCAGGCCTTCAAAGCCAAGGACATGAAGCAAGTAGTTGCTTCTACTTCAGGTGTGTTTGTAATCGAAAATTGTTTTTCAGTTAACGCTACATCATGGGTACTTGATACCGGTTCTGGTTCTCATATCTGTAATTCATTGCAGGATCTGAGAAATAGTAGAGTACTGGGGACAGGTGATATGACTCTCCGGATGGGCAATGGAATGCATGTAGATGCAATTGCAATAGGGGAATATCACCTAGGGTTGACTAGTGGGCACATTTTGGTGTTGTACGGCTGTTTTTGTATTCCCAGTATGTTGTGTAATATTATATCAGTATCTTTGTTATCGAATGAAGGATATAGTTTTGCGCTTGAAAGAAATGTTATGAACATTCACCTAAATCAAGAACTGATTGGGTTTGGCACACTGGGAAACGGCATATACATACTTAATCAACCTCAAATTTTCAATATTCAAAACACGCGTAAAAGAAAGGCTCCAGATACAAATCAAGTCTTCCTATGGCATTGTAGACTTGATCATATAAATGAAACAAGGTTGACTAAGTTACATAAAGATGGATATTTAGATCCGTTTGAATATTCATCATATGCAACTTGTCAATCATGTATCAAAGGAAAAATGACCAAATCTCCGTTCACCGGACACGGAGAAAGAGCCACTGAACTCTTGGGACTTGTACACAGTGATGTATGTGGTCCGATGTCTACGCATGCACGAAGTGGTCACTCCTACTTCATCACTTTTACTGATGACTTCTCTAGGTATGGACATGTGTTCTTAATGAAGCATAAATCCGAGGCTTTTGAGAAGTTTAAGGAGTATAAAAATGAAGTAGAGAAACAAACTGGTAAAAATATCAAGACACTTCGATCTGATCAAGGTGGAGAATACTTAAGTACCAGTTTCCTTGAATGCTTAAACGAGAATGGAATTCTCTCTCAGCTTGCTCCGCCTTATACACCTCAGCATAATGGTATATCAGAAAGGAGGAATCACACGCTATTAGATATGGTGCGTTCAATGATGAGTAATGCTAAGTTGCCACTTTCCTTCTGGGGATTTGCTCTAGAATCAGCCGCATACCTATTGAATAGAGTTCCAACTAAGTCAGTACCTACCACTCCATATGAAATGTGGAGCGGGAAGAGACCATATCTCAAGTATATCAAGATATGGGGGTGTCCAGCATATGTTAAAAAGCATAATCCGGACAAGCTCAAGGCACGATCGGTTTTATGCAAGTTTGTAGGATATCCCAAGCATTCAAGAGGGTATATGGTCTACCACACTGAAAAACAAAAGGTGTTTGTCGCTCGTCATATTGTTTTCTTAGAAAGCGAATTTCTTGCAAAAGAAATTAGTGGGAGCGCGATAGAACTGAAAGAAATTCCAGAACCTCAAACTGCTACCGAGGACTTAGTAGAACCTCAGATTTCAATAGAACATGACGAACCAACGCCACTCCGCAGATGTAGCAGGCTTTCTCATCCTCCTGAAAGATACTATGGTTTTCTTCTAGATAGGGATCGAGAGGATTGCATCATCGATGATGATGAGCCTACTAGTTTTCAGCAGGCTATTACGAGTAGTGACTCGATGAAATGGCTGGATGCTATGAGATCCGAAATGGAATCCATGTACACCAATAAAGTATGGACTTTAGAAGTTGCTCCTCCTGAAGTAAAACCAGTTAGATGCAAATGGATCTTCAAAAAGAAGATTGGTGCATTTGGACAAGTGGAAACCTACAAAGCTAGACTCGTAGCAAAAGGTTTTCGTCAAAGACCAGGATTGGACTATGATGAAACCTTTTCACCTGTAGCTATGCTTAAATCCATTCGGATCCTGCTTGCGATTGCTGCCTTCCATGACTATGAAATCTGGCAGATGGACGTAAAAACAACTTTTCTAAATGGACATTTAGAAGAGAGTGTTTACATGGATCAACCAGAAGGTTTCTTAGACAGTGGGAGCAGCCGAAGAGTCTGCAAGTTGCTTAAATCCATTTATGGATTAAAGCAAGTATCGCGGAGTTGGAACATCTGCTTTGATGAGACAGTCAAAGAATTTGACTTTATCAAAAATGTAGATGAACCATGTATTTATAGGAAGATTGTAGAAAGAGCAGTAGTCATCCTCGTCTTGTACGTCGACGACATACTACTGATAGGGAATGATATCCCTATGCTACAATCAGTAAAGCTCTTCTTGTCACAGAAATTCTCTATGAAAGACTTGGGAGATGCATCATACATTCTGGGTATTAAGATCCATCGTGATAGATCTAATAGAATGTTGGGACTTTCACAGTCCAGGTATATTGACACTATACTAAAGAGATTTAGTATGGAAGATTCCAAGCATGGTAATATGCCCGCTTGTCATGGAATCACCCTCTCCAAAGAGATGTCTCCAAAGACTGATGAAGAGAGGGCTCGCATGGGCATTATACCCTACGCTTCGGCGGTAGGATCTATAATGTATGCGATGTTATGTACCAGACCGGATGTAACTTACGCACTTAGTGTGGTAAGCAGGTATCAGTCTGACTCAGGTGAGAAACATTGGATAGCGGTGAAGAACATTCTCAAGTACCTGAGAAGGACTAAGGAGATGTTCTTAGTTTACGGTAATAAGGACCTCCAGGTAGAGGCTTTTACCGACTCCGGCTTCCAAAGTGACAAGGATGATTCTAAATCCATTTTGGGTTTTGTGTTTACCCTCAATGGAGGGGCGGTATGTTGGAGGAGTTCCAAACAGATACCGTCGCAGACTCAACTATGGAGGCTGAGTATATAGCTGCTAGTGAAGCCGTAAAAGAGGCTGTCTGGATGAGGAAGTTCATTTCTGAACTTCAGGTGGTTCCGTCCATTGCCAATCCAATACCTTTGTATTGTGATAACAATGGCGCTGTAGCTTTAGCGAAGGAACCAAGGTCCTATCAGAAATTCAGGCATATCTTAAGGCGGTTTCACCTGATCAGGGAGATCATGGATCGTCGGGAGATCGAGATACGGAGAGTGGACACAAAAGACAACACGGCAGATCCATTCACCAAAGCCATCCCTCAAGTGCAGTTCGAGAGGTTGTTTGAGATGTTGGGCATGTGGTACGCCAGCAACTGGATCTGGTAGAGACAGTGGGTACTCATTGCGCCAATTATAGGCCTTAGTGCAAGTGGGAAATTGTTGGATATATATGCCCTAGAGGCCTTCATTGTATAGGATGCTAGGGATATATATGTACATGACAGTCTTGCTTGATATGATAATACGCTATTTGGTTTGTCTTTGTCTTAACGTATGATATATTTTACTTGGTATTTATATATATGTTGATAAAGCCCATAGGGTATTTGCCTGACTACCGGCGTTGTGATGGCAGTCATACTTGTGGGAGCTCGATAGTCAATAGGCACATCCTTAGATGTCCCTGGTCGCAGGAGTATCAAGACTGGGCATCGATAGTCCGGAGTAGACTAGTGTATACATATCTAGACCCTGAGGAGGGGCGATGGACTGGTCCCGCAGCCATTAGTAGAGTGCACCTAAGATTGTATACAGATACTCACTGGATGTGAGTATACCGGACAGGACTCGCTGAGAACTGACTGGATGGTATTATACCTAACGTCAGATAGCAGTTCTCAGGTGACATGTGTGCAGATAGTCCGTTGACTTAAGGTCGTCATTTGTCTCGTGTGAGTTCCCACTGTGCTTTGATTACTACCCTACCACGATTCAAAAGAGTCGTGCAAACAGGTTTTAGTTGGGCACAGTCCCGAGCCACGTGGATGCAGTGAGCGACTGTTAGGGATTCGTCTCTCCCGGTATAGGGAGTTGATATCGCACGGTGATCGGTTGGTCATTACCATAAGTCCCTGGCCAGGGCTGATTGAGAATTACTGATGGACTGATCAGTAGATTCTCAGATGGTCTTGAGCCATGCCGACACGACTTGTACGGTTATTAGGGGTCTGACGTCCACCACCTCCCTAGACCATACATGCGATACTCTTAGACGAACAGACCGGACTGCGCGGATATTGTCACGGACAGGCTCAGTAGGATTTCGGATGGGTTACCTCATCGGCTTTCTTATCGACAACTACCTGGGGACCGTTCTTGCGGTATGTGGTTAAACCCACTGCCAGTGTAGTAGTCGAGTCTTTAGAGTCCCACACAGAGATTTCCCAAACCCAGGCGAAAAGATATAGAGGTCGTATGGTTTTACGACAAACGTTCGGACGCATACGTGTTTAAACGCACGTACGACATTCGGACAGTTTTTACTAGCCGGCTTTGGTTTAAGCCAGATTCTAGTATTAGGTTATTGGATTTATACAGTCTAAAGTTTTTCCGTGTTTTCATGGATGCGAAGGGCGTTCTCGTAATTTCGGAGAAGCTTCTAGAAGGATGTGACATGAGGGGTTAAGGTGGCATTTTCATTAATTGCTTTAGTGACTCATTCATATGATTCATCATATCATTAAATGCATCATTAATGATCTAATGACTCATATGATGAATCACTCTTCTTGAATAAATGAAGCATGGTGAATAATTATTTAATTGATATTATTTGATAATTCATTATGTTTGATATATTCAAGTGAGAAGCTTTTCTATTCTCATTATCATCTCCACCTTCTCTCTCCTCAAGCTCTCTCTCCTTCTCCAAACCCTAATCCTACCACTCATGAGTTGAGTACAAGGATTAGTAAAGACTAAACACTCCATAACCTAACTCTACATCACCTTAGTTACTTTAATTAGCAACTAGAGAAACTAAGTAACCTCAAGTTTAGTGGTAATAGCTTGGATTAGGGTTCTCGGGTGGATCGTCTATCACGGAAGGAAGCCGAGGAGGACGTGGAGATCCAAGGAGGCCGTAGAGATCGTAAAGACGAAGGACTAGAATCGTTTGGTATAATCTCTTTACATAGTAGCTTAGAACTCTATGCTTATTGTTAAGTATTGTTTAGCAAAGATCTTCGGTTAGTCGATGGATGTTTTAGAACAAGATCGTTTTTCATATTTCCGCCTCCCCGCAACTCATGGGGTGTTGCACATCGACTTACACTAACAACGCGATAATTCGTGTCGGTATGAAACCCATCACCACCTGAGAAACTATCAATCCTAGATCGGTAATTCTCGACTACCTTAACCAAGGTTTTCTGGTGATGGTCACCCGTGCACTGTGCGACATCAACCCCAATACCAGGAGAGACGAATCCCCGACGATCCGCTCACTGCCTCCATGTGGCTCGGGACTGTACCCAACTAAAACCTGTTTGCACGACTCCTTTAAGCCGTGGTAGGGTAGTAATCAAAGCACAGTGGGAACTCACACGAGACAAATGACGATCTCAGGTCGACAGACTAACCTGTACACATGTCACCTGGAAACTGCTATCTGACAATAGGTATAATACCAACTAGCAGGTTTCCGGTGAGTCTGTCCAGTGTACTCGTAATCCAATGAGCACCTGTATACTATCTTAGGTGAACAAACTAACACCAATGGCTTGTGAGACCTGGCCACCGCCCCTCGTCGGGGTCTCGATCAGTATACACCAGTCTACTCTGGAGTATTGATTCCCAGTCTCGAAACTCTCACGACTAGGGACATTTAAGGATGCGCTTATAGACCACCAGCTCCCACGTATATGATCGTCATCATAATGCTGGTAGTCAAGAAAGAATCCTATGGGCTCTATCAATATGTAATAGTGATGATAAAGACAAACCAGATAGCATACTATCATCTCGAGTAAGATTGTCCTACCGGTATAGGTCATCCCTCAATCATTGTAATTACGTGCCTGCGATCCAATAATTGACTTGAGGGCACTATAACCAACAATCTCCCACTTGCACTTAAGGCTAATTATTGCGATGTCGCATACTCACAGCCCGTGTGATACCGAACACCCAACTTCTCTACTAATCAGTCTCACAAAGCTCGTTTGTAAAACTATTGCGTTTGAGAAATAGCCTCAGTGAGTAGATCCGCCCTGATATTTCTTACTATGTCTCTCTTAATCTCAAGTTCGCGGAGAAAGCCATCACCCGAAATGAGCAATACCTGTCTTAGAATATGTCTGGATATCTGATGGGACCCAGTTCATAAATGAACCCCAAATCCAACAAACTTCTTAGACTGTATCGTCAACTGAATTTAATCAGTATCCTGCGCTACACCTCCCTCAGTATCCGCTTGGACCGCCTGTCCAAAATACTGCCCCTGGTCAGAGGGAAAACTATAACTCAGACAGTCACTCGGTCATCCAGGTCACCTTGAAAGCCCGGAATGATAACCGTCTCCCGAAGGAGGCTGCCGTTATCAAATCCCTAGAACATCCACTTATGTTCTAAAACCGCTTCCGAACGGTTCTCTAGGATTGGATTAATATCTCAATTTATTGCATCTAGTGCAAAAACAACATCTGGTATGGTACTTAACATCTCATGATTGACTCAATTGCCTAAGCAAATGATATACCAATTATGTACATCCCTCTCCCCTTTAGTCTGTAAGACACCTTTAGAAAGGGTGACTCCATCACCTGCAGGTACACCACCATGCCAGGAGACGTCCATTCTAAAGCACCTTTAGAATACTGTCTAAATACCCAGATTGGGACACTTCCCAAATCTAGATCTAAAACCATAAATCTAGTAACCAGAATGTCTGATATAATATCCATATTCTATGTGGAGAAACCACTGTGTGACAACCACAGTATAACCGATCGTAATATAGGAATTTCACTTCCTACTCTGTGTATGTCATCCAAATACCAGGACATTACACCCTACTACCTTCTTAACAGATCCATCTCCTATTCTGAGGAAGTCAAAAACCTATGACTGTCACATCAAAAATAAATGATCTATCTCCGCTATATCTGCTTTGGTCTATAAATAGACACAAACTATTTATCCACTATGCTTCCGCTACTCCCACTGACTACGACAACCCTCTGGCACAGTCATATAAACGTGCACTTCTAAAGCGAGTTTAGAACGATGCTATACTCATCCTCCTGCCGGTTCTCACAGTCTAGAACGGTAGTAATGGCAAGTCTGGGTAAGGAAGAACCTCCCTGTCACCATCTTTGAGAATACCGAAGTACCTCTCGGGTGCCTAAGGTTACCCACCATATGTGCGAAGTGGCTAATGGAATGTCAAACCTGATTGAATGTTTAGGTCCTATTAAATTTTCAGTAATCGTCTGTTGTTCTGGAATAACTTCCAGTTTTACCATACTCCCACTACTGTTTTCTGAAAAAATCCATTTTACTAAAACTGTGGTGAGTCAAGAAAAATATAAATATTGATCTTCCTGATGGTAGAAAGTTAACCCTCATCAAAGCCCGGGATAACCCACAAACAGCTATTACTGAAATGTGCCTCGAGTTTATCCGGATTCTGCTTTTAAGCATCAGCCGGATAACTCCCTATATCTTAATATCGTTAAGATATAAATTGATTCTATATATATCTAATATAGAAACAAAAGCACTAATTTAATTGGAAGCAGATTCAAAATCATGCAGCTGTCTCCAGTGCATATCAACCAAATGGAGAGAGGCCGATCAGCATTACTCAACTTAGGAGTGCATCCAGATATGAGTAATCTGAAAGAGAAACAAGTTTCTCAAAACCATTACTATCAACTGAATACCAAACACAAGTATCTACATATTCGATTACCTTGAAGAATCCCGATACTTGCAACACATGGTTCTCTACTTTATTCTTGTACCTATAATTTATCAAAATTTAAACCTTGTATCTCTACGAAACACATCTAAAAACTAAAGAAGTCACAAGTAAACAGAATATAGTACGAGGAACAACCCCTTTGTCCTAATGGACACTGGACACTATACAATACTTTGTATAAACCCCCTGAGTTCAATAACTCATACCCTGTACGTCGTAGGTTGAAAACTGTACTGTGGTTATGAAGAATTACACCGCTGTAGAATGCTCCTTACCTAACCATCAACTGATATAGGTAAATGTCATCGACATAATTTCAAAAGTTATATCTCACTTTATAAAATAAACGTACAGATATATCAGTTTGAAATTGATGCATAACAACGGATATTCAAACCAAATATTTGTCGTCCGGCAAAAACCCAGGCGATTTCCTTAAATATCACCAATTACAATGAATCCAGATATAATGAGGATGATCACCTAATTCCCAACAATTTACTCCCACTCATCATCTGTAAAACCATATAGATGTGAGAATCAAACCTAGTAAATACATACCCTGGAGCAAGGATCTAATTGGGAAATCGGTTTTCAATTAACAATGCACAGTGAAACTGAAACATGAAAATGTTTCGAAGGGGTATTCGAGTATTCCTAATAATGCCTCTTCCATTATCAGATTCATGACTATAACCATATATTTCGTTGCCATCTCTCCAAATCTCTTTATCTGTCTTTACCCATTACCTTCTGTACACCCCCTTAGGCTAAATGGTTTTCTTCCTTCCCTACCATTCGGCACCAGACTATGGTTTGGAAGAAGATTATCCAATTAGCGTAATAAGTGTACTCTCCTAATTCTAGGAGTACTCGCAACCTGAGAGAAGGTAAAGATAAAAGACAACTGAATAAATCTTATTCCTATTTCTCCTGAACCAGAATCCATCCTCGAATTGGAACAAGTTCCTTCGAGTTCGTATATAACCATACGATGGATTTATCCAATGGAAGTGGATGTTCGTAGTGATACGGGGTGTTCTGGAGAAATACAAAGGTGAAGTAGAAGTGGCGATGAAATATGTGGTTTGGTCGTGAATGATAGCAGTCGCAATTTACTTTGCCCTCTTTCTAATCCTTTTATATGTCTTTACTTATTACCTTCTGTACACCATACTTAGGCTAATTGGTTTTCTTCATTCCCTACATTTCGGCACCTGCCTATGGTTTGGAAGTAGACTATCCAATAAGCACAATAGGTGTACCCTCTCCTAATCCTAGGAGCCCTCACAATCTGAGAGAAGGCAAAAGGAAAAGATAACTGAATAATCCTATTCAATTTCTTCAGAACCAGAATCCATCCTCGAATCTAAAACAAGTTCCTTCGAGTTCGTATATAACCATACGATGGATTTATCCAATAGAAGTGGATGTTCGTAGTGATACGAGGTGTTCTGGAGAAAAGCAAAGGGTAAAAGAAGAAGTGGCAATGTTGTATGCAACCCAGTCAATCCAAAAGCCAGTGTTTTAAGAAAATTCGGTTAACTTGGTTACTGCGTTATAGTCCAGGGTCGGGCCATGGTCGCCGTCAAAGAAAGAGAGAAAAGAAACACTCAACGTGCACTCTAACCTAGATCAGAATGGTTAATCACTTTATCTAATCAGGAAACCTCCCACTATTTTCTCAAATTCTCCTCCAAACCTGAAAGAAGAATTAGTCGGGATCACCCGAGGAGTAAACCAACTCATCGGTGGAAATCGGGATCCAACTATCATCGCATGATAACCTGATGGAATCCACTCAAGTTATTACACTCCAGAAGGTATGCGCATGCCTGGCAAGTTTCCTGTATGTTTGAAACTCCCGATATGATTTTTACCCCTAATGATCTATAACCTTGACGCTTGCCAACAAGTAATAGGCCACTAGTCAAGTTCAACCTGTCATTGTCGTAGATTAACTCGAACCCATCCGCACAAACCCTTGACGCTTTCCAACAAAGCTGTACGACTGTCCCGATCAATCGCATATCCATGCTACAAATAAGTATTATTCAGCTACCGTACACTATGCCTTGACGCTTGCCAACAAACATAGCATGAATACTAAATAGTACTTATAAGAAATGACGGAGGGCTACTACTGGTTTTTGGCGAAAATTTTTTAACATAATGAACTTGATATCGTTGAAGGAATCCAAGTGGTTTTATAAATATATAGTGGCAAAAAATTTTGCTAAAGAGGTCACTCCCGGTGAAGGGATCTCGGCTCTTTCCCCGTAGAATGAGGTGCAGAATATTCTAAACTGAATACCACGACACAAAGCAAAAAGTAATCGACCATAGTGAAGTTATTACCCTGACGCAAACTTTTGCCTAAGGGGTCACTCCCGATGAAGGGATCTCGGCTCTTGTCTCGTCGAATAAGGTGCTGGATATTCATAACTGAATACCTCTGTGCAAAGCAAAAGAGAACGTCCTTATAATAACACCTTTTGAAAATTGTTCCAACAACATCGAATAGGTTTGTTTTTCTTGCATTGATCAAAATCAACGCAGTCCCATCAATTAATCACACCAAAAAAGAACGAAAATATAATATATGTATATGCCATCCGCATTCGTCACTGAGTCCCATCATCACCTGTTAGGTTACTTAACTAACGATAGAGGGGGACTAGACTAGCGCGGGTGTAAAACATATACAACATCTACTAGTATATATATCAAAATATAATAATCGCTCCAGGCGTCATAAATGCAACATCATAGAAAAGTAATAAGTATCACAGAACAATACAGATTGTCTGAGAGCCCTGGGTTTCCTTTGAGCCGCAACTGAAACCCGACGTTCCCCTGGTCATGTGGATAGCTTGTGCAATGAAAAGCTAGACCCCTACGAATGCGGCAAGTTACTCGCCAAAACCAGAAGCAAGGCAGCTCCCTTCAGCAAAGTGAATGGACCACCCAGCACTTCACAGAATTCGGTAACTTGAGCACCCCTCCTTGGGTCAACCTATAACCCCTACGAGTGCGGCGAATAGCCCGCCAATTCTAGAGTGAAACCCCCTCCGTCTCAAAACCATGAGATGCGGGCCCGTTGCCCTCTAGAACCCGGCTATCCGTGCACTCCACCCCCGGGCAATCCTAGTACGGAAAAGAAAATATGTACAAAGGGTACATCGACCTCAACCCGGTCGTGCCCCAAAAGAATAATATACAAATAGACAGTGACGGCAGTCCACATGTCGGACGCTCGCCCCACGATATCAAATGTACAAATAAATCCAGACTGCACTACCATTGCACGCAAGCTATCCACCATGACAAATCCGCAATATCACAGCACAACACAGAACATCAATGTGAATGTCACATTCGCAAACCCGTCTAAAAGAGCTATAACAATTAGACAAGATTTACCGCTCGAATGACATTCACAGTCGCAGATAGTAATGTAAATACTGTGAACTAACATATTTAAAATTTCGATCGACAAAACTTCCCACAATGGCCCCAAGTGCAAAACCCAGCACTCAAACAAATCTGGGCCTAAACTAAATATTCCAGAAACCATAATTCTAAATGAAAAACACCCAGAAGAAAAATGGTGCACTGTTGCCACCATACCGTCGCGCAACCGCGGCAAATATGATGTTTCCGCCGCGGTTCCGCGGTTCGATGATGAGAAAGTGCTCTCAAATTTCTTCGGGGTTCTTAAAAAAGCCTGCACGATTTTCTGACATACTGAAAATAATTTTTCGACGACTTTTAAAATTCGGCAGAAACTTGGAAAATGGAATTGCGGTTTCGGAAATTTTGATTGATTGATGTTTTAAACATGTTAGAACAAGCTAGTAACGGTTAATGGCGTGGCTCTGATACCATGTTGGGTTACGGCAGCGCCCCGGCCATCAATCCGAAGCCAAATGTGGAACAAAGACTTTTCAAAGCTTGACGCTACCACAACCAAATACCCGGATCGAATCATTAACACTAAACTAGCTAACTACAAAGAAGTTAGAATGGCTATACCGATCGATCCATGTCCTTCGGTCTTTAGCCACCATCCCTAGCTCCTCGCGGCATCTCCGATCTCGCTCGATCTTCGGTTTCCTCGTCGGAAAGGGCACCACATCAAGAAGTCTTTTTACGGGCTCCCGCTTCAAACCGAAGCAACTCAGACATGAAGTTTGCTAGCCGACATGTCCAAGGTGAAGTTGAGAATGTGTGTGAAAACTTTGTCTCAAGTATCCATTGATTCTCAACTCATGAGATTTATGGATGGAGCTTGAAGATGAAGCCGTTAATGGAGATTGTGAGCTCAAGAAGAAAGAGAAAGAAGAAGAGCTTTCTTTTGTTATTGTGTTGGAATGATAATGTGAGAGAGAATTAATAATCTCAAGACCAACCCCTTAGCCTCATGGCTGCCCTCTCTCTCTCCTCATATTATTTCAACACCCTAATCAATCAAAAAGGTGACATTTGCACAAATAAAAAGACCATGAGTCATCACCCATGCACATGCCACAATTAATGCTCCTCATGATGACTTGAGCTCATAATTACCACTAATAAACATTAATCCAAATGTTTAATCTAAAAAAGAGAATGGCAACATCTAAAGTAAACTCGTGACGGATCACAAGGATACCCCTCACCTGTATATACATGCCTGCATCCGTATTCCGACTGAATGCGAATGCAATGAGACAAAAGTAATCCAACAAATCTAATACTAGGATCCGGCTTAAACTAAAGCCCACTAGTATGATCCGTCCGATCATGATCCGTGCATAAGTGCACGTATATGATCGAACCCTGCCATAAAACCATACGGCCTCTACAACGTTTCGTCCTAACTTGAGAAACTTTCTGTGGGAGACTCTAATGACTCATCAATACGCTGGCAGTGGGTTTAACCACAAGCACGTCAGTGGTACTAGCTGTACGTAATGGCTGCCCATGTATTGAGCGAAAGGGAAGCTGACGAGCGAACTCATCCAGAAAGCCTACGGAGCCTGACAGTGACAATATCCGTACAGTCCGGTCAGTTCGTCTAAGAGTATCGCATATCGAGTCTAGGGGGTGGATAAAGTCAGACCTCTAACAACACGATAATTCGTGTCGGTATGAAACCCATCACCACCTGAGAAACTATCGATTCTAGATCGGTAATTCTCGACTACCTTGGCCAAGGTTTTCTGGTGATGGCCACCCGTGCACTGTGCGACATCAACCCCCAATACCAGGAGAGACGAATCCCCGACGATCCGCTCACTGCCTCCATATGGCTCGGGACTGTACCCAACTAAAACCTATTTGCATGACTCTTTTGAGCCGTGGTAGGGTAGT
This sequence comes from Agapanthus africanus, assembly GCA_030015575.1. Classification (NCBI taxonomy): domain Eukaryota; kingdom Viridiplantae; phylum Streptophyta; class Magnoliopsida; order Asparagales; family Amaryllidaceae; genus Agapanthus; species Agapanthus africanus. The sequence goes on from JASDDO010000001.1 coordinate 464,302,204, forward strand.
AATCAAAGCACAGTGGGAACTCACACGAGACAAATGATGATCTCAAGTCGACAGACTAACCTGTACACATGTCACCTGGGAACTACTATCTGACAATAGGTATAATACCAACTAGCAGGTTCCCAGCGAGTCCATCCAGTGTACTCGTAACCCAATGAGCATCTGTATACTATCTTAAGTAAACAAACTAACACCAATGGCTTGTGAGACCTGGCCACCGCCCCTCGTCGGGGTCTCGATCAGTATACACTAGTCTACTCTGGAGTATCGATACCCAGTCTCGAAACTCCCACGACTAGGGATATTTAAGGATGCGCTTATAGACCACCAGCTCCCATGTATATGATCGCCATCATAATGCTGGTAGTCAAGGAAGAATCCTACAGGCTCTATCAATATGTAATAGTGATGATAAAGACAAAGCAGATAGCATACTATCATCTCGAGTAAGACTGTCCTACCGGTATAGGTCCTCCCTCAATTATTGCAATCATGTGCCTGCGATCCAATAATTGACTTGAGGGCACTATAGCCAACATGTAGGCTCCTTGCAATCATGAGCAAAGTGATCTGGCTGTCCACAGTTGAAGCATGCATTCCTCTTAGTTGATATTTTCCCGCGCTTCGCGGGCTTCTTAGGCTTTGCATTTTCATCGTTCGCCTCTTTATTCGATTCCTTATAGGACCCCTTGCGTCTAGGCCTTTTGTCCTTCGGCTTAGAGCCTTCAGCTGCCATATTTGAGGATGATGGCTTCTTAGCCTTGAGGGCGTCCCTATGCTCCACTTCAAACTCAACTTTAGTTCTTACATCCTCGAGCGTATTCATGTTCTCAACAGGCCTAAAAGGAGTTTGAGATCATCCCTGGAATCGGGCAAAGCTTCGGTTTAGGAATTTCTACCTCAGTACAATCCTGCATTTCTTGCTCATTCAATAGGAATCAGATCTTTCGACGCTAGTGGAAGAAATTATTACCGTTTAGCTTGTCACCCTTTGTGAGATCGACAATAATCATTTTGGTAGTCATCTGTTTAAGACAAAAATTCATTTTAAGTGCGTTAAGAATATCGGATTTTAATAAAGTATCAATCTTTTCTAAAGAACGTTTCGTTTTCAATCCATCTTAACAAAATAATAAACTTACACGCCGAAGAAAGAACAAAAAGCCTTCGGCCCCAGCAATATCCTTCAAAAATATTAAATTTAAGATTTTTTTAAAATAATTGAAAAACGGTTTAAAGATTGCTAGAAGCAGAATAAATAGAATAGTTGAATCTTAATTCATATTTCTATCACGAAATCTCCCACTTGAAACTTGTCAAATTTTATTAATAAATGCAGTATGCGTCTTTATTCATTAAGTACGCCATGTACATCACAATATGCAACAAAATAATTTAACAAATTTTACTTTTATTAATCTACCATATTTAATCTTGTCCGTTTTTATTAAGGTTTTCCATTTCTCGTGAAATTGGCATGCTCCATGGGCGTCCCCACTAGACCAAACTATCCATGCAATCTCCAAGATGTTATTTGAGAATAAAATTTTTAAACTTTAGGTGAAAAGAAGAAAAATTCGAAAAATATAACTCCCAAAATTAAAATAGTGCAAACTCATGGCCCTACGGAAAACTTTAAGTGGGAAAAAATTCCCAAAAATCACAAATGATTTATTTGATTTTTGAGAATTTCTAGAATTTTTCTAAAATTTTGGAAAATTTTCTGCACAATCTTTTTCAAAAAAAATTGGTAAAACCGAGCCCAACTCGGACGGGTTCAGCTGGTTTTCCGCGAGCCTAGCTTATAGGAGCAGCAGCCGCTGCTGCTGCGGCCCAGCGCCAGCGTCTTGCACAAGCGCTGCGGCTGGCTTGGGCTCACGGGAGAAGTAGCAGCAGCCGCTGTTGCTCCTGCCTTCCACCTTTTCTTTCAGTTTTTCTAAAACACAAAAAATAGTTAATATCTGAAAAATCCAGAAAAAATTTTGCATTAAATCCAGAATAATGTTCTTTTGAAAAAAAATATTTTGGCCCATACCTAAATAGAAAATCCCACAATTTTATCCTAAAAGAAATTAGAGTTATAGTTTGTTTTTCGAAAAATTATGGCCTAACCATCATAAATTTTCATCAAAAAAATTATAAATAAGATCTGATGTTTAGAAAAAAAAATATTCTCATAATTTTGATGCATGGCCAACCCTTACATCAAGAAACAAAATTTTAATCATCACAACGTCACAAAAAAATAAATCTAATTTAGACGATATATGATACATGAAAAAATTAAATAGATCTGAAAGATCTATTTCCATCAACAACACTAATAATTGTAGATCTATAAAAATAGATAAAAAATTTGATCCAACTTTCAGATCAAAAAATCGCTATTTTGAGTTGCTACAACTTTTAAAATATAGATCTAACTATGAAGTACGAACGTGGGCACTTAGGCTCTGATACCAATGTAGCATCTAAGTGCATAGATCAAACTTGATCAAATCATGGCTGCAGAATAGTAGATCTACACGCAACATTCTACAATAATTAGCTTTACCCGGAAGTGGTAGGATCGTTATCCCCGCCCATGTTACTACAACGAATTTTGATCTTCGTCTTCTAGCAACGACCAGAAAGAAACCTTACCTTGATGAGCGAGAATTACCCATGTGATCACCTCGCAAACCAAATCTCGATAGAACTTGGAGAAAAGAAGACGGCAGCTCAAAACCTAGTAATTTCTTATATCGCTTCTTTCTCTTAATTAGATTAATTAACCCTAACACCATATATTACATATATACAAGGGCCACTAGAATGAACGGGTATTGGGCCGGACGAAGCCCAACAACCAACGAAGGAAATAATAGAATTTTTAAGAATTCTCAGAAATAATTTTTGAATTTAATAAATAATTGAAGCCAACGTCAAATTTTTGGTCAGATGGAGCAGCAAAGAAAGCCAAGAAAAAGGTAAGGATAGTTGCAGAGGACGAGAGGTTGGAAACAGGTTGGGGGATTCAGGTAGGGGGATTCAGGTATCTTGGTTTTGGCGGATAGGGAAAGATAGGATAGAGGTGATGAATCGTGAGCGCTGACGGTTATAGAGGACGGAATCTTTAGGTAGGAGTAGGGTCACATCCGGATCCGGATCCGAATATCAACCGGATACGGATCCGAATTTTGATATCCGGCCGGATACAAATACAGATATATATTTAAAATTCCTTTCGGATACAGATACGGTTTTATCAAAATTATCCGGATACGAATACAGATATCCAGATATGTGAATTCGGATACGGATCAAGATCCGGATATCCGCAGAAAAATATAAGAAAATATATCCTTTTAAATTAATTTTTTGGTTTTTAATGCCTATTTAAACCATACATTTTTTGGAAATTTTATATGCTATGCATTTAAAAAGATGTTTTGACAAATTATTTCATCATTTTTTATATATATATAATATGCTGGTTATATTTAGTATATTTGTTAGCATATTCATTTGCTCTTATAATATTCATTTTCATGCAAATTTGTCTCTATCGAATATTTTTTAAATCATATTAAATAAGCATTCAATGAATTGTATCGATTATATACACATTGTCTCTCCACATTTATATTTGTTTATATTATTTCTTTTCTATACGAATATCCGATTCGTTTCCGTATCCGTCAGTTTAAAATCCGCTTCGCATCCATATCCATTTTTTCCGGATACGAATATGAATATTTCTTATCAGACCATATCTGCATGTGCATCCGTATTCGGAACTAGAAAGCGGATACGGATATGGTAATTCTCATACCCGATCCAAGGAAGGAGGATGCTGATTTACTTTAAGCGAGAATAATAATTGTATTTGCTTTCTTCGTCTTTTTGGACTCTTTTACTTTTCTTTTTGTTGCTTTTTGGCAGACTTTTGATATAGTTTCTTTAAATCGTTGTTTAATGAAATGCGGGGGCATTAGTCTTTGTTTTAATCAACAAAAAAAAGACTTTGTATTATAGTAATAGATAGATAGATAACTACTCTATTTAACATAAATCACAAAAAGAAAAATACCCAATAATTTCTTTTTTTCACTTCTACAATCTCATATATTATGAGCTAGAGAAGTCTATTTCTATTCCATGACTAAATAAAGAAATTAATTTTTTTTCCAATTTAATCTCTACCTTTTCATCTTTACTGTATACTAAATTGGATGGAAGGGCAAAAGATTTCTTTAATTTTCACATCACTTAATTACTTTTATATATACTAGGTCACATGTGTTGCTGATTCCAATTTCATAAGGCCTCACAAATTCTGATGCACTTAAGCAGTAGCTAACTCCTCACGTTCATCTATTTTATTGTGGGCTAAATATGAATTAAATAATCACCATACAGGCAAAGACAACTAAAAAATGGCTAAAACCTTTCTTACTTTTACCCCAAAAGCACAAACCTCTAAACTTGAGAAACATACACTTTATCCTGAAAATTTAACACCATCAATTTTTTAGTATGTACACTAGAAGAAACTATGTATTAGAGACGGGTATTAGCGACCGTATAATTATATATGGTCGCTATCAGCGACCGTATAATTATACATGGTCGCTAATAAAGTATCAGCGACCATATATAAGTATACGGTTGCTAATACACGGTCGTCAATACTAGGCCTGTATTGGCGACTGTGCTATGCGTATTAGTGACCGTACAGACGGTCGCTAATACCATCTCGCTTCTGATTGGTCCAAACATATTGCCGCGGATCACCCCTCCTTCAGATCCCAAACGTCCATTCTTCCACGATCCAACGGTCACAGATCCCCGTCTCCCTCTCTCTCTCTCCTTTATATAACTCCCAATCTTTTTGGTTTTTCCATCAAATCCCAACTCAAAATTCAAAAGAAAATCTTAGATATCAATCATTAGAGCCTCCAAAGACTAAGGACGCCGGCGGTCGCAATGGTGGCAGCCCCAAGAAGTCGTCGGTGCCCCGCTCCATCCGCCGAGGTACGATGCATGTGATATAGTCAATCTAGAGACAGATGCATGTGATATAGTCAATTTTTCAAAGATAAAATGAGAAAAGTTATTGCAGATTTCATTATGTACAGATAACAGATTTATGAGTAAAATAAAAATTAGTTTGATCCTTTTGGTCTATTGGGACTTGTGTGTAATTAGATGGCTATTTGAAATAGTTACTTATGCAATACTTGATTTTGTAGGATATTAATATATTTCGATTGTTTGTAAGATTAGAACGCATAAGTAAACTAATTTAAAGAATTTTGATAGAAATCCCGTGATTTTTCCCATGCTTTTGCCGAAGAAGACGAAGGAAAGCAGCAGCAGCGCCGAGCGCAAGTCCGCGTGTACATATTAGCGACCGTATGAGACGGTCGTTGATTCGTATCAGCGACCGGTCGTATTAGCGACCGTTTAATTATACAGTCGCTAATACTCTTATCAGCGACTGACATTTCAGCGACCGGAGTATTAGCGACCGTATATAATTTAAACGGCCGCTAATACATATCAGTGACCGTCCACGATATATTAGAGACTTTTTCGTACGGTCTTTAATACGAATGGTATCAAGTGGTGGTATTTCCCGTAATGCCAACATTTCTTCACCAATTTTTTTTTCCATTTTCCATTTCTGAATATTTTTCTTTCCAAACTTATTTTCCTCACTTCCTTCCTAAACCTCGAATTCAAAACACCCCTTACATTCTTTCTAATTCTTTCTAATTCTCAAGATATTGAGCATGAATTCAAAAGAGTAAGATTTTGGAAAAAATGAAGGAAATAAAAAGAGAGTATAAGCATAGTCAATAAAATTTATTAAAGGGCATTTTTTGCAGTAAAATATATTATGATGGAGAAATTAACATTGTTAGGTTTTTTTTTGGGTAAAGCTTATATTTTTTATGTGGAGGGTTTTTTACTTTTCAGGCAAAAGTGAAAGTGAGGGGGTTTTCCAACATTTTAGCCTTGAACAATCTCAACATATTTGGTTTTGCATAAACAATCCTCTAATATCGAGTCCATAGCACCTATGCCATTTCCATCTTCATCCATTAAACTAGGGGTTGATTTCATGTCTACTGTTCTTTCAAAAGTAAGCTCTTAATTAATGTGTATATGCCTATTTTTTGGTTATATGTTCAGATTTGTGCTTCTAAAATTCATGAATTTAGCATGCCCTGAGTTTCGAGGTGGTAATATCGCTCTTTGGAATAAGATATATTAGAATGCCATGAACTTTTCATGGAGATAATACCATAAACATTGTTAATTGCAACAAAACACCACCTGTTCTTCCGTGTACACCAAATATATCAAAAGCTCATGCGCATTTATTAAAGCCCAACACACCAAATATTACAAAATGAATAAATAAAGTTATTTCAAAATATCAAGTGTCCGAAAATTTTATTTTAACTATATTATTTTTATTTATATGATCAGAAATTTTTATATCCTTTAGTTATATAGATTTGGTTTATGATTTTATGTGTTACTTAGATTGATTTCTTTAATGAAAATTTTGAATTGGTTGCACCTAAGCGATAAGCCTAACCCATAAACGCAACACGCTAAGGGTTACCCACTAATTTTCCCGGAAAATGTTAAATTATGCCTACTTTCTTTCTTAAGGTTCGAATTCCGCACTCTCCACCATTGCCTCTTCTCCGTTAATATGTGGGTCCCACATCAAGATAAATTGATGTTATTCTTTCTAGAGAGTAATTGGCTCAAGGTACAAGTTTTATTTTGGTTTAACTTTGGCAAATTTTAAATAATGTGATAATCACGGAATATACATATGAAGTATTGGCTTCGTTTCCAGGCTCAACAAAAAACAAATGCAAGTTAATAAGTTTAAGCGTAAATTTTACTAAACCCCATCCAGATTTTGAGGGTTTTGAGATAGCTATATTGAACTTTAAAAACACTATAAAACTCATTTAAAGGTTATTTTTGTATAAAAAAAATGAAAGGCAATTTTTTCCAAAAATTCATATTCCGTTTATTTTGAGCATATTCAATCTATCCATAAGCCATTTTGGATTATTCTGTTCAATTGTGACTTGCACGAGATAATTAAACTAACGATTTCATACAATATTGATAGTTCGGTGGGTTTTATAGTATTTTTAAAGTTCAATGGGTTTATCTCAAAAACCCCAAAAGTTGTATGGGGTTCAGTAAAATTTATCCTAATTTTAAATTAGACATATAGTGAAAGTAGATTAACTTCGCACGGGGTTTCACCTCCAGTATTGCGAGAAATTCTATGCGCAAGCTCCAAACGGTGGCCAATGTTCTTAACAAAATGCAACAAGACTTTTGAACTTTGGAGCATAAATTTAGCAACGGTGCCGTGCAGGCTACGTTCAAAAAGACTTGGAATTTTATTGGCGTTTGGCAAAATTCATGGTTGGTGACAACAATTTAATTTAGGCTTAGGCCTAAATTATTGCTCTCTCTTAATTTTCAAAAATTTGTCACCATCTCTGAATGCTTAAACTTATTGGGTCACCTAGGAACCAAATATTATTATTTGAGCAGCAGGTCAGGGTTGGGACATTTTAATAACAAGCATTACTTTTAGAAACAATTTTTAACAACATAAATATTTCTTATATGGTAGACAATAAATCATTGGCTAAATAGCAGTAAATACAGCTACCGATTTTAATTTATTACTGAAATACCATGCTTCAAAATATTTAATTAAAATATATGGTTTTGCACTATTATTCTTATTTAATTAGCCTACACCTTCCCTAGATCAGTTCCCTACATCAGTTGTAGTTTGTGTAGTTGGAACTTCCTCCAGTTCTATCCCATTACCAATAATTTCTTTAACAAAAAATTCGTTTTCTAAAAAGGCGGCATATTGAGAAATAAACACTTTTTTGTTTCTCAGTGTGATAGAAGATATATCCATGTGAATTTTTAGGATATCTCACAAACTTTTGCAGCCCCTTCTGCTTTTCTTCTTCCCCGTGGTTTGTAAAACCCAAGAAAGAATTTAGATTGGAAAAGCTTGGAAATAATTTTGATAAAGATTGCATTTTGAGCTTTAGATTTAGTTTTTTGTGGGCTTTGCAGTGGATTCAGAACAAAAGAAATTGCGAAAATGTCATTTTTTTTGCAAAGAAAGATGTTTTATGGATGAAACCATATTGGAAGGATTTTTTCCATATTTAATTCGATAAATGATTTTAACAACAATAGTGAAGACATGAAAAGAACGTTTTTATTTCTTGTAAAATACTTAAATTAAGTAAATTTTAGGAATAAATTTTATTTGAGGGGCCAAAGTGCATGCTATAGAACGTTAGAGTATTTTCTGCTAGCAGAATAAATATTAGGATTATTTTATCTATTTCTTGTTTCCAATGCGGTCGTAGGGCAAGATGTACTACTCAATGAAATGTCTTTAAAAAAAAAAATACCAATGCGGGCCTACCCAATTGCCGTATGTGAATCAGATAAGGCCTCGAGTTCATTGGATCGGTTCAAATTGGGCCGTATGCTTACGAAGCAATCAAACCCAATATTACACAACTGAGTCCTGGCTAGATCCCAACTCAGCTACCAAAAACTTAAGTTGTGCTCTCATATAGATTTTTCCAGTCAAAAACTATGGGCTTCGGCCCATTCACCTCAACAAAATTTAATTGTTTTCTAAACTCATATATTATATAATTAGAAAATAAAAAGAACGAAAAGATCGATTTTACATAACTACCTTGATCTAAACTACTTAAGCCAGAAATTTATGCAAAAGGACCAAGACTCTGGTTGGCACTCAACCATAATGGATCCGATTTATTAAGCGTGGTGGAATCTATCCTGGTTTTTGCTTCTATATCTTATAGTTATATGTTTGTCTATTCTTTCAACAAAGTTTAATCTTGCGAACTCTCTGATAACATATAGGCTTATCAGTTTGGTTGAATGTATATCTAGAATATTTTTAGGACACACGGTTACACGGTTGAAAATAGTTACACAATTTCTTTATACTTTTTTAATTGGATGTTCAATTGCTAGTTGGAAATCGTGAATGAAGAACGTAAAAGACCTTTCAAAAACTATTGTTTACAAGCATGAAGTGCTCAAAAAGAATAATGATGTCAATGCTTATGATTTGTCCCATGTTTTTAATACAAAACAATTCGAGCTCAAGGTTGTAAAGTCCAAAGCAATTTCACTAGAGTCCAAAACCCGATAAAAGCCAAAATGTGGAAATTTATTAAATTTAGGCCACATCAATTTAAAATATTAAATAATAATAATAATAATCAAAAGCCCAAATTCGAAGGAAGCTTGAAGAAGGAAAAGAAGGCCGAGCACTCCAATGATATGACGTCACACATCTTATCTTCCATTTTTATATCATAGACATGTAGATAGATAGAAAGAGTTGATATTATTTTCAATGAAGAACAAAAATTGATAGGGCCCCTGTCATTTATACGGCTTTCTTCTAGGCCCTTCAACCAAATGATGTCATTATACATAATGACGACAATCAATCACATGGCTGAGAGAGATGGCCGGCCAATCTTAAAACTCAATCATATATTTTTCATTATCGCATCATGATCGATGTACAAACTTAGTGTCAGTACATAAATATAATTGATGGACTAACACGAGGGACAAATATCACGGCACTAATTGCGGTCTTCGTTATTTTAAAAAATGCATTATTATATCTGCTGAAACAAGAAATTGGATTTGCATGCATCATGAGAGAGATGGTGCAGACCTGGTTTTTTGGGATGCTGCATTTTCAGACTTAATTTAGAGGAGGTTGATCGAAAATCAATCTATTACAATTACAAAGGAGTCTCTTAAATAGGCCTATGCATAATCGAAATCAGCAAGGCTAAACTAACGGTGAATGAATCGGTGTCATCGCCAGGATCAGCACAAACATTTAAACCACCGCATCATAAAAAAATAAAAAATCAGCAAAAATTCATGAAATACCCTCTTGTTTCATCCTCTCAACCCTGAAACCTAACCCTAGCTATCGAATATAGAATTCTCAGCCGACCTGTCGCTATATCATATATTTCCGGCATACAACAAAGTTTATGATATTTATCGGACAGCCAACAAAGAAAATCCACGTTATCAATCATCATATATTACTGAAATTTACCTAAAACATGAAAAGAGAAAAAGAGGAGATTGATAATACCAAATAGCACCTTGCACAATCCCAAAATTACAAGCAACGACCCCTTCTCCCTCCCACACAAATTAATTAATTTACAAGGGACGTACGATTAATGATCAGCCCCAAAGCGCCCCCGCCTCCTTGAGCCTGGGCACGAGGCGCTCGCTGACGTGCATCTCCATGAGCTCCTCCACTCCCCCGACGAGCTCCCCTCCGACGAACGCCGCGGGAAGCCTGACGCCGACGACGAGCTCCGCCGCCGCCTCGGCCTCCTCCAGCTCTATCACCGTTGGGTGGGCCCCCACCGCCGCCAGCAGCCGGCGCATGACGTGGCACATGCAGCAGCCCCTGCGGCTGAATATGACGATGGGGTTCTCCGTGATTATCCGCTCGATCCTCTCCTCCGCCGGCTCGGCGCTCACCGGGTCTATCGACAGCGGCGACGCCTGCCGACGCTGCTGCTTCACCAAGGCGGCGTCGCTCGGCGGCAGCGGACGGTACTGGAGCCCTTGCTGCATTTGTAAGCAGTTGTGTTTTCTATTTTTCTTTGCTTTCTGTTTTTGTTCCTTTTTTTTTCCACAGAGGGGGATATATATAGTGAGGTGAGGTGAGCTGAGGTGAGTGGGGATTTGATTTTATACATATAAATATACGGTAAATTCATACATAAAAAGGCGAGGGGGTCGCGATTCACATGGGGTGGGGTGGGGTGGGGGATGATGACGTCGGCGTGATGGGATAGGGAACTGTGGAGGTCGTGGTGCTTGCGTCACTCGGACGGGAGGTGATTGATTCATTTGCAGCTCACGTATCATTTCTTTTCGATTGGCAAGTTTGACAATCAAGTCTCCAGCTACTAATGAGTTCTGGATCTCCTTTAGATGTTACCTTCCGTAGATCTGTTGCGAGCGATGATGGACGGCTGAGATTTAGTTGGAGGTTGCCTCCTGAAGCGTGTGGATCTCAATGGGTTTGAGGTTGTTGCGGTCGAGCTACCTGCAAGAAAGTCCCGGGGTGGTTGTGCCACCGAGGACCCTCCGACGATCAGGTTAGACTGGATATTTTGGCAGCGTAACGGCCTAGTGGGAAGAAAAATGACTTACTTGATCCGTCCGGAGAGGGGTTTATATAGTGGTGGCAACAGGCAGGCAGACGCAGGAATCACGCTGGCCGTTACGCTCCCGGCGTCACGCCCGCGTGATAGGCGGGATCTCCCATTAATGGCGAGACATGCTCGTTAATGGGGGGATCGTGATGGCGTGGAACGTGGGACGTGGCCGGCGGATATCTGGCGTATGGCGAGATTCGCGGAGGTGAGACGGCTGCGCCTGCGATAGGTGTCGTTGGTTGGTCGATGTGACCGAGGAATATGAGCTCGGAGGGAGGCTCGGGGATGAGCGGGAGGCCGAGGTATCTAGGTTCTGCGATAGCCCGGAGACGAGCTGAGGGGGCCGAGGAAGCCAATTGTGCGGGGGCTCAGAGGTGAACCAACAGTTGTTTGTAAGGCGGGCACAGGAGTTGTGTGGTCGGTCACAGAGGGTTGGCCACGTCCATGGGTCGCAGACCCGGGTGTTCTTCCGAAGTGCTGTTCTTGGTCCTTCCTTGCGGGATTCAGGACACGTCATCTGCCACGTGTCACAATCTGGGAGATCACCGATATCGAGAATATCATTAGCTCCCCACTCTCGTCCCGACCTGTTCAAGGGTCGGTGTAATACCCAGTTCTTTTGTACACCAATATCCGTATTTTATAAAGTGTTACTTATGAAATTTATTTGTTTATATTCATAATTATTTTATCTATTTAAAAACCCCACACCAAACCCTATTGTATATTTCCCTTTCTATTTTCCTCTTCCCCTTTTCCCGGGCCAGCCCATTCCTTTCCCCCTTTCTTTTCCAATTTCTTACCACAAACTCGAGCCCGGCCCATCTCCACTACCCGACCCGCTCCATCCCTCCTTCTCCCCACTTCTCTTTTTCCCGCTTCTTTCTTCTTCTTCGTTTCCCACGTCGCTGCGTCTCTTCCCACGTCGTCGCTCCTCAACGCAACCGCTACCCACGACCTCGCCCGCGCACGCGTTCCCTTCCACGACCCGCTCCCTTCAACGGCTCTCTCCCTTCACCCTCGCTCCCTCCTCCTTCTCACGCCTCTCCCTCTTCTCTCTCTCTTTCCCCCGCTTCTCCCTCCTCTTTCCCAACGCAAGAACCCGCATCACCGACCATCACCGGCCATCTTCTCCGGCGACCTTCTTCTCTTACCTTCCTCCTCACCGCGCCGCCACCTTCCTCCTCCCATCCCCGACGACGAACCCTGCACCGAGAAAACCCATCGCCTCCCCGAGCTCCTGCCCACCGCCGTCGACCACCATTCGACACCCCTCCGGCTGACGAGCTTCAACAGCCGACCACCACTGTTGCCACTACGATCTCCTCTCACCACTAACCTCCGGCTCCCCTAACACCTGCACCCAAGGCCTCGAGCTCTCCTCGCCACCTTTCCCCCCACCAGAAGTCCTCGTCGTTAGAGCTCCACCACTCACCGTGCACCTCGCCATCTCCCTCTCTTCCGGCCACCGCTACAGCCCAGCGACCCTACACCCACCACCTCCAGTCGCCGTCCAAGCTCGCCGTCGCCGCCAAGAACTCGAGCTCGAGCCAAGTCGAGATTGCCGTGCAGCGCTCGCGCCGCTGCCGCTGCCGTACCATCGTCGATCGTCGTCAGGCAAGTTTTACACACATGCTTCATGCTATTATACAATGTTTTGATTGCGATTCAATATAATTGTAAGTGTTCGACGCAAACCATGCTTTGAAAACTCCCTTAAAATGACGGAAAGTAAACTTAACAGATAGCCCGAGTTATAATGAATATTCCTTAAGATTTTGGTTACAAAACAATGTCGCTTGCTCATGTAAAATGGTGTCCCGATTTCTATCGTAAAACCTGAAAACTTTTGTACATGCTAAACCATAAAATTTATATTAAATTTTATATAGATCGGATTTTAGCGTTCGATGGCTCGTATCGAAGCTAACTGTTTAACCTACAGTATTCTATAGTTATCACCGAAATTTAACAAATTATGATAGAGATAATTGCAGAGGATTACGATTCTGGACTGCAGTCCAGAACGGAAATCCCAGTTAACCCCTGTTTTAAATCCCTGTATATTCCTGTTCAAATACGAAAATGTGCAGAACCCTATATAGTTACATAGATAATTAAGTTAGGTTTCTTACTCCACTAGTTTCACTGGATTCCTGTTCTGTTTGGTATTTTTAACACATTTTATAATGTTGATATGTTCTGCTGAATTCTGCAGCGGCAGATTTTACACATCGAACATAACCTGTCCATAACTCCCTGTCGATATAGTATATCACTAATCCGCCAATTGCGGTGAAAACCTAACTGTGAAACCTAAATATTATTCAACTATAGCATCGCCTAATTATGATCCCAATTGGGATTAAAATGTGTTACGAAATGGACTTCCGATTCTGAAAGCGTATTTCCAGCAGTGAACACTTAAAATGAAATGGTCATAACTAGCAAACCTGAAACCCGATTGGCACGAAACTAATTTTACCGGGTAGATAATTAAACATACTATTTACCCCCTTTACATTGTTTTGCTAAATCTGCATGTATGATTTATAGTAAATCATACAAGTGGTAGGACACTGACTGATGCTATCCTATTCATATCGTAATTATTGTAATCTCATCATATCATGTAGATGTCATTGCATTGATAACCTAGTGATCGTGTGCATTACCTAGTGTTAGGTATTAGTGTTTAATTGTGGCAAGTACGTTAGTGTTAAGCAAGATTGGATAAGTGAAAGTGACACGTACTTGTACACAATCAGCGGACCCTATTGATTTTATTGCATTGTCGACGTCTATGGGACATGTATAAGTGTATCTATAATTGGTACGGGATGATTATGGAAACACTTATATGGGTGTCATAGGTAAGGCACCAAACACTGTCCATTTATCTTGGGTATCAGTCGAGACTTGCTTGATGGAGATCCTGTCTCCAGTTCTCGCGTAGACTTGTCATGGACCGACTGGTATTTGAGTTTATGGTTGGCGTTTAATGTAGACCACGGGGTGTGGGGTAGTTTGAGTGTGAGTTCAACAGAATCTCGGAAGTCCCATTGCCGGCACATACAGCGATTTTGGAGATATATGGGGATATTACTGATTTTTAGCGAGCGACTCGGACCCTTGTTCCCTTACCCTTGGGTCCTACCCTTGGATGGGGATACTCACGAGTGGTTGACTCTCACACTTGGACTGACGATAGATTTAGCGACCTGGACAGTGAGACTTAGAGACTGATAGGGTTAGTGACATTGACATGCATTGCTTACTGATACGATATACCTGCTTTACTGTTTACCTATACTGGCACTTTCATGCTCATATCGTCACTTCATGCTTTACTGTTTCATATTGATCATTATTACACTGGTTATGCTTGCATTTCTATTTATTGCTATTGTGTCGCTCTGACGACCTGAGTATGCATGCTCAGAGCGAGAAGTGGATTTAGCTTGGACCAGGACTTGACGTACCTCGAGGACATTATGGATATCTGGATCAGCGACTCAGCGCTACACTTCCTTGATCTTTATCTGGTTAGTTTTGTATTTGTGTTGATTTAGTGACTGCATTTCTCATTACCTGTGCATCGATTACTGATTGCCACGTAAAGCTAGAAACCGAAGTGTGACTACGGCAGGATGTTTCCTCGACCGTAGGAGCATGGCTGGCATTGTCAATCCCTCGTATTCCGTATTTTAGGAAGCAGGACGTGACAGTCGGATCAAGGGTGGTCTGCCGGGTCATCCGAGGTGAGCTCTTTTTCGTAGATATCGTAAGTGTGCGTTCCCAGGCAATCAGCTGCATTTTCTTGACGGCGTCAGCGGATCAGGGACCAGATCTCGCATTAAAGAGGATGCGCCGGATCGTGCGTACGTCCACCGAAGCGACAGCCCACGTGTCTAGCGCTGGTTGGCTGACGCGACGAGCCGCAGATTTTCGGCGTCCGATGGGGTACGATCAATGCGCGTGCGACAGGTGGAGCGATGGTGGCTGTCGAATGAGATGAGTCTTTTTGGCGGGAGATGATCGTCGCCGTTGGATGTGTACGCCGGCAGCTGTAAATAGAGGTGGGGTCCCCATCAAGGCCCATACCTCTTCAAATATTCCTCGTCCTGAGTCTCGTTAGCTCGGCGCTCTCCTTTTTAGGTCGGATCTCTGCGTTTTCTCTCCCGCGAACATCTCTCCATCAGGTTAGATGTCTTCTTCCGAGGAGTCCGTAGATGTCATCGGGGTAGATTCTAGAATTCTTCTGGAGCTTCTTCTTCTTCTTCTTCTTCTTCTGCTTCTTCTTCCACTGAGTCGGAGTCTTCCCGAAAAGTTAAGGTCAGATCCTCTTTCCGGGGTCGCGCGACGAGGGCGGTTTCTAGAGCGGTGGTCGCGGACGCCCCTGGTGTGTTATCCTCGGCGAGATATAAGGACGAGCTTGCCACCGCTCGAGCTCGTTTCCATATTCCTCCCGGCTATACGCTGCATTTGGCCGAGGAAGGAGAGAATACGAGGTAAGTAGATTGCCTTGTACCTGGAAGCCTTTTGGGCCGGAATGCACCTGCCCTTCTCTCTCGAGGTTGTTAGAGTGCTGAATTATTTTGGGTTAGCCCCGGGCCAGCTAGTGCCAAACTCCTGGAGGATTCTCCTTGGGTTCCTGGTCCGTCTGAAGATGCACATGATCCCTTTCAGGCTGAGCACCCTAGCCTCTTCTCTCTATTATAAAAATCACCTCGGCACTCACGCGAGCAAGCCGAAGTGGGTATACTTCTCCTTTAGGAAACAACGGGGAAGTGCTGCCGGGTGGGGGGTCGTCGTCGTACCTTCTTCCATCCACGATTGGAAGAAAAAGTTTTTCTTTGTTGGGCCGCCCGAGGGTGAGGACTGGCCCGTGCCCACCCAGTGGTCTAGAGATAGGTGCCGGCGGGAGAGTCAGTCAAACGTTCCCGACGCGGAGAGAGTGGCGGAGTAGGAGCCCATTCTCCGGGCCGACATTCTGCTTTCTGAGCAGGCCCTTAGTTGGGCTGGGCTCAGCCTCGTCCAGTTCGTGGGTAAGTTAGGAGCTCTCAGGCGACCTGTTTAGACTTGTGCATTTTTTCTATTTTTCTTGCATTGCCGACTCCATTATACCTTGTCTTGTACAGAATCCATGGATATGAGCAAGTTCCGCGCAGCAGTGATTGACGCGAAGAGGGGACAGAAGTCCAAAGGCGATGGCTCTTCTCGCCCGCCGTTCATTCCGGCCCCGCCGGTGGCCCTCTCCCCCAGGTGCCCAAGTGAGCCCCGGGCCCCCAAGTCTAGTCGCGCGCCAGTTCTAAAGCGTGCTCGGACGTAAGAGCCTTGGGCCCCCGAGGTGGGAGACGAGGAGGGTTCCCCCGCTCCATCCCTTAAGAGGTCTCACAGGAGGGCGCCCCGCTCCCCGGCTTCCCTAATCCTTATGGACGATGGGGAGCTTCGCTTTGAGGTGCCCTCGGGGCTTTCTGTCGCCGAAAACCTGCTCTCGGATATGGAGAGGTAGGCCGGAGTCAGGGTTCCTCGAGGAACCCTCCGGGCCCAAATGGCGGCGATAGCTCAGGAGGCCGTGCAGGTCAGTGTTTCGCACTTCACCTGGTTCTTCATCCAACATTTTGTCCGCGTGGTCGGGTGCTTCCCTCCCCTTTTTGACCCTCTTTCTTTCTTCAGGTCCTCCAGCACATCGCCCTCGTCGTCCACATGGAGGACGAGGAGATTGTTCTGGAGATACGGGCCGCAAGAGAATCCCCCTTGCGGGAGGAGAGCTTAAGGCAGGAGCTGGGGGCAGCGATGGAGAAGGCCACTTCCCTTAAGGCCCGGGTGGAGGCCGAGAACAGGGAGGTCGCTCGGTACCGATCGGCCGCCCGAGCCACCGAGTCCCAGTTGGAGGACTCCCGGGTGCTCGTTGCTACCATGATGAAGACGGTGAGCAGCCTCCGGAAGGAGAATGAGGCGGCGAAGGACCGGGTACCGAAGGTGGTGGAGAGCTACAAAAAATTAGATTAGTTCTACGCTGACCTTGCCAGTGCTGGGGGCGTCATTTGGCACGACACCCTTGACTCTGTCAAAGTCCAGATGCCGGAGTTCCCTGACGCCGAACTCCGGACCTTGTACCCTCTCACTGACGACGCCCACGGGACCTCCCCCGGACATGACATGGGGAAAGCAGCCCCCGGTGGGAGTGCAAGAGGTAAGCTGGTTGCCCCGGATGCAGGCGCTGAAGTTCCCGTCGGCGGAGCCGACCCTGAAGATGCTGCCCAGGTGGTCATAGGGGAGGGTCGCATGCCGAGATCGTCCCCGCGCCTGAGGCGTGAAGCCCCACGTCTTGTTATTTCTCTCTTTTGCTCTCAAATTTGTAAGCCTCCGGGCACTTTTGTCAGGCTAGGGAGCCCATAATACCTTTATAGAGACTTTCGATTTATGTGAATAAAAATCTTTTTTTTCGTTTCTTTGCGCGCACATTGTCCTTTCGTTTGTGGAGAACATTCGTACTTGCACGGTTCAGTTTTCATGTCAGGTCGGTTCTTTGTCTTGCGATCACACGTTGAGTTGAATTCGACCATTTGCTAAGTGCGCAAAGACCGATGAAGGGTCGGTATCCCCATGATCCTGAAGTCGAGGTGGTGATCGTTTACTCGAACACTTTAGAGGAACCTTTGCCGCAAGAAAGTTGGTGCTTTCCAAAGAATTGGCCGAGCATTGTTGCTGCTTGGGGCCTCTTGGCGAAGGCTTAGATCCCTGGCGTCATGGGATATTTGAATTATCAGCCAGGGATAGCCGAGCAGGATAGCCGCTCTGATGCCTCTTGGCGAGGGTTTCGATCCTTAGCGCTGGAGGGGCCGTAGGGGCCTGCTAAGGACGGACTGAGCAGTGAAGCTGCTCAGTGCCTCTTGGCGAGGGCTTTGATCCCTGGCGTTGTGGGGTAGGGAACTCTGAGCCAGGGATAGCCGAGCAGAGTAGCCGCTCGGCTGCCTCTTGGCGATGGCTTTGATCCCTGGCATTGTGGGGTAGGGAACTCCCAGCTAGGGATAGTCGAGCAGGGTAGCCGCTCGGTCGATTCATTAAGTTCTGTCTGACCTTCCTAGTGTGAGTGTGGGGAAGAGGGACAGTCCCAGGCGACACGTGTCATGAACACGTGGGGGAGGTGGAGCGCCGGAGCCACGTCGTTTCGATTTCAACGAGAAAGGCTCGATGCCTGCCGCATGGCAGTACAGTTGTGGGTGAAATGAGCGACTGTTGGATTCGTGGGGTGTCGTGGGCTATAAAACAGAGGGAGCGTTGATCACTCCTTCCTTTACATCCAAAACATAAGAATGGAAGACTTTCCTTTTACCATCCCTGACATCGTAAAATTCGAGGATGTGTACCTCTACGATCAGCACTGCACCGAGGATACGGTGCAGTTAGTGATAGGCCGCATTGAGGATCACTTCGGCCGGCTGCTTCCGCGGCGCTCCCTCCTGCTTCAGCTGTTGATGTACTCTATCTGGAGGACGTCGCTGGGGCTCTACAACCCTTTGTCCGAACAGCTGAAGGACGAGGCGGTTGGTAAGCTAAGGTCTTTGCACCACTTCGGCCTGATCTCCACGGGTCGGCGGGATCGCTCGGTGGCGCTCCTCCTTGAGTGCTACCAATTGAGGCACGATGCTGACGTTCGCGGGCGGCATCAAAGGCAAAGGGCTGAAGCGGCGGGGGCTCAGCTGGATGAAATATGCTCGGAGTGCCACGAGCAGTGTTTTCTGCACCCCTTTCCCCCGCTATTGTAATTTTTTTTCGATGTACGGCTGAGGAGCCTATAATACCCTTTGAATAAACAAAACTCTTCTTTTTGCAATATTTTACTGATCCCTTCTAATTATATAAACAGAAAGATCTTGAGAAAAGTTTACATTGCCTTAGTAAAAGAAGTACACGCTAGTAGATGTTCTTTTTATTGGTACGGTTTGAGCTTCTTGGCGGTGTAAGGTCGTCAAAAACGATCGGCTCGGTCTCCCTGGCCTCTTCGTCCGACGTGGGGTGCTGAGCCTTGTGGGTACTCGACGTACCCCGTGTCAACATAACCATAATTTGGCCGATTGTCAACTCGCCGGGAGGGAGACGCTGCTCCTGTTCACGATCGGCTTGCCGCTTGTCCCTTAAGTACGCTTCCAGGTGTCCCGAACGGATGAGCTCCTCAATGAAGTCTCGGAGCTACTTACAGCTTTCTGTGGAGTGGCCTTACGACCTGTAGAAACCGCAGTAGGGGCCCCGGGTGCGCTTCGCCACCATGCGCGAGATCGGGGGGGGGTCTTGAAGAACCCCTCGCCCTTAACCTCCTCAAGAAGTACCGTCTGGGAGACGTTGAGCGGAGTGTACTCCTGAAACTTTAGGGAGTAGGGCTTTGGCCGCTCAAGTCTTTTTCTCTCTTCCCTCGCTCTTTTCTTTTGGTCAGTTTGCTCTGCCCCGGGGAGATTTGCGTTCATCTCGGACTCGAGCTGGATCTCACTCTCGGTCCAAGCCTTTACCTCGGCCATGGTCTTAGGTTGCGCTAATGCAAAGGAGCGTAACCACTCTTTGTGCCTAAGACCAGACCTAAGTGTTGTAATGACCGTCTCGTCCCGATGTTCTGGGACCTCGAGAAGGGCATTGTAGAAGCGGGTGACGTACCCCTTGAATGTTTCTTTGTCCCCGCTCTTGATTGTGAAGAGATGGTCGACGGTCCGTTTCTGCCGTCTGTTCCGGACGAAGTGGCCGAGCAATTGGGTGGCCAGCTCGTCCAAGGTTGAGATCGAGCGTGGTGCGAGTCTTCGGAACTAGTCCCGCCCGGAGCGGATGAGAGTTTCCGGGAAAGCTCGGCATTGGGCGACGTCAGAGTTGTCTTGGAAGCTCATTCCTGCGGTAAATGCGTCCAAATGGTCCTTCAGGTAAGACTTACCATCGAAGAGAGAGACTTATGGAGGCTTGTTCCGGGAGGAGATATGGACGGCAAGTAGCTCCTCGGTGAAGGGTTTTGTGAGCGAGTCGGAGGCGTACTTAGCCCCGTCGTTCGAATGATAACCTTCCCGATGCATACCTTTGATCTTCTTTTCGAGGGCGTCGAGCCAGCCGTGGTATCCTGATGATTCGGCACATTCTGATCTTTGGCTTATACTGTTGGAGACCTGTATCTGGCCGCGGCCCCGGTTCCCCTCGATGAGGTTCCTTAGGTCCCTTGGAGAGGTAGTCTTTGAGCTGCCGCGACGAGTCCCGTCCGTGCGACCCCGTCGAAGGAGGGGGCGTAGGTCATGCCTGGGAGCAGGCGAGCTGACCGATATCTCCTCGGGAGGGACAGGAGCGCATAGGGGCTCGGGGCGAGGCGCTCGGGCGACAGACCTCGGTGTTGATCTGTGGGGCGCCCAGTGGGTCATAGAATATGTTGGCCCGAGAGATCGGCGGCCGTAGGACGCATCGAGGCGGTGGCCGGCTGTGCCGACGCGTGCAAAGACTTCTCTCCCTCTGTAGGGGTCCCGATCCCGAGGTGGGATAGCGGCGACCTGGGGAGCCTGGCCCGCCGTCTGGACATGGACGAGCGCATCCACGACGGACGTGAGTCGATCTATCCGGACGGCTAGGGCGTTGATGGCGTTCGGGGGAGGAGATTCGTCTACGCCTCCATTGTGGGGGAGGCGGCGGCTGGTGCTTGGATCGTAGCGGTGATCGCTCGCCATTGAATGGAGATCGGAAGATGAACTTTGTTCAGTGGAATCAAGAATTTCCCACAGACGATGCCAATTGATGGAGGTCTGGATTTCCTTTAGATGTTACCTTCCATAGATCTGCTGCGAGCGACGATGGACGGCTGAGATTGAGTTGGAGGTTGCCTCCTGAAGCTTGTGGATCTCAATGGGTTTGAGGTTGTTGCGGCCGAGCTACCTGAAAGAAAGTCCCGGGGTGGTTGTGCCACCGAGGACCCTCCAACGATCAAGTTAGATCGGATATTTTGGCAAAGTAATGACCTAGTGGGGAAAAAATGACTTACTTGATCTGTCCGGAGAGGGGTTTATATAGTGGTGGCAACAGGCAGGTGTAAAGTGTTTTTCGTCACCCCATTGAGATGAGAATACGCTCGCGCTTGTCAGGCGTACTACAGATTCCCCTTGCCTAGGGTAGGACGGGGTTTATTGATTGTGGGGATCCGAATCTCCTGCAGCCGCGGACTAAGCTGCCGTTAATTACCCCTAGCCTTTGGGGCGAGGGAACCTCCGATTAACGGGTTAAGCTGGTCATGCGAACTCAATGTGCAGTGTACGTGTGTTTTGTTTTGGAGGGGGGTTTGGATATATCGGGAGCCACGCAGAGTTTTTACGGGGGTCCCGCTACCCGGATAGCGGGCTGGGGGTCAAGAGGGCTAGCAGCCCCCTTGCGGGGTGCGGGACAGCGTCCCGTTAGAAATTTTTTTCTAACAGGGACAGTGTCGTGGAGTATGTGTGTATGCACATATGTATACATAAGTATATATATATATATATGTATATATATAAGAAAAAAAGAGGAGGAAAAGGCATCCAAAGGATGCGTGGGGGCAGCACCTCAGGCGCTGTGCGCTCAGGCGCTAGAGTGCCACGTGTCGGCACGTGGACGCTCTGCGTTTGAGCGCTGGGCACTTAAGCGCAGGCGCGCCACGTGTCGGCACGTGGGCGCTTTGCGCTTCAGCGCCTGACGCTCGAGCGCAAGTGCGCCACGTGTCGGCATGGGGGCGACTTGTGCTTGAGCGCTGGAGCGCAAGTGCGCCACGTGTCGGCACGGGGGCGA
This sequence comes from Agapanthus africanus, assembly GCA_030015575.1. Lineage (NCBI taxonomy): Eukaryota > Viridiplantae > Streptophyta > Magnoliopsida > Asparagales > Amaryllidaceae > Agapanthus > Agapanthus africanus. Next base: position 464,324,307 of record JASDDO010000001.1, read on the forward strand.
CTTGTGTCTGAGCGCTCGCGCTTGAACGCAAGCACGCCACGTGGGGGGCGACTTGCGCCTGAGCGCTTGCGCTTGAACGCAAGCACGCCACGTGTCGGCACCAGGGCCACTTACGCTCGAGCGCTCGCGCTGGAGCGCAAGCGCGCCACGTGTCGGCACCGGGGCGACTTGCGCTCGAGCGCTCGCGCTGGAGCGCAAGCGCGCCACGTGTCGGCACCGGGGCGACTTGCGCTCGAGCGCAAGCGCGCCACGTGTCGGCACGTAGGCGCTTTGCGCTCGAACGTTGAGCACTTGAGCGCAAGCGCGCCACGTGTCGGCACGCGGGCGCTCTGCGCTTGAACGCCGGTGAGAAAAAAAGGCTTTTAGCCTAAAAAAATTTCTCGGAAGAGAAATCAGAAAGGAGTTGGACTCCTGAGTGTTTTTTTTTGGGTTTAGTGAAAGGGGTTCTTCTTCTTCCTCCTCTGTTAGCTGGATCTTGAAGATCAAGAGATGTGAGATCTCAAAATCTTTCCTTTTTGGGATTTAAAGACAGATCCAAGTTCCCCTTTGTGGGTTTGGTGGTGAAAAACTATTTCATTTTTGAAAAGGAAAAGTAAAACTCTTGATTTAATTCAGAAGAAAGAAAAAGGTTTGAGACCTTCAGAAAAGGGAAAGAAATACAAACCCTAGGTTTTTTTTTTTGAGAGAATGAAAGTGTTTTTTTATTCATCATGTTGCCTTTTATAGGCTTACATATTTGCATGTAGCCCCTTGGGCTTCACAAAATGACATTTTGCATATCCCATGGCTTATGTGCCATTTCATTTTTGCACATAAGCTTTGGGCTTACAAAATATTGGCTTTATGCCCATTTTGCACACATTCATGTATAAAAAATTGCATAAAAATTATTTATTACATGATTTTGTTGTTGGCATGGAGGAGGCTGGCCGCGGGCTCGACTTGGGCATGGGCCCGTGTGACCTGGGCTTGGGCCCACCTGGCTTGGGGTTGACCATGACTTTGACTCGGTCAACGGGGGTGTAAATTTTTACCCCAACAAAGTGCCCCCCATCAATAAATGCACACCGCACATTTGAGTTGTGTGCATGAAATTGATGGATCTTGACGCTGAACTTCGAGGTGGAACATCATTCCAGGGGCGGAGCATCATCCCGGGAAGCATGATTCCCGGGGATCGGAGTATCATTCTAATTTGCGGAGCATAATTCCAGGGTTCAGAGCATCGTTCCGAAGGGCGGAGCATGATTCCATAGTTTGGAGCATCGTTCCAAAGGGCGGAGCATGATTCCAGGGATCGGAGCATCGTTCCGATGAGCGAAGCATGATTCCAGAGATCGGAGCATGATTCCAGGGGTTCGGAGCATCATTCCGAAGGGTGGAGCATGATTCCAAGGGATCGGAGCATCATTCCGATGGGCGGAGCATAATTCCAAGAGATCGGAGCATCATTCCGAAGGGCGGAGCATAATTCCAAGAGATTGGAGCATCATTCCGATGAGCGGAGCATAATTCCAAGGATCGGAGCATCATTCCGAAGAGCAGAGCATAATTCCAAAGATCGGAGCATCATTCCGAAGGGCGGAGCATAATTCCAGGCATCGGAGCATCATTCCGATGGGTGGAGCATGATTCCAGGGTTCGGAGCATCATTCCGAAGAGCGGAGCATGATTCCAGGGGATCGGAGCATCATTCCGAAGAGCGGAGCATGATTCCAGGGGAGCGGAGCATCATTCCGATGAGCGGAGCATTATTCCAGGGTTCGGAGCATCATTCCGAAGAGCGGAGCATGATTCCAAAGATCGGAGCATCATTCCGAAGAGCGGCAGACATCCTGACCGAAGCATGATTTCGATGCAGAGGTAGATTCCTAGGCGAAGTATAATTCCGACAAGGAAGGCAAATATTCTGAGGTGAAGCATTGATTTCGACACGGGGTATATTCTGAGACGGAGCATGATTCCGGCACAGAGCTTGTTGGCTGATTTGATTCCGAGGCGAAACATAATTTCGACAGGGAAGGCAGGTACACCGAGGCGAAGCATCATTTCAACACGGGGTGCATTTTGAGACGAAGCATAATTCCGACGCAGAGCTTGCTGGTTGACTTGATTCCGAGGCGGAGCATAATTTCGATGAGGAGGTCGTTGGTTGATTCCGAGCCGAAGCATAATTCCAACAGGGAAGGCAGATACACCGAGGCGAAGCATTGATTTCAACACGAGGTATATTCTGAGACGGAGCATGATTCCGGCGCAGAGCTTGTTGGCTGACTTGATTCCGAGACGAAGCATAATTCCGACGAGGAGGTCGTTGGTTGATTCCGAGCCGAAGCATAATTCCTACAGGGAAGGCAGATACACCAAGGCGAAGCATCATTTCGACACGGGGTGCATTCTGAGATGAAGCATAATTCTGACGCAGAGCTTGCTGGTTGACTTGATTCCGAGGCGGAGCATAATTCCGACGAGGAGGTGGTTGGTTGATTCCGAGCCGAAGCATAATTCCGACAGGGAAGGAAGATACACCGAGGCGAAGCATCATTTCGTCACGGGGTAAATTCTGGGACGGAGCATGATTCCGTTGCAGAGCTTGTTAGCTGACTTGATTCCGAGACGAAGCATAATTTCGACAGGGAAGGCAGGTACACCGAGGCGAAGCATCATTTCGATACGGGGTGCATTCTGAGACGAAGCTTGATTCCGACGCAGAGCTGGTTGGAGGATTTGATTCCGAGGCGGAGCATAATTCCGGCAGGGAAGGTAGATATCCCGAGGCGAAGCATGATTTCGACACGGGGTACATTCTGGGACGGAGCATGATTCCGCCGTAGAGGTTGTTGGTTTGATTTGATTTTGGTTGACATCAGCATCGCTACACTGGAATATGGTACCAGGAGCGAATCATCATTTGTCATGAGAGGATTTGGGAATTGGTTTTTTTTTTTTTTGGCATCAGCATCGCTACACTGGAATATGGTACCAGGAGCGAATCATCATTTGCGTTTGCTTATTAGGAAACGATGGCTTAGGAGACAGGTTTTAGGTCCCTATCACCTAAGACTTTTCAATTTTGCGAGCCGTAAGGGTCTCACAAAGCATTTTCTCCCTACGGGTCGTAAGGATCCCGTATGTGTATTTTCTCCTTGGGAGTCGTGGGGACTCCCAAGTGTGTTGCTCCTTTGTGAGTCGTAAGGATCTCACGCTGGAATTTTCTCCTCACAAAGTCGAGAGGACCTTGTGAGTGCATTTCATCTCTTTCTCACGAGTTTGCGCCCTTTCGGGTTTTCACAAACTCGCCGGCAGTCCTGCTGTTTTTACTCACGGAGCCCTTTCGGGTTTTCATCCGTGCCCATTTTGCTTGTGGACATACTTTTTTTTTAATTTTTATTTTATTATTTTTAGAGAGATTGGGATTGTTTTACGCCCGTGGATTGTATACGGTTTTGCAGGATGTATGATCCAGACCGTAGGGCCATAAAAATTTTGGGACTTTGTTGGCGTCTGCATCGCTGCACTGGAATATGGTACCAGGAGCGACTCATCATTCGCCGTTGGGGTATGGGATTTGGAATTTGGTTGGCGTCTGCATTGCTGCACTGGAATATGGTACCAGGAGCGACTCATCATTCGCCGTTGGGGTATGGGATTTGGAATTTGGTTGGCGTCTGCATCGCTGCACTGGAATATGGTACCAGGAGCGACTCATCATTCGCCACTTGGGGATTGGGGAGCGATGGTTTAGATCCCTATCACCCAAGGCTTTTCAATTTTATGGGCCGTGAGGGTTCCATAAAAGCATTTTCTCCCTACAAGTCGTAAGAATCCCGCAGGTGTATTTTCTCCTTAGGAATCGTGAGGACTCCTAAGTGTGTTTTTCCTTTGTGAGTCGTAAGGATCCCACAAAGGTTTGTTCTCCTCATGTATCGTGAGGACACATGAGTGGGTCTTCTCAATGGAGTATAATTCCAAAGGCGGAGACCAGCCGCGTAACTGATGATTGCGGTGTGGCATGGATATGATGAGAATTATTTAAGCCCGTTGTTTTTTTTGTTTTTGTTTTACCGCGATTGCTCTATCATTTCAGATTTTCTTATCGCGAAGGTCATGATTGCCCTATCATTTCGGCTATTTATTCGCGGTTGCCCCATCATTTCGGCTTTATTTTCATTTTCATTTTTACTCGCTGATTTTTATTGCGAGTTGCCCCATCATTTCGGCTTTTCTTTATTTTTCTTTTATTTACACATTTTTTTATTTATTTACATTTTTTTTACATTCCCAGTTTAACGACTTAGAGGTCGATTGTTCCCAGTTTAATGACGTGGTGGTCGATTGTTTTCAGAGAAAGGCAGATATTTGAGAGAATCAGTTTCACGAAGAACTTCGGTCTCCGTTTGTATGAAATTGGCGGTCGCAGCTGGACTGTTTGTTAACACGCCTTTAGACAGTTCTATCTCTCCTGCTTTGTATTGTTTTTCGACCCAATCTTTGAAGACGAAGCAGTCCTCAATGGCATGACCTATCACCCTGTGATAGGGGCAGTATTTGGGGTCGTCAGTCATATTCGCTTCCTGCAGTCTTTTTGACTCTGGCAGTTGTAGACCGTTCTTCAGGGCGTCTTTGAATATTTTACGGATTTTGTCCCTTCTGAAGGAATAGACCTTATCTAGCTTCTCTTTGTGTGGAGATTCTCCTCCCTCTCCGAACACTGGCTTCCGAGGCTGGTTGGCGCTAGGCCCGCTCATCCCTCGCTTATTTCGGTTAGCCGAAGTGTTGAAAGACTCAGAATCATCGGAGTTTCCGCCTTTGCGATTATCGTCCTTTCGGTTTCTCCAGGACATATTGTTATTTTGGGAATCCGAGGAGGACTCCTGCTTTGAGCGCTCCAGCATCTGAACTTTCCTGGTCAGCTCTTGAAATGTTTTGAGACCCGCGGTGCATAGAAACGGGGCCATCCAATTGTTAAGATTTCCAACGAGGAGACTGACAGATTGGTCCTGCTCTATCGGCGGTTCGCATTTGACGGAGAGATTGCGCCATCGGGTTATAAAATCCGTGCTGCTTTCGTCGCTCTTGGGCTTGGTCCTTATGAGCTCGGCAATGGTAATCTTATCGCTGACGCTCATGAACCTTTGTCGAAACAAAGATTCCATTTGGACGAAAGTAGTAACGGAGCCATCCGGTATGCTCGCGTACCAGTCGAAAGCAACATCGGTCAAGCTATTAACGAACTGGCGGAAGAGAAGCGCATCGTTGCCCCCAGTGTTCCCGCATGAGGCTTTGAAGTGGGCGATATGCTGATTCGCATTTCCCGTCCCATCGAATCTTCCGAATTTGGGGATGACATAGCCGCTAGGAAATTCCACCATATCATACTGAGCAGGATATGGTCTCCCACTACTACTGATATCTTTTTGCGCTTCGGCTTCAGCTACCAATGTTTCGACTTTGCTGGTAACTAAATCCATGATTTGATCTTGAGTTAGCAGGCTACTGTCATCAGTAGCCAAGACATTTCCTGAGATAGGATGCGATTGACTTTCATGCGGTCCGCCCACCTTTGGATTTGAGGGAATAGGCACCGGCTGTCTCGGGACAACGTTTCCCGGTTCATGAGCAGAGCCCTGTGCTTGATTGGGCGGCTGAGAGGCAAGTTGGGCCATAAGCCGTAAGACGACATTTTTCAAGTCGTCGATTTTTGAGTAGAGCTTGGCTATCTCCTTGTCTTTGCTCCTGAGCTGCTTTCGGAGCTCTTGAAGCAGCTCTTGCTCCGCGGTCCTGGGGCGGAAAGTCGGCTCTTCTTCGCTTTCCGAGCCCGACTCCTCATGGACCGAAGGGTATTTCTGCTTATCAGCCTCACTGGGAAGGTCTTCATTACCTTCCAAAGGAGGCTGGCCTTGGGATGTGGCAGCCATATTCACGCCAGATTGGATTTGGGATGTGGTGGCCCCGTCCTTGCTCTTGCTGCGCGTGCCCACCATGTAGACAGTGTGGACCTCATATCCAGTCGTCTCTTTCTCATTGGCGGGGAGCTTTAAGAAGACACCCGATCGAGCAGTGGTCAAGAGCACCGCTGGAGCTTGCTCGGGATGCGTTGTACCTTTGTTGGTGTTGATGGCCTTGCCCCCAGCTGGGGCCAAGGAAAGTCGTTCAGGCACCGACTTGCGTTTGGGTTGGGGCGCCCTTGAGATCACCACATTTGGTCTCCTACCTTTCAAGACCAGTTTGTCTGCCACCGGGGCTTGAGGAGATGGGATGGCGCCAACTGGCATGAACATAATAGAGCCGAATGGTAGCAGCGGCTCCTCCCATTGTCGCCCGAGACTGGCTGGAAGGACCGTCCTAGAGTCTATCCTCATCGTGTAAGAGACGGGAGCTGAGTTCATCATCGAAGACATCGTCGGAAGGTGATTGCTTGAAAATCTGCATGAAAAAGCATTATTTTTAGTATAAATACAGGTATGTATATTGATTGAGTTCGCATGAACGCTTAACCCAAAATATGGGAGGAGAGATTGGTCCCACCGGGCGTGCCAGAATTTGTAGGGTGTTTTCGTCACCCCATTGAGATGGGAATACGCGCGCGCTTGTCAGACGTACTACAGATTCCCCCTGTATAGGGTAGGACGGGGTTTATTGATTGTGGGGATCCGAATCTCCGGCAGCCGCGGACTAAGCTGCCGTTAATTACCTCTCGCCTTTGGGGCGAGCGAACCTCTGATTAACGGGTTAAACTGGTCATGCGAACTCAATGTGCAGTATACGTGTGTTTTGTTTTGGAGGGGGGTTTGGATATATCGGGAGCCACGCAGAGTTTTTACGGGGGTCCCGCTACCCGGATAGCGGGATGGGGGTCAAGGGGGCTAGCAGCCCACTTGCGGGATGCGGGGCAGCGTCCCGTTAGAAATTTTTTTCTAACAGGGACAGTGTCGTGGAGTATGTGTGTATGCACATATGTATACATAAGTATATATATATATATATATGTATATATATAAGAAAAAAAAGAGGGGGAAAAGGCATCCAAAGGATGCGTGGGGGCAGCACCTTGGACGCTGTGCGCCTAGGTGCTGTGCGCTCAGGCGCTAGAGTGCCACGTGTCGGCATGTGGACGCTCTGCATTTGAGCGCTGGGTGCTTAAGCGCAGGCGCGCCACGTGTCGGCACGTGGGCGCTTTGCGCTTCAGCGCCTGACGCTCGAGCGCAAGTGCGCCACGTGTCGGTATGGGGACGACTTGCGCTTGAGCGCTGGAGCGCAAGTGCGCTGGAGCGCAAGTGCGCCACGTGTCGGCACGGAGGCGACTTGCGCTCGAGCGCTCGCGCTTGAACGTAAGCATGCCACGTGTCGGCACCAGGGCGACTTGCGCTCGAGCGCTCGCACTTTAGCGCAAGCGCGCCACGTGTCGGCACCGGGGAGACTTGCGCTCGAGCGCTCGCGCTGGAGCGCAAGCGCGCCACGTGTCGGCATGTAGGCGCTTTGCGCTCGAACGTTGAGCGCTTGAGCGCAAGCGCGCCACGTGTCGGCACGCGGGCGCTCTGCGCTTGAACGCCGGCGAGAAAAAGAGGCTTTTAGCCTAAAAAAATTTCTCGGAAGAGAAATCAGAAAGGAGTTGGACTCCTGAGTGTTTTTTTTGGGGGGGTTTAGTGAAATGGGTTCTTCTTCTTCCTCCTCTGTTAGTTGGATCTTGAAGATCAAGAGATGTGAGATCTCAAAATCTCTCCTTTTTGGGATCTAAAGACAGATCCAAGTTCCCCTTTATGGGTTTGGTAGTGAAAAACTATTTTATTTTTGTAAAGGAAGAGTAAAACTCTTGATTTAATTCAGAAGAAAGAAGAGGTTTGAGACATTCAGAAAAGGGAAAGAAATACAAACCCTAGGTTTTTTTTTGAGAGAATGAAATTGTTTTTTTATTCATCATGTTGCCTTTTATAGGCTTACATATTTGCATGTAGCCCCTTGGGCTTCACAAAATGACATTTTGCCTATCCCATGGCTTATGTGCCATTTCATTTTTGCACATAAGCCTTGGGCTTACAAAATATTGGCTTTATGCCCATTTTGCATACATTCATGTATAAAAAATTGCATAAAAATTATTTATTACATGATTTTGTTGTTGGCATGGAGGAGGCTGGCCGCGGGCTCGACTTGGGCATGGGCCCGCGTGACCTGGGCTTGGGCCCACCTGACTTCGGGTTGACCATGACTTTGACTCGGTCAACGGGGGTGTAAATTTTTACCCCAACAGCAGGTAGGCGCGGGAATCACGCCGGCCGTTACGCTCCCGGCGTCACGCCCGCGTGATAGGCGGGATCTCCCACTAATGGCGAGACATGCTCGTTAATGGGGGATCGTGATAGCGTGGAACGCGGGACGTGGCCGACGGATATCTCGCGTATGGCGAGATTCGCGGAGGTGAGGCGGCTGCGCCTGCGATAGGTGTCGTTGGTCGGTCGATGTGACCGAGGAATATGAGCTTGGAGGGAGGCTCGGGGACGGGAGGCTCGGGGACGAGCTGAGGGGGCCGAGGAGGCCAATTGTGCGGGAGCTCGGAGGCGAGCCAACAGTTGTTTGTAAGGCGGGCACAAGAGTTGTGTGGTCGGTCACAGAGGGTCGGCCGCGTCCAAGGGTCGCAGACCCGGGTGTTCTTCCAACGTGCTGTTCTTGGTCCTTCCTTGTGAGCTTCGGGATACATCATCTGCCACGTGTCACAATCTGGAAGATCACCGATATCAAGCATAATCACCACCAGCTTTTAAAACCATAAAAAAAAAATCTATAAAAAATACATAGAATTGTAATTTGCATCCGTCATTTTGGGCTCTCTACTTTTAAAACTATAAAAAAAACAGAGCTCACTTCAATGGTATCGTTGGAAGAATGCGGACGACAATTTCAATTATATGTGTCGTTGTTCGTTAGTCGATATATGTACTACCCTATCAATTTAGACATGAATCGAATTGTATAACTGCAATTAATATGGATATAAGGTTACAGTAATCCGAAAACATTTATTTCCGTAGTTAAATTTATGTAACGCTAATCTTTCTCAACTATATAAGTTATAATAAATGCATAAGATATAGTCTGAAATAAGATGGTGCTGTTAACATTCGTATTTTCTTTTCTTTTTTTTTCCCACGACTCTAGAATTTCGTCACCATATTCACAGGCCGGGCTTTCCCTGTAATGTCATCCCGCACAATATTTGGACAGACCAAAAGTAAGTACTCTGTGCTCCCACGTGACCTCACTCAAGCGTTTCCTCCACGTAGACGCTTGGCAGCCGTTCGATGAGTCATCGTGCGGGCCCCGCCGCTCTCAAACGGAGGATAGCACTGAATGCAGGGGGGCCGCGAGTGGTCCACGTGCCAACACCGTGGACCGTCGACGTCAATTGTTGACGAGGGTGTAGGGTAAGCCATGAGGGTTAGTGGACCGCGCATTCCCTGCACCCCACGTCATCACATCATGGCATTTTTCATTCAATAATTCCTTTTTTTTTTAATATTCACCCTCCTTAAATGTTTCCATATCTGGAAAATAAAAATTATTATACCCAAACAAATCCATCTTATAAGATAGGTGCCATAATACGATGAATAATATGAAAATAATACAACAGATTATCATGGCTGGCACATCTCCTTCGACGAACTGACAAAGGCACTTGAGTCTCCAGAAGGTCAACAGTGTAAAAATAAATAAATAAATAGCAAAACAGATTTGAAAAGAAGAAGAATAAGAATCATTAATTTAAGCTAAACCATAAGTCCTTTTTTCTTATTTTGTAAAATGAACAAGCTAAAGAAGAAAGATATAGGTGAAGAGGGCAAAAAGGGTAAGAGAATCACCTCTCCTTTTGTAGGTAAATAATTAGATATGGGGCTATCATCACAATGATTAACAATCATATTTTGAATTATATTTTAAAGAGAACTAATATTTGCAAGCAGCTATTCATTGAATAGATAATAAGCAGTTGATCCAATCCGACTGTGGAATCAACAATAATATAATACGCTTCATCCTAATACATGAAATTTTTAGGGTGTTTAGAAACCATCCAATTTTTTGAATCTCTCATCCAAGACATATGGAAGATTTTGAGGTGCATATAAAACAAAATAATTAATAAAATCTCTTCTCCAATTGGCTGCAAATCCGCTGGCAGCGTCATAAATCATGGGGCAGTTGGAGATCTTTGGGGAAAAAACTTCTACGCAAGGGGTTTGCTTGGTGCAAACCGCTTGCAAACTCTTGGATGGATTCCCTTGCACAAAACTTAAAGTCATCTAAGAGCTTGTAAGTGGCCATGCATGGTGCAAGCTCTTGCATACTGATTTTTTCCACTTTGGGAACGGTGCACACTAGCTGTGGACAATTATAGCACGCCACGTGTCCTAAATGATGTTCCCATGCACGAGGACGTTGCTTGACGAGGAAGGATTAGTAGTGGCGTGCATTGACGTGGCAATTGCACGTGGCAAGACTAGGTTGCACTCAAAGTGGAAATAGGCAGAGGACCTGTAGCAGATGGGCATCAATCTCTTCCGATTTGAATTGGATAAATTCATGCATTTAGGAGCCTCGTTTGGTTAGCAGCACGAAAAAAATACTTCCTTTGTTTTAACATATGCTGCATGCAATAAATGTCGCAAATGAAAAACCTCAAATCCTCCGTTTGGTTAAGTTCTGCATTCGTAATTTGATTTCTCAACCCAGACAAATTTTTTGTGTTTGATGGAACTAAAAAACAAACAAGAGAACATGCAACATATGTTGCAAATTTGATTAGGTGGCACGTGGCTGGATGAACGCATTTGAAGAGGGGGAGCGACGGGTTACAAAGCATTTTCTTTTTGTTTCTGCAATAATTATAGTAGCCTTTTTTAAATGACTTGTGTATGGGGAGATTTTAGAAGTAGTGTCCTCGGTTAAAATTTTTTTGATGAATTTCAAGGATGGCTAATTAATTATCCCAACTTTTATCTCAAAAAATATTTAATATGTTCATCATTTCCAAAGTTGCAATTCTTGTCGTAAGAATGTGTTTCTTTTTAAATCTCTATTTTCATTTCCAACTCAAGTTTGTTTTAGACTAAATATAGAAAATAAAGAACTTTTACAAATTTGCATGATTCTCTATTTTCTAACTGCCAAACAACCGCAGGGCATTCTGAATTAGTTATGGTTATTTTAAATAATTTTTCTCAAATTTTGAATTGATTAGTGTTTTCTTAAATCATTTCTTAAAAACTTTCGTAGTAATTTAAACTCCCCTAAATTTAGGATTTGAGGTTGCTGTGTCTTTTGAAATTTTGAACAAAAAATCTTAATGAGACGACGCTTAAAATTTAAGATCGTAATTTCATTTTTTTTTTTCAAATTAGGCTTGGGAGTGCCACATGACTAGGACTTTCTTAAAATAAGAAATTTTAATTATTCCAGTAGTTTCTATTTATATGAAACTATGATTGCCATATGTCCCTCTAGTTTCTTAGTTAAGTGGTAGAGATTCCCACATGCGTGTTTTTACTAGGTTTTTGCATTTTGAGTTAATTAAATTAGCATTTTAAGCAAATATAAATTACTAAAACAAAAAGAATAAAATGGAAAAATGATTCTATATGCCTGAGACCCAAAGATGGCAGCTTAGGTCCCTGGGCTTAAAAAACTTGGTTAAAAGTCCATAATACATATTTCATGTGTCCCGTCCTAAATCCACACATATAAAATCGATCAATTTACGTGACATGCCGTGATCTCGACGATAAGACAACAAGGCCTAACTTGCAAACTTAAAATAAATAAACAAAACACAATATCCCTTAAAAGCAACATAGACGAAATAACCAAAATAGTTCTTACATAATTATTGTTTTAATAGCATAAATAAAGCTCTCATAACAAACTACTGATTATGAAAAAACAAAGAAACTAATTGTTCGTCGCAAGTTGGCATTCCTATGAAAGTAAATACTGCTGTAGGCTAGTACATGAGAAATTCTAACTTTCTATCATCGCGCTCATCCAACATGATTCTCTGCATTTTGAGTTGCAGCCACATAAAATGTGGGTGAGCTACCACGCTCGGTTAAAAAATGACATATATCTTGCAATTTATATAACGAAGGTAAGCACCAATAAAACATCAAATATTGATCAAAATCAAATATCTAAAATTATGCAACTTGTGAAAATATAGTTTTTATGAATGGAAAGATTAGCAGGTTACGACTAAATACGGTCAATACTTTTAGCTCGGTTGACATAACCAAAATGCCACTATACGTGGCCCGTAATAGGAAGAATCGATATTGACCCGCGGTGAATTTACCTTACGACATGCACAACAACCCCAACTACACTACTAGCCTTGCTGTGACCTACTTAATATTTCCAACTCATACAGTATTTACCTACAAGATACATACGACACTTTTTTTTCTAAATAGGGGTATATATCTTCTTTTAAATAACCATACCCCAGGCATAGATAAAAAATCTTATCCACATGCCCGAGACACAAATATATAAATCAAAATCATCGAGTCATATGCATATAAATAACTACATCAAAAATGCGCTTGTTTATCGAAGTTTAATGGTAACAACAATACAAATATTTTAACTTGCAAACAACCATTGAAACAAATAATATATCATCAACCAATAAGAAGACACCTTTATATAATGTGAATACCAACGGCAATACAATGATATGACTGTATCATAAACTTAATTGAAAATCAAAGTCGACTTGATAGATCCGACGTTCCTTCTAACCTCCAATCGAACCCTCTAAATAAATATATAATACTAAAATTAATAACTTGTCGTATTTTGACTAACCAATTATGCTATTATATGTTCCCAATACTAATAAAATACATTTATAAAGGTCTTTAGACCTTAACAATATTATTAGTGATTTTTCTATATTTTTCTAATCATTTTATATCATTTCAGAGGCCTATAATTAATTCAGAGAAGTTCAAGGACTTAAATAGAAATTCCAGCCTAAATTACGTACTTCACTGGTTATAAGGGAAGGTGCTGCAGGGGGAGGGTGCTAATAATTTACAGGTGCGGGGCCTAAATATAAAATTCCAGAGGGGCATTACAAGCTAAAGGGGTTAAAATAGCACTAATAAAAATTACAGGGACCGTTCTGCAATTTCCATTAAGCAATGAGTTTAAACAATGCGGATCAAGTCGGGTTGGATTCGAATCCAAACCTGCAACCCAAAAATAAACTATTCATCAGTTAAGTGGATCGGGTAAAACGAATTAAACCGATCCGGATCCAACTTAACCATTTCAATCCCAAAAATCATCGTGTTTCTTTTCTTCTTCTCCTCCGCTTCCAAAACTAGCGCAACTCGTAGATCTAGCCATAGCAACCACCAAACTTACCAAGATCAATCCAAATCGACCCCGTCATCGCCAACAACGTTGGAATGTCAACCTCTCTCACTTCTAATCGAAAACATGAAACAAAAGATACAAAAATTCTAACCTTATGTCTCGATTCGACAACTTGAAGGCTTTGGCAACGATCTGCAATGAGGTAGGTCCTTTACCACTCTGCTTGTCACTGTTTTCGGCGAACCTAAAATATATGTATCTTTGTATTTTCTTTTTAGTAAAAGACAGCTTTTCTTTCGATAACCGGGATATATTTAATTCTTGTTAGATTTGTCCAAGAACAAGCTTGCAGTCTACTGGTAAAGTCATTGCATTGTTCTTGTATAGGCCACATGTTCAAACCCTAAGTCTTTCAATTATCTTTTTCAAATATTTTTTAAATCCTCTCATAACATACAGATGAGTTATGATCTTTCACATCTCTTATTTTTAACTCAAACTTTGAATCATAATTAAGTAAAATTTATATGATCATAAACCACTCTCTATATGTTACTATTCCTCCTCCATCCTTCTTAAATCTGCAAAAAAAAAATAATCAAAAGTTCTATTAATTAAACTTAGCGCTCTCATCTTTTGTCTCCTTTTTCCTTCTTGAACCGTGAAGGCGTCGGAGTTCGTTTCGCCGCTTGGGACAAATCGGCAAGGATGATTGTTAGAATGCCTTACAATTATGTAAGTTCCCTCTTTTTTATCCCTCTAGTTGATCCTCCACCTCCTTACCTTTTTGGAAGCTCAAATCCGTCTTAACCCATGTCATGTCGAATCTCGTGAGACTGGTTAACCCATGTTAAAATATTTACTTCTTTTATATTTAAAACTGGCAGCATAAAAACATATATGCTTAGTTATAATTTGATAACATATCAATTCTGGTTATGGTTTTCCTTACATGGCTTATGGTATTGTTTAAAGAATGATAAAATAAGTTGAAATGGGACTTACAGAAGGGATCACACTTTCCTACCATTTTCAAAAGTTAAACCGATATGTCTTTTTTGAACCCTAACATTGGAAAGATGACTTTTTAGACATCTTTAAACTTTTTGTGATTTTAAATTTTGAGAAAATTTGGTATAGCGATAGATAGATATTTATACGCGCTATAGTAAATTTTCAGAATCGAAATGGAACATGGTTTATGCTTTATGTTGCATTTTAGCCATTGTTTTGCAAACGTAAAAACTATTTTTAAAGGTTTTCTTCAAAAATTTATAACTCCGTCTTCATAGATCCAAACTGAGTGAACTCAAGTGTTTTTAAAAACTAGATCGAAAGATTTGGAATTTCTTAATTCAATCCGACCTCTGAAAACCGACGGAATTAACTCAATTCTGTCTTTTTAAATTGTGTGTCGAATCTGGATAAATTCTGTCCTGATTTACGTACTGTTTTTAACAATGTCATAACTCGAACTACAAAATTCGGTTTTTGAAAAATCTTAGATGTATGGATGCCAAATTGGCAGCGCTAAAACTTTTCTATATAACCCGAGACCTATAAATCTGTATATAGACTCGATATATGCTCCGCAAGTTACTCTCTTCCCACTGTCCGGAAAATTAAAAATACCATTTAAAACCTTTAGATTAAAATATTTGTAACTAAAGTTTCAGAAATTCAAATCGCTCAAACTCAAATTGTTTAGATAACTAGACTAAAAGACCTACTTTTCCTTTTTTAACCCGAGACATGAAAAACCGACAGAAAATATCATAAACTGCACTTTTAAAACATGTGGTGGTGATGAACAGATTCTGATCTGTTCAGCGCAGCTATATCAAAACGCGTCTATCTACCAAACAAGTAGTCAGAATCAGGTGCTACTTGAACCCATATCTGCATAATTGTCATGCCCCGCTTCCAAAAAGACGGGAGCAGGCATTTGACGAGGCTCGCGACGTATTTATTTCGAGAACGTCCTTTCTCGAAACAAATATGCTAAGCGTAAAATAAGCAGTATAAAAGGACAAGAAATGACATGATAATGAAAATGCAACTTTATATATTTACATTCTAAACTTTACAGAGTTTAAACTGATATATGATATCTGGAAAAAAACCGTGAACATAAGGTCCCTAAACAGGTGGTATACAGAAAAGGAAAGCTGAAGTAAAGAACTAATTGTCGGTCTGCTCTGTAAGCTGAGAGTAATTCTTCTGACTCGACTCAATCTCTTCAGTCCCTAGATCGCCTGACGAACATTTCAAGGAAAGAAGAAAAAGAAAGGAATGTCGTCAGCGAACTAGCGCTCGATAAGTCCCCACGATAGGAGTGAATTATATGATTATAGCAAAAGGTGATATGGTAATTAAACATGGCAATTAAATAATATGTGAGCATGGAAATACAATATAGCATGTGCTGATCATCATAAGCATATAATAGGCATGTAGTGCTCAACATGAAGTGAATGTCAATGTTAATAGGAGTGTTAGTATATTGATATCCTAGAATAAGATTTTATGGTGCTCCTTCAAGAAAAACAACTCAAAAAAAGCGGGGACAAGCAGTTTTAAACACGAGGCGGACGTTTGACGGTAAGATTGGCAGACGTCTGGCCTTGAACAAAATAAATCCTCAACAGCTTTAAACGACTATATTTTTCAAAAAATCTTAACCGCAGACGTCTGAGGTTCAAATAGGCAGACGTCTGAATAAGATAAATTTTGGCAAGAATAAAGCTTTAGACGTCTACCCCGATGAACTGCAGACGTCTGGCATAGGGTCTCAAAATAACAGAGTGCAAAACAAAATAAGCAGACGCCTAAAGTACATATGGCAGACGTCTGAAGTTGAAAAATGCCATTTTGAAAAGCTTCATCAGACTTCTGTCCATATGAACTGCAGACGTCTGTCTCTCATTAAAAATGGGCCATTTGAAAAGACAGAGAGAATACAAACGTCTGAAGAAGCATTGGGCAGACGTCTAAAGCACAAAACGCATAAAAACTAATATATCTAACATTTGGGGTTTTTATAAAACCACAGTAAGATGACAGACGTCTAAAGCATATGGGGACAGACGTCTGAAGTGTAAAAACTCAGAAACTTATATTTTATGATGAAAAACAATTTTAAATAAAAAAACCTCGATGTTCATGCAATAAAAAACGTTTGTGCAAATGTGTGTGAGTGTTCTAGAGCTCTAATTGACATAAACCATATTCTGTAGAGTACTTACAAGAATTCTTATGTTGGTTTCGCAAATTTTCAAATTCTTGAATCCTTGTCGTCTCTGGTTCTTGAACTTTGGCGATCCCCTTCACTTGAATTTCGGAACTCGCCAAACTACTCACTAGCATCTTGAAGTCGATTTCTTGGAATTCAAATCTTGGTCTTGACTTTGACGCTTCAACTTCGACTTCTAGCTTCTCGAAGCTACTCGTAGCCTGAATTCTTGAACCCTTATTTCTCGGCTGCGTAGCTTGAACTCATGAAGCTTGATATGAAAGCTGAGAAGTTCTCGTCCATATGCCTCTAACCTCCATTAGATATTACACAATATTTAAAATAACTCGCTATTTTGCGCTATATAGCGTAGCTTAGTATATTCACTGCATAATTTTGGAAAAAAAGCTTAAATACAAATTGGCTTACTTTTTTTTTTTCAAATAGCTTATGCTTTTAACAAATAATATACGCTACGCTATTTTCATATAAGATTTTCTATTGAAATTCTTAAAATTTCAGTATCTAATCCTAAACTATATGAAAACGGTCTCATTAAATTTCTAACCTCTCAGTTTGAAATCAAATTTAATAGCCATGTTTCTCAAATAGAGCTTATTTAATTGATTTTTGATACATTTAATACTAGTATGAATCGTATATATGAACTCAATGATTGAAAAGTTTGAAAATATTGTTTTTTCTGGGCAATTTTGGGGAGCAGAGAAACTGCAATTACAAAACATATTGTTATATTACTTATTGTTCTATGTTCTCAAGCTAATTTTATCCCTTTATAATAATATAATTTATTGTAAATGAGATGATCACAGTAATAATTAATAATTCATGTAGCTTACACTATGCACAACGTCTTTTGCGCTTTTTGCTATTTAGTAGTGGATCAGTATGCAACATGCTATTGCTATTTTGAACACTGATATTAAGTTTAAGCTCAATATCCTCCTTCCTCCTTTTTAGAGCTTTGTCTTGAGATATCCAATATCATAGAATCCTGAAATGCAATCTCAAAGACCAACTTATCATATACAGTGTTATGGAATAAACAACTTATAGAAACACAAGTATATAAACATTCATTGTTCCGATGTCACAAACATAAATAGTATATCAATATCAAGATATAACTCAAACTCAAAGCGTGAGATATTGATATACTAAATATATATATACATGGTATATAAGAAGCAGGATATAGATCACATGTACATACATATTCATATTGTGAATCATCAAAACAATAAATGTGAGTAATATATTGATATCAAATAATATAACACAAGTGTAGCATTAGATATTGATATATTACTCGGTATATACAAAATATAGGATATGCAAGCTAAACATCAAGTAAAGACAAGTTTAGTGTCGATAAGGTAAAGCAAGATAAGCAAGTGACACTAAACAAACTATTCATATTTAAGCTATCATCAAAACCAAAGCGAAAATGGATAAACTTCATCATCAAAATCCATAAACTAACAAATGTGTCCTAAAAGGTCTCTATAAGGTAAACTAACTAACGTAAGTTTAAGGATAAATATCAACCAATCTCAAAAATATTCACAAACTCAAAAGTAGGCCCCAGAAGTAAGGAAACACGGGACTAAAAGTAACGAGACTCCAATTGTCATTGAAATATTACAAACCCAAGAGTGGGGCCCCAGAGGCTTGGAAACACGGGCCCTCATTTATGAATTCGTGATATACCATTTCAGCCCGGTACTAAAGGAACATTAATTGTACCGTTTCAGACCGGTACCACAGCGGCGTTATTTATTCTGTTTCAGCCTGGTACCACAGTGACGTTAATTGTAATGGAACTCCTGAAATTCCGTTGGATTCATACTCAAACTACCTCAACACCACGCGCAATCTAAATTTATAATCAAGGTTACAAGTTTTGCCCGAATTCATGAATACATAAGAAGAATACAAGTTCAAGTTTCAAGTCGAGTTCAGGTATTCATGTCAAGTTATTACGTATTCATGGTTCGGGTCAAATCAAGTCAAGCATGTAATAGGTTCGTTCATGTGAATCATATAGATACAAATGAGTTCATGTTAAGATCAAATAGTCATGTCAAGTGTAAGAATTCAAGTTAAGCTGTATTCAACTCAAGTTGAACTGATTTTGTTTGACTAGGAAGATTAGGCAAGTGATAGCACTCATTGTCTCCGGTTCTCTGAGGCTCAAGAGAGAAGATGTCACTTAAACCCAACTGTTACCTAAATACCTTAAAGAATAGTTATTTTATAGATTTTAGGTGTTCATGTGAAAAGATGTCATTTATAATTTAGTGGTATTTATATAATTATGCCATTAAATTCTCGAAGGGTTTTATGTAAAAGTATTCTATTTTAAAATCTCGAGAATGTTTTGAAAAAAATATGTTAATTAAAATTTCGATGGTTTTTAATAAAAATATATTTTAGATGTGATAATATTTTAGTGACAAAATCTAGCTTTTAAAAGTTCATGGTATTTTAATAAAAAATCTATCTTTTAGAAAATTTAAGGTATTTTAATAAAAAAAATAACCTTTTCAATTTAGGATTTTTTTATATTTAAAATCAAATTTCAATTTTTTTTCTTTTAAGTTACATATTAAATTATTTTATTATCTAAATATTGTTGAAATGGTTTTAGTTTTGTTTTAAAAACCGTACTTTTCCTTTCAAGACCGTGCTCCGTAAAGAGCTTCGCATCTCACTCACTAAACCCAAGATGTGCGATAATCCGCACCATCACAACTGGGTTCCCCTAAAGTGGGTTGTAAGAGAAAACACGCAAAGGAAAAGGGATTACAGTTAAATACCATTTTTATAACTCAAGGGTATTATAATGCAAAGCCAAATTTTTAGAAATATTATTACGAATATGTGAGGTGCTATGATACAAAAGTGTGCGTGTGTGGGGTAACTTATTACCCTGTGCGCTATCACAAAAAATTTAATTAACAATATAAACCAATTCTTGTTAAAGTAGAAGTTACATGAAAGTTGTATATGTGAATAAAGCTATTATGAAAGGAATCCTAAAAATATTGGTTACATGTTATAGAAATAGTTGATATGAGACGATTCCAAGGACATGATAAAAAGTTAATTTCACAAGTTTTTATTTCATGAAATGTTTTATGATGAGGTGATTTTGATACAAAGAAAAATAATTTAAGCATGGGATTCATGGATGTAGTTCCAAAACATAGGGATGTTTGGCGACATAACTAAAGATTTGATTCAAGAAAAGAAGAAGAAGATAAGTGTTGGGTTATGCAAGCGCCCCGGTCATCAATCCGTGGCCAAATGCGGAACAAAATTTTTCAAAAACCGGCGCTAACACAACTCTATAACCCGGATTGACCCATAAGACCTAGATAACAAAACATGCAAAGGAGTTAGAATGGTTATACCGAATTGATCCGTATCCTTCGGTCTTCATCCACCTTCCCAAGCTCCTAGAGGCCTTCTTGATCAAGCTTGATCTCCGGTCTCTCTCCATCGAAAATGATCCACCCGAGAGTCTATGCAACGAGCTCCAACCTCATATCCGAGACAACTAGGGCACCTAGATCGCTGCTCTAGATACTGTAGATGAAGTAGAGAGATGAAAGATTAATTTGTATCAAGACACCCAAGCATTCTCAACTCATGAGAGGGTTTGGGTGGAGCTAGAGAAAGAAGAAGATGCCATGAGAATGAGGTGTTGAGAGCAACTCAAGAAAGAGAAAAAGAAATGAATAATGGCTTGTGTTTTTGTTTGTTGTGTGAGTGTGATAAAAAATAATGGAGCCATCACATAAATATCCATGTCTCCAAAATATCTTAGTCAACAAAAAATATCTCAAGTCAACATAATCTCACAACAAACAAAAACCCTAAGCATGATAGAATAGTAACCATGGGTCACTAATTAACCATGCCACAAAAATGCAATAAACACCTTATTCTACACCTCGATAACCTTTTAATCCAAAAATGTCTAAACCATCGAGGTGTAATCTTCTAAAAGTTCTTGTAAGAAATTACAAGAATACCCCTCATCGGTATATACATACCCGCACCCGTATTCCGAAGAATACGAATACAATGAGACGAAAATAATCCAACAATATAATATTAGGATCCGGATAAAACTAAAGCCCACTAGTATTATCCGTCCGAACATCATCCGTGCACAAGTACACGCATATGATCGAACCCTGCCGTAAAACCATACGGCCTCTACATCGTTTCGTCCGAAGCAGGGAAACCCTCTGTGTGGGACTCTAAAGACTCGTCAATACGCTGTCATTGGGTTTAACCACAAGCACGTCAGCGGCACTAGCTGTACGTAACGGCTACCCAGGTATTGAGCGAAAGGGAGGACGATGAGCAAACTCATCCTGAAACCCCTACTGAATCTGACAGTGACAATATCCGTACAGCCCGGTTCGTTCGTCTATGAGTATCGCATATCGAGTCTAGGGGGTGGATAAAGTCAGACTCCTAATAACGGGACATTTAGTGTCGGTATGAAGCCCATCACCACTTGAGAAACTACTGATCCAAGATCAGTAATTCTCGAATACCTTGGGTAAGGATTTCTGGTGATGGCCACCTGTCCACAACTGCGACATCAACCCCCAATACCAGGAGAGACGAATCCCCTGACGATCCACTCACTGCCTCTATGTGGCTCAGGACTGTACCCAACTAAAACCTAATTGTACGACTCGTTTAAGCCGTGGTAGGGTAGTAACCAAAGAACAGTGGGAACTCACACGAGAAAAATGACGATCTCAGGTCGATAGACTAACCTGTACACATATTACCAGGTAACTACAATCTGACAATAGGTATAATACCAACTAGCATGTTCCCGGCGAGTCCGTCCGGTGTATTCATAACCCAATGAGCACCTGTAAACATCTTAGGTGAACAAACTAACACCAATGGCTTGTGAGACCGGCCACCGCCCCTCATCGGGGTCTCGATCAGTAAACACTAGTCTATTCTAGAGTATCGATGCCCAGTCTCGAAACTCCTATGACTAGGGACATTTAAGGATGTGCCTATAGACCATCCAGCTCCCACGTACATGATCGCCATCATAATTCTGGTAGTCAATCAAGAATCCTATGGGCTCTATCAACATGTAATAGTGATCAGTAAAGCCACCTAAAGCAGATACATGATGATAAAGAAAAACCAGATAGCATACTATCATCTCGAGTAAGAATGTTCTACCAGTATAGGTCCTCCTTCAATCATCTCAATCGCGTGCTTGCGATCCAATAATTTACTTGAGGGCACTATAACCAACAATCTCCTACTTGCACTTAAGGCTAATTATTGCGGTGTCGCATACTCACAGCCCGTGTGATACTGAACACCTAACTTCTCTACTAATCAGTTTCACAAAGCTCTATTGTGAAACTATCACGTTCGAGAAATAGCATCAGTGAGTGGATCCGCTCCAATGTTTCTTTCTATATCTCTCTTTATCTCAAATTCACGGAGAAAACCATCTCCCGAAATGAGCAATACCTGTCTTAGAATATCTTTGGATATCTGATAAGACCTAGTTCATAAATGAACTCCAAATCCAGTAAACTTCTTAGACTGTATCGTCCACTGAATTTAATAAGTATCCTGCGCCATTCCTTCCTCAATATCCGCTTAGACCACCTGTCCAAACTGCTGCCCCTCAGAAGAGGGAAAACTATAACTCTGACAGTCACTCTGTCATCCAGGTCACCTTGGAAGCTTGGAATGATAACCGTCTCCCGAAGGAGGCTGCCATTACCATATCCCTAGAACATCCACTTATGTTCATAAACTGCTTCGGAACGTTTCTCCAGGATTGGATTAATATAAACTTATTGCAACTAGTGCAAAAACAACATCTGGTGTGGAACTTGACATCTCATGATTGACTCAATTGCCTAAGTAAGTGATATGCCAATCATGCATATCCCTCTCACCTTTAGTCTGTAAGACACCTTTAGAGAGGGTGACTCCATCACTTGCAGGTACACTACCATACCAGGAGTCATCCATTCTAAAACACCTTTAGAATAGTGTCAAAGTACCCAGATTGGGAAACTATCCAAATCTAGATCTAAAACCATAGATCTAGTTACCAGAATGCCTGATATATTATCCATATCCAATATGGAGAAACCACCGTGTGACAACCACAGTATAACCGATCGTAGTATGGGAATTTCACTTCCTATGAAGTGCATGTCATCCAAATACCAGGACATCACACCCTACTACCTTCTTAACAGATCTATCTCCTATTCTGATGAAGTCAAAGCATATGACTGTCATATCAAAAATAGATGACCTATCTCCGCTATACCTACTGTAGTCTATAAATAGACACAAGCTACTTGTCCACTATGCTTCCGCTAATCCACTGACTATAACAACCCTCTGGCAGAGACATATACACGTGTACTTCTAAAGCTAGTTTAGAACGACGCTATACTTATCCTCCTGCCGGGTCTTATAGTCTAGAATAGCAGTAATGGCAAGTCTGGGTAAACAAGAACCTCCCTGTCACCGTCTTTGAGAATACTGAAGTACCTCTCGGGTGCCTGAGGTTACCCACCATATCTGCGGAGTGGCTAATGGAATGTCAAAACCGATTGAATGTTTAGGTTCTATTAAATTTTCAGTAATCGTTTGTGGTTTTGGAATCACTTCCAGTTCTACTATACTCCCATTACTGTTTTCTGAAAAAGTCCATTTTAGTAAAACTGTGGCGAGTTAAGAACAATATCACTATTGATCTTCCAGATGGTAGAAAGTTAACCCTCATCATAGCCTGGGATACCCCACAAACTGCCATTACAGAAACGTGCCTTGAGTTATCCATAGTCTGTTTATAAGCATAAGCCGGACAACTCCATATACCTTAACATCGTTAAGATATTACCCATTCTATATACAATATAGAAATAGAGGCACTAATTTAATTTGAACCAGATTCAAATCATGCAGCTGTCTCCAGTGCATGCCAACTAAATGGAGAGAGGTCGATCAACATTACTCAACATGGAGTGCATCCAAATATGAGTAACATGAAAGAGAAGCAAGTTCTCAAAACCATTACTATCAATTGAATACCAAACACAAGTATTTATATCTTCGATCACCTTGAAGAATCCTGATACCATTAACACATGGTTCTCTACTTTATTCTTATACCTATAACTTCTCAAAATTTGGATCTTGTATTCCTACGAAATACTTGTCTAAAACTGGAGAAGTCACAAGTAAACAGAATATAGTACGGGTACCAACCCCTTTGTCCTAATGGATACTGGACAACATACAATATTTTGTATAAGTTCCCTGAGTTGAATAACTCAAACCCTGTGCGTCATAGGTTGAAAACTGTACTATGGTTAAGAAGAATTACACCACTGTTTAATGTTCCTTACCCAATCATCAACTGATATAGGTAAATGTCATGGACATAATTTCAAAAAGTTATATCTCACTTTATAAAATAAACGTACAGATATATCAGTTTGAAATTGGTGCATAACAACGGATTTTCAAAACAAAATATTTGCCGTCAGGCAAAATCCCAGGTGATTTCCTTAACTATCACCAATCACAACGAATTCCAATATAATGAGGATAAAATCACCTAATTCCCAATATTCTACTCCCACTCATCATCTGTAATACTATACAGATGTGAGAATCAAAGCTGGTAAATACATATCCTGGAGTCAGAATCTAATTAGGAAATCAGTTTTCAATTAACACTGCACAGTGAAACTGAAATATGAATATATTTCGAAGGGGTATCCGGGTGTTCCTAATAATGCCCCTTCCACTATCCATATTCATGACAGTAACCGTATATTTCCTTATCATCTCTCCAATCCCTTTAATTGTCTTTACTTATTACCTTATGTACACCACCCATAGGCTAAATGGTTTTCTTCCTTTTCTACCTTTCGGCACCAGCCTATGGTTTGGAAGAAGATTATCTAATAAGCGTAATAGGTGTACTCTCCTAAACCTAGGAGCACTCACAACCTGAGAGAAGGTAAAGATAAAATACAACCGAATAATCCTTATTCTATTTCTCCTGAACCAGAATCCATTCTTGAACTGGAATAAGTTCCTTCGAGTACGTATGTAAGTATACGATGGATTATCCAATAAATATGGATTTTCGTAGTGATACGGAGTGTTCTGGAGAAATTCAAAGGTGAAGTAGGAGTGGCGATGATATACACGGTTTCGTCATGAATGATAGCAGTCGCAATTTAATTTGCCATCTTTCTAATCTCTTTATTTGTCTTTACTCATTACCTTCTGTACACCACACTTAGGCTAATTGGTTTTCTTCCTTCCCCATCCTTCGGCACCATCCTAAGGTTTGGAAGAAGACTATCCAATAAGCTTAATAGGTGTATTCTCCTAAATACCAGGAGCTCTTGCAACATTAGAGAAGGTAAAGGGAAAAGACAACTGAATAGTCCTATTTAATTTCTCTAGAACCGGAAACCATTCTCGAATCTGAAACAAGTTTCTTCGAGTTCGTATGTAACTATATGATGGTCATATCTAATAAATGTGGATCTTCGAAGTGATACGGAATGTTCCGGAGAAAAGCAAAGGGTAAAAGTAGGAGTGGCAATGAAGTATGCAACTCTGACAATCCAAAAACCAGTGTGTTTTAAGAAGGTTCGGTTAACTTGGTTCATGAGTTCTAGCCTAGGGTCGGGCCATGGTCACTGCCAAAGATAGAGAGAGAAAAGAAGCACTCAGCGTGCACTCTAATTTTGATCAGAATGGTTAATCACTTTATCTAATCTGGATGGCTCCCACTGTTTCCTCGAATTCTCCTCTAAACCCAAAAGAATAATTAGTTGGGATCATCTAAAATCACCCGAAAAGTAAACCAACTCATCAGTGGGAATCGGGATCCAACTATCATCACAGGATAACCTGATGGAATCCACTCAAGTTATCATACTCCAGAAGGTATGCACATTCCTGGCAAGTTTCATGTATGTTTGAAACTCCCGATATGATTTCTTCCCCATGCTCTTATGACCTTGACGAAGGCCAACATATCATAAGTCATATATCAAGTTCTACCCGTCATTGTCCAGGTTAATTTGAACCCATCCATACATACCCTTGACGAAGGCCAACATTGTAGTGCGAATGTCCCAAACCAACGCATCTGTCTATGCAACAGGAAAGTAACAAATAGCTACCATACACTATACCTTGATGAAGGCCAACAAACATAGCATGAATACTAAGTGCTACCCGTCTGAAATGACGGAGTGCTACGAATGGTTTTTGGAGAAAAACCTTTAACGTAATGAACTTAATATCGTTGAAGGAACCGGATAGTTTTACAAATATATAGTGGCGAAAACTTTTGCTAAAGAGGTCACTCCCGGTGAAGGGATCTCAGCTTTTTCCTCGTCGAATGAGGTGGGGATATTCCTAACTGAATATCATGATGCAAAGCAAAAAGTAATCGACTATAGTAAATTTATTACCTTGACGCAAACTTCTTCCCAAGAGGTCACTCCCGGTGAAGGGATCTTGGCTCTTGCCTCGTCAAATGAGATGCTGGATATTCATAACCGAATATCGCTGTGCAAAACAAAAGAAAACGTCCTTGTAATAACAGCTTTTGAAAATTGTTCCAACAACATCAAATAGGTCTATTTTCCTTGCATTGATCAGAATCAATGAAGTCCCATCAATTAATCACACCAGAAAAGAACGAAAATATGATGTACATATATGCCATCCGCATTCGCCACTGGGCTCCGTCATCACTCGTTAGCTTACTTAACTAACGACAGAGTGGGGGCTGGACTAACGCGGGTGCAAATCTTATACAACATCTACTAGTATATATAAATATATAACAATCGTCCCAGGCATAATATATGCAACATCACAGAATAGCGATAAGCATCACAGAATAGACGAATAATCTGGGAGCCCCGGGTTTCCTTTGAGCCGTAAGTGAAACCCGACGTTCCCCTGGTCGTGGGGATAGCCTGTGCAATAAAAACTAGACCCCTACGAGCGTGACAAGTTACCTGCCAATCTCAGAAGTGAGGCAACCCCAATCAATAACGTGAATGGGCCACCCAGCACTTCACGGAATCCGGTAACTTGAGCACCCCTCCGTGGGTCAACATATACCCCCTACGAGTGCGGCGAATAGCCCGCCAATTCTAGAGTGAGGCCTCCTCCATCTCAACGCCATGAGATGCGGGCCCGTTGCCCTCTAGAACCCGGCAACTGTACACTCCACCGCGGGGTAATCCTAGTACAGAAAAGAAAAGAATATGTACAACGGCGACATCGACCTCAATCCGGTCGTGCCCCAAACAAATAATATACAAACTGGAAGTGACGGCAGTCCACGTGTCGGACACTCGCCCTGCAATATCAAATATATAAATAAATCTAAACTGTACTACCATTGCACCCAAGCTATCTACATGATGATGCCGCCACAACCACAACACAACACAAAACATCAACGTGAATGTCACGTTCGCAAACCCGTCTAAAAGAGCATATAGCAGTTAGACGAGTTATACCGCTCTAATGATATTCACGGTCGTAAATAGTAATGTATGTACAGAAAACTACTACATTAGAATTCCACACTCAATTAGAAAACTAAACCAATTTCCAAAACCATGAAAAAACAGTGAGCTAAAGTTCCAAAAACTGACCGTTTAAAGCCAATTCCGAAGTCTGAATCAAAACGAAAGGCACCCGAACCTTCATGGAGAGTTAGAGCATGAAATTAACTTCGAGTCAAGGGGCCTAGAGGGGATACCCCACCTCCGAGGACACCACGAGATGGCCAGAGGGTGAGGCAGACCCGAAACTATCCAAGGTGGGGCAGTTTCGGCTCCCCACCTCCAAGACCACCTTTTGGTGGCCTTGGGGAGTAGGCCCAGCCATTTGGTCCTTCCAGGGATTCCCTGGGGTGCCCATGCACCATCCCGCGGCTTCTTAGTTCAAACTGTGAGCCTGCGGGGGTGTGCAAACATCTCAAACTTTCAGTTTTTGGAACCGTTTTTGTCGGCAGTTTTTGCACGACAAAAACGGAGGATTTCTAATATCGTAATGAGTTAACTAAGGTCCTAAAATATCTTAGTCAAAAAAAAATATCTCAAGTCAATATAACCTCACAACAAACAAAAACCCTAAGCATGCTAGATAAGTAACCATGGGTCATTAATTAGCCATGCCACAAAAAATGCAATAAACACCTTATCCTACACCTCAATAACCTTTTAATCCAAAAAGGTCTAAACCATCGAGGTGTAATCTTCTAAAATTTCTTGAAAGAAATTACAAGAATACCGCTCATCGGTATATACATACCCGCATCCGTATTCCGAAGAATACGAATACAATGAGACGAAAATAATCCAACAATATAATATTAGGATCCGGCTTAAATTAAAGCCCACTAGTATTATCCGTCCGAACATCATCCGTGCACAAGTACACGTATGTGATCGAACCCTGCCGTAAAAGCATACGGCCTCTACATCGTTTCGCCCGAAGCAGGGAAACCCTCTGTGTGGGACTCTAAAGACTCGTCAATACGCTGTCATTAGGTTTAACCACAAGCACGTCAGCGGCACTAGCTGTACGTAACGGCTACCCAGGTATTGAGCGAAAGGGAGGACGACGAGCAAACTCATACTGAAACCCCTAATGAACCTGACAGTGACAATATCCGTACAGTCCAGTTCGTTCATCTATGAGTATCGCATATCGAGTTTAGGGGGTGGATAAAGTCAGACTCCTAATAACGCGATATTTAGTGTCGGTATGAAACCCATCACCACTTGAGAAACTACCGATCCTAGATCAGTAATTCTCGAATACCTTGGCTAAGGATTTCTGGTGATGGCCACCCGTCCATAACTGCGACATCAACCCCCAATACCAGAAGAGATGAATCCCCTGACGATCCACTCACTGCCTCTATGTGGCTCGGGACTGTACCCAACTAAAACCTGTTTGCACGACTCCTTTAAGCCGTGGTAGGGTAGTAACCAAAGAACAGTTGGAACTCACATGAGAAAAATGACGATCTCAGGTCGATAGACTAACCTGTACACATGTTACCAGGGAACTACAATCTGACAATAGGTATAATACCAACTAGCATGTTCCCGGCGAGTCCGTCCGGTGTACTCATAACCCAATGAGCACCTGTATACATCTTAGGTGAACAAACTAACACCAATGGCTTGTGAGACCGGCCACCGCCCCTCATCGGGGTCTCGATCAGTAAACACTAGTCTACTCTGGAGTATCGATGCCCAGTCTCGAAACTCCTACGACTAGGGACATTTAAGGATGTGCCTATAGACCATCCAGCTCCCACGTACATAATCGCCATCATAATGCTGGTAGTCAATCAAGAATCCTATGGGCTCTATCAACATGTAATAGTGGTCAGTAAAGCCACCTAAAGCAGATACATGATGATAAAGACAAACCAGATAGTATACTATCATCTCGAGTAAGAATGTTCTACCGGTATAGGTCCTCCTTCAATCATCGTAATCGCGTGCTTGCGATCTAATAATTTACTTGAGGGCACTATAACCAACAATCTTCCACTTGCACTTAAGGCTAATTATTGCGGTGTCGCATACTCACAGCCCGTGTGATACTGAACACCTAACTTCTCTATTAATCAGTTTCATAAAGCTCTATTGTGAAACTATCACGTTCGAGAAATAGCATCAGTGAGTGGATCCGCTCCAATGTTTCTTTCTATATCTCTCTTTATCTCAAATTCGCGGAGAAAACCATCTCCCGAAATGAGCAATACCTGTCTTAGAATATCTCTGGATATCTGATAAGACCTAGTTCATAAATGAACTCCAAATCTAGTAAACTTCTTAGACTGTATCGTCCACTGAATTTAATCAGTATTCTGCGCTATGCCTTCCTCAGTATCCGTTTAGACCACCTGTCCAAACTGCTGCCCCCTCAGAAGAGGGAAAACTATAACTCTGACAGTCACTCTGTCATCCAGGTCACCTTGGAAGCTTGGAATGATAACCGTCTCCCGAAGGAGGCTGCCGTTACCATATCCCTAGAACATCCACTTATGTTCTTAAACTGCTTCGGAACGTTTCTCCAGGATTGGATTAATATAAACTTATTGCAACTAGTGCAAAAACAACATCTGGTGTAGAACTTGACATCTCATGATTGACTCAATTGCCTAAGTAAGTGATATGCCAATCATGCATATCCCTCTCACCTTTAGTCTGTAAGACACCTTTAGAGAGGGTGACTCCATCACTTGCAGGTACACCACCATACCAGGAGTCATCCATTCTAAAACACCTTTAGAATAGTGTCAAAGTACCCAGATTGGGAAACTATCCAAATCTAGATCTAAAACCATAGATCTAGTTACCAGAATGCCTGATATATTATCCATATCCAATATGGAGAAACCACCATGTGACAACCACAGTATAACCGATCGTAGTATAGGAATTTCACTTCCTATGAAGTGCATGTCATTCAAATACCAGGACATCACACCCTACTACCTTCTTAACAGATCCATCTGCTATTCTGATGAAGTCAAAGACTATGACTGTCATATCAAAAATAGATGACCTATCTCCGCTATACCTACTGTAGTCTATAAATAGACACAAGCTACTTGTCCACTATGCTTCCGCTACTCCACTGGCTATAACAACCCTCTGGCAGAGTCATAGACACGTGTACTTCTAAAGCTAGTTTAGAACGACGCTATACTTATCCTCCAGCCGGGTCTTATAGTCTAGAATAAAAGTAATGGCAAGTCTTGTTAAACAAGAACCTCCCTATCACCATCTTTGAGAATACTGAAGTACCTCTCGGGTGCCTGAGGTTACCCACCATATCTGCGGAGTGGCTAATGGAATGTCAAAACCGATTGAATGTTTAGATTCTATTAAATTTTCAGTAATCGTTTGTGGTTTTGGAATCACTTCCAGTTCTACTATACTCCCACTACTGTTTTCTGAAAAAGTCCATTTTGGTAAAACTGTGGCGAGTCAAGAACAATATCACTATTGATCTTCTACATGGTAGAAAGTTAACCCTCATCATAGCCTGGGATAACCCACAAACTGCCATTACAGAAACGTGCCTTGAGTTATCCATAGTCTGTTTTTAGGCATAAGCCGGACAACTCCATATACCTTAACATCGTTAAGATATTAACCATTCTATATACAATATAGAAATAGAGGCACTAATTTAATTGGAATCAGATTCAAATCATGCAGCTGTCTTCAGTGCATGTCAACTAAATGGAGAGAGGTCGATCGGCATTACTCAACTAGGAGTGCATCCAAATATGAGTAACCTGAAAGAGAAGCAAGTTCTCAAAACCATTACTATCAATTGAATACCAAACACAAGTATCTATATCTTCGATCACCTTGAAGAATCCTGATACTTGTAACACATGGTTCTCTACTTTATTCTTGTACCTATAACTTCTCAAAACTTGGACCTTGTATTCCTACGAAATACTTGTCTAAAACTGGAGAAGTCACAAGTAAACAGAATATAGTACGGGTACTAATCCCTTTGTCCTAATGGATACTGGACAACATACAATACTTTGTATAAGTTCCCTGAGTTGAATAATTCAAACCCTGTGCGTCATAGGTTGAAAACTGTACTATGGTTAAGAAGAATTACACCACTGTTTAATGCTCCTTTCCTAATCATCAACTAATATAGGTAAATGTCATGGACATAATTTCAAAAAGTTATATCTCACTTTATAAAATAAACGTACAGATATATCAGTTTGAAATTGGTGCATAACAACGGATTTTCAAAACCAAATATTTGCCGTCAGGCAAAATCCCAGGTGATTTCCTTAAATATCACCAATTACAACGAATTCCAATATAATGAGGATATAATCACTTAATTCCCAATATTCTACTCCCACTCATCATCTGTAATACTATACAGATGTGAGAATCAAAGCTGGTAAATACATACACTGGAGTTAGAATCTAATTAGGAAATCAGTTTTCAATTAACACTGCACAGTGAAACTGAAACATGAATATATTTCGAAGGGGTATCCGGGTATTCCTAGTAATGCCTCTTCCACTATCCATATTCATGACAGTAACCGTATATTTCCTTATCATCTCTCCAATCCCTTTAATTGTCTTTACTTATTACCTTATGTACACCACCCATAGGCTAAATGGTTTTCTTCCTTTTCTACCTTTCGGCACCAGCCTATGGTTTGGAAGAAGACTATCCAATAAGCGTAATAGGTGTACTCTCCTAAACCTAGGAGCACTCACAACCTGAGGGAAGGTAAAGATAAAATACAACTGAATAATCCTTATTCTATTTCTTCTTAACCAAAATCCATTCTTGAACTGGAATAAGTTCCTTTGAGTACGTATGTAAGTATACGATGGATTATCCAATAAATGTGGATTTTCGTAGTGATACGGAGTGTTCTGAAGAAATTCAAAGGTGAAGTAGGAGTGGCGATGATATACACGGTTTCGTCATGAATGATGGCAGTCGCTATTTAATTTGCCATCTTTCTAATCCCTTTATTTGTCTTTACTCATTAACTTCTGTACACCACACTTAGGCTAATTGGTTTTCTTCCTTCCCCATCCTTCGGCCCCAGCCTAAGGTTTGGAAGAAGACTATCCAATAAACTTAATAGGTGTACTCTCCTAAATACCAGGAGCTCTTGCAACATTAGAGAAGGTAAAGGGAAAAGACAACTGAATAGTCCTATTCAATTTATCTAGAACCAGAAACCATTCTCGAATCTGAAACAAGTTTCTTCGAGTTCGTATGTAACTATACGATGGTCATATCCAATAAATGTGGATCTTCGTAGTGATACAAAATGTTCCGGAGAAAAGCAAAGGGTAAAAGTAGGAGTGGCAATGAAGTATGCAACTCTGACAATTCAAAAGCCAGTGTGTTTTAAAAAGGTTCGGTTAACTTGGTTTATGAGTTCTAGCCTAGAGTCGGGCCATGGTCGCCGCCAAAGAGAGAGAGAAAAGAAACACTCAGCGTGCACTCTAACCTAGATCTGAATGGTTAATCATTTTATCTAATCTGGATGGCTCCCACTATTTCCTCGAATTCTCCTCTAAACCCAAAAGAATAATTAGTTGGGATCATCTAAAATCACCCGAAGAGTAAACCAACTCATCAGTGGGAATCGGGATCCAATTATCATCACATGATAACCTGATGGAATCCACTCAAGTTATCACACTCCAGAAGGTATGCGCATTCCTGGAAAGTTTCATGTATGTTTGAAACTCCCGATATGATTTTTTCCCCATGCTCTTAAGACCTTAATGAAGGCCAACATATCATAAGTCACATGTCAATTTCTACCCGTCATTGTCCAGGTTAATTTGAATCCATCCATACATACCCTTGACGAAGGCCAACATTGTAGTACGACTGTCCCAAACCAACGCATCTGTCTATGCAACAGGAAAGTAACAAATAGCTACCATACACTATGCCTTGATGAAGGCCAACAAACATAGCATGAATACTAAGTGCTACCCGTCTGAAATGACGGAGTGCTACGAATGGTTTTTGGAGAAAAACCTTTAACGTAATGAACTTAATATCGTTGAAGGAACCGGATAGCTTTACAAATATATAGTGGCGAAAACTTTTGCTAAAGAGGTCACTCCCGGTGAAAGGATCTCAGCTTTTTCCTCGTCGAATGAGGTGCGGGATATTCCTAACTGAATATCACGATGCAAAGCAAAAAGTAATCGACCATAGTGAATTTATTACCTTGACGCAAACTTCTTCACAAGAAGTCACTCTCGGTGAAGGGATCTTGGCTCTTGCCTCGTCGAATGAGGTGCTGGATATTCATAACCGAGTATCGCTGTGCAAAACAAAAGAAAACGTCCTTGTAATAACAGCTTTTGAAAATTGTTCCAACAACATCAAATAGGTATATTTTCCTTGCATTTATCAGAACCAATGAAGTCCTATCAATTAATCACACCAGAAAAGAACGAAAATATGATGTAATGCCATCCGCATTCGCCACTGGGCCCCGTCATCACTCGTTAGGTTACTTAACTAACGACAGAGTGGGGGCTGGACTAGCGCGGGTGCAAAACATATACAACATCTACTAGTATATATAAATATATAACAATCGTCCCAGGCATGATATATGCAACATCACAGAATAGCGATAAGCATCACAGAACAGACGAATAATCTGGGAGCCCCGGGTTTCCTTTGAGCCGTAAGTGAAACCCGACGTTTCCCTGGTCGTGGGGATAGCCTGTGCAATAAAAACCTAGACCCCTACGAGCGCGACAAGTTACCTGCTAATCCCAGAAGCGAGGCAATCCCAATCAATAACGTGAATGGGCCACCCAGCACTTCACGGAATCCGGTAACTTGAACACCCCTCCGTGGGTCAACATATACCCCCTACAAGTGCGGCGAATAGCCCGCCAATTCTAGAGTGAGGCCCCCTCCATCTCAAAGCCATGAGATGCGGGCCCGTTGCCCTCTAGAACCCGGCTAACTGTGCACTCCACCGCGGGGTAATCCTAGTACAGAAAAGAAAATAATATGTACAATGGCGACATCGACCTCAATCCGGTCGTGCCCCAAACAAATAATATACAAACTGGAAGTGACGACAGTCCACGTGTCGGACGCTCTCCCTGCAATATCAAATGTATAAATAAACCTAAACTATACTACCATTGCACCCAAACTATCCACATGACGATGCCGCCACAACCGCAGCACAACACAAAACATCAACGTGAATGTCACGTTCGCAAACCCGTCTAAAAGAGCATATAGCAGTTAGACGAGTTGTACCACTCTAATGACATTCACGGTCGTAGATAGTAATGTATGTACAGAAAACTACGACATTAGAATTCTGCACTCAATTAGCAAACTAAACCAATTTCTAAAACCATGAAAAAACAGTGAGCTAAAGTTCCAAAAACCGACCGTTTAAAGCCAGTTTGGAAGTCCGAATCAAAACGAAACGCATCCGAACCTTCGCGAGGAGTTAGAGCATGAAATTAACTTCGAGTCAAGGGGCTTAGAGGGGATACCCCACCCCCGAGGCCACCACGAGATGGCCAGGGGGTGAGGCAGACCCGAAACTATCCAAGGTGGGGCAGTTTCGGGTCCCCACCGCCAAGACCACCTTTTGGTGGTCTTGGGGAGTAGGCTCAGCCATTTGGTCCCCCCAGGGATTCCCCGAGGTGCCCATGCACTATCCCGCGGCTTCTTAGTTCAAACTGTGAGCCTGCGGGGTGTGCAAACATCTCAAACTTTCAGTTTTTGGAACTGTTTTTGTCGGAAGTTTTTGCACGACAAAAACGGAGGATTTCTAATATCGTAATGAGTTAACTAAGGTCCTAAAATATCTTAGTCAACAAAAAATATCTCAAGCCAACATAATCTCACAATAAACAAAAACCCTAAGCATGCTAGAATAGTAACCATGGGTCACTAATTAGCCATGCCACAAAAATGTAATAAACACCTCATCCTACACCTCAATAACCTTTTAATCCAAAAAGGTCTAAACTATAATAAGGCGTAATCTTCTAAAAGTAATCTTGTAAGAAATTACAAGAATACCCCTCATCCGTATATACATACCTGCATCCGTATTCCGAAGAATACGAATACAATGGATGAAAATAATCCAACAATATAATACTAGGATCCGGCTTAAACTAAAGCCCACTAGTATTATCCGTCCGAATATCATCCGTGCACAAGTACACGTATGTGATCGAACTCTGCTATAAAACCATACGGCCTCTATATCGTTTCGCCCGAAGCAGGGAAACCCTTTGTGTGGGACTCTAAAGACTCGTCAATACGCTGGTATTGGGTTTAACCACGAGCACGTCAGCGGAACTAGCTGTACGTAACGGCTACCCAGGTATTGAGTGAAAGGGAGGCCGACGAGCAAACTCATCCTGAAACCCCTACTGAGTCTGATAGTAACAATATCCATACAGTTTGGTCCGTTCGTCTATGAGTATTGCATATCGAGTCTAGGGGAAGTCTGACCCCTAATAACGCGATATTTAGTGTCGGTATGAAACCCATCACCACCTGAGAAACTACCGATCCTAGATCAGTAATTCTCGACTAACTTGGCCAAGGATTTCTGGTGATGGCCACCCGTGCACAACCGCGACATCAACCCCCAATACCAGGAGAGACGAATCCCTCGACGATCCGCTCACTACCTCCATGTGGCTCGGGACTGTACCCAACTAAAACCTGTTTGCACGACTCCTTTGAGCTGTGGTAGGGTAGTAATCAAAGCACAGTGGGAACTCACATGAGACAAATGACAATCTCAGGTCGATAGACTAACCTGTACTCAATTCACCAGGGAACTACTATCTGACAATAGGTATAATACCAACTAGCATGTTCCCGGCGAGTCCGTCCGGTGTACTCATAACCTAATGAGCACCTGTATACATTTTAGGTGAACAAACTAACATCAATGGCTTGTGAGACCAGCCACCTCCCCTCATCAGGGTCTCGATCAGTATACACTAGTCTATTTTGGAGTATCGATGCCCAGTCTCGAAACTCCTACGACTAGGGACATTTAAGAATGTGCCTATAGACCACCCAGCTCCCACATATATGATCGCCATCATAATCCTGGTAGTCAAGCAAGAATCCTATGGGTTCTATCAATATGTAATAGTGATCAGTAAAGCCACCTAAAGCAGATACATGATGATAAAGACAAACCAGATATCATACTATCATTTCGAGTAAGACTGTTCTACCGGTATAGGTCCTCCTTCAATCATCGCAATCGCGTGCCTGCGATCC
This sequence comes from Agapanthus africanus, assembly GCA_030015575.1. Lineage (NCBI taxonomy): Eukaryota > Viridiplantae > Streptophyta > Magnoliopsida > Asparagales > Amaryllidaceae > Agapanthus > Agapanthus africanus. Next base: position 464,360,884 of record JASDDO010000001.1, read on the forward strand.
AATAATTGACTTGAGGGCACTATAGCCAACAGACAAGGGGAGACTTACGGGTTGCTTGTTCAAAATGGACATAGGAGGGAGGAAGAAGAAGCCTTGAGATCTATGATGCACCAAATAAGCGAGCTTGAGGATGACTCGATAGGGTGTGGCTTCCAGGATCTTGAGAGAATGAACTGTGAGAGGGATTTTAAGTTGGAATTTTTGTATAATTCAGAAAGGGAGAAAGTATGAGCAGATATGAGTTTTATATAAGGATGAGGAATGAAGAGATGGTGTAAAATTATGATAATTGGGGCATTAAAATTGATTTTTAATAGAGAAATGAAGAGTGTCAGTTCTCTGTTTTAATTCAGAGGTTTTTGGAATACAGAAATGAAGAGGCGGGAGATGAAGAGATGCACTAACACGGGCGGAGTCCATTTGGGGCAAGTCTGTAGGGTTACGTAGCGCGGCAACAAGGTTTCGGGAGGCATCGTCCATACCGTTTTCAAAAATTTGCCGTTCTAAACAACCCTAACCCTAGAATCGTAACTAGAGAATTAAACAAAACAATTTTAGTGTGATATGCCCTAGAGGCCATTATTGTATAGTACTAGTTTGTATATTACATTTTGGAAGCTTGGGATATACACACGGATTGACATTCTTGCTCAATATGGTAGTATGCTATTTAGTTTGTATCTATCTTAATATGTGTTTGTGTTTCTTTTGACATATTGCTAATACGTATTGATAGAGCCTTTAGGATCTTTTGCTTGACTACCAGCATTGTGATGGCAGTCACACTAGTGGGAGCTGGGTAGTCTATAAGCACATCCTTATACAGGTCCCTGGTCGTAGGATTATCGAGACAGGGCATCGATACTCCAGAGTAGACTAGTGTATACGCTTCTCATCCCAGGAGGGGGGATGGTCTGTCCCACAGCCATCAGTACGTCGTACTGGAGATAGTATGCAGGTGCTCGTTAGGTTACGAGTACACTGGACAGGACTCGCTGGGAACTGATGGTTGGTATTATACCTATCGTCAGTTATCAGTTCCCAGGTGACATGTGTACAGCTTAGTCTGTTGACTTGACACTGTCACTTCGCCTCGAGTGTGTTCCCAATGTTCTTAGATTACTACCCTACCACGGCTCAAATGAGTCGTGCAAACAGGTAGTAGTTGGGTGCAGTCCCGAAGCACTTGGAGGCAGTGATGCTTAGACAGGATTCGTCTCTCCCGGTATTGGGAGTTGATATCACGCTGTGTCTAGGAGAGCCATTACGCAAAGTCCCTGGCCATGGCAAGCGAGATTTACTGGTAGTGTTTCCAGTATTTTCTCAGGGTGTTCTGGGCTACACTCCGACACGACTTGTACCGCTATTAGGGGACTGACGTTTATCGCCCCCTAGGCCCGACATGCGATACTCTCAGACGAACAGACTGGACTGTACGGAGATTGTCACATTCAGGCTCAGTAGGAGTTCGGATGGGTTCACCTCATCGGTCTTCTTATCGGTATCTACCTGGGGACCATTACGTACAGCTAGTACCGCTTGCGGCCTGTGGTTAAACCCACTGCCAGCGTAGTGTCAAGTCTTTAGAGTCCCACACAGAGGGTTGTTCACTTTTGGGCAAAACAGAGTAGAGGTCGTATGGTTTTACGACGGGGTTCGTTCACATACGCGCACTTGTGCACGTTTGGTGTCCGGGCAGTTATTAATAGTGGGCTTTGGTTTAAGCCAGATCCTGGTATTTGTTTTGGGATTGGTCTTGTCTCATTTTATTCGTGTTTCTTCGGAATACGAATGTGGGTACGTACGTACAGTTGACAGAGGCGGAGAGGGAGAAACCTCATTAGGGTTTTTGACCATTGACTTGATCAAAACCCTAACGAGAATGAGAAATATGATTAATAATATTAATTAAGGATAATTGTATCATGGTTAGGATTGGGTTGACCATTTGATTTGTTGACTTTCATTGACCTTGATATTTTCCTTTTGTTAAGCAAAAGATGCTTCTTGAAGCTTGCTTAGTATTAAATGTGAAATGATAATGGTCAAATCAACTCACCATCACAATTTTCCTAATTATTATTATTATCATATATCTCTAATATGGGAGATTTATTCTCTCATTCTCTCATAAGTTTTCTCTCTCATGGTTTGTTCTCCCTCTTCCTCTCTCTCAAAAGTTTAAGTGTTTCATGTGTTGAAAATCCAAGTTTTGAGACTAAACCACCAAAATACTCCTCTACTCACTCTAGGGTTCTTAGTCTAGCAAGCTAAGTTCTCTATTTACCTCTTTGTTGAGGTAGGAACTCATGGTAGAGGCCTTCGGGTGGATCTTTCTTTGGCAAAGAGAAGACGAAGAGGAGGAGCCATCTACACCACTCAAAGGAGCACACAAGAAAAGGAAGCAACACAAGAAGAGAAGGAGTTCAAGCTTTTGGTATAACCTCTTAACCTAGTAGTTAAAACTTCTTGTATGTTTGTTAGTTTTTGTTTAGCAAAGATCCTTCATGGTTAGTCTATATTTCCTTGTGATAAAAATTCGATTTTTACTCTTTCCGCCTCCCCGTAAGTACCGGGGTGGGTAACATAGACTTACAGTGGTATCAGAACCTGGCTAAACAACAACTAACATGTTAGCAAAGTATTTAGAACTTCGATCCCGAAAAAAATCGCAAAAAACATCAAAATTTAGTGTTTTCTGCCGTTTTTAAAACCAGGTCTAAAAATATTTTCAGAGACCTGAAAAATACGTGCAGGGTTTTTTAAGGACACCCAAGAAAAAACGAGCTCGTGACTCGGTCAGACAGTCGCGGAAGCGCGGCGAAACCATGCGTTTCGCCGCGGATCCGCGGCCGAGTCGACTCGTAGTCAACTCGTTTTTCTTGCAGAATGTCCATCTTGATGTTTTGTGATTTTTCAGATGCTTTGTTTCTGTCCAGATTCTTCTGAGAACAGTATTGTATTTGGGGTAGTTTCAAATTGGAATATTGATCGAAATTCTATAAACTTTAGCTAATTGATTATATCTGTAATGTAATGTGATATATGTACTGAACGTCGACTAATCGCTATACGTCGATTAGTAGGGGTTGTACATATCTGTGATATGTGATGTTGGATTGTGTATATGAACTTGTTGGATTGTCGCGGATGAATAGCCGGGGTTGTGAGATGAGTGTTTATTTATCTTTCATTTGATGTAAATTGTAAATTGATGTAATATTATTTTTTGGTCGCACATCCGGGTTGAGGTTGTAACCACCATTGTATATTATTTCTTTTACTGTTTTTTCTCTTAAGATAGACCCAAGGAGGGGTGCACAAACTACCGGGTAGTTTGAAGTGTTGAGTGGCCTACTCACGTTGTTGAGGGAGGCTGCTTCACTTTGGGTATTTAGCAGGTAGTTTGCCGCACCCGTAGGGATCTAGGGTGGGGTTTGGGTATTCGTCGCGACTGTGTAATCCGTCTTTCGTTACAGGCTCGAACGAAACGCGGATTCCTAGTATATCCAATGTGTTCATCTGTGATCTGGAATGACTATCATTGCGTCTGACAAATGTATATATCTATATATGATATCTAGTAGGCGTTGCTTATGTTTTGCATCCGCACTAGTCCAGCCCCCGCTCTGTCGTTAGTTAAGTAACCTAACGGGTGATGACGGGGCCCCGTGGCGAATGCGGATGGCATAAGCGTACGTCATATTTTCGTTGTTTTCTACAATGGTAGGATTAATTGATGAGACGCATTATATTAATGCAAAGAAAATAAACCAAAGTTAAATCGTTGGAACAATTTCAAAACTACTCGGTTTTTTCAAAAACAGAAAACTTTTAAAAGAACGCGGAGCTTAAACCACTCCTTTTAAAAGCTATCAAGTTCCTTCGATTATATCAAGTTCACTACGTTCACGGTTTCGCCAAAACCATTCGTAGCCCTCCGTCATTTCATATGGATAGTCAATAGTATTCAAGCTATGTTTGTTGGCCAAAGTCAAGGCATAGTGATTGGTAGCTATTGGATATTCATATGTAGTATAGATAGATGCGTTGGTTTGGGACAGTCGTACTGCTTTGTTGGCCAAAGTCAAGGGTAGGTACGGGTGGGTTCAAATTAACCTGGAAAATGACGGGTAGAACTTGACATGTGACTTATGATTTGTTGGCCAAAGTCAAGGTCATAAAAGCATGGGGCAAAAATCCACATCGGGAGTTTCTAAAAGAAACTGAAACTTGCTAGTGTTGCATACCATTTGGAGTGTGATGATTTTGGTAGGATTCCTTCAGCTTTATCACACGATGATATTTGGATCCCGATCCTACTGTGAGTATATGCTACTCCTCGGGAAACTTTCTCACTTAACGATCAATGCTATAAGCCAAGTAGGTGTCTAGAAAGGTGTTAGCGGGGCTACGCCCACAGGGAAAAGAGGTTATTTAATTAAGAAACTTCGCGAAAGCATCGTAAAACCTCCCTCGAAGTACCGACATCGGCCTGGCTGAACGGTTAAGCAAGTATTGTACGGTGAGATCAATCCTGACTAATTCTTCTTTTATGGTTTGAGGAAGGATTTGAGAAACAGTAGGAGCCATCCTGTTTAGACAAACTAAAAACTACTCTAAACTTGCAAGAGCATCATGCTAAAGTGTTTCTTCTCTCTCTCCTAATTGCAGTGACCAAACGTCATGACCGGCCTTAAGTTACTATTAGATAAAAATATACTGACAGGGCCAAACTACAAAGATTGGCTCAGGAATGTGAAAATGGCAATCACTTATGACAAGTTGGGGTATCTCCTTACCACTAAAGCCCCCACCGTCCTAGGTCCAGATTTCAGTGTCGCAGATAAGGAAATCCGTAAGATCTAGGAGATTGACTGCGCGAAGGCCAAGTGCCTCATGCTTGCCTCTATGGACAATGAACATCAGAGGAGGCACGAGAATATGGACCTTGAATCCATATTTCTACATACTAAGGAACTATATGGAGAGCAATCCCGTATCGCCGGATACGAAACCTCGAAAAAGCTGTTTCAAGCGAGGCTGGCTGTCGGATCATCTGTAGCGGAATACGTGCTTAAGATGATTGGCTACATTGAGGAGCTCGCGGACCTCGGGACCACGTTAGAGAACGAGCTCTACACTGACTTGATTCTCCAGTCCCTTCCTTCCACCTACGCCCAGTTTATCCTGAACTTCAACATGTAAGAAAAAGAAGTTGAACTTCCGGAACTCCTCAACATGTTGAGGAGTGCAGAGGGCACCCTACGGAAAGTCAGGGAAACACCCGCTTTGTTTGTTGGAGGAGTTTTCTCTTCTAGGTCTAAGGCGAAAGCCAAAGGAAAGAAGAAGAAGGCCCCTACCAAACCAAGGGGCGGTGTTAGTAAGGTTGAAGCCAAGGGAAAGGCAAAGGTAGCAAAGATAGCGGGACAGATTGTGGGGAAGGAAGAATGCTTTTATTGTCACAAGAAAGGACACTGGAAGAAAGATTGCAGGGCTTGCAAGGCCAAGAACCAGGACCCGAAGCAAGTTGCGGCTTCGGCTTCAGGTGTGTATGTTATTAAAAACTGTCTGTCAATCAACTCTATTTCCTGGGTATTGGATACCGGATCAGGATCTCATATCTGTAATTCTTTGCAGGCACTGAGAAGGCGTAGAGCTTTGAAGGCAGGTGATATGACCCTCAGAGTTGCAAACGGAGCAAGCATGGATGCTGAGTCCGTGGGGGACTATCACTTAGGGTTGACAGATGGACATGTTTTGGTTTTGCGCAACTGTTATTTTGTACCCAGTTCGACTTGTAATATCATATCTGTATCTTTAATGTCTAAAGAAGGTTATGATATTGCATTTGTAAGCAATGTTGTAAACATTCACCTTAATCGTGTTTTGATTGGGTCGGGTACATTAAGCAACGGTATATATGTATTAAACCAATCGCAGATTTTCAATATCCAGAATACACACAAAAGAAAGTCTCCAGAATTAAATCATGCTTTCTTATGGTATTGTAGACTGGGTCACATCAATGAAACACGATTGACTAAATTACATAAAGAGGGATATTTGGATCCGTTCGAATATCAGTCTATGCAACTTGTCAATCTTGTCTCATGGGAAAGATGACACAGACTCCGTTTACTGGATACGGAGTAAGAGCGAGCGAGCTCTTGGGACTCATACACAGCGATGTATGTGGTCCAATATCTACACATGCGAGAAGTGGTTATTCTTACTTCATTACTTTTATGGATGATTTTTTAAGGTATGGACATGTCTTCTTGATGAAGCATAGATCTGAAGCCTTTGAAAAATTCCAGGAATACAAGAATGAAGTAGAAAAACAAACATGAAAAAGTATCAAGACACTGAGATCTGATCGAGGTGGTGAATACTTGAGTGCCGAGTTCCTGGATTACCTAAAAGAGAATGGAATTCTCTCTCAACTTACTCCTCCATACACACCACAGCATAATGGTGTATCGGAGAGACGGAACTGAACCCTATTGGATATGGTATGTTCCATGATGAGTAACGCTGAGTTACCGCGATCTTTCTGGGGATATGCACTAGAATCAACTACATATCTTTTGAACTGGGTTCCAACTAAGTCAGTGCCTACCACACCATATCAGATGTGGAGTGGGAAGAAATCCCATCTTAAACACATTAAGACATGGGGATGCCCAGCTTTTGTCAAAAAGCAGCATACGGACAAACTCGAGGCACGCTCAGTACAGTGCAAGTTTGTGGGATATCCAAAGAACTCTAAGGGATATTTCATCTATTATGCAGAGGAACAAAAAGTATTTGTTTCTCGTCATGCCCGTTTCCTGGAAACTGAATTTTTAGAAAATCAGATAAGAGGGAGCGCAATAGAACTGGAAGAAATTCCAGAACCACAAGCTATTACCGAAAGCTTAGTAGAACCAAAAGGTTCGAAAGGACAGGACATTCCTGCGCCGCTCCGCAGGAGTAGTAGGCTTTCTCATCCACCTGAGAGATACTACGGTTTTCTTATAGACGGGGATAGAGAGGATTGCATCATTGATAATGATGAGCCGACTAGCTTCCAACAGGCCATTCAGAGCACTGACTCGGTAAAATGGCTGGATGCAATGCGGACCGAGATGGAGTCCATGTACACCAACAAAGTATGGACTTTGGACGTTGCTCCAGAAGGGGTAAAACCCGTAGGCTGCAAATGGATCTTCAAAAGGAAGATTGGTGTAGATGGACAGGTTGAGACCTATAAGGCTAGACTTATTGCAAAGGGTTTTCGTCAAAGACCTGGTTTGGACTATGACGAAACCTTTTCTCCAGTGGCTATGTTCAAATCCATTCGGATCCTTCTTGCCATTACTGCCTTCCACGATTATGAGATTTGGCAGATGTACGTAAAAACCGCTTTTCTAAATGGTAATTTAGAAGAGTGTGTCTATATGGACCAGCCAGAGGGTTTCATTCAGAGTGGGAGTAGCGGGAAAGTGTGCAAGTTGCTTAAGTCCATTTATGGACTGAGCAGGCATCGCGGAGTTGGAACATCTATTTTGATGAGACGGTCAAAGAATTTGGCTTTATCAAAAATCGAGATGAACCATGCATTTATAGTAAGATTATAGCACGAACTGTTGTATTCCTCGTCTTATACGTGGATGACATTCTCTTGATAGGAAATGATATTCCTATGCTACAATCTGTCAAAGGGTTCTTGTCACACAGATTCTCCATGAAAGACCTGGATGATGCCTTTTACATTCTGGGGATCCGGATCTATCGTGATAGGTCTAAAAGGATATTAGGACTTTCACAGTTTAGGTACATCGACACCATACCGAAAAGATTCAGTATGGAAGATTCCAAGCGCGGTAATTTACCGGCTTGTCACGGGATCACCCTTTCCAAAGAAATGTCTCCCAAGACTGATTTGGAAAGAGATCGCATGTCTATTATACCCTACGCCTCTGCGGTAGGCTCTATAATGTATGCGATGTTGTGAACCAGACCAGATGTAGCTTATGCACTGAGTGTAGTAAGACGGTATCAGTCAAACCCTGGGGAGAAGCACTGGATAGCGGTAAAGAACATTCTGAAGTACCTGAGAAGGACTAAGGATGTGTTTTTGGTTTATGGCGGAAAAGACCTCCAGATCGAGGCCTTTGCTGACTCCAGCTTCCAGAGTGACAAGGATAACTCCAAATCCATGTCGAGTTATGTCTTTACTCTCAATGGAGGGGCGGTGTGTTGGAAGAGTTCCAAACAGGAAACCGTTGCTGACTCGACGATGGAAGCGGAGTATATCGCAGCATCTGATGCCGCAAAAGAAGCCGTCTGGATGAGGAAGTTCTTGATAGAACTTCAGGTGGTTCCGTCCATTGTTGATCCAATACCTCTGTATTGTGACAACAACGGGGTTATAGCTTTAGCAAAGGAACCCAGGTCCCATTAGAAGTCCAAACACATCTTAAGGCGGTATCACCTGATCAGGGAGATCGTGGATCAGGATTGCTACAGAAGATAACACTGCAGATCCATTCACAAAGGCCATTTCTCAGACGCAGTTCGAGATGATAGGTCTGCGATATGCCAGCACATGGCCTTAGTGCAAGTTGGAGATTGTTAGTGTGATATGCCCTAGAGGCCATTATTGTCTAGTACTAGTTTGTATATTACATTTTGAAAGCTTAGGATATATACACGGATTGACATTCTTGCTCAATATGGTAGTATACTACTTGGTTTGTATCTATCTTAATATGTGTTCGTGTTTCTTTTGACATATTGCTAATACATATTGATAGAGCCCTTAGGATCTTTTGCTTGACTACCAGCGTTGTGATGGCAGTCACAATAGTGGGAGCTAGGTAGTTTATAAGCACATCCTTATACAGGTCCCTACTCATAGGATTATCGAGACAGGGCATCGATACTCCAGAGTAGACTAGTGTATACGCTTCTCATCCCAGGAGGGGAGATGGTCTGTCCCACAGCCATCAGTACGTCATACTGGAAATAGTATGCAGGTGCTCGTTAGGTTACGAGTACACTGGACAAGACTCGCTGGGAACTGATGGTTGGTATTATACCTATCGTCAGTTAGCAGTTCCTACGTGACATGAGTACAGCTTAGTCCGTTGACTTAACACTGTCACTTCGCCTCGAGTGTGTTCCCACTGTTCTTAGATTACTACCCTACCACGGCTCAAATGAGTCGTGCAAACAGGTAGTAGTTGGGTGCAGTCCCGAAGCATTTGGAGGCAGTGACGGTTAGACAGGATTCGTCTCTCCCAGTATTGGGAGTTGATATCGCACTGTGTCTAGGAGAGCCATTACGCAAAGTCCCTGGCTAGGGCAAGCGAGATTTACTGGTAGTGTTTCCAGTATTTTCTCAGGGTGTTCTGGGATACACTCTGACATGACTTGTACCGCTATTAGGGGACTGGCGTTTACCACCCCTAGGCCCGACATGCGATACTCTCAGACGAACAGACTGGACTGTACGGAGATTGTCACATTCAGGCTCAGTAGGAGTTCGGATGGGTTCACTTCATCGGTCTTCTTATCGGCATCTACCAGGGGACCGTTACATACAGCTAGTACCGCTTGCGGCCTGTAGTTAAATCCACTGCCAACGTAGTGTCGAGTCTTTAGAGTCCCATACAGAGGGTTGTTCACCTTTGGGCAAAACAGAGTAGAGGTCGTATGGTTTTACGACGGGGTTCGTTCACATACGCGCACTTGTGCACGTTTGGTGTCCGGGCAGTTATTAATAGTGGGATTTGGTTTAAGCCAGATCCTAGTATTTGTTTTGGGATTGGTCTTGTCTCATTGTATTCGTGTTTCTTTGGAACACGAATGTGGGTACGTACGTACAGTTGACAGAGGCGGAGAGGGAGAAACCTCATTAGGGTTTTTGACCATTGACTTGATCAAAACCCTAACGAGAATGAGAAATATGATTAATAATATTAATTAAAGATAATTGTATCATGGTTAGGGTTGGGTTGACCATTTGACTTGTTGACTTTCATTGACCTTGATATTTTCCTTTTGTTAAGCAAAAGATACTTCTTGAAGCTTGCTTAGCATTAAATGTGAAATGATAATGGTCAAATCAACTCACCATCATAATTTTTTTAATTATTATTATTATTATCATATATCTCTAATATGGGAGTTTTATTCTCTCATTCTCTCATAAGTTTTCTCTCTCATGGTTTGCTCTCCTTCTTCCTCTCTCTCAAAAGCTTAAGTGTTTCATGTGTTGAAAATCCAAGCTTTGAGACTAAACCACCAAACTACTCCTCTACTCACTTTAGGGTTCTTAGTCTAGCAAACCAAACACTCTAGTTACCTCTTTGTTGAGGTAGGAGCTCAAGGTAGAGGCCTTCGGGTGGATCTTTCTTTGGCAAAGAGAAGACGAAGAGGAGGAGCCGTCTACACCACTGAAAGGAGCACACAAGAAAAGGAAGCAACATAAGAAGAGAAGGAGTTCAAGATTTTGGTATAACCTCTTAACCTAGTAGTTAAAGCTTCTTGTATGTTTGTTAGTTTTTGTTTAGCAAAGATCCTTTATGGTTAGTCTATGTTTCCTTGTGATAAAAATTCGATTTTTACTCTTTCCGCCTCCCCGTAAGTACCGGGGTGGGTAACATAGACTTACAAACAACATGCAAACAACTTTGCATACAAAATAAATGAGGAATACAACCTTTGAAGACCAGTCCTTCACTTTAAAAGCTACGTGTAGTAGTCTTTTTGCTGCAAGTAGTGAACACCCGGACTCTAGTAAGGTTTCACATGAAGAGATGAACAACCTTGCTCAATGTCTTCGAGGCCGAAGATGATCTACGTCGAGAAGACTCAAGCTCATGCTATCTCTTCACAAATGTGTGAATTAGTGAAGTAAACACCTTAAACCAATTGGCTAATATAGTAGAGGATGATGAAGTAGAAAATGGGCTCACTTTAGATTTTATTTTCTCACAATATTTCATTACTTGATCAAAAGCTAGAATGCTTTCAAGAGGAAGAAGAAGATGAAGTGATAAAAATCTCATGAGGTTAGAAATGAAACCATGATGAGTATATGACATACACTAACTCTTGTAGAGACTAAACTATGACTAAGAGTTAAGGTTGAGTTAATAAATATTTTAAGAAAAACAAAATTAGTGGACTTGGTCAATGGTTCCTCAAGCTTCTCTAAGCTTTAACCATTCATCCAATTTCCATCAATTTTGTTTAACTTTAAATAAATAAAACACTTCACTAAACCTAGCATGGTATGAGTCTCATACATCCTTGTTGCATGTATAACCTAGCATGACACACTTATATATATCATATATATACTTTGTGCAAATTAAAGAAAACAATACAATTAACATATATCACATATATATTAAGTGTATCATAAGTGAGAAAAAAGAAATGCTTATGTGAGCTAATATTAGTTAATGTAATGTAATATATCAAATATATAATTATACATTAAATTACTAAATCAACACTTGATTTAATAATCCGGCTATATCACATATAACCAACTAATATCTAATGTAACAACTTATCGAATCAACACTTGATCCGATAACCCGGCTATATCACATATAACCAACCGATGTCACATACCGTGAGAATAGAATGCGGTATCATATACGCGCATTAATCTCGGTCCCGCACATATCACATATGTGCTCCCACTCCATTTCGCATGAAGCAGGAAACCTCTATGTAGGACTCTAAAGACTCGTCAATACGCCGGCAGTAGGTGATAATCATATCAAACACCCACAAGCCGCAAGCGGTCTGCTAAACGTAACGGCCACCCGGGTATTGAGCGATCAGAAGATTAACAAGCAAGCTTGCTCACACTCCTGTGAATCTAATCAGTAACACTACCGTACAGTTTGGTCTCTTTGTCAGATATGTTGCATATCGCAGCCAGGGGGTGGTATAACGTCAGACCCCAATATACAGATAAGTCATGCCGATACAAGGTCCATAATGGTTTGAGAAACTACTGATAATACTTACCAGAAGATCTCAGTAACCCTGGCCAGGGATTTTCTGTTAAAGCCAATCGAGCATAGCGCAACATCAACTCCCAATACCGGGAGAGACGAATCCCCTCCTATCACTCATTGCCTCCATGTGACTCGGGACTGTACCCAAAAACCACCTTTTTGCACGATCTTTTGACCATGGTATGGTGGAAATCAAAGCACAGTGGGAATCACACAAGACTCTACGACGATCTCAGGTCGACTGACTAACCTGTACCAGTGTCACCAGAGAACTGCTATCTGACGATAGGTATAATACCATCTAGGAGTTCTCGGCGAGTCCGTTCAGTGTACCCAGTCTCCACTGAGCACCCGTATACCATCTCTGATGTCAAACACCAATGGATGTGGGATCATCCATCGCCCATCATATGGGTCAAGAAGCGCATACGCTAGTCTACTCTGAAGTATCGATACCCTGTCTTGATACTCCCACGACTAGGAACATTTGAAGGATGTACTTGCCAACTACCACTGCCCCACTAGTATGATCCGCATCAAAATCCTGGTAGTCAAGTACTCATCCTAAGGGCTTTATCAACGTGTAATAGAGAGACAATTAGTATACATGTTAAGATAAAGAGCAACCAGATAGCGTACTATCATGTCGAGCAAGAAAGTTCTCCCTATATATGTCCAAGCATCCACTACAATATACATCATATGCACAGTAATGGACTATAGGGCATACATATAACTAACAATCTCCCACTTGCACTAAGGTCATTTGTTGCAGTATCTCATGATCAACGTCCTATAGAAGTCTCTCTAGGGTAAGGCCTTTATGAGTGGATCCGCTGTATTTTCCTTCGCGTCAAATCTCCTAACCTCGATCCCTTGGAGATCAACCATCTTCCAACTCCGCGATGCGCGTATTGATCCTGATATACTTAAGCAAAGCTTTGAAAGTCTTAACTTTTCCATCTACACCAAGAATCTTCTCAAGATCCATTTGCTCCCAATGGGTTTTACCCCTTCAGGTGCAACATGCAAAGTCATACTTTGTTGGTGTACATGGATTCCATCTTTGATCGCATAGCATCCAGCTATTTCACAAAGTCTCCACTCGTGGTGGCCTGCCTGAACCTAGTTGGGTCAACATCAACCATGATGCAATCTTCGCTCCCACTGTCACCGAGAATACCGTAGTATCTCTCAAGTGGATGAGAAACCCTACCAGATTCGCAGAGAGGCTGGGGTTTGTTGGAGACTATTGAATCCTTTGGTTTCACCAAATCATCAGCTGTTAGTTTGTTTAGCTGGAACTACTTCAAGTTCTACCCTATAACCATATATTTCTTCACAAGAAATCACTTTTCTAAAAAGGTGGCATGCTGAGAAACAAAACATCTTTTGCTCCTCAGAAAGGTAGAAGATATACCCTCGCAAATGTTTGGGATATGCTAACAAACTTACAGAACTGACCTTGCCTCGAGCTTGTCCAAATTCTGCCTTTCAATATAGGCCGGACAACTCCATATCTTAACTCGTTTAAGATATGGTCTCTTCCCATTCCATATCTCATATGGAGTGGTAGGCAATGATTTGGTTGGAACCCCATTCAATAGTTATGCAGCTTCTCAAGTGAATAACACCCAAAAATAAACAGGTAACTCAGCAGTACTCATCATAGAGCGCACCATATCTCATAGGGTGCGATACCTCTGCCCTGATACTCCGTTGTACTGTGGTGTACCCGAAGGAGTAAGCTGAGAGAGAATGATATTCTCCTTTTAGAAATTCCAGGAACTCCATGCGCAAGTATTCTCCTCCTCGATCACATCGTAGGACTTTAATACTTTTACCCATCTGGTTCTTCAACTTCAAGCTTATATTCCTTGAATATCTCAAAAGTTTCAGACTTGGGTTTCAACAGGAATATATGTCCGAATCCTGAGAGATGATGATTGGTAGATTTTCCTGTTGTGTAGTATGAATCAATTCAAAAGGTCCCCTAAAATGGCACCATTTGATCGAAACTGTTTCTTGTGTCGGTATTCAGAAAATTTATAAAGAACTTCACAACCAAAAAATATTTTGACCGCAATCAAACTACGGTGTCAATTGTAGTTCATGAGTGAGTGCGGATCGTCCACAGGGATTGCACGATTCATTTATATTTTTGATATGTTTGAATTGAAAAGTTAAGTAACAATAAAAAAAAACATGATTCAAGAATGATTCATATTCAAGTGCCACAATTCTTATTCAAGAATCAAGAAAATGTTAAACAATCAAGAATCGGCGTATCGATGATATTTCCAATCAACAGTCAAGAATCTAAAAGAGGCTCGTAGGAATCGATAGGATCGACAGACGTGATGTAATCTAAAGATAACGTGTTCTTGTCCTTCGAAGGATTGATACTAGATCGATGATGATCGACGAGAGTTAGGGCTTTCTCGATGAAACTAGGGTTTCATCTTTTAACCCTTGTTCTTTCGTCGATATCATTCACACTCTAGCCTCTAGCAATTTTCAAGAAACGATCGTAACTTCCCAATTTCGAGCAATATCAATCAAGAAAGCATCGCAACAAAATGGGTCGTCGATTCTTGAACTTGCTAGGGTTTACAAAACTCGTAGGAATCAAGAATCGTTTTCAGATATATTACAACATCATTCTATTGATCGTCTCGACTCCTCGACGAGCGAGTATTACTCAAACATCACAACAAGAATTATAACTAGAATTTTAGATTGATTCATGATGCAAGAATTTAAAGAAAACAAGATAAAAGAATATCACCTTTTATTTATATCAACACTTTGATTACAATCGCTCAAGAACTACAAGAGGAAGAATCTAAGTTGTTGAATTGGCGTCGCTCGGCTCCGTGAGTCGCGGATCGGCTTTGACCACTTGCTCCGTTGAAGATCGGCTCGGCTCATAAAAGGTTGCAAGACTTCTTGCTTGATGGGTACTCGGGATCTTGGCTTTTTGATTGGAATTTAGGGTTAGGGTTTCACACAAGCCTTGTCACTAGACTTGTGGAAGAAGATGAAGAAAGAGATAGAATGGCTCTAGTTTGATACTAGATTGGGGATCCTCTTTACCCTAGGTTTAGGCTTCTATTTATAGACTTCCCAAACCCTAGGTTTAGGTTTGAAATGGTAGTTCCCTCCAAAAGTTTGTTGAGTCTTCTAGAAGGTAGTTTGTTAGGAGCTAGCTTAGGGTTTAAGCAAGGTTTAATTAGGCTTGGAAACCCTTGTTTGCTGATCTGGCAGAAACCCCTGGAGTCTTCTGGAAACAGAGATACATTTCTGAGCATTGGGCCATGAATGAAGAATTGTAGACCAAAATTTGTTGTCTGAATCCATTGTACCACCGCGGATCCGCGGCACAAGCAAGCCATTGCCGCGGATCCGCGGCGCTTTGGAAAGCTTGGGCTTTGGGTCTTCTGGTGTGGCCTTGTTCTGTCTTTTAGGGCTTTCTTTGATATGTTGATTTTCAATTGCTCCTTTGTAATGATACCAGATTTGAAGTTAGTGAGTTGACGTATCTTTGAGCGGTGTAAATTTGAGCGAGCTTCTCCTTTTCCTGCACAGACTTCGAAACACGGGTTGCGACATATAGAAATATTGCGATGCCATGCAATGCAGTCAATTTCCCTAGAAATGCCGGTTTTAAGGTCTAATACATGTAATCTGATAATCTGTGATAGATTTGCTAATATGTGAAATACGGATACCAAACACTTCTATATGAATGCAAATGATGAGGAAATTGCCGGCTCAAATATGCAATATTTTCGACTAATCAAATTCCCCCAAACTTAATTTCGATCGTCTCGAGCGAATGTTTTATTAAAAAGAGAAGGAGAAAATAAAGAAAGAGAAAAACTAACTAGCACACTTTCGTAGGCAACACGATTGCACTGAGCATGTGCAACAAGCCTTTAAGCTTTTAGGTGTCCCTAGTAGGAGGAGTGTTGTCTCCTGAGGGTTTTCAGCGGATTGCACCCACAAAATCCAATAATAAAAGAAAGATCATGAATATTACATTTAAAGACAAGAATTGTAAAAGAAAAGCCTTGAAAATTAGGGTTTTCAACTAAGCTAGCTTTTCGGTTGTCATGAGCCCTATCTTAATGGTCATGAAAAGATGTCAGAAATCACGTCCTCCCTCAATAAAACATCGTCTTATTTTTCATTCCTATCTTTCTTCCAAAACATCGATCATATCACCCTGCGTGTGTGTAAGGACATCCCTACACCCGGAGAATTCAATTCAAGCTATCATACTCTTGCCCATCAGTCTCAGTACTTTTTAATTAATGAATATTTAGATGAGATTGCTCACACACTTTCATGCGACCGTTAATACTTCTTGAGGTACTAACCGACCGATTACTTATGTGCTTGCTTACTTGGTGTATTTTCCTCGTTTTGCACCACCTCAGGCATAGCAGTGACTCCCAGACCAGTTGGCCTTAGGGCACTAGGTGAAGAAGCACCCTCGCTATACATTTTTTTATTGCCCTCGGTAATAACAAAACCAGTGTCCATTTTTCTCACCACTTTATATTTTTTTATTCATTTTTTTTCTTTTTATTTCCTTCATACTTTTGGGTTTAAGACAAGAGCATTTCAAGGTATCCTCTACTATCCCAGGCTTTAAGACGTGTGTAAGTGCGAATAGCAGGGTAGCAACGTTCAAAATGTTTGGCTTCCAGAATAGAAACTATTTTTCAGACTTATTTTTATCCTCAGATTAGTGACGTCTTTCATCTTACTAACCCTTGGGACAACGGCTCATAACTACTTATTACTAGTTCGTATCAGAAAACTTCTAATTTTCTTAGTTTTCTTAAATTTTTCTAATCTCATGGATGTAACTTTTCACTATCTAAACTTTCATTATCTTTATTTATATACAAAAAAGTGTAAATATTAAAATTATTTTTATACTTTGAAATTTTTTTAAATTTTTATGGGTTTTGAAATTTTTTCAATTTTTATAGATTTTTAAAGAAATGTTTTGTGCTTATGCAGATGATATGCAAAAGATGCAGAAATAAGCACAAACCTCCCCCAAACTTGTTTTCAACAGTGTTCTTACTGTTGCCAAATGCTATACCTACAAAACTGTAAGCCTGGGGGAAATTATTAGTGGGGGCAAAATATATAAGTGAAGAACTTCCCCCAAACTTACTCTTTTCACTCACCTTCATTCAAAAAATGATGCAATGATATACTGGATATGAAGGTGAGACGGAGGACTTTTAATCCAAATAAACTGGCTCTTGTAAGAACAAGAGCTCCTCCGTGGGGTCAGTGGAAAAATACGGCTTTAGTCTATGTCCATTTACTTTGAAAAAGGTGCCGTTTTTAACATTTTCTACTTCTACTGCCCCGTGCGGGTATACAGACCGCACAACAAAAGGTCCCTTCCATCGAGATCGGAGCTTACCCGCGTGAAGGTGTAATCGTGAATCATAAAGAAGGACTTGTTGACCAGGTGAAAATGTTTTCCTCAAAATGTTTTTATCGTGAAAAACCTTAGTCCTATTCTTTGTGATTACAGCGTTATCATAAGCTTCATCGCGGAGTTCGCTTAGCTCATTTATTTGCAGCTTCCGAAAGTTGCAAGCAAGGTTTAGATCAAAATTTATTTCTTTTATAGCCCACAATGCTTTATGCTCTATCTCGACAGGTAAATGACATGCTTTCCCGAACACTATCCTATATGGAGACATTCCTAGGCCGGTTTTATATGCAGTTCGGAATGCCCAAAGAGCATCCGTCAATTTGGTCGACCAGTCTTTTCTATTTTTAGCAACAGTCTTCTCCAGGATAAGTTTGATTTGTCTGTTTGAGATTTCAGCCTGCCCGCTTGTTTGGGGATGATAGGGTGTAGAAAGTCGGTGGTTGATTGAGTATTTTCGCATCAGAGTCTCGAAAGATCTGTTGCAGAAGTGTGTCCCATTATCGCTAATAATAGCGCGTGGGTGTCCAAATCGTGAGAAGATATTCTCTTTTAAGAACTTAATGACAACTTTCTTGTCATTAGTGCGACATGGAATGGCTTCTACCCACTTTGAGACATAATCAACCGCCAGCAATATGTACAGATTCCCAAAGGAGTTGGGAAAAGGACCCATAAAATCAATGCCCCAAACATCGAATATTTCAACAACCAAGATGGGTTGCTGAGGCATTTCATTCCTCTGGGATATTCTACCCGTATACTGACATTGTGTACAGGTTTTGCAATACTCAAATGCGTCCTTGAATAAGGTCGGCCAATAAAATCCACATTGCAAAACCTTTTCCGCTGTCTTTCTAGGACCAAAGTGACCCCCACAGGCCTGATCATGACAAAATGAAAGAATACTCTTGAACTCTTCATTCGGGACACACCGGCGAATGATCTGATCAGGACAATATTTAAACAAATAGGGCTCGTCCCAGTAAAAGTGTTTTACTTGGGATAGAAAACGGTATTTGTCCTGTTTTGACCAATCGCTCGGTATTAGTCCCGTGGCATGATAGTTCACAATATCCCTGAACTATGGTTCAGTGGATATGCTCAAGAGTTGTTCATCAGGGAATGAATCATTGATCGGCAGGGTCACAGGGGAAGAAATGATGCGTGAAAGATGGTCAGCTACTACGTTTTCACATCCTTTCT
Source organism: Agapanthus africanus (assembly GCA_030015575.1). Classification (NCBI taxonomy): domain Eukaryota; kingdom Viridiplantae; phylum Streptophyta; class Magnoliopsida; order Asparagales; family Amaryllidaceae; genus Agapanthus; species Agapanthus africanus. The sequence continues at coordinate 464,379,586 of JASDDO010000001.1, forward strand.
TATCTTTGATAACAAGATCGAATTCTTGTAAAAGAAGGATCCAACGTATTAGTCGACCTTTTGCTTCTTTCTTCGCCAAAAGATGTTTTAAAGCGGAATGGTCAGTATACACAACTATAGGTGAGCCGATTAAGTAAGGCCTGAATTTCTCTAATGCAAATACAACCGCTAAAAGTTCTTTTTCTGTGGTTGTATAATTGATTTGCGCATCATTCAGGGTCTTACTTGCATAGTAAATCACGTGTGGCATCTTTTCGATGTGCTGTCTTAAGACTGCACCTACTGCAAAATCAGATGCGTCACAAATCAGCTCAAAGGGGTAGTTCCAGTTTGGTGATGATAGCACGGGGACTGAAGTGAGTGAGTGTTTAAGTGAGTCGAAAGCTGTCTCGCAATCCGAGTCAAAATGGAAGGTCGTATCCTTGGCCAGGAGAAGAGTTAAAGGTCTAGCAATTTTGCTAAAATCCTTAATGAATCTTCTATAAAAGCCCGCATGGCCAAGGAAGGAGAGAATATCTTTGACGCTTTTGGGATGAGGTAGGTTTTGAATGACATCTATCTTAGCTCTGTCAACCTCAATGCCTTTCTGTGAAATGACATGTCCAAGTACTATTCCTTCTTGGACTATAAAATGGCATTTTTCCCAGTTCAAAGTCAAGTTCTTCTCTTTGCAACGAGTAAGAACAGCATCAAGATTCGCTAGGCAATCTGAAAAAGAGTCTCCAAAAATCGAGAAATCGTCCATAAAGATCTCCAGAAAATTCTCTACCATATCAGAGAATATCCCCATCATACACCGCTGAAAGGTAGCGGGAGCATTGCATAACCCAAAGGGCATGCGACTGTAAGCAAAGGTACCAAAAGGACAAGTAAAAGTGGTTTTATCTTGATCCTTTTTGGCGATGGGGACCTGATTGTAGCCTGAGTATCCGTCCATAAAACAATAATATTCTCGTCCTGCTAAGCGTTCCAGCATCTGATCAATGAACGGTAGAGGAAAGTGGTCTTTCCTCGTGGCAGCATTGAGTTTTCTATAATCAATACATACACGCCACCCAGTTTGGGCGCGTGTCTGAATCAACTCATTTGCCTCATTGGTTATAACCGTGATGCCGGATTTCTTAGGAACGACATGTATAGGACTCACCCACTGGCTATCGGAGATGGGGTATATAATACCATTATCTAAGCATTTGACGATCTCTTTCATGACCGCCTCCTTCATGACGGGATTCAACCGTCTCTGTGGTTCTCGGGTCGGTTTGGCATCATCCATCACATGTATATGATGTTCAACTATCAAGGGACTAATCCCTTTGATGTCCGCCATACTCCAACCAAACGCCTCTTTGTTAGATCTCAATACCGATAAAAGTGCATTCTCTTGCTTTGATGCAAGAGAAGCGGATATGATAACCGGTAAAGACTCATTCTCACCTAGATATGCATATTTTAGGTGAGAAGGTAAAATTTTGAGATCTAATTCAGGCGGAGAAATGATAGAAGGAGGGATCATTGAATGATTTTTGGATCTACAAAGAAGCTCAGAGCCTATGAAAGATACAGACTCGGGTGGAGAAAAGTCAGAAGTGCAGGACTCAAGTGTAGAGAAAGTGTCCTCACTAAGATCATGTGTGAAATCAAACAGAGATGTGGTAATGTCATCGAGATCAGTAAAGCAAAGATCCTCTGCTCCACAACTATCGGGAGCGATCTCATGGACAGAGCACACATCTAAAATATGAGCAGAGGGTTCTGATGGCTGACTTCCAACTTTGTAGATATTTAGTTCAATGGTCATATTTCCAAATGATAAGTTCATTGAACCGTTTTTACAGTTTATAACAGCGTTGGAAGTGGCAAGGAAAGGACGACCTAGAATCACCAGAATTTGGCCCCGGGGGTTTGCTACAGGATGTGTGTCGAGCACAATGAAGTCTACAGGGAAAACAAATTCCCCGACCTTTATTAATACATCCTCTAATTCACCCCTTGGTTTGGTGATAGATCGGTCTGCCATCTGGAGAGTGCAATGAGCAGGTTTCAGCTCTCCAATCCCTAATTGCTCATAGACAGAATAAGGGAGCAGGTTAACACTTGCGCCAAGGTCTAACAGAGCACGATTTATGTTTTTACCCCCAATCGAAATCGATATTGTAGGACATCCTGGGTCCTTTCTTTTCTTTGGAAGCTGGGGTATAAAAGCAGTGCTGATATTATTAGACATAAAGACCTTCTTTGGCACTTGAGTCTTCCTCTTCCTAGTGCACAAGTCCTTAAGAATTTTCGCATAAGCGGGGACTTGCTGAATAGCATCTAGGAGAGGGATATTGATGTTAACCTGTTTGAACATTTCTAAAATTTTCTCCATATGAGGACTCGTTCTATTTGCCCTTAACCGGTTCGGGTAAGGAGCTTTCGCAATAAGCGCAGGGTCCATCACAGGAGAAGGAAGAGGGGGTAGACGCGGTCCCAAAAGAGGTGTGGGGACCGTCTGTGGAGAACTATAAGGGTTGGGAGAAGGTGTCGAGCCTAGTGGGAAATGGAGAATAGGCTCGCGAGAAAGTGGTGTGGTAGAAGAAGAAGGATCAGAAGTGTGTGTGTGTGGAAAGGTCTCAGCCGGGGTGTTGATATGATTTTCAGTATCATCAATACCTTCCCCGACATGATTGTTCAGCACTCTTCCCGATCTCAACGTTGTGATGGCATTTACATTGTAATGCCCAGGATTCTGTAGGGGTTGAGAGGGAAGTTTCCCTTTTTCTCTCGCACTCATTTCGGCTTTTAGGCGTGCGATTTCAGCTTCCATCGTTCTGATACTCTCAGCTTGGGACGCTGAGTTTTTCTTTATCTCACCGACGGAAGATCTAACCTCAGCCGAAACCTCTATGAAATTTGACAAAAGTGATTTCATGGTTTGAGTGAATTGAGAGAACTCGTCAGAACAGGACTGCATAGGATTAGACTGTGCAGGAGTGTTGCCCTGGTTTTGGAAATTTTGTGACTGATAGGGGTGCTGAGTGAGTTGAAGGGGTTGCTGTTGTGGTAGAGGAAGAATCCTTTGAAATTGATTCGTGTTTGGAACTGTGTTTTGAGATTGGTTTTGGTTCCAAGCAAAATTCGGGTGATTCCTCCAACCCTGATTGTACGTGGAAGAATATGGATCGTTTCGAGGTCTTTGAAATGCGACATTAGAATGCTCGTGACCTTGAAACGAAGAGTTTAATGGACATTCTTCCGTTAAATGAGACGGATCAGAACAGCACCCACAAACAGTTTTGGGGAGTGACACTGGGTTTAGGGAGGCTGCTGCAAATTTGTGTTCCATAGCGTCGAGCTTCTTTTGCATTGCTGCCATTTCAGCTCGAACACCTATGGACACATCTATTTGGTGTACGCCACCCCTATTCAATGGTTGGGTTCCACTCTCCCACTGTAGTGATTTTTCAGCCAACTCTTCTAAGTACTTCCAAGCTTCCCCATCATCTTTGGTCATAAAAGTACCTTGACACATATTTTCAAGGCTCTGTTTAGTGCTTGGGTTAATGCCCTCATAAATGATTCGGCATAATTCCCATCTCGGGATGCCGTGATGAGGACACTGAACCAATAGATCCTTGAAACGTTCAAAGCATTTTGAAAATGGTTCAGCAGGGAGCTGGGCAAATTGATTCAGTTCGCTACGGATTCGAGCTGTCTTTTGGATTGGGTAAAATTTCTTAAGGAATGCAGCGACGAATTCTTCCCAATTCGTAATAGAGTGTGCGGTAGTGTTATATAGCCACTTCTCGGCTATATCGCACAAAGTAAATGGAAGAAGTCGTAGACGCATAGCATCCACTGAAAGTTGTGACGTACCCATCATTGCGCATACGTTTTCAAATTTGGTAATGAAAACGTAAGCGTCCTCAGTCTCGAGTCCGTGGAATTTGGGTAAAAGATTGATATACTGGGGCTTAATCTCAAAGTTATCCCCATTGGCTGGTGGTGTGAATAAGCAGGTCGAAAGAGGACCTCGGAGTGGATAGCACCTCTCCTGGAGAGAGATGCAGGGTGGATTCTGTGCACCAACGGACGGCGGCAGATTAGGGTTAAAGAAGTTTGATGGATTCGGATCCATCGGTGTGGGTGTGGTAGTGGGAAAGAAAAGGTAAATGGAGAAATATCGACTTTGGAGTCGATAAAGGGTACGCGGACTAAACGGGCACTAGAATCCCATGTCCAGCCTATCTTGCACTAAAATGGGTTAGTACAAGTGGCAGCGTTGACTTATAATTAGGGGTAATGAATGCGGTGCTTGCTTTTGAAAAAGGGACGGATTTTTGAAAAAATGATGCGACAAAACAAATGCAGCACACAACCCTAGAATCTAGTGGTCACCTAGGTCCGGCTCTAGACCGCTCCTAACTGCCAAAAGACAAGTCGCAGGATAGAATCCTCCACTGCCTCTTTGTCTCCCTGTGGCCGGATAAGTGCCAGGTAAGTGGGATGGTACTTCACTACGTAAGTAGTGGGCCTAATTAAAAACCACTAGCCTTAGACACACTCGCCTTAGGCACCACAAGAAAACGCGGATAAGCAATGAATTACCCACGGCCTTCTCTTGTCCTAATTGAGCGTGACAGTCCTTAGAGTCTTCTCTAGATTTCTTTTAGTTAATGTGGGTCAATGCGGATGCAAGTTTTGCGATTTTCGGGGCCTAGGAAGGGTAATGAAATCCCCACCTAATTTGGATTTGGCCGTGCCCCTTAAATTCCGTATTAGAATGCAAACAACCAAGAAATCAAAATCACGCACAAATTTAATTTTGCTTTTGCGGCGCTGCGATTATTTGCAAAGAATCCTGCAGCAAAGTGTTAGTTGGAGCTAAAAGAGGAGAGAGGAGAGAGTAAGAAGTTACCTGAAGCAATTTGGCAGAGAGAAGCCCCTACCCAGCCGCGGAACCGCCGCACTTGGGCACTCCCACCGCGGAAACGCGGTCTGTTGATGAGATCACCCCACCAAATTTCTTCAGAGAGTCTCTGTAGACTCCCTCAGCTCTCTGGTATTTTCCAAAAATTTTCTTCAATTTCCAAACAGCTCCAGATTTCCTTGCAATGAACAACAGCAAATCGTTTAGGGTTTGCACGAATTTTGATCTCAAAAACAACAATGGAATAATTCTTTCAATTCAAACTATAATATGAAACGAATTAGCGTGCGATCCCCGGCAACGGCGCCATTTTGATTGGTAGATTTTCCTGTTGTGTAGTATGAATCAATTTAAAAGGTCCCCTAAAATGGCACCATTAGATCGAAACTGTTTCTTGTGTCGGTATTCAGAAAATTTATAAAGAACTTCACAACCAAAAAATATTTTGACCGCAATCAAACTACGGTGTCAATTGTAGTTCATGAGTGAGTGCGGATCGTCCACAGGGATTGCACGATTCATTTATATTTTTGATATGTTTGAATTGAAAAGTTAAGTAACAATAAAAGAAAATATGATTCAAGAATGATTCATATTCAAGTGTCACAATTCTTATTCAAGAATCAAGAAAATGTTAAACAATCAAGAATCGGTGTATCGATGATATTTCCAATCAACAGTCAAGAATCTAAAAGAGGCTCGTAGGAATCGATAGGATCGACAGACGTGATGTAATCTAAAGATAACGTGTTCTTGTCCTTCGAAGGATTGATACTAGATCGATGATGATCGACGAGAGTTAGGGCTTTCTTGATGAAACTAGGGTTTCATCTTTTAACCCTTGTTCTTTCGTCGATATCATTCACACTCTAGCCTCTAGCAATTTTCAAGAAACGATCGTAACTTCCCAATTTTGAGCAATATCAATCAAGAAAGCATCGCAACAAAATGGGTCGTCGATTCTTGAACTTGCTAGGGTTTACAAAACTTGTAGGAATCAAGAATCGTTTTCAGATATATTACAACATCATTCTATTGATCGTCTCGACTCCTCGACGAGCGGAGTATTACTCAAACATCACAACAAGAATTATAACTAGAATTTTAGATTGATTCTTGATGCAAGAATTTAAAGAAAACAAGATAAAAGAATATCACCTTTTATTTATATCAACACTTTGATTACAATCGCTCAAGAACTACAAGAGGAAGAATCTAAGTTGTTGAATTGGCGTCGCTCGGCTCCGTGAGTCGCGGATCGGCTTTGACCACTTGCTCCGTTGAAGATCGGCTCGGCTCATAAAAGGTTGCAAGGCTTCTTGCTTGATGGGTACTCGGGATCTTGGCTTTTTGATTGGAATTTAGGGTTAGGGTTTCACACAAGCCTTATCACTAGACTTGTGGAAGAAGATGAAGAAAGAGATAGAATGGCTCTAGTTTGATACTAGATTGGGGATCCTCTTTACCCTAGGTTTAGGCTTCTATTTATAGACTTCCCAAACCCTAGGTTTAGGTTTGAAATGGTAGTTCCCTCCAAAAGTTTGTTGAGTCTTCTAGAAGGTAGTTTGTTAGGAGCTAGCTTAGGGTTTAAGCAAGGTTTAATTAGGCTTGGAAACCCTTGTTTGTTGATCTGGCAGAAACCCCTGGAGTCTTCTGGAAACAGAGATACATTTTTGAGCATTGGGCCATGAATGAAGAATTGTAGACCAAAATTTGTTGTCTGAATCCATTGTACCACCGCGGATCCGCGGCACAAGCAAGCCATTGCCGCGGATCCGCGGCGCTTTGGAAAGCTTGGGCTTTGGGTCTTCTGGTGTGGCATTGTTCTGTCTTTTAGGGCTTTCTTTGATATGTTGATTTTCAATTGCTCCTTTGTAATGATACCAGATTTGAAGTTAGTGAGTTGACGTATCTTTGAGCGGTGTAAATTTGAGCGAGCTTCTCCTTTTCCTGCACAGACTTCGAAACACGGGTTGCGACATATAGAAATATTGCGATGCCATGCAATGCAGTCAATTTCCCTAGAAATGCCGGTTTTAAGGTCTAATACATGTAATCTGATAATCTGTGATAGATTTTCTAATATGTGAAATACGGATACCGAACACTTCTATATGAATGCAAATGATGAGGAAATTGCCGGCTCAAATATGCAATATTTTCGACTAATCAGATGATCAGTGAATATAACAAAGTATGAAGAACCAACCCGGGTATTAGTAGACATAGGACCGTATACATCATCATGTATCCGTTCCAAGAGTTCAATAACCCTTTCTCTGTTTCCAGTAAACGGAGTATTGGTCATTTTACCTCTGAGACAAGACTGGCAAGTATCATAAGATGAAAATTCGAACAGATTCTCATATTCATCCTTATGTAACTTAGCTAGTCGTGTCGCATTGATATGACCTAGCCTATAATGCCACAAGAAGGATTCGTTCATTTCTGAACTACTCCTCTTGTGTGTGTTCTATATAATTTGAACCGTGGTTTGATTTAGAACGTATATGCTATTATATAATGTGCCTGATCCAATCAACTCTTGATTCAGAAAAATGTTTACAACATTATCCTCCAATACAGAATTACATCCGTCTTTAACTCATTAAAGAAACTGATATAATGTTGTATATCAGGTTCCGTATGTAGTAACATTCGTTCAGAATCAATGTATTAATACAATGTGATATTTGCCAACTAATTTGGCTGCAACACTTGCACTATTATCTAACACTTAGAAACATACCACCCATTCTCAGTTCTGCCTATCTATAGCCGATGTAACATATTACATATAAGGGATCCTGATCCGGTATCACATTCCCAGGACGTAGAGGATACTGAGATATAGTTCTCGGTAATGAACACACCAGAAGAAGATCCATCAGCATGCACTTTCTTCGATTGGATCGCGTGGAAATCCGGATATTGCCCTATTTCTTGCTCGGACTTATAACAATTATAAGAAAAGGCGGAACCAACGTTTTCTAGCTCAGTATAATAAGCAGGTTCGGTCAATGCGTCCATATTATTATCTTGATTAAGGCGTGACATGGTCGCTACTAGGAGGGAGAGAGAAGAAAACACTCTGCGTGCGCTCTTGTAAGATCAGATTGGTTATTATTTTATTTAATCAGGATGACTCCCACTGTTTTTTATCAAATCTTCCTTCAAAACCTAAAAGGTAAGACTAGCCGGGATTAATTACACCCTACAAGTTCGCCAATCTTTCGGTCACGCCAGTGTCGGTACTTTGAAGGAGGTTCCCCGTGCATTCGCACGGACCTAACTAAAATAAATCTCGTTTTCCTAGGTGCGTAACCCCGTCAACACCTTTCTAGACACCTACTCGATCGGCTAATTGTGATGTGTAAAACTCTTCCAAGAGTAACTCTTACTCGCAGTGGGTATCGGGATCCTACTATCTCATAGAAGGTATGCAATCTCATTGCAAATTTCAACACTTGAAATTCCTGATAATATTTTGCCCCAAGCGTCCTATGACCTTAACGGAGGTCAACAAACCATAAGCTGGCACTCAAGTTCTACCCGTACATTTCATGATTGAATTAAACCCACCCGCACGTCCCTTGACGGAGGTCAACAAGGATGCACGACTACCCTAATCCAATCGCATCGTATGCAGCAGATAAGCACTAGTCAGCTACCGCATTGTACGTCTTGACGGAGGTCAACAAACGTAGCATGAATACTAAGTATCACTTATCTGAAATGACGGAGGGCTACGACAGGTTTTTAAGAAAACCCTTTGCGTAATGAACTTGATATCGTTGTAGAATCGAGTGATTCTGAAAAAATGAGTGTTTTTGAGGCTTTTACTAGTTTTTCTAAAGAGGTCACTCCCGGGTGAAGGGATCTCGGCTCCTTCCTTATCGAATAAGGTGCAAGATATTTCATAAATACCACTATGCAAAGCAAAAACTATAGAAGCAATAAAAAGACAAACCGAGTGGGTTGTAGTATCTGCCAGTTTCGCTAAAGAGGTCACTCCCGGTGAAGGGATATCGACTCTTTCCTTATCAAATAAGGTGCTGGATATTCTACAAGGAATACCGCTTTGCAAAGCAAGAACTAGAGCTATCAGTTTTTAAAACAAGTTTCTACAACATCTTTAGGTTTCTTTTATTTCATTAATCTCATTATTGAAGTCCCATTAAATATGCTTTCCAAGCATCACATAAGAAATGAAAGAAGCAATAGTTAATATATATCATATATATAATATAGGCATTTGTCTCAGAACATATCAAGTGATCACATCACGAAATATCAGCAGCAGAAGATAACATATGAAATATTGGATATACTAGGAATTCCGTGTTTTAATTATGCCAGTATAAAACACGGATTCTACGGTCGCGATGAATAGCCAAACCCACATCCTTAGACCACTACGAGAGCGTTAAGCAACCTTACCAATTCTAGAGTTAGGAGACCCGGTCTCGACTCCTCGAGATGGTCTCCCACTGGACCCTAGAACCCTGTTACTTATGCTCTCCTTCTTGGGTCTATCCTAATGCAGAAAAGTAAATAATATACATTAATGGTGATATCATCCTCAACCCGGAAGTGCCCCAATAAAAGAATATTACATACAAGCTTTTACATGAATGAAAATGAAAAACTCTCATCTCATATAAAAACCCACGACTATTCAAAATACGACGATCCAATATAACATATCACAGCAACACATAATATCACATGTCATCAACGTAAGTAAATATGCGTATCCCAATTGTCATTGACATATAGCAACGAAACCGGCGATACACCATATATTACACTTACGGTCGCAGAAAAGAAAGTGAAAAACTACAACAATTGGAATCCACAACCATCTTAGACATCATAAACCCAATGTATCGCAATCTTTGGATTTCGTGCCCAACCAAATGAATTTCTTAGACATCACATGCCTAACAATTATAAAGCCCACATTTTAGTCTCGATATTGAAAACACTTTCCAATAACCTGTCGGGTAATTCAACAAGGTTCCCGATAACCTGATCGAATGCTCGTCGAAAACTTTAGTAGACGGCCGCACCCCCGATACCGTCGATGAAGTGCACTAAGGCGGAACACCGCAGCCGCGAGCACCCTAATGGATGCTTTTGGCGATGGGGTTCTCCTACAGTCACTTGGTCAGGGATATGGGACGTGGCTATCTAGTAAGGTTATCTGGCGAGTATCCATGTACACTATGTAATTGCGACGGACTTTTGATCCACATCAAAATTCCGTGGCAACCGATCAAATGAGACTAAACCGCTAGATTTATAAAATTCAAACTAGTTATCACATAACAAAATTTGTGGATCCCAAATATTATATCACAATCACAGATTGCTAGACTATGTTAAACTTTTCGATCAAATAAACAAACACCCAAACTTTCCTAAAGAGCTCAACACTTGAGCGGAGTTCAAAAAGTACCCAGAATATACCATAGCTCCTATGAATCATCCGTAGAAGGGCCAACCCATGTCTCACTCATGTCGCCAAGGAACTGCCGCAAACCCTAGGGTATTGCCGCAATTTCGCGATCCAAAAAGTCGAGTTTAGGTATCGTTCTTCTAGAGAGTCCACAGAATCGCTTGCATGATTTTCTGAAGATTTTAAACTTGAAAAAAATCCAACTCTCGGAAAATTTCCAGCGAGGGAAAATATGGGTTATTGTTATCCGTTCGAACTTTTTAACGCCGTCTAAATAATCCGAATACCTGTTAGAATTACGACTACGAAACACTCCGAATTGCCTTTGCAAAAAGTTAACATCACATGCAAATTTAGCAAAAACAAGCAACACCTGAAACACCAAAACCCAGAGACTGGAACACACTACAAAATTCAACCCGTTTCCTTATGTCTGGGCCGAGTAGGCCGGTTTTCCTCTTGATGTGGCCGGCCAAATTCCAGCGACAGGGGCTAAATTTTGTACTGTGTTCATTTTATATCTCATACAACATTCTGCAGTTGCTAAAAAAATTTTTAGAGGCAATTTAGAATTCGACAGAAACTAGGATTTAATATCGGGTGTTTCGGAGTTGTTTCGGTGTTGTTTCGGTTTCGTAATTCTAACAAACATCGTTTAAATCTCTAGCTTGGCTTTGATACCACTGTAGGGTTATGTAGCGCGTCAGTAAGGTTTCGGGAGGTATCGTCCATGCCGTTTTCAAAAATTTGCCGTTCTAAACAACCCTAACCCTATAATCGTAACTAGAGAATTAAACAAAACAACATGCAAACAACTTTGCATACAAAGTGAATGATGAATACAACCTTTGTAGACCGGTTCTTCACTTCAAAAGCTCCGTGTAGTAGTCCCTTTGCTGCAAGTAGTGAACACCCCGACTCTAGTAAGGTTTCACATGAAGAAATGAACAACCTTGCTCAATGTCTTCGAGGCCGAAGATGATCTACGTCGAGGAGACTCAAGCTCATGCTACATCTTCACTAATATGTGAATTAGTGCAGTAAACACCCTAAACTAAATGGCTAATATAGTAGAGGATGATGAAGTAGAAAATGGGCTCACTTTAGATTTTATTTTCTCACAATATTTCATCACTTGATCAAAAGCAAGAAAGCTTTCAAGAGGAAGAAGAAGATGAAGTGATGAAGTGATAAAAATCTCATGAGCTTAGAAATGCAACCATGGTGACTATATGACATACACTAACCCTTGTAGAGACTAAACTATAGCTAAGAGTTAAGGTTGGGTTAATAAATATCTTAAGAAAAAACAAAATTAGTGGACTTGGTCAATGGTTCCACAAGCTTCTCCAAGCTTTAACCATTCATCCAATTTCCATCAATTTTGTTTAACTTTAAATAAATAAAACCCTTCACTAAACCTAGCATGGTGTGAGTCTCATACATCCTTATTGCATGTATAACCTAGCATGACACACTTATTGTTAGTTATATGTATGCCCTAGAGGCCATTACTGTACATGCGATGTATATTGTAGTGGATGCTTGGACATACATAGGGAGGACTTTCTTGCTCGACATGATAATATGCTATCTGGTTGCACTTTATCTTAACATGTACACTTATTGTCTCTCTATTACATATTGATAAAGCCCATAGGATGAGTACTTGACTACCAGGATTATGATGCGGATCATACTAGTAGGGCAGAGGTAGTCGGCAAGTACATCCTTCAAATGTTCCTAGTCGTGAGAGTATCGAGACAGGGCATCGATACTCCAGAGTAGACTAGTGTATACGCTTCTCGACCCATGTGATGGGCGATGGATGATCCCATATCCATTGGTGTTTGACATCAGAGATGGTATATGGGTGCTCAGTGGAGACTGGGTAGACAGGACGGACTCGCCGAGAACTCCCAGATGGTATTATACCTCACGTCAGATGGCAGTTCTCTGGTGATACTGGTACAGGTTAGTCTGTCGACCCGAGATCGTCATAGAGTCATGTGTGATTCCCACTGTGCTTTGATTTCCACCATACCACGGTCAAGAGATCGTGCAAAATGGTGGTTTTTGGGTACAATCCCGAGTCACATGGAGGCAATGAGCGATAGGAGGGGATTCGTCTCTCCCGGTATAGGGGGTTGATGTTGCGCTGTGCTCGATTGGCTATAACAGAAAATCCCTAGCCAGGGCTGATTCTGAGATTTACTGGTAAGTGTTATCAGTAGTTTCTTGACCCGTTATAAGCCTCATATCGGCACGACTTATCGAGTTACCGGGGTCTGACGTTTACCATCCCTAGAAGAGATATGCGACATATCAGATGAAGAGACCGGACTGTACGGTAGTGTTACTGATTGGATTCGCAGGAGTATGAGCAGGCTTGGTTGTTGATCTTCTGATCGCTCAATAGCCGGGTGGTCGTTACGTTTAGCAGACCGCTTGCGGCTTGTGGGTGTTTGATATGATCATCACCTACTGCCGGCATATTGACGAGTCTTTAGAGTCCTACACAGAGGTTTCCTGGCTCAAACGAAACGGAGTAGGAGCACATATGTGATATGTGCGGGACCGAGATTAATACGATATGTGATACCGTATTCTATTCTCGTGATTTGTGTTACCGGTCGGTTATATGCGAAATAGCCGGGTTATCGAATCAAGTGTTGATTCGATAAGTTGATACACATGGTATTAGTCGGTTATATGTGATATAGCCGGATTATTAAATCAAGTATTGATTTAATAATTTAATGTATAATCATATATTTGATATATTAAGTTACATTAACTAATACTTGCTCACTTATGATTTTTTTTCTCACTTTGTGCACATTGTATATATGTGATATATATTTGTGTACATGAAATTGTGTCATGTTTGATGATACATGCAAGATGGATGTATGAGACACACACATGCTTATGATGATAATTAGGGTTTTTATTTATTTTGGTAATTACAAAATGGTGGGATTTTATCATGGCTAGTAGCTTGTAGAAGCTTGTAGTGTTCATTGACCAAGTCCACTAATTTGTTTTACCTAAGATATTTATAAACCTAACCATTATCCCTTAACATGGTTAACTCTCTACAAGGGTTAGCATATGATGTTAACTCACCCATGGTTGTCATTATCTACTTGATTTTATCATGAGAGTTTTCTTCTTCTTCTTCCTCAATGCTTTCTAGCTTCAATGGAGATGGTGGAAAATGAGTGAGAAAATTATTTCTAAAGTAAAATTCCTACTTCATCATCCTCTACTACTAGCCATTTAGTATAGGATGTTTGCTTCACTAATTTTATAATTAGTGAAGAGGTAGCTTGGGTTAGTGTCTTCTCGACGTAGATCATCTTCGGCCTCGAAGACTTCATGCATGCTTGCTCATTTCTTCAGGAGAATCCTTTCTAGAGTTCGTGTGTTCATGATTCGCAGCGAAGGGACTACTACATGGAACATTAGAAGTGAAGGACCGGTCTACAAAGGTTGTATTCCTCATTCACTTGTATGTAAAGTTGTTTACATATCAATTCGTCGGATTTTCTAGTAACGATTCTAGGGTTAGGGTTAGCTAGAACGGCAAATTTTTAAATTTGGCATGGACGATGCCTCCCGAAACCTTGTTGCCGTGCTAGACAACCCTGCACTTATATATATTACATATATATTTTGTGCAAATTAAAGAAAACAATACAATTAACATATATCACATATATGTTAAGTGTATCATAACCGAGAAAAAGAAATGCTTAAGTGAGCTAATATTAGTTAATGCAATGTAATATATCAAATATATAATTATACATTAAATTATTAAATCAACACTTGATTTAATAATCCGGCTATATCATATATAACCAACTAATATCTAATATAACAACTTATCGAATCAACACTTGATCCGATAACCCGGTTATATCACATATAACCGACCGATGCCACAGATCGCGAGAATAGAATGCGGTATCACATACTCGCATTAATCTCGGTCCCACACATATCACATATGTACTCCTACTCCGTTTCGCATGAACCAGGAAACCTCTATGTAGGACTCTAAAGACTCGTCAATACGCCGGCAGTAGGTGATGATCATATCAAACACCTACAAGCCGCAAGCGGTCTGCTAAACATAACGGCCACTCGGGTATTGAGCGATCAGAAGATCAACAAGCAAGCCTGCTCATATTCCTGTGAATCCAATCAGTAACACTACCGTACAGTCCGGACTCTTCGTCAAATATGTCGCATCAGCCTGGGGGTGGTCTAACGTTAGGCCCCAATAGCTTGATAAGTCATGTCGATACAAAGTCCATAACGGTTCGAGAAACTACTGATAACACTTACCAGTAGATCTCAGCAACCCTGGCCAGGGATTTCCTGTTATGGCCAATCGAGTATAGCGCAACATCAACTACCAATACCGGGAGAGTCGAATCCCCTTCTATCGCTCATTGCCTCCATGTGACTCGAGATTGTACCCAAAAACTACCTTTTTGCACGATCTCTTGACTGTTGTATGGTGGAAATCAAAGCACAGTGGGAATCACATAAGACTCTATGACGATCTCGGGTCGACAGACTAATCTGTACTAGTGTCACCAGAGAACTGCTATCTGACGATATGTATAATACCATCTAGGAGTTCTCAGCGAGTCCGTTCAGTGTACCCAGTCTCCACTGAGCACCCGTATACCTTCTCTGATGTCAAACACCAATAGATGTGGGTTGATCCATCGCCCATCATATGGGTTAAGAAGCGCATACGCTAGTCTACTCTGGAGTATCGATGCCCTGACTCGATACTCCCACGACTAGGAACATTTGAAGGATGTACTTGCCGACTACCACTACCCCACTAATATGATCCGCATTAAAATCCTGGTAGTCAAGTACTCATCTTAAAGGTTTTATCAACATGTAATAGAAAGACAATTAGTATACATGTTAAGATAAAGAGTAACCAGATAGCATACTATTGTGTCGAGCAAGAAAGTCCTCCGTATATATGTCCAAGCATCCACTACAATATACATCATATGTACAGTAATGGCCTCTAGGGCATACATATAACTAACAATCTCCCACTTACACTAAGGTCATTTGTTGCAGTATCTCATAGTCAACGTCCTATAGAAGTCTTTCTAGGGTAAGGCCTTTGTGAGTGGATCTGCTGTATTATCCTTCGCGTCAACACTCTTAACCTCGATCCCTTGGAGATCAACCATCTCCCTGAATAGGTGATACAGTCCTCAGAATATGTCTGGATCGCTGATGGGACCGGTGTTCCTAAGCTAAAGCCACAACTCCATTGTAGTCACAATAACAGTTATTGGTCGCTCAATGGTAGGAACCATGTTCATCTCATGAACAAGAAATGTCCAGACAACCACTTTAGTAGTATCGTTGGTAGCGATGTATCCAGCTTTTATCGTCTAGTATGTCACGGTATCTAGCTTGGAACTCTTCCAACATACCGTCTCTCCACTGAGGGTAAATACAATACCTGTGACCGACTTTTAGTCATCCTTATCACTCTGGAAGGTCGAACCAAGAACTTTCTTTTAGTTCTTCTCAAGTACTTAAGAATGTCCTCCATTGCTTTCCAGCGATTCTCCTAAAATCCGATTGATTCCTGATCACTACACCTAGTGAGTCATCTATATCTGGTCTGGTACATAACATCGCATACATGATAGAGCCTACTGCCGAAGCATAGGGTATCCCTTGCACGCGAGCTCTCTCCAAATAAGTCTTAGAAGACATCTTTTTGGAGAGAGTGATTTCTGAGTAAGTGGGCAAACCACCACAATTAGAATCCTCCATACTAAACCCCTTTAGTGTGGTGTTAATGTATCTGGATTTGGGACACTCCCAATATCTATTTAGATCTATCATCATAGATCATAATCCACAAGATGTAGTAGATATCATTCAGATCTTCCATGGAGAATCCTCGTAATAAGAGGAGCTTGACCGAGTGTAGCATAGGAAACCATTTCCTATCAAGAGTATGTCATCTACATACAATACGTGGAAGACAAGCTTACTCTCTACAACCTTCTTGTATATACAAGATTCATCTATCTTTTTGATGGAGTCAAACTCTTTGACTGCCAAATCAAAACAGATGTTCCAACTCCGTGATGCGCGCATTGATCCTGATGGACTTAAGCAAAGCTTTGAAAGTCTAAACTTTTCCATCTACACCAAGAATCCTCTCAAGATCCATTTGCTCTCAATGGGTTTTACCCCTTCAGGTGTAATATGCAAAGTCATACTTTGTTAGTGTACATGGATTCCATCTTTGACCGCATAGCATCCAGCTATTTCACAAAGTCTCCACTCGTGTTGGCCTGCCTGAATCTAGTTGGGCCATCATCAACCATGATGCCATCTTCGCTCCCACTGTCACCGAGAAGACCGTAGTATCTCTCAAGTGGATGAGAAACCCTACCAGATTCGCAGAGAGGCTGAGGTTCGTTGGAGACCATTGAATCCTTTGGTTTCACCAAATCATCAGCTGTTAGTTTTTTTAGCTGGAACTACTTCCATTTCTACCCGATAACAATAAATTTTTCACAAGAAATCTCTTCTCTAAAAAGGTGGCATGCTGAGAAACAAAATATCTTTTGCTCCTCAGAAAGGTAGAAGATATACTCTCGCAAATGTTTGGGATATCCTAACAAACTTACAGCTCTGACCTTGCCTCGAGCTTGTCCAAATTCTGCCTTTCAACATAGGCCGGACAACCCCATATCTTAACTCGTTTAAGACATGGTCTCTTCCCATTCCATATCTCATATGGAGTGGTAGGCAGTGATTTGGTTGGAACCCCATTCAATAGGTATTCAGCTTCTCAAGTGCATAACACCCAAAAATAAACAGGTAAATCAGCAGTACTCATCATAGAGCACACCATATCTCATAAGGTGCGATACCTCCGCCCCGATACTCCGTTGTGTTGTGGTGTACCCGAAGGAGTAAGCTAAGAGAGAATCATATTCTCCTTTTAGAAACTCCAGGAACTCCATGCGCAAGTAATCTCCTCCTCGATCACATCGTAGGACTTTAATACTTCTACCCGTCTGGTTCTTCAACTTCAAGCTTATATTCCTTGAATTTCTCAAAAGTTTCAGACTTGTGTTTCAACAGGAACATATGTCCGAATCCTGAGAGATGATCAGTGAATATAACGAAGTACAAAGAACCAATCCTGGTATTAGTAAACATAGAACCGTATACATCATCATGTATCTGTCCCAAGTGTTTAATAACTCTTTCTCTGTTTCCAGTAAATGGAGTATGGGTCATTTTACCTTTGAGACAAGACTGGCAAGTATCATAAGATGAAAATTCGAACAGATTCTCATATTCATCCTTATGCAACTTAGCTGGTCGTGTCGCATTGATATGACCTAGTCTACAATGCCACAAGAAGGATTCGTTCATTTCTGAACTACTCCTCTTGTGTGTGTTCTATATACTTTGAAATGTGGTTTGATTTAGAACGTATATGCTATTATATAACGTGCCTGATCCAATCAACTCTTGATTCAGAAAAATGTTCGCAACATTATCCTCCAATACAGAATTACATCCTTCTTTAACTCATTAAAGAAACTGATGTAATATTGTATATCAGGTTCGATATGTAATAACATTCGTTCAGAATCAATGTATTAATACAAGATGATATTTGCCAACTGATTTGGCTGTAACACTTGCACCATTCTCTAACACTTAGAGACATATCACCCATTCTCAGTTTTCTACCTATCTGTAGCCCATGTAACATATTACATATACGGGATCCTGATCCGGTATCTGTTCATACCAGAATATTGCATTTTATACCGCCCATTCTTACGCTCGTGTGTTTATAGGTAGGTTCTTTTAATCTGTGTTTGTTACATATTTACAGATTACAGGTTTCCAGTACAAATATTGCAAATCAAGATAAAATCTCCACAGTTACACCAAATACAGAACATCTGTCACAGCAGATAAAAACCGGGTTCCGGTCATCCATATCCGTCCAGTGCCGAGTACCAGTTCCAGAGACAAGACATATGACAATGGTCATTCGTGTCTGGGACAAGCACAGAGCACGAGGGGGGCTGCACAAGAATCAATGGGTGCGCGGAGCTCGAGGGAGATAAATTCAAATGTGTTGAAAAATGAAGCCATCATTGTTGACTTCTGGAAACTGAAGAAATCAAGGAAGGATATTGATAATTTGCATATGTTAAACAAAAGAAAATGCAAACACAAGACCCCAAAAGAAGCCCGACCCCTAAAGCCTCCACATGGCCGCGGATCCGCGGCCAACATGGGGTCTAGGCCGCGGATCCGCGGCCGTACTGGCTCCTCTCAGTGTCGTTTTCTGGGGGCACTTTGGGTACTTCATTTTATGCCAGATTCTTGCCCTAGGGTTTCTGTAAACTGCCTATAAATACCCCAGAACTTGCCAAGCTTTTGGTGTCCATTCTTTGTTCCTCTTTTTGTTAGGATTTAGTCTTTTTCTTCTTCTTCTTCATTCTTTCTCCATGAAAATTGTAGTGAGAGCTTTTTGAGTGGAAGATCAATGAAGATGAGGGTTTTTGTATCATTCTCTTTTGTTTAACTTCCCCTTGAGATTCTTGCTTTCTCTTGATCTTTCAACCTCTTCATTGAGCTTGAAAGGTTAAGAGTTTGTTATTGATCTCAAGGGTCGTATTTTCTTATGAAATTAGTGCTTCATTTCACATGCGTTCTTTACCCTTCTCTTGATCTTGCAACCTCTTGATTGAGCTTGCAAGTTTAAGGGTTGACTATTGATCCCATGCTTGTCTTGAGTTCTAGTTTCTTGTTCTTTTTATTGCTTATTTATTACTTGCTTTTTATTACCTTGCTTTACTTTCTTGCAATTTATATTCATGCACTTATTTACTTGTAATCTTTTCTTTTCTTTGTTCTTTCTTTTGCTCTTCTTTGTTCTTTTTTGTGAATGGTTGTAATTATTATTGTTAAGAAGAAATACAATATTATAAGTTAACATTCTTTGCTCATTTCCTTTTCCCGTATTTTCCATTGAACTCCGCCCAAACGATACGCAAGCGCTCCGTTAGGCACCCTACCCTAACAAGATAACGGTGATTCCTAACCGCGACCGGTTGCGTTCGGTTTGGCCGGAGGCGAAAGCAAGAGACAAGAACGGAAGGACAAGGGTAAATAAGCCGTATTCCACGAATACCGCGCTTAAATCCCCTAATCCACGTTGTTGCCGATTGCTTTAGCTTCAATTGGTCAAGACTCGGCTCAAAGGTTTTGAGTACGGATTTCTTTAGCTTATAATCTCGTATCTTTTTCTTAACAACTTTATACTTGCAAATAATACACTTAGGATAGAATCGAACAAACTCATTCAAATTCTTTATTGACTCGTCTAAAACTCGAAAGGACATACAACCATCTCCCTGTGGATCGACCCGTGCTCAACCGGCTAGCTGCATAGCGACACCGTCCTGATCGCGGTAAACTTTAGAACTTTGAACATCCGACACGCCAAAAGCGTGCGATCAAATGGCGCCGTTGCCGGGGAGACGGTAGCGTATTTTCTTTCTTGTTATTCGGGTTAATATTCTTTTTGTATATATTTATAAAAAAAAATCTTTTTGTTTTTTTTGATCATTTTTGTGGGCAAGAGTGCAGATTTTTGCGGATTTGCAAACTGCGATTGTGGGGAGCAAAGTGTACATTCAAGGCTAAGGTGATTGCAAAGTACAGTGCCAAAGATCCGGGTAGTTTGACCTGCGCAAGCGAACTTTTTAAGCTTACCGGATTTGATTCAACGGGGGTTTCCTAACCCAAAACTTAACGGTACGTACTTTACTAACACCTTCTTCTCAAATCCGACGCTTCCAATATACTATTCTTTGCAGGATTCTTTGCAAGTTCGCTAGCAAACGCTAAAAATTGACTAACCCGTATTTGTTGCATTGCCGCGCTTAAACTAAAAAAACGATTGTTTGATTCTTTATAGAATTTTTATTGAATTGCGCATTGCATACATTAATACGGACTTAAGGGCAAGCGAACCCCACAATATACGGTAAAAGATTTCATCACCTTTTCCGTGGCCCACAAATCACGAACTTGAGCATAACGTTTACCCGCACAAAATTTAAAAGAAACTAGATTTTAAGCCTTAAGGACTTCGCGCTCACTAGGAGAAGTTAACTGTGTTTAGAACCTTGCTTAACGGTATATTGTTTACGGGGTGTCTAGGAAAGTGTTAACGGCGAAACCGCCAAAAGAGAAAGGGTTATTTAATTAAGGAACTTCGCGAAAGCGTTGGAAAACCTCCCCTTATCTCTGCACTTACCTGGCCTCGTGATCAGTGTATCTTGAGCCCGTTTCTCGACACAGTTTTACTTTGACAATCAAGTTCTGGAGCAGGTCTAGTTGACCTAGGTGAACCCTAGAACGATTAGGTGTGTGGTATTTTTGTGTCGTGATTGTTTTTGTCAATATTCTTTTTGTGTGTATATTTCATTCTTCTGTTAATATATAAACTAAAAATAAAAAAATAAAAAAATATCACATTCTTTTTCCCCTCCTTTTCTCTGCCTTTCTTTCTTTCACTTTTCATATCATGGGTACTCCACCTCGCAAAACTCTTGCCGAACTTTGGTACCCACAACCAGACATTACTTCTTACGGTTCTTGCTTTGGCCGAACTTCGAACGACCCCTCCATGCCCAAAATTTCATTGAGAGATCGGATAGACGCGTCTAGGACAAACAATTTGACTCCGCAATCCACTTCGTATCAACCATTTCATACATTCACCCCTTCTTACGTTGATACCCCTTCTTCGAGTCATGTTGCAACTCCATGACCTATGTCTATTGCAGAACGTATTGAACAATCTCGTAGCCGATCTTTCACTCCTTTCACCACTTCAAATTCTTGGGATCAACAATTCCATTCACCTTCCTATCCAAATGTTGATCCTGCTCCTGTCCAGCCATTCAATTCCTACCAATCCTACCCTACTTTTGCACCTTCCCTAGACATTGCTTCAGAACCGCCATTTGGGAGTTTTCAGTATCCAAACAACTTTGAATATTTTACCGAAACCCCTTCACAACCTATGTCTAGTCTGGAACAGTCGTTGGAAGATTTTAGGGTAGCGTCAAGCCAACAGATGATGGATTTGAATGCGTCCATGGCCGCCCTCATGCAACCTAGTGACCCGGTAGCTAGTTTTCACCTAGCTCCAACTTTTTCAAAGTATGATGAGGCGGCAGGACAGGCTGTGAATTTGAGTGGAGAGAGTGAGATGTACCCCCTTCCAAATCAAACCTACCCATCCCAAATTGAATCCCACACCTCCTATTTTGAAAGTCTATCGAGTATCCCACATGATTTATCAATTGAAGATAGAATAATGAATGAGTTGTGCGACTTCGTAGTGTTTGATTTACCCAATTGTGAAGGGTCTCTTCCAAGTGAAACTGATCCTAAACCTTTTAACCTCTACACCTGCACTTTAGAACCTGAATCAATTGATATCCATGCTTTTGTTGAGGTGTCAGAGAATTTTGATTTTCACTTGATTAAGGATATTGACGCCGGGAATATTTCGGATGATGAACCCGTAGATTTGGCTGAGTTTGTCTCTTCAAATCATCATCCCGAGTCATTAAATGTTTTTCCCGAACCCCATATGCGTCTGGATTTTGAAGAGAAGTGCATGGATGTGATAAATTTTGAGGAGAATATTGAGGATAGTTTTGAGGATCAATCAGTTTTAATTGATGAGTCGGATTTTCCCATTCATCCTGTCCCTGTCATTGACTGTGTACACCCTCCAGAACCTTTAACCGATACCCCTCCTCGATCACTTCCCTCCATTCTTTCCATCGTTCCGACCTTGCAAGAAACCGTCTCACTTTCATTTCGTATGTCTGGTTTACCAAGTTCGGCGTACCCATGGTTTCTTACGAATCTTGAGGGATTTGACCCAATCTCTTGCCGGGTTAATAGATTAGCACAATCGCTGTTTACACATCGCTCATCACAAATTGTGCTAATCTATTCACTCCATTTGCACCCTCAAGTTCGTACTCCACTTCTTTTTCCCTTCCGCCATTCTTCTTTTGATATACCGAGACCGTATTCCGCTTCTATCTCCATACGGTCTCGCGTATTCTCCATTTCTTACCTCTTCACCTTCTTTCCCCAACCACTGCTTCACCATGATAAAATCTTTGAATGGTTGGTGTTAACTTTTGGCCTGTGTAAGGCCTTGTATAGCTTGATACTGTTCTTTCCCCCCTAATCCTGAACTTCAACGCTTAACAGTGGAAACACTGTTTTACTTAAGTTTGGGGGGGGATACTTTTTTTGTATATATTTTTGTTTTCCTTTTTGTTTTGTATATAATTTTTTTTAGGGAGCACCGACAATTTTGACCCTCTTGGTGTAGCCTGACAGTGAGGGCACTGTCAAGTTTAAGTTTGGGGGTGTGCTCGGTAAGTGTTCTTCCTTCGCATTCATTTGTATATTTTGCATTTGCATACCTTATTAAAAACCCACAAAAATCGAAAAATTTTCCAAAAATATAAAAACTTTGTCGTCAAGTTAGCTAGTAGGGTAACTTAGATTTTTATTCTGAAAGTTTAGTTGATATGTTAGAAATAACTAAATTCTAGACTTAGGAATTGAAAATCCTTAAAATAACCCTCATTCTGTCTAACTTTGGTAAGTATACGTCCTTACAATTTTTGAGTTCAGTTCTTGAGTCAAGTCAAGATGAAGGGAAAGTATTGAAGCTTTACTGGAGGATAAGTCTGAAAAATAGTTTCTTTTCTCGAGTTCAAATTTAGAAAGTATATACCCTACAAACTGCACTTACACGCACCTTGAAAGTTGGGATAGTAGAGAATACCTAGAAATACTCTTGCTTGAAAGCCTGGTATGAAAGAAAAAACGGTATTTAAAGCTAAACACCAAAAGAGCATATTGAAAAATATATCCGGTCTTGAAAAAGAAAAAGAAAAAGAAAAAGAAAAAGAAAAAGAAAAAAATAGAATAAAGTCAAGACCTGGAAACTGCTATTTACGCTTTAAAGTTCACACATTCAGTAATCGGTCGTTAGTGCCTCAAGAAGCATTAATAGTCGCATGAAAGGTGTGTGAGCAAATCCGTCCATCCTTAATGAAAAGAAGTAGTATTAGGTATTAGGGCAATGGTATTATAGCTTGAATTGAATTCTTGAGTGTAGGGGTGCAAATATACACACACGTAGGGGTATACAATCGATGTTTGGATAAAAGATAGAAATAAAGAATAAGACTTGTGTTTTCTGTAAAGTTGATAAAAATCCCTGATTTGAGGCCGCACTTTAGAAGGAAAACTCAGGAGATCCAAGGTTAAATAGATAGAAGGTGTGAAAAATAAGGGTTGGATATTTCTGACTTAGGATAATAAAGTTTCTAACGTAATAACTAAACTGTAGGAGTAGAATCAATGTTAACTTATGACACTAGCTTGACGGGATTTTATGGGTGTAATCCGCTGAAAACCCTCAGGAGACAACACTCCTCCTATTAGGGACACCTAGAGGTTTAACGGCTTGTTGCACGTGCTCAGTGCAATCGCGCTCCCTGCGAAAGTGCGGTTAGGATTTTATTTTTGTGAATAATTGGTTTTGCTCGGGACGAGCAAAAGTTAAGTTTGGGGGTATTTGTTCATACCAGAATATTGCATTTTATACCGCCCATTCTTACGCTCGTGTGTTTATAGGTAGGTGCTTTTAATCTGTGTTTGTTACATATTTACAGATTACAGGTTTCCAGTACAAATATTGCAAATCAAGATAAAATCTCCACAGTTACACCAAATACAGAACATCTGTCACAGCAGATAAAAACCGGGTTCCGGTCATCCATATCCGTCCAGTGCCGAGTACCAGTTCCAGAGACAAGATATATGACAATGGTCATTCGTGTCTGGGACAAGCACAGAGCACGAGGGGGGCTGCACAAGAATCAATGGGTGCGCGGAGCTCGAGGGAGATAAATTCAAATGTGTTGAAAAATGAAGCCATCATTGTTGACTTCTGGAAACTGAAGAAATCAAGGAAGGATATTGATAATCTGCATATGTTAAACAAAAGAAAATGCAAACACAAGACCCCAAAAGAAGCCCGATCCCCTAAAGCCTCCACATGGCCGCGGATCCGCGGCCAACATGGGGTCTAGGCCGCGGATCCGCGGCCGTACTGGCTCCTCTCAGTGTCGTTTTCTGGGGGCACTTTGGGTACTTCATTTTATGCCAGATTCTTGCCCTAGGGTTTCTGTAAACTGCCTATAAATACCCCAGAACTTGCCAAGCTTTTGGTGTCCATTCTTTGTTCCTCTTTTTGTTAGGATTTAGTCTTTTTCTTCTTCTTCTTCATTCTTTCTCCATGAAAATTGTAGTGAGAGCTTTTTGAGTGGAAGATCAATGAAGATGAGGGTTTTTGTATCATTCTCTTTTGTTTAACTTCCCCTTGAGATTCTTGCTTTCTCTTGATCTTTCAACCTCTTCATTGAGCTTGAAAGGTTAAGAGTTTGTTATTGATCTCAAGGGTCGTATTTTCTTATGGAATTAGTGCTTCAGTTCACATGCGTTCTTTACCCTTCTCTTGATCTTGCAACCTCTTGATTGAGCTTGCAAGTTTAAGGGTTGGCTATTGATCCCATGCTTGTCTTGAGTTCTAGTTTCTTGTTCTTTTTATTGCTTATTTATTACTTGCTTTTTATTACCTTGCTTTACTTTCTTGCAATTTATATTCATGCACTTATTTACTTGTAATCTTTTCTTTTCTTTGTTCTTTTCTTTTGCTCTTCTTTGTTCTTTTTTGTGAATGGTTGTAATTATTATTGTTAAGAAGAAATACGATATTATAAGTTAACATTCTTTGCTCATTTCCTTTTCCCGTATTTTCCATTGAACTCCGCCCAAACGATACGCAAGTGCTCCGTTAGGCACCCTACCCTAACAAGATAACGGTGATTCCTAACCGCGACCGGTTGCGTTCGGTTTGGCCGGAGGCGAAAGCAAGAGACAAGAACGGAAGGACAAGGGTAAATAAGCCGTATTCCACGAATACCGCGCTTAAATCCCTTAATCCACGTTGTTGCCGATTGCTTTAGCTTCAATTGGTCAAGACTCGGCTCAAAGGTTTTGAGTACGGATTTCTTTAGCTTATAATCTCGTATCTTTTTCTTAACAACTTTATACTTGCAAATAATACACTTAGGATAGAATCGAACAAACTCATTCAAATTCTTTATTGACTCGTCTAAAACTCGAAAGGACATACAACCATCTCCCTGTGGATCGACCCGTGCTCAACCGGCTAGCTGCATAGCGACACCGTCCTGATCGCGGTACACTTTAGAACTTTGAACATCCGACACGCCAAAAGCGTGCGATCAGTATCACATACCCAGGACGTAGAGGATACTGAGAAATAGTTCTCGGTAATGAACACACCCGAAGAAGATGCATCAACATGCACTTTCTTCGATTGGGTCGCATGGAAATCTGGATATTCCCCTATTTCCCGCTCGGACTCATAACAGTTATAAGAAAAGGTGGAACCAACGTTCCTTAGCTCAGTATAATAAGCAGGTTCGGTCAATGCATCCATATTATTATCTTGATTAAGGAGTGACATGGTCGCTATCAGGAGAGGGAGAGAAGAAAACACTCTGCATGCGCTCTTGCAAGATCAGATTGGTTATTATTTTATCTAATCAGGATGACTCCCACTGTTTTTATCAAATCTTCCTTCAAACCCTAAAAGGTAAGACTAGCCGGGATTAGTTACATCCTACAAGTTCGCCAATTTTTCGGCCAGGCCAGTGTCGGTACTTTAAGAGAGGTTCCCCGTGCTTACGTACTGACCTAATTAAAATAAACCTCGTTTTCCCAGGGGCGTAATCCCGTTAACACCTTTTTAGAAACCTACTTGATCGGCTAATTGTAATGTGTAAAACTCTCTCAGAAGTAACTCTTACTCACAATGGGAATCGGGATCCAACTATCGCATAGAAGGTATGCATCTCATTGCAAATTTCAACACTTAAAATTCCCGATAATATTTTGCCCCAAGCCTTCTATGACCTTGACGGAGGTCAACAAACCATAGGCTGCTAGTCAAGTTCTACTCGTACATTTCATGATTGAATCAAACCCACCCGCACGTCCCTTGACGGAGGTTAACAAGATCGCACGACTATCCTAATCCAATCGTATCGTATGCAGTAAATAAGCACGAGTCAGCTACCGCACAGTACGCCTTGACGGAGGTCAACAAACGTAGCACGAATACTAAGTAGCACTTATCTGAAATGACGGAGGGCGACGACAGGTGTTTAAGAAAACCCTTTGCATAATGAACTTGATATCGTTGTAGAATCGAGTGATTTTGAAAAAAAGGAGTGTTTTTTAGGTTTTCACTAGTTTTGCTAAAGAGGTCACTCCCGGTGAAGGGATCTTAGCTCTTTCCTTATTGAATAAGGTGTAGGATATTTCACAAATACCAATATGCAAAGCAAAAACTATAGAAGCAATCAAAAGACAAACCGAGTGGGTTGTAGTATCTGCTAGTTTCACTAAAATGGTCACTCCCAGTGAAGGGATCTCGGCTCTTTCCTTATCGAATAAGGTGCTGGATATTCTACAAGGAATACCGCTATGCAAAACAAGAACTAGAGCTACCAGTTTTTAAAACAAGTTTCTACAATATTTTTAGGTTTCTTTTATTTCATTAATCTCATTAATGAAGTCCCATCAAATATGGTTCCTAAGTATCACATAAGAAACGAAAGTAGCAATAGTTATTAAATATCATATATATAATATAGGCATTTGTCTCAGAACATATCAAGTGATCACATCACAAAATATCAGCAGCAGAAGATAACATATGAAATATTGGATATACTAGAAATTCCGTGTTTTAATTAAGCCAGTATAAAACACGGATTCCTCGGTCGCGATGAATAGTCAAACCCACATCTCTAGATCCCTACGAGAGCGTTAAGCTACCCTACCAATTCTAGAGTTAGGAGACCCGGTCTCGACTCCTCGAGATGGTCTCCCACTGGACCCTAGAACTCCTCGAGATTGGATTCAAGGAATAAAATTAGATTCAAAGGAATTTGAAATACAAGGAATGTAAAAGTTGTCGGATTTCAGAATTCTTGTGTTACATTACTTACGATGTTCATGCAGAACTGATCTGTATAGGCCACCAATAAAACTTATCACATCTCTCTTTCCAAAAGACGGGAGCATGCACGAGACGAGGCCCGCGATGTATTTATTCTAAGAAGCTCCTTTTTCGAAACAAATACGCTAAGCTTAAAGCAAACAGTATAAAATGAAAAGAAATGACATGATAATGAAAATCCAAATTTATATATTTACATTCTTAACTTTACATAGTTTAAACTGATACATAATGTTTGAAACAAGAAACATGAACATAAAATGCCTAAATAGGTGGCATACCGAAAAGAAAAGCTGAAGTAAAGAACTAGTAGTCGGTCTGCTCCACAAGCTAAGTGTAATCCTCCTGGGTCGGCTCGATCTCTTCAGTCCCTAGATCATCTGATGAATATTCTAAGGAAAGAAGAAAAATAAAGGAATGTCGTAGCGAACTAGCGCTCGGTAAGTTCCCAAGATAGGTGTGAATTATATGATTATAGTGAAAGGTGATATGGTAATTAAACATGGTAATATAATATGAGCATGGAAATTAAATAATACATGAGTATGGCAATACAATATAGCATGTGATGATCATTATAATCATATAATAGGTGTGTGGTGGTGAACATGAAGTGAATGTCAATGTGTCCTAAAAGGTCTCTACAAGGTAAACTAACTAACTTAAGTTTAATAATGAATATCAATCAATTTTAGGAGCATTCACAAACTCAAGGGTAGGGCCTTAGAAGTAAAGAAACACGAGCCCAAAATAACGGGATTCCAACCGTCGTTGAAGTATTCCAAACCTAAGAGTAGGGCCCAGAGGCTTGGAAACAAGGGCTCTCATTCATGAATTCGTGATATACCGTTTCAGCCTGGTACCACAACGACGTTAATTGTACCGTTTTAGCCCGTTACCACAATGACGTTATTTGTACCGTTTTAGCCCGGTATCGCAACGACATTAATTGTAATGCAAATCCTAAGATTCTATTGGATTCATACTCAAACTACCCCAACACCCCGCGTAATCTAAATTTATAATCAAGGTTATAAGTCTTATCCGAATTCATGAATACATAAGAAGAGAGTTCAAGTTTCAAGTCGAGTTCAGGTATTCATGCCAAGTTTAAGTATTCGTGTCAAGTCATTACTGTTCCCGCCAAAATTTTTGGCTTAAAGCTTGTTGTTCCCTTTATAAAAATAGAAGGCAGCCCCCACGTGTGAAACACGTGATCACTCGCATGCAAAGCATATGAGTAGCGGCTTCAGATAGATTTAAATCCTATGACAGCCCCCCACTTGCAAAGCACGTAAGCACTCACATGCAAACCATGCGAGTACCTGCTGCAGTTAGAATTAAATCCTATAGCAGCGCACATGTGTTAAACATGTGAGCACTCACATGCAAAGCATGTGAGTACCTGCTTTAGATAGGATTAAATCCTATGATAGCCCCCACGTGTTAAACACGTGAGCACCCATGTGTTAAACACGCGAGTTCCCTTGCCGCATTCTTGTGGCAGCGCTCACATGCAAAGCACGTGAGCGCCACTTCCATATATGTATATGGCAGCGCTCATGTGATAGCACGTGAGCTTCCCAATTTGAAACACTTTCATCTGATAGAATTAAATTCTATTTGGGAAATATTTTTCCCGATCTTTCTACTATGGAAAGATCTTTCTTTAACAGAGAAACTTTGAATTTAAAATCCAATGGTGATAAAATATCACCAATTAAACCATCTGATACAATTAAATTCTATGTGGGAAATATTTCCCTGATTTTTCTAAAATAAGAAAGATTTTCTTTATTAAACAGAATTAAATTTTATAACTAGAAAAATATCTTCCTAATAAGATATTCATATGATGGAATTAAATTTTATGTTAGGAAAATATTTTCCTAATCTTATTAAATAAACGAGATATTCATAAGATAGAATTAAATTTTATGTTAGGAAAATATTTTCCTAGCCTTGTTAAACAAACAAGATATTCATATGATAGAATTAAATTCTATGTTAGGAAAATATTTTCCTAACCTTTTTAAACAAACAAGATATTCATATGATAGAATTAAATTCTATGTAAGGAAAATATTTTCCTAATCTTATTAAAACAAACAAGAAATCTTCTCTGTTAAACAGTGAGCATTTGGATTCAAAATCTAACGGTGAATAAAATTCATCGGTTTATCTTTAAGATTAATTTGATTGATTATGAAATCAATCATGATCTCTCAATGAGAGATTTTCTCAAAACAGATTGATTTTTTCCTTCTCTTATAAATAGAAGTAAAGAGATTAAATCTCATATGAAGGAGACCCCCAAAAAGCTTCTGTAAAAATACAGAAGGCTCTCCAAGCTTACACAAAAAACAGAGAATTTGATTTTCAATAAAGAAGAAAATCTTCTTCCTCTCAAACCCTAGGTAAAGAAAATACAGAGAGAAAAAAACATCTCCTTTACCTATCATATAATATCTAAGGGTTTAACCCTTTAAAAGAACTTAGTTCTTTTTCTGGATCTGACATGTACAAGACAAGTCTCCCATAAGATGAAAATTTAATTCACATCGGTAAGATCTTGTTCTTGAGAATCAGAGATTCAGGAGAGAACAAGGTTGAAAAGAACAATGGGAGAAAGGACATGAAAAAGATGGAGTTTAAACTTAAGGAATTTAGTTCCTTCATAATCAAGAACTTAGTTCTTAAAGAACCGGATCACAGATTCTTAAAATAGTGATCTTGGTAATCGTTAATGGTCAAAATACCATTAACAGAAGTTTAACTTCTCTAAAAACATGAACATAGATTAAATCTCTAAGAATACAGCATCTTACGTGATATCCGCGTGAGTGCTCAAAAGAAACCATGAAGACAATGCCTCACATGATTTCCATGTGAGCGCTCAAAAGAAGCAGATGATAGCGTCTCACGTAATATCCACGTGAGCGCACAGAACCTTAGAGACTCAGCGCCTCACGTACCTTACACGTGAGCGCACATAAGCAAGGAATCAGCGCCTCACGTTCTATACTTATGAGCGCTTGAAAGACACTAGAGACTTAGCGCCTCACGTGATATTCATGTGAACGCTACGTGACTGAGTGTCTAGCACTGCTGGATGGTATAAAAAGCTAATTTTAGCCCCAAATTGACTAAGTTTGTGAAGCTGAAGCTTCTTCTTAGATTTTAAATCAACTGAGCCCATATGCTCATGATATCCAAGTTGATCTTAGTCCCATATACGACTAATGATCTTTCATCGATGATGTCCAAGCTGATTTAGTCTCATATACGACTGATGATTTTCATCCCATATCTTCTAAATTAATCTTAGTCTTATATAAGACTAACGATTTTTAGATCCACCATATTCTCTTCCCTCATATATGAGATTTGGTTCAAGAGTACATCTTTCCACACCTTTGATATACGTTGTTGTAATTCCTCAATATCTTCAGAAAGGTGGTGGGTCCCAACAACCAAGAACTCCTCCTCCTTTGTCCCAACTTGATGAAAAATATGAAATTTCATCAAGATAGGGAATTTCTTAATCCCCATATTGATACACCCTATATTTATGAACTTCTACATTGATGTGCACATCTCATATTGACACGCATCACATATAGATGCGAATCTCATATCGAGCCCCGGCTTTATACATATATGTATATGTATATTTTTGAGGGAAATATAATTGCTTTTAAATTGGATCGCACCCTAATATTGGGCACATCCCATGTCATCATTGTTCACTTCGCCACGTAACATATACACGTGCGCGCAGGATGAAAGATGGACCAAAATGTCCTTAAACTAATATTTCGTCCCGAACACGGGAATGTTGGACCAAAATGTCCCTAAACTAATATTGGACCGCGATATCTTTAAACTAATATGTGTTTGGCCCTATGGCCGATCTCCATATTAACCCCCGTATACAATTCACGGGCACAAACAAGTCATATTCCATCCATGTCTCCCATGGACCTCGATGTCATTAAACTAATATGTTTTGCCCTACGGACTGTCTCCATATTGACTACCGTGTCTATCCATGGGCTATTCATATATGATCTGATAATCAGTTGAGCCAATATGCTCACCGTTTCTAAGTTGATCTTAGTCCGATATATGACTAACGATCCTTAGATCAAACCTCAAAATAAATAATATATAACACGACATGAAGTGATCTACCTGGAGAAGGTGAAAGTTGTCATCGCAATACGATAGCGTAATTAAATGCAGGGGCTTGTGCCTACAGGAAAAAGCATGCCACAATAAAAAACCATTCCCATACGAGGGGGAATCTGATAAGTCACGCTACAACAGTTGCATCTACCCAAACCTCCGATATACGGTACCATAAATCAACTTGGTATCTTCGAAGAGGTGGATGGATATGTTCATATAGTATCTGCTCCCAAATTCAGGCTAGACGTCTCCGTGTCTCAGTCCAGTATTCGGCAGTAAACAATTACGTATTCGTGGTTTGGGTCAAGTCATGTTAAGCATGTAATAGGTTCGTTCATGTGAATCATGTAGATACAATTATGTTCATGTCAAGATCAAGTTTTCATGTCAAGTGTAAGAATTCAAGTCAAGTTGTATTTAAGTCAACTTGAACTAATTTTTGTTGACTAGAAAGATTAAGCAAGTGATAGCACTTATTGTCTCCGGCCCCCTGAGACTCAAGAGAGAAGATGTCACTTAAACCCAACTGTTACCTAAATACTTTAAAGAATAGTTGCTTTATAGATTTTAGGCGTTTATGTGAAAAGATGCCATTTATAACTTAGTGGTATTGTTTACCGCCGAAAACTGGGAAGACGAATGTCTTGTCTGAATTTGGGGACATATGCTATATGAAACATATACATCCACCTCTCCGAAGATACCAAGTTGATTTATACCACCATCTATCGGAGGTTTGGATAGATACGACCGTTTTAGCAGATTTATCAAATTCCCCCTCGTTTGAGGGGTTTTTGATTGTGGGGACGCTCTTTCCTACAGGCGCAATCCCCTGTAGTTAATTATGCTATCGTATTGGTAGATTACTTCTTACCTTGTTGTTTATTTTGGGGTTGCTCTTGGATTGTATACAGAGACTAGTTTTGTCGTCGTCTGTAGGGCGTGGATTAGTTTAAATCCATATATATTAGATTGTAAACGAGGTCCATCGTTTCGAAATATGTCATCTGAGGACCGTTAGTCGTCCTTGAAACTAAGATCAACTCAAGAATATGGTTAAAGACCGTTGATCCTGTTTTGGATTAAGATCAACTTAACAAATATAAAATAAGGATCGTTAGTCAATTTTGAGACTAAGATTAACTTAGATTTATTAATATTTTGATCAATGGATCATATATGAGAAGCAAAAGCTTCAATACTTAATTTAATTTTAATTAAGTGATCGAACAATAGCTTGCTGTCCAAGTGCGCAAGTGTATATGGGACGCACATGCAAATTTGTTTTATCTGAAAAGGGTGTGCACGTGCTTTGCACATGGTTACACACTTGTTTCAAGTCAGGGTGTTACACACATGTATATTACGCGGGCTCGCACTATTTATCGGTTCAGAATCATATGTGCATATGTATTTACAAGTCAACGTGCATTTTACGTGACACTCGCACATTCGTAGGCAATATTCAAAAAGTGTGCGTACGTGCATATCACGTGACACACATCTCTTCATAGGCAACATCCATCAAGTGCGCACAAGTGCATATCAC
This sequence comes from Agapanthus africanus, assembly GCA_030015575.1. Taxonomy (NCBI): domain Eukaryota; kingdom Viridiplantae; phylum Streptophyta; class Magnoliopsida; order Asparagales; family Amaryllidaceae; genus Agapanthus; species Agapanthus africanus. The sequence continues at coordinate 464,412,983 of JASDDO010000001.1, forward strand.
GTGATGCACATGTCTCTATAGGCGACGTCTAATAAGTGTGCACACGTGCATATCATGTGATGCGCAAATATCCAGGGACTTTAGTTTCCCATAGACAATTTTTGATTAGGTACTGACCAGTCAAATTTATTACACATTTGTATGGACAGTTTCCCTATTATTATTAATTAGTAAAATGTGTTATTTGTAAATTAAGAACATATGTGGGTTTATTTGTAAAAAGATTATTCTCATATGTTTCTTAATTTATAATTAATATAATTGGAAAATATATGCATATCATATTTAAATAAAATATTCATGAGATTATTTATTATTAAAATATGCATATCATATCAAATAATCCTAACCAATATTATTAAGATACCATATCCATTAATTGGTTGGAATATTATCTCAAACAAAACAAATGCTACTAATAATGTGATTTGAGATATTGTGCAGGTATTATAATAAATCAGCTAGCTATCGCGACATCGCTATTGATTGCGGTAATTAGAATACTCATAGACATACCTTTTGAATCAATCAAATGGCGCTATTGCCGGGGAAACGATCGTAATATTTTTCTTATTATTTGGGTTGATTTCTTATAAAACACCAAAAAAAATAAAAATAGAAATAGAAATAAAAAACCGTATTTTGTATTTTTAACGATTTTTGTGCGAGTTTTGCGAGAAATCTGGAGCACTTGGAGCGAACCAACAGAATTCCAGAGATTGTCAAATAAGAGCAGGGGAGCATTGGAGTGTAATACCAAAATTTGAATGGGAGATCTCATCAGACGGCGGCGGAACCGCCACCCAAAATAGCTTTTTGCAGCAGAAGCGTGGCCAAGTAATAGAGTTATGTCCCCAAATCTTTCTGGTATCATTTCCTTTTCTTTCTCTCTTCTCTGAAACTCCAATAAACTGTTTTTAACTGAAAGATTCTTTGCAAACAGCACCACTAAAAAATATTTTTGCGTGTTTTTGATTTTGGTTTGTTTTGCATATTTAAAAAGGATATTAAGAGGCAAGAAATCCAAATTCAGATTAGGTGGGGATTTCATCACCCTTTCTTGGCCCCACAAATCACAAACGAGCATACTATCACCCTATATTAAAAAAATATCTAGACCAAGTTTCTAAGGACCGTCGCGCTCAATTAGGACAAGGGAGGGTCATGGATAATCTATTGCTTATCCGCATTTCTCTTCTGGTGGCTAAGGAAAATGGTTTATTTAATTAGGCTCGCTATTTCGGTGATTCGTATAGCGGATACCTCCCACTTACCTGACACTTACCTGGCTGCAAGATTGATAAGAAGGTGATAGAGGATTGATCCTACATCTTGTCCTTTAGAATTCTAGGAGCAGTCTAGTGATTTGAATTAGGTGACCCTTAGCTCTAGAGGCTGTTTATGCACGTTTGTGATTGATTGAGTCGGGTCCCTCTTTCCAAGCAAAACGATTTCAAAAATCCAAAAAAAAGAAAAAAAAGCTTAAAGAATAAAATTACCATTTCACCATCTTTTCTTTTCACTTCTCTTATGATGGGTAATCCAAACCGACTAACTCTTGGCGAGCATTGTTACACTTAACCAGATATTTCTTTATATCGTTATTGCTTTGGTAGAACTTTCGACCCCACCATTTCTTTAAGGGATAGGATAGAGGGCTCTAGAAATATCAGTTGGAAACCTCACTCAAATTCCTATCAACCATGTCAAAATTCAACTCTTTCTTATGTTGATAACCCTTTTAAGGCTAGTGAGGAAACTTCTGAACCCATATCCATTGCTGAATATATTGCGAAAGCCCGTAGCCAAAGTTTCATACCTTTCACTGCTCCAAAAACCTTATGACAACAATTACAATCATTTCCATATGAAAATGTTGATACTCCTTTTGAGGCGAATATGACAACTTTTACACCCATGACTATTGCTGAGCAAATTGCAAAAACCAGTCGCCAACAATTCAACTAATCTCAATCTTCTTCATATCACAATGTTGATCCTAATCCTTGTGGGGGCCAAAATTTACACCCCGGTTGACGAAGTCAAAATCAAAGTCAGCCCTAAGCCAAGCGGGCCTAAGCCCAGGCCAAGTGGGCCATGCCCAAATCAAGCCCGAACATGAAGTGGCTGGCTTCCCCATGCCAAGAATAAAATTTTGTAATAAATAAGTTTGATGTAATTTTCATGCATGAATGTAAAATAGATGGACAAAATGCCATTTTGTAAGCCAATATAAGGTAACATGATGATGAAATGATGACATAGAATTCATTCCGCTCAAAATCTAGGGTTCCTGTGCCTCATTCTCCTTCCTCAAGGTTTTAAACCTCCTTCCCCTTTGTTGAATTAAATCAAGAGTTTAACTCTTCTTTTTCCAAAAAGAAACAGTTTTTCACCATAAAACCCTTGAAGGGGAGCTCAGATCTTCCATCAAATCCCCAAAAGGGGTGATTTTTAAGTCTCACCCCTTTTTTTCTCCAAGATCCAGCCAACAGAGAGGAGGAAGAAAGAGACCCATCTCCAAAAACCCTACTTTGGGAAGATCCAAGACTCAAGAGAAGATCTAGGGCTCAAGGGAGAAGAAAGGGGTCCCCTTTCATCATCTCCGAAAATCTCTTGGGAGTTTAACTCAACAAATATATATATATATATATATATATATATATATATATATATATAATAAATCTTTCTTTTTAGGAGTTCAACTCTAAAAGTCAATTGGGAGTACAACTCCCAGTATAGGGGCTAAGCCCTTTTTTCTCGCTGGCACCCAGGCCCGAATGCCAAGCACGTGAGGCGTTGGCACCCGCGTGCCAAGCGCGTGAGGCGCTGGCGCCCGTGTGCCAAGCGCATGAGACGCTGGCACCCAGTGCCCGTGTGCTAAGCACGTGAGGCACTGGCGCCTAGCGCCCAAATGCCAACCACATGAGGCACTGGTGCCTAGCGCCCGCGTGCTGGACACATGAGGCGCCGGCACCCACGCGTCCTTTGGACGCTATTCACCTTTTATTTTATATATATACCCACTCCACAACACTTTCCCCATTAGAAAAAATTTCTAACGGGACGCTGCCCCGCATCCCACAATGGGGCTGCTAGCCCCCTTGACCCCTATCCCGCTATCCGGGTAGCGGGACCCCTGTAAACTCTGCGAGGCCCCCGATATACCCAAGACCCCTCAAAATACAACACATGCACACTGTACATTGAGTTCTCATAACCAGTTTGACCTGCCAATCGGAGGTTCCTTCACTCCAAAGGCGAGAGGTAATTAACGGTAGCTTAGTCCGTGGCTGCCGAAGATTCGGATCTTTACAATTAATAAACCTTTGCCTACCCTAGGTAGGGGAAATCTGCAGTGCGCCTGAAAAGCGACGCGTATTCCCATCTCAATAGGGTGATGAAAAACAACCTATAATCCTGTTTATGAAAATTGGATACACCATTTTAACTCTTATCAACAGTACCAAACTTTCATACCCTCCACGTTGATACTTCTCTTGAGGCTAATGTGGCAATTCGTAAATCCATTTCTATTGCGAAAAACATTGAATTCCTCATAGCCAACAATTAAACCCATTCCAACCATACTCAACTTTTGCACCTTATTTAGACAGTACTTCTGAATATCAATTAGGAAGTTCCACGGTTTAACGAGACTCCTTCACTGAAACTTCTTCACAAACCATCTCTAGTCTTGAAGTAGAGTTGGAATTGAGTAGTGAGAACGAACCAGGGATCCTTCTAAGTCAAACAAAAACTAATTCTTTTGATCTCAACACCTTTCATCCTGAACCCCAACCGAATGTATTTGATGATCAATCGCTAAATAATCTAATTGATGAGGTGACTGAGAATAACATGTTTGATTTTTCCAATCATGAGTGTGAAAGAGAGCCTTACACCATTCCAAATCAAACCGATTCTTATCCGAGTAAACTTGACATTTCAAACCTTCCAATTCCATCAAGTGAACCAAGTGATCCAGGATAATATAATTGATGAATTTTTAAAGAACTATTTGTTTGATTTGACTGAAGGTGGTTGTGAGATTGGTGATGAGAATATCTTTGAAGATGACTTCGCTATGTTGGATGAGTTGGATTCTCCAACCCATCATGTCTTTTCCATTAAATGTGAACATCTTTTTGTACATTTAACCGATCTTATTCTTATCACCAACCTATCCGATATGCAAAACGATATTCAGCCTTCATCTCCTATATCTGGTTCGACAACACTCGACACCCAAGTTTGTTTACCCATTTCATTACCCATTTTCTTTGGTTCTTCTTCTCATCTTCTTTCAATTCCATTGAGTTTTGATGAACCACACTTCGATATTTCGAGTTCTATGATTCTTGAAAGACTACTCGAGTTAGACTCTTTTGAGAATAAGGTAGATGAGCTTGTTGAGTCTCCTACCTCCATGATTTTTTACGAATCTAGTGTTTTGAATTCTGGTGCGCAACATATTGACGTTGAAACTTTCAATCTTTCTAGTGAATCTTCCTATTCCACTAATATGGATATCGATTCCTTTCTTTCTAATGAAATCATCATTAGGAATATCGATGAAAGTTTCGAAAATATTTTCGCCGAAGAATTCGCATTCCTTGGAGATTTGGATGCTATGATGAATCAACCTCCACCGGAAATTCGTGCGCCTCTGTTTGAGGATGAAGATGTTGAACCGCCACCCCTTTTTCTAATTATATACGAGAATACGACTATTCCACCCTCTCCTGATCTTTTATATTTTCGTTTTCTTTCATACTCACTTTTTCGTCTCCACCAACCAAGACGTAAAACCTTTCGATTACACTTCTTGTCTACCCCAACATCTTCTCTTATTGTTACTATAATTTCTGTTTCTTTTACTCGAGATATGATACAACCTCCATTCTTATATAGTCTCGAGTATTCTTCTTCACGTACATCCGTTACACTATCTTTCACCAACCATGACCTTGATAAAATATTTGAATGGTTTGTTTTAACTTTTGGTCTTTGTAAACTTTTGTGTAGACTGATAATATTTACCCCCACTTATGTTGAATTTCAATGAAAACACTGTTTTACTCAAGTTTGGGGGGAAAGAAGAAAATATTTTTAAAATTGGCTCTTGAAAGGAAAGAAATTTTTGCACGATTATGAGCCAAAAACAAGTTTGGAGGAGGATTTTGCTTTCATTCATCTTGACCCTTTCTTTATACCATCTTCTTGAACTGTTCCTCCTAGTCTTCTGATTTTAAGCTTACAGGACAACATCAGTGAGGGCACTGCTGCAAACAAGTTTGGGAGGATGGTTTGTATGGATGGTTTGTACGCATCATATGTAAATATTGCATTGCATAAAAAATTTTTGAAAATGAAAGTTAGAAAGTGTAAAATTTTATGAAAGAAAGGAAGAGATTTAAGAAATGTAAGAAAATTAGATGTTTTAAAACGAAGTTAGTAATACGTAATCATGAGCTGTTGTCCCAAAGGTTGGTAAGATGAAGAAATTACTAGTCTGCGGATGAAAATAAGTTTGAAAAATAGTCCCTATTCTTGATTCCAAACTTCTGAACATTGATACCCTACCATACGCACTTGCATACATCTTGAAACTTGGGATAGTAAAGGATACCTTGAAATACTCTTGCCTAAAAACCATAGTATGAAAAAATCAACAAAATATAAATGGTGCGGAAAAATGAACACCGATTTTGTAATTACTTAAGACAGCATAAAAAATATAGCGAGAGTGCCTTATCTTCTAGTGTCTTAGACCAACTAGTTTGGGAGTCACCGTTAAGTTTCAGGTGTTGCAAGACTAGGATATTACTAATTACGCCTTAATAAGTGAGCACATTTGGTAATCGGTTGTTTAGTATCTCAAGAAGTATTAATGGTCGCATGAAGAATGTGTGAGCAAATCCATCTAAAACTTCACCGACTAAAAAGTACTAAGGAATATGGCCAAAAGATATGTTAGCTTGAATTGAATTCTCCAAGTATAGAGATGTCTTTTACACACACGTAGGGGTATATGATCGATATTTGGAGGAAAGATAGGGAGGAAGACTAAAGACGATGTTTTATTGAGAGATGATGTGATTTCTGAAATCTTTTCAAGACTATTAAGATAGGGCTCATGACAACTAAAAAGCTCGTGTAGTTTGAAACTCTTATTTTCAAGTCTTTCTTTTATATGTTTCTTATCTTTGCATGTAATTTTTGTTTTTTTCTTTTATTTTGGGATTTTGTGGGTGTAATACGCTGAAAACCCTCAGGAGACAACACTCCTCCTACTAGGGACACCTGGAGATTTTACGGCTTGTTGCACGAGCTAAGTGCAATCGTGTTACCTACGAAAGTGTGCTAGGTTTTTCTTTCTCTTTTGATAATAAAATAGTTTGCTCGGGACGTTCAAAGATAAGTTTGGAGGTATTTGATCGGTCAAATTTATTGCACATTTGCATAGACATTTTCCCTTATTATTAACCACAAAAAGGTGTTATTTGTAAATTAAGAACATATGTGGGTTTATTTGTAAAAAGATTATTACCATATGTTTCTTAATTTATAATTAATATAATTGGGAAATATATGCATATCATATTTAAATAAAATATTCATGAGATTATTTATTATTAAAATATGCATATCATATCAAATAATCCTAACCAATATTATTAAGATATCATATCAATAAATTGGTTGAAATATTATCTAAAATAAAACAAATACTACTAACAATGTGATTTGAGATATTGTGCAGCTATTATAATAAATCAACTCAGGTCTGAAAAATAAGTAGGAGATCCACAGTAAATCGATTCATCAAACAAAATCTGCCGAATGTTTGGAGCAAATTGAAGAATCTCGCAACGGTAGAGACTAAGAGATATATTTTTAAAATATTTTTATCAGAAAGATCTCTAAATATCGAGAGAAGAAGGCACAAAGAATCTGGAAGCTCAAACCCACCAAGGGGAGGCGGATCCATGACTAATAAGGGCATTGTGAGGCGGTTGCGCGGTCGCTCTGTAGCCGTAGGATATGAAAATTCAAGGGCTTGATCATCTTTGCACACACTTGAATCCGACGTTTAGGGTTTCAAGTTGGAGAGCCTATAAAAGGATCGAGAGCTATTGAAGAATCGACTGATCTACCGATCGAGCAAACTAGGGTTTTAGTTCTTGTAATTTACTTTTTCAGCGAGCAACTTCTGTAATGCACTAATTTATCGAATAAAAGGTAGTACTTTCTTTTGATTTTGTCGTATTTACTTTCCGTAATTATTTTCTGCAATTACTTTATGCAATTTTAATTTTTGTTAACTTATGGGTTTCATATTCTTCCACCTATCTTTTACTTCGTTTATCCTAATGAGCGAGTAAATTCTCGCTTGTTAAAGTTTGTAGGATAGGGTAGAATAATGGATGAACAATATATTTTAAATTCTTTTTAAAGTTTTAATTTTTATAAATTTTAGAAAAATGAATATTAACCCTCTTATCGGGTGTGCTACTAATTCGTGATAGTCATGACCATGATTTGAGATTCGTTAATAATCGTTTTGTTAAGGGATTGAGGCGAATAAGGATCAATGGAAGGACAAGGGTCAGTAGAGAGAAACCCTAATTCCCTACAAAAACCCTAATCCACCTTCATCGCCATTTCTCTAGTATTAAATAATTAAAAGATAAAAAGAATTTTTTTTAAAACTCCATCCATTAACTACTAAATCCTACAAACCCTATAAGACCTTCTCTTATAAACTTTTCAAAACTTCTTAGTATAAAACGATCAAAATCCCATCTTTCATTTGTCGACTCGTCTAAAACAAGATAAGTAGTTCACCATTTCCCTGTGGACGACATGTACTCACTATTGGATAGTTTGCGACACCGTTATTAATTGCAGTAATTAGAGCACTCATAGACACACTTTTTCGAATCAATCAGGTGTGCACTTGGTTTGGATGCGCACTTGTTTAGATTTTGTTTAGATCAGAAAGCAAAAGCTTTCAATGAGAAGCAATGGCTTCCGTTTCTTTGATTTTATGTTATTTTCCATCTTTTATTTTTCAAGAAGCAAAAGCTTCGATTTTTATGATGCAGAGGCATTCATGATGGTTTTTTTTCTTAAACTTTAAAATTAAGCTCTCACAAAAGTTGAAACTTTTGTAAAAGAGTAATCAACCCTACAATCTTTTGATCTTTTATTTGTGAATCAATGGATTTGAAGAAGAAGCCAAGGCTTCCATATTAAAACAAAAACTTTATGGGAGAGGATAAATCTTCTTCTCTTTTTATTTTTACCTGTTTTGAGGTTGAAGAAGATGATTTTTTTTTCTTGAGCTTATGGGGGTCGGCTCTTTGTGATTTCTGTGAATGTGGATCCTATTTATAGGAGAGGAAAGATTAGGGTTTTTTGGGTTTGTTCCCTACAAATCAGTTTTGTTCTGATTTAATTTGGATTTAATTTTATCTGGTTTTGATTTAATTTTAATTAAATTGATTTATATCAATTACGGGACAAGTGGACACCGTTGGATCGATCCCCAGTGCATACGCACTGTCGGATCTCATGACCTTGTATCAATTTGGTTTGATTTATTTTAATGAAGAAGATTTTATTTATTCATTTGGAAGCATCAACTTCAATTGGGCAGTTGCGTACTTCAAGGTAGCGCGCACGTGCATTGCATATATCACTCTATCTTTTGCTCATATGCGCACCTGTTTGGAGATAGGTTTTAGACATGTGCGCACATGTTGATTCATTAATAGGTGCACCCTTGTGCCTTCGTATGTCTTCATTGTGATAACCAAGTGTCAAGCTGTGATCCGTTGGATTTGTCTCGAGATTCGTGAGAATATGAACCATCTTTTAGACCCTATAAATAGGTGTCATATTCTTTATTTCATTTAGAGTTGTACTCTTTCTGATGCCTTTGCTTCCTGTTAGAACCCCTTCTTTATTAACTGGGTATGTGCACATGCGCACCTCTGCCTTTACGCACTTGACTTAACTTGAGCTTGCGCACCCTTTATGTTGCGCACTTGACTTAACATTAGTTTGTGCACCCTTTGGGTTGCGCACTTAATATAACTTAAGATAACTTTTAAAAGTTTCTTTAACTTCAAATATGTTACTTAAGTTTGGTTTTAATCAGCCATTTTTTATCCTTTAGCTTCGAAGTTGGATATTCCACCCTTTTAGCGAACTGACGTCTTTCTGGTTTCTTTTCTTTTAGGTACCATGGCAAACTGTCTGTATTCTATCAGTGAGGTTGTTTTCCATTCTAACATCCACTTTTATGAACCTACGGTTGTTTTCCATTCTAACATCCACTTTTATGAACCTACCTACACTGATGCCCAATGCGAGGCTATACTCCGTCGCCTCGATGATCATTGTGGGCGGTTGCTCCCTCGCCGACCTTCCATTTTACTGATGATTTTTTTCGTGATCTGGAGTGCTACACACGGGTTTGTCAGTGCGATACCGCTTCATGCACTAGATCAGGTTGAAGATAAAGTGCGATACCTTAATGCTTGTATTCTTGAGCGGAAGCACCAGAAGATGGAGGATGCTGTCTGGGATGTCCTGCAAGACCTTCTTTTTGATTTTCAGAATCCATACACTAATACTAGTATTTTACCGCTGTGAACTTTGAACAATGTAACGGCTTATGCTTTTATTTTTCTTTTTCGTATCTCTGGTTGGTATTCTGTAATCCATCTTTTTAACGTATGAATGAAAAGCGCCTCTTCTTTTACATTCACACTTCTTTTTCATTTTGTGATGAAATGGCTTTGTTTTTATTATAGGAGTCCATCGTTAGCAGCGCACATGTCTTACACGTGTCATGGATTAGCCTTCACGTTAGCATGTATATAAGTGTGCAAGTCATTGTTCACCGCCGAAAGACGCGAACGAGACGTTAGGACGTCTAGCTTGAATTTTGGGGGCAGATACTATTTAGATTTATCCGCCCAACTCTCCGAAAATGCCAAGTTGATTTATGGTACCGTATATCGGAGGTTTGGGCGGATGCGGCCGTTGTAGTGGACTTCGTCAGATTCCCCCTCGTTTGCGAGGGGTTTTTGATTGTGGGGACGCTCTTCTCTGCAGACGCAAGCCCCCGCAGTTAATTACGTTACCGTATCGCGATAACCACTTTCTCCTGCTCCGGAAATTCACTTCGTGTCGTGTGTGTTTTTGTTTGTTTGAGTTGGCCGTGGATTGTATACGGAGACTAATTTATGTCGTCGCCCGTAGGGCGTGGATTAGTCCAAATCTGTATATTTTAGATTTTGGCTTGGGTTGATTTAAGGATCTTTAATCTGGTTTGAGATTAAGATCAACTTAAACATATGAGCCTTTAGAGCTCGACTGGTTATTTTTGTTAAGGATACGTTATTCCAATTTAAGATTAAGATCTATATAATAAGGTCTTAGGATCATTTTTTTGCTTCAGATCCAACAAGAGAGCATTTGGGCTCTGTTGTTTTAGTTTAAGGACATTTCGGTCCGTTATCGCCATTTTGGAGGCAAAGTTTTAATTTGAGGACATCTCGGTCTGTTGAGGCGGGGTTTTAGTTTAAGGACGTTTCGATCCGTTGATCACCATTTTGGAGGTGAGGTTTTAGTTTAAGGATATCTCGGTCCGTTGATCACCATTTTGAAGGCGAGTTTTAGTTTAAGGACATCTCGGTCCGTTGTCCATATTGCGCGCACGTGTATTTGTTACGCGACGGGATGAACAACGATGATTTGGGATGCACCCAGTTTGGGGTGCGGTCTGATTTGAGGTGTGCACATCAGTTTAGAAGTGCATCGAAAAGCCGTTGGTTGTTGGGACCCGCCACCTCTCTGAAGACGTTGAGGAATTACAACGACGTGGATCAGAGGTGTGGAGAGATATACCCTTGAACCAATTCCCATATTTGAGGGAAAAAGGAGCTAGTGGTAAACCTGGAAATCATTAGTCATATTTTGAGACTAAGATTTCCTCAGGAGGATGTGTGATGAGTATCGTTTTGGATATCATCAGTTGGAAGATCAATAGTCGTATTTGGGACTAAGATCAGTTTGGGAAATTATGAACACATGGGCTCGGTTGATCTGGATCAGGGAGGTTTTATCCTCATGGGACCTACCCAATTTGGGCTTAGTCCATTCAGTTTTTTTATTGAAATGTGCCAAACACTTATTTGGGCATTGTTTGATCTGTCCCTTTTTGTAAAAGAGTTGGGCACTTATATAAGTTTTGACGCTCACGTATAACCATGTGGGCTCTCAGTCATGGGGGTTGTCCAATAAGTGTTAAACACTTTACCCATTTTTGTTTTTGTATGGAGTGCTAGGCACTCTTTATGGCGCCCACGTGCGAAGCACGTGAGGTGCTATGCGCTCCCTAGTGAGTGCTAAGCACTCTTCCATTCTGTGGCGCCCACGTGAGGGACACATGAGGCACTGGGCGTAGCTTATTGAGTGCTAAGTACTCTCCTCTGTGGCGCCCACGTAAGGAACACGTGAGGCGCTGGGCGCAAAGCGCTGCTCAATGATGCTAGGCACTTTCCTATATGGCACCCACGTAAGGAATACGTGAGGCGCTGGGTTCTTTCTTTTATGAGGACCAGATTTCTCTCAAGAATAAGTTCCTCCTTATCAGAATTAAATTCTCAACTTGTGTGAGACTTGTCTTATGGATCCCAGATCCAGAGAAAGAACTAAGTTCTTTTTTTAAAAGGGTTAAACCCTTAGATATGTAAACGAGATGATCTTTTTTCTTCTTATTTACCTATATTTTTTTGAGGAGGGAGATCTTCTTCTCTGTTTCTTTTTGAAGCTCTCTTCTTTTTTTAAGAGCTTAGGGGGGGGGGCTTCCTCTCTCCAGACTTGAAGTCTTCGGTTCTTTATATAGTAGATGCAAGTTTGTTTAATTCTGAGAAAATCTCTCATTGAGAGATCCTAATTGATTTAATTGGCCTCAAAATAGAGTTGGGGAATTTTACCCACCGTTGGATCTTTGATCCAAGAACTTCTGTTTTACAGAAGATATTGTTCTTGCTTTTAACAAGATTGGGGAAATATTTACCCATATATAGAATTTATTCTATAGAACGGTGATTTTTTAATCACAATTGAATTTTAATCCAACGGTCCTCTGTTTTACTAAGGGCATAGAATTTTATTCTACGATCCCACCGAAGGTATATTTCTTATTTTAGAAATATTTGAGGAATATTTCCTCTCAACAGAATTTTAATTCTGAGTCTTGATGATTTATCATCTTCGTTGGATCTTTTGATCCAACGACTCTGTTTAACAGAGAGTTGAATTTAATTCTACCTAGGCGCCGACGCTCGCGTGTTGTGCACGTGGGCCCTAATTATGGTTTTAATTCCTTTATGTACTTTGCACATGGGCGCCCACGTGAGGAGCACGTATGGCGCAAATATAAGAGTTTTTAACTCTGGCGCTTGCGCCTTCATAGAAGGCACGTGAGGCGCTGCCTCTTAAATTTTGGACAGAGCTTTGATCTTTTATTGGGGGAAATAAATGCCCCCCCGTTGTGCTCACGTGTCTCACACGTGAGTGCAGCGGTGGCACCTTTTCCTCCGTTCGATCTCCTGGGGAGTTGAACCGTCTCTTAAAGTTTTATAAATAGGGTCTTTGGCCCTTGAGATGGCTGCTTGTTCATCTTCTTTTTAACCTTCTTCTATTTTGAGAATTTAATTCTCCTTTCAGAGCTCAGATCTCTGTTCAAAGAAACTCTTTTAGAGTCAAAACTCTATCAAAGTTTTGGTAAGAATCATGACCATGTCTTAATATTTGAAGAATCTCTTCATGTCTTAGGGTTTTTTTAACCCATCAACAGAGCTTTGCTCTTCTTTTGCAATGATCTCTTAGAGATCTAAAATTTTTTTTACTTGAGTAAATCGTAAATCTTAATGATCTTTTAGGGTTTTACCCTGTTAGCAATTTTGTTTCTTGAAGGTTATTTGGAATTTAATTCCTTTTCTCAAGTGAAGTTCTGGGATGTTATCCCATTGTTCTACAGAGCTTGGCTCTGAAGAATTTCTTAAAGAAATTCTTTTGGGAATTTTATTCCCTTCATAATTTCTTGACAGATTTGAAATATGTTTGCAAAACACAGTTTTCGAAGGAGTTTAACTCCAGAGTTTAATGATGTTTTCTCATTAATTGAGAATACTTTTGGATTTTAGTTTTAATGAGTGGCTGCCTCATCATTTATGGGGCGTTACCTTGATTTTATGGGGCCCCCTACCCTTTCTTTTCGAACTGCGGTGCAGTACAAATTTAAGTGTAAAAGAATGCTAAAGCCTTGAACATTGTGTCAATAGCTGACCCCTCCCTTTTTATGCAGGTACTATGGCTTTCGATTCTTCCTTTCCCTTCGTTCGTTTGGAGAGTGCCTTTGCTGACACGCCCGTAGATCGGAAAGTCTTCGCACTTATCCGAGACCATGACCTGGAGCAAAAGTCTCTTCATTTATGGGGGTCATGGTATAGTCAAATTATTCGGGGTTGGCATAGTTTTACTTGCACTGCGCCTTCAGAGCCGTTCCCGGCGATCCATTATGCTGATTCACTGCCGGTGACCTTCGCAGTAGAAGAGGTCAACTGGACCTCGGAAGGTCGTCTTCAGTCTTCCATGGCTTCAATACCAGTGCAGCCGCCGATTGCCTTGGATAATTTGCGGCGACGCATATGCCAGGGAGAGTCGCGTCCTTGGGAGAAAGTTTACATGATAGGAGTGATTCCCCGTCATTCGGCCGGCTATCTACAGTGAGCCCGATATATCCTGTCGGCCAAGAAATCGCTGTTATTAAAGACCGGGTTGTATCCCGCGATCTACACATCCCTCTTTAACTACCACGCTCCTCATGTGTGGTGGATCAAATCCTTTTTGGAACAATGGATCATCTCGACCCATACCTTTCTCCTATCAGATCGGGTGGTTTTGATTTCATTAGAGGAGTTTGCGGAGATCTCCGGCCTACCTGTCAGAGGGGAGCACTATGAGGAGCTACTTCCCACCGACGAGTATGTCTTCGCCACCAAACCAGTGGTAATGGGCCTTACTCCGGAGAACGCCGTTCAACATCAGTTCCCAAGCTTGATTAAGGTGTTGAACATGTATGAGAGTTTATTTCTGGAGTCTGGCGGGCACGGAGTTGGCTTCGCAGATTTCATCGCCCGCTTTCTTCGTCCGGAAGTTCTGTCTAAACAGGCTGCGAAATTCGCCAAACTTGATGACCCGTTCAGGTTTGGTTAAGATAATTTGCAGACTACGGAGGCGATTTAAAGAAATTCTTTATTCCGGATACTCCAGTCGTCTCCTTTGCAGAGATTGATGCCCTGGATGTTGACGAAGAGACGTTCTTTCTAGGGTTTATTGGCTTGTGACTGAGTTGGTTTGTGCTTCCGATGCACCCCTGCTACATGAGGCCATCTATTTTTTATCCGGCTCATCGCATCATCACGGGGATGCGCGTGGCCGTTGGGATTGCGGGGTTGGCTCATTTGTATCATGGCCTGTGCTTAACCGCTGACACCGCTCAACCGGGTGTAAAGCCCGTGTATCTCCCATTGCACTACTTCACATCATGGATTGAGATGTATGTGCTGGGTACCTTTGGTGTTCATAAACTACCCCAATTAGTTCATGCATCTAGCTGACGCTTCCGCTCTAGATCCATCATAGCGAGAGGCTCGACGACTGCTCCTTTGCCCACGCATGGTTAGGGATAGTATGACCTTTGTTGATAGAGTTCTGACTATCGGCAAAGAATCTTCCAATGCGGTCCAACCGTTGCATGATACTTTCAAAGACGGGGCTTCTATGTTGAGGGCTCGGGAGGTTATGCACCTGTATTCGATTAGACCGGGCTTCCTAGTATTTAGACAGAACGCCTCAGTGCTGTTTATACGGTACAACCCACATCGTTTTGCCTAAAAATTGAGTTATAACCAAGGTGTTCCTCTTGTGGTATTCTTAGTTAATCCGGTTTCTATGGAAGAGGTTATTCGCAGCGCAACGCATCATTTTATGCGATTAAATACGAGGTCCCATTTCCTTATCAGCGAGCCAAGCTATGTGCTAAAAACCTTGAATGCTTATGTTGCATGGTACCGACACGCGACATGTGATGTTATTAGGGAGGAGAGGCGGTTGCTACTTGACCACAAGGATGCCGTCCCAGCCGGTAATCCATCGGTTCCACTGAAGTGACGAGCCACTGTTCGTCCTTCTTTAAGAGAAATCACCACGGCTGTATTCCCATGAGCTTTTCCTGATAAGCTTCGACCGGATGTTCCTGCGACTACGGTAGCCATGGCGTCTCTGGACTTGGGCATCAGTTCAGAGATTGGGAACCGTCGTCCGAAAAAACCCGTTAAGTGAAAGCTTTTATTGTCGGTGGCGGGCGTCGTTTCACAGAAAAGGAAGAAGTCCTTATTTTCTACTGACGTCGTATTCGGAGAGGACCCTCATGCCCCTTATAGCGAGGGCTTGTGTGAATATGGCACCAACAAGGGTTTATTTGATGCGCCTGTGACTGATACTGACCTTCAGGCTGCCATTGATGCTTCCAAACGACTGGCCCATGAAGAGGCAGCGTTGGTTTCTATTATGGAGTCTGGTATACTTCATTTACTCTTTTCTGCATATATCCCCTCCCTCCTTATTATGCTTTATTAGTGCTCTCTTCTTTAACAGGTATCTCTGCTGAAGAGGCTCTCGCAGCTTCCCTCAGGACGTTTGAGGAGGAAGAGAGGCTCCGCACTTCTTTGGGCCTTGGTATAATTCGTTTCTTTACATCTTTACTTTTTTAATTCCTTTTATTCATGGCCTGACTCTCTTTCTTTATCCTATTACAGGGACCACCAAAACCCAGGCTATTTCGAGTGCAATGCCAATCCCAGGTGGTGATGCAGGAAAGCTTCCAGAGCCACCGACCGCGGCCGAATCCCTCCCAAGGCCACCGCATGAGGCGTTGTTGAAGCAGCCGATGATGGATGCCGTAGCAGCTCCGGAGGCCGAGCTCGGTTCGGACGACGACGTCCCCCTGTCGAAAGTTTTAAGGAGGTCGATTCTCACGGTCCAGGCTGAGAGGAAGCGTAGAAAGCATGCAATGAGGGAATACTAAGCTGTCTTGGTCGTGGGTGTAGGTTCGAGTAATGTTCTACCTGCCGACATTCCTTCTGTGGACGATCCTTCTTCCCTGTCTACTGCCCATAGACAGGTTGTGCGTGCAGCTCGTGAAACTGGCGAACGACTACTTCAAGGTAGAACAATGCACGGCTCCTTTTTTTTAACATGCGCATTTTTTTATTTATAGAGCTATATTTGGGTGATGGCTTGACAGGGGAAGTGCCGACAATTAAAGAGCCTGAAGTGGCCAATCTTTCTTTGGATTCTAGAACCGTTCCAACTGTCCCTCCCTCTCCCTGTGGATCGGCGGGTGACGCAAGCGTTACGACGGCCCTTGTCGAGTCAGGGGATGATGCTATGGGTGATGAGTCTACCCTCCTCATGGAAACCGAAGAAGCCGTTACGACCAGTGACGCTTCGGGCACGGTTTCGGTTTCTGACCCGTCGGGTACTCCTTGGGCTATTATCTTTAAGTTTTTAATCCTGCTAAGCATCTCTGATGATATTTCTTTTGTCCTGAGCATAGGCGCAGTAAACCCTGAAGCTGTACTGGCTGAAGAATTACAGCTGGTCGTTGCCTTGACTGTTACGGTTCCTTCTCCCTCTTCTGAGTCTCCCCGAATCTCGGAAGGTAAAGACTTCTCATTTATTTACTTCGCTGTATATACCATTTTTTGCATTAACCATATATTGTCGTAACCTTGCAGGAGTGCTCTTTGACCATTTATACCAAGTGCTAAACCCATATTTTTCCTTCCAATCGTAACTCATCCCCCCTTCCGGCATTGGTCAGTATATTCTTCGCTTGATGTTTCTTCCTTTCATAAGTAGACCTTCTGTTGCTAAGCTTTCCTCATATTGACCACAGTATCACGGCCCAAAGGAGGGAGCGAAGGAATAGTCAAGCCTCCGGTGCTCCCTATCTTGCCACTTTCAACAGCTGGTATGGTAGCTCTTATCCATCAGCTTCTTTCTTTATCTTTCAAGTTGAAATTTGACCCTTTTTCGTGCGTGATTTATTTTGCAGCAATTATGCCGACTTCACTTCATTTTGAGTCTCACATTCTTATGCCTACGGGGCCTTTTGCTAAACGTCAATCTTCCACGGGCGCGGTGACTAGCAAGTGGATGTTAAGTGAATTTATCGAAGATCTTGATGCTGAGGCCCTCACCTCCGCTGTGGATTTCGCTAACAAAATCAACCCTATGCTGACAACGCTTGCGAATTTCCACAACAAAGATTTCGTTCGCTTTTGGGTCGATCATTGTAAGGAGATTGAGACTTGTTTTCATGAGATCGAGCTCAAGCGTCTCGCTCCTGAAGTATTGACCTTGAAGGCTCAGCGGGTCGCGTGGATCAAGCAAAGCACCGACTTCATTCAGTATTTAGAATAAGAGCTGGCCCTGAAGCGAAAGGAGCATGAGACGGCTTCTGGAAAATTCATTCAATTGCACGCCCAAATTGAAGCGAATGCCGCATTGCTGAAAGCTATCTTTGAAAAACTCCAACAATGTATATCTGATGGGCTGGCGCTGAAGCAGAAGCTGGTCTTTACTGAGCGGGTCACGCAAGATTGCGAAGCTGCCAAGCAGGAAATCGCTGAGAAGCTTTCATCCTGCTTGCAGCAACGGGCTTAAATCGAAGCGGGGCTGGCCGCAGTAGCTGAATGTGAGGAGGAGTTACGGGGAGCGCATGAGCGGATTGCCAATTTGTTGAAAGCCCATCCTTCTTAATTGTAATTGTATTCCTCTTTTTGGATTAATTGTATCTTTTAAACATTTTGATTCATGAACAAGAATATACATTTTTTCTTTTGCATCCACTTATCTGTGTCTTGATGTGGCTCTAATTAGTTTATTTACTCGTTTCGGAGTTTGTAGTTTATTTACTCAATTCAGAGTTTCTAGTTTGCGTACTCATTTCGGAGTTTGTTGTTTATTCACTCATTCTGGAGTCTCTAGTTTAGGAACACATTTCGGAGTTTATAGTTTGTTCACTCATTCCGGAGTCTCTAGTTTATGTACTCACTTCGGAGTTTGTTTAGTTTACCTTCCTTCGGCTTATAGGAAAACTCGTCCTAACGTTATAGTTAACCCCTGCTCTTTGCGACAGAGGTCCGTTAGGTTTTGTACTACTGGGGTTTTAGTCCGTGGTACCGTCGTGTTGGCTTATGCATTCCCCGATATGCAGTCTTTACGCTGCTGTTCGAATAGCCCCGCGACTGTCGTGTCTCTGATCCCTTCGAGGGCTAGACAAGACGTTTTTAAGTAATCTTCTTAGACAGTTTGACCATCGGAAGAGCAAGCGTTAGGAATTTTGCCATGCCGCTTTTACTTGAGTTAGGCTCAGTTTGAGAGCCCCGATGAGTCATAACCACTCCACACTGGTGTGGGATGATCTTTGATAGTCTTTCGGGTTTTATTTGAGTTACCGTCAAGACCCTAAAGCTAGGAATTTTTCCATGGCTCCGTTTTGTTTCGATCCTGGGGTCTTTTGTTGACGTCGCGTCTGCATCCTGCTGGAGTGAGAGGGAACGCCGTTGTTGACATTGCGTTTGCTGTAATGAGACGAATGTTGGTAGTCTTTAAGTTGTTTTATGAACCGTCAAGACTTGGAGTTAGGAATTTTGCTATGGCTCTGTTTTGTTTCAACCATAGGGTTTTTTGTTGACATCGTGTCTGTATCCTGCTGGAGTGAGAGGGAACGCCGTTGTTGACATTGCGTCTGCTGTAACGAAATGAATGTTGAGGTAGTTTTTAGCTTGTTTTGTGAGCCGTCAAGACTTGGAGCTAGGAATTTTACCATGGCTCCATTTTATTTCGACCCTAGGGTCTTTTGTTGATGTCGCGTCTGCATGCTGCTTGAATGAAAAGGTACGCCGTTGTTGACTCTAGATTGTATATGAACCGTCAAGATCTGGCTCTCCTTTTGACGGAGCCTGGTAGGAAAACATGGTTCCCTTTTTCATTTGTGCCCATGGATTGTATATACAGGGGTCGGTGTAGACTCACCTGCAGGGTAGAGGAAATTTTATTTTATTTTATTTTTAATTTCCGCGATGCTCTATCTTTTCAACTTTTCATATTGCGAAAGTCGCGATTGCCCAATAATTTCGGCTATTTATCGCGGTGCCCAATCATTTCGGCTATTTTTATATTTTTATTCGCTGCTTTTTTTTGCGAGTTGCCCTAACATTTCGGCTATTTCATATGCATATATTTTTTTGCTCGCTGATTTTTATTGCGAGTTGCCCCATCATTTCGGTTATTTCATATGCATATATTTTTTTTCGCTCGCTGATTATTATTGCGTGTTGCCCCATCATTTCGGCTATTTCATATGCATATATTTTTTTGCTCGCTGATTTTTATTGCAACTTGCCCCGTCATTTCGGCTATTTTTATATGCATTATTTGCTCGCTGGTTTTTATTGCGAGTATGGAACTTAAGATCTGATTCCAATCTTGGCATCAGCATCGCTGCGACTGAAATATTGCTAGGAGCGAATTATTATTTTCCGTGAAAGGACTTGGAGTTTGACACCGATTTAGGCATCAGCATCGCTTTGACTGGAATATTGCCAGGAGCAATCATCATTTTCCTCGAGAGGACTTAGAATTTGATACCGATTTAGGCATCAATATCGCTACAACTGGGATATTGTCAGGAGCGAATCATCATTTGCCTTTGTCGATTTGAACAAAGGTGGCTTAGCAAACAGGGTTAGGATCCCGTCGACTAAGATTTTTCGACTTTATGAGCCGTAAGGGTCTCATAAAGTTATTTCTCCCTACGGGCCGTGAGGATCTCGTAGGCGTATTTTCTCCTTAGGAACCGTGGGGATTTCTAAATGTGTGTTCTCTTATAAGTCGTAAGGATCTTACAAGAGTGTTTTCTCCTTATAAGTCAAGAGGACTTACAAGTGTCGTTCATCATACGAGGACATTACTCGTCATTGGTGGAACTTGGTGGGGGAAATCGTTTATTTATGCCCGTGGATTGTATACAAGAGCCAAAATTGGACCGCCTGTAGGGAAACTTGGGGGATATGATGGCTTAAGAACAGGGTTAAGTGCCATTGGCTTAAGGCTTTTGAATCCTATAAGCCGTGAGGGTTTCATAGGGGTAGTTTTCCTTACGAGTTGAGAGGATCTCATAAGTGAAAATTTAACGAGATTGTGCCCATTCGGGTTTTCACAAGCTCTCCTGTAGCCCTGCTGTTTTTACACACGGCGCCCTTTCGGGTTTTCGTCCACGCCCGTTTTTTTTATCGAGATCATGCCTTTCCGGGTTTTCACAAATTCGCCGGTAGTCCTGCTGTTTTTACTCACGGCGCCCTTTCGGGTTTTCAGTCCATTTTGCTTGTGGACATACCTTTTTATTTACCCATCAGTTTGTCAATGAGACTTGGGTTGCAGTCTTCGCCGTTGGAGCTTTGATTGCAATATAGATATTAAGAGAAGATATCACCGTATTTGGGGCGATGCGTCATGTTTGAGGCGGAGCACTAGTTTAGGGACATTACTGTCCATTGTTAGTTTAGGGACATCTCGGTCCGTTACCAGTTTAAGGACGTAGTGGTTCATTATCACCATTTTTGAGGTAAGGCTTTAGTTTAAGGACATTACGGTCCGTTGTCGCCATGTTTGAGGCAAAGTTTTTCCGAATACAACTTAGAGTTTTGACTCAGGTCGATAGCGAGCGGAAACGAGCGTCGTCATTTATCATCGACCTAAGTCGTGACTCGTCAGGCGTGGTATTTCTTGAGGAATCGACCGTTTATTGGCCGGAAAGGTCTTTCGCCATGCATATCCATGAGCAAATAGGCCCCACCTTGGTGGACCTTATCTATGATGTATGGGCCTTCATAGTTCGGCTCGAATTTCCCCCATTTTATATGAATAGGGATCATAGGTCTTTTGACGACTAACACGAGTCCGCCTTGGCGGAATGTTCTCGGCCTAGTCAGTTTTTGGTATGAGCGCGTCATCCTTACTTTGTAAGCATCTAGGTTATGCTGCGCCATGGGGTGAGTTTCATCGAGGGCGTCGAGCTCCTCAAGCCAAAGATGAGCATTTTTGTCATCTGTTAGCTCGTATCGAACTGCTACTCGGAGAGAAGGGAGTTCTATTTCCAAAGGAAGGACTGTTTCAGTGCCGAATACCAACGCGTACGGTGTTTTATTCGTAGCCGTTTTGAACGTCGTTCGGTACGCCCATAGAGCTTCATGCAATCTCTCATGCCAGTCCTTTTTGTTTCTGGACACTGTTCCTTTATAATCTTGGTCAAGGTCTTGTTGAAAGCTTCAGCTGGACCATTAGCTCGGAGATTATAGATGGAAGAGTATCTCCATTCTAATTTTTGCTGTTCTATGAAGCAGCTAATTTTATGGTTCCTGTAACCTGGCCCATTATCCGAAATTATTCGTCGTGGAGTACCGAATCGGTAGATGGCATGTGTCTTGAAAAAATGGAGAATATTCTCCGTCTTCACCTCCCTTAGTGGTACTGCTTCCTCCCACTTAGAAAAGTAGTCGGTCGTTGCCGGTATGAACCTGTGTCCTTTGGATGACGCTGGTTCAATGGGGCCAATCATGTCGGTTCCCCACATTTCTAACAGCCAGTTAGCTATCGTTGGGTGTAGCGGATTTGGATGTTGGTTGATGAACTCCCCATGAATCTGGCATAAGTGACACTGCTTCGCATATTCAAGACAGTCCTGAATCATTGTGGGCCAATAGTAACCCATTCTTTTGATCTTCAGCTTCATCTTTGGCCCGGCTTGATGAGAACCACAGAGTCCGTCATGAGTTTCTTGGACGACCATCTTTGCTTCTTCTGGCCCCAAGCACCTTAGCCACAGACAGTCAAGCAATCCCTTTTATAGAGTATTATTGACGAAGGCGAAAGACAGAGCCCGTTTCATAAGATGATGTCTCGACGACGCGTTTTCGGGCGTTTGATGGGATTTGAAGTAGTCTATGAAGACTTCCCTCCAATCGTTGATCTTTTCTTCGTCTTTTATTTGAAGGACTACTTGTTTAGTCGCTTCTTTTACTTCAGACGACTCTGTTAAATCCCTCGAAGATATTTCTGTTGGCGCAAGAACCCATCGGCTTTGCACAACGATCCTTACGTCGTCGAGGTTTTCGTCAGCCAGTTCCTTAGCAAGCTTGGCTAATGCATCTGCCTTGCTATTTTCCGCACGTGGTATGCTTTTCAGAATGTAGGAGGAGATTTGTGTCAGCAGTTGTTGCACTTTTTCACCATACCTGGTCAGTTCTGGCTTGCACGTCTGATAGTCACCATTTACTTGATTAACGACCAGCTGGGAGTCCCCATATATGAAGAGGTTTTTGATTCCCATATTGACAGCGATCTTAAGACCCGCTATCAAAGCTTCATATTCAGCCTCGTTGTTTTTTCTTGGTTCTGTTAAGGAAAGGGTGAAACACATTATCCCTCCTTGCGGAGTCACGAAGATGAGGCCCACCCCGGCTTTGATTATAGGGGTGTTATGCTTCCGCTTCTTCATGGAAGATGCTCCATCGAAGTAGAGTTCCCATTGGAAATTATTTCCTTCCTCCTCCCCTTCGATTGTGTCGAATGCGTGTTCGTCTGGCAATTTGCAATTTAAGGGAGAATCGGCTGGTATCGGATGCTCAGCGAGAAAATCGGCGATGACCTGGCCTTTCACTGCTTTGAGGGGTCGATACGTTATCGAGAATTCCATCAAGAGGAGGGCCCATTTGGCTAGCCTTCCTGTTAGTATGGCTCTTGACATCAAATATTTGAGAGGATCTACCTTTGATATGAGATGGACCTCATATGCTAAGGAGTAGTGTCTGAGCTTCGTTATAGCGAAGATCAGTGCCAGGCAGTGCTTTTCGATGGGCCACCAGAGAACTTGACTCAAATAATAGAGAGCTCTCTCCTTCCCCTGGTCGTTCTCCCGTGCCCATAACGCGCCTAGAGAACCTTCTTAGGCTGTTATGTATAGGATAAGGGGCTTTCCTTTAACTGAAGCGGTCAGTACCCGTGGGTTCTGTAGGTATTGCTTGATTTCTTCCAGTGCACTTTGGCATTTATGATCCCAAATGAACGGGGTCCCCTTCTTCATTAGATGTCTATAGGGGCGGCATTTTCCGGAGAGGTTGGTTATGAATCGCCGGATATACGCGAGCTTTCCTTGGAGAGACCGCAGTTGTTTGAGAGTTCTTGGCATAGGAATTTCCATAATTGCCTTGATCTTTGATGGGTCTATTTCGATGCTTCGGTGTCGTATGATGAATCCTAGGAATTTGCCTGAGAGGACTCCAAACACGCATTTCAGAGGATTCCTCTTTATAGTGTATTTCCGAAGATGCTGGAACACTATGTTCAGATGTTCCTAGTGCTCCTCGTACGATTTGATTTTCACCACAAGGTCGTCAATATATCATTCGACAATCTCATGTATGTAGTCATCGAAGATTTTCGTCATGGCCCTCTGGTAGATAGCACCTGCGTTCTTCAAACCGAAGGGCGCCACCTTATAGCAGAATATGCCTAACGGAGTCTAGAAGGCGGTGTGCATTTGGTCTTCAGGATGCATTTTTATTTGATTGTAGCCTGAAGATACATCCATGAAGGAGAAGACCTCTTTAGTGGACGTATTATCGATCATCAGCTCGGTAACAGGTACTGGGGAGTCATCCTTCGGAGAAGCTTTGTTAAAGTCTCGAAAGTCCACGCAGATGCGCAGTGTTCTATTTTTCTTCATCACTGGAACAATGTTGGCAATCCAATCGGGATACTGAACTTCTTGGATGAAGCCGGAGTCATTTAGTTTCTTGACTTCGGTATTGATACTCATCTTGAGTTCGAGCTGCAATCTTCTTGGCGCCTGTTTGACTGGCTTAACGTCTGGTGATATAGCCAGTTTATGTACCACTATTTCTGGATCTAGTCCCGGTATCTCGGAATGATTCTATGCAAAGCAGTCTTTATATTGCATGAGTACATTTTTTAAAGTAGCCACCTGCTTTTTAGATAGCAGCTCACTGACGAACGTTAGCCTCGGATTGTTTGCCGTTCCTAAGTCAATTTTCCTTAGATTGTCCGCCGTGTTGTGTATCCCATCTTCCAGCTCTTTTGGTGCAGGTGGAAATTCTGAGATCATCTCGTCCTCATCTGCGAAGCATCTGGAGAGGTCGTCCATATTCTTATGGTTCCCTTCTTTTGAGAATGTTAACACGTGGTAGGTACGAGTTCGTTCCATGCTCGATATTGATCTGGCTCTACTCTTGCAATATAGGTTGCTTTTGGCTTATACTTTCATGGTGGGGTTAACCTCCAACTGTTGGATAGAGCGAACCTGCCTTGTTGATACTGGTCTTCGACCCAATCTTGGAAGGTGAAGCAGTCTTCAAGGGGATGACCTGTTGCTCGGTGGTAGGAGCAATAATTCTGGTGATAGATCTCGTTTATCTGTTCGGGGTACCGAGGCTCTAGGAGCGTCATCATTTGATGCTTAATGACAAGGTTGAATATTTTCTTTGTCTTGTTTTGAGGAAAGAGTATTTCCGACCCATCTTCTTCATAAAAGACGGATTCTAGTTGACTTTTACTCGATCGCGTAGCTTCTTGGATCCGTTTCGCTGTTTTCGAACGTCATTCTCATTCTCTACCATGTTTTTGCCTTTGTGTCAGGCTTTTTCCTTATCGTGAGAATGTACAGCGGGCTGAGGATGAAGGGCATCGTGATTTTACTTTTCCGCAGACTGCTCAATGAGATGCTGAGTCCTGGCCTTTTCGTAAATTTTCATTTCGCGGTTGTGGTCATCCCAAACCTTTTAACTGGCTTCTCTTATTAGCTTGGCAACCTGCTCCTCGAACGACGGACTTGACATTCGTACGGCGGGATCTCGCTCTGGTTCAATGTTATAACCATTTGGAAAAACGTTCCCTTCTTTACCGAAGCCATTTATGACGTGGCAGTTGTGGAATCGCTCCCGTTTATTTTTCCGAACGTATCCAAGCCCAGTCATCTTAATTCTCCCGTTGGGCATTTTTCGCTGAGTCCCGGGGACATCCCAAATCTTGTTGTACAACTGGGCTTGTCGAGTGGTTTGTTTGAAGGGTATGCCTTGGCATCTTAATAACCTTTTCAATCCCTCTGTGTAATATCTGGGCAGATGGATCGGTTGATGCCTGTCAAGCACAAAATCAGCGCCATGCCAGACTTCTTTTTCTACCCCGGTTTCCGTAGATTGGTAGAAGAGTATTATCTTTTCACCTCTTCTCCTAGAAGGGACGTAGAAAGTCCGCAGCTCTTGTATCCTGTATGTATTGAGCGCATCAAGTTCCCTGTGATGCCGCTGTGGAACCTTGGTGATTTATAAACTCTGATCAGCTCAAATAACGGTTTGCACTGATAGGCGACTGGAGAACACGACGTTGCCTCGTCCTCAGAGTCACTGCCAAATACCAAAATAGGAGTAGATAGTCCAGGCCTGTTGCATTCCTCGAGTAGACTATTTCCTCGTCTTTCTCGGTGTCACTCCCAAAGGTTGGGATGGTGACAACGGACTTCTATTTATCCTCTGGCATATGACATCTTTCCGTATCTCCGAAGTCTGGTAGGAAGTACTTTGCGTCTTCATATTTTCGGACTTCGTTTACTGAGAATGGATTTAGCTCCCCCGTGATGGTGTATTTGAGGCCATCTTTGAAATACTTCATACACTGGTGTTGTGTAGAAGGGATGACGTTGTACTTGTGCAACCAAGGTTGGCCGAGCAGAGCGTTATAGCAAGTCTTGGCATCGATGACATGAAATTTGATGTCAATGACGAGAAGCCCAAAGTGTAATGTCAATATTACGGACCCAAGCGTCCATGATGACCGAGAGTCGAACCCGGAGATGGTAATTTTATTCTGAGCCAGGTGCTGAACGTTCATGCAAATCTCCTTCATCACCTTCATGTTGAGAAAGTTGACGGAGGACCCGTTGTCGACCAGGATTTTCCCTATCTTGATGTCGTGGCAGTACCCGGTGACATATAGAAGACGCTTATGCTCGCACGTTCGGAGGAGGAGATCTTCATCGCCGAATGTAATGTCAGCTGTATGAACCTCTGCCAGCTTGTCCTTCATCTTTTCTTCTGCCAGGAAAGCTTGGAACTGATCGGGCTCTTGTAATGCCCTGATCAGAGAATCTCTTGCTTCTTTAGACAGGAGGAGAGCATCCCGTATGCTCAGTTGTGAGGGCATCTTTCTCAGATGTGCCAGGATATTATAATCCACATTGTTTTTCTTAGGCGGGTCCTTGGCTGCAAGCTCTTTGACGACTCTATCATCGAGGGCAATTTCCTCAAGGACTTTTTCCTTCCCCTTATCTCTTTTGCTCGAACCTTTGTTTGTATGCCTGAGGTTCTTTTCAGGCAGCGTGTGGTTACGCTGCTGAATATTCCAGCAGTTCTTCTCCTCTTCTTCTTTTCCGGAGGTGGATTCTTTGAAGAGAGGGCCAATGGTTATTTCTTCCTCAGAATCTCTCCCGAATGTAAGAATTTGGGATTTTCCTTTTGTCGAACTGGTATCAACCATATGACAGTTGCCGGCCGTTCCTTCATGCTCATCTGTCGCGCTTCTTTGCTGCCGACGAGATTTGCGCTTCATCTGCTTGAAGTATTTTCGGAGGGCAACGTATCCTTACTACCACTTCTTGAAGGCATTTCACTCTTCGGGAGGGGGGCGAGTGACCCTCCGATGATATAGGCAGCAGTTCGGATGTGAAACCTCTCCATTGAGGAATGTGGCCCCGGGAGTATTTCCCTTGGGAGGTGGCAGCTCCATTCCCATCGACAGGGCTTTAGTAAACCTCTTTTCAGTCTTGGTCCTGCTTTTGTTTGCCGCAGGCGTGCGTCAGTCTGGTTGGAGTACTTTACGACTCCTTCTTGCTGCGTTTTCTTCATCATAACGCCGACGTTTGGCCTTTTCGTATATGGCTTGTTCCCACCAAAATTTTGGCTCAAAACTTGCTCCCTTAAAAAATATAATAATAACAATAAAATAAAAATAAAATAAAAGGAAAAACTCCACATGCAATGTATGTAGGTACTGCCTCGGATAGAATTAAATTCCATGATGGCGCCCCACGTGCTCCTCACGCGGGCACCAATGTGCAAAACATAAAAAGAAATCTATTAAATAAGAGTCAAAGACTCTGAGGCAGCGCATCTCATGCAAAGCATGAGAGCGCTGAGCGCCGGCGCTAAAGCGTCAAAGACTCTGAGGCAGTGCCTCACGTGCAAAGCACGAGAGCGCTGAGAGCGTCAACGCTAAAGGGTCAAAGACTCTGAAGCAGCGCATCACGGGCAAAGTACGAGAGCGCCGAACGCCAAGTGCTAAGAGTCAAAGACTATGTGACAGCACATCATGTGCAAAGCACGAGAGCGCTGGCGCCAGAACTAAATGTTCTCCACCGTTGGATCAAAAATCCAACGAAGATAATAAATCATCAAAATTCTTAATAAAAAGCTGTTGAGGAAATACTTTTCAAATCTTTCTAAACAAGAAAGATTGTGCTCTATAAATCATAGCACCGTTGGATCAAAGATCCAATGGTGATTAAAAATCACCAAGGTACATAATAAGCTCTGTAGGGGAAAATATCTTCCTAATCTTTCTAAATAAGAAAGATTGTGCTCCGATGATATATGCAGTAGTTCGGATGTGAAACCACTCCATTGAGGAATGTGGCCCCGGGAGTATTTCCCTTGAGAGGTGGCAGCTCCATTCCTATCGACAGGGCTTTAGTAAACCTCTTTTTAGTCTTGGTCCTGCTTTTGTTTGCCGCAGGCGTGCGTCGGTCTGGTTGGAGTACTTTACGACTCCTCCTTGCTGCGTTTTCTTCATCATAATGTCGACGTTTGGCCTTTTCGTATATGGCCTGTTCCCGCCAAAATTTTGGCTCAAAACTTGCTCCCTTTAAAAAATATAATAATAACAATAAAATAAAAATAAAATAAAAGGAAAAACTCCACATGAAATGTATGTTGGTACTGCCTCGGATAGAATTACATTCCATGATGGCGCCCCACGTGCTCCTCACGCTGGCGCCAATGTGCAAAACACAAAAAGAAATCTATTAAATAAGAGTCAAAGACTTTGAGGCAGCGCATCACGTGCAAAGCACGAGAGCGCTGAGCGCCGGCGCTAAAGCGTCAAAGACTCTGAGGCATTGCCTCACGTGCAAAGCACGAGAGCGCTGAGAGCGTTAACGCTAAAGGGTCAAAGACTCTGAAGCAGCGCATCACATGCAAAGTACGAGAGCGGCGAACGCCAAACGCTAAGAGTCAAAGACTATGTGACAGCACATCACGTGCAAAGCACGAGAGCGCTGGCGCCAGAACTAAATGTTCTCCACCGTTGGATCAAAAATCCAACGAAGATGATAAATCATCAAAATTCATAATAAAAAGCTGTTGAGGAAATACTTCTCTAATCTTTCAAAACAAGAAAGATTGTGCTCTATAAATCATAGCACCGTTGGATAAAAAATCCAATGGTGATTGAAAATCACCAAGGTACATAATAAGCTCTGTAGGGGAAAATATCTTCCTAATCTTTCTAAATAAGAAAGATTGTGCTCTGTGAATCAGAGCACCGTTGGTTCAAAGATCCAATGGTGATTAAAAATCACCAAGATACAGAATAAGTTCTGTATGGGAAAATATTTTCCCAATTTTGTTAAAAACAAGAAGATTGTCTTCTATAAAACAGAAGCCCTAATATCAAAGATCCAATGGTGGGGAAACATCCCCAAATCAATCAGAGAAAGATTTCCTTAACTGATTCAACAAATCAGCCAACCCTATATAAATGACCCAAGACTTCAAGTCTTGTACAGAGCAACCCCCTATAAACTTCAAGTTCAAAAATACAGAAAACAGAGAGGAAAACTCCTTGGTAAGCAAAAACCAAAAGAGAATTTAATTCTCAAACCAAGAGTTTAACTCTTCTCAAAGAACTTAGTTCTTCCTCTGGTTGGGATCTGCAGAAGCAGATCTCCCTACAAATTGAGAATTTAATTCTCATCGGGGAGATTCTGTTATGTAGATCCAAACCTAGGGGAAAGAGCTAAGTTCAAAGAATTTAATTCTTACCAAAAAGATATAAGAATTTAATTCCTCTGATAAAACTAGGGTTTAACTCTATAAAAGAATTCAATTCTTATAAAATAAGGGACCTGAAATTCACAAAACTTAGATCCAGAGCTCCGTGCATATTAGTGTTAAATTCTACACAATAAAAGCTCACATGTTCACACGTGAGCACCTTTGAAGAACAAAAAAGGGAAGACTGAGATCTAGCCAGGTGACTCCACGTGACCCCTGAGAAGTGCTCAGCACTTATAAAAGAGAATAGAGGAATAATCCCTATTTTGGGTCGCTTCACGTGATCCCACGTGACCCCTGAGAAGTGCTAAGCACTTATAAAAGAGAAAAGGGGAATAAACCCAAGACGGTTCCTATTCTGGGGCGCCTCACATGATCCCACGTGACCCAACAGTGCTCAGCACTAGAATAAAAGAATAAAAGAGGCAGCGCCCAATTTTAAGCACCTCACGTGCCACACATGGGCGCTCCAACTTTTAGTGTTTTACACTACTTAAAGTGCCTCACGTGACCCCACATGAGCCCCTTAAATTTTTAGTATTCAATACTGCTTCATGCGCTACACGTGACCCCACGTGAGCGCCTCCAACTTTTAGTGTTTAACACTACTTCAAGCGCCTCACGTGACCCCACATGAGTGCCTTAACTCTTAGTGTTTAACACTACTCCAAATGCCTCATGTGACCCCACGTGAGCGCCTCAAAATTCTTAGTGTTCAACACTACTATAAGTCCTCACGTGGGAGCACGTGAGCGATGAGCATATACTAGTGTTTAACACCATAAGAGGCCAACTTCAAACCCGAGATTGGCTAAGTCTTTCCTAAGATTAAATCTCTAAATAAACTGAGCTTCCATGACTCCTCAATCTGAAATCTGGTTCAAGGGTACATCTCTTCATACCTCTGATACATGTCGTTGTAATTCTTCAACGTCTTCAGAGAGATGGAGGGTCCCCATAACCAATAACTTTTGGTGCATCCCTAAACGGTTAAACCTTACAGACCATGATGTCTTTAAACCATATAGGCTATGATGTTCTTTAAACCATACTATAATGTCTTTAAACCTTACGGACTATGAGGTCCTTAAACTCATGGACTATGATGTCCTTACACCCAATGGACCATAATGTCCCTAAACTAAAACGATAGAGTCCAAATACTCTTTCGTTGGATCTAAATGATCCTAAAACCTTGTTGAGTAGATCTCAGTTTAAGATTAGACTAACGTGTCCTCAGCAAACGTTTAAGTTTATCTTAATCTAAAACAAGATTAACGATCCTTAAACCAACCCAAACCCAAATCTAAGAAAATATGGATTTGGACTAATCCACGCCCTACGGGCGACAACATAAATTAGTCTCCATATACAATCCATGGGCAACCAAAAACCAAACAAACACATACGACACAAAGTGACCATCTGGAGAAGGAGAAAGTGGTTACCGCGATACGGTAGCGTAATTAACTGCAGGGGCTTGCGCCTGCTGGGAAGAGCATCCCCACAATCAAAAAACCCCTCACAATGAGGGGGATTCAGACGAAGTCTGCTACATCGGCCGCATCTGTCTAAACCTTCGATACATGGTGCCATAAATCAACTTGGCATCTTCGGAGAGGTGGATGGATAAATCCAAATAGCGTCTGCCCCCCAAAATTCATGCCGGACGTCCCAATGTCCCGGTCGCGTCTTTCGGCGGCGAATAGATTCTGGCACGCCCGGTGGGACCATTTCCTCTTTCCACTCCACACTTCATATGTCGTATTCGCGAACGAAGCGTGGTTTAATGTGGTTGCCCCTGGATTCGAGGTACTAAGATTTGGTTTTTCTCCGTGCAGAAAAAGAAGATGAATGGCTTCTAACTGCTCCAGCTGCAACAATTGCAACAACTCCCGCTCCGTCCTCGCAGGAGAAGTAACTTACGGGCCTCAAGCGGCCTCTATTTTCACGATGCCAGTGGAACAGGTGACGCAATCCACCACTGGGTTGTTTTTCGGGACCATGCTCCCACCAATGAGCTTCAACGCCCCACTGCTGTTGCAAGAAGCTCCGAAGAAGTCGGTCTTTGATTGGCTTGCAACTACCGCGGCCCCTCTCAATGGGTTGCCCAAAACCAATGCATCAGTCTTTAATAAACTGGGTCAAAGCTCCAATGGGCCCGTGAAGAAGCCCACGATATCTGAGGGGGTTATCCCAAAACGGATAGCCATCTCTGTTCCAACAAACAAAATCATCAGGGAGGCTTCTCCTGCTAAGGGATCGGTCATCACTAGACTGTCCGCTCCAACTCCCGCTTCGGGCGAGATCACCAAGGCAGCTTTCCCTGCTCAAAAATCAGTCTTCAATAGGTTGGACGTTTCTTCTCAGCGGACATTAGTCTTCAAGAGGCTGACACCGGCGACAACCCTCCACCAGAGCAGAGGGCAAGATGAAGCCACCCCCATAGCTGAACCCATACCATCTGCAAGGCCTGATCGATGTCGTCACTGGCGACGAGTGAGGAAAGCTGGGGCAGTTCCCCTTCCTGACTTACCCCACCAGCTCCAATGGTGGAAATTGACGTTGTTGTTCCAACTGGGAACAACTTTGAACCGCTTAACACGGTGCGTAGGAATTCGCCAACTGCCGTGCTGAAAATGTCTCCTTCACCCGTGGAGAGCATTACAAAGGCAAAGCTGGAGCAGCCCCCTCGGTGGCTGTCCTCTAAAATTCACAAGGTCTGGCGACAGGTCCAAGACTCGGTGATCAACCAAGACTACTCCCGCCGACCAAAGAAAATTGAGGTTCCGCAAGAGAAGGACCATCTTGTCGTACCACAGAAGGTGTCATCTACTTGGGTGCCCGCTGCAACGGCCCCCTCAACTTTGACCGCCCACAAAAGAAGAAGGCCGGAGAAAGTCCCCGTGTCCACGACAAAGCTCAAAGGCACTGAATCCAAATGCCCCAAGTCTGGGGGCATGGTGGTGCACACCATTTATATGGCTTCCGTAAAGGAGGATAGCCATATCTTTACGGGCCATCGACCACTCACTCGATCAATAACAAAGGCTCAGGAGCAGCAACAACAAAAGCTTGAGGAGATGCTAACGAAGATGGCCGTGCTCACTGGATGAAAAGAAAGCCCGGAGACATTGTCGGAGTAGAGTCAGGAACAAGAAATCGATGCTGAGTTCCTCCGCAAAATCGTCGAGAAAAAAGACAAAGAGGCCGTGGAACAAGCGGCTAACATAAAGCAAATGGCGCTTCTGTTTCAAGATATGGTCGGGATGATGATACAGCCTGATCCCCCAGCTAAAGACTCTCCGATTATCCTTGAAGACGACAGAGGGGAGACATCAAACTCTTTTCCGGCCTCTTCAGCTGAAAAGGAGGAAACAATCACGAAAGCTGCGTTCGATGATTATATAGCTCAATAGATACGAGCTCATCAAGCGAACGAAGCTGCTAGCCAAATCGTCAAAACTGGGCGACCATACCCAAGCTGGTACGATCAGATTAAGTACCCGCTAGGATACACGATTCCTAAGTTCCACGTATACAAAGGAACAGGCAATCCCCATCAACATGTTGCTTAGTTCAGGGCTCTGTGCGGCAACATTGGAGGTGACGATAAGCTACTGCTTCGCCGATTCATCGGCAGCTTGGTGGAGACAGCGTTCGAATGGTATTCAGAGCTACCTAACGACTCCGTCAAAACTTTTACGGAGATGGAATTGCTATTCACACAGCGGTTCGTAAGCGCTAGCGAACGCACCCCGATCACGGCATTAATCAATGCCAGAGTGAAGCCGGGAGAGACATGGTGTAGTATGCAATCCGGTGGCGGAACGTATGGTCGAAATGTGAACAACGCATCGAAGAAGCTCCTGCAGTAGGCATGTTCGTGGGTACCCTCGATCCGCTGGTGACCATATCCCAATTCATGATGTTTTTCAAGCCGACTACCTTCCAGGCCTTGATTGACAAGCTGGCCCAAATGGATCAAATGAGCCATAGACCGTTTTCCTCGAAAATGGAGTCTCGAAATGAAAAGGGGAAAGGGAAAGAGACCTTCGTCGCCAATGCTCAAAAGCAGCCCAACGGCCCAAAACCAGCTGATCGCCAAAACGACAGACATCGATTCTTAAATGAGAAGTTAAATCGCCCTTATTCGTTTTCCCGGTATAAAATGAGGAGACTGTTCGAGCTGGCGGTGCGCAACAGGCTCATCAATATGCCAGATCCAAGATGTCCACCGCAGCCCGGCGACGCCAACAATCCTAATTACTGCCCTTACCACCGAACAGTAGGCCATCCAATCGAAAATTGCTTCGTCTTCGAAGGCTGGATTGAGGACCAATACCGACAGGGAAAATTCGTCTTGTCTGAGAATTGGAAGGTAAGCCCGCCCTAGCCCTACGCTCCTAAAAAGGTGGACACGCTGGGGGCATCATGCTCTTTTATAGAAGAAGCTCCATGGGAGGTTGCTCATTCAGCAAAAACTAAAAGAATGGCGAAAGATCTTCAAACATATCCGGCGATCAGCTGAAAAAGCCCGCTAGAGCCAGAGATTATTAAAGGGATGCTGAAACCGCGCCCAACATCGGGAGTTGATAACGAAAGGCAAAATACCCGGGCCCTGTCGTTGAAGTCTTCGAAGAAAAAGAAGAAGGCCAAGAAGCCCGCACTGCCTGATGACAAGCGCAAGGACCTACAAAAGTATATTGACGCGCTGGAGGAATACAACCAGAAGGCGCGGACCCCAGTCACACTCCATGTGTTTCTCAACCATATCCTTGAGAATAGAGGCAATGGCAATGACGAGGGAGACGACGCATCAGAAGAACCCGAAGAT
Source organism: Agapanthus africanus (assembly GCA_030015575.1). Lineage (NCBI taxonomy): Eukaryota > Viridiplantae > Streptophyta > Magnoliopsida > Asparagales > Amaryllidaceae > Agapanthus > Agapanthus africanus. The sequence continues at coordinate 464,447,162 of JASDDO010000001.1, forward strand.
TATGTGGCAAGTTGTCACATGATCTCTCACTCGTCAATAGATGATAAAGAAGCTCCTGATGCAGAGAAGCTGGGGGCAGAATTGGCACCAAAATCCTTGGAACCGTTCGATGAGTTGATTGACGTGCTTCTAAAAGAAGCCCGTCAGAAGAGCAAAGTTGATCGAGAACACAAAATGGCCATACTCGGAAAAGCCAGGCGTTGACGTCAAGTGGAAGAAGTCGCGGTAGGGATGGATCAGAAAACACCCCAACCAAACCAAATCACACTTTAAATGGGTGTATCCCATGTTATCGTTATGTATCCCGTCATGTGACAAATACACGTGCATAAAGGATGAACAACGGACCGAAACGTTTTTAAACTACTACAAACCGCAGCATCCTAGGGCTGACCCAAAAATAAAAATAAAATAAACAACAAAAAAAACAAAAAAACGGTACGTCCATGAGCAAGAAGGGCACAGATGAAAACCCGAAAGGGCTTCATGAGTAAAAACAGCAGGGCTACCGGAAAGTTTGTGAAAACCCGAAAGGGCGCAATCTCGTTAAAAGACACTTGCAAGGTCTTTCGACCTTGTAAGGAGAAAACTACCTGCGTGAGATCCTTACGACTCACAAAGGAATGATACACTTGGGGATCCTCACGATTCCTGAGCAGAAATTACACTTACTAGATCCTCACGACTCGTAAGGAGAACCCTCTCATGAGACACTCACGGATCATAAGATTCAAAAGCTTTAAGCTACTGGGATCTGAACCTGTTCTTAAGCCATCACATTTCCCAGACTGCCCTACAAGTGGTTCAATATTAACCCTTGTATACAATCCACGGGCACAAATAAACGTTTCCCCCACCCAGTTCCACCAATGGCGTGAAATTTCCTCATGTGGTGAATGATACTTGTAAGTCCTCTCGACTTATAGGAGAAAACACTATTGTAACATCCTTACGACTTATAAGAGATCACACACTTAGGAATCCTCACGATTCCTAAGGAGAAAACGCACCTACGAGATCCTCACGACTCGTAGGGAGAAACACCTTCATGAGACCCTTACGGCTTATAAAGGCAAAAGCCTTAGTCGACAGGATCCTAACCCTGTTTGCTAAGCCACCTTTGTTTAAGTCGATAAAGGCAAATGATGATTCGCTCCTGGTAATATCCCAGTTATAGCGATGCTGATGCCTACATCGGTATCAAATTCTAAGTCTTTTCATGGCAAATGATGATTCACTCCTGGCAATATTTCAGTCGCAGCGATACTGATGCTAAGATTGGTATCAGCTCCCAGGTCCCATACTCGCGGCAAAAAGTCAGCAAGCCATAAATGCAGATGAAATAACCGAAATGATAGGGCAACTTGCAACAAAATCAGCAAGTAAAATATATGCATACAAAAATAGCCGAAATGATAGGGCAACTCGCAATAAAAGGCAGCGAGTAAAAAGAAAAATAGCCGAAATAATTAGGCACTGCGAAAAATAGCTGAAATGATTGGGCAATCGCGACTTTCGCGATACAAAAAGCTGAAATGATAGAGCATCGCGGAAAGGAAACACAAAAATACATATAAAATGAAACTTTTGCCTTGCAGGTAAGTCCATACTGATCCCTGTATACAGTCCATGGGCATAAACGAAAAGGGAACCATATATCCCAACAAACTCTATCAAAGGGAGAGCCAGGTCTCAGCGGCAGTATCTGCATCCCAGAAGACCAGCAACGGCGTTCCTCCTCATGCCAGCAGGACACAGACGTTACACAACCAAACGGAGCCATGGCAAAGTCCCTAGTTCCAAATCTTAACGGCAACATCTCCAGCCAAAGGATCAGCAACGGCGTTCCTCCTCGTGCCAGCAGGGTACGGACGCTACACCACCAAACAGAGCCATGGCAAAGTCTCTAGTTCCAAATCTCAACGGCAACATCTACAGCTTAAAGATCACCACGATATTTCTTCTCACTCCAACCGGATGCCTATGTAACGTCAACAACCGAGCTCAGGGTCGCCACCAATCGGAGCCATGGCAAAGTCCCTAGTTCCAAATCTCGACGGCAACATCTATACCTTAGAGACCCACGACGGCATTCCTTCTCATTCCAGCAGGATACGGACGCGACATCACCAATCGGAGCCACGACAAAGTCCCCAGTTCCAAGACTATGCGGTTCACAGACAACCTAAAGTCAATCCTGACACCGTAGAAAATGGAGAAAGTCGATCCCGACACCACAGAAAGCGGAGAAAGTCAATCTTGACACCGTAGAAAATGGAGAAAGTCGATCCCGACACCGTAGAAAACGGAGAAAGTCGATCCCGACACCGTAGAAAATGGAGAAAGTCGATTCCGACACCGCAGAAAGCGAAGAAAGTCAACCCTGACAACCCAGAAAATGGAGAAAGTCAACCCTGACACCGAAGAAAGCAGAGAATGTCAACCCTGACACTGCAGAAAGCGGAGAATGTCAACCCTGACACCGAAGAAAGTGAAGAATGTCAACCCTGACATCGCGGAGAGCGGAGCAAGTCAGCCAATGACATCCAACCCCCAGGGAAATCTGTGTCTGTCACGCTCCGCTTTCCAGAGTACGCTAAGATCAGCACATGACAGAGCCAACCATGCTACCTATGGTTAGGAAATATTCCTCCACAGTCACATTACGGCTGCCTATAAGATATCAAGAACAGTAAAACAAAATGAACTATCTAGTACATATCCATATGCCAGAATAAACGAGTCAAGAAATAATATATGCGGAAGCAATAAATCTAATAAACAAAACATTTGGAAAGTACGTCCCAAATACGGGCTCACATTAGGAAATGAAAATGCTGAAAGAAAACTAAACTAAACGAAACTAGATACTAACTGGATCCTCACCGTTCAGCCTGTCGACTGAAGTACTCCTGGTCGGCCTGCGAAAGAGATAAAAGATCTGGGCCATGCAAAACCCAGACGTCAGTGCGTCATAATATCAAACAATAATAAATGAACATGATACACGAGAAATGCAGGTATGAGTATGAACAGTAATCAGCGTATAACAATAACACGAATATGGAACAGTGAAGTGTATGTGCATGCGATGAGTAATCTATGCTACTGGGTTAATTACTCTCAAGTCTTTGAAATCAATTTAATGAATCGTCGATGTAACTCAATAGTATCCCGTGCATACCCGGGACCACGGTCCAGACTCTCGGGGCTGAATCCGAGACGTGCCGCTAAGCACAAACAGAAAACATGTACAGACGAATGATGTCAGCAACTTCATCCCGGGACTAGCCTAACCCCCAAAACTGATCAGTATAAGCGTCGAACTATTGAGTTATAAGTCAGGTTTCATTATTGATTTCCCCTTACCCCCAAGGTTATGTGTTCAAGTCAGGTATTGATAAATCTGAAGGTAATGCCATTGCAGGATCAAGCAGGTACAGGTTTGTCTATGTAGACAACATGATACGTCCATCGGGACAACAAGTCAGGATTGTCGGCATTAGTAACAAGATCAGGTAATAGGTCAAGTAGTAGTGTATCAGGTCATGTCAGGGGGTGCACAGTGTATCAAATGGGTGCCCAACAGTGAAATATAGCAAGTATCGAATCAGGGTAAAAGTACCGATGTACGGTAAAAGTATGGATGCACAAATATCTATTAGGGGTTACATCATGACTATGTAGGATGCACATTATCAAGCATGGGGTACTAATGTAACATAACAGTAATATGAAGTAATATGATATGGCATGTAACTAGATATGTAGAATTAATGGTATGCATACACAATAAAACATGGATGCACAAATATCTATCAGGGGTTACTTCTACAGCTCCATGATTATGTAGGATGCACATCATCATGCATGGGGTGTTAATACAACAATATCATGAAATAATATGATCTGTAGATGCAGCTACACATATAATAAATGGTATGGATGCATATGGGTATCCGAAAACAGTAAAACATTAATATGGGTGTACAGTGCAATCAACATGTGATATTTTTATTCATATAGATGCAAAATAAGATACATAGCATGTAGCAAGATGAACTTGCATGCGACTAGATTTGTAATAATCTGTACGGATGCGAACGGATATTGTAAAACTGTAAAACTGTAATATTGGATGCATAAATAAACAATATGTAATATTATTATTCGCATAAATGCAAAATATAGTAGTATAGCATGTAGCAAGATAAACTTGCATGCGACTAGATATGTAATAAGCTGTACGAATGCGAACGGATATTGTAAAACTGTAACATTGGATTCATAACTAAACAATATGTAATATTATTATTCGCATGAATGCAAAATATAGTAGTATAGCATGCAGCAAGATAAACTTACCTGAACGGATCACACGACGGGGTGCGCACGCTGCGTCCAACGTCGGGTAAACGTCGCAACGCACACACGGCACACGGGATAGGTCCAGGCAAATTAAGAAGGTAACCACGCTGGCTGGGAACGTCCACTGGGTCACTGGGATCGTCGGCAGCGGTACGGCTCCGGCGGTGCTCACCGGAATCAAGAAACAAGATCAAGAAAAGAAAGAAGAAGAATAAGAAGGAGGAGGAGAGGGGCTGCACTGTGGTTTGGTTCAAAGGGGTTCTCTGGTGCACGGGGACAGAGACGGGTAGAGTGGGACGTCGACGGTGGGTTTTCCGGCGAAGCTCACAGTGATGACAGTGGGGATCAAGGGTTTCAGGTGCAGGGAAAAAAGAAAGCTCGGGTGTGGGGTTCTGGTCAGGGTTATGGTGCTCCGAGATGGTGAAGAGTCCAACGAGATGATCGGCGGAGTCGGAGCTCCGGCGAGGTGGGAAGTACAAGCGGGGTGAAGAGATGAGTGTGGGTTGTAGGGTTTGCACGGTGATGGAGATGAGGTGGTGGTGATGTCGGAGAGGGAGACGAGGGTGATGGGAGAAGGTGGAGGAGGCGACTATGAGATTGACAGCGGCGAGGACGATGACGAGCGTGGGTTCTTAGGTCTCGTCGCGGTGGGTGTGCAGGGGAGGAGTGAAGGCGACGACGAGGAGGTGGTAGAGGAGAGGGGACGAGAAGGCCAAGGGTGGAGACGAAGGGTCGCCGGCACAAGGGCGACGGCGAGGCGCGGTCGTGGGCGTGGGTTAGAGCGTAGGAAAAACGAAGGAGAAGAAGATGATATTAAGAGGGAAGGAGGACGTAAGCAGTAAATGGGAATAGGGTTTTTAATAATAAAAAGTAAAGAATATATATATATATATATATATATATATATATATATATATATATATATATATATATATAAGAGACAGAGAGAGAGAGAGAGTGAGATCGAGAGGAGAGAGGAAAAGATCGAGAGGAGAGGGAGAGAGAGGGGGGGTTAACTGTAGGATTTTAAGAAATCTTTTTAAGGATATAATTTAGTTTAAAATCTAAAACGTTAAACAGCTATAACTAATGAATAAAATATTAGGAAAACTTGAGTTTTCAGGCTAATACAAAAATAGTCCAAAACACGCCCGGGTCGGGTCTAAAAATCTAGTTTTAAAATACGAAAAATATACATGTCGACCAACACTGAAACATGATATCCGGGTAACGAAAAAATATACCCCCAAGAACGGATCCACGCACGTGCCCGTAGCCATCCAAACGAGTCCGTTTCACTGAACGAGATGAGAACAGGATGCGCGGATGCTACGACAGGGTTAGGGGTATCATACAGGCCATGCTATATATTTTAAAATATTTTACTTGACTTTATATGTTATATTGAAAATATGCAGATGCCAGATAAAATACCAGTATGCAGTATATAAAAAATGAATGTGGACGGATTAACATAACAAGCCGGGGTAAATCATAAACAGGAATCAAGACGGGTTTCTAGCAAGCTGGTCGGGTCGGATGCAAATACAGATGTCAAATACACTATTCGCATCCAAAGCACAATAAATCATGAAAATGCCATAAATAAGGAAATACTCGAAATAGAATTGGTATAAATGAACTAGGGTGTTACAGTGTCCTTGGTAAATCTATTCGATTCAGGGAAATCAGCGTCCTTGATGAGAACATCTCGATTCGCGTCGACCCACAAGGAAATCCGTGTCTTTGTAGGAATTCCTCGATTCTTTTCGATCCCAGGGAAATCAATGTCCTTGGCAAATATCTCGATTCAGGGAAATCAGCGTCCTTGACGAGAACATCTCGATTCGCGTCGACCCACAGAGAAATCAGTGTCTTTGCAAGAATACCTCGATTCGTTTCGACCCAAAGGAAATCTGTGTCCTTGGCAAATATCTCGATTCTGGGAAATCAGCGTCCTTGGCCAGAACATCTCGATTCACGTCGACCCGCAAGGAAATCAGTGTCTTTGCAGGAATACCTCGACTCGTCTCGACCTCCAGGGAAACCAGTGTCTTTGGCCAAACCTCGATTCAGGGAAATCAGCGTCCTTGATGAGAACATCTCGATTCGTGTCGACCAGCAAAAAAATCAGTGTCTTTGTAGGAATACCTCGATTCATTTCGACCCCAGGGAAATCAGTATCCTTGGTTAATATCTCGATTCAGGAAAATCAGCGTTCTTGACGAGAACATCTCGATTCGCGTCAACCCGCAGGAAATCAGTGTCTTTGTAGGAATATCTCGATTCGTTTCGACCCCAGGGAAATCAGTGTCCTTAGCAAATATCTCGATTCAGGGAAATCTGCGTCCTTGACGAGAATATCTCGATTCGCGTCGACCCGCAGAGAATCAGTGTCTTTGCAGGAATATCTCGATTTGTTTCGACCCCAGGGAAATCAGTGTCCTTGCAAATATCTTGACTCAGGGAAATCAGCGTCCTTTACGAGAACATCTCGATTCGCGTCGACCCGCAAGGAAATCAGTGTCTTTGCAGGAATACCTCGATTCGTCTTGACCTCCAGGGAAACCAGTGTCCTTGGCAAAGCCTCGATTCAGGGAAATCAGGATCCTTGACGAGAGTATCTCGATTCGCGTCGACCCGCTAGAAAATCAGTGTCTTTGCAGGAATACCTCGATTCGTCTCGACCTCCAGGGAAACCAGTGTCCTTAGCAAAACCTCGATTAAGGGAAATCGGCGTCCTTGATGAGAGCATCTCGATTCACGTCGCCCCGCAGAGAAATCAGTGTTTTTGCAGAAATACCTCGATTCGTCTCGACCCCCAGGGAAATTAGTGTCCTTGGCAAATATTTCGATTCAGGGAAATCAGCGTCCTTGACGAGAACAACCTTGATTTGTGTCGACCCATAAGAAAATCAGTGTCTTTGCAGGAATCTCTCAATTCGACTCGACCCCAGGGAAATTAGTGTCCTTGGAAAAACCTCTCGATTCAGGGAAATCAACATCCTTGGTGAGAACCCCTCGATTCGTTTCGACCCGCAAGGAAATCAGTGTCTTTGCGAGAATTTCTCGATTCGTCTCGACCTATGGGGAAATTAGTGTCCCTACGCATAAAGAAAATTCTCTTATGAGATCCTTACGACTCTCAAGAAAAAACACACATAGGAATCCTCACGATTCCTAAGGAGAAAATACACCTACGGGATCCTCTCGACTCGTAGGGAGAAAAGTCCTCATGAGACACTCACGACTCATAAAGTTGAAAAGTCTTATGCGGTAGATCTGAATCTGTTGCCTAAGCCATCGCTGCTCTACAAGGAGGTCAATATGGACTATTTGCGGGCTACATTTGCCAAAGCCACATTCGCCAATGAAATAAAGAAGCTACTTACGGGTCCTCATGATTCGTAAGGAAAAATACCCGAGTGAGATCCTTACGACTCACGGAGGCAATGAACACTTAGAAATCCTCACGATTTCCAGGGAGAATTTTGCACCTACGGGATCCTTTCGACTCGTAGGGAGAAAAACTTTCTTGAAACCCATACGGTTCATGAAGATGGAAAAAGTCTTACGCTATAAGGACCTTAAATTTGTCTCTTAAGCCATCAATTCTCTAGTCACGCATAACATTGCACTACTTCACCCACGTACATACTTACGTGGGCAAAGTAGTGGGGGGCATTTGTTCCCACCAAAATTTTCGCTCAGAACTTGCTCCCTTAAAAAATATAATAATAACAATAAAATAAAAATAAAGGAAAAACTCTACATGCAAAGCATGTAGATACTGCCTCGGATAGAATTAAATTCTATGACGGCGTTTCACGTGCTCCTCACGCGGGCGTCAATGTGCAAAACACAAAAAGAAATCTATTAAATAAGAGTCAAAGACTCTGAGGCAGCGCATCACGTGCAAAGCACGAGAGCGCTGAGCGCCAGCGCTAAAAAGTCAAAGACTCTGAGGCAGCGCCTCACGTGCAAAGCACGAGAGCGCTGAGAGCGTCAACGCTAAAGAGTCAAAGACTCTGAAGCAGCGCATCACGAGCAAAGTACGAGAGCGCTGAGCGCCAAGCGCTAAGAGTCAAGGACTCTGTGACGGCACGTCACTTGCAAAGATGATAAATCATCAAAATTCATAATAAAATTTTGTTGAGAAAATACTCCTCAAATCTTTCTAAACAAGAAAGATTGTGCACTGTAAATCTGAGCACCGTTGGATCAAAAATCCAATGGTGATTAAAAATCACCAAGCTACAGAATAAGCTCTGTAGGGGAAAATATCTTCCCAGCCTTTCTAAACAAGAAAGATTGTGCTCTGTAAATCAGAGCACAGTTGGATCAAAGATCCAATGGTGGTCAAAAATCACCATGATACATAATAAGTTCTGTATGGGAAAATATTTTCCCAATCTTGTTAAAAGCAAGAAAACTGTCTTCTGTAAAACAGAAGCCCTAGGATCAAAGATCCAATGTGGGGAAACATCCCCAAATCAATCAGAGAAAGATTTCTTTAACTAATTCAACAAATCAGACTCCCCTATATAAAGGACCCAAGACATCAAGTCTTGTACAGAGCAACCCCCCATAAACATCAAGTTCAAAAATACAGAAAACAGATAGGAAAACCCCTTGGTAAGCAAAAACCAAAAGAGAATTTAATCCTCAAACCAAGAGTTTAACTCTTCTCAAAGAACATAGTTCTTCCTCTGGTTGGGATCTGCAGAAGCAGATCTCCCTACAAGTTGAGAATTTAATTCTCATCGGGGAGATTCTGTTATGTAAATCCAAACTTAGGGGAAAGAGCTAAGTTCAAAGAATTTAATTCTTACCAAAAAGATATAGGAATTTAATTCCTCTGATAAAACTAGGGTTTAACCCTATAAAAGAATTTAATTCTTATAAAATTAGGGACCTGAAATTCACAAAACATAGATCCAGAGCTCCATGCATATTGGTGTTCAATGCTACACAATAAAAGCTCACGTGTTCCTACGTGAGCACATTTGAAGAACAAAAAGGGAAGACTGAGATCTAGCCACGTGACCCTACGTGACCTCTGAGAAGTGCTCAACACTTATAAAAGAGAATAGGGGAATACACCCTATTTTGGGGCGCCTCACTTGACCCCTGAGAAGTGCTCAGCGCTTATAAAAGAGAAAAGGGGAATAAACCCAAGACAGTTCCTATTCTGGGGTGCCTCACGTGATCCCACATGACCCAACAGTACTCTGCACTAGAATAAAAGAATAAAAGAGGTAGCGCCCAACTTTAAGCGCCTCACGTGGGCGCCCCAACTTTTAGTGTTTAACATTACTTCAAGCGTATCACGTGACCCTACGTGAGTGCCTCCAAATTTTAGTGTTCAATACTGCTTCAAGCACCTCACGTGACCCTACATGAGCGCCTCCAACTTTTAGTGTTTAACACTACTTCAAGCGCCTCACGTGACCCCACGTGAGCGCTTCAACTCTTATTGTTTAACACTACTCCAAGCGCCTCACCTGACCCACGTGAGCGCCTCAAAATTCTTAGTGTTCAACACTACTATAAGGCCTCACGTGGGAGCACGTGAGCGATGAGTATATACTAGTGTTTAACACCATAATAGGCTAGCTTCAAACCCTAGATTGGCTAAGTCTTTTCTGAGATTAAATCTCTAAATAAACCGAGCCTCCATACTCATGACTGATGACTCCTCAATCTGAAATCTGGTTCAAGGGTACATCTCTTCATACCTCTGATACACGTCGTTGTAATTCTTCAACGTTTTCAGAGAGATGGTGGGTCCCCATAACCAATAACTTTTGGTGCATTCCCAAATGGTTAAACCTTACAGACTATGATGTCTTTAAACCGTACAGACTATGACGTCTTTAAACCAGAGTATGATGTCTCTAAACCTTACGGACTATGAGGTCCTTAAACTCATGGACTATGATGTCCTTAAACCCAATGGACCGCAATGTCCCTAAACTAAAACGATAGAGTCAAAATACTCTTTCGTTGGATTTAAATGATTCCAAAACCTTATTGAGTAGATCTTAGTTTAAGATTAAACTAACGTGTCCTCAACAAACGTTTAAGTTGATCTTAATCTAAAACAAGATTAAGGATCCTTAAACCAACCCAAACCCAAATCTAATAAAATACGGATTTGGATTAATCCACGCCCTACGGGCGACAACATAAATTAGTCTCCATATACAATCCACGGGCAACCAAAAACAAAACAAACACACACGACATGAAGTGACCATCTGGAGAAGGAGAAAGTGGTTACCTCGATGCGGTAGCGTAATTAACTGCAGGGGCTTGCGCCTGCAGGGAAGAGCGTCCCCACAATCAAAAACCCCCTCACAATGAGAGGGAATCTGACAAAGTCTGATACATCGGCCGCATCCATCTAAACCTTTGATACATGGTGCCATAAATCAACTTGGCATCTTCGGAGAGGTGGATGGATAAATCCAAATAGCATCTGCCCCCCAAAATTCAGGCCGAATGTCCCAACGTCCCGGTCGCGTCTTTCGGCGGCGAACATGGCCGTTTCACGTTCTCAGTTAGCTTTGCTCTTCTGACAGTTCTTGGGATTTTGGCACCGGTCTTGCCCCCAGTTCCTCTGTGTTGTTTTCCGATGCCGAGGGAGTTTCTTCATTATTTAACGACAAATGAGAAACCATATGGCAACTTGCTACATAATCTTTGGTTTCTCCCGACGAGCCATTTCCCTCATCATCGTCACTATCTCCATGGTTGAGAAACTCTTCGAGAGTGACTGGAGTCTGTACCTTCTGGTTGTATTCTTCCAGTGCGTAAATGTACTTTTGCAGGTCTGTGCACTTGTCGTCATACTCGGTAGGCTGCAAGGGCTTTTTGGTCTTCTTCTTTTTCTTCGAAAACTTTGAAGGCTTGACCTGGGGATTTTGCCCATCATCTACAGTTTTCGGTGCGGAACGCGGTTTCAGCATCCCTTCAATAAACTCGGGTTCCAGCAGGCCTTTCCATCTGATTGTCGGACATGCTTGATGATCCTTCAGCATCTTTTGGTTTTAGCTGAAAGGATGACTTCTCATGGAGCTTCTTCCATAAATGAGCATGATGCCCCCGGTGTATCCACCTTTTTAGGAGCATGCTTTTATGGCGGGTTCACCCTCTAGTTCTTGGACAACACGAATTTCCTTTGGCGGTACTGGTCATCGACCCAGTTTTTGAAGACATAGCAATCCTCAATGGGGTGGCTCACCATTCGGTGATAGGAGCAGTAATTGGGATTGTTGACGCCACCGGGCTGTGGTGGACGTTTTGGGTCCGGCAAGTGATGAGTTTGTTGCGCACTTCCAGTTCGAACAGTCTCCTCATTTTATCACGGGGAAACGAGTAAGAACGTCCTAGCTTCTCTTCTAGGAATTGGCATGGGCGCTCATTGTTTTTGCGAGCAACCGGTTTCGGGTCACTCGGTTGTTGTTAAGTGTTGGCAACGAAGGCCGCTTTCCCTTTACCCTTTGTATTTCGAGGGTCCATTTTTGAAGAGGAAGGTCCGTGGCCCATCTGGTCCATTTGGGCCAACTTGTCGATCAGAGCCTGGAAGGTGGTCTTCTTAAAGAACGTCATGAACTGGGACACGGTCGCCTGAGGATCCAGAGTCCCTATGAACATGCCCACGGCAGGAGCTTCTTTGATGCGTTGTTCGCATTTTGACCATAGGTTTTGCCACCGGATTTCGTTTCGAACCCAAGTCTCTTCTGGCTTCACCCTAGTATTGATTAATATTTTGACGGAGTCATTTGGGAGTTTCGAGTACTATTCAAACGCCGTTTTTGACAGACTTCCAACGAACTGGCGAAGCAGCAATTTGCCGTTACCTTCAGTATTGCCGCATAGAGCTCTGAACTAAGCGATGTGCTGATGAGGATTGCCTGTCCCCTTATACACGTAGAACTTAGGGATCATATATCCTGGCGGGTATTTGATTTGGTTATACCAGTCCGGATACGGTCGCCCAGTTCTGACGATTTGGCCAGCCGCTTCATTCACTTGATGAGGTCTTATTTGTTGAGCTATATAATCATCAAGGGTAGCCATGGAGATTGTTTCCTCCCTGGCTGTTGATAAAGATGGACGAGGGTTCGATGTTTCCCCTTTATCGTCCTCAATGATTATCGGCGGGTCTTCAGCTGGAGGTTCTGGCTGGATCATCATTCCAACCATGTCTTAGAATAGGAGTGCCATATGTTCTATATTAGCAGCCTATTCCGCGGCCTCCTTATCCTTTCTTTCCAGCACACTTCACAGGAACTCTGTATCGATCTCCTGCTCATGGCGTTGTTCAGACGTCGCTTCCGGGCTTTCTTTCTGTCTGGTGAGTGCTGCCATTTTCGTCAGCATCTCTTAGAGCTTTTATTGCTGATTCTGATCTTTTGTCAATGACCGAGTTTGCGGTCAATGACCCACGGAAGTACGACTTTCCTCTTTCCTGGAAGCCATGTAGACCGTGTGTACAACCATGCCCCCAGACTTAGGGTGTTTGGGTCCAGCGCCTTTGGAATTTGCTGTAGGCAATGAGATTTTCTCTGGCCTCCTCCTTTTGTGGGAGGTCGAGCTTGAAGGAGCCGTTGTAACATGCGCCCGTGTAAAATAAGTCGCTCTTTGTATGGTGGAGGGATGCTTTTCCTCTTGTCGAACCTTCATTTTCTCCGGTTGACGAGAGTGGTCTTTGTTGATCCCAGAGTGCTGGACTTTCCGCCAGACCCTATGAATGTAGGAGGGGAGCCGTTGAGGGGACTGCTCCGATTTTGCTTGCGTCATGTTTTTAGTAGGAAGTGGAGATTTGTTCAACACCGTGGTTGGGGAGTTCTTTCGCACCCTCCTAAGCTGTTCAAAGCTGTTCCCGGTTGGAACAGCAGCATTAATTTCCACCATTGGAGCAGGTGGAGTAAGTCCAGAGGGGGAGTTGGCCATAGCTCTTCTCACTCGGTGCCAGTGGAAACGTCGAGCGTGCCTTGCAGATGGGAGTACCTCAGTTGTGGAAGCGGCTCCGTTGTGCCCCCGGCTTTGGTGAGGGGTTGCTGCTGGTGCCAGCTTGTCAAAGACCGACGTCTTTTGAGAGAGAACGACCAATCTTTCGAAGGAAGATTTTCTGGTAGAGGAAGCACCTTTGACGACTTCACCCGCAGCAGGAATTGGGAGGACTATTCGTTTCGGGATAGCCCCTTCAGGTATCGTGAGTCTCTTTGTGGGCCCACTTGTGCTTTAGCTCAGCCTGTCGAATACTGAGATGGCGGACTTGGACGACCCGTTGAGAGAGGCCGTAGTGGTTGCAAGTCAATTGAAAACCGACTTCTTTGGAGCTTCCTGTGGTGGCATTGGGGCGCTGAAGCTTGCTGCGGGAGCATGGTCCCGAAGAACAATCTAGTGGTGGCTTGAGTTCCTGCCCCACCGGCATTGAAAAGATGGAGGCCGCATTGGGCCCATATGTCACTCCTCCAGTTGGGGCGGAGCGGGAGTTGCTGTTGCAGTTTGTGCAGCTGGAAGCCATTGATGTTCACTTCTTCTTTCTGCACAGGAACAAGACACCAAATCTTAGTACCTCGAATCCAAGGGCAACCATAGCAAACCGCAATTTTTGGTCGCGAAACACGACACATGAAGTGTGGAGTGGAAAAAGGAAAACGTCACTTCGGGCGTGCCGGAATCTGTCCACCACCGAAAGATGCGACCGAGACGTTAGGATGTCTGGCCTGAATTTTGGGGGCAGATGCTATTTGGATTTATCCATCCAACTCCCCGAAGATACCAAGTTGATTTATGGTACCGTGTATCGGAGGTTTGGACGGATGCGGCCGTTATAGCAGATTTCGTTAGATTCCCCCTCGTTTGCGAGGGGTTTTTGATTGTGAGGATGCTCTTCTCTGCAGGCGCAAGCCCCTGCAGTTAATTACGTTACCGCATCGCGATAACCACTTTCTCCTGCTCCGGAAGTTCACTTCGTGTCGTGTGTTTTTTTGTTTATTTGGGTTGCCCGTGGATTGTATACGGAAACTAATTTATGTCATCGCCTGTAGGGCACGGATTTGTCCAAATCCGTATATTTTAGATTTGGGCTTGGGTTGATTTAAGGATCATCAATTTGGTTTGAGATTAAGATCAACTTAAACATATAAGCATTTGGAGCTCGACTGGTTTTTTCTTAAGGATACGTTAATCCAATTTAAGATTAAGATCTAATTAACAAGGTCTTAGGACCATTTTTTTTCTTCAGATCCAATAAGAGAGCATTTGGACTCTGTTGTTTTATTTTAAGGACGTTTCGGTCCATTATTGCCATTTTGGAGGCGAAGTTTTAGTTTGAGGACATCTCGGTCTGTTGAGGTGAGGTTTTAGTTTAAGAACGTCTCGGTCCGTTGATCACCATTTTGGAGGTGAAGTTTTAGTTTAAAGACGTCTTGGTCCGTTGATCACCATTTTGGAAGTGAGGTTTTAGTTTAAGGACGTCTCGGTTCGTTGTCTATCATGCGCCCACGTGTATTTGTTACGTGACGGGATGACTAACGATGATTTGGGTTGCACCCAGTTTGGGGCGCGGTCTGATTTGAGGTGTGCACATTAGTTTGGAAGTGTACCGAAAAGCCGTTGGTTGTTGGGACCCGCCACCTCTATGAAGACGTTGAGGGATTCCAACGACGTGGGTCAGAGGTGTGGAGAGATGTACCCTTGAACCAATTCCCGTATTTGAGAGAAAAATGAGTTAATGATAAACCCAAAAATCATTAGTCATATTTTGAGACTAAGATTTCCTCGGGAGGATGTGGGATGAGTATCGTTTTGGATATCATCAGTTGGAAGATCAATAGTCGTATTTGGGACTAAGATCAGTTTGGGAAATCATGTTCACATGGGCTCAGTTGATCTGGATCAGGGAGGTTTTATCCTCAGGGGACCTAGCCAATTTGGGGTTGGTCCATTCAGTTTTTTTTATTGAAAAGTGCCAAACACTTGTTTGGGCTCTGTTTGATCAGTCTCTTTTTTAAAAGGGCTGGGCACTTATATAAGTTCCGACGCTCACGTATAACCATATGGACTCTCATCCATGGGGATTGCCCAATAAGTGTTAAACACTTTACCCCTTTTTGTCTTTGTATGGAGTGCTAGGTACTCTTTATGGCGCTCGCGTGTGAAGCACGTGAGATACTAGGCGCTCCTTAGTGAGTGCTAAGCACTCTTCCATTATGTGGCGCTCACGTGAGAGACACGTGAGGCGCTGGGCACAGCTCATTGAGAACTCTCCTCTGTGGCGCCCACGTGAGGCGTTGGGTGTTGAGCGCCACTCAATGAATGCTAGACATTTTCCTCTGTAGCGCCCACGTGTGGAACACGTGAGGTGCTGCGCGCTGGGTTCTTTCTTTTATGAGGACCACATTTCTCTCAAGAACAAGTTCCTCCCGATGAGAATTAAATTCTTAACTTGTGGGAGACTTATCTTATGGATCTCAGATCCAGAGAAAGAACAAAGTTCTTCTTTTTTTTAAAAGGGTTAAACCCTTAGATATGTAAACGAGATGATATTTTTTCTTCTTATTTACCTAGAGTTTTTTGAGAAGGGAGATCTTCTTCTCTATTTCTTTTTGAAGCTCAACTCTTTTTTTAAGAGCTTGTAGGGGGGGCTTCCTCTCTCTAGACTTGAAGTCTTTGGTCCTTTATATAGTAGAGACAAGTTTGTTTAATTATGAGAAAATCTCTCCATGAGAGATCCTAACTGATTTAATTGGCCTCAAAATAGAGTTGGGAAATTTTACCCACCGTAGGATTTTTGATCCAAGGACTACTGTTTTATAGAAGATATTGTTCTTGTTTTTAATAAGATTGGGGAAATTTTTACCCATATACAAAATTTATTCTATAGAACGGTGATTTTTTAATCACCATTGGATTTTAAACCAACGGTCATTTGTTTTACAGAGGGCATAGAATTTTATTCTACGATCCCACCAAAGGTATATTTCTTATTTTAGAAAGATTTGAGGAATATTTCCTCTCAACAGAATTTTAATTCTGAGTCTTGATGATTTATCATCTCCGTTGGATTTTTTGATCCAACGGCTCTGTTTAACAGAGAGTAGAATTTAATTCTTCCTGGGCATCGGCGCTCACGTGTTGTGCACGTGGGCGCTAATTAAGGTTTTAATTCTTTTATGTGCTTTGCACGTTGGCGCCCACGTGAGGAGCACGTGCGGTGCCAAAATTAGAGGTTTAAACTCTGGCGCTGGCGCCCTCTTGGAAGGCACGTAAGGCGCTACCTCTTAAATTTTGGACAGAGCTTTGCTCTTTTATTGCGGGAAACAGTCATCAAAGTCGTTTTTCATCAAGTGTGGGCTTGATATTGATGCGCACTTAGATATGAGCAAACAAATGCTCGTATCGATTGCGCAAACGTGACCCACACGTGGGTGCGATCGGTGCCAAACTGCAAACCACCGGATTTGTCTCGAGATTCATAGGAAACAAACCGACACTTGCCCCTTACAAATAGGGTCACACTCCCTTCATCGAAGTGCTCCATCGTAAATTTCTTTAGTGCATTTTAAGAACATTCCTTGTTGCGCACTTGTCCCTCCAGTGCTTACACACTTTTCTGAGGCCTTTGCTTCCTACATAAGTTTTTGCTTCTTTAATCTTCAATCGGTAAGTGCAATGCGCACCTCTACCCTTGATATGAAGCCTTTGGTTCCATTTTCTTAGTGTGCACTTATAGGTTGTACACTTTCCATTATCTTGTTGGTTGCGCACTTGTGGGTAACCGAGCTTTAAGCTTTAGCTTAAGTTCTTAGAGAAACTTATACACTTTTTCCAAAAAATTTTGTGGAGTTTCTTAATTTCATAGTTAAGAATCCCACACTTCATCATTCATGGGATCTTCCATACTTCCGATTTAATGCCCTTTTCTCTTCTTGCCTTTCAGGCATTATGGCATATCCATTAGATTTTAGGTATGAGCGCCAGGCAAACTTGCGCCTAGATGAGCCGACAGACCTGGAGATCTTCCAGATGATACGGGATCATGACGTTTTGCAATAATATCTTCATTTATGGGTTGGATGGAATAACCAGATAGCCCAAGACCGGGTTAGCTTTCAATGTGAGGCATTATCTGACCTTTTGGGGCCTATTCAGTATACTGCGCATCCGCCAACTGCTTTCATGGTGGAGATGGAAGATTGGACGGCTTGTAATAGGTTGCAGCCCTCTGCAGAAGGAGTTACAATACTAACACCAGTAGATCTTCTGGGATGTCGGATGAGCTAAGACGAGGCTATACCATAGGGTTACCATGTGGGTATGATCCTAAGATATTTGGTCGGCTATGTCGTTTGGGCCAGATTTTTCTTGTCAAAGTAGAAGGCTTTATTGGATCACACTAGCCTTTATGGACCGGTCTATGCTTCATTGTTCGAGTACCCCAAGATTGGGCCCTGGTGGGTGAAATTCTTCTCTGAGCAATGGTATGTGCAGACAAGCACTTTTATGATGTCTGAAAGAGAGGCATCTATCTCTTTGTTGGAATTCTAGCATATATCTGGATTGCTGATCATGGGGAACATTATGAGGAGATAGTACCCCGTGATGAGTTTGTATTTGCTGCGGATCCGGCTGCAGCGAATTTGATGGACGATAACGCTATAACCTTCCAATGACCAGGTCTTCGGAAGGTGCTATTTATCTTTGAAGAGATGCACAAGGCCTCTGGACGACAAAGGGTCACTTTTGAAGCCTTAATTGCTAGGTTCATGCATCCAAACATCCTTAGGGCCGATATCGATAGGCATGCAGACATGAAGAATCCTTTTAGTCTACGCATGCAGGGAAAAGATTCCGCGGCAGTGGAGGACTTCTTTCGTCCCAGCGCATCTCTTTACGATCTTAAGGACATTGCCTCTCTGGAGATTGACCGAGACTCTTTTTTATAGCATTCATAGGCTTATGGTTGAGCTGGTTTGCGATCCTTGTTCACCCCAGACTGATGCGAGCCTCTATTTTCTATCCTGTCGACCGCATAGCTTCCGGTACTAAGTTGGCCATCGGTATTGCCGGGTTATCATTCTAGGGTATCACTGACCTAGCCACCTCTGACTACCCAGGGGAGGAGCATGTATACATGCCGCTGCATTATTTTGGCACGGGTTACAGTGAGCGTGTACGACCGATATTCTTTGTCACGGGTCGATTCACTATGGTGATGAGACTCGTCTGGGCTGCAAGGATCAAACTAAACAGGGACATCCGCTGACTGTGCTTCAACCCAGTCAATCTCCGAGAGCAGAAGCAAATCTATTTTGAGGATTGGGCACTTGTGAGGCCATACCCCACTTGTCAACCCCTATTGGATATATCGAGAGAGGGTAATTTGAGCTTATCAAATAGAGATATCGCTTATCTTTATTCGATCCAACCAAGTTTCCTTATGTATCGACGGAGCATTGATGTCGACTATAGACCATGTAACCTTTATCGCTTCTCTTTGCAATTCGGGGATGACCGAGGTGTTCCTCTCTAGGCTTTTCACTGCGAATCTGCTTTTATGAAGGAGTTAGTGAAGAATGCCATTCACTACTTCATGAGGTTGAACACTGGATCCAGCTTCATAATTCCTAATCCGGACCATGTTCCTCACCTCTTATTGGATTTCCGATTATGGTATTCATCATTTATGGACGGGGTTATCGAGCATGAGAAACATGTCTTCCTTGGCCGCCGGGGTGCAATGAAGGCATCGAAATTGGATTTTCCCTTGAAACCGCGGTCTATCATTCCATCTTCCCTACCTCGGGAAAGGACACCAGACATATCTCCCACTGTTTGGGAACTTAGGATGGCTCAAACTTTTGGAGGCGTCCGACAAGAATCTTTTCCTGGCACCAAGAAGTGGGCGGTCACTGGTGAAAAGTGGGCTCCATCACCGATTGCTTCTGGATCGTCCAACATGTCGCGACGTTCCAGTAGCACTTTGCCAGCTGATATCGGTGTTCCTGAGTCGGAAATGGGATCACCGGTCAGATATGACGCTGCAACTGACTCGCCATCCGATTCAGAAATCGGGAAACACCGGCCGAAGGCGCCTTTAAAGAAGAAAAGGGTTTCCTAAGCTATTACTGGTTCTCTTAAGAACAGAAAGACTTCGTCCATGGCTGGCATTGTATCTAGCCATGAAGCCTAAGTTTCCCCGACCCAGGGCATTTTTTAGCACGGGACGAACATTGACGTCATCTTTCTAGAGCCACCCACTGTGGAGGATGTCGATGTTGTGGCAACCATGATAGAATCAATGGCAGATGATGATAACAATAATCTTCAAGTGGCATTATCCGCCTTCAAACAACTAGCTGCGTAAGAAGCAAAGAGGATACGGGCGCTTGCGAACACCAGTATATCTCTTCTGCTTTTATTCGTGCTTTTTTTTTGAAATCAATGATATTATGATCCATTATGCTAATGCTCCGCATTTATGATGCACAATTGATCTTGTATATGTATTGATTTCTCCTTTCAATGATTTCCACAACATATGTTGGTGTACGACCTTCCAGTATTCATATTTCAGATGTCCCTCTCTAAACAACTATTGCGAGCTTTTTGGGATCACCGGCTCTCATTCACAGTACTTCCCGGTTGTCACTTGAAAGATCTCTTAAATGGCCGACACCAATCACTTCCGACACCGAACTTACTGACGAAGAAATGATCCAATTGTCTTATTCCCACAGAAGATCTCTTTGGACGGCTCGGACGGAGGAAGCATGATGTCTCCGTGAGGAAGCCGATCTTCATGATGCTTCCGGTATAAAAAGATCTTCTTCTTAATTTATTCCGATCCCATTGATTACATTATTAACCCTTTGACGTATGTTCTTACAGCTGGCGCTAGGTCCAGCAATCGGGCCCTTATCGATATTCTTGAAGAAGGTGAAATCCCTTCAGTTGAGATCATTGTGCCACCCAAAGGGCTAGCAAATAATGAAGACGAGTAGGATGACACCTTGCACGACGTGGATGAACTCAACTATTCTAGTTCTGACACGCATGATCCTGTCTTTGACATCTTAGAGGATGTGAATGCTGCTCCCGACGCCACTACCTCTATTAGTGGATCTTAAACATCTGACAGGGCGAGCAGCATAGCAACATCAGCTATTGACTCGAGAGTCATGGATTTTTCTTCCGATTCCACCTCCCCTATGGACATAAGGGGCTCTATTGAGGCGGGCGTTGAAGCTAGTAGCGTTCAGGAAACGTCTGTGGCTCCTATCCCACCGACTCCCACGGGACCCATTGGTATCTCTCGCTGCATTTATCTTATGTTTATTTTCATCTCTGCCAGACATATTTGCTGATGTTTTTTTTGTTTCAGGTACGGGCATGCTGGTAATTATATTATCTGCGACTTCGATGGCCATGGCTTTTGCGACTCTCGATGGTCTTGGCTTTTGCGACTCTCGATGGTCTGGCCGGCATCATGACCATTGTTGCTCCTCCTGCTTCTTTTGTGATTCCACAACTCCCCACCGGCGGATGGTACCTTTTCTTTCGAGTTTAGTATTTATCGTTTTCCATATCGACTCAATTCTTACGTCAACCATCTGAAGTTCTAGAGATGGGCCTGAAGGCATCATGATTCGTCGGAATTATTTTGGAGAGGCTAGGTCATAGCTCATCCTTACATCCGACATCTGAGTCTAGTGTCGGTGAGTTTATCTCCTGCCTGTTCTTTTCTGGTTCTCTTTCAGAGATTAATACTGACAATAAGAGTGATTTCTGACTGCAGTTTTTTTAACTTATAGAAGACGAGAACTTAGAGGAGCCTGCTGCACTTCCTGACTTAACAGCTCCGACAGCTTCAGTTTCTTTTGAGTCCTAGGTAATCATGTCGGCAGGACCTTTTACCCGACGCACATCTCCTGTATTGGCAGCGAACAGTGTACAATCGCTGATGGCCCTCGTCGCGAAACTAAATGCTAGCGTTTCGTATTCCGCAGAAGAATTTGCTGAACTAGTCAATCTCATGTTGGGTATCTTCAACATTTATCATGAAGAAAACCAGGTCTGTACCTGGGTTGACTATTGTCGGCAAATTGATACCTGTCTTCATGAGCTCGCATCTAAATGTTCTGCCACAGAAGCACCATTGTTGAGGGCTCAGTTAAATGAACGGGTCAGTCGGTATGTTACCCTTATCGAGTCTGAAGAGCAAAGGCTGATCCGGAAAAAGTCGGAGGGTGAAGTAGCTTCCTGAGAACTTGGACGTTTAAGAAAGGTGTGGATAACCACTACTAATCAGGTGCATGTAGTTCGAAGAGCGCTTGCCCATGCTATGGCCAGAGGGACGGCCTTGGATAATGAAGTCATGACTATAGAAACGGCGGTGCAGAACCTTATTGCTGAGAAGCGTGTAATCGACAATAAACTCACCGAACACCGTCACCAGAAGGAAGAGGCTGAAGTCCTGCTAATCATTTTGGAGGAGAGAGAAAAAGAGCTTGAGGAGAGGAGCAAATATTTTGATAGCTTGCTGGGAGCTCCACCTTCTTGATTTTTTTGTATCCCTTTTTCAAATTGTATCTCTTAACAATTTTGATACATGAATAAAAGATATTTCTTTTCACATTTGCATCTCTCTATTTCCTGATTGCCCTGAAATGGCATGAATTAGTTTATTTACTTGTTTTGGAGTGTTCAGTTTACCCTTCCCTTAGGCTTATAGCTAAACCCGTCCTAACATTAAATATATATAACCCTTTTTATCATAATAGTCCGTTAGGTTTGTGGTACTGGGTTAAGTCTATCGTATCGTCACGTTGGTTGATATTTCCCTAACGTGCAATCTTTTAGGTTGCGATTCGAGTAGCCACATGTTTTTCGTGTCTCTGATCCTTTCTAAGGCTGAACACGACGTCTTCAAGTAGTCTTCTTAGGATGGAATATCCACACTACCATCGAAAGATCTAGTGTTAGGTATTGTCATGGCGCTTTACTTGGGGTATGGCTCGATTTGGAGCCCCAAGGAGTCATGAGCGCATCCTTCTGAGGTGGGATGATATTGAATGGCCTTTAGGCTTTGTATGTATTGCCATCAAGACTCGAAGATAGGACTATGCCGTCACTTTGCTTCAATTCGACCCTTGGGTCTTTAACGACGTCGCAATCGCTGTTCACCGGAGTGTGTCGGGTGTCCATGTAGTCTCTGTGCTATGCTATCAAGACTCAGTTATTCATTTGACAGTGCGTGGGAAAACACATCGCCCCTTTTCATTCATGAACTGTTTACAGGAGTCGAGATTCGAACTACCTGCAGGGCAGAAAAAGTTTTATTTTTATCATTTTTCTCTTTATTTTAATTTTCCGCGACACTCTATTATTTTGGCTTTTCATATCGCGAAAGCCATGATTGCCAATCATTTCGGCTATTTATTCACGATGCCCAATCATTTATGCTATTTTATTTTATTTTTACTCGCTACTTTTTATTACGAGTTGCCCTATCATTTCGACTATATTTTCTTTTTCATACTCATCAGTTTTGTTGTGAGTTGGAGACATAGGATTTGATACCTTATTCGGTATCAGTATTGCTACGACTGGAATATTGTCAGAAGCAACTCATCATATGCCATTGCCTATTTTGGCAAATGGTGGCTTAAATAAAAGGTTTAGATCCTTGCCAACTAAGGCTTTTTTAATTTACTAGCCGTAAGAGTGTCATAAATGTATTTCTCCCTATTATTCATGAGGATCTC
Source organism: Agapanthus africanus (assembly GCA_030015575.1). Classification (NCBI taxonomy): domain Eukaryota; kingdom Viridiplantae; phylum Streptophyta; class Magnoliopsida; order Asparagales; family Amaryllidaceae; genus Agapanthus; species Agapanthus africanus. The sequence goes on from JASDDO010000001.1 coordinate 464,470,315, forward strand.
ATAGGTGTATTTTATCCTTAGAAGTTGTGATGGCTCCTAAGTGTGTTTTCCTTTTGTAAGTTGTAAGGATCTTACAGGAGTATTTTCTCCTTCCCAGGTAAAGGAACTCACATGTGTCATTCACTATATCGAGAAATATCTCTCGCTTTTGGTGAGACTTAGTTGGGAACATATTTATTTACGCCCGTAGATTGTATATAAGAGTCGATATTGGACCACTTATGGGGAATAAATTTTGTGGGATTACGATGGCTTAAAAACATGTTTAGATCCTTATAACTTAAGGCTTTTGAATTTAATAAGCCGTGAGGGTCTTATAGAGGGTATAGTATCCTTACGAGTCGTGAGGATCGCGTAAGTGTATTTTCTCCTTAGAAATCGTATGGATTCCTAAGTGTGTTGCTGCTTTGTAAGTCGTAATGATCTCACATAGGTGTTTTCTCCTTACAAAGTCGAGAGGACTTTGCGAGTGTATTTTTCTTTCTTTTCAACGAGTTTACGCCCTTTTGAGTTTTCACAAGCTCACTGCTAGCCTTACTGTTTTTACTCACGGCGCCCTTTCGGTTTTTCTTCCGTACCCATTTTGCTTGTGGACGTACCGTTTTTTGTGATGGAAGTCTCTAAGACGTAATTTCGCTTCGGGTGCCCTAACATCGTTTGCCGGCAGTACTTAGGTGAGATATTGATCATTTATGCCTATGGATTCTCTACGGTGATCAATATGGAGATTGGCAATAGGGCATAACATCTTTTGGGGGACTGAATCATTTGTGGAGCTTCATAGCCGATGGGACTTTAGGTGCAGATTCGCAAGTGGGACTCGAGTTCACAATCTCCACCAGTGCGACTTAAGGTGCAACGTAGATCTCGAGGAGCATATTAGTTTTAGGGACATCGCGGTCCAGGGAAAACATAGGATATATATTGTTTATGCCCGTGGATTGTATACGGTTAGTTATATGATCCAAACTGTAGGGCCAAACATATTAGCTTAAAGACACCACGGTCCAAAATTTCGGTTCAGTACCAGTTTAAGGACGTAGCGGTCCAATGGGAACTTGGATAGGGTATGGATTGTTTATGCCCATGAATTGTATATGGTTGGTTATATGATCCAAACCATAGGGCTATACACATTAGTTTAAGGACATCATGGTCCAACAATAGTTTAAGAATATTTCGGTCTAATACCAGTTTAAGGATGTAGTGGTCCAACATTAGTTAAGGGGCATTTCGGTCCATTTCTAGTTTAAGGACGTAGCGGTCCAACATTAGTTTAAGGACATTTCGGTCCAATATGGCATAACGGGGCGCATACGACTTTCAGAGTTTTGACTCAAGAAAATACCGAGCGGATACAAGCGCCGCCATCTATCATTGACCTAAGTCGCAACTTTTCAATCGTAGTATTTTTTAGGAATCGACCGTTTATTGCCCTTTCTCCATGCATGTCCATGAGTAGGTAAGCTCCACCTTGGTAGACCTTATTTATGATGTATAGGCCCTCATAGTTTGGCTTGAACTCCCCCCATTTTGTACGATTGAGAATCGTTAGTCTTTTGACAACTAGCACGAGTTCGCCTTGGCGGAATGTTCTCGGCCTGGTTAATTTTTCATACGATTGTGTCATCCTTGACTTGTAAGCTTCCAGATTTTACTTTGCTACAATGAGGGTTTCATCAAGAGCATCAAGCTCTTCGAGCGGAAGATGAGAATTTTCTTCATCCATTGGCTCGTATTGAACTGCCACTCGTAATAAGGGGAGTTCTATCTCCAGTTGGAGTACTACTTCAGTGCCAAACACCAGTGCATACGGTGTTGTGTTTATGGCCATCTTGAATGTCATTCGGTACTCCCAAAGATGTTCATGCAGCCTCTCGTGCCGGTCTTTCTTATTCCTGGACACCGTTTTCTTTATATGCTTGTTCAAGATCTTGTTGAATGCTTCATCTGGACCATTGGCCTGAAAATTATAGATCGAGAAATATGACCGGTCTATCTTGTGTTGCTGTGCGAAGCGGCTTATTTTTTGGCTTCTATAGGCTGGTCTATTATCCGAGATGATTGCTTTGCATATTCGAGGCAGTCTTGGATCATCATGGGCCAGTAACAGCCCATTCTTTTTATTTTGAGCTTCATTTTTGGTCCTTCTTGATGGGATCCGCAAAGTCCATCATGTACTTCTTGGATGACTTTCTTTACTTCCTTCGGCGCTAAGCATCTTAACCATACGAAATTGAAGAATTTCTTGTATAAAGTATCATTGAAGAAGGAGAACGACAAAGCTCATTTCACGAGCTGATATCTAGATGACGCATCATCAGGTGTTCGTTGGGACTTAAAGTAGCCTATAAAGACTTGCCTCCAGTCTTTGACTTCTTCTTCATTTCCTATTTGGAGAGCATCTTCTTCAGTCTCTCCTTTTTCTTTGGGTAGCCCCATTAGAATTTCTATATCTGCCGGTGCTAGGATCCTGTGGCTTTGGACAGTGATCCTTACGTCGTCGAGGTCTTCGTCGGCCAGTTCTTTAGCCAACTTGGCTAACGCATATGCCTTACTATTTTCTGCCTGCGGCATGTTCTTCAGGGTATATTAAGAGATTTGGGTTAGCAGCTGCTGCACTCTTTCGCTATACCATATTAGTTTTGGCTTGTATGTTTTGTAGTCACCATTTACCTGACTGAAAATCAGCTGAGAATCTCTGTATATTAGGAGGTCTTTGATTCCCATATCAATACAGATCTCAAGAACGAGTATCAAAACTTTGTATTCATGTTCATTATTGGTTCTTGGTTCCATCAACGAGAGAGCATAACACGATATTCCTCCTTGCGAGGTTACGAAAATAAGGCTCACCCCAGTTTTGTTTATGTAGATGTTTTTCTTTTGCTACTTCATGGAAATGCTCCATCGAAATAGAGCTCCCATCGGGACTTATTTTCTTCTTCCTCCTCTTCAGCAGTGTCAAACGTGTGTTCATCCGGCAATTCACAGTTTAGGGGAGAATTGAGTGGTATCAGATGTTTCGCAAGAAAGTTGGTGATGGCTTGTCCTTTCACCGCTTAAAGGGGTCGGTATGTTTTCGAAAACTCCATCAATACGAGGGCCCATTTAGTAAGCCTTCCTGTCAGTATGGCCTTTGAAATCAGATACTTAAGGGGATCCACCACTCATATTGTACCGACTATGAATTTTTTATACAAAATTTTTCTTCTTAAAGTACAAAATGGAGTTTGCTAACTTGAGTACAAGTTATAAATTAAATTTGTTTAAGAACAACAAGAAACAACTTGTAGCTCACTGGTAAAGCCTTACGTTGCTGTAACATAGCCCCTTTGTTCGAATCCTATCTGCCACATATTATTTTTCTGAATTTTTATTTTAACTTTTTGGAAGCCCAAAAGTTTACACGTGCAATACACGTAAGAAATGAAAAGACAGAAAAACAAACATGTGCACAATGTTATATGAACAGCCGATGACACGTGGCATCAATCCAAGCCCCTACCTCTTCAACTCGACCGGCGAGATCCTCCTTTTGGCCGGCACCGCCGGGCCCCACCGTAGGGAATGGCTTATTCTCTGCACACTAAAACCTTTGGCCTACCCCACTACCCCTGGTCTATTTGATTTCCCTGAAAATTAACAGAGAATTAAAATGAAGCTTTAAATCTAAATATTAATGCATTTTTAATTCTTTCTTCAATTCCTAAACCCTTATTTCATCCTATAAATACAACCCTATACCTTAGCCCTCTTCATTCTGAAATCTATTGCTAAAATTCTCAAACTTTCCAAGTCCAAGAAGAGTACAAGTGGAGTTAGCCCTAGGTCAATTTCCGGGAAGGATTCGAGACGTTTCCGGCGACTCTGCGACTACATGAAGGATACCATTCTCTTCCTCTACCTCCCCTCTATTATTTTAGCAAGTAAGTCCCATCTTCCCTCTTCTCTTTCTACCATAAAAATTCTTCTTTTCAAAACTTGTCGATAAGTGGAGTTATACCGACATTCGATTCTATAATCTTTAAAATTACAATTTTTCTTAAGAATCACTCATCCATATCATTATACCTTACCCATTAATCATGGAACAAATAATTAGTACAATTTTCATCTTAAAATATCATGTTATGTAACTTTAAATTACGTTTTTCGTTTAAATACCACAAACTTTACATCTTTAATTATTTTTGGTTAGCATACTTTTAGAAAACCTCACAAGGTAATGACCTACCTCTCACATATAAACATCTCGATATAGCACGATTCTCTTGAACAATATTTTTGTGGCAAAATACGACTTTTCATCAAAATACCTCAAACTATTAAAAACCGGATTTCTTTAAATTGTGTTGTTTAATTCTTTGCGATTGTGCCTCTACAACCCATTTTGGGGAACCTGGTTTGGATAGTGCGGATTATCGCACATTCTCGGGACTAGTAGAGCGAGATGCAGACCTTCTCACGGAGTATACGATCTTGATGAAATTTTAATACAATTTTTAAGAAAGACGAGGATTTCTATTTAATAATAAAAATTTATTTTTAATAATTATATAAATATTATCAAACCACATATTTTAAAGATATTATTAAATTCCATCTTTTCTAGAAAATAAACGAATTACAAGTTTCATGAAAATACCATCAAGAATCAATACAGGTCAAAGTTTACACTAAAATACCTCGAACTATTCAAGTTTCACTAATATACTTCATTCTTTAAAATTTTACACCTATGAAAACCCTAAATAACATAAATAAATACTTGAGCTTTATTTTGAAAGTATACTAAAAATATTTTTATAAAACCCCCTCAAGTTATATTAAATTACAATAAGGACCCTAGTAAATATATGTTTAAGCGGGACCAATTCTCTTGATCCTTAGGGAGCCGGAGAAAGTGGGTGCTTGCCTATATAAGGTAGAAAACTAAAACGGGGTTATCAATGGTAATTTCCTTGGAAAAAGACACAAATCCTGCCATCCATGTGCAGCAGTTACCGATAACACCAAAATCTATTTCAGGATCCAAATCTGCGTAAGTGTCTGACTCAATCTGGGTCTCAGTCTAATCTAAATACAATCCAAACATGAATCCAATATACCAAACATGAAAACTTGAACTTGAATATGAATACCAGAACAATATCAACATGACTTGACCTAACCTGACCATAGCTATATCTTGAACTTGACTACATGACTACCGTTTACATCCTGAATCAGTTTACATGAACAACTTATACCATGGTCTTGGTAAGACTGATAACTCCAAATCAATACAATCAATACAATATACATTACGGGGCTTTAACGGGGTAGATTGGTAAGGAATGTGTTAAAAGTGGCACGATGATGGTCGCTAAAAGACACCTACATGAACATCCTGTTCCATTGTCTCATGGGTTTTGACGGGGCCTTGTACTATGGGTAACCATAGTCCACGGGAAAAGTCGGACTTCTCTCATATACACTGATACCTTCTGTACCAAGCTACAAACAACTACGTTGGCATAACAAACGGATAATTTACCAGTTCTATTCTCATTACTTGTCTATTCTATTCTATCTTTTGGGACTTACAGAGCGCTAGATCGCCGATGACATTCCTGTCTCTTCTTTCTTTGGAATGTTGTCAGGAGGACCCGACTCTCAGGAGATCAAGCCCAGCCAGGACGACTTGGAGCAGTTTACGGAGGAGGCAGACTTTTAGGCCTTACTTGTACTATTTTTTTCCAGTTCATATATTATTATTTAGGCATCGCTTTCTATCATTGTACCTTACTTTTCAGTTGTATATAAAGAATGATTATCAATAAAAAGTTGCTGTTTTATTACATCTCTTGTTATTCTTATGTTAATTCATTTATATTGCTTATTTATGCTTAACGTGTTTACTTCTGAGTAAATACGTTGCGTGCCTCACCACGTCTACTTGCCCGTACACTAGAAAGCGGGGCGTGACAGATATGAGATGGACATCATGCGCCAGGGCATAGTATCTGAGCTTCATTATCGCGAAGATCGGTGCCAGACAGTGCTTTTCAATGGGAGAATAGTTACTTTCTGCCCCTAGAAGAACTTGACTTAGATAGTAAAGAGCTTTCTCTTTTCCTTGGTCGTTCTCATATGCCTACAATGCGCCTAGAGAACCCTCAAGAGTTGTTGTATATAGGATAAGGAGCTTTCCTTTAACCGGAGCGGTCAATACCGGATAATTTTGCAGGTATTGTTTGATTTCCTCCAATGCGTTTTGGTATTTCTGATCCCATACGAATGGGGTCCCCTTCTTCATCAGATGGCTGTAGAGCCAACAATTTCCGGAGAGATTGGCTATGAACTACCGGATATATGAGTGCTTTCCTTGGAGAGAACGTAGTTTTTTGAGGGTTCTTGGAGAAGGCATTTCCATAATTGCCCTGATCTTTGAGGGACCAATCTTGATACTCCGGTGGCGGACGCTGAAGCCTAGGAATTTGCCTGACGAGCCTCCAAACGCCCACTTAAAGGGTTCATCTTCAGATTATATTTCCGAAGACGCTCGAACACGATCCTTAAATGTTCCCAGTGGTCCTCATGAGATTTTCTTTTGACCACGAGGTCATTGATATAACATTCGACGATTTCATGTATGAGGTCATCGAATATCTTTGTCATGGCCCTTTGGTAAATGTCTCCGGCGTTTTTCAAAGCGAAAGGTATCACCTTGAAGCAAAATACGCCTAACAGAGTGCGGAATGTTGTATGCTTTTGGTCTTCAGGATCCATATTTATCTGGATATACCGCGAAGATCCATCCATAAAATAGAAGGCTTCATGGGTGGAGGTGTTATCGATCATCAGCTTGGTAACGGGCACTGGGAAGTCATCTTCTGGGCACGCCTTGTGAGGTCCCGAAATTCAACACAGATCCGTACCTGTTCCCTCATAAAAAAAGGAATGGGGGAAAATTCCCCACCATTCAAGTCTCACGTGTTAAACACGTGAGCACCTATATGCAAAAGCATATAGGCGCTGCAGTTAAAAACAAATAGGCTAAAAGAGCCACACGTGTTAAATACGTGAGCGCCAATATGAAAAGCATATAGACTCTGCAATCAAATAATTGGCAAGCCAAACAGGCCTCACGTGTTAAACACGTGAGATTTTATATGCATATGAGCGCTGAAAATAAAGCATGCTAAAACCCATGCTAGGGGTAACGTGTTAAACACGTGAGTTCTCCTGCTGCACTCTTTGGTAAGATAGAATTAAATTTTATATGATAGAATTAAATTCTATTTGGGAAATATTTCCCCTGATCTTTCTAATACGGAAAGATTCTTCTCTAACAGAGAATTTTGGACTTAAAATCCAATTGTGATAAAATATCACCAATCAAACCACCTGATAGAATTAAGTTCTATATGGAAAATATTTTCTTGATCTTTCTGAAACTGGAAAGATCTTCTCTGTTGAACAGAGGACCCTTGGATCAAATATCCAACGGTGATTATAAAATCATCCCCCGATCATCTGGTAGAATAAAATTCTATCATAAAAAAATATTTTCCTAATTTTTCTAAATTAACAAGATATTCATAGGAAAATATTTCTTAATCTTATTAAAAAAACAAGAAATCTTCTTTGTTAAACAAAGAGCCTTTGGATTGAAAATCCAACGGTGAATAAAATTCACCAATTAATTTTCATGATCTCTCAATGAGAGATTTTCTTAACATCCTGATTTTTTCCCTTCTCTTGTAAATAAGAGCAAGGAGATTAAATTAAAGGACACACAGAACTCCCCACAAGCTTCTGCAAAAAAATTATACAGTGAGCTCTTGAAAAAGAAAGAGAATTTAATTCTCAAAAAAAGAAGAAGACTTGCCTCATTGAAACCTTAGATAAAAAAAAACATACAGAGATCATGGTGTCTTTTCTTTGTCTATCTAAGGGTTTAACTGTTCATATAAGACTTAAATCTTCCTCTGGTTGAGATTTGCAGAAGCAAATCTCCCCATAAGTTGAGAATTTAATTCTCATCGGGAAGATTTTGTTCTGCAGATTCAAAACTTGGGGGAAAAGTACTAGGTGATAAAAGAAAAGAAATAATAGGAGTATATGGGAATTTAATTCCTCCAAAAATTAGAGTTTAACCCTATATAAAGAACTTAGTTCTTCAAAAAAATTGATCATGATCCAAGATTCTCAAAACCGAAATCTTGATATTCATCAATGATTAAAAATGTCATTAACAGGAGATTGATATCTCTAGGAAAACACAACAATAGCTTAGTGACTCGTTAGTGCTTAGCACTATTATGAAGCCTTATGTGTTTCCCATGTGAGCGCTTCAAACGAACAAAAAGAACAACCAAATCTGCCTCACGTGTTTCCCCGCGTGGGTGCTTAAAAAAAGGAAACAAACAAAATAAAAGCCAAAGCTGCCTAACGTGATTCTCACGCGGGCGCCTAAAAAGCAAAGAAAAACTTCTTTGTCATTTATGCAGTTGTCCCAAAAGAAAGCAGCCACGTGTTTTGCACGAAGGATCTAATCAAGTGCTTAGCACTTTTGTAAAAGAGGGGCAGTGCCCCATATTTGGGGGCATCACGTGTTTCATACGTGAGCGCCACAAAACTCTAGTGATTAGCACTAATCCAGTGCCCACGTGAAACGCACGTGAGCATTGTATGTCTCATTGCTTAGCACTGTGGAGTAATTATATCTCAGCCAAAATCGACTAAGTTTTCTGAGGTTAAACCTCTTTGATTTTAAATCAACCGATCTCATATTGCTTATGGTTTCTTAAACCGATCTTAGTCTCAAAAATGACTCGTGGTCTCCTATTGAGGATATCTAAAATGATATTCATCCTGTGTCTTCTAAAGTAATCTTAGTCTCAAATACGACTAATGATTCTAAGGTCCATAATAACCATTTTTTCCCTTAAATACGGGATTTGGTTCAAATAGCCGGGTTCATAAGCTCTATCAACGCTGGTGGGCGGTTCAATAAGTTGGTGGACGGTTCAATAAGCCAGCAAGATCGAAATTCTTCTGCCTGACATTCGCTTCAAGCTCTATCAGCATCGCGAGCTGAGTCCCTGCATGTGCCTGTTGATTTTGGGATAACGAAAATTGACTCTTAAACTCTTTCTCGGCAGTCTTGTGGACCTCGACCATCTCTCGTATGAAAATGACGGCTTTATCGAGAGCCACCACTTCCGTAATGGCCCTCCTGAAGGACCCGCCAAAGTTCATAGGCTCGAGTAGTCTTGGTAGTGATCTGGGCTTGAAGTTCCCTTAAAGGCTTCGAAGCCAATTCCCTTGCCGAAAACTTTCGGTTGAGCATTTTCTCACATGACTGAAGATTGACCGCACACCGATCAATCCATCCACGCAAGTTGGCCTTTACTAACTGTTAGTGTTTATGCCCTAGAAGGCCATTAATGTATCATACTAGCTTGTATATTACTTAATGGAAGCTTGGGATATTCACATGTATATAACAGTCTTGCTAAATATGGTAGTATGCTACTTGGTTTTTCTATCTTAATATGTGAGTGTACGTATTGATAGAGCTCTTAGGATCTTGCTTGTCTACCAGCGTTGTGATGGCAGTCACACTAGTGGGGGCTGGGTAGTCTACAAGCACATCCTTATTCAGGTCCCTGGTCGTTGGATTATCGAGACAGAGCATCGATACTCCGGAGTAGACTAGTGTGTACGCTTCTCATCCCAGTTGGGGAGATGGTCTGTCCCACAGCCGTCAGTACGTCGTACTGGAGATAGTATGCAGGTGCTCGTTAGGTTACGGGTACACCGGACAGGACTCACAGGGAACTGTTGGTTGGTTTGATACCAGTCGTCAGTGAGCAGTTCCCAGGTGACATGAGTACAGCATAGTCCGCAGACTTGACACTGCTACTTCGTCTCGAGTGTGTCCCACTGTTCTTAGATTGCTACCCTACCACGGCTCAAAGGAGTTGTGCAAACAGGTAGCAGTTGGGTGCAGTCCCGAGCACTTGGAGGCAGTGGCGGTTAGACAGGATTCGTCCCTCCCGGTATTGGGAGTAGATATCGTGCTGTGTCGGAGAGCCATTACGCAAAGTCCCTGGCCAGGGCAAGCGAGATTTGCTGGTAGGTTCCAGTAGTTTCTCAGGGTGTAATGGGCTTCCCTCCGACACGACTTATACCGCTATTAGGGGACTGACACTTGCCGCCCCCTAGGCCCGATATGCGATAGTCTTGGACGAACGGACCGGACTGTATGGAGATTGTCACATCAGACTCAGTAGGAGTTCGGATGGGTTTCCTCATCGGCCTTCTTATCGACAACTACCTGGGGACCGTTACGTACAGCTAGTGCCGCTTGCGGTCTGTGGTTAAACCCACTGCCAGCGTAGTAGTCGAGTCTCTAGAGTCCCACACAGAGAGTTTCCTATTCCAGGCGAAACGATATAGAGGTTGCATGGTTTTGCGACAAAGGGTTCGGACGCATACGTGCGTTTACGCGCGTACAACTTTCGGACAGTTTTTACCAGTCGGCTTTGGTTTAAGCCAGTTACTGGTATTCGGTTATTGGATTTATACAGTCTAAAGTTTTTCCGTATTTTTTCGGATCGGAGGGGCGTTCTCGTAATTGTGCGAGAAGCTTCTAGAAGATGGTGACTAAGGAGGGTTATGTGTCATTTGCATTAAATGAGTTTAGTGAGTCATGAGGGTGATTCATGCATATCATTAATGCATGATAAATGCTTAGTGAGTCATGATAATGAATCACCATTAGATATTTATGAAGCAAGCTTATTCATCATTTTCTTTTCTTTTCTTGTTAAAAGATAATGCTTCATATATATTATGATAACTTACTATTCTCATCATAATTCATTCTCACATTCTCTCTCCTCATGCTCTCTCTCTTCAAAAGACTAATCCTCACCCTCATGTGTTGAGATCTAGGATTAGTAAGACTAATCAATCCATAACCATCACTCTATTTCATTCTAGCTTCTTTGATTAGCAATCCAAGAAGATTAGTTGCCTCAAGTTTAGAGGTTTAGCTTGGAGTTTTGCTCTCGGGTGGATCGTCTACTACCTAGAGAAGGCCGAGGAGAACAAGGAGATCGTAAAGACGAAGGACTAGTTTCGATAGGTATAATCCCTAAGCATAGTAGTTTAGAACAACTATATGTTTAGTTAGTTATCGTTTAGCTTCGATTCAAGCGGTTAGTCGATGTTCGTTCACTAAACAAGTTCGTTTTTGAAAATTCCGCCTCCCCTCAAGTATTGGGGTGTAGTACATCGACTTACAGTGGTATCAGAGCCTCGCTAAACAATAAATAACTTAATTGCAAATTTGTACGAATTTCGAACGGAAAAACGAAGCCGGAAAACCCTAAAAAATACAAGTTTCTGTCGAATTTAAAATGATGTCCTAAAATTTTTCAGGTGAGCTCAGAAAGCTTGTAAAGAGTCCAGAAGAACACCCATGAAATTCGAGCCCATGAATCGGCTAAAGCGCCGCGGAAGCGCGGCGGATCCCACCGATCCGCCGCGGTTCCGCGGCCGAGTTGCCGAGTCATGGACTCGTCTTTCATGTGTGGGTCCTCTCTGTTATTTGGGGTTTTCTGGAATATTTTAATTTTGCTCAGGTTTCCAGTTTACAGAGCAGTTTTTGGAGCAATATTAATGATGTTTAATCGATCGAAATTGTACAGTATTTGCATGTTGGATTATATCTGTGATTGTTAAATGTGTTCGTAAACCTTCCCTAACTGCTAGTATGTCGGTTGGCAGGGGGTTGCACGTTTCTGTAATTGTTATATCTGTTTGTGCATATAAACTGTATTGGACTGTTGTGGTGTATAGCCGGGGTTTGCAATGGGTTATTGTTTAATTCATTTGTTGTAAATGTAATTTGTTGTAATATTATTTTTGCGGGGCACATCCAGGTTGCGGTTGTAGCCACCGTTGTATTATTTCATTTTACTGTTTTTTGCTCCTAGGACTGACCCAAGGTGGGGTACACAAACTGCCGAGCGGGTAGTTTGCCATACCCGTAGGGGTCGAGGGTGGGGTAACGGCTATTCATCACAACTGTGTAATCTGTCTTTTCTTGCAGGCTCAAAAGAAATACAGATTGCTTGCAAATCCAATATTGTTTATCTGTGTTCTGGAATGTATATCATTGCGTCAGACGAATGTAAAATATCTATATATATGATAGCTATTTAGACGTCACTTATGTTTTACACCCGCGCTAGCCCAGCCCCCGCTCTGTCGTTAGTTAAGTAACCTAACGGGTGATGACGGGACCCAGTGGCGAATGCAGATGGCATAAGAGGACGTCATATTTTCGTTGTTTTCTGCAATGATAGGTTAATGATGGGACGCATTATCTATAATGCAAAGAAAATAAACCAAGTTTAAATCGTTGGAACAATTTAAAAGAAACCACTCGGTTATTTTTAAAAAACAGATATTTTTTAAATACGGAGATTTAACCACTCCTTTTAAAAAGCTATCAGGTTCCTTCGGTTATATCAAGTTCACTACGTTCACGGTTTCGCCAAAACCAGTCGTAGCCCTCCGTCATTTCTTATGAATGGTCAGTAGTATTCAAGCTATGTTTGTTTGGCCCTTAGTCAAGACATAGTGATTGGTAGCTGCTGGGGTATTCATTTGTTGCATAGATAGATGAGTTGGTTTGGGACAGTCGTATTACTTTGTTGGCCCTTAGTCAAGAGTATATACGGATGGGTTCAAATCAACAGGATAATGATGGGCAGAACTTGACATGTGACTTATGATTTGTTGGCCCTTAGTCAAGATCATAAGAACATGGGGCAAAAACATATATCGGGAATTTCTAAAGAAACTGAAATTTGCAAAGAGATGCATACCATTTGGAGTTTGATGAATGTTGGTAGGATTCCTTCAACATTATCATACGATGATATTTGGATCCCGATCCTACTGTGAGTATATGCTACTTATCAGGATATTCGTCACTTAACGATCAATGCTATAAACCTAGTAGGTGTCCAGAAAGGTGTCAGCGGGGTTACGCCCCCAGAGAAAAGAGGTTATTTAATTAAGGAACTTCGCGAAAGCGTTGGAAAACCTCCCTCGAAGTATCGACACTGGCCTGGCTGAACGGTTAAGCAAGTATTGTACGGTGAGAATAGTCCTGGCTAATTCTTCTTTTATGGTTTGAGGAGGGATTCGAGAAACAGTGGGAGCCATCCAGTTTCGATAAACTAAAAACCACTCTAAACTTGCAAGAGCATCATGCTAAAGAGTTTTCTTCTCTCTCTCCTAATTGCAGCGACCCTGAAAATGACTGGACTTAAGTTACTTTTAGAAAAAAATATACTGACGGGGCCAAACTATAAAGATTGGCTGCGGAATGTCAAAATGGCTTTGACCTATGACAAACTGGGGTACGTCCTCACCGCTACGGCACCTGCTGTCCCTGGTCCCAAATCCAGCAATGCGGATAAGGAAATCCGCAAAACCTGGGATTTAGATTGCGCGAGAGCCAAGTGCATCGTGCTTGCCTCAATGAACAACGAACATCACAGGAGGCACAAGGATATATCCCTAGAAGGCATATTTCTCCATACAAAGGAACTTTATGGAGAGCAATCTCGTATAGCAAGATACGAGACCTCTAAGAACTTGTTTCGAGCGAGGTTGGCTGTCGGGTCATCGGTAGGTGAACATGTCCTACAGATGATCAGCTATATTGAAGAGCTCGCAGACCTTGGGACGACTTTGGATAATGAGCTGTATACAGACCTTATTCTCCAGTCCCTTCCTCCCACCTACGCCCAGTTTATCCTCAACTTCAACATTCAAGGAAAAGAAGTTGAACTTGTGGAACTCCTGAACATGTTAAGGAGTGCAGAGGGCACCTTGAAGAAAGCAAGGGAAACACCCGCTATGTTTGTTGGCGGTGCATCTTCTTCCGGGTCCAAGGCTAAGGCCAAAGGAAGGAAGAAGAAGGCCGCACCCAAACCTAGAGGAGGTGTTAGTAAGGTGGAAAAGAAGGGAAAGAAAAAGATAGCAGTACCGATAGTTGGCCCGGATGAGTGCTTCCATTGTCACAGGAAAGGGCACTGGAAGAAAGATTGCAAGGCGTGGATCGCCAAGAACCAGGAACCGAAGCAAGCTGTGGCTTCGACTTCAGGTGTGTTTGTAATTGAGAATTGTCTGTCGATCAACTCTACTTCCTGGGTATTGGATACCGGATCAGGATCTCATATTTGCAATTCATTGCAGGCACTGAGAAACCGTAGAGTGCTGAAGGAAGGTGATATGATCCTCAGGGTTGCTAACGGAGCTAGCGTGGGAGCTGCGTCCGTCGGGGATTATCACCTAGGATTGACGAGTGGACATATTTTGGTTTTACATAACTGTTATTTTGTACCAAGCTTAACGTGTAATATCATATCAGTTTCCTTGTTATCAAATAAAGGTTATGATTTCATGTTTGTAAGAGATGTTGTTAACATCCACCTTAATCATGGTTTGATTGGGTCCGGTACTCTAAATAACGGCATATATGTTATAAACCAACTCCAAATTTTCAATGTCCAGAACACACTAAAAAGAAAGTCTCCAGACTTAAATAAAGCTTTCTTATGGCATTGTAGACTGGGTCACATCAATGAGAGAAGGTTGACTAAGTTGCATAGAGAAGGATATTTGGACACGTTCGAATATCAATCCTATGACACTTGGAAGATGCCAACTCCCGCAATGAGAGAAGGTTGAGGTTGACTAAGTTGCCAAGCTAAGTAAACGGTGGAAGGTTTTCCCCGGAGAAAGATCTACAATGGAAGATGCCAACTCCCGCAATTATAAGAAAAAGGAGGGGTTCAAATATATGGAAGGGTCATTAAACAAAATGTAGATGTCTATAAGATTATCTTCGATACTCCGTCCACTTTGAACCGGAAGGATGGCAGCTTCAGTAATCTCCTCTACACCTTCTGGTGTGTCATTGGAAATATTCACAGAAGCCGTGGCCGGTGTGGCAGTCTCCGCTGGAAGAATAGAAGCCATTACCGGAGACTCTAAGACGGGGATGGCAGTTTTGGTAATCTCCTCTACACCCCACGGCGCGTCACTGAAGATATTCATAGAATCTATGACCGGTTTAGCAATCTCCGCCTGAGGAATAGAAGCCGTCATTAGAGGTTCCATGACATGATCTGGGCTCAAGACTATGCTCGCTGCAGAAGGCCCTACAAAATTTTTGTAAAGATAATATGATATGAAGGTAATACAAATTATTTACCAAAAGAGACGTAAAAAAAATGTGCATACCAATACGCCAGGGAGCCTGAAGCATGGCCATTTCGAGCTGCTGCTCTTTTCTGTTCAATTGCGCTCGGCGGGCTTCGATCGAAAGTAAATCCCCGCCCGCCCTCAGAGCAGTCTCTTCTTCAGAAACGGCCGAGATGGGTTGTTTTAGAGCCCGTTCTTCTTCCATCTTTATAGGACCCATTAGTAACCTAGGTAATAACGGATAAACGTCACGGAATTCAACAACGGGAAAGCCTTCCATCCTGGGGCGCACATTTTCAGTTTCATCCTGTGATCGCTTCAAGGCTTCGGCCAACTGAGCAGCTTCCTCGGCAGATGAACCAGGAAAAAGAAGATCGTTGTTCGGTTCATGCTCAGATATCGGCTCCTCCTGAATAAGAGGCATCTATTCATCCTGAATAAGAGGCTCGGACCCAAGCAAAGCATCAAGTAGACTGGCGACCGATTTCTTTCTCCTTTTAGAGCCTGAGCTAACACTAGTGGAGGGGTGCTTCCTCCCTTTCGGCGCTTTTACGCGACGCTGCCCAACCTCGCTTTTGGTATCCGCTTTTGGTGACGCCACGGCTGGCACTTTATCAGGAATCTCTACCCCAGCCCTACTGCGAATCGGCATACCAGCAGTGCGGGTGATTGATTCCGCCCGAGCAGCCTTAGGAATAAGCACCGAGTCTCTATCCCTCAGAGGAGGGAAAACAGCCGACTGTGGCCGTAACGGGGCGCTGACGACTTGAGCGGAAGCAGGGGCTTTACATTCAAAGAGCACCCTTCTCTCTTCTGCAATGGTGGGACCAACCTGGTGGCGATACCGGCCCTTGAAGGGTCACACGGGCCTCAGGAGATAGTCAGGCTCGGGAATCATGAAGAAGGAACTAGTACCCAACCGCATGAAGTGGTGGATAACGTCGCGAGCGATCTCTAGTGAGAGAGTTTGCTTAACTAGAAAAGCTTCGAGAGGGACGCCCTTGTGGTAACCCAACTGCTGGGCGAAGCGATGCGGATTGTACCGCATGAAAAGAGCGGTATTATTTAAGCGGAACACTAAGTATCCTGACCTGATTGAATATAAATGCATGATCTCTTTGGGCTTTAAAGTTGGAGCTCCACTCTTCGACAAATCGAACAACTGTTGAACGGGCCCCGCTGGAGTAGAAAGGACTCGGTCATTGAAAACCATCCCGCCTTCATTCGAATATGGATTAAGCAATACTCGTAGAGCCCCTAACTGAGTCGGATTAGGAGGAGAAGCATCGATCAGCCTCATGACCCGTGGAAAGGTATATGCTTCATAGAAAGCAGGGTGCCGGTGTGCAGCAAATGCGCCTAACACATGCACTCAATCCATAACGTGAAGTAGTGGAAGGAGAAGTTCACAATGTCCGCACCTGGGTTTGAAGTGTTGGCGGTAGTACTTAAACCGTGATATAGGTGTGATAGTCCTGCAATGCCAACAGCCAATCGCGCTCCTTCGGCTATGCGATGGGCAGGATAGAAGACGGAGGCTCTCATAAAATGGTGATGCATCGGCATGGCGAACCTGCTAAGCCAGAGACTGATGAAGCCGAAAAATAAGTTTCTTCATCTATTCTAGGGGCAACGATCACATCAAAGGTCACGGCCGATGAGTTCGGAATGTAAAACTGTGGCAGGTTTTCTTCTTTTGTCAACAATTTCTTCAAACCGAATCCGAAGGGATGCTCGGCCTTTGTGAATTTCGGAGTTTTCTTGGAAAAGACATCTTCACGGAGAAAGCAAGCAGTGAAAGTGTCAAAAGTGACGCCTTGCCCTTCCGATGCCATAAATAGTTTCTCAAAAATACTGTCATGCCCCGCTTCCCGGTGTACGGTAAGGAGACGTGACTAGGCCCGCGACGTATTTAGTCATAAGTAAACACGTTAAGCGTAAATAAGCAATATAATATAAATGTACACAAGAAAGACATGAGATTTAAATGAACATCAACTTTTTATTTATTAAACATTCTTTACAATACAACTGAAAAGTAAATACAATATGGAAAGCAATGCTTAAACAATGGCATGAACTGAAAGTAAAAGTATATACAAGTGACTAGAGCTCTGGATCCTCGATGAAATGCTCCAAATCTTCTGAGCTGGGCTCGATCTCTAGAGAGTCGGGTCCTCCTGACAACATTCCAAAGAAGTAATTGAAAAGGAATGTTGTCAACGAACAATCGCTCGGTAAGCCCCAAAGAGATATAGAAATAGACTGAACATTGAAAGAGAATATGTCATGCCCCGCTTCCCAAAATATGGAAAAAGAGGGATAACTAGGCCAGCCATGCTCCTACGGTTAAGGAATAATCCCGCCGTAGTCACACTTCGGCTTCAAGCATTACATGGTAATCAGTAAATAAAGCACAGTAGTAAAGGAATTTCATCACTAAATTATTACATTAAAATCCATGGTTCACAAATTACAAATAACAAGAACAGTTACTAACCAAGTTCAATTACACGATCTCTTTTAAGGAAAGCAGTAAAGGAAGAAAGGTACTCCAGACTAGATCTTCGTGAGCTCGAAAGATAAATCCGTCTCCTGCGCTGGTTCTTCCACGGAATCTGAGCATGCATACTCAGGTCGTCAGAGCGACACAATAGCAATATTATTATAATAAGGTGAAACAGGTAAATGAAGTAATAACGGTGAAAGCACAATGCAAGTAATCGCTATGTCACTATATGATGCAAAGTATGATCTGTGTCCCTATCAGTCTCTAGGTCATATTTGAAATCGTATAGTGGAAAGGAGGATCATGTTTAACAGGAGTCTCGTACATACCCGAGACAACGGCCCACATGCTCAGGACATAACCCTGTCAGCCGGATCGCTAGATCCTACCTAATATATATATCACTGCTCGAATGATCATCCTCTAAAACACGGTCCCGTTAAATACGATTCTTTTTCCACTTCGATTTCCCCTTTTTCCCCAGGTATACGCTATCTATGATTATGATTTAGTCGTGTACAAGTATACCAATGACACGGTTTTATCACTGTTCACTGTATCAATCACTGTCACGAATGTTCACTTTCTATTGGTGTACTCGTCACTCCTAAACCAACATCAATCACGCACGATAATACAATGTCCACTGAACACTAACACGCACTAACACTATGTATATGGCAAATGGGGTAAGATATGTGTATGTATGCCATTAACAAGCCAAGTATGATATGAACTAATATGCACGTCATCAACTTACAAAATTTGCATAAATTCACATGTTTAGAATTCAACGAAATGATACAAATACGATAAATAGCACACTCTGTCAGAAATTCATCAAAATTAGTTTCAGTTCAATCGGGTTCCCGGTATTCAAGTTACAGCAGTTTCATTTTAAGTGCTCGCGGCTGGAAATTCAGTTTCTGAACTGAACGTCCGTTTCGTGACACGAATTTCACCCAGTTGAGTTCAGAATTTAGCGACGCTACAATTGAATAAAATCTAGGGTTTTCACTAGGGTATTCAACGCAATAGACGGATCCTCAATCGCATCTGTACGTCGAATGTTATACACTGTTTAACACTAGTATGTCACTTCTGAATCTGTTCTGGACTGTTATACGTCCTGCTCTCTTAATTTACAAATTAAATAGCAAACGGAAATGAAACGGAATGAAACCACTTGTGTTGTATAGATAATAGATTCAAATTTAATACACTGTAGAGTTCCGCAATATACGAATTCAGGAAACAAAATGGCACGCATTATGAGACAGTAAATAGTAACCAGAGTCGCTCCGAACTGCAGTCAGAGTCGCACTTCAATCCAAATATCGTCGCAGTTTCAGCACAGAAACCATTAGAAACTTACATGGGGTTAAATTTCATCGAGTCGGATTCGATTTAAGCCCTCGAACGCATCATTCCAGTATGTACATAATTTATGGTAATTTTAACAACTTTCAGATATGTGAAATTTCTAGTTTTACGGGTATATTTGGGGGTATTCGTTTTAGTCACTAACAGTCGTATTTTCCAGTGAGATTTATACAAGATATTCATCACTACATGGGCCAACAGAAACAATCCAATTCCGTCAAATTAGGTGAGTATTTTCATTGGGATCATGCATCGAACACGTATGTCGTTTAATTTTATCGGGAATTGTAATTTCATAACTTATCTGTTTGAGTTTGTAATACGACTAGATTAGCATGTAGCAAGTAAAATACTTGCCTGGAAACGTTTCGTGGATGTACGGCGGCGGCAACGTCACGAACGCGCATCGAACGACGTGAATTTGTTTGCACGATCTTGGCTCGCGATACGGTTTGACGTTGGAGCAATTCGGAGGCGCTTCATGGTCACTGGAAGCGGAGAGGGTGCTCAGTGGTTTGCCAGGGAAGTGCTGGGGTTGACGATGGTTGGCGGCGGACTCCGGCGATGAGCAACAGTGGGGGCGTGGGTGTGTTGCGGGTTTTGAGAGGAAGAGAGAGAGAGAGAGATAGTGGCTCGGGGTGGTTGTCGTGATGGAGATGAAGCTGGGGAGAAGAGAGTGTAGAGGTCGACGACGTGATGGGGAGATCGCCGACGTCGAGGGTGCAGGGGGTGGTCGAGCTCGGGTGCAGTGGGTTTGGGAGTGCAGGAGACTCGGTTGGTGGGTGCAAGGGCTCGTGAGGAGTGAGTTTCTGGAGAGAAGAGTGTGAGGGAGGAAGAATGGGGATTGCAGTTGTCGTCTTCGTCGACGGCGAGAGTGGTGGGTGATGGAAATGGTGGCTGTGGGAATGGGTTTT
Organism: Agapanthus africanus; assembly: GCA_030015575.1. NCBI lineage: Eukaryota > Viridiplantae > Streptophyta > Magnoliopsida > Asparagales > Amaryllidaceae > Agapanthus > Agapanthus africanus. The sequence goes on from JASDDO010000001.1 coordinate 464,490,406, forward strand.
CGAGAGGGAGAGGTGAGGAGTTTGAGAGATTGTGAGAGAGGAGTGAGGGTGTGAGGGAGATAGGGGAGACGAGGGGTGCGCGTCGTGGGGTAACGGCGCACGAGCGGGGGCGTGGGTGTGGGCGTGAGGTGTGGCGAAGAAGGCGGATCGCGAATTGAAGAGGTGAGCGGGAAAAAGAAGTAGCCGTTTGGAAGGAGAAGGGAAACAGAAGCGGGTCGGGTCGGGTCAGGGCGCGGGTTTAGGGAGTTGGGCTGGCGGGCTTGGGCTAGAAAATTTAAATTAATTGTTTAATTTCATTAATTTTTATAGTGGGCTGAGGAGGGGACGGGCTGGGCCTAGGCAAAGAAAATAATTTATTTATTTGAAAAGGAGTTTGGGCTGAGGGTTTTAATTTAAGGAAATAAATTTTCTATGGGCTGAGGGTTTTAATAGAAAGGGAATGATTTCTTTAGTTTGGTTTTTGTTTTAGGTTTTAAATTAAATTTTGGATTTTGATTAATCTAAATATTGAAACTCAAGCAACCAATTACCAACGAAATTCACGCGGGAAAAATCAGGAAACAAACGGGAATTAGGAAAATACAGGAAAATTCTATAGATGGGGAACGGGGATTTACAGAATATATCTGGTATAATGTATGATTGTTATGTTAATGCTGTTGTTTGTAGCTTGGTACTGAATATGCCAGTGTATACGAGAGGAGTCCAACTATTCCGTGGACTAAAGTATACAGAGCATAAGGAACCGTTAAGCCATGGGACAACAGCAACGGATATTCAGGTTAGGTGTATTAAAGTGACCATCATCGTGCCACTTTTAACAAATTCCGTACCAATCTACCCCTTAAAAACCCCATAATGTTTATTTATTGTTTATAGCTATAAGATTTGCCGAAACCATGATATCAATTGCTTATGTAAATGGATAAAAATGTAAACGGATAATCATGTGATCATGTCAATATATATCCATGGTTTGGTCAGTTCAAGTCATGTTGATATAGATGGTATTCTGGTACTCATATTCAAATTCCAGTATATATGGATTCATGTTGTATTGGAGTTATATTTTGATTGTATTCATGTTTAGATTGTATTCCGATTAGACGGAGATACTGTTTGAGTCAGACGCTTAAACAGAATTGAATTCCTGAATTAAGTTTTGGAGTTATCGGCAACTGCTGCACATGGGCAGGATTTATGATTTTTTCTAGGCCAATTACCATTGATAACCCCATTTTAGTTTTCTATCTTAAATAGGTAAGCACCCACTTTTTCCGACTCCCTGAGGATCAAGAGAATTGGTCCCGCTTAAACCTATATTTACTAGGGTCTTTATTGTAAATTAATAAACTTGAAGGGGTTTTATAAAAAATAATTCTGATAAACTTTCAAAGTAAACCTCGAGCATTCATTTATCGTATTTAGGGTTTTCATGGATGTATTTTTTAGAAGTGAAGTTGTCATGACCCGAAATATTAGCTCGTGACCGGCACTTAAATCACGCCACGTTTAAAGGCGTAACGTAAATTAAGTAAGCTAAAGCCCAGAAATCTAAAACCTTTTTAAAGAAAATAAAAGAGGTGAAGTTTTGAAATAAAGGTATGATGAAAATCAAATCATTTTCTTAATGCATAAATAGTGGGACATGAAAAATGCAAGTAAATTTTACTAGTTGGAAAACACGTTTCGTCTTTTAAAAATTTAGGCAGCACCTCCTTTGTATATTTTTATCCAAAACCACATGCGCATGATAATATAAAAGGCATCCCCAAGCGGGAGCTAGCTCTTCGCCAATCGGAGGATGCACAACCATACAAGTCATAAAATAAGTATATGACGCCCAACGGCGAAGATCAGCACCAAAAAGAATATGTAAAGCAAGACATCAAACCCACAAGTAGCGAACATAAACTCTCGCTCTAAGTCTCGTAACTACAAGTCTCACAAAGTCTTACTAGTTATACAAGTACTAGTTTTGATTGATGGAGTTAACTAGATACAATATGAATAATAATACAAGAGTGGCACGATCCAACATGTACCACCTACCAAAGAAAATCACCCGGAAGTAAGCTGTGTGCCAGCGATGCCGCTACAGATCCATGCGGTTAACCTGTAAGAACAGTGGCACAACGGAGGTGAGTTGTCAATTCATGAGTAGAAAACATCATCAGGTAGAAATCGAATAAAATAATGATTTCCTAGATCAACTATATTATAAAGGTAACACTATGATATCTAGGGTGACTGTATCTGCATATGTGCCAACAATGTAATCAATGCCTATAAGCATGTGGATAACCTCTACGTGTCTATCAACGGAAGCATATGCATATACACGAGGAATAACATCTACATGTGGATAACATCATAAAAGCATATGCATTTAAATATGAGGATATCGGCCAACATGTGTCCATCAACGACACATCACAATCATGGAACCCGAGTGTCTAACATCGACACTCGAAACATCATGAAACCCGTGTCCAGCATCGACACGTAAATCCTCATATATCTCAGGCGCCGCATCCTCAGATCGGCTCTCAGGCGCCGCCTACTCCGGTCGGCCATGATATCCCTCTCATGACTCCGGTCGGTATCCTCCAGATAACCGCCAGGTCCAAATTCTATCACCGGTAGGCAGTGGTCCCTCTGCCAGGCTCATCGTCTACACCACGAAAATCACCTCGTGTACCATACCGGGTCCACCATGTACCCGCAGATGGTGCCTCCTGATCCTCGAATCGGGTTTCACATGACAATCTCAGAACCGAGAAAACACATGGTGGACGTCTCAAAATATCATATCAAGATAAACCGGGCTTTTAAAACAACACATAATTTCCTGTGAAATTTGACCACGGTTCTCAATTCCAGAAATCTCATGAAAACGGCATATCTCAATGCGTATAATCATAAAGCATGATGTATACGACATATGACAGAAATGTAAGCATATCCGTATATCATGCAACATGTCGTAATGATGTGAACATAGCAAGTAAATCATGCAAGGAGTCATATCATGATGCAGTAATTCTACTGTGTAGTGACATAGCAATTATCGATGATGAAGTGTGTGAGCCGGCCAATCTGTGTAAGTGTAACATGCACATCATCGATAATGGTGTAGGTGTACTAGCACATGTATATGTAATGCAATGAGAATGACATAAACGTAGCATAAAATATATCGTCAGCTAAATGCTATAAGGTATACGTATCTAACATGACCAAATCGGTGAATCTATCAATCGGCATCAAGCCTCACAACATCGCGTACTGTATAATCCATCGTACGGTATCCTCTAGTCAAGGGTATGAATCAATCATCATAAAACTCATCACGTACGGTAAATCATCGTACGGCGGCATTAAATCATTAGGGATCCTATCAACGTATATGATGCTGAGGGTACGGACCTAACGACTCGTACGGCATATCACTCATGATTCACAACATTATATATATCTATATACCTATATCCGAGGTCACATCCATAACAATCTCATATCAGAGGACTGGCAAAAGTATCAATCATCTCTTATCAACTCGCATCCGTATACCGACATATCAATCAAGTCATTGTATCACATCGTATATTCTTTTCATCACATTAAGTCATTTTTATATATACATTCTACCTTATACATCAAATGTCATGCTACTCTAAATCTCATACTTATTCTAGTGCAACTACATATCTATAAGTCGTGATTCACATTCACTTTTCATATCCCTAAAGCTTTCATCTCATTTTTCAATATATATATTCAATCACTCATATCATCTCTAACTAACGTTTTAACCATATCCCTAGTTTTCTAATTTAGGTTTCCTTAACCATATTCTATATATCGGTTTCCATCAAAAACTTGCGGGGGTGCTATACGCCATCCACCCGACTTCCCCCGTAGATATAAATCTACTCACCTTGATTCTTGCTTGCCGATGTCGATGACTCCATGCTCCTTCGTCTCGGAATCTATGCGAAAGTACCTACAATCCATACGCAATCGCAAAGCTATTAAAATAAAGTCCAGAAAACCAATACGGCACACGGTGCACTCATAGGTTAGAATCTATAGCCTAAGCATGCAAAACAATTAAACAACCCTTGTTGTTGACGTACAAACGCCCAACAACCAAATACAAATCCAAACATCAAAACCAAGCATTCCAAAATACAAAAAACATAGCCCAAACCACTCACAACAGCTCCCAGATTCTCTCTCAGGTAAAATGGGATTAAACTAGTAATGCGGTGGGGCTATATATGAAGTAAATGAGCTACAGACCAAACCTAGGCACAATCACCCACAAACGGGCCGGCCACATTCATAAAAAATCTGGCCAGCTCGGCCTGGAATGCTCCGTTGGGGTTCGTCTTCTCAGGGTGGTATCCTATTAGTCTAACTAGGTCTCTGGAGTTGTCAGTTTTTCTCAGAAACGTCCCAGGTTATTCTAGATTCCTTGTAGGCCACTAAATGTCACAAAACCGACATGGGTAATTTCCTAAGTCCATGTTTTGGTTTCTACTCCGGGTCTTAGCCAGTAAAACAACATTAAGGGTCTTGCAAACAGCTACTAACATCACAAATCCATACAATCACCCAAACCCTTCGCTTCAAATTTTCCAAACATTACTAATCAAACACGTTTAACTCTAAACTAAACTAGGATACAAAGAAACTTAAAACTAACTAAATGAAAGGAATTATAACTCATTTGGGCAACTCAAGAAAAACCCTAGAAGTCCAAAGTCTCCAAAATCCAACTTTGATGGGTCCAAAGTGATGAGGATGAGGTAGGGATCAACTTTTGTGAACGGAGTATAGGGTTTTGAGGAAGATTTTGAGATAGGTCATAAGGGTAGAAGAGGTGGAGAAGGAGTTGAAGGAGGAGATGAAGAAACAATGGGGGTGAGGATAGATGGCATCCTTCTCTCTCCCTTCCTCTTATTCTTACCCTCTCAAGCTCAAGCCCCACTCTCTCTCTCTTTCTCCAATAATTGTCTCTTTTTACCCTTTTCTCTTTTTCTCATCTAAACCAAATAAAACCTATAAAATAACACAAATGCAACAATATGCAACAAAATGCAACATGATATGGTGCACTAGCCATGGAAACATGTAGAAATACGGATTTGGTTTAATCGCGATTAGCAGTGCACTAATCGGGTTTAATTTCAAACTTGCATATAATAAATTATAAAAATGCCAGATCCAATAAATATATTTTTAAATGAATAATTCATTTTAATCTCCAATTATTCCACAAATATTGGTATATGTTTATACCATTTTACGAAAACCCCAATTTCGCAAATCGGGTAGTTTTCGCGAAATATATTATTTTAATATTAAATTCCAAAAATAATATTTTATATTACAGAAGTATTCTAATGATTATAAACCCAGATTGAATAGTATATGGTATTTTAGTGTAAATTGGAATTGTATCGATTTTTGATGGTATATTCATGAAGTTTGTGATTCCTTTGTTTAGAAAACATGGAATTTATTATATATATTTAAAATAGATATTTTGATAATATATATATATATATAATTATTAAAAATAGAATATATTTATTAAATATAAAATCATATTATTCTTAAAAATTGTATTAAAAATTCCATCGAGATCGGATGCTCCGTGAGGAGGTCCGCATCTCGGTTTACTAGTCCCAAGGATTTGGGATAATCCGCACCATCCAAATCGGGTTTCCCAAAATGGGTTGTAGAGGCTTAATTGCAAGGAATTTAACTAAAACAATCTTAAAGAATATGATTTTATTAGTTTAAAGTATTTTATTGTAAAATTATACTTATCCCACAAAATATTGTTCCAAAAGCCATCGTGCTATGTCATGATAAGTGTTGTGATGAGATAGGTCATTACCTTGTGAGTTTTCTAAAGGTAATATGAGCATATATGATGAAAGATATCGAATAGAAAGTTTGTGGAATTTAACCGTAAAAGTGAAACAAAAGTTGCATAGCATCGTATTTTAAATTGAAACTTGTTCTCAATGTTGGTTTATGGTTGCTAAACAATATATAAAGAAATTGTTGATTTGTTATTAAGAAAAGTTGGGTTTTTTTAATAAATTAGAATCGGATGTCGGATTAAACTCCATTTCCGACGAGTTTTAAAAAGAGAACTTTTTGAGAGGTGAAAAAGAGAGAAGTGAAGAGACTTACTGGAATATTAGATGAGAGAGGGGAGGTAGAGGAAGGGTTTGAGAGTTTTGTGGAGTCGCGGTGTCATCGGATTTTTCCCGAGTCGTCGCCGGAAGATGACCTTAGGCTAACTCCACTTATACAACTAATTTGACTTAGAGCGGCGGGAAGGTGTGCAAGTTGCTCAAATCCATTTGTGAATTAAAACAAGCATCGTGGAGTTCGAACATCTGTTTTGATGAAACAGTCAACGACGTTGACTTTATCAAGAACGAGGATAAGCCATGTATTTATAAGAAGATTGTAGGACAAACTGTCGTGTTCCTAGTCTTGTACGTGGACGACATTCTTTTGATAGGAAACGATATTCCTATTCTGCAATCGGTCAAGTTGTTCTTGTCACAAAGGTTCTCCATAAAGGACCTCGGTGATGTCTCGTACATTCTGGGGATTAAGATCTACGGAAATAGATCTAAGAGATTATTAGGACTTTCCCAGTCTAGGTACATAGAGACCGTACTAAAGAGATTTAGTATGGAAAATTCCAAACGCGGTAACATACCCGTACTGCACGGAATCACCCTCTCTAAAGAGATGTCTCCTAAGACTGATGGGGAGAAGGTTCGCATGAGCATTATACCCTACGCATCGGCGGTAGGATCTATAATGTATGTGATGCTGTGTACCAGAGCAGATGTAGCATACGTGCTTAGCGTGGTGAGCCGGTATCAGTCAAAGCCGGGTAAGAATCATTGGACGGCTGTGAAGAACATTCTCAAGTACCTGAGAAGGACTAAGGAAATATTCTTAGTATATGGTAATAGAGACCTTAAGGTCGAGTCCTTTACCGATTCCAGCTTTCAGAGTGACAAAGATGACAGCAAGTATGTCTCGGGTTTTGTGTATACCCTCAATAGAGGGGCGGTGTGTTGGAGGAGTTCCAAACAGGACACCGTCGCAGACTCGATGATGGAGGCTGAATACATTGCTGCGAACGATGCCGCAAAAGAAGCGGTCTGGATGAAGAAGTTCATTACTGAACTTTAGGTAGTTCCGTCCATTGTTGATCCGATACCTTTGTATTGCGATAACAATGGGGCTATAGCTTTAGCGAAGGAACCACGGTCCTATCAGAAAGCCAGACACATCTTAAGGCGGTATCACATGATCAGGGAGATCATAGATCGCCAGGAGATCGAGGTACGGAGGGTGGATATGTCGCGACCCGCAGGGTACGGAACGTGACTGGCACTTAAGTTACGAAACGTCTCAAGGCGTCCGTAAATAAGTAAGCCAAAGCCCAGAAAACAAAACCTGATTAAGAACTAGAGTGAAGGAGAAACCAATTTATTTAAAGCACTTTATTCCATTAAATCACATCAAGTCTTTTTAAAACAACTTTCCTTTTTCCAAAATCTCCGACAGAGTCTCCTTTGTAAAACATACCCCCAAACGGGTACAAAACAGGAGTATAAATGAATAACATGAAATATGGCATCCCCAAGCGGGAGCTAGCTCTTTGCCTCAAGGCGGTCACAAATCCCACGCAATGTAAATCAGCAACGTGCATAAATAAGTATGAAAAGCACAAGTAAAATAATCATGTCGACTCAAGTGAGCTCGACCCCAAATATAACATAAAATCCACAAGTCTCACTGCCTCGTCTCTAGGTCAATATACAATAATCCAAATAACTGGTATAGCTGATATAGTAGATGGAGTACTCTAGATACAATGAATATATATAAGGTGGTACAAAATGATAACATAACCCATCTATGAGTAAAAGCCTCGAGTCCAGGCAAAAAGGGCAAAAGAAGCTAATGTGCCCGCTGCTACAGTACTGACGGAGAGGACCTACAGAAAAGCTGTGGCACAACGAGGGTGAGTTGCTAACTCATGAGTAATAAATAACATCTATAGAGGCTATCGCATGCATGCACACAAGTATCCTAGCACCTATATACAGATATGGCAGGGTATACTGGCAGGTATGTATGCAACATGAATGAACTAGTAGGTATATATGCCACATGAATATACTCGTGATCTGAATATGTAGGTATGAGAATCATTCTTTTCTTTTTGGAAACTCTTTTTAAATATCAGTATAATATTAATAGAATCAACAAGAAATCCATGTCCAGCAACGACACCTCAAAACGGTCTCAATCTCATGTATCCATATCACAGTATCATTGGCCTCAGCCGTCCGGCTGACCCATCTCAAATATCAATATCTCATCATCTCGCGGCCACGGTCGGTATCCTCTGGATATCCGCCGTGCCAAATGAAGTCACCGATAGGTAATCCATCCCCTGCCAGGCTCAACGCCATCATCTGCGATCCTCTTGCCCCGGGGTACCTTACCGGGCCCACCATGTACCCGTGACGGTTCATCCAATTCCTCGAAACGGGTCTCGAAAACCACAGCAAACTCATGGTGGACGACACTTTACATCACTAGAAAACCGCAACTTTTCATATTAAAAAAAGTAATAAGGTTGTAAATCTTGCGGCTTTCCCCCGAAATCCAGAAATATCATAAATCTCAAGAATCATCATAAGTGCATGTATCGATGATCATGAATGCATATAGTATCAATAATCAAGTTGCAATGTATGATCTATGGACTAGGCACGAACAATGACGTAATAAGGTACATGCACGTGAATAGCAATTTACAATTTCATTTTAAGGATTTAATGAAATAGCACAGGTTATAAGCATCAATTGATAACATGATTCAGATTTTAAATTATCTAGTGTTGTGACATGGCAATTACCAGGGCGTATATGTACACATGAATAGTGCTCGTGCAGCATATAAAAACCCTAGTAATGGTGCATGTGTCCTACAGAATGAGTTCGCATATGTATGACAGTATAGAGCATGAATGTAGCAGATAACATACAAGTGTTATATTTCTAATTACTAACATTGCTAGGTATGTTTTTAAGTTACTAAAACTATCGGGCGACTTGCGCCATCCATACGATGGTCCCCCGTAGATATTACATCTACTCACCCATGATCTTGCGCTAGGTGTGTCCGACCACCTGCTTTCCTTTCTCCGCGGCGCTCGAAGTCCCCGCCTGCGAACCTAGAATTTACATAAAGCAACACATAAGCTAAGATATTGCAAAAATGCGATATTAAAACCAAACGATAAACTCGCGTCGCGAACTAAACGCGCGCGTATACGTAACGTGAGTGCATACGCCAAAACCCAACGCGACACGCTGTGGCACACAGCGATACGCTGTGATTCACAGCAACCCAACTTGACACGTATCGTACGTGTCACGCAAGCCCCGCTATGCTAAATATCGGTAACAGGTCCCAGATTTTACCTGGAGCAAAAAAAGAAAAATAAACAAGACCAAACCCTTAACCATACCTGCAGACACCTACCCAACAAAACCCAAACCATTTCACCACAGTGTGGCTGGCAGCAAGGGGGGTCAGGCCGGCCCAAATCCGGCGACAGGGGCCTAGGCTTCTACCCTAACATCCTAACACCATATACAGCTTAATGTATATGTTTGCTAGCTAAGATTTCTACCCTAGATACAGCAGATTTCATGCATCCTAAAGTCTTGTTTTAAAAACGCTAAAAAGCACCAAGTTGCAACTATGGGGTGTTTTGTGAAATCAGGTGAAAATACAAGGGTCAAGTGATACCAACAGCAATTATTGGAGCTAAGCTAGCCTTGAAAACCCTAATCTACCCTGTTCTCCAACTAAACCACCAAAACTCGCCAAAAGTCCATAAAAACACCAAGAAGCTCACCAACTCCCCCAGATTTCACCAACTACAGAAACTTAAAATCTAAGCAATACCACACACAGCCAAAGACCTACCTGAACCATACAGCACAACACCATTCCCCAACTCACAGGGGGGGCCGGCGACGCCGGAAAAACATGGGGAGGTCGCCGGTTTTCAAGAGGTAAAACCGGCACCAAACCCTACACTCTACACTAAAAAGCCTGCACAATATTCTGAGAGTGTTTGCTAAACTAAAAACTGACCAGGGTTATAGCAGATCTCGGATATCCCAAAAAGTCCATACAAAAAGCTAAGTTGCACCGATTGAAAAGATCTAGTATTTTAAACGAAATCTGGATCAATTCTCGGGTTAACTAGCCTTAAACACGCTTAGACAAGCTATACTAACAATCAAAACCATCACTTTGCCACTCTCACTCAAATTTACCTAAAACTAGCACTAAAACACAATATAGCAAACACTAAACTACACTAACTAACACCTAAGTTAAACAAGCAAGGAAATCAGGTTTTAGATATATACCTCAAGAGATCCAAGATGAAGGAGAGGAGAAGAAAGAGGAAGTGGGAGAGTGAGTGCTGCTGCTACTGCTGTTGCTGATCTGTTGCTGTTGCTGTTGTTTTTGTTGCTGATGTTGCTGCCACTGCTGATGGTGCTGAGGCTGTTGCTGTGTTGTTGTGGTTGTTATTGTGTTGGTGTTGTGTTGCTGTTGTTGTGTTGGTGTAGCTGCTGCTGCTGTTCACTGCTGTTGTTTATGAAGTTGGGGCTGCTGATGAGGCTGTTGTCAAGGCTGCTGCTGTTGTTTGCAATGATGTTGTTGTTGCTTGTGCAGCTGCTGATGTTGTTGTGATGTGTGTGTGGGTGTGAGTGAGAAGGATGTGAGTGAGAAAGAGTTTGAAAGATAAGTAAAAAGTTTTGAAATGAAATGGGGTGTGACACAGCCCTAGAGCTACCTCTCTCTCTCTCTCATTAAATGCTTGCATGCACCTCCATCATGCCCTCTCTCTCCTCAACACAAGTCAACCCTTAAACAATTTAAATTTTTAAAACAAAGAAAAAACTTAATTAAAACTAATTAGCTTAACCAAGTGGGTTAGACTACCATAGTTATCTAAACAAGGTTAACCCCAAGCTTAAGCCAAGTTAACGTGCACAAGTGTGTGCAGTCCAGATAAAATTCTACTAAAATATCCATAAAACCAGATAAATTATTAGAAACCAGATAAATTATTAGAAACCCGTTTTGGTAAACTTTTTACCAAAAACCCCACATTAACATACAATTACCACTAATCACAAACTCAGGTGTTACAGGATACAAAAGAAAACACGGCGGATCCATTTACAAAGGCCCTCCCTCAAGCGCTGTTCGAGCGACTTTTTGAGATGTTGGGTATGCGGTACGCCAATAGCTGGCCTTAAAGCAAACGTTAGGTATTCGGTACGCTAATTACTGGCCTTTAATGCAAGTGGGAGATTATTGGATATGTATACCCTAAAGGCCATTATTGTGTATGTATACATATGGATGCTGGGGATATGTATGTACAGAACATTCTTGCTCAGTTATATAGTATATTATTTGAGTTGTCTTTATCAAGATATGTGTATTTGTTTCTATTGATGTTTTATCCATCTTGCACATATTGATAAAGACTTGATACAGTAATATACTATTATGGTTTGTGTTTATCTTAATATGTGCATATGTTATACTTGATATTACATATGGCGGTTACATATTTATAAAGCCCGTAGGATCTTACTTGACTATCTGCGTTGTGATGGCTATCATACTTATGGGAGCTGGGTAGTCCATAAGTACATCCATAAACGGTCCCTAGTCGCATGAGTATCGAGATTGGATATTGATACTCCAGAGTAGACTAGTGTATATGTTTCTAGACTAGTGCAAGTGGGAGATTGTTGGCTATATTGCTCTCAAGTCAATTATTGTAATCACAAGCACGTGATTAGATGATTGAGGGAGGACCTATACGGGTAGAATAGTCTTACTCAAAATGATAGTATGCTATCTGGTTTGTCTTTATCATCATGTACATGCTTTAGGTGGCATTACAGTTCACTATTACATGTTGATAGAGCCCATAGGATTCTTGCTTGACTACCGGTATTATGATGGCGATCATATACGTGGGAGCTGGGTAGTCTATGAGCATATCCTTAAATGTCCCTTGTCGTGGGAGTATCGAGACTGGGCATCGATACTCTAGAGTAGACTAGTGTATACTGATCGAGACCACGACGAGGGGCGGTGGCCAATCTCACAAGCCATTAGTGTTAATTTGTTCACCTAATATAGTATGCAGGTGCTCATTGGGTTATGAGTACACTGGATGGACTCATCGGGAACTTGCTAGTTGGTATTATACCTATTGTCAGATAGCAGTTCCGATGTGACATGTGTACAGATTAGTCTGTCGACCTGAGATCGTCATTTGTCTCATGTGAGTTCCCACTGTGCTTTGATTACTACTCTACCACGGCTCAAAGGAGTTGTGCAAACAGGTTTTAGTTAGGTACAGTCCCGAGCCACATGGAATCAGTGAGCGGATCGTCGATGATTCGTCTCTCCCGGTATTGAGGGTTGATGTCGCGCAGTGCACGTGTGACCATCATCAGAAATCCCTTATCAAGGTAGTCGAGAATTACTGATTTGGATCAGTAGTTTCTCAGTTTGTGATGGGCTTCTTACGGACATGAAATGTCGCGTTATTAGGGGTCTGACTTTATCCACCCCCTAGACTCGATATGCGATACTCTTAGATGAACAGACCATACTGTATGGATATTGTCACAGGACAGGCTCGGTAGGGGTCAGGATGAGTTTGCTCATCGGCCTTCCATTTTCTCAATACCTAGGTAGCCGTTACGTACAGCTAGTGCCGCTAACGTGCTTGTGGTTAAACCCACTGCCAGCGTATTGATGAGTCGTTAGAGTCCCACACAGAGGGTTTTCCTGCTCCGGGCGAAACGATGTAGAGGCCGTATGGTTTTACGGCAGGGTTCGATCATATACGTGCACTTGTGCATGTATCATGATTTGGACGGATAATACTACTGGGCTTTGGTTTAAACCGTATCCTAATATTATATTATTGGATTAGTTTCATCTCATTGTATTCGTATTTTTTGAAATACGTATACGGGTATGTATATACGGATGAGGGGTGTTCTTGTAATTTATTACAAGAATAGTTTCTAGAAGATCACACCTCATTATTTTTATTAACCATTTAGGTTAAATGGTTAATTGAGGTGAGAGATGAGTGCGCTTAGCTTAATTCAAGCATACTTGATTTAGTGACTCATTTGGTGACTCATGGGATGACTTATTAGGAAACTCATGATACACTATTGAGGCATGCTTGATTTCTGTTTTATTATGTGAGATAATTGTTGTGGGCACTTGAGATATTTTCCTAGAGTTAATATTTCCACTCTCACACTCTCACAGGACCAAGCCATCTTCTTTCCTGAGTTGCTCTAAGCTTCACACTCTCATCTCTCATGGCTTCTTCTTCATCCTCCATCCTAACCCTCTTATGTGTTAAGAAACCTAGGGTGTTTAGAGACAAATTAATCCCTTATTAGACTCTACATCATCTTGGCTATCTAGTTTAGCAAACTAGATACCCTAGTTACTTCGGTTATGAATTAGGAGCTCGATTCATAGACTCTCGGGTGGATCATCTTCGATGGAGGGAGACTGGTGACCAAACTTGATTATAGTGGTCACTTGCAGCTTGGGAAGCTTGTTAAAGACCGAAGGACACGGATCATTCGGTATAACATTCCAAACTCCTCTTTTAGTTTGCATGCTAGATTTAGGGTTAATGGTCGATCCATATTTGAGGGTTGTGGTAGCGCCGGTTTAGAAAATTTTTGTTCCGCATTCGGCCATGGTTTGATGGATAGAGAGCTGCCATAACCCAACATGGTATTAGAGCCGACCCTTTAACCCTATCTTGCTTGTTCTTATGTGGTTAAAAGATCGATCGAACAAAATTCCCGAAATCACAATTTCAATTTACCCGGTTTTTGCCAATTTTTGAAAGTTGTTAAAAAAATTATTTCTAGAGTCTCAAAAATACGTGCAGGGATTTTTAGAAGCCCAGAAGAAAATTGGGCACATGAGCCAATCATTAGGCCGCGGAACCGCGGTAGAACATGCAAGTTTTCCGCGGTTGCGCGGCCGTAATATGGCTACTGTGTACAATTTTTCTTCTGATGCTCTTTTGTTGGGAAATGTGATCTTTGGTATATTTCGTTTTTGGCCCAGATTTGTTTGGGTACTGGATTGAACTTGGGGCCAATACGGAATGTTTTTTTGTCGATCGAAATTTTAAATGCGCAAGTTTACAGTACATACAGCACTATCTGGGACCGTGAATGTCATTAGAGCGACACAACTTGTCTAATTGCTATATGCTCTTTCAGTCGGGTTTGCGAACATGACATTCAAGTTGATGTTATGTATTGTGCTGTTGTTGTGGTTGGATCATCGTGGTGGATAGCCAGTGGTGCAATGGTAGTACAGTTTAGATTCATTTATACATTTGACATTACGGGGAGAGCGTTCGACATGTGGAATGCCGTCTCCACCTGTTTGTATATTATTTGTTTGGGGCATGACCAGGTTGAGGTCGATGTCACCGTTGTACATATATTTCTTTTCTGTACTAGGATTGCCCCAAGGTGAAGTGCCCAAATAGCCGGGTTCTAGAGGGTAACGGGCCCGCATCTCATGGCGTTGAGACGGAGGGGGCCTCACTCTAGAATTGGCGGGCTATTCGCCGCACTCGTAGAGGGTATAGGTTAACCCACGGTGGAGTGCTCAAGTTACCGGATTCTGTGAAGTACTGGGTGGTCCATTCACGTTCTCGATTAGGGTTTCCTCGCTTCTGGGATTGGCGGGTAACTTGCCGCACTCGTAGGGGTCTAGGGTTTCATTGCACATGCTATCCACACGACAGGGAATGTCGGGTATCATTTGCGGCTCAAATGAAACCCGAGGCTCCAGGATTATCTACCACTCTGTGTTACTTGGTTGAGATTCTGTGATCTTTCTTATATCATGCCTGGGACGTTTGTTATGTATATTTATATATATACTAGTAGTTGTTGTATATGTTTTGCACCCGCGTTAGTCCAGTCCCCGCTCTTTCGTTAGTTAAGTAACCTGACGGGTGATGATGGAACCCCGTGACGAATGCCAGTGGCATATACGTACATCATATTTTCGTTCTTTTATCTGGTATGATATGTTTAATTGATGGGACAATGTTGATTCTGATCAATGCAAGGGTAAAACAAACCTATATGATATTATTGGAACCATGTTTTGAAAAATAGACATTACAGACGTTTTCTTTTGCTTTGCATAGTGGTATTCGGTTATGAATATCCTGCACCTCATTCGATGGGGCAAGGGCCGAGATCCCTTCATCGGGAGTGACCCCTTGGGCAGAAGTTTGCGTCAAATTAATAACTTCACTATAGTCGATTCTTTTGCTTTGCATCGCAGTATTCGATTGGGAATATCATGCACCTCATTCGACGAGGAAAGAGCCGAGATCCCTTTACAGGGAGTGACCTCTTTAGCAAAAGTTTGTGCCACTATATATTTGTAAAACTACTTGGATCCTCCAACGAGATCAAATTCATTAGATTAAAGGTTTTTCGCCAAAAACCAGCTGTAGCCCTCCGTCATTTCAGATTAGTATTGCTTAGTATTCATTCTACGTATGTCGTGCTTAGCGAGAAGTAGTGTGCAGTAGCTCTATAATGCTTTTCTGTTGCATGGTAATGCGATTGGTTAGGACAGTCGTACCGTCATTTTGGCTCAGTCAAGGACTCGGTACGGATGGGTCTAATGCAATCAAGATAATGACGGGTTGAACTTGATTAGGATCCTTTGATATGTTGGCTCAGTCAAGGTCACTTGGGTCCTAGGGTTAAAAATCACATCAGGAGTTTCAAACATACAGGAAACTTGTCAGGCATGCGCATACCTTCTGGAGTGTGGTGACTTAAGTGGCTTCCATCAAGTTATCATGCGATGATAGTTGGATCCTGATTCCCATTGATGAGTAGGTGTTACTCCTTTGGTGGTTTTAGATGATCTCGACTAATTCTCTTTTGGGTTTAGAGGAGAATTGTGGAAATAGTGGGAGACATACTGATTAGATAAATAAATAACCATTCTAATCAAGTTTAGATTGCACGCTAAGTGTTTCTTTTCTCTCTCTCTTGGCAGCTACCATGACCTGACCTAAACTAAAACTCATGAACCAAGTTAACCGAACCTTCTTAAAACTCTTTGGCTTTTGTATTGTCATAGTCGTATATATCGTTGATGCTCCTATATTACCTTTTGTATTTCTCCGGAACATTCCACATCACTACGAAGATCCACATTTATTAGATATGCCATCGTATAATTACATACGAACTCGAAAAAACTTGTTTTAGATTCGAGGATGGTTACGATTCTGGAGAAATAGAATAAGACTATTCAGTTGTCTTTTCCCTTCACCTTCTCTTAGGTTGCGATGGCTCCTTAGATTAGGAGAGTACACCTATTACGCTTATTGGATAGTCTTCTTCCAAACCATAGGCTGGTGCCAAAAGATAGGTAAGGAAGAAAACCAATTAGCCTAAGTGTAGTGTACAGAAGGTAATAAGTAAAGACATATAAAGCGATTAGAAAGAGGGAAAAGGAAATTGCGACTGCTATCATTCACGAAGCCGCGTATATCATCACCACTCCTGCTTCACCTTTGCATTTCTCCAGAACATTCCAGATCACTACGAAGATCCACATTTATTGGATACGCCATCGTATAGTTACATACGAACTCGAAGGAACTTGTTCCAGTTCGAGGATGGTTTCCAGTTCAGGAGAAATCGAATAGGATTATTCGGGCTGTTTTTTATGTTTACCTTCTCTCAGGTTGCGATGGCTCCTAGTATTAGGAGGGTACACCTATTACACTTATTGGATAGTTTTCTTCCAAACCTTAGGCTGGTCATGAAAGGTATGAAAGGAAGAAAACCATTTAGCCTAAGTGCGGTGTACAGAAGGTAATGAATAAAGACATATAAAGGGATTTGAGATATGGCATGGAAATATACGGTTATAGTCACGAATCTGGATCGTGGAAGTGGCATTACTAAGAATACTCGGATACCCCTTCGAAACATTTTCATGTTTCAGTTTCACAGTGCAGTGTTAATTGAAAATTGATTTCCTCTTTAGATTCTGACTCCAGGGTATATATTTACCAGTTTAGATTCTCACATCTGTATGGTGTTACAGATGATGAGTGGGAGTAGAATATTGGGAATTAGGTGATAATATCCTCATTATATCGGAATTTTTGTAGTTGGTGATATTTGAGGAAATCGCCTGGGTTTTGCCCGACGGCAAATTTTTTGGTTTTGAATATCCGATGTTATGCACCAATTTCAAATTGATATATCTGTACGTTTATTTTATAAAGTGAGATATAAAATTTTGAAATTATGTCTGTGACATTTACCTATATTAGTTTGTGATTAGGTAAGGAGCATTCAACAGAGATGTAATTCTTTGTAACCATAATACAGTTTTCAACCTACGACGCACAGGGTTTGAGTTATTGAACTCAGGGGACTTATACAAAGTATTTTATGTTGTTCAGTGTCCATTAGGACAAAGAGATATACTTGTGACTTCTATGTTTTTAGACAAGTATTTCGTTGAAATGCAGAGTCCAAGTTTTGGGAAGTCATAGGTATAAGAATAAACTAGAGAACCATGTGTTGCAAAGTATCAGGATTCTTCAAGGTGATCGAAGATGTAGATACTTATGCTAGGTATTCCGTTGATAGTAATTGTCTTGAGAACTTGCTTCTTTTTCAGGTTACTCATATGTGGATGCACTCCTAGATGAGTAATGTTGATTGGCCTCTTTCCATTTGGTTGATATGCACAGGAGACAGCTGCATGATTTTGAATCTGGTTCTAATTAAATTAGTGCCCTTGTTTCTATAGTAGATATAGAATAGATCATATCTTAACTATATTAAGGTATATGGAATTGTCCGGCTTATGCTTAAAACCAGAATGCGGATAAACTCTAGGCATGTTTCAGTAATGGCAGTTTGTGGGTTATTCCGGGCTTTGATGAGGGTTAACTTTCTACCATCTGGAAGATCAATAGTTATGTTGTTCTTGACTCGCCACTAGATTAAGTAAAATGGATTCTTTCCAGAAAACATTAGTTGGAGTATAGTAGAACTGGAAGTGATTCCAGAACTACAAACGATTACTGAAAATTTGGTAGGGCCTAAAGATTCAATTGGATTCGACATTCCATTAGCCACTCCGCAGATTTGGTGGGTAACTTCAGGCACCCGAGAGGTACTTCGGTCTTCTCAGAGACGGAGACAGGGAGGTTTTTGTTTACCCAAACTTGCCACTACTGTTGTTCTAGACTATGAGATCCGGCATGAGGATGAGTATAGCGTCGTTCTAAATTTTCTTTAGAAGTGCACGTGTATATGACTCTACCAGAGGGTTGTTGTAGTCCGTGAGAGCAGCAGAAGCATAGTGGGCAAGTTGCTTATGTTTATTCATAGACTAAAGAAGGTATAGCGGAGATAGATCATCTATTTTTGATATGACAGTCATAGAGTTTGATTTCATCAGAATAAGAAGATGAATCTGGTAAGAAGGTAAAAGGAAGTGATGTCCTGGTATTTGGATGACATGCATTTGATAGGAAGTGAAATTCCTATACTACAATCAGTTATATACTGTAGTTGTCACAAAGTGTTTCTCCATATAGGATCTGGATAAAATATCAGTATTCTGGTTACTAGATCTATGGTTTTAGATCTAGATTTAGGAAGTGTCCCAATCTGGGTACTTTGACATTATTCTAAAGGTGTTTTAGAATGGTTGACTCCTAACATGGTGGTGTACCTGCAAGTGATGGAGTTACCCTCTCTAAACGATGTCTTACAGACTAAAGTGGAGAGAGATTTGCATGATTGGCATATCACTTGCTTAGGCAATTGAGTCAATCATGTAATATCAAGTACCACACCAGATATTGTTTTGGCACTAGCTGCTATAAGATATATATTAATCCAATCCTGGAGAAACGAAGGGAAGCAGTTTTGAACATAAGTGGATGTTCTTTGGTAATTGGTAATGACAGCCTCCTTCAGGAAGCAGTTATCAGTTCAGGCTTCCAAGATGACTTGGATGACAAAGAGACTGTCAGAATTATAGTTTTCCCTCTTTTGAGGCGCTGTATGTTGGACAGGTGGTCCAGGCGGATACTGAGGAAGGCATGATGCAGGATACTAATTAAATTCAGTGGTTGATACAGTCTAAGAAGTTTGTTGGATTTGGGGTTCACTTGTGAACTAGGCCCCATCGGATATCCAGACAAATTCTAGGACAGGTATTGCTCATTTCGGGAGATAGTAGTTCTCCACGAAGTTGAGATATAGAGAGATATAGAAAGAAACATTGTAGCGGATCCACTCACTAAGGCTATTTTTTGAACGCAATAGTTTCACAATCAGGCTTTGCGATACTGATTAATAGAGGAGTTGGGTGTTCGGTATCACACGGGCTGTGAGTATACGACACCGCAATAATTATCCTTAAGTGCAAGTTGGAAATTGTTGGCAATAGTGCTCTTAAGTCAATTATTGTAATTGCAAGCACGCGATTAGATGATTGAGGGAGGACCTATATAGGTAGAATAGTCGTACTCAAAATGATAGTATGCTATCTGATTTTTCTTTATCATCATGTATATACTTTAAGTGGCATTACAGTTTACTATTACATGTTGATAGTGCGCATAGGATTCTTGCTTGACTACCAGCATTATGATGGCGATCATATACGTGGGGTAGTCTATGATCATATCCTTAAATGTCCTTAGTCGTGGGAGTATCGAGACTGGGCATCGATACTCTAGAGTAGACTAATGTATACTGATCGAGACCCCAACGAGAGGCGGTGGCCGGTCTCATAAGCCATTGGTGTTAGTTTTTTCACCTAAGATAGTATGCTGGTGCTCATTGGGTTATGAGTACACTGGACGGATTCGCCGGCAACTTACTAGTTGGTATTATACCTATTGTCGGATAGCAGTTCCCAGGTAACATATATACAGATTAGTCTGTCAACCTGAGATCGTCATTTGTCTCGTGTGAGTTCCCATTGTGCTTTGATTACTATCTTACCACGGCTCAAAAGAGTCGTGCAAACAGGTTTTAGTTGGGTACAGTCCCGAGCCACATGGAGGCAGTGAGCGGATTGTCAGGGATTCGTCTTTCCTGGTATTAGGGGTTGATATCGCGCAGTGCACGGGTGGCTATCACCAGAAATCCTTGATCAAGGTAGTCGAGAATTACTTATTTAAATCAGTAGTTTCTCAGTTTGTGATGGGCTTCATACCTACACGAAATGTTGTGTTATTAGGGGTCTGACTTTATCCACCCCCGTAGACTCGATATGCGATACTCTTAGACGAACAGACCGTACTGTACGGATATTGTCACAGGACAAGCTCAGTAGGGGTCAGGATGAGTTTGCTCGTCGGCCGTCCTTTTGCTCAATACCTGGGTAGCCATTACGTACAGCTAGTGCCGCTGACGTGCTTATGGTTAAACTCACTACCGGCGTATTGATGAGTCTTTAGAGTCCCACACAGAGGGTTTCTCTGCTTCGGGCGAAACGATATAGAGGCCGTATGGTTTTAGACAGGGTTCGATCATATACGTGCAATTGTGCACGTATCATGATTCGGACGGATAATACTACCGGGCTTTTGTTTAAGCCGAATCCTAGTATTATATTATTGGATTATTTTTGTCTCATTGTATTCTTATTTTTTAGAATACGGATACGGGTATGTATATACAGATGAAGGGCATTCTTGTAATTTATTAGAAGAATAGTTTCTAGAAGATTATATCTCATTATGTTTATTAACCATTTAGATTAAATGGTTAATTGAAGTGAGAGATGAGTGTGCTTAGCTTAATTCAAGCATGCTTGATTTAGTGAATCATTTGGTGACTCATGGGGTGACTTATTGGGTGACTTATTGGGTGACTCATGATACACTATTGAGGCATGCTTGATTTTTGTTTTTTTGTGTGAGATATTTGTTGTTGGCACTTGAGATATTTTCCTAGAGTTGATATTTCCACTCTCACAAGACCAAGCATCTTCTTTCTTGAGTTGCTCTAAGCTTCACACTCTCATCTCTCATGGCTTCTTCTTCTTCCTCCACCCTAACCCTCTAATATGTTGAGAAACCTAGGGTGTTTAGAGACAAATTAATCCCTCATTAATCTCTATATCATCTTGATATCTAGTTTAGCAAACTAGATACCCTAGTTACTTCGGTTATGAAGTAAGAGCTCGATTCATAGACTCTCAGGTGGATCATTTTCGATGGAGGGAGACCGGCGACCAAACTTGATCACGGTGGCCACTAGGAGCTTGGGAAGCTTGTTAAAAACCGAAGGACACGGATCATTCAGTATAACATTCCAAACTCCTTTTTTAGTTCGCTTGCTATATTTAGGATTAATGGTCGATTCGTATTCGGGGGTTGTGGTAGCGCCGGTTTAGAAAATTTTTATTCTGTATTCGGCCACGGTTTGATGGCCAGGGTGCTGCCGTAACCCAACAGGAGATTCCCGAAGTATTGGGACAAATCCATCCTTTCTATAGAAGTTCGTCCAGCTGAGTACGGATCTTCTTCAAACCGTCTGGACTTAAGCGATATGGTGCTTTGATCACCGTTGTGCTTCAGGTACTAAATCAATTCCAAATTCAAGAGCTCGATCAGGAGGCAAAAATGATATGTCTTCAGGAAATACATCATCGAACTCTCGAACTACCTCTGGCTTGTCTTCTTCCGCCTGTAGAGTTGCAATCACTGCCTTCTTCGGTTTTGATTTGTATATGCTAGGCTCTAGGGTACGGTCTCCATTCTTGAAATAAAAGACCGGATGCTCTGGAATCTCGAACACTACCCTCCTTTAACGACATTCGATGGTAGCATAGAAAGTTCCTAGCCAATCCATACCCAAAACTACATCGAAATTTGGTATGTCCAGCACCTTGAAGTCAGCATAAAATTCTCTGCTTCAGACGACCACTGGACACAGGTCGTATCCCATTGTTGCCTTTAGAACGCCGTTCTCTGAACTGATATTCCAACTGGATATGAGCGGTTTGACTGGAATCGCATGAGTTCGGATGAACCGTTGCAACATATAGCAATGAGATGCTTCAGTATCGAAGAGTGCTAGTGCAGGAGGTGAGGCTACTAAGACTGTACCTAAGTTGTGTGGAATATGTTTAGGTATAGGATGAAATATTTGATATGTATAAGGATTGAAAGAATGCTTGAAAGGAAATAGTTACCGGTGATGACTTGGACAATGGCTTCAGCTTCTTTCATAGTCATTGTGAAAACCTGTCGCCTCGATACATTCATCCTTGCTGGAGGAGCATTCCTCGGTCCGTTTCTCTGTCCTTGAGGTAGGTTCCTTTATGCTTGATGGAACCGACGAGGAGGAGGTGCAGTAGGTCCACGAGGAGGTGGAGCTGGGAGAGTAAGACGTGGTGCAGGTGCCTGGATAGCTGGCCGCTGTGGATAGGTGATTGCTGATCTGGTTGCAGGATTTTGATTGAGTCTATAAGGATAAGATCTAATATCATGTGTGGATGAGCTACAGACTAAGCAAAGGCGATTAGCACGCCCGCAGTCCTTTGCCACGTGTCCATTCCTCCTGCAGTAGTTGCAAAAGTCTGGACTGGGCCGGTTGAAAGGTACTCCCAGCCTCCTAGATAAAAGAGGTGGCCTGAAAGAGGCTCCTCCTGCTATCTGAGCAGTAGAGTGCTTCATACCGGCAGATTGAGATCTGCCCTTCTTCTTCATCACCGCCTCATATCGACGGGCAGCCATCAGAGCTAGGTCATGGGTTGGGAAATCCCTTGTAGGTATAGCAGCTTGGATTTTCTGGTCCAACCCTTGCTGAAATATTCTGGCCCTGATCTCAGCAGTCGGTATGAGATGTGCCACGAATCTGTTACGGTCTTGTGTTAGTTGTGTAGTATGTGATATAAGAAAATTCGAATATTTGACACATATTTTGCCTGCTCAACATAGTGAACTCAGCATCATTCTTATCCAAGGATTTGCTCCACATAGAGCCTTGTTGTAGGTGGATGAATTGCTGCTCCATGTCAAATCAGGCAGTCTCGGAAAAATATTTTATGTCGAACAGGTTGCGAAAAGTCTTCCTTTCGACCAGCTGAGTAAGACGGCTTTCTTCCGCCTTCCACCATACTCGGGCGTTATCCGTTAGTTGCAGCTTCACAACCCTTACCCAAGCAATGTCTGTCACTTATGCTGCCGCCAAATCATCCTCAATGGATTGAGCCCATTCTTGAGCTTCCAGAGGGCTCTCTTTCCTAGAAAATTGCTTAGGATGCAGTGCCCGGAATTGTTTCACTCCAGGTGCCTCAGCTTCTGGGCGGCTCAGGAGTATAGCAGTCTGCTGCTACTGTCCCTCCAAGAGGCTCTTTATTACCTCGAGTAGTACCGTCTGCTCGTTGATCGGAGATACAACGGTAGGTGTAAGTGGAAGAGGTGGTGGTGTGGTGTTGTCGTTCACATTGGTGTTAGTATTGTTTGGAGAATTCATAACCTTGAAAGAAAAATATGGTTAGGATAGATTCAAGGAATATGAAATATAAAGAATGTTTAGTTAGTGAGTCATATAATTCTTGTGTTACATTGCTTAGGTTTCCTTACAGAACTGACCTGCATAGGCCGCCAACAAAACCTGTCACGCCCCGCTTCCCGATATATTGTAAGGAGACGTGACTAGGCCCGCGACGTATTTACTCAGAAGTAAACATGTTAAGCGTAAATAAGCAATATAAAATAAATGTACACAAGAAATACATGAGACTTTTTATTTATTAAACATTCTTCACAATACAACTGAAAAGTAAATACGATGTGGAAAGCAATGCCTAAACAATGGCATGAACTGAAAGTAAAAGTATATACAAGTGACTAGAGCTCCGGGTCCTTGATGAACTGCTCCAAATCTTCTGAGCTGGGCTCGATCTCTAAAGAGTCGGGTCCTTCTGACAACATTCTAAAGAAAGAATAGAAAAGGAATGTCGTCAGCGAACAATCGCTCGGTAAGTCCTAAAGAGAGATAGAAATAAACTGAACAGGTAAAGAGAATATATTTGGTATAATGTATGATTGTTATGTTAACGCTGTTATTTATAGTTTGGTACAGAATATGTCAGTGTGTACGAGAGGAGTCCAACTATTCCGTGGACTAAGGTATAAGGAGCACAAGGAACCGTTAAGCCACGGGACAACAGCAACGGATATTCAGATTAGGTGTATTAAAGTGACCGTCATCGTGCCACTTTTAACACATTCCGTACCAATCTACCCCTTAAAAGCCCCGTAATTTTTATTGTATTGTTTTTAGCTGTAAGACTTGCCAAAACTATGATATCAATTGCTCATTTAAACGGATAAGGATGTAAACGGATAATCATGTGATCAAGTCAATATATATCCATGGTTCGATCAGTTCAAGTCATGTTGATATAGATGGTATTCTGGTCTTCATGTTCAAGTTCCAGTATATATGGATTCATGTTGTATTGGAGTTATATTTGGATTGTATTCATATTTAGATTGTATTCTGATTAGACTGAGACTTTGTCTAAGTCAGACGCTAAAACAAAATTGGATTTCTGAATTAGGTTTTGGAGTTATCGGGAACTGCTGCACATGGACGGCAGGATTTATGATTTTTTCCAAGCCAATTACCATTGATAACCCCGTTTTAGTTTTCTACCTTAAATAGGCAAGCACCCACTTTCTCCGGCACCCCGAGACTCAAGAGAATTGGTCTTGCTTAAACCTATATTTACTAGGGCCCTTGTTGTAAATTAATAAACTTGAGGGGGTTTTATGAAAAATAGTTTTGATAAACTTTCAAAGTAAACCTCAAGCATTTATTAATTGTATTTATGGTTTTCATGGATGTAGTTTTTAGAAGTGAAGTATTCTAATGATTATAAACCTAGCTTAAATAGTATATAGTATTTTAGTGTAAAATAGAATCGTATGGATTTGTGATGGTATATTCATGAAGTTTATGATTCCTTTGTTTAGAAAACATGAAATTTATTATATATGTTTAAAATAGATATTTCGATAATATATATATATATATAATTATTTAAAAATAGATTTTATTTATTAAATAGAAAATCATATTATTCTTAAAAATTGTATTAAAAATTCCATCAAGATCGGATGCTCCGTTAGGAGGTCTGCATCTCGCTCTACTAGTCCCAAGGATGTGAGATAATCCACACCATCCAAATCGGGTTTCCCAAAATGGGTTGTAGAGGCTTAATTGCAAGGAATTTAATTACAACAATCTTATAGAATACGGTTTTATTAGTTTAAGATATTTTATTGTAAAATTGTATTTATCCCATAAAATATTGTTCCAAAAGCCATCGTGCTATGTTATTACCTCATGAGTTTCCTAAAGGTAATATGAGCATATATGATGAAAGATGTCGAATAGAAAGTTTGTGGTATTTAACTGTAAAAATGAAATAAAAGTTGCATAGCATGGTATTTTAAATTGAAATTTTTTCTCAATGTTGGTTTACGGTTGCTAAACAATATATAAAGAAATGGTTGATTTGTTATTAAGAAAAATTAGGGTTTTTAGCAAATTAGAATCGGATTTCAGATTAACTCCACTTCCGACGAGTTTTAAAAAGAGAACTTTTTGAGAGGTGAAAAAGAGAGAAGTGAAAGGACTTACTGGATTAGATGAGAGAAGGGAGGTAGAGGAAGGGTTTGAGAGTTTCGTGGAGTCACGGTCTCGCCAGATTTGTCCCGAGTCATCGCCGGAAGATGACCTTGGTCTAACTCCGCTTGTACAACTAATTTGACTTGGAAAATTTAAGAGTTTTGACAATGGTTTTCAGAATAGAGAAGGCTAGGTATGGGGTGGTATTTATAGGATAGAATTAGGGTTTAGGGAATTAAAAATGAGAATTAAAATATATTACAACATTGGATTAATGGGTGATTTTAATTCTCTGTTAATTTGCAGGAAATTCAAACAGAAGAGGAGTTGTGGGGGGAGGCCAAAGGGTTAGGGTTTAAATTTTTGGGCTATTTGCGACTTTTGGGACCGGCGGCACCGGCCCAAAATGAATCCTCACCGGTCGTTTGGAGGGGGTAGGGCTTGGATTGGTGACACGTGTTGGGGTCTTCTCAAACATCATTTTTCACATGTTTGATTTTAGTGACTTTTCATTTTTTACGTGTATTGCACGTGTAAAATTTTGGGCTTCCAAATAGTTTAAAAGAAAAATCATTAAAAATAATATGTGGCTGATGGGATTCGAACATAACAGCTATGCCACAGCAGTGTAAGGCTTTACCAATGAGCTACAAATACTTTCTTGCTGTTCATAAACAAATTAAATACTTATAGCATACTCCGGTTAGCGAATACTCCATTTAGTAATCTAACTTTAAACAAATTTCTGTACATAAAAAACAGAGTCATTACAAATACCCAAGGCGTTGATCAGACACGGGTGCTTATGATGAACAGCATTCTCGGTCATCAAGCCTTCAAGCACCGCTGGCACCGTTGCAAATATATACTCGTCAGGGGGTAATAATTTTTCATAGTGCTCTCCCTTGATCGGTAGTCCCGAAATTTTCCGGAATTTCTCTAGCGAAATGGAAACTTCGCGATCTCCCAGTAGGAACGTATGCGTTGGAATATTCCATTGATTCAAAAAAGCCTTGACCCACCAGACATGGAGAGCATGATAGTTGAACAGTGACGCATACACCACTTGATACAGCCCAACTTTTTGCAACCGTGAGTGTTGGGAAGAAATAATGTATCGGGCCTAGGGAAGATAGCCCACTGGATGACGCGGGGTGACGCCTATCTTGTAGACCTGCTCTAAAGATCGAGCTTCGCCTTAGCAGATTCGGCGTCCCAAAATATCGATAGCCATCAAGGGTTGATTGGGTATCTTTTTCGTTGATGGCTCAAGACGGCGCTCGAGAGTCTAATTAGCCGCCTCCACCGCATAAGCAGTATGTGGACGCTCCGTGAATGACATTGAATGGATGGGTTCTGTCGGCACTTTGCATGTGAAACTACGTCGACCCCTAATAATGTGGCCGTACCAAACTCCCCATAAGAGAAGTCTTTTATTGTCCTTATCATGTTCCCTAATCATTGCCATAACTTCCTCGTCTGACGGCGACTGTGGGAAAGCGACCTCCGAGCGTGTATAAGGGAAGTAGGGAAGTGATGCCATCATACCTAAAAAAAAGAGTGGACCCATTATATATATATATATATATATATGAGTTTGTCTCATGGGATTACTAACTACAAAGCCAGTGGGCCCCACAAAATCAAAATGGCGGCTCACCAATGATGAGATGAGATAATCATTGTGATAATCCAAAAGGATTCTCATTAAATAAATAGTGGAGTTTAAACAACTCTTAATATCCTAGAAAAGCGGGTTCTGTTAAAATACACAACAGATTCAAATATGTGAAATGGGTATTAAAACCCTAAAAAAGAAAAATGCCCAAGAAAACCAGGGAATAAAATTCCCAAAAGTCTCCGAGTCTTTTAGAGCTAAGCTCTGTAATATGGAATTAAATTCCTTTATTAATGGGATTAAATCCCATAAACCCCCATGGTGAGGAAACGAAAAAAATGGAATTGAATTCCAAGGATCCTCAAAGATTAGTGATAGGGTAAACCCGAAGAGGAGAACTAACGATTCTCAAGACCCCGGTGTCTTCTTTAAAAAGGGGGTGTTTTTAGATCTCTAATTGACCAGTTCAAGGAATGAGCAAAGCTCTATTGATCGATTTGAAATCCAAAGAAAAAAAGGTTTTTTTCCCTAAGAGGTGAATGTCGTCCATGATCCTTACCCGAAAAAGAGTTTTGCAGAGTTTAACTCTGAAAGTTCTATGGACAAAGAGTTAAGCTCTAAGAGGGGAATTAAATTCTCAAGAAAAGGTTAAGGAAGAAGATGAAGAAGCAGTGGTCATCAAAAGAGCCAAACACCCCATTTATAAGACGTGATGGGGAGTGGTTCATCTCCCCGTTCCTCTAGGCAATTCAACGGTTGTAAGGATGGAAAGTGTTGCACTCAGGTGCAAGCCATGTAAGAGCAATGTTGGGAGGCATTTGTTCCCTCATAAAAAAAGGAAAGGGGGAAAATTCCCCACTTTTAAAGTCTCACGTGTTAAACACGTGAGCACCTATATGCAAAAGCATATAAGCGCTGCATTTAAAAACAAATAGGCTAAAAGATCCATACGTGTTAAACACGTGAGCGCCTATATGCAAAGCATATAGGCGCTGCAATCAAATAACTGGCAAGCCAAACAGGCCTGACGTGTTAAACACGTGAGAGTTTATATGTATATGAGCGCTGAAAATAAAGTATGCTAAAGCCCATGCTAGGGATAACATGTTAAACACGTGAGTTCTCCTGCTGCACTCTTTGGTAAGATAGAATTAAATTCTATGTGATAGAATTAAATTCTATTTCGGAAATATTTTCCCTGATCTTTCTTATACGGAAAGATTCTTTATTAACAAAGAATTTTGAACTTAAAATCCAATTGTTATAAAATATCACCAATCAAACCATCTGATAGAATTAAATTCTATATGGAAAATATTTTCTTGATCTTTCTCAAACTGGAAAGATCTTCTCTGTTAAACAGAGGACCCTTAAATCAAAAATCCAAGGGTGATTATAAAATCACCCCCCGATCATCTGGTAGAATAACATTCTATCTTAGGAAAGTATTTTCCTAATTTTGCTAAATTAATAATATATTTATAGGAAAATATTTCTTAATCTTGTTAAACAAACAAGAAATCTTCTCTGTTAAACAGAGAGCCTTTGGATTGAAAATCCAACGGTGAATTAAATTCACCAATTTATCTTCTTGATCTCTCAATGAGTGATTTTCTTAACATCCTGATTTTTTCCCTTCTCCTATAAATAGGAGTAAGGAGATTAAATCTAGGGACACACAGAACTCCCCACAAGCTTCTGCAAAAAAAATATACAGTGAGCTCTTGAAAAAGAAAGAATTTAATTCTCAAAAGAAGAAGAAGACTTGCCTCATTGAAACCCTAGGTAAAAAAAACATACAGAGGTTATAGTGTCTCTTCTTTTCCCATCTAAGGGTTTAACCCTTCATATAAGAACTTAGTTTTTCCTCTGGTTGAGATTTGCAGAAGCAAATCTCCACACAAGTTGATAATTTAATTCTCATCGGGGAGATTTTGTTCTGCAGATTCAAAACTTAGGGGAAAAGTACTAGGTCATAAAAGAAAAAAAATAACAGGAGCATATGGGAATTTAGTTCCTCCAAAAATTAGGGTTTAACCCTATATAAAGAACTTAGTTCTTCAAAAAAATGATGATGATCCATGATCCTCAAACCGAAATCTTGATGATCATCAATGACTAAAAATGTCATTAACAGGAGATTGATATCTCTAGGAAAACACAAGAATAACTTGGTGACTCGTTTGTGCTTAGCACTATTATGAAGCCTCACGTATTTCCTACGTGAGTGCTTCAAACGAATAAAAAGAACAACCAAAACTGCCTCACTTCCATTTTTAGTTATTTTTTTAAGTTCCCCCACGTGAGTGCTTTAAAAAGGGAAACAAGCAAAAGAAAAGCCAAAGATGACTCACGTGATTCTCACGTGGGTGCCTAAAAAGCAAAAAGAAACTTCTTTGTCAATTAGGCAGCTGTCCCAAAAGAAAGCAGCCGTCCCAAAAGAAAGCAGCCATGTGTTTTGCACGAGAGATCTAATCAAATACTTAGCACTTCTGTAAAAGAGGGGCAGCGCCCCATATTTGGGGGCCTCACGTGTTTCACACGTGAGGGCACGGAACTCTAGTGATTAGCACCAATCCAGTTCCCACGTGAAACGCACGTGAGCGCTGTATGTCTCAGTGCTTAGCACTGTGGAGTAATTATATCTCAGCCTAAATCGGCTAAGTTTCCTGAGATTAAACCTCTTTGATTTTAAATCAACCGAGCTCATATTGCTCATAGTTTCCCAAACTGATCTTAGTCTCAAAAATGACTAGTTGTCTCCCATTGATAATATCCAAAATGATATTCATCCTGTGTCTCCTAAAGTAATCTTAGTCTCAAATACGACTAATGATTCTTAGGTCCACAACAACCTTTTTCCCCTTAAATACGGGATTTGTTTCAAAAGGATACATCTCTCCACACCTCTGATATATGTCGTTATAATTTCTCAATGTCTTCAGAAAGGTGGCGGGTCCCATTGACCAACAACTTCTTTCGCTAATGCACTTCCAAATTGACGTGCATGCCTCAAATTGGATCGTGCCCCAAATTGGGCAGATTCCATATCACCATTGTTCATTTCATCACGTAACAAATACACATGTGCGCAAGATAGATAATGGACCGAAATATCCCTAAACTAATATTCGCCTCCAAAATGGCGATAAAGGACCAAAACGCCCTTAAATTAACATTTCGCCTCAAACATGGCGATAATGGACCGAAATTTCCTTATACTAATATTTGCCCCCAAATACGGCGTCAAAGTACCGAAACGTCCTTAAACTAATATTTCGTCTCAAACATGGCGATAATGGACCGTAATATCCTTAAACGAAAATAATCGAACCCTAATGCTCATATGTTTAAGTTGATCTTAATCTCAAACCAGATTAACGATAATTAAATCAACCTAAACCCAAATATAAAAATATACGGATTTGGACTAATTTACGCCCTACGGGTAACGACATAAATTAGTCTCCGTATACAATCCACGGGCAACCAAAACCAAAACAAAACACATGACACGAAGTGAACTTACAGAGTAGGAGAACGTGGTTATCGCGACACGGTAACGTAATTAACTGCAGGGGCTTGCGCCTGCAGGGAAGAGCTTCCCCACAATCAAAAAATGCTTCACAAACAAGGGGGAATCTGATAAAGTCTGCTACAACGGCCGTGTCCGTCCAAACCTCCGATATACGGTGCCATACATCAATTTGGTATCTTCGAAGAGGTGGAAAGATAAATGCAAATAGCATCTGCCCCCTGAATTCAGGCCAGACATCGCAACGTCTCGGACCCATCTTCCGGCGGTGAACAGTACCATCTCATTTTTCTTCAACACCGGAATGATGTTAGTGATCAAGTCGGGATATTGGACTTCCTGGATGAAGCTGGAGTCGATCAATTTCTTGATTTCGGCATTGATACTCATCTCAAGTTCAAGCCGCATCCTTCTTGGCGTTTACTTGACTGGCTTTATCTTTGGTAATATGGCCAGCTTGTGTACCGCTACGTTTAGATATAAACCCGACATTTCGGAGTAATTCCAAGCGAAGCAATCTTTGTACTGCATAAGCACATCTTTTAATGTGGCTACTTGTTTTCCGGATAGCAACTCACTGATGAACGTCGGTGTTGAATCATCCTCTGTTCCTTAAGTTGTCCACCGTGGTATGTATCCCATCTTCCAGCTCTTTTGCTGCCGGTGGAAATTCTGAAATCTCCTCATCATCGTCTTCATTTGTGAAGCATCTGAAGAAGTCAATCATATTCTTGTTATCTTTCTATTTTGAGAATGTTATCATATGGCAGGTACGAGTTCGCTTCCGTTTCTTCAGTCGAGCAGGTCCCAATCGGATGGCATAAGTCTTCTTCGGCTCATGCTTTTGTGATGGACTTATCCTCCAGCTATCGGACAACATACACCTTCCTTGTTGATATTGGTCTTCCATCTAATTCTTGAACGTGAAATAGTCTTCGAGTGGGTGACCTATTGCTCGGTGATAGGAGCAATAATCTGGATGATTGCCTTCATTTTTCTATCCAGGGAGACGAGACTCCGTAAGCGTCATCATCTGGTGTTTCATAGCAAGGCTGAATATCTTCCTTGTCTTATCTCGAAGGAAAGAATACCTCCGACCCATCTTCTTTATGAGGGACTGGCTCTAACCAAACTTTTCTCGATTAAAATAAGACTTGGACCTGCTTTATTATACTTGAATGTTGCTTGCGATCATTGCCTTATTCTTGTCTTCGCTTTGGGATTTTCTTTCTTCGCGGGAGTATAAAGGGGGCTGTGAATGAAGAGTATCCCAATCTACTTCTTCCGCTGATCACTCACCGAAACACTGCTCCCTGGCCTTTTATTGACTGGGATGTTTCGGCTCGCTTGAAAAGCTTTCCTTATTATCCTGTCAATCTGCTCTTTGAGTGATGGACTTGGAGTCTCTCGAGCGATACTTTGCTCCCATTCGACGACATAGTTACTTGGGGAAGCATCTTCTTATCCGTTTAAGCTGTCTATGGCATGTCAGTTGTAATTTTTCTCCCACTTTTTGGACCGAACATATCTCAGCCCGGTTGTATCCATCTTCCCGTTGGGGTTCTTTCGTTGAGTCCCAAAAATATCCAAAATCCTTTTATAGAATTGGACTTGTCAAACAAATTGTTCGAAAAGCACACCTTGATGCCTTAATAGCCCCTTTAATCTTTTCGCATAACATCTTGGCATGCGGATGGGCTAGAACTTGTCAAGAGCTGGATCGGCTCCATGCCAGATTTTCTTTTCTATCTTGGTCTCCTTAGATTTATAAAAGATAATCTCCTTTTCACATCTTCGTCTTGGAGGCATGTAGAAAGTTTCCAACTCTTGTACGCTATAAGTATGGAGCCCATCGAGTTCCTTATAGTATCGAGGCGGAGCCACCATAATATGTAGACTTTGGTACGCTTTGGCGAGAGTCCATGTCGATGGAAGAATAGAAAACACTGCAATAGTCTCGTCATCAGAGTCGCTGCCAGAGACCAAGATAGGGGCCAACGGTATGGATTTATTACTATGTCTGTAAGATTGTCCTTAGTAAACTATCTGTTCGTCTTCTTCAGTATCACTTTCGAAGACTGGGATTGTGGCCACTGATTTTTTCTGATTTTCTGGTTTGTGGCACCTTTCGGTATCTTCAAAATCCAGCTGAAAGTATTTTTCATCTTCATACTTTTGCACCTTATTTACTGAGAAAGGATTGAGTTCTCCCATGACGGTGTACTCTAGGTCATCCTTGAAATACTTCATACACTGATATTGTGTAGAAGAGATGACGTTGTACTCGTGTAGCCAAGGCCTGCCGAGTAGAGCATTATAACAGGTTTTGGCATCATTGACGTGGAATTTGATGTCAGTGATGAGCTACCCAAAGTGGAGCGTCAATATTACAGACCCAAGTGTCCATGACGATTGCGAGTCGAACCCCGAGATAGTAATCTTGTCCCGGGCAAGATGCTGAACATTCATACATATCTCCTTCAACACTCTCACATTGAGGAGGTTGACAGAATATCCGTTATCAACAATGATTTTCCTTATCTTGATGTCATGGCAGTACCTGGCAACATAAAGCAGTCGATTATGCTCGTATGTTGCAAGGAGGAGATCTTCCTCGCTGAAGGTAATATTAGCCGTGTGGACCTCTGCAAGTTCATTCTTCATTTTCTTTTCTGTGAGAAAGGCTTGAAACTGATCAGGTTCTTGCAAGACCTTGATCAAGAAGTCCCGTGGCTCTTTGGACAAGAGTAGGGTATCCAATAAACTCAACCGTGAGGGTATCTTCCTCAAATGTGCAGGGACGTTATAGTACACATTGATTTTCTTAGGTAGGTCCTTTGCGGCGAGTTCTCTGACGACTTCTCTATCGACCTCAATCACCTCGGGTACTTCTCTTTCCCTTTATCTTGTTTATTCGAACCCTTATTTATGGGTCCGAGATTCTTTTCAAGTAAGGTGCGGTTGCGCAGCTGAATGTTTCCGCAACCCTATTCCTCCTCTTCTTTTTCCAAGGCGGAGTTTTTGAGGGGCATTTCATCCTCAGAATCACTTCCGAACACAAGAACCCAAAAGCATTCCTTTTTTGAGCTGGTACTAACTATATGGCAGTAGCCGATTGCTTCCTTGTCCGCTACAGTCTCACTGCTCACGTATCGATGAGCACGAGCCTCATGATTCTCCTTCTTGAATTGTCTTCTGTGGGTAACGTATCCTTACCACCGCTTCTTAAAGGCGTTGCATTCATCGATGGGATGGGTGACCCGTTGGTGATACAGGAAGTATTTTGGGTGTCCCTCTCCACCATCGTAGTACGGAACCCCAGGAGTGTATATCATGAGAGGCATTAGCCTTATTGTTGGGATCTTTTGCACGACTATAAGGTTACAGAAGGCATCAACCATGCCATTTTATAAAAATTAGTGTCCTAAGAAAGCCTAACACAAGATCTTGACTAGAGAATTTGGGTTATACTAGAATGTAAACAACTTTAAATACAAAGTGAATAAAGAATACAATCTTTGTAGATCGGTCCTTCACTTCAAAAGCTCCGTGCAGTAGTCCTTTCGCTCCAAGTAGTAATCTCCCGGACTCTAGTATGATTCCTCAAGGTGAAATGAACAAGCTTGCTTGATGTCTTCAAGGCCGAAGATGATCTACGTCGAGAACACACTAACTCAAGCTACCTCTTTACTAATTAGGGATTATTGAAGTAAACAACCTAAACTAAATGGCTAATCTAGTGTAGGTTGATGAAGTAGGATTTTTTCTCACTTTAAAAATATTTTTCTCACCATTTTTCTTCACCTCCTCAAAACCTAGAGAGCTCTTTTTGATGAAGAAGAAGATGAAGTCAATAATAGAAGAGATGGTGAATGGCAACCATGGGTGAGTTCATATCATATATGAACCATGTAGAGACTTGTTCAGTCGAAAATATCGCACTTTTGATATAACATTTTCCTTAATTTTCTTAAATATCTAAAGGTGTTTATTATAAATATGACACATATTTGGGTTTATCTGTAAAAATACTATTTATCATATGTTTATATATTATAATTAATATTATGAAGGAAAATGTATGCATATAATATTTATATAATATTGTGATAATTTAAATATGCATCTCATATCAAATATCCTTAATCAATATTCTTAAAACATAATATCATATCAAATTGGTTAGGATAATATCTCAAAAATACCAAATATTACTAACATTATTCATTGACATATTGTGCGAGGTTTAGTTCAAGTCAGGAGATCGAGATATTGAGATGTCGGGAATTAAAAATCTGCCGATAAAGTTAAATAAAATCGAAGAATCAATACTGGCAGAGACTCAAAAAAGATATGAAGATTTCAGATATCAAATAAATCTCTATGTGTCACAACAAAGTATCTCCAGAATTCTGAAGTCAAGATCTCACCAACAAACCGCGGATTCGTGGTCAAACCATGAAATATACGGCGGATCCGCGGCCGATTCACTGAGTCAGGATTTGGGATTTTTAGTTGTGATTTGCAACAACAAACCCTAATTCTTGGGATCTTTGGTTTCTGATTTTGGGGCTATAAGAAGGACCGAGGGCTATACTTAGAAATCATCAATCTTTTACACAAGATACTCACCGTCAAAGAACAAGTGATCCATGACAGGTCCAAGATTCGATGTGATAAAGCGACGTGGGATTCGACGGAATATCTACATCCGACAAGGCAGAGATCGAGAGCAACTTCTTCTTCCTCTTGTAATCTAAACTTGAAGTTTGTACTTGTGAAGTTGATTAATAAAGGTAGATTTTTAGTTTAATTAGTTTAATTATTTAGTTACATTATGAATTTCATCTCTATCCGTGCTTCTATCTCCATCATGCGTGAGTAATTCTCCGCTTGATAGGGTTCGTAGGATTAGGGTAGATCAATGGACAAGAAAATATTTTAACTTCTTTTACGTCTTATGAAGTTTATAAACTTTAATAAAAGAATCGTTAACATTCTTATCGGGCGCGCTACCAATTTATTGCTAGTCTCGACCGCGATTTGAGATCAAATTAACAATTATTTTGTTAAGGTTTAGATATGAATATAGATCAATGAAAGGACAATGGTCAATAGTGTGGAAACCCTAGTTTCTTCAAAGAACCTTAATTCTCATTCATCACTATCAATCTAGTTTTAAATCTATCAAAAGATAAAAGGATTCATCTTTATTAGTCATCCAGGATTACTAAATCCTAACAAACCCTACAAGCCCTCTTCTGATATAAAATTTATATCCGTCTTTAAACTAGATCTATATTCTATATCCGTATTTAACGTAGATCTAAATTCTATAACTATTCTTCACTATTATCTATTCTTCTTCCTCTTCCTAATCAATACGTTTAAAGAAAAATTAAAAGATTCCACATATCCCTGAGGACGACCCGTACTCATCTTGGTCTAGCTACACGCGACACCGTTATTGATTGTGGTTATTTACTACAAAAACACTTCTTTAAAACAGATCGATCAAATGGCGCCGTTGACGGGGATACGTGTGTAATTTTTTTTGCTATTCGGGTTGAATTCTTATTCGATTCATA
This sequence comes from Agapanthus africanus, assembly GCA_030015575.1. Lineage (NCBI taxonomy): Eukaryota > Viridiplantae > Streptophyta > Magnoliopsida > Asparagales > Amaryllidaceae > Agapanthus > Agapanthus africanus. The sequence continues at coordinate 464,527,064 of JASDDO010000001.1, forward strand.
TCATAAAATAAAATAACATAGTAAACTGTGTATTTAACGATTAGTGTGCGATTTTTGCGAGGGATTCTGGAGACACTTTAGTGAGGAGATAAAGATTCAGAGACATACATCACGACCCAGAGGAGAAAAGAAAGCCACAGTAAAAAAAATTAAACAAAGAACCCCCTAAAGCGCGGTGTAACCGCGGCTATTGTATGCAAACGGCGGCAGAACCGCGGCGGTCTTGGGGAGTTGTACTCTCAAACTTTTCTGGTATCTTTTCTATCTCTTTCTCTCTCCTCTGAAAAATCCAATAATATATTTTCTGCATGATTCTTTGCAAAATATCGCCGCTCAAAAATCTTTTTGCGTGTTTTGTTTTGCGGGTTGTTTTTGCATATTTTAATACGGACTTTAAGAGGCAAGACCACAATTCATATTAGGTGGGGATTTCATCACCCTTCCTAGGCCCCACAAATCACAAAACGAGCATCCGCATAACCCTATATTAATTAAAAAATATCTAGATCAAGACCCTAAGGACCGTCGTGCTCAAATAGGACAGAGGAAGGTCGTGGGTAATTTATCGCTTATCTGCATTTCTTTTGTGGTGTCTAGGCAAGTGTGTCTAAGGCATGTGGTTACTTAATTGGGCCCGCTATTTTCGGTGATTTGTATAGTGGATATCTCTCACTTACCTGACACTTACCTGGCCATAAGAGTTATAAAAAGATGGTAGAGGATTGATCCTGTGGCTTGTCCTTTGGAAGTCAAGGAGCGGTCTAGTGCTGGACCTAGGTAACCTTAGTTCTAGGGTTTTCTTGTGCATTTTGTGATTTGTTGAGTCAACCCTCAAGTCCCACTTTCAAAGCAAAACAATCTAATTAGAGCTTAAATCTTTCCCTTTTCACCATCCTCCCACTTTTCACCTTTCTTATAATGGGTAACCCAAATAAAAGAACTTTTGCCGAGTTTTGCTATCCATAACCAGATATTTCTTGTTATCGTAATCACTTCGGTATACCATCCGACTCTACCATGTCTTTAAGAGATCGGATAGAGCAAGCGGAAAGAAACAGTTGGCCACCTCACTCCAGATCCTATCAACCGCATCAAAATTCTACATCTTCTTTTGTTGATACTCCATCTAAAGCGTGTGAGGAAACTCCTAACCGCATGTCCAGCGCTGAGTATATAGCGAGGACTAACAGCAAAAGTTTCAATCCGGTCAAACCATTAGGACAACAAACACCACCACCTTCTAAAGAAGATTTTACTACTCGGTTTGTGGCGTATATGACATCTATTGAAAGTCACCAACCCACCAACCAATATCAATATTCTTCTTATCACAATGTTGATCTTACTCCTGCACAATTTTCATAACCAGTCAATTCCTATCAATCCTACCTGACTTTTATACCTTCTCTAGACATTCCTTCTAATCTGTCATTTAGGAGTTTTACTTATCCACAAGAATTTCAATCTTATATTGAAACCCCTTACCGATCCATGTCTAGTCTTGAACGGACCGTGGAAGAATATATGGTAGCGTCGCGCCGTGCCAGAGAGGAATTGAAAGAGTGCATGGCCGCCCTCATACAACAAAACGAACGAGCAACTAGTTTCGAACCAGCTAAAAAATTTTCAATGTATGATACGGCCATAGGGCAAATTGAGAATTTGGGTAGTGAGAGAGCGGTACACCCTTCCAAATCAAACCTCCCCATCCCAAATTGAAATCCACAACTCCAATTTCGCAAATCTATCGAGTATACCAAATGATTCACCAAGTGAAGATAGAATGTCTGATGGGTTGTGTGACTTTATAGTGTTTGATTTGCCCGATTGTGAGGAGTCCATTTCAAGTGAAGCCACGACCAATCCTTGTGATCTCTATACCTCCACTCTAGAACCTAAATTGATTGAAAATCATGCTTTTAATGAGGTGTCTGAGAATTTTAACCTTCACTTGATTGAGGATATTGACGTTGAGGATATATTGGATGAAGAACCCAAAATTTTGGATGAGTTTGTCCCACCAATTTATCAAGTCCTTTCACTCCCGTGTGGTCATCATCTCGAAGCTTTAACTATTCTTCCCGAACCCCATATGTGTTTTGAAGTTGATGATAAATGTATAACCGAAAAGCAAAACGAAATTCAGACTTCATTTCCCATATCTGGTTTAGCAATACACGACACACTAATTTGTTTATCCATTTCATCTTCCACTTTCTCTGATTCTTCTTCTAATCTTCTTTTAATGATAGCGAGTGTTGATGAATCACAATCCGATATTTCGAGTTCGATAATTCCAGAAAGACAACTTTATTTAGACTCTTTTGAGAATGAGGTAGATGAGCTTTATGAGTCTCCCACCTCTATAATTTTTGACAAATCAAGTGTGTTCTGGCGCGATACTTATTGACATTGAAACGTTTAATCGAATCATCGATGAAAGTTTCGAAGATATTTTCGCCGACGAACTCGCATTCCTAAATGACACGGATTTTGTGATTAATCAACCTCTACCTGAAGAAATCGGACCACCACCATTTCTTCTTATCCCATACGAGAATGTGACCATTCTTCCCATTCCAAATCATCCATATTCTCGTTTCCATTCACCATTATTGTTTCGTCTCTATCAACCGAGATGTAAACCATATCGTCTCCTATCTCTCCACTTCTTCAAATCTCTAATTTTCCACCAACCAGTGCGTTACATCGATAAAATTTTTGAATGGTTGGTGTTGACTTTTGGTCTTTGTAAGTCTTTACTTTGACCAATAACTTTAACCCCCCCAATAATTTTAAATGCTTAATACTATTTTACTCAAGTTTGGGAGGGAATATTTTGGCTCTTTAAAGAAATTTTTTATAAAATGGTGAACCAAAAAATAAGTTCGGGGAAGAATTTTACTTTCACTATTTCATATCCCCGTTACTAACTTTTCCTCCAAAGTCTATAATTTTTTTAAGCTTAACAGATGATATCAGTGAGGACACTGCTGTAAACAAGTTTGGGGGAGGTTTGTGCTTATTCACGCATTACTTTGCATTATACTATATATAAGCACAAAATTTTTTTTGATAATGAATATTTGAAAGTGAAAATTTACATATGAAAAATAGGAATAGTTTGATAAAAGCATGAATGTTAGACGTTTTCTTAATGAAACTAGTAATATGTAGTTATGAGCCATTGTCCCAAAGTTTAGTAAGATGAAGAAATTGCTATTCTGAGGATAAAAATAAGTCTGAAAAATAGTCTCTATCTTGAGGCCAAACATTTGAACGTTGATACCCTACCAAACGCACTTACACACATCTTGAAATTTAGGATAGCAGAGGATACCTTGAAATGCTCTTGTCTAAAAGCCTTAGTATGAAGGAAAGTAAAATAAAATTTAAGTGATGAAGAAAAAAATGAACACTGGTTTTGTAATTGCTTAAGGCAACATAAAAAAAATATAGCGAGGGTGTTTTATTACCTAGTGCCTTAGAACAACTGGTTTGGGAGCCACTACTAAGTCTTAGGTGTTGCAAGATGAGAAATTACGCCTTAATACGAGAGTACATTTTGTAATTGGTTGATTAGTACCTCAAGAAGTATTAACGGACGCATGAAGAATGTGTGAGCAATTCTATCTAAAATATTCACCAACTAAAAATTACTAAGGAAGATGGACAAAAGTATGATAGCTTAAATTGAATTCTCTAAGTGTAGGGATATATTTTACATACACGAAGGGGTATATGATCAATGTATGGAGGAAAGATAGGGAGAAAAACTAAAGACGATATTTTATTGAGAGATGATGTGATTTCTAATATCTTTTTATAACCATTAAGATAGAGCTCATGACAACCGAAAAACTGGTGTAGTTGGAAACTCTTATTTTAAAGTTCTTTCTTTTATAATTCTTATTTTTGTATATAACGTTCACTATCTTTCTTTTATTATAGGATTTTGTGGGTGTAATCCGCTGAAAACCCTCAGGAGACAACACTCCTCCTATTAGGGTCACCTAGAGGTTTAATGGGGCATGTTGCACATGCTCAGTGCAATCGTGTTGCCTACGAAAGTATGTTACTTAGGTTTTTCTTTTTCTCTTCTCCCTCTATTGAATAATTAGTTTGCTCGGGACGATCAAAATTAAGTTTGGGGGTATTTGCTCAGTCGAAAATATCGCACTTTTGATATAACATTTTCCTTACTTTTCTTAAATATCTAAAAGTGTTTATTATAAATATGACACATATTTGGGTTTATCTGTAAAAAAATACCATTTATCATATGTTTATATATTATAATTAACATTATGAAGGAAAATGAATGCATATAATATTTATATAATATTGTGATAATTTAAATATGTATATCATATCAAATATCCTTAATCAATATTCTTAAAATATAATATCATATCAAATTGGTTAGGATAATATCTAAAAATACCAAATATTACTAAAATTATTCATTAAGATATTGTGCAAGGTTTAGTTCAGGTCAGGAGATAGAGATGTTGAAATGTCGGGAATTAAAAATCTGCCGATAAAATTAAATAAAATCGAAGAATCAATACTGGCGGAGACTCAGAAAAGATATGAAGATTTCAGACATCAAATAAATCTCAATGTGTCACAACAAAGCAGTTCCAGACTTCTGAAGCCAATCTCTCACCAATAAACCACGGATCTACGGCTAAACCATGCAATATGCGGCGGATCCGCGGTCGATTCACTGAGTCAGGATTTGGGATTTTTAGTTTTGATTTGCAACAACAAACCCTAATTCTGGGGATCTTTGGTTTCTGGTTTTGGGGTTATATAAAGGACCGAGAGCTAAACATAGAAATCATCAATGTTTTACTCAAGCTAATCACCGTCAAAGAATAAGTGATCTAAGACAGGTCCAAGATTTAACGTGATAAAGCGACATGAGATTCGACGGAACATCTTCATCCGACAAGGCAGAGATCGAGAGTAATTTCTTCTTCCTTTTGTAATCTAAACTTAAAGTTTGTACCTGTGAAGTTGATTAATAAAGGTTGATATTTAGTTTAATTAGTTTAATTATTTAGTTACATTATGAATTTCATCTCTATCCGTACTTCTATCTCCATCATGCGCGAGTAATTCTCCGCTTGATAGGGTTCGTAGGATTAGGGTAGATCAATAGATGAGAAAATATTTTAACTTATTTTACATCTTATGAAGTTTATAAAATTTAGCAAAAGAATCGTTAACATCCTTATCGGGCGTGCTACAAATTTATTGCTAGTCTTGACCGTGATTTGAGATCAGATTAACAATTGCTTTGTTAAGGCCTAGACATGAAAAGAGATCAACGAAAGGATAAGGGTCAATAGTGTGGAAACCCTAGTTTCTTCCAAGAACCCTAATCCTCATTCATCACTATCAATCTAGTTTTAAATCTATCAAAAGATAAAATGAGTCATCTTTATTAGTCATCCAGGATTACTACATCCTAACGAACCCTACAAGCCCTCTTCTGTTATAAAATCTACATCCGTCTTTAAGTTAGATCTATATTCTACATCTGTGTTTAACGTAGATCTAGATTCTATAACTATTCATCACTATTATCTATTCTTCTTCCTCTTCCTAATCAACGTGTCTAAAGAAAGATTAAAAGATTCCATATATTCCTGAGGACGACCTGTACTCATCTCGGTCTAGCTACACGCGACACCGTTATTGATTGCGGTTATTTCTACAAACACTTCTTTAAAACAGATCAATCAAGACTTAACCATGGCTAATCATAAGGGTTGGGTTAATAAATATCTTAAGTAAAACAAAATTAGTGGACTAAGTTAATGGTTCCATAAGCTTCCACTAAGCTCCAAACCATGACTAATTTCCACCTAATTTTAATTAACTTTAAATAAATAAAAACCTTCATTAACATAAACATGGTGTGAGTCTCAAACACCCATGTTGCATGTATCAACAAGCATGACACAATAATATATCTCACACACACATACATGTTCCCCTCCGAACGGCGGCCAAGTGATGGGACGTCTTGCCTGAGATTCGGGGCAGATACTATTTGGTTTTATCCGTCCACCTCTCCGAAAATGCCAAGTTGATTTATGGCACCGTGTATTGAAGGTTTAGACGGATGCGGCCGATGTAGCAGATTTCGTCAGATTCCCCCTCACTTGAAGGGTTTTTGATTGTGGGGACGCTTTTCCCTGCAGGCATAAGCCCCTGCAGTAAATTACGCTACCGCATCGCGGTAACAACTTTCTCCTTCTCCAGAATTTCACTTCGTGTCGTGGGTGTTTGTTTTGTTTGTGGTTGCCCGTGGATTGTATACGGAGACTAATTTATGTCGTCGCCCGTAGGACGTGGATCAGTCCAAATCCGTATTTTCTTAGATTTGGGTTTGGGGTTTTGGTTTAAGGATACGTTAGCCATATTTGAGGCTAAGATCAACTTAAGCATTTGTTAAGGATACGTTAGTCTAATTTGAGACTAAGATCAACTTAACGGGATCGTTTAGATCCGACAAAAGAGCATTTGGGGGCTCTATTGTTCCAGTTTAGGGACATAGTGGTCCATTGCCAGTTTAGGGACACGGTGGTCCATTGAACGTATGGCCGTCGGGACCCGTCACCTCTCTGACGACGTTGAAGGATTACAACGACAAATATCAGAGGAGTTCAGAGATGTACCCTTGAACCAATGAGTTGGTTGAAAGAGCAGATGTGCTCAGTTCAAGATGATTTGAAGACTTATGGCCAGTTTGGGCTAAGTCTAATTATGTTTGAAATATTGGCCCTTTGGGCCATTAGACATTTGTCTGGGTTCAACCCCTCATCATTCAGCAGTGCTAAACAGTGGTTTGGAGGCTCTGACAACATTTTGTCTTTGATTTCCTCAATTTTAAGATTCATTTGGGGGAGGGACTTTTACCTTTGGAAAATTAGCCAATTTGGCTAAAAGTAGTGTTAAACACTAGAGAACAACAGTGTTAAACACTGGAGGTAGAGCTCTCAAATTAGTGTTAAACACTAAAAGGCAATCAGTGTTAAACACTGGAAATATAATCTTCAATTTAGTGTTAAACACTAGAAAATAATCAGTGTTAAACACTGGAAATATAATCCCCAAATTAGTGTTAAACACTAAAGAAAGAGGGGTCACGTGTGGACACGTGAGGGCACCCAAAGGTGAGGCAAAATCTCCTTTACCTCGTTCTGCAATTAAGTGTTGAACACTTTTTTATTATTTTTATTTTGAGCATCACGTGTTGACACGTGATGGGAATTTATGCGCTGACTGTTAAAGTGTTTGCCAAGGGGTCACGTAGTAACACGTGAGAGCGCCCAAAGCCTTCATTTCCTTTGCTTTTTCTTTCTGCGTCTTAGGAGTCGCGTGGGAGCGCGTGAGGCATTGCCTCAAGGTTTCTTTCTTCACGGATCTTTTTCAAGGGTCACATGGGGACACGTGATCTCAGCTCTTTTCATGTACAGAGATCTTTTAAGTCTTCTTATTTTAAGAATTGAATTCTCTGTAGGGTTAAACCCTAATTATGATTTTAGAGGAATTAAATCCCTATTGTGCAAGAATTAAATTCTTAAGTTGGGTTAAACCCTAATTTCCTTTTAGGGGAATTAAATTCCCAAACATGTAAAAGAATTAAATTCTTGATTAGGGTTAAACCCTAGTTCTGTCCTGAAGGAATTAAATTCCTATGATTTTGGGAGAATTGAATTCTTATGTAGGGTTTAACCCTAATTTGTTTTGGGAGAATTAAATTCTCTAAACTCAAATCCCCCTCTAAGTTTTAGATCTGCATGGCAGGATCTCGACCCGATGAGAATTAAATTCTCAACTTATGGGGAGATGTGCTCTGTGCAGACCCTCAACAAGAGAAAGAACTAAGTTCTTTTTTGTATAAGAGTTAAACTCTTGGATTTTGAGAATTAAATTCTCTGTTTGAAGTTTTGATTCCCTTTCTTTTCTCACCTAGGGTTTTCTTTCTTGAGAATTAAATTCTCCCTTTCTTTTTTTCCCTTGAGAATTAAATTCTCCTCTCTCTGTTCTTCTCTCAAAAAGGTAGATCCCTTCTCTTCTCTTCTTGGCTCCTATTTATAGGAGAAGGAAAAGAATCAATTTGTTTTGTGAATCTTTCATTGAAAGATTTGATTTGTTTTCATATTTAATATGAGCCTTTAGATCATTCAGTGAATTTTATTCACCGTTGGATTTTAAATCCAAAAATATTCTGTTTGTTATTTTCGGTGAGATTTAGGGGAAATATTTCCTTGTCTAAGATTTTTTCCATAAATTGGTGATTTTTAATCACCCTTGGATCTTTAATCCAACGGTCCTCATAATCTTTTTCCATTTAGAAAGATTTAGAGAAATTTAGAATTTTAATTCTATTTGGAAAGATTTAGAGTAATTTAGAATTTTAATTCTATTAAACTGTAAGGCTTTCAAAGCCAGTCACGTGCTGACACGTGACCCTTGGTCACGTGTGAGCACGTGACCCCCAATTGAGTCCTTCTCTCAGCATTTATTTATGCTTCAGTTTTAATCATCACGTGTCAACACGTGACCATTGGTCACGTGTGAGCACGTGATACCTCATTGAGGTATTTCCTTCAGCCATTTGTTTTTATTCATGTTTTAACTATCACGTGTCAACACGTGACCAATGCTCACGTGTGAGCACGTGACCCCCAATTGGGTCCTTCTTCTGCCGTTTGTTTTTATTCATGTTTTAACTATCACGTGTCAACACGTGACCATTGGTCACGTGTGAGCACGTGATACCTCGTTGAGGTAATTCCTGATTTTTTAATCAGGGAACAGTGCATAACATATTTGCTCATAACTTTTGATCCCGGATGAATTATGAAGCCCATAATATATCAAATCGAAGGGTTTTTCGAGATGCTTCCAATACCATTAAAATTTAATAGTTCCTCCTTCGGAAGTTTATAAAAATACAGGCCGGAAGATACTAGTTCGCATTTCCTTAAGCATATCGCTGCCATTTGATACCTTGGACTCTTCTGCGCAGAAATTTTTGGCGGGAACGAATGCCCCCCACTACTTTGCCCACGTAAGTATATACGTGGGTGAAATAGTGCAAAGTTATGAGTAGCCATGGAATTGAGGGCTTAGGAGGCAAGTTTAGGGTCCTTGTAGCCTAAGACTTTTCAACTTTATGAGCCGTGAGGGTCTCACAAAGACTTTTCTCCCTACGGATCGAGGGGATCTCATAGGTGTATTTTCTCCTTAGGAACCGTGATGATTCCTAAGTGTGTTTTCCTTTATAAGTCATAAGGATCCTATAAGAGAATTTTCCCCCCTTACGAGTCGAGAGGACCCGGAAGCGGCTGTTTCCCTCCTTATCGAGATTCGACTTTGGAGAGTGAGACCCGCGGATAGTATGCAAGAGACCGTTTTGGGCCGACTTGCAGGATCCCAGTGCTTAGGAAACAGGTTTTTTAATCCCCGCTGCCTAAGGCTTTTCCTCACGAGTCTAGACGAATCGAGCAGTTCTTGCAAAGATATCAATTTCCTCACGAGTCGAGACAAATTGAGCAGTTCTCGCAAGTATATCCTAACGTCACAATTAACCTCTACTCTTTACGACAGAAGTCCGTTAGGGTCTGTGGTACTTAGGGTTTTAGCCATCGTACCGTCGCATCAGCTGATATATTTTTCGATAGGCAATCGTGCTGTTCGAGTAGCCCTGCGACTGCCATGTCTCTGATCCCTTCGGGGGCTGGACAAGACGTCTTCAAGCAATCTTCCTTGGTAGTTTGACCGTCGGAAGAGCAAGCGTTAGGAATTTTGCCATGCCGCTTTTTACTTGATGTTAGGCTCATTTTGGAGAGCTCCGATGAGTTATAACCACTCTGCGCTGGTGTGGGATGATCTCCGATAGTCTTTCAGGCTTTATATGACTTGCCGTTAAGACCCTGAAGCTAGGAATTTGGCCTTTGCTTCGTTTGCTGGTACCGCGTCTGCTGTATCGAGACGAATGTCGCGGTTGTCTCTAGGTTGCTGGTGAACCGTCGAGGTTTGGAACCATGGATTTTGCCGTGACTCCTTTTGGTGATGTTGCGTCTGCTGTGTAGAGACGAGCATCGAGGTGGCGACCGCTCTGCACTGTGGCAAGATGATCTCCAATTGTCTTTCAGGCTTTATATGACTTGCCGTTAAGACCCTGAAGCTAGGAATTTGGCTTTCGCTTCGTTTGCTTTGGCGTGTCCGGATCCTGTTGGAGGAAGGATGCCATAGTGATATCTCGTCTGCTGTATCGAGACGAACGTCGAGGTAGTGACCACTCTGTGCTGGTGCGAGATGATCTCCGATTGTCTTTCAGGCTTTATATGACTTGCCGTTAAGACCCTGAAGCTAGGAATTTGGCCTTTGCTTCGTTTGCTGGTATCGTGTCTGTTGTATCGAGACGAATGTCGCGGTTGTCTCTAGATTGCTGGTGAACCATCGAGGTTTGGAACTAGGGATTTTGCCGTGACTCCTTTTGGTGATGTTGCGTCTGCTGTGTCGAGACGAACGTTGAGTTGGTGACCGCTCTGCACTGTGGCGACATGATCTCCAATTGTCTTTCAGGCTTTATATGACTTACCGTCAAGACGTTGAAGCTAGGAATTTGTCCTTCGCTTCGTTTTCTTTGGTGTGTCCGAATCCTGTTGGAGGAAGGACGCTGTAGTGACATCTCGTCTGCTGTATCGAGACGAATGTCGTGGTGGTGACCACTCCACGTGGGATGATCTCTGAATGTCTTTCCGGTTTTATATGATTTACCGTCAAGATGTTGAAGCTAGGAATTTGGCTTTCGCTTTGTTTGCTTTGGTGTGTCCGAATCTTGTTGGAGGAAGGACGCTGTAGTGACATCTCGTCTGCTGTATCGAAACGAATGTCGTGGTGGTGACCACTCCACGTGGGATGATCTCTGAATGTCTTTCAGGCTTTTTATGACTTTCCGTCGAGACCTTGAAGCTAGGAATTTGGCCTTTTGCTTCATTTGCTTTGGTGCGTCCGAATCCTGCTGGGGAAGAACGTTGGGGTGACATTTCATCTGCTGTATCGAGACGGTCGTCGAGGTGGTGACCACTCCGCACCGGTGCGAGATGATCTCCGATTGTCTTTCAGGCTTTATATGACTTGTCGTCAAGACCCTGAAGCTAGGAATTTGTCCTTCGCTTCGTTTGCTTTGGTGTGTTCGAATCCGTCACTCTGCTTTGTTTTGACCGTGAGGTCTTTTGTCGGCGTTGTATCCGTATCCTGCTGGACTGCGAAGGAACGCCGTCGTTGACATCTCGTCTGCTGTATCGAGACGAATGCCGAGGTGAAGCTGGGATTTGCCATCGCTTCGCTTTGTTTCGACCGTGAGGTCTTTTGTTGACATTGCATCTACATCCTGCTGGGCTGCGAAGGAACGCCGTTGTTGACATCTCGTCTGCTGTATCGAGACGAATGCTGAGGTGAAGCTGGGATTTTTCCGTTGCTTCTCTTTGTTTCTACCGTGTGGTCTTTTGTTGACGTTGTATCTGCATCCTGCTGGACTGCGGAGGAACACCGTCGTTGACATCGCGTCCGCTGTAACGAGACGAATGCTGAGGTGGAGCTGGAATTTTGCCGTCACTTTGCTTTGTTTCGACCAGGGGGTCTTTTGTTGACGTTGCGTCTGCATCCTGCCGAGGGAAAAAACGCTGGGGTGACATCACGCCTGCTGTATCGAGACGAACGTCGAGGTGGAGCTGGGATTTTGCCGTCACTCCGCTTTATTTAGACCGTGGGGTCTTTTGTTGATGTCGCATCTGCATCCTGCTGGACTGCGAAGAAATGTCATTGTTGACATTGCGTCTGCTGTATCGAGACGAATGCTGAGGTGAAGCTAGGATTTTGCCGTCGCTCCGCTTTGTTTCGACCGTGAGGTCTTTTGTTGACGTTGTATCTGCATCCTGCTGGACTGCAGAGGAACGCCGTCGTTGACATTTCGTCTGCTGTAACGAGACGAATGCTGAGGTGGAGCTGGGATTTTGCCGTCGCTCCGCTTTGTTTCGACCGTGAGGTCTTTTATTGACGTTGCATCTGCATCCAGCTGGACTGCGGAGGAACGCCGTCGTTGACATCTTGTCTGCTGTATCGAGACGAATGCTGAGATGGTCTCTAGGTTGTCTGTGAACCGTCGAGATTTGGAACTAAGGACTATGCCATGGCTCCGTTTGATGGTGTAACATCTGTGTCCTGCTGGAATGAGGAGGCACACCGTTGTTGGTCTCCAGGCTGTAGGCTGTGGATGTGGCCATTGAGATTTGGAACTAGGGACTTTGCTATGGCTCCGTTTCGTTGCGATTCTGAGGTTGGTTGTTGACGTCACATCTGCATCTAGTTGGAGTGAGGAGAAACACCGTTGGTGATCTCTAAATTGTCGATATTGACGTCGAGACCCTGAAGCTAGGGATCTTCCTTCGCTTCATTTGTCGACATTGTGTCTGCAATATTGCGACAAATGTCGAGGTTGTCTCTACGTTGTCTATGAACCGTCGATATTTGGCTTCGCTTTCTGATGGAGCCTGTTGGGAAGGTATGATTCCCTCTTTGTTTGTGCCCCTAGGTTGTATACAGGGATCGATGTGATCTCACCTGTAGGGCGAAAAGTTTCATTCTTTCATCATTTTTTTATTCTTTCCGCGATGCTCTATCATTTCAGCTTTTTTATATCGCGAAAATCGCGATTGCCCAATCATTTCGGCAATTTTTCGCAGTGCCCAATCATTTCGGCTATTTTTCTTTTTACTCGATGCTTTTTATTGCGAGTTGCTCAATCATTTCGGCTGTTTTTGTATGCATACATTTTTACTTGCTGATTTTGTTACAAGTTGCCCCATCATTTCGGCTATTTTATATGCATTTTTTTTTGGCTCGCTGATTTTTTCTCGCGAGTAGGGGATTTGGGATCTGATACCAATCTTGACATCAGCATCGCTGCGACTGGAATATTGCCAGGAGCGAATCATCATTTGCCGTAAAAGGACTTGGAATTTGATACCGTTTTAGGCATCAGCATCACTACCACTGGGATATTACCAGGAGTGAATCATCATTTGCCTCTGTCGATGTCGAACAAAGGTGGTATAGTAAACAGGGTTAGGATTCTGTCAACTAAGACTTTTGACTTCATGAGCCGTAAGGGTCTCACAAAGGTATTTCTCCCTATAAGTCGTGAGGATCTCGTAGGTGTGTTTTCTCCTTAGGAATCGTGAGGATTCCTAAGTGCATATTCCCCTGTAAGTCGTAAGGATCTTACAAAAGGGTTTTCTCCTTATAAGTCGAGAGGACTTACAAGGGTTGTTCACCATGCGAACATATCCTTAGTCACGGGTAGGACTTTGTTAGGGAAATTTGCATCCGTGCCCGTGGATTGTATACAAGGGTCAATATTGAACCGCTTGTAGGGCAATATCGGAGGTTGTAGGGGTTGCTTAAGAACATGTTCAGGTCTCTGTAACTTAAGACTTTCAAATCTTATGAGCCGTGAGGATCCCATAAGAGAGTTCTCCTTACGAGTCATGAGAATCTCGCAAGTGTAATTTCTCCTTAGGAATCGTGAGAATCCCTAAGTGTGTTTCTCCCTTGTGAGTCGTAAGGATCTCACACGGGTGGTTTCTCCTTACAAGGTCGAGAGGACCCTGTAAGTGTCTTTTAACGAGGTTGCGCCCTTTCAGGTTTTCACAAACACTCGCCGGTAGCCCTGCTGTTTTTACTCACGGAGCCCTTTCGGGTTTTCATCCGTGCCCATTTTACTTATGGACATACCGTTTTCTTTTCTTATTTTTATTCTTTTTCCTAACGAAATTGCGCCCTTTCAGGTTTTTACAAGACTCGCCGGTAGCCCTGCTGTTTTTACTCACGGAGCCCTTTCGGGTTTTCATCCGTGCCCATTTTGCTTATGGACATACCCTTTTTTTTTACGCCAGCCTGAGGATGCCACGGTAGTAGTTTAAAGACGTTTCGGTCATTTGCAAGTTTTAGGACATTGCGGTCCATTTTTAGTTTAACGATGTTTCGGTCTATATCCAGTTTTAGGACGTAGTGGTTCGTTGTTAGTTTAACGGCGTTTCGGTCTATTATCCAATTTTAGGACATAGTGGTCCATCGTTAGTTTAACGACGTTTCGGTCTACAGCCAGTTTTAGGACATAGTGGTCCATTGTTAGTTTAACGACGTTTCGGTCTATGGGGCTTTCCCTATGATTGAGCATGATCCCCCGGCGTGTCAACCTTTTTAGAAGCATGGGGCTGTGGCGGGTTCACCTTCCAGTTTCCGGATAACGCGAACTTGCCTTGTTGGTATTGGTCTTCAACCCAGTTTTTGAAGATGAAGCAATCTTCGATCGGATGACTTACTGCTCGATGGTAGGGGCAGTAATTAGAATCGTTGATATCGCCTGGCTGCAACGGACGTTTTGGACTCGTTAGATTGATGAGTCTGTTGCGCACTGCCAGCTCGAACAGTTTCCTCGTTTTATCCTGAGGAAACGAGTAAGAATGTCCCAGTCTCTCCTCAAGGGATGGGCGTGGACGCACGTTGTTTTGGCGAACAACCGGCTTTGAGTTGCTCGGCTGTTGTTGAGTGTTGGTGATGAAGGTTTGTTTTCCCTTTGCCCTTTTCAATCCAAGGTTCCGTCTTCGAAGAGGAAGTCCTATGACCCATATGGTCCATTTGGGCCAGCTTGTCAATCAAGGCCTGGAAGGTGATCGGCTTGAAGAACATCATAAATTGGGAAATAGTTGCTTGAGGGTCAAGAGTACCCACGAACATGCCCATTGCCGGTGCTTCCTCTATGCGCTGTTCGCACTTTGACCACAAGTTTCGCCATTGTATTGCGTATTGCACCCACGTTTCACCTGGTTTCACCTTGGCGTTGATCAATGTCGTTATTGGGGTGTGTTCGCTGGCACTCGCGAAACGCTGGGTGAATAGCAGCTCCATCTCCATAAATTTCTTGATAGAGTCATTTGGGAGTTCAGAGTACCACTCAAATGCCGTTTCCGACAGGCTGCCAACAAACTGGCGAAGCAGCAATTTATCATCACCTCCAGTGTTGCCGCACATGGCTCTGAATTGAGCGACGTGCTGATGCGGATTTCCCGTCCCTTTATATACGTGGAATTTAGGGATCGTATATCCCGGTGGGAACCTTATTTGGTCATACCAGCCCGGATAGGGTCGTCCGGTCTTAACAATTTGGTCGGCCGCTTCATTCGTCTGGTGAGCTCGTATTTGCTGAGCGATATAATCATCGAGTGCGGCCTTGGAAACGGTTTCCTCCTTGGCTGCTGAAAGAGCCGGAGGAGGATTGGATGTCTCCCCTCTATCGTCTTCAGTAATGGTCAGAGGGTCTTCAGCTGGAGGATCCTGCTGTAACATCATTCCTACCATATCTTGGAAAAGAAGCGCCGTTTGTTTTATATTAGCTGCTTGTTCTGCTGCTTCTCTATCCTTCTTTTCGAGGAATCTGCGTAGGAAGTCAGCGTCAGTTTCTTGCTCCCAGCGTTGATTCGAGGATGCTTCGGGACTTTCTTTTGGCCCAGTGAGTGCGGCCATCGCGGTCATCATTTCTTGGAGCTTTTGCTGCTCCTCCTGAGGTTTAGTCACCGATCGCGTGAGCGGTCTGTGACCCGTGGATGTACGGCTGTCCTCTTTCCCAGACGCCATGTAAATAGTGTGCACCACCATGCCCCCAGACTTGGGGCATTTGTGCTCAGCGCTTTTACGGTTCGCCATGTTCACAGGGGCTTTTTGCGGCCTCCTTTTCTTTTGAGTGATTGACGTTGAGGGAGCCGTTGCAGTGGGAACCCAGCCAGCTGTTGCTTTTTCTGGTTTGACAGAGTAGTCCTTCTCCTACCGAACCTTCATCTTTTTCTGTCGGCGGAGATAGTTTTGATCCACTACGGAATCCTAGACTTGACGCCAGACCTTGTAAATTTTAGAGGATAGCCGTTGAGGGGGCCGCTCCAGCTTCTTCTCTGGAGTATTCTCCACAGGTGAAGGAGTTCTCTTCAGCACCGCAGTAGGAGAGTTTCTGCGCACCTTGTTCAGCAATTCAAAGCTGTTCCTGGTTGGAACAGAAGCACCGATCCCCACCGTTGGAGCTGGCGGAGTTATCCCAGAGGGGGAGTTGCCCCCAGCCTTCCTCACTCGGCGCCAGTGGCGACGTCGAGCGTGTCGTGTGGATGGAGTTTTTTCAGCTATAAGGGTGACTTCATCATGCCCCCTGCTTTGAGGAGAGACTGTTATTGGTGCTAGCCTGTCGAAGATTGACACCCGTTGAGAAGCAATGTCTAATCTGTCAAAGACAGACCTCTGGGCAGGGGAAGCAGCTTTGAGGACCTCGCCTGGAGTAGCAACCGGAATGGCCAGCCTTGTAAACACTGACTTCTTGGAAGGAGGAGCCTTTCCAATGATTTCGTCCGCTTGAGCCGGGACGGCTGTCCGCTTTGGGATGGCAGCTTCGGGTATCGCGGGTTTGTAGACGCTCTGGCCCAATCTGTTGAAAACTGAGGTGTTGAAGTTGGGCGACCCATTGAGAGGGGTCGCGGCAGTGGTAAGCCGATCAAAGACCAAATTCTTTGGGGCTTCTTGCAACGTCGTTGTCTCATTGAAGCTCAACGGTGGGAGCATGGTCCCGAAGAATAATCCAGTGGTGGCTTGAGTTACTTGCTCCACTGGCATCCTGAAAAGGGAGGCCGCTTAGGGCCCATAAGTCACTCCTCCAGTAAGGAAGGAGCAAGAGTTGCAGTTGCAGGCAGTGCAGTTTGAAGCCATTGATCTTCTGTTTTCTGCACGGAGCAAGACACCAAATCTAAGTGCCTCGAATCCACAGGCAACCATAACAAACCGCGATTCGTTCGCGAACACGACACACGAAGTGTGGAGTGGAAAGAGGAAAAGGTCCCACCGGGCGTGCCAGAATCTGTTCCCCTCCGAACGGCGGCCAAGACATGGGACGTCTTGCCTGAGATTCGGGGCAGATGCTATTTGGTTTTATCCGTCCACCTCTCCGAAGATGCCAAGTTAATTTATGGCACCGTGTATCGGAGATTTAGACGGATACGGCCGATGTAGCAGACTTCGTCAGATTCCCCCTCGCTTGAGGGGTTTTTTTTTATTGTGGGGACGCTCTTCCCAGCAGACGCAAGCCCCTGCAGTTAATTACGCTACCGCATCGCGGTAACAACTTTCTCCTTCTCCAGAATTTTACTTCGTGTCGTGGGTGTTTGTTTTGTTTGTGGTTGCCCGTGGATTGTATATGGAGACTAATTTATGTCGTCGCCCGTTGGACGTGGATTAGTCCAAATCCGTACTTTCTTAGATTTGGATTTGGGGTTTTGGTTTAAGGATACGTTAGCCATATTTGAGGCTAAGATCAACTTAAACATTTGTTAAGGATACGTTAGTCTAATTTGAGACTAAGATGAACTTAACGGGATCGTTTAGGTCCGACAAAAGAGCATTTGGGAGCTCTATTGTTCCAGTTTATGGACATAGTGGTCCATTGGCAGTTTAGGGACACGGTGGTCCATTGAACGTATGGCCGTCGGGACCCGTCACCTCTCTGACGACGTTGAAGGATTACAACGACAAATATCAGAGGAGTTCAGAGATGTACCCTTGAACCAATGAGTTGGTTGAAAGAGCAGATGTGCTCAGTTCAAGATGATTTGAGGACTTATGGCCAGTTTTGGCTAAGTCCAATTATGTTTGAAATATTGGCCCTTTGGGCCATTAGACATTTGTCTGGGTTCAGCCCCTCATCATTCAGCAGTGCTAAACAGTGGTTTGGAGGCTCTGACAACATTTTGTCTTTGATTTCCTCAATTTTGAGATTCATTTGCAGGAGAGACTTTTACCTCTGGAAAATTAGCCAATTTGGCTAAAAGTAGTGTTAAACACTAGAGAACAACAGTGTTAAACACTGGAGGTAGAACTCTCAAATTAGTGTTAAACACTAAAAGGCAATCAGTGTTAAACACTGGAAATATAATCTTCAATTTAGTGTTAAACACTAGAAAACAATCAGTGTTAAACACTGGAAATATAATCCCCAAATTAGTGTTAAACACTAAAGAAAGAGGGGTCACATGTGGATACGTGAGGGCACCCAAAGGTGAGGCCAGATCTCCTTTACCTCGTTATGCAATTAAGTGTTGAACACTTTTTTATTATTTTTATTTTGAGAATCACGTTTTGACACGTGATGGGAATTTATGCGCTGACTGTTAAAGCGTTTGCCAAGGGGTCACGTGGTAACACGTGAGAGCACCCAAAGCCTTCATTTCCTTTTCTTTTTCATTCTGCGTCTTGGGAGTCGCGTGGGAGCGCATGAGGCATTGCCTCAAAGTTTCTTTCTTCAGGGTTCTTTTTCAAGGGTCACGTAGGGACACGTTACCTCAGCTCTTTTCATGCACAGAGATCTTTTAAGTCTTCTTATTTTAAGAATTGAATTCTCTGTAGGGTTAAATCCTAATTATGATTTTAGAGGAATTAAATCCCTATTGTGTAAGAATTAAATTCTTAAGTAGGGTTAAACCCTAATTTCCTTTTAGGGGAATTAAATTCCTATACATGTAAAAGAATTAAATTCTTGATTAAGGTTAAACCCTAGTTCTGTCCTGAAGGAATTAAATTCCTATGATTTTGGGAGAATTGAATTCTTATGTAGGGTTAAACCCTAATTTATTTTGGGAGAATTAAATTCTCTAAACTCAAATCCCCCTCTAAGTTTTAGATCTGCATGGCAGGATCTCGACCCGATAAGAATTAAATTCTCAACTTATGGGGAGATGTGCTCTGTGCAGACCCTCAACAAGAGAAAGAACTAAGTTCTTTCTTGTATAAGAGTTAAACTCTTGGATTTTGAGAATTAAATTCTCTGTTTGAAGTTTTGATTCTCTTTCTTTTCTCACTTAGGGTTTTCTTTCTTAAGAATTAAATTCTCCTTTTCTTTTTTTTCCTTGAGAATTAAATTCTCCTCTCTCTGTTTTTCTCTCAAAAAGGTAGATCCCTTCTCTTCTCTTCTTGACTCCTATTTATAGGAGAAGGAAAAGAATCAATTTGTTTTGTGAATCTTTCATTGAAAGATTTGATTTGTTTTCATATTTAATATGAGCCTTTAGATCATTCAGTGAATTTTATTCACCGTTGGATTATAAATCCAAAGATATTCTGTTTGTTATTTTCGGTGAGATTTAGGGGAAATCTTTCCTTGTCTAAGATTTTTTTCCATAAATTGGTGATTTTTAATCACCGTTGGATCTTTAATCCAAAGGTCCTCATAATCTTTTTCCATTTGGAAAGATTTAGAGAAATTTAGAATTTTAATCCTATTTGGAAAGATTTAGAGTAATTTAGAATTTTAATTCTATTAAACTGTAAGGCTTTCAAAGCCAGTCACGTGCTGACACGTGACCCTTGGTCACGTGTGAGCACGTGACTCCCAATTGAGTCCTTTCTCAGCATTTATTTATGCTTCAGTTTTAACCATCACGTGTCAACACGTGACCATTGGTCACGTGTGAGCACGTGATACCTCATTGAGGTATTTCCTTCAGCCATTTGTTTTTATTCATGTTTTAACTATCACGTGTCAACACGTGACCATTGGTCACGTGTGAGCACGTGACCCCCAATTGGGTCCTTCTTCTGCCGTTTGTTTTTATTCATGTTTTAACTATCACGTGTCAACACGTGACCTTTGGTCACGTGTGAGCACGTGATACCTCATTGAGGTAATTCCTGATTTTTCAATCAGAGAACAGTGCATAACATATTTGCTCATAACTTTTGATCCCGGATGAATTATGAAGCCCATAATATATCAAATCGAAGAGTTTTTCGAGATACTTCCAATACCATTAGAATTTAATAGTTCTTTCTTCAGGAGTTTATTAAAATACAGGCCGGAAGATACTGGTTCGCATTTCCTTAAGCGTATCGCTGCCATTTGATACCTTGGACTCTTCTGCGCAGAAATTTTTGGCGGGAACAACACACACACACACACACACACACACACATATATATATTAAATGTGCACAAGTGAGAAAAAGAAATGCTTAAGTGAGCAAATATTAGTTAATGTAAATTAATATATCAAATATACAATTATACATTAAATTATTAAATCAACACTTGATTTAATAATCGAGCAATATTACATATAACCGACTAATATCAATTGTATCAACTTATCGAATCAACACTTGATTCGACAACCCGGCTATATCACATATAACCGACCGATATCTCATATCGCGAGAATAGATTACGGTATCTCATATATGTATTAATCTCGGTCCCGCACATATCACATATGTTCTCCTTCTTCGTTTCGTCTGAGCTAGGAAACCTATGTGTAGGACTCTAAAGACTCGTCAATACGACGACAATAGGTGATGATCATATCAGTCACTCACAAGCCGTCAGTACTAGTTGGACATAACGGCTACTCGGGTATTAAAACGATCAAAAGATCAACAAGCAAGCCTGCTCATACTCCTGCGAATCCAATAAGTAACACTACCGTATAGTCCGATCTCTTCGTCTGATATATTGCATATTTAGTCTAGGGGTGGTAAACGTCAGACCCCGGTGATTTGATAAGTCGTGCCAATTTAAAGCTCATGATGGGTCGAGAAACTACTGATAACACTTACCAGTAAATCTCCGTATCAGCCCTAGCCAGGGACTTCCTGTTATAGACAATCGAGCACAGAGCAACATCAACCCCCAATACCGGGAGAGACAAAACCCCTCCTATCGCTCATTGCCTCCATATGACTCAGGACTGTACCCAAAAACCACTATTTTGCACGTCCTCTTGAATGTGGTAAGGTGGAAATCAAAGCACGGTGGGAATCATACAAGACTCAATGACGATCTTGCAGGGTTGTCTAGCATGGCAACAAGGTTTCGGGAGACATCGTCCATGCCATATTTAAATTTTTGCCGTTCTAGCTAACCCTAATCCTAGAATCGAAACTAGAAAATCCGACGAATTGATATGCAAACAACTTTGCAAAGAAGTGAACAAGGAATACAAGCTTTGTAGACCGGTCCTTCACTTTAATAGCTCCATGTTGTAGTCCCTTCGCTGCGAATGGTGAACTCCTGGACTTTAGAGAGGGTTCACTTGAAGAAACGAACAAGCTTGCTCAATATCTTCGAAACCGATGATGATCTACGTCGAGGAGACTCGAGCTCATGCTACCTCTTCACTATTGTATGAAATTAGTGAAGCAAACACCCTAAACTAAATGGCTAATAGTAGAGGATAATGAAGTAGAAAGTGGGCTCACTTTAGATTTATTTTTCTCACAAGGTTTCATCACTTAGAAAAAACTAGCAAGCTTTTTCTTTTGTGAGGAAGAAGATGATGAATGAATAATCCATGAGGTTAGAAATGCAACCATGGTAAGTGTATGTCATGCACTAACTATTCTAGAGACTAAACATAGTTATGAGTTCAGGGTTGAGTTAACAAATATCTTAAGTTAGACAAACAAGTGGACTAAGTAAACGTTCTACTAGCTTCTCCAAGCTCATCCATAACTCATTATCTAAGTTGTTTGAATTACTTAAAACAAATAAAACCCTAACTTTAACCTAGCATGGTGTGAGTCTCATACTTACATATTGCATGTGTAACCTAGCATGACACAACAATATATATCACATATATATTTTGTGTGCAAAAAGAAAACAGTACATTTAACATATATCACATATATATCAATGTATCATAAGTGATAAAATGAATACTTAAGTGAGCTAATATTAGTTAATATAATGCAATATATCAAATATATAATTATAAATTAATTATTAAGTCATCATTTGATTTAACAATTCGGCTATAACTCATATAACCGACTAATATCAATAGTAACAATTTATCGAATCAACACTTGATCCGATAACTTGGCTATATCACATATAACCGACGAATGTCACATTTCGCGAGAATAGAATGTGGTATCACATACTCACATTAATCTCAGTCCCGCACATATCACATATGTGCTTTTACTCCGTTTCGCATGAACCAAGAAACCTCTGTGTAGGACTCCAAAGACTCGTCAATACGCCGGCAGTAGGTGATGATCATATCAAACACCCACAAGCCGTCTGCTAAACGTAACGGCCACCCGGGTATTGAGTGATCATAAGATCAAAAAGCAAGTCTGCTCATACTCCTACGAATCCAATCAGTAATACTACCGTACAGTCCAGTCTCTTCGTCTGATATGTCGCATATCACAGCCTGGGGGTGATATAACGTCAGACCCCAATAGCCTGATAAGTCATGCCGATGCAAGGTCTATAACGGTTCGAAAAACTACTGATAACACTTACCAGTAAATCTCAACAACCCTGACCAGAGATTTCCTGTTATGGCAAATCGTGCATAGCGCAACATCAACTCTTAATACCGGGAGAGACGAAACCCCTCCTACCGCTCATTGCCTCCATGTGACTCGATACTGTACCCAAAAACCACCTTTTTGCACTATTTATTGACCGTGGTATGGTGGAAATCAATGAACAGTGGGAATCACACAAGACTCTATGACGAGCTCGGGTCTACAGACTAACCTGTACCAGTGTCACCAGAGAACTGCTATCCGACGATAGGTATAATACCATCTAAGAGTTCTCGGCGAGTCCGTCCAGTGTACCCAGTCTCTACTGAGCACCTGTGTACCTTCTCTGATGTCAAACATCAATGTATATGGGATCATCCATCGCCCATCATATGGGTCGAGAAGCGTATAATCTAGTCTACTCTGGAATATCGATGCCCTGTCTCGATACACCCTCAACTAGGAACAATTATATGGTGTACTTGTGGACTACCTTTGGCCCCACTAGTATGATCTCCATCATAGTCCTGGTAGTCAAGTACACATCCTAAGGGCTTTATCAACATGTGAGAGAGAGACAATAAGTGTATATATTAAGATAAAGAGCAACCAGATAACATACTATCATATTGATCAAGAAAGTCCTCTCTATATTTGTCCAAGCATCCACTACAATATACATCCCATGTATAGTAATGGCCTCTTGGGCATACATATAATTAACAATCTCCCAAGTGCATTAAGGCCATCTGTTGTAGTATCCCATACCCAACAATATAGCAGTGGTTGTAGCATCCCATACTCAACCATCCTAAAAATCTCTAAAATAGTATTTGGGGAAGCAGGCCTTGGTGAGTGGATCCGCCGTGTTAACCTCAAAATCTACTCTCCTTACCTCGATCTCTTGGAGATCAACCTTCTCCCTGATCAGGTGATACTTGCCTCAGAATATGTCTGGATCGCTGATGGGACAGATGTTCCTAAGCCAAAGCCACAACTCTATTATTGTCACAATAACAGTTATTGGACGCTCAATGGTAGGAACCTTGTTCATCTCATGAACAAGAAATGTCCAGCAAGCCACTTTGGCAGTATCATTGGTAGCAATGTTTTCAGCCTTTATCATCTAGTATGTCACGGTATCTAGCTTGGAACTCTTCCAACATACCGTCTCTGTACTGAGGGTAAAGATAATGCATGTGACTGACTTTCAGTCGACCTTATCACTCTGGAAGCTTGAACCAAGAACAATCTTTTAGTGCTTCTCAATTACTTAAGAATGTCCTCCACAGCTGTCCAGTGATTCTCCCAAGATCCGATTGATTCTTGATCACTACTCCTAGTGAGTCATCTACATCTAGTCTGGTACATAACATCGCATACTCTGATAGAGCCTACTGCTGAAGCATGGGTTATCCCTTGCACGCAAGCTCTCTCCAAATCAGTCTTGGAAGACATCTTTTTGGAGAGAGTGATTCTTCAGTAAGTGGGAAAACCACCACGCTTAGAATCTTCCATACTAAACCCCTTTAGCATGGTGTTAATGTACCTGGATTTGGGACACTCCCAACATCTATTTAGATCTATCACTATAGATCATAATTCAGAAGATGTAGTAGGTATCATCCAGATCTTCTATTGAGAATCCTCGTGATAAGAGGAGCTTGACCGAGTGTAGCATAGGAAACAATTCCTATCAAGAGTATGTCATCTACGTACAAAACGTGTAAGACAACCTCACTCTCTAAACCTTCTTGTATATACAAGGTTCATATACTATTTTGATGAAGTCAAACTCTTTGACTGTCACATCAAAACAGATGTTTCAATTCCGCGATGCTTGCATTGATCCTGGTGGACTTAAGCATAGCTTTGAAAGTCTTAACTTTTCCATTTACACAAAGAATCTTCTCAAGATCCATTTGCTCCCAATGGGTTTTACCTCTTCAGGTGCAACATGCAAAGTCATATTTTGTTGGTGTACATGGATTCCATCTTTGATCGTATAGCATCCAGCCTTTTCATAGAGTCGCCACTCGTGATGGCCTGCCTGAACCTAGTTGGGCCATCATCAACCATGATGCAATCCTCGCTCCCACTGTCACTGAGAAGACTGTAGTATCTCTCAAGTGGATGAGGAACCCTACCAGATTCGCGGAGAGGCTGAGATTCGTTGGAGACTATTGAATATTTTGGTTTTACCAAATCATCAGCTGTTAGTTTGTCTAGCTGGAACACCTTTCAGTTCTATCTTATAACCACAAATTTCTTCACAAGAAATACCTTTTTCTCAAAAAGGTGGCATGCTGAGAAACAAAACACATTTTGCTCCTCAGAGTGCTAGAAGATATTCCCTTACAAATGTTTGGGATATCCTAACAGACTTACAGAACTGACCTTGCCTCGAGCTTGTCCGGATTCTGTCTTTCAACATAGGCCGGACAACCCCATATCTTAACTCGTTTAAGACATGGTCTCTTCCCATTCCATATCTCATATATAGTGGTAGGCCCTGATTTGGATGAAACCCATTCAATAGGTATGCAGCTTCTCAAGTGCATAACACCAAAAGGAAACAAATAACTCAGCAATATTCATCATAGAGCGTACCATATCTCATAGGGTGCGATATCTCTGCCCCGATACACCGTTGTATTATGGTGTACTCGAAAGAGTAAGCTGAGAGAGAATCACATTCTCCTTTTAGAAACCGCTGGAATTCTCACTACTAAAATAGGGGGTTGCCCCTACGGATAACGACATCCATAGGGGCAGATTTCGTTTGGCCCCTACGGGTTAATCCGTAAGGCCAAACGGTTGCCCCTACGGTCCTTACATATTTATTTAAAAATTATTAAATCTTAAATTGTTGTTTGCCCCTACGGAGCCGCAAACCAAGAACCTACATGCTTATCCGTAGGGGCAACTAAATAGAGATTTAAGTAAAAAGGCAGATCGATCCCTACGCTGATTATCTCTTTATTCTCTCATCACTTAGCGCGCGAACCCAAATCCCCAAACCCTCGTTCCCGCCGATCGCCGTTGTCGTCGTCGCCAGCGCCGGCCGATTCGTCGTCGCCACCGCCTGCTTCTTCCTCATCTCCGTTCGTCGTCGCCACCGCCTGCTTCTTCCTCATCTCCGTTCGTCGTCGCCACCGATTCGTCGTCGCCACCGCCTGCACAGGTTAGGAAATCTTCAATTAAAATTTTTTTTGATTGTTTTAGGTCTATGTTTCATGGTTTGGGTAGGCATCGGTTGGGGTTAGCGTTAGGGTTAGGGGTGGGGCTGGGGGGCTGCTGTTGCGGTTGGGGTTGGGGTACGGTAGGGGGTAGCGGTTGGGGTTGGGGTTGGGGTTGGGGTTGTGTCCCTGAGCACTTCATGATTGGGGCTGGGGCTGGGGCTGGGGCTGCGGGCTGGGGCTAGGGCTGGGGCTGGGGCTCGGGCTAGGGTTGGGTCTGGGGCTCGGCCTGTAGCTAGGGCTGTGGTTGGGGTTGGGGCTCGGGCTGCGGTTAGCGTTAGGGTTGGGGCTGGGGCTGGGGCAGGGGCTGCGATTGGGGTTGGGGTTCGGCAGGGGGTTGCTGTTGGGGTTGGGGTTAGGGTTAGGGTTAGGGTTAGAGTTGGGTTGGGGTTTTGGATTTCAGGGTCTAAGTTAATTTCCATTCTAATTAGCATTAAGCTCGTTAATTGAAATGTTGATGATGATCATAAGAGGAAAATGTGTCTAGTTTGAGAAGGTGTTGGAAACTGGACTAATAATGTGGGTAAAGCCCAGTTTAATTAATAATTTTATTTGTCATTCTCAAATTTTCTTGGAAACGGAGACTGTTTTGTGGAACTTTTAGCCGTTGGGCATGTTGGGTTGAATATGTTTGCTAATTGCATAAGATGCTCATAAGATTCTGGATTTTGAGGATCGGCCGTTGTAATTGGAAATGCTTAGAATTGTAGGACCTTCTTTGTTTTAGCTATATATAATTGCAAAAAAAAAGACACATTTCTGATTTGAAGAAAAGTAAGGGCAAGATAGGGATTTAGTTATGGATTTTACTTGGGCGTCTCCTCTTTTAATACATGTCTATCTTTACAAGAATATCGTGTCACATATTTGGTTTTAGCATCTGTACGCAATTGCTTTGATTATCATCGTGTTATTAACATCTTGAACTTCTATCCTTTTTCTAATATGTTTCATAGTTAATATAATAATCCTTTGTCTATATTTGTTGACAGTGGCCTTTCTTTTGGATGAACATGTTTTTTGATGCATGTTTCAGTCATGTGAATACATATGTTGCGTATAACGCTTTATGATATCAGTATCCTACATTTGTAGTTTTAATTGTTGATTGTTATAGATGAATGCCATTGCAATAATATTTTTTGGTAGATGAATGCCATTGCAATGTAGGATGATCAGTTCTATCAATCTTGATCTCAATGGTTTAAAATCATGTTACACATACAACACGAATGCACAACAAACGCATCATTAGAGAGTGGTTCGAGATGTTCGTCGGTACATTTCCGCTGGTTCTTCGTGTACAAAGATAGATTAGATGTTCATTTCAACGTTGTTTCACAGCTTTGAAACTATTATCTATTTTATTACAGTGTACTCGGAGAACAGCGGGGAGGTGCTGCCGAAATTTACTCGAAACGGTTGAAAGCACAAGTGATGGGTGTTCGCTCTATACATTCTTAATGGGATAGAAGCCTTACCCCCGACAGCCGGAACACACACATACAACAAGAAAACACAACAAACGCATCATTAGAGAGTGATTCGAGATGTTCAAGTTAAAACCAATATATGATACTCGATGATAAAATGAAACCTTCATATTCTCATCGATACTCATATATGAAACTAAAAGCGCCACTTAGTCCCCGTCTATCGGTTAACATACGTGCGATGTTCGTCGTGACATAGAACTATACGAAGGTTGTTAAATATCGGACGATATAGCTCGATACTAACAACCGTCGTATAGTCTATGCGACGAGAAAATTCAATCGTATGGAACCGATAGATTTATCTCGTGTGGACAAGTTAAGAATGTATAAAGCAACACCTTCATTTACTTGTGTTTTCATCCGTTTCGAGATATTTCGTCGGTACCTTTCCGCTGGTTCTCCGTGTACAAAGATAGATTAGATGTTCATTTCAACGTTGTTTCACAGCTTTGAAATGTTATCTATTCTATTACAGTGTACTCGGAGAACAGCGGGGAGGTGCTGCCGAAATTTACTCGAAACGGTTGAAAGCACAAGTGATGGGTGTTCGCTCTATACATTCTTAATGGGATAGAAGCCTTATCCCCGACAGCCGGAACACACACATACAACAAGAAAACACAACAAACGCATCATTAGAGAGTGATTCGAGATGTTCAAGTTAAAACCAATATATGATACTCGATGATAATATGAAACCTTCATATTCACATCGATACTCATATATGAAACTAAAAGCGCCACTTAGTCCCCGTCTATCGGTTAACATACATGCGATGTTCGTCGTGACATAGAACTATACGAAGGTTGTTAAATATGGGACGATATAGCTCGATACTAACAACCGTCGTATACGTGCGATAATTTATTCTTTTCTACGACAAACGCACACACAAAGTATATACACGGATTTTCTCCTTTGTCAATAACTATCCCGTTCTTATACAGTCTAACATGGCCTATGAGTACGTTAGAGTTAAGGACTGGATGTATGTGGATTGGCAACAACGTATGCAACCTAAGTTTGTCGCAGGAGTTGCTGCTTTCATTGAATTTGCATGCACACATAATAAGATCATAATAGAGAAGATTCTCTATCTGTGCGATAGATGTGGCAATAAGTACTGGCAGAAGGTAGAATTGGCAGAGTTTCATATTGTAAAATATGGGTTTACTAGACTTTATACAACTTGGAAATATCACGGGGAAGGAGAAGAATGCAGTACCGCGGCAGAAAAAGAAGGAGAACACGATAATGCGGCGGTAGTAGAAGAAGAATTCGGTAATGCGGCAGAAGGTGAAGACTGTAATTTATTTCCATCAGAAGAAATGGAGGATATGGTAGAGGCTGCCCTAGGTGAATCTATTCGTACCGAAGATGACATTCCTTCCGGTCAAGGACCGCGTGCGGATAAATATGAAAATTTCATGAATGATGCTAGGAAACCAATTTATGAGAATGCGAAGTATTCCACCTTCTCATGGTTCATCCAACTTTTCCAGATTAAGTGCCTAAATGGATGGAGCAACAAGTCATTCACAATGCTTCTTTCGTTCTTGAAAGATTCTATGCCTTCGGGAAATAACATGCCCGACAGCTGGTACGGAGCCCAGAAGATGATGTCTGATTTGGGTCTAAAGTGCGAGAAGATTCAAGCATGTCCTAAAAATTGCGTGTTGTACCGGAAAGATAATTCAGATTTGAAAGAATGTCCAACATGCGGAGAGGCCAGGTATAAGTCGAAAGATTCTGATAAGAAGCCTGATATACCTGTCAAGATAGCACGATACTTTCCCATAACACAGAGGCTACAGAGGCTATTCAGGTGCAAGAAAACAGCCGAGGCAATGATTTGGCATCACCGTGATCCTCCAAGTGAAGATGGAAAAATGAGCCATCCAAGAGATTCACCGGCATGGAAGGATTTCGATAGGAGGCACGCAATATTCAGTAGCGGTCCTCGCAATGTCCGGCTCGGACTGGCTACTGATAGCTTCTGCCCATTCAACTATATGGCTGGAAGTCACAGCACATGGCCCGTTGTAATGATAATTTATAATCTGTCGCCTTGGTTGGCTATGGACCAATCATACTTTATGATGCCTCTTCTTATCGACGGACCAAACTCACCGGGGAACAATATTGACGTCTATCTTCGACCTCTGATCGAGGAGTTGAAATCTTTGTTCATTGATGGTGTAGAGACATATAATGCAAATACAAATACAACCTTCATACTGTGTGCGGCTCTAATGTTGACAATTAATGACTTTGCTGCATATGGAATGCTATCAGGTTGGTCCGTACATGGTCACAAAGTATGTCCTCATTGCCATGAACACACAACATCGAAATTCTTGAATTTTAGCAGGAAGGTTTGTTATTGCGGCCATCGACGTTTCCTGCCTCCAGACCACCCCTATAGGTTAGACACGGTTCACTTTGATGGTCATCAGGAGCTTCTTGGACCTCTATCCCCATTATCCGGAGAGGACGTGACTGCTAAATGGGATGGTTACAATAATGTGACCTTCGGGATGGATCCGACGAAACAGGCCAAACCACCATTTTGGAACAAGTTAAGCATTTTCTTCGAGCTTCCGTACTAGTCTACAAATTTAGTGCGTCATTGTCTGGACGTCATGCATATAGAGAAGGGAGTATCAGAGCACATACTTAACTTGCTTCTTTGTAAAGACGGGAAATCGAAAGACAACCTGAATGCTCGGATGGATCTACAAGAGTGGGGAATAAGAAGTGAATTGCACCCTAGACCGGTAGCGGGTAAACCGGGCAAGTTTGTACTTCCCAATGCCGCTTATCATATATCACAATCGGAGAAGAAAAGATTCCTGCAGGTGTTGCATGATTTGAAAGTTCCTGTTAATTATATGTATGCCCTAGAGGCCATTACTGTACATACGATGTATATTGTAGTGGATGCTGGGACGTATATAGGGAGGACTTTCTTGCTCGATATGATAGTATGCTATCTGGTTGTACTTTATCTTAACATGTACTCTGATTGTCTCTATTACATGTTGATAAAGCCTTTAGGATATGTACTCGACTCCTGGGACTATGATGAGATCATACTATTGGGGCCACGGTAGTCGACGAGTACATCCTATAACTGTTCCTAGTCGAGGGTGTATCGAGACAGGGCATCGATGCACCAGAGTAGACTAGCGTATACGCATCTTGACCCATATGATGGGCGATGGATGATCCCGTATCCATCGGTATTTGACATCAAGGATGGTGTACGGGTGCTCAGTGGAGACTAGGTACACTGGACGGACTCTCCGAGAACTCCCAGATGGTATTATACCTCACGTCAGATGGCAGTTCTCCGGTGACACTGGTACAGAGTAGTCTGTTGACCCGAGATCGTCATAGAGTCTTATGTGATTCCCACTGTACTTTGATTTTCACCTTACCACATCCAAGAGGGCATGCAAAATGGTGGTTTTGGGGTACAGTCCCGAATCACATGGAGGCAATGAGCGATAGGAGGGGATTTGTCTCTCCCGGTATAGGGAGTTGATGTTGCGCTGTGTTCGATTGGCTATAACTGGAAATCCCTAGCCAGGGTTGCTGAGATTTACTGGTAAGTGTTACCAGTAGTTTCTCAAAATGTTATAGACCTCATATCGACACGACTTATCAAGCTACTGGGGTCTGACGTTTACCACCCCTAGGTGAGATATGCGACATATCAGACGACGAGACTGGACTGTACGGGAGTGTTACTGATTGGATTCACAGGAGTACTAGCAGGCTTGCTTGTTGATCTTCTGATCGCTCAATAACTGGGTGGCCGTTACGTTTAGCACACCGCTTGCGGCTTGTGGGTGTTTGATATGATCATCACCTACTGCCGGCGTATTGACGAGTCTTTAGAGTCCTACACAGGGGTTTCCTGGCTCAAGCGAAACGGAGTAGGAGCACATATGTGATATGTGCGGGACCGAGATTAATACGATATGAGATAACGTATTCTATTCTCGCGATTCGTGACATTGATCGGTTGTATGCGATATAGCCGGGTTATCGGATGAAGTGTTGATTCGATAAGTTGTTACACATGATATTAGTCGGTTATAGTCGGGTTATTAAATCAAGAGTTGATTTAATAATTTAATGCATAATTATATATTTGATATATTACATTGCATTAACTAGTATTAGCTCACTTAAGATTTATTTTCTCACATGTTTGTGCACATTGTTTATATGTGATATATGCAAGTGTACATGTTTGTATCATGCTTGATGATACATACAAGATGGGTGTATGAGACTTAAACCAATTCAAGGTTAAATTAGGGTTTTCTATTTTCCTAACAAATAACAAAAGAGGTGAGACTTTGGTCAAAGTTATCAAGCTTCATGAAGCTTGATAAACATTGACAAAGTCAACTCTTTTGTCATTCATTAGGATATTAGTTAACCCAACCCTTAACCTAATGCCTTGGTTAATTCTCTACATGAGTTAAGCATGAGGGCTTAACTCAACCATGGTGCAATAATTCATTTGGACAAGTTTTCTTTTGGATGGATTATTCTTTTCTTCTTCTTCTTCATCAAGCTCCATGAAAAGCTTGCTAGCTCCAGTGGTGCCATGAGGAAAAATGTGAGAAAATCAATTCTAAAGTGAGCCCACTTCCTACTTCTTCATCCTCTACCACTTACCATGTAGTAGAGTGTGTTCTCTTCACAAAGTTCTTGACCTAGTGAAGGAATAGCTTGAGTTAGTGTCTCCCCGACGTAGATCATCTTCGGCCTCGAAGTCAACGAAGCAAGCATGTTCGTTCTTCTTGTGGATCTTCTCCAGAGTCCGAAGTTCACGATCGCAGCGAAGGGGACATCTACACGGAGCTATTGAAGTGAAGGACCGGATCTACAAAGGTTGTATTCCCTTTCACTTGTAGTTAAAGTTGTTAACTTGCTTGTTTTCGCCTAAACCCTAGTTTAAAGATCCGTATTAGAGTTGTTCGGCAAAGATAAAATGTTAATTGGGCATGGTTGATGCCTCGTAGACCCTTGTGCGCGTGCCTAGCAACCCTACAGTTCCCACGGGTTTCTCAGGATCATTCAACAAGAAAATAAAAATTGTGAAGGGCAAGATCGATGGGCTGAAAAGTTATGATCACCATGTTATCGTGGAGCACCTTCTTCCATTAGCCCTCAGGACTTCTCTCCCCGAATCGGTTGGTCTAGTAATCAACGACCTATGTTGTTTTTTCAGGGAGTTGTGTGCTAAAACACTGGAGGTTGTGACGCTGGATAACCTAGAAAATTCTATTACGTTGATACTTTGCAAGTTTGAGCGTATTTTCCCACCGTCATTCTTCGATATCATAATACACTTGACGGTTCTTCTTGCAACTGAGGCTAAGTTAGCCGGACCGGTATAATATCGATGGATGTATCCCGTCGAGAGGTACGTGTAATTTTTCGTTTCGCGCAATTTATAAATTTATTGTTGTCCTGTATGCCCGTATTTATTTATTCAACATATTTTCATTAGGTACCTCTACACTCTTAAGAAGTATATATGCAATAAAAATTGACCAGAGGGTTCTATCATGCAAGATTATCTTCTTGATGAAGCAACCACATTTTGTTCCCGCTATCTGGACGAGAATATTGAGACAAGACTTAACCGGCCACGAAGAATTCAAGAAGGGCCATATGGTAAAGCCGAGTTTAAGAGGGTGGACACTATGTTTATCAACAAGATATACCGGTTTATCTTGCTTAATTGCGCATGTCTTGAACAAATTAGAGAGTAAGTTTTTTTGGATTAATTGTTATATCTGTGTTTGTGTGTTTATGAAATGATATAATATTAATGTCACCATTATTTATGGAAAACAGAATTCATTTTAACGAGGTACGTGAGGGGCATCCTGATTGGAACAAAGAACGATTGGAAAAATATCATCAGGATAATTTATGTGATTGGGTCACAGATCATGTAAGTTATTCGAATAACATTTTATTGCTATCAGTTTTAATCTAAACTTGTATCGTTATGTATTTGTTGTAAAATTTGTTTTGTTAGATCCACGATCCGAACTTGTCTGCATCATTTGAGAGTGATTCAAGATGTTTAGCTCAATTTCCTAGTATGGAGGTTGTATATTACAAAGGATTTGGTTTCCTTGGATACAAATTCGAAGTTAAGGACATAGAAAAATCTAGAACCACTCAGAATAGTGGGATTGCGATGGTACGATCGGACGGTGTGATTTATTATGGGTACTTAAATTGTATACTCGACATCCACTATCCCGGACGATCAGAACCCTTTTATATATTCCAGTGTACTTGGTACGATACGCGAACCGATACGGACAACTGGAGAAGCAATCTTGGGACTTGGAAAGATGAATATGGATTGACCAGTGTGAACACACTTCGATTTTACGGTCGGGAAGATCCGTTTATCTTTCCGAACCAAGCGTTCCGAGTATACTACTCACAGTTTTTGAAGCATCTGGGATGGAGTGTTGTACGCCGATGGAAACCCGGTGATGTCTACGCTGTCCCAGAATTCGAGGACAGCGATGAGGACGAAGAAGAGAGAAGGCTTAGAGTGCTCCGACCGTCTGTTTCGAAGGACGGGTTGTCATCGACCGATCATGAAGTTACGTGGGTTAGAAATGACATTGACGATGAAATCCAAGTAGATATGTATAATGCGCCCACAAAACGAAAAAGGTTATCAGTAATGTTATATTATTACTTTACATTTTACGATATATACATAAATAGTCAATACTTTTAATGATTGTCTAATGCGTCCATGAACTGTTTATCTAGATTTGATGACGATGTCGGGAGCAGCGAGGGGCGGCAGGAGCTCCAGCCACGGTAGAGGCAGAGGCAGAGGCAGAGCGGTTCTGCCGCCCGGAGAGCTGCGTAGGGAGCTTCAGAGAGCCGGTCTTGCACCTAGATCGGAGACCCCTTTGGATGCCTCCTTCCGTGTGGATTTTGCCACACCTCCAGGTATACTGCATGCATATCCATTTTGAATGTAATATTACAGATATTCATGCCTGTTTATGTCAAAATTACTTATATTGTCAATGTTTGATTGTCTAGTTGTTGGTGATGCGTCCACATCTGGGACAGAGGCCACTCCCGCTCCTCCAGGTATGTTTATATATCATATAGTGCATGTATATTGATTTAGAATGCTATATCTTAAATATACACGCATTCCTTTTGCTCTTACTTAGCAATTTTTATTATTGTCTAGCTGTAGGTGGTGACACCACTGCACCTGCGGGTATGTTTATATATCCTATAATGCATGCATATTGATTTAGAACGTTATATTATTGATCTACACATTCTTTTTGCGATTACTTATATAATCTATTTTTAATTGTCTAATTATAGGTGGTGCGTCCATATCTTCCGCAGGGGCCACTCCTGCCGCTTCCATACCCTCCGCATCGTCTGCAGGTTCGTATGAATAAATATAAAATATTTATTCATTTTACATATGCTCTATAGAATAAATATGAACTTCATGGAAATTTAGCGTCAATATTTATTTTCTAGTAGGAAGGGATGCGTCCGCATCTGGGACCCCGACTGTTCCTCACCGGATGAACTATCGTCCCGCTCGTGCTGCTGCCCGGGCCCAGGCTCGTGCGTTAGTCATCGGAGGTATATATCACACTTCAATTTTCGTTTAAGCTTGATTTCTTAATACAACTTTGTCTTAATATTGATTGTCTTGATATTTCGTGCAGACGCAGGGCCTCCCCATCCCCAGAGGGGGACTCGAGGCCCGAATCAGTCCCATAGGTTGAAGCCTGACAGAGCTAGGGGGAAGCAGCATTCCCCCTCTTTTTTACCCTTGACTATCGCTATACCGGTCCTCATGCCGAGAGGTTCGGCCGGTATATGGGGGACGAGAGCCGGCTCGTGAAGAACTATCCACTTCACGTTGAGTAAGGCGAGCAGCACCGGCGCTCATTAGCCCTCTTCTTTGATAAGGCTTGGATACGTATTAATATATATTTTCATTTGATTTATCCAATATATTTATTATTAACACTTGAAATCTAATAACAATGTTTTTTTGTATTTTCAGTCGGATTACGATTTTCAGCTTATACCCGACCCTGATCACCCTGGGAGGATGCTCGACCTTCATGCTCTATACAATGGCCTGATGAAGAACATGCAGACCAAGGTCCGATACAACAGGAATGAGCTGAAGGCCGACTGCTACTCCCTGTGGATGGCGACCCCCGAGGCAGAGAGAGCGGCCCTCCTATCTACTCCGGCGTTTGCGAGAGTCGACGTAGAGACATGGCCTCTATTGTGCGAATATTTCGACTCCCAATGCAAACAGGTATGTATTTTAAATGTAATTCATTGTTTAGGATATAATTTATTTTTTTGTGTTCCTTAATTAGAAAACTAAATGTTAATGCGTTGTGCAGAAACAGGCCACTCAGAATATAGAGAACAGGAAGTCGGCGAAGAGGGGTCGCCCCACTTACACAGGTGGCTCGAGGAATATTACTTGAGCCATGGAGTTATCGGTAAATTATAATAGACTGACCTTTGTGATATTCTGCAATATTAAGAGTTATTTTCTAATATTTCTAATATTAATAGTTATTTTCTAATATTGCAGACAGCTCAGACCGTAGCGCAAGGTGGTACACCGAGCGTGCTGTCAGCATATCTTGCCGTCCACAGCACCTCGACAGATCCCGCCACGGGCGAGCTTCGATATCCCGACGTCACTACCCAGGAGTATTGCATAAGTGTTAATATTTATTCTACCAATATTTGAAATTTTAGTTTTGGAAGGTTCAAATTTAAATTTTATACTTATACTTTACTGCTTAATGTGGGTGTAGGAGCGGGTGGTTGAGCAGGCCGAGGCCTCGGGGATCGATTTTACCGGACAGAGCGATCCGAGGCTGCTGACCCCAGTCCTGGACGTCGCACACGGAGGGTACCACGGTGGTTGGGAGAGAGGCCGGGGACTGGGCCCTAGCAGGGCCCATATGAGGTTGGACTCCACCCCGGCGGTTACTTCCTCCGTCTCCAGTGAGAGACGTGTCCAGCTGGAACTGGGGAGCTTGAGGGCTACCGTTCAGGAGTTGAAGGTGATGCTGGTATGTATACTACTTTATAGTAAAATATCATGTCATATTATAGATATCAACATATCTATAATTAGTACATAGCCTGAGCTTATTTGGTTGTAGACTTAGGTTTGATTAATCATACATACATATTTAATTAAAATAAACAACGGTTTTCCAAACTAGATATCCAAATAGGGTTTCGAAATAACTTGATAATGATACGAATTCGAATAATACACAGTTCTTACACGCTTATTACACACGTTAGGTCCAGACGCGACAGGGTATATCGGCCGAGCCTCCACATGCATCTCCTTCGGCTACGGCTCCGCAAGCCACTACATCGGCTGCGGTTCCGCAGACAGCTCCTATAGCTCCACCGCCCGCTCAGACTCCCGCAGCCGCGGCTCCGCAAGCTACTACCTCGACGGCGGCTGCGCAGACCACATCGCCAGCTCCACAGGCCGCTCAGACTCCCGCACACGCCGAATTGCATGGTTTATTGACCGAGGAGCAGGTGCGCCAGATTCTAGCGTTTATCAGAGGTGGAGCTGGACCGAGCTAGGGTAGCTTTTTGATTCTTATTTTTTGAAACATGTATTTATCTATATGATACATATTGTACTACATTTTGAAATGATATTGATATTGATATTGCTATTGGTTTATATTTATATCATATTCAGTTTTTTGGTTTCTTTTGTATATTATATGCGTGAGATGTGATTATGAATACTGCAATATATGTTGTGTGATGATTAATTTTATATTTGATTGATGTATATATTATTGTGCACAGGGCGAGAAAAAATCAGGCAGCCCTTTTTAAAAAAAAACAGATAATATGTACCTACGGATTAATCCGTAGGTACATATGTTGCCCCTACGGCGTAGACCGTAGGGGCAATATATCAGAATAACTGATATTTTCCCCCCGGATCTCAGTTTCACGGGGTTGGGTGTGCCCCTACGGATATATCCGTAGGGGAAACACATGCCCCTACGGAGGTACCCGTAGGGGCAAAAGATCAGGATTTCTGATATTTTTCCCCTACGGATATGTACCTACGCATGTATCCGTAGGGGCTATTACTTGGCCCTACGGATTCATCCGTAGGAACATGAAATCTATTTTAAAAAACCATAAATAAAATATTTTTTTTGCCCCTACGACCTAAGTCGTAGGGGAAAAGGTACCTACACATAACTCCGTAGGAGCAAGTTTTTGTTCGTAGGGGCAAGTTCAGGGCTTCGACTTTCACTTACGGCGCTTGCACCTACAGGTTATTTTTTGTAGGGGCAACCCTTATTTGTAGTAGTGTCTATGCGCAAGTATTCACTTCCTCGATCACATCGTCGGACTTAATACTTTTACCCGTCTGGTTCTTAACTTTAAGCTTATATTCCTTGAATTTCTCAAAAGTTTCAGACTCGTGTTTCAACAGGAACATATGTCCGAATCATGAGAGATAGTCAATGAATGTAATGAAGTACCAAGAACCAACCTTGGCATTTGTAGACATAGGACCGTATACATCATCATGTAGCTGTCCTAAGACTTCAATAACTCTTTCTCTGCTTCCAGTAAACGGAGTATAGGTCATTTTATCTTTGAGACAAGACTGGCAAGTATCATAAGATGAAAATTCGAACAGATTCTCATATTCATCCTTATGTAACTTAGCTGGTCGTGTCGCATTGATATGACCTAGTCTATAATGCCTCAAGAAGGATTCGTTTATTTCTGAACTACTCCTTTTGTGTGTGTTCTAGATACTTTGAACTGTGGTTTGATTTAGAACGTAAATGCTATTATATAACGTGCCTGATCGAATCAACTCTTGATTTAGGAAAATGTTCACAACATTATCCTCCAATACAGAATTATATCCTTCTTTAACTTATTAAAGAAAACGATGTAAAGTTGTATATCAGGTTTGGTATGTAATAATATTCGTTCAGAATCAATGTATTTAATACAAGGTGATATCTGCCAACTGACTTGGCTGCAACAATTGCACCATTCTTTAACACTTACAAACATATCACCCATTCTCAGTTCTCTACCTATCTTTAGCCTATGTAACATATTACATATGTGGTATCCTGATCCGGTATCACATACCCAGGACGCAGAGGATACTAAGAAACAGTTCTTGGTAATGAACACACCCGAAGAAGATGCATCAACATGCACTTTCTTCAATTGGGTGGCATGGGAATCCGAATATTCCCCTATTTCCTGCTCGGACTTATAACAGTTATAAGATAGAGCGGAACCAATGTTCCCTAGCGCATTATAATAAGCAGGTTCAGTCAATGCATCCATATTATTATCTGGATTAAGGCGTGACATGGTCGCTACCAGGAGAGAGAGAGAGAAGAAAACACTCTGTGTACGCTCTTTCAAGATTATATTGGTTATTATTTTATCTAATCAGGATGGCTCCCACTGTTTTAGTCAAATCTACCTTCAAACCCTAAAATGTAAGACTAGCCGGGATTAATTACACCCTACAAGTTAGCCAATCTTTCAGCCAGGCCAGTGTCAGAACTTTGAGGGAGGTTCCCCGTGCTTTCGCACGGACCTAATTAAAATAAATCTCGTTTTCCCAGGGGCGTAACCCCGTTAACACCTTTCTAGACACCTACTTGATCGGATAATTGTAATGTGTAAAACTTTTCCAGGAGTAACTCTTACTCGCAGTGGGTATCGGGATCCAACTATCTCATTGAAGGTATGCAATCTCATTGCAAATTTCAACACTTGAAATTCTCGATAATATTTTACCCCTAGCGTCCTATGACTTTGACGGAGGTCATCAAACCATAGGCTGCTAGTCAAGTTCTACCCGTAAATTTCATGATTGAATTAAAGCCACCCGCACGACCCTTGACGGAGGTCAACAAGGCCTCACGACTACCTTAATCCAATCGCATCGTATGCAGCAGATAAGCACTAGTCTGCAACTACACACTAAGCCTTGATGGAGGTCAACAAACGTAGCATGAATACCAAGTAGTACTTATCTGAAATGACGGAGGGCTACGACAGGTTTTTAAGAAAAACCTTTGCGTAATGAACTTGATATCGTTGTAGAATCGAGTAATTTTGAAAAAGGAGTGTTTTTGAGGCTTTTACTAGTTTTGCTAAAGAGGTCACTCCCGGTGAAGAGATCTCGGCTCTTTCCTTATCGAATAAGGTACAGGATATTTCACAAATACCACTATGCAAAGCAAAAACTATAGAAGCAATCAAAAGACAAACCGAATGGGTTGTAACATCTGCTAGTTTCGCTAAAGAGGTCACTCCCGGTGAAGGGATCTCGTCTCTTTCCTTATCGAATAAGTTGTTGGATATTCTACGAGGAATACCGCTATGCAAAGAAAGAACTAGAGCTATCAGTTTTTAAACAAGTTTCTACAATATCTTTAGGTTTTTTTTTTATTTCATTAATCTCATTAATGAAGTCCCATTTATTATGCTTCCCAAGCATCACATATAAAACAAAAGCAACAATATTAATTATATCTCATATATATAATATAGGCATTCGTCTAAACATATCACAGTGATCACATCACAGAGCAGCAGAAGATAACATATGAAATATTGGATATACTAGGATTTCTGTAATTTAAATTAAGCCAGTATAAAACACGGATTCTACGGTCGCGATGAATAGCCAAACCCATATCTCTAGACCCCTACGAGAGCGGCAAGCAACCCTCCCAATTCTAGAGTTAGGGGACCCGGTCTCGACTCTTCGAGATGGTCTCCCACTAGACCCTAAAACCCGATTACTTGTGCTCCCCGTCTTGGGTTTATCCTAATGCGGAAAAGTAAATAATATACATCAATGGTGACATCATCCTCAACCCGGAAGTGCCCCAATAAAAGAATATTATATACAAGCTTTTACATGAATGAAAATGAAAAACTCTCATCTCACATAAAAAAAACCCGGCTATTTAGAACACGACGATCCAATATAACATATCACAGCAACACATAATATCACATGTCATCAACGTAAGTAAATATGCGTATCCCAGTTGTCGTTGACATATAGCACCGAAACCGGCGATACACCACATAATACACTTACGGATGCAGAAAAGAAAGTGAAAAACTACAACAGTTGGAATCCGCAACCTCCTTAGACATCATAAACCCAATGTATCACATACTTTGGATTTCATGCCTAACCAAATGAATTCCTTAGACATCGCATGCCTAACAATTATAAACCCCGCATTTTAGTATCGATATTGAAAACACTTTCCAATAACCAATCGGGTAATTCAACAAGATTCCTGATAACCTGATCGAATGCTCGTTGGAAACTTTAGTTGACGGCCGCACCCCCCGATGCCGTTGACGAAGTGCACTAAGGCGGAACACCGCTGCCGCGAGCACCCGAACGAATGCTTTTGGCGATGGGGTTCTCCTACAGTCACTTGGTCGGGGCTATGGGGAATGGCTATCTAGTAAGGTTACCCGGCGAGTATCCGCGTACACTACGTAATTGCGACGGACTTTTGATCAACATCAAAATTCCGTGGTAACCGATCAAATGAGACTAAACTGCTAAATTTATAAAATTCAAACTAGTTACCTCATAACTGATTATGTAGATTCCAAATATTGTATCACAATCACAGATAGCTAGACGAAATTAAATTTTTTGATCGAATAATCAAACACCCAAACTTTCCTAATGAGCTCAAGACTTGAGCGGAGTTCAAAAAGTACCCAGAACATGCCACGGCTCCTATGAACCATCTGTAAAAGGGCCGACCCTTGCCCACTCATGTTGCCACGGAACTGCGGCAAACCCTAGGGTATCACCGCGGTTCCGCGATCCAAAAAGTCGAGTTTGGGTATCGTTCTTCTAGGGCGTCCACAGAATCGCTTACAAGATTTTCTGAAAATTTTAAACTTGAAAAAATCCAACACTTGGAAAATTTCCAGCGGGGAAAAATTGGGTTATTGATATCCGTTCAAACTTTTTAACATCGTTTAAATAACCCGAATACATGTTACAATTACGATTACGAAACACTCCGAGTTGCCTTTGCAGAAAGTTAACATCACATGCAAATTTAGCAAAAACAAACAACACCTGATACCCTAAAACCCAGAGACTGGAACACCCTGAAAATTTGAAGCCCAAAATCCAAAATTGACCCAGTGAACTCGTTTTTAACACCATTGTGGTCGACCAAAATTGGGTAAAAAGGCTCCAAATTTTGGTGATATTCATGTTATATCACATATAACACTCTGCAGTTGTTTAAAAATATTTTTGACACCTATAAAAATTCGACAGAAACTAGATTTTGTATCGAGTGTTTCGGAGTAGTTTCGGTTTTGTAATCCTAGCATACATCGTCTAATTTTCTAGCATGGCTCTGATACCACTGCAGGGTTGTCTAGTACGGCAGCAAGATTTCGGGAGGCATCGCCCATGCCATAT
The DNA here is from genome assembly GCA_030015575.1 of Agapanthus africanus. Taxonomy (NCBI): domain Eukaryota; kingdom Viridiplantae; phylum Streptophyta; class Magnoliopsida; order Asparagales; family Amaryllidaceae; genus Agapanthus; species Agapanthus africanus. The sequence continues at coordinate 464,568,847 of JASDDO010000001.1, forward strand.
TTAAATTTTTGCCGTCCTAGCTAACCATAACCCTAGAATCGAAACTAGAAAATCCGACGAATCGATATGCAAACAACTTTGCAAAGAAGTGAACAAGGAATACAACCATTATAGACTGGACCTTCACTTCAATAGCTCTATGTTGTAGTCGCTTCGCTGCGAATGGTGAACTCCCGAGCTGTAGAGAGGGTTCACTTGAAGAAACGAACAAGCTTGCTCAATATCTTCGAAGCCGAAGATGATCTACGTCGAGGAGACTTGAGCTCATGCTAGCTCTTCACTATTGTGTGAAATTAGTGAATTAAACACCATAACCTAAATGGTTAACAGTAGAGAATGATGAAGTAGGAAGTGGGCTCACTTTAGATTTATTTTTCTCACAAGATTTCATCACTTAGAAAAAGCTAGCAAGCTTTTTCTTTTGTGAAGAAGAAGATGATGAATGAATAATCCATGAGGTTAGAAATGCAACCATGGTAAGTGTATGTCATGCACTAACTATTGTAGAGACTAAACCATAGCTATGAGTTAAGAGTTGGGTTAACAAATATCTTAAGCTAGACAAACAAGTGGACTAAGTCAATGTTCTACTAGCTTCTCCAAGCTCATCCATGACTCATTATCCAAGTTGTTTGAATTACTTACAATAAATAAAACCCTAACTTTAACCTAGTATGATGTGAGTCTCATATTTACATGCTGCATGTGTAACCTAGCATGACACAACAATATATATCACATATATATTTTGTGTGCAAAAAGAAAACAATACATTTAACATATATCACATATATATCAATGTATCATAAGTGAGAAAATGAATACTTAAGTGAGCTAATATTAGTTAATGTGATGTAATATATCAAATATATAATTATACATTAAATTATTAAATCAACACTTGATTTAATTATCCGGCTATAACTCATATAACCGACTAATATCAACAGTAACAACTTATCGAATCAACAGTTGATCCGATAACTTAGCTATATCACATATAACCGACGAGTCACACATTTTGCGAGAATAGAATGCGGTATCACATACTCACAATAATCTCGGTCCCGCACATATCACATTTGTGCTCCTACTCCGTTTCGCATGAACCAGGAAACCTCTGTGTAGGACTCTAAAGACTCGTTAATACGCCGGCAGTAGGTGATGATCATATCAAACACCCACAAGCCGCAAGTGGTCTGCTAAACGTAACGGCCACCCGGGTGAGCAATCAGAAGATCAACAAACAAGCCTGCTCGTACTCCTGCGAATCCAATCAGTAACACTACCGTACAGTCCGGTCTCTTCGTTTTATATGTCGCATATCACAGCCTGGGGAGTGGTATAACGTGAGACCTCAATAGCCTGATAAGTCATACCGATGCATGGTCCACAACGGTTCGAGAAACTACTGATAACACTTACCAGTAAATCTCACCAACCGTGGCCAGAGATTTCCTGTTATGGAAAATCGTGCATAGCGCAACATCAACTCCCAATACCGGGAGAGACGAAACCCCTCCTGTCGCTCATTGCCTCCATGTGACTCGGGACTGTACCCAAAAACCACCTTTTTGCATGATCTCTTGACCGTAGTATGGTGGAAATCAAAGCACAGTGGGAATCACACAAGACTCTATGACGATCTCGGGTCTACAGACTAACCTGTACCAGTGTCACCAGAGAACTGCTATCCGACGATAGGTATAATACCATCTAAGAGTTCTCGGCGAGTCCGTACAGTGTACCCAGTCTCCACTGAGCACACGTGTACCTTCTCTGATGTCAAACACCAATGGATATGGGATCATCCATCGCCCATCATATGGGTCGAGAAGAGTATACGATAGTCTACTCTGGAATATTGATGCCTTGTCTCGATACACCCTCAACTAGAAATAATTATAGGGTGTACTTGTGGACTACCCTTGGCCCCACTAGTATGATCTCCATCATAGTCCTAGTAGTCAAGTACACATCCTAAAGGTTTTATCAACATGTGAGAGAGAGAGACAATAAGTGTACATGTTAAGATAAAGAGCAACCATATAGCATACTATCATATTGAGCAAGAAAGTCCTCTCTATATATGTCCAACCATCCACTACAATATACATCCCATGTACAGTAATGGCCTCTAGGGCATACATATAACTAACTGATCTCGGGTCTACAGACTAACCTGTACCAGTGTCACTATATAACTGCTATCTGACATCAGGTATAATACTATCTAGGAGTTCTCGGTGAGTCCTGTTTAGTGTACCCAGTCTCCAATAAGCACCCGTATACCATCTTTGATGTCAAATACCAATGGATGTGGGATCATCCATCGCCTATCATATGGGTCAAGAAGCGTATATGTTAGTATACTCTGGAATATCGATGCCCCATTTCGATACACCCTCGACTAGGAACAATTAAAGGATGAACTTATGGACTACCCCGGCCCCACTAGTATGATCTCCATCATAATCCTGATAGTCAGTACACATCCTAAGGGCTTTATCCACATGTGAGAGCAAGACAGTATCACAATACAAGTCTACATGTTAAGACAAAGTGCAACAAGATAGCATACTATCATGTCGAGAAAGAAAGTCCTCACAATATATGTCCAAGCATCCACTATAATATACAATCATGTACAATAATGGCCTCTAGGGCATACATATAACTAACACTTATCCCTATTGATAGGGCCTTGGCAAACTACTTCTCGGCTTTTTTCCTGTTCTTATTCTTTGCAGGCATGCTTTGGTTCGATCAGAGAGCTTCTATAACGTTTTGAAAATCGTTTAGGTGAAATTTCCGATTTTCGGTAAAATAATCGGTGTTTTCCGTAAAAACCAAGATATAAATATCCTTCAACAAAACTTAAATATACCTATTCAAGCTATGTAATTTCTAGTATTTGGTGTTTATTGAATCACTTATAAAATTTCTAGTAGACTAAATTTTTTTTCGAAATTAATTATTTTAATATTATTTTAAGCCTTCACTAATGCATTTAGTTAGGGATAATTACAAATTGAAATGGGTTAATACAAGTTATGTGCATCATGACACATTAAACCAAAACTTAACATGTTATTTTTGAAATGAAAAGAAATTGTTAAAACGGTTTTAGAAAATATGATAGAAAAAGGCTTAAATAGTGAAATTAATGTAAATGGAAATTGGGGTATAGTATTTACTTTTTTTTCCTCCCCCACACTCACCCACACCCTCTCTCCTCCCCCTCTAGGCTACTGGCCAAGCCCCCCCTTGGCAGCCCCAAAACTTTGTCCCCTCATTTCACAAAAGAAAATAATTAAAAAGGAAAAGAAAGAATAAGAAAAGGAGGTATGGGTTTGGGTTGACTTGGACTTTTCTTTGCTTAGTTTTTCCCCTCACCACACCCTCTCTCTCCTCTCCCCTTGGCTCAGCAGCAGGTCCCCCAACAGCAGCCCCCATTTTCACCTCTCATTTCTCTTCAAAAATCCCATCATTTTGCTTCAAAAATCAACACAAAAACCTCACAAAATTAAAATCTAGTCCCTACCCATTTTTACTTGGCTATTCTAGTATGGATCTTGAGAACAAGATGGCAATTTGAGAAGCTAGATTGCAAGTTTGATCTATGGGTTGTGAGGTATAAATCTTGACTCTTTTGTTAAATTGTTCGTTATTTTTTCAATTCAACTAAATTAGATGTTTAATTATGGAATTAATTTCAAATTTAACTTTCAAGAGAAGGGTTTGAATTTAAGTTGGGGTTTTGATAAATTGTTCATGGTTTAATTGTGTAGTTGAACATCTTGAGATTTGGGAAAAGTTAATCTTGTTGCATATTGCTAATTGTAACATGTAAATTCTTCTAATTAAGACTTTAGCAAACAAGGTTTTTATGATATATATATATATATATATATATATATATATATATATATATATATATATATATATATATATAGGTGAGATAAAATTCTAGTAAGGGTTTTCATCACATCATAAACATTATAAATTGTAGTTTAACATTTTAGGTCATGCAAAACCTAGTCTAGTTGATGATTTGTGCATTGTTACCTTAAAATTGTTAAAAATGGATAATTTTGCAAACTAGAATTTTAGAATTCATATAAAGAGTGAGATTAAATGTAATGAATATGTGTATGGCTTAGTTAAGATAATTGGTGAACATTGTGGCCATTAGAATTGTTAAAACATCAAATTTTTTTTTAAAAACGGCTAATTGATGCTTAATAGGTTTTGTAAAAAATCGATTTGATCAATTTATTGGTTTTGATGGCTTGCACCCTATTTTATATATATGTTTAGTGTGTTGTGAAACCACGAATTGTACGTTTGGGTTTTTCTCGATCAATCGGTTTTTGTACGCCGATATCGAGGGTTATTTGGTTCTTTTGCATGAGCGGACCTTAGCTTTTGACCGATGTGAGATCCGTGTGTCGTTTTGGTCATGAGTCGGATTTTAATGCGATACGATGTGTTATAATGTGTAGGTACCCTCACGAGGACTTTGAGACGACAAGAAAGCGCGTTGCGACATCGGCATCGGCAAGCGAAGATTAAGATGAGTAGATATATATCTACGGGGGAAGTCGGGTGGATGGCGTATAGCACCCCCGCAGTTTCGTAGTGTAGTATACGAATATGTATATATATATATATATATATATATATATATATATATATGATATTGTGAGATTAATGATTATCAAGATAAATTCTAGGTGTTCATGTTATAGTTTTATTGTAATTAGAAGTAACTTAGTTTAGCTTCTTAGTCGCGAAACCCTAGATTAGAAATTTCACCCACACGCGCACACACACATGCATACATTTTATTACTTGTGCGTATATGGGGATATGTATATATACACCCACACACACATATAGGTATGAGACTATGTGTGTATATATATATATATATATATATATATATGTATATGTATACATATACATGGATAATGAGGATAGTATATGGTATTTGGAGATGAGTTGATGAGATTGGGCTTGATGCCATGAAATCGATGATATGATTGGTTCGTATTATGAGATACGACATGATGTTTAGGAGGTCTTTTGGCGATGTGTTTTCATACACACGCATATATACATGTAGATGGTATCAGTATGTACTAGACTTTAGATCAGTACCCAGATCATGGTATGATGATAAAGATACCAGTTGAATAATGAGATAAATATGATATTGACCCATACGCAGATTTGGGATGCTGTACGATGGATTTACCGTACGAGCTATATATTGATAATTGATCCGCACTCTTGACTCGAGAATGTCATATTATATGTATTGTATCGTATGTGATACTATTGAGGCGGGATCACCAACTATTATATATATATATCGACTCAAACTTAGGTGGTTTTCCTTTACCTTATCGATTAGTCTGTTAGTTTACACCTGTAGTTTACTTGTAGATTTTAGACTAGACCCGAGTCATAAATATTTCAAAACTAAAGAATCGTGAATATTTTAATGACAGGACGAGGGATGCTACGGATATTTCAAAGGACGTACCTTTTCTTAAAAGCACCGTAGCCCCTATTTTCTAAATACCACGATTCGTATTATTTCAAATGTCAAAACTGTATGACTCGTTTATATTATTGCTTTTCCTTATTGTTGCGTTTATTATTCATTCTGTACATTCATAACGGTTCATATCGCATTGCATGCTTATACTGTGCTTTTATTGTTATTATGAAACTATGCTGTCAGGAACCAGCACCATTACCGATGATGCGAATGCTCCACGTACACTTGATTGCCGGCTCACACACATTATCATCGGTAATTGCCATTTTACGTATACCTTAGAGAATATTATTTCATTGACATAGCTTGTTAGCTGACAATTTCAATATGTTATTGCTTTCATTTGCTAGTTAATTATTGCATTCCTTACTTGATATTCGATGCATTCATTTATTTATTATCGTGATGTTTCTTGCATATTTATATATTCATTGTCATGCATATTTTGGGCCAGTCCGGATTTCCGGAACCCAGTATTTATTATTTATTTACATGGTGATTTATGATTTCGGATTTTCTTGAGATTTCTGAATTTAGTGAAACCGCAAAGATTTTATAAACTAATTATTATTTTTAAAGATAAAATTGCGGTTTTCTCATGATATGATTGAGATTTGTCCACCATGAGTTTTCTCAACACTTGAGCGATATCATACACACCCGATTGGAGGAGGACGAGGAACCGTCTGTGTGTGCATGGTAAACCCGGTGCGGTACCCCGCGGCGAGAAGGTCGCAGATGATGGTGTTGAGCCTGTGACAGGGGAGCACTACTGAGCGGTGATTGTTTTGTGACTCCACGGATATCCGGAGGATACCGATCGGATTTGGGCCAGTCCGGATACCCGGAGCCCAGGAGCCAGTCCAGATAGTCGGAGTCCTAGATATTGAGATTTTGAGGTATTGAGATTATATGTTATGGGCCAGTCCGGATAGCCGGAGCCTAAGATATCAGATATTTGGATACATGTTTTGTGTCAATACTTGACACGGATTTTATATTGATTTCATTGATGATATCTCGATTTATATATACAGAAATCTCACCAATTAATGAAAACAGTTTTCTCATTTATCTATATTCTGTTTTCATGCATTCATACCTCATATTATGATATGTTTTTACCTGAGGCACTGACACGAGTACATGGTATTACACTTATATATAGATGTTTACCCTTGCCACCTTTTCATGTTTCAGACCTTATCATATTAAGGATTTATATTACTGATCGTATTGACCTAGGATTGAGTCATACATACGATTTCTGCTCGGTGATGTTTTCTACTCATGAGTTGGCAACTCACCCCCGTTGTGCCACAGTTTCTTGCAGGTTTTGCCGTACAGGTTTCATTGCGGCTTTTTGGCATACTGCTTCCATTCTGGAGGATTGCTTTGGTAGGTGGGTTCACTTGCATCGTGACCACCCTCGTACATTTATTATATTCAGTTGTATCTAGTAACTCCATCAACCAGAATTGTATATTTGTTAGACTTGTATTTTTTATTTCGACCTTAGAGTCGCGCATTGTATTATTATGGTTTTCATGTTAATTTTGAGCTTCTTTTGAGTTTTGATCCTCGCCCTTCGGCGTTGTATATTATATTGTTTGCGTGGTTGTGACCGTCGATTGACGAAGAGCTAGCTCCCGCTTGGGGATGCCTTTTATCATTTCGTATACTATTCATGTTGTACCCCGTTTGGAGCCAGTATTTACAAAGGAAACTCTGCCGAAATTTTTAGAAAAGACTTGATGTTTTAAAAACGTATAATTCGGCTTATGCTATTAAAACCACTTGCTTTAAAACAAGTTTTCCATCACTTATTATTTAAAATGGTTTAGATTTCTGGGATTTTAGCTTACTTGAATTAGATGGGGTCTTATAGACTTCATATGATTCAAGTGCCAGTCACGTTCCATTTCGGGTCGTGACAAAGTTGGTATCAGAGCGCTAGGTTTAACCTTGGTTCGAGTCTTGGTTTGACTATGCGGAGTCTAGGGCGTATATATATTCGGAACCTAGGCTTGACCTTATGGAACTTTGACTTGGTCGAGGGGGTATTAGACCCGAACTTTCGTCGTGTAGGTTGATCTTGGTTGATGGAGTATGTGACTTAAGGAGGGTGACGTACCGTGTGTATGTTCCGCGGAATACTTACGATACGCTACTCCGCTTAAGAAGCCTTAGGATGTACATTTCCTTGCACATTATTATATTCATTCATGATCTATCCTCATCGATATCGGTTTATGGTTTGCTGCCATGCTTACATGGGCAGAGAGAGCTACGACGAGAGTTGCATCAGCACGAGCTCGTCACGGATGAGGACTGACCAGGGCGTGATTCCAGGGACATACGATTTGCATAGATGCGTCGTTTTATTGTGTTTTCGCGCCATGAGCGTTTGATGGATCGCTTTTATAAATTTCTCGGACGTGCAGATCAGCACCAAAGGATTGGGCCACTGATAGAGGCCGGGCAGAACGTGATGACCGTCAACGCACCGGCTATTCTTGATGATTGAGACACTGTTCAGCGTGCGGACGAATGAGCCGGTTGTTGTTGCAAATGACGAGATATTGCCCCAGATATTGGAGCTAATGTAGTATGAGTTTATACTTAGAGATATGATAGAAGATCGCTAGTCACCTTTGGATGAATGACTAGGACATGTGGTTCGTTCGCTTACCCAGATGCGAGGTCATCAGATTGATTGATTTCAGCTAGAGACAACTTCATGCAGATACGTTGAGAGTCGATAGAGGCGATCGAATGTCAGAAGCCCATTTTCCAAGTTTAAAGTATTTAGAGACCAATGCAAGTACCCTCTAGAAGAATGAAACCCTAACTCGACATAATGACCATGAGAACGCTTTGAAACCTTAGAGTTTGCGGCAGTTCAGCGGTGCCATTAGTGAGGCTTGGGTTTGCCCTTCTATGGTTGGTCCACACGTACTGTGGCATGTACTGGAATACTATTAAACCGTACTCAAGATGTTGAGCTCTTGGGGGATTATGGAACTTTGACGAATCGATCGAAAGGTTCGACGTCATTCGGATATCATATGATGGGATACATTGCTTTGGAGACTCCAGATACGAGTATAGCCGTTGGAGCGCGGTGCATGCAGCCACGAAGAGACGTGTCTGAAGCAGTCGACATTAGAGAAAAGTGGAGTAAGAGGTTCATACGAGATTTCGACGAGATAACGTTCCACTCTGCTGACATCAAAGATATGATACGCATACAGAGGCGTTGTATATGGATATATCTTCCAGAAGGTGTCGGGATGAATATGCAGCCATTCCGGAACAAGAAATAGATTTAGTAAAGGATGATGACTTCCGGGCAGTTCAGCAGAATCGAGATTAGGAGAGACCTCGACAGAACCTTTCTGGAATACTAAACGAGAAGATCTAAACCCAGGATCGGTCATATTACGCACACCCAGTAGGCCAGAGTTCGGCATCGTCGACGAAACATGTTATGAGTGACCATGAAAGTTGGCCAGAGATCTTTAGAAGATGTGCTAGAGCAGGACTGTTTTTGTCATCTTTGATTTCGATATTTCGGGCGGTTTATTTGCATGATTGAGATTTTGTGCCCCACAGTTGCACTTGACTTCGTTTTGAAGTCATTCGAGATGTTGATTTTGATTTCATGCCTATGTTATGCATGTGATTTGACTTGTGTTTTCGGCATAGCTTTCATGCACTTTTAATATTATGATTCGATTTTGTGCACGCTGATGCACATGGTTGTGAAATAATATACCACGGTATACCTGATTTGATTTTGGATTGAGGTTTTATTGTATACCATCGATTTCGATTGCGATATTCGATATTTGTTTTCGTGCACCTTGTGCACTTGATTTGGGTTTTTGCGCAGATTTGATGTGCTTGATGTGATTTTGGTGCACACCAGATGCACAAAATCGAGATTCTTCGTGCATATCAGATGCACCTAATATTGCTGTCAGGCACACCCATTGCCTTGACAGGTGTTTCGTGCACACCCGTTGCACTTAGATTTTATTTCTGCGCACATGTATGGCACATTCATGGATTTCGATTTCCGTGCGCACCAGATGCACGTGACATTCTTATGCACATTTTGGGATTGAATTCTGTTGGAACAATACGTTTTTATGATATTTACTATTTGTTTTAGTACTGAGCAGGACTAGTCAGAGAAAAGTACCTGAATATGTTTTTGCATGCATCGATAGTTATCGAAGGGGTTTCCAAAAAGGAACTATAGTCTCAGTATTTTCCTGTGTGTCCGAGATGACACGAACATTTTATAAAGGAAACCATTCTAAAATGATTTTAAAAAAAAAACGGCAGGACGTGTATGTTAAACAAAGGATATATATATATATATATACACTTATTTTCTTACAATAGACGTCCGCCACTATGCAGTGATACGCGCATCGCACAGTGACTTAAAAAGGTTTGGCATGCATTTCCTTCAGAGGTTTACATGTATAATTTTGATGTATATCATGTTGTTTTTCGTATTGGATTTAGACATTGGTGTCTTCACCATAACTCCGAAGATTGCTGGATGCTTGACGAACTTTTGATTTTGAGTTATATACTCATTTTTCATGCGCATGCATTGCGCTACGATATTTTTTTATGTATTTATGATTTCGGGGCCCCGCCGATTTGAGTGTTTTGCTGAAATGTTTTAGTCTTTGGGGGAGTTTTAATTTAAATTCAGGGACCGGATTTCTTTAAGGGGCGAAGATTGTAACGTTTTGAAAATCGTTTAGGTGAAATTTCTGATTTTCGGTAAAATAACCAGTGTTTTCCGTAAAAACCAAGATATAAATATCCTTCAACAAAAATTAAATATACCTATTTTAGCTATGTAATTTTTAGTATTTGGTGTTTATTGAGTCACTTGTAAAATTTCTAGTTGACTGAAAATTTTTCCGAAATTAATTATTTTAAGCCTTCACTAATACATTTAGTTAGGGATAATTACAAATTGAAATGGGTTAATACAAGTTATGTGTATCATGACACATTAAACCAAAATTTAACATGTTGTTTTTGAGATGAAAAGAAATTGTTAAAACGGTTTTAGAAAATATGATAAGAAAAATGCTTAAATAGTGAAATTAATGTAAATGGAAATTGGGATATAGTATTTATCTTTTTTTTCCTCACCCACACTCACCCACACACTCTCTCCTCCCCCCTAGGGTGCTGGCCGAGCCCCCCCTTGGCAGCCCCAAAACTTTGTCCCCTCATTTCACAAAAGAAAAGAATTAAAAAGGAAAAGAAAGAATAAGAAAAGGAGGTATGGGTTTGGGTTGACTTGGACTTTTCTTTACTTGGTTTTTCTCTACACCACACCCTCTCTCTCCTCTCCCCTTGGCTCAGCAGCAGGGCCCCCAACAGCAGCCCCCATTTTCACCTATCATTTCTCTTCAAAAAATCCATCATTTTGCTTCAAAAATCAACACAAAAACCTCACAAAATCAAAATCTAGTTCCTACCCATTTTTACTTGGCTATTCTAGTATGGATCTAGGGAACAAGATGGCAATTTAAGAGGCTAGATTGCAAGTTTGATCTATGGGTTGTGAGGTATAATTCTTGACCGTTTTGTTAGATTGTTCGTTATTACTTCAATTCAACTAAATTAGATGTTTAATTATGGAATTAATTTCAAATTTAACTTTCAAGATAAGGGTTTGAATTTAAGTTGGGGTTTTGATAAATTGTTCATGGTTTAATTGTGTAGTTGAACCTCTTGAGATTTAGGAAAACTTAATCTTTTTGCATATTGCTAATTGTAACATGTAAATTGTTGTAATTAAGGTTTTAGCAAACTAGGTTTTTATGAAATATATATATATATATAGGTGAGATAAAATTCTAGTGAGGGTTTTCATCACATCATAAACATTATAAATTGTAGTTTAACACTTTAGGTCATGCAAAACCTAGTCTAGTTATGATTTGTGCATTGTTACCTTAAAATTGTTTAAAATGGATAATTTTGCAAACTAGAATTTTAGAATTCATATAAAGAGTGAGATTAAAATGTAATGAATATATGTGTGACTTAGTTAAGATAATTGGTGAACATTGTGGCCATTAGAATTGTTAAAACATCAAGGTTTGTTTTAAAACGGTTAATTGATGCTTAGTAGGTTTCTTGTAATAAATCGATTTGATCAATTTATTAGTTTTGATGGTTTGCACCCTATTTCATATATATGTTTAGTGTGTTGTGAAACCACGAATTGTACGTTTGAGTTTTTCTCGATCAATCGGCGTTTGTACGCCGATATCGAGGGTTATTTGGTTCTTTTCCATGAGCGGACCTTAGGTTTTGACCTATGTGAGATTCGTGTGTCGTTTTGGTCATGAATCGGATTTTAATGCGATACGATATGTTATGATGTGTAGGTACCCGCACAAGGATTTCAAGACAACGAGAAAGCGCGCTGCGACATCGGCATTGGCAAGCGAAAATCAAGATAAGTAGATATATAACTACGGGGGAAGTCGGGTGGATGGCGTATAGCACCCCCGCAGTTTCGTAGTGTAGTATACGAATATGTATACATACATACATATATATATATATATATATATATATATATATATATATATATATATATATATATATATGAATATGATATTGTGAGATTAATGATTATCAAGATAGATTCTAGGTTTTCATTATATAGTTTTATTGTAATTAGAAGTAACTTAGTTTAGCTTCTTAGTTGCGAAACCCTAGATTAGAGATTTCACCTACACGCGCACACACACATGCATACATTTTATTACTTGTCGTATATGGTGATATGTATGTATATATATATATATATATATATATATATATATATATAGACACACACATAGGTATGGGACTATGTATATATATATACGTATACATATACATGGATAATGAGGATAGTATATGGTATTTGAAGATGAGTCGATGAGATTGGGCTTGATACCATGAGATCGGTGATATGATTGGTTCGTTTTATGAGATACGACATGATATTTAGCGGGTCTTTTGGCGATGTGTTTTCATACACACGTATATATACATGTTGATAGTATCAGTATGTACTAGACTTTAGATCAGTACCCAGATCATAGTATGATGATAAAGATACCAGTTGAATAATGAGATAAATATGATATTGACCCATACCCAGATTTGGGATGCCGTACGATGGATTTACCGTACAAGATATATATTGATGATTGATCCGCACTCTTGACTCGAGGATATCATATTATATGTATTGTATCGTATGTGATACTATTGAGGCGGGAACACCAACTATTATATATATATATGTATATATATATATGTATATATATATATGTATATATATATATATTGACTCAGACTTAGGTGGTTTTCCTTACTTTATCGATTAGTCTGTTAGTTTAGACCTTTAGTTTACTTGTATATGTTAGACTAGACCCGAGTCATACATATTTCAAAACTAAAGAATTATGAATATTTTAAAGACAGGCCAAGAGATGCTACGAATATTTCAAAGGACGTACCTTTTTTTAAAAGCACGGTAGCCCCTATTTTCTAAACACCACAATTCGTATTATTGCAAATGTAAAAACTGTATGACTCGTTTATATTATTGCTTTTCCTTATTGTTGCGTTTATTATTCATTCTGTACATTCATGACGGTTCATATCGCATTGCATGCTTATACTGTGCTTTTATTGTTATTATGAAACCATGCTGTCAGGACACGAGCACCATTACCGATGATGTGAATGCTCCACGTACACTTGATTGCCGGCTCACGCATATCATTATCGGTAATTGCCATGTCACGTACACCTTAGAGAATATTATTTCATTGACACAACTTGTTAGCTGACAATTCCAATATGTTATTGCTTTCATTTGCTAGTTAATTATTGCATTCCTTGCATGATATTCGATGCATTCATTTATTTATTACTGTGATGTTTCTTGCATATTTATATATTCATTTTCATGCATATTTTGGGCCAGTCCGGATTGCCGGAGCCCAGTATTCATTATTTATTTATATCGTGATTTATGATTTCGGGTCTCCTTGAGATTTCTGGATTTAGAGAAACCACAAAGATTTTATAAACCGATTATCATTTTTAATGATAAAATTGCGGTTTTCTCATAATATGATTGAGATATGTCTACCATGAGTTTTCTCGGCTCTTGAGCGATATCATACACCCGATTCGAGAAGGAGGAGGAACCGTCTGTGGGTACATGGTGGACCCGGTGCGGTATCCCGGGGCGAGAAGTTCGTAGATGATGGCGTTGAGCTTGTGACAGGGGAGCACTACTGACCGGTGAATGTTTTGTGACTCGACAGATATCCGGAGGATACCGATCGGAGTTGGGCCAGTCCGGATAGCCGGAGCCCAGAGGCCAGTCCGGATAGCCGGAGCCCTAGATATTGAGACTTTGATGTATTGAGATTATATGTTATGGGCCAGTCCAGATAGCCGGAGCCCGAGATATCAGATATTTGGATACATGTTTTGTGTCGATATTCGACACGGATTTTATATTGATTTCATTGATGATACCTCGATTTATATATACAGAATCTCACCAATTAATGAAAACAATTTTCTCATTTATATGTATTCTGTTTTCATGCATTCATACCTCATATTATGATATGTTGCTACCTGAGGCACTGACACGAGCACATGGTATTACACTTATGTATAGATGTTTACCCTTACCACCTTTTCATGCTTCAGACCTTATCATATTGAGAATTTATATTATTGATCGTATTGACCTAGGATTGAGTCATACATATGATTTCTGCTCGGTGATATTTTCTACTCACGAGTTGGCAACTCACCCCCGTTGTGCCAGAGTTTCTTGCAGGTTTTACCGTACAGGTTTCATTGCGACTTTTTGGCACACTGCTTCCATTCTGGATGATTGCTTTGGTAGGTGGGTTCACTCGCATCGTGACCACCCTCGTACATTTATTATATTCAGTTGTATCTAGTAACTCCATTAACCAGACTTTATATTTGTTAGACTTGTATTTTTTATTTCGACCTTAGAGTCGCGCGTTGTATTATTTTGGTTTTCATGTTGATTTTGAGTTTCTTTTGAGTTTTGATCCTCGCCCTTCGGCGTTTTATATTATATTGCTTGCGTAGTTGTGACCGTCGATTGACGAAGAGCTAGCTCCCGCATGGAGATGCCTTTTATCATTTCGTATACTATTCATGTTGTACCCCATTTGGGGCCAGTATTTACAAAGGAAACTCTACCAAAATTTTCAGAAAAGACTTGATGTTTTAAAAACGCATAATTCGGCTTATGCTATTAAAACCACTTTCTTTAAAAAAAGTTTTCCTTCACTTATTATTTAAAATGGTTTAGATTTCTAGGATTGTGGCTTACTTGAATTAGATGGGGTCCTATATACTTCATATGATTCAAGTGCCAGTCACATGCCATTTCGGGTCGTGACAGCTTCATAACTCGTCCTTATCGTAGCTTCTTTGTCCAAATGTTGTTGTTTATCCTTTTCATATATGGCCACCTCACGTTTCTGATCATCTTTGCTCTTTTGAAAAGCTTCTTCCAGCAGCCTTTCGATTGGATCTTCTTCTGGTAGTTTCGGGATATTTAGTGCCGATTTTGCCGCCAGTTCATCCATGTCGCTTTTTGACGCCAACGGAGCTTCTTCATCATATATGGATGAATGGGAGACTATGTGGCAGCTTGGATGAATGGGAGACTATGTGGCAACTTTCCACACGTTCTTTCTCTTCCTCCGTGTAGTTATCGTCATCACTGTCCTTGTCCTCAAGAATATGCTGGAGGAACTCTTCAAGTGTGACCAGTATTCACGCTTTCTGATTGTATTATTCCAGCGCATCTATATATTTTTGGAGGTCCATGCGCCTGTCAACATACTCAGTGGGCTGCACAAGCTTCTTGGTCTTCTTATTCTTGGAAGACTTCGAGGGCTTAACTTGGGGGCTTTTCCCCTTGTCGACGATTTTTGGTGTGTGATGCAACATCCCTTCTATAATCTCGGGCTCAAGCAGGCTTTTCCACTTGATCGCCGAGTATGTTTCTTGATCTTTAAGAATTCATTTGGTTTTTGCCGAAAGAAATACTTCCCATGGAGCTTCCTCCATGAGCGAGCAGGATGTTCTCTGCGTATCAACTTTCTTGGTGGCATGCTTTCGAGGTGGATCTACCCTCTAATTGTCTGACAGCGTGAATTTGCTTTGCTGATACTGGTCCTCGACCTAATTTTTAAAGATGTAGCAGTTTTTAATCAGATGGCATATTACCCGGTGATAGGGGCAGAAGCTAGGGTTGTTGACATCACTAGTTTGTGCGGGTCGTCACGGTTCAGACAATGTTATTAGATTATTCCTCATGGCAAGCTCAAGCAATCTTCTCATCTTGTCACGGGAGACTGAATACGGACATCCCATTCTTTTAGGTCGTTCGGCTATTGCTGAGTATTAGAAACAAAGGCCACCTTTCCCTTACCTTTATTATTTAGGAGATTTCTTCCCGAAGAGGAAGGACTATGGCCCATCTGATCCATCTGGGTCAGTTTATCGATCAACGTCTATAATGTGGTGGGCTTGAAGAAGGTCATAAATTGGAGCACGGTCGATTGAGGATTGACAGTCCCTATGAACATCTCCACAGTCGGGGAATCCTCAATGCACTGTTCACATTTGGATCGCATATTGGACCCATGTCTCGCCTGCCTTGACTCTTGAGTTGATCAGCGCATGATTGGAGTGCGCTCACTCACGCTGGCAAACCTCTGAGTGAACATCAGTTCCATCTTAGAAAAGGTCTTGACGGAGTCGTTCATGAGCTTTAAGTACAATTTGAAAGTCGTTTTTGAAAGACTTCCGACGAATTGGTGGAGCAACAATTTATCATCACCCCCGGTATTGCCACACAGGCTTTGAACTGTGCAACATGCTAATGAGGATTACCCATTCCTTTATATATATGGTACTTCGGGATCGTATGTTCCAGAGGGTCTTTCATCTAGTCGTACCATGCCGAATATAGTCGACTCATCTTGACCAGCTGATTTGCAACTTCATTTACTTGATAAGCCTTGATTTGTTGGGCGATGTAATCATCCAACGCCGCCTTTGAGACCGTTTCCTCTTTAGCCGTTGATAGGCTTGATGAGGGTTTGACGTCTCTTCCTTATCATCTTCAATAACCACCGGTGGTTCTTCGGCCGGCGGTTCTGGCAATATTATCATTCCAACCATATCCTGATACAGGAGAGTCATCTTCTTTATATTAGCAGCTTGCTCCGCCGCTTCCTGATTGGTAGAGATTTTCGTGTGTGCGTTTTAAAATCAAATAATAGAATACCACAATCAAGACGGTGTCGCTTGGTAGCTAGCCGGTTGAGTACGGGTCGGTCAACAGGGAAAACATATTCTTTTTTTTTGTTCTAACGGGTCAATTCCTATTTGTGGTAGGTTTTGATTTTTATAAAAACTAAGATTGAATTTGATTTGGATTAAAACCTTGCTAGGGTTAAGATTAGATTAGTTTGGAAAGTTAATTCTACTCACTTCTTCCTTTGCCCTAGTTAAGAACATAGGTGTTAGGGTAATAATTAAGAAAGGGAATTAGCACGACAAGGAAGAAACGTAGTTTCTTCCTTTTGGTCATTGTCCGTCCTTTCTTAACTCTTAGCCCTAATCTCTTTGTAAATCAACCACTACCGGTCTAACTAGGAAATCACCGCTATCTTGTAGGATAGGGTGCCGTAGTGAGCGGTGGGTGTTTGATTTACATCGAGTCCTAATTTATAAAGTTATGGGGGCAAGAAAGGAGTGAGAGATTTCCATCTCTCAAACCTACCCAATCCTAACCCTAACAAGTGAGGAACTACTCACTCATTAGGGATATTATGATGAAGTTCATTTTTATGTTTTTATTTTAAAAACTATTTAACTTGCGGATAATAAAAGACAGATATGAAAATTATGGAAATTAAATTGCAGATAAGAAAAATTCAAGATAAAAAAACTTACTTTTATTGAGGCACACTTGACTATTACAAGGGAATTGAAATTTTAATCTAGAAATTAAAAGAGGCATGCCTCAAAAGAAGCTGTAAGCTTTCCTATTTACAGATAGGAGAAACCCTAGGGTTTACATCTGATCCACATCTGAAATTACAAGACTACCCTAAGAAAGCCGGGTCAAAGCTCCGACACCACCAACAATTTGCACCGACACGTACTCAGCACGGCCGCGGAACCGCGGCGGAATGCCATGTTTGGCCGCGGATCCGCAGCCATCTTGGGGGCTCTCTGTCTCATCTTTCCAGGGTTGCTTCATGTTGCCTTTTTCTCCTGTTTTCTTCACTTGGTTCTTCAGACTCTTTTCTAATTTCTTCCAGATTTCCAACAGTGCAGAATTTGTGTACTTTTACCGTTAGCTTCGCGTTGAAGTCTTGAATCTTGTGCTGCCCTCGTACTTTGTGCAATCAAACTGTTCATTAATTTTCATTTGTTCCTTTAAACTGTAGGCGGTATCAAACAGATTCATCTATTTGTTGGTCGTAGTCTCACATTTGTAGCGTCTTTTCATGAATTTCACTGTATTGTTCTAAGAACATGTAACCTGCAACTATTTAGCAGACATGGATCAAAAGTACCTATTTATTTGCAATATGATTAAGAATGGGGAATATAATAATGCAAAATTCTGATATGAACAAATACCCCCAAACTTATCTTTTACTCGTCCCGAGCAAAACTATTTTTATTCTCGAAAAAAAACCTAACCTCACTTTCGCAGGGAATCGCGATTGCACTGAGCTCGTGCAACAAGTCGTTAAACCTCTAGGTGTCTATAGGAGGAGTGTTGTCTCCTGAGGGTTTTCAGCGGATACCACCCACAAAATCTAATCAATTTGGCCTATTGAGTTTCATTCTTCAATTCGGTGTTCTAGCAAAAAATTCTATTATCTTTAACTTAAAAATTATCAACCCGTATTTTTCACACTCACTTATCATTTAATGTAAGATCGTATATGTTCTGTAAATTTATTTAGCTTTTAGCATCTCTTGAATTTTCCTTCTAAGGTACCATCTTAACTTAGGAATTTTTATTATCTCTACTGAAGATATAAGTCCATTCCTATCTCTCATCCAAACCCCAATCATATACCTCTACGTGGGTGAAATGTATCACCCCTACACTTGGAAATTCAATTCAAGCTATCATACTCTTGTCCATCGTCTAAAGTATTGTTAGTTGGTGAATTTTTAATGAAATTGCTCACACATCTTTCATGCGACCGTTAATACTTCTTAAGGTACCAACGATCGATTACAAAATATGTTCGCACATTTAGGCGTAATTCCTCATCTTGTAATACCTAAGGCATTTAGCAGTGACTCCCAAACCAGTTGGTCTAAGGCACTAGGTGATAAGGCACCCTCGCTATATATATTTTTTATTTTACGCAGCCTTAAGTAATTACAAAGCCAGTGTTCATTTTTTTTTATATCTCTTTATTCACACTTATACTTTTATTTAATTTTTTCTCATACTAAGGATTTAAGACAAGAGCAATTCAAGGTATCCTCTACTATCCCTAGTTTCAAGGTGTGTGGATGTGTGAGTTGTAGGGTATATATTTTCAGAATTTAGACTAAAGGTTCAGAATTATTTTTCAGACTTACACTTCAATAAAAATTTCAATACTCTTCCCTTATTTTGATTTAGCCCAAGAACTGAACTCAAAATTTGCCTATTTCTAAATAAACTACAAGGACATATCTTTTCTACCATTAAATTTTAAGAAAGGTTATTTTTAGGGTTTTTAATTTACTAAGTTTAGGATCTAGTTTTTCCTAACTAGTTAACCGTCTTGTCAAATTTAAGTCAAATATAGCCAAGTTGAATTTTTTTTTTATCTTTTTAGTTTTTTTTCAATTTTTTTATTTGATTTTATTTTTTATAATTTTTTTTATTTTCAATTTTTCTAATTTTTCTAATTCTTTTATAAAGTTGCAATGCAGAATTAAACATGCAAAGAAAGAAAAAGAAAAAATATGTACAAAAATTAAAATATGCAATGCAATGATAACTATTTACAAACCACCTCCTCCCCCAAACTTACCAAAAGCAGTGTCCTCACTGCTCAGGATCTCGCCGTCCCCTTGAGCGTCCCCTTGAGCGTGAACGGGAACGCTCATCTCGCGCTAGCAGCGTAGATACGCCATGTTCAATCTCAGTCACACGGTGATCCAAGTCGGTCACCATTCCCACCAAATTATCAATCCCCCTAACGGCTCTTCTAACAAGACGTGCATGTTCTATGGGGGTAAGCTCTTCCTCGCTCGTGGTCGAGCTGGAGCTGGGTGTTCTGGCGGGTACATATTCGGTCGGTTCTCTTCACGACCATACATCAGTCAGGCAGGTATAGGACGTGGATACGCCCTCAATAAGAGGCCTAATGGGTATACCTCCATGCATGTAAAACTCAAATTCCTCCACAGGGAGGAAATAGCGATACAATTGTGTCACTAACATAAGGCATAGGTAATTTGCGGCCCTTTTGTCAGCAGCAATTGAATAAAGCAAAACCGTGCACATGTCAAATCTAGGGTTCCAAGTCATTAAGGTGTGCACGATATGAAGAGATGGGGTGAAAAATGTTGTGTTATGTGAACTGCCAAAAATGTTGTTTTGTACCCAACGACACACGGTTAATACATTGGTGAAGAGGCTTCTAGCCTGTATGCCCTTCCTAGGTTCCCTTAACCAGTCATTACCCATTAAGGGCATATAGTCTTCAAATTGAAGAGGTTGGTCGTGAACAGGTAATCTAGGAATTAAAGTGACTTCATGGAAGAAGTCCCTGTCAATGATTATTTTCCTATCGCCCCAAAATAATTTAATAAAACCGTATTGTCCAAGGCAGCCTTCCTCCATGCACTCGTAAAAATGAGTGACTAGATCTGGAAGAGCGTAGGCATTGGGATGATTGTAAATTAAAAAGTTCCAACCTCGTCGTGTGATTTCATCAGCAAAATAACTTCCGTAAATTGTGTGTGAAAAGACTTGTGAAAAATCTTTTTCTAATTGCATGTTTGGTGCCATCACAGAGAATTAAATTGCAGAATTTGTAATTTAACAGAGAAGAGTTTAGAGATCGAACCACCTCTGAAATTTTCAGAGGGTGAAAAGGTAGGGGCGCGGCTGATAAGCGGTGGAAAGCAGGCTTCGGCGGCGGAAACGCGGCGCACTGGATTGATCTGCTTGCTCTGGCTGCTGCAGCGGCTAGGGTTTGCAGAGAGGAGTATTTTAGGGTTTGTAAAAACAGAGAGGGGTCGGGTTTTATTTATAGGGGGGAATGTATTGGTTATTTGCAAAAAACTCCTCCTGAAAAGAGGAAATTATTTGTAAAAAAAACTTTTATTTTTTTTTAAACTGGAAATTTACAAAAATACCCAAAAAAAAATAAAATTTATTTTCAAAATTTTTTTATTTTCTTTATTTTGTTTTTATATAATTACAAGTGATACATACCCCCAAGCTTGTTTAAAACAGTGTTTTGGCTAGATAATCAAAATTTAGGGGTAGATGGAGGAGGATCAGTCAATGTAGATTGGCTCCTGTAAAAACAGGAGCTCTTCCGAAGGGTCCGCAGTGAGGAACGGTTTAAGTTTATATCCGTTCACTTTAAATAGTGAACCGTCCTCCGGCTTTTCTAAATCGACCGCACCGTGCGGATATACGGTGCGTACCAGAAATGGCCCTTTCCATCGAGATCTCAGCTTGCCGGGATGGAAATATAACCGAGTGTCATAAAGTAAAACTTGTTGACCAGGTTTAAAAGTTTTTTGCAAAAGGTGTTTATCATGTAATACCTTCGTTCGGTTTTTAACAACTACTGCGTTCTCGTAGGTTTCATCCCATAGCTCGTTCAATTCGTTCAACTGCTGCTTTCTATTGCTGCCCGCATCTCCCAAAGATAGGTTCAACTCTTTTATTGCCCAAAATACTTTATGCTCAATTTCTACTGGAAGGTGGCAAGCTTTTCCATAAACAAGTCTATATGGAGACATGCCACGATCGGTCTTATAGGCAGTTCAGAATGCCCAAAGGGCATCAACAATTTTGATGACCAATCTTTACGGTTTTTGGAAACTGTTTTCTCCAATATCTGTTTAATCTGCCGATTCGAAATCTCGGCTTGCCCACAAGTTTGAAGATGATAGGGCGTTGACATCTTGTGAGTAATGGAGTATTTTCGCATTAAGGACTCGAAAGTCCCATTACAAAAGTGAGATCCATTATCACTGATAATCGCGCGAGGATGCCCAAACCGAGAAATTTTTTTTTTTAGAAATCTAACGACAACCGGAGCATATCTTGCAGTACTCATATGTGTCTTTAAAAAGTTGTGGCCAATAGAAACCACACTGCAAGATCTTTTCTGCTGTCTTTTTGGGGCTAAAATGCCCGCTACACGCTTGATCGTGGCAGAATGACAGCACGCTCTTAAACTCATTGTCGGGGACACACCGACGAATAATTTGGTCGGGACAGTATTTGAATAGATATGGTTCATCCCAGTAAAAATGTTTTATCTGAGATAGAAATCTGAGTCTGTCCTGATTCGACCATTCGTTTGGTATAAGTCTGGTGTCCAAATAATTTACGATATCTGCGAACCAAGGTTCGCATGACACAGTTAAGAGCTGCTCATATCGAAAAACGTCTTTAATAGGAATTTGAAGTATAGGCGAAGAAGGAAGGCGTGAAAGACGGTCGGCGACTACGTTTTTGCATCCTCTCTTGTCTCTGATGACAAGGTCAAACTCTTGTAGTAAGAGGATCCAACGTATCGGCCGAGATTTAACATCCTTCTTCGCAAAAAGATGGCGAAGAGCTGAGTGGTCAGTGTAAACGATGACTGGAGAGCTGATTAAATAGGGCCTGAACTTTTCTAGTGCAAACACAACAGCTAAGAATTCTTTTTCAGTTATTGTGTAATTTAATTAGGCTTCGTTTAAGATTCGGCTAGCGTAATAAATTACATGCGGCATCTTATTTATGTGCTGTCCAAGGACAGCACCAATGTCGAAATCAGATGCATCGCACATAATTTCAAATGGATGCGTCCAGTCAGGAGATGAAAGAATGGGAGCGGAAATAAGTGAGTTTTTCAATGACTCGAACGCCTTCATGTAGGTTGATTCGAAATCAAAAGTGGTGTTCTTGGCCAACAAAAGAGTCAAGGGTCTAGCTATCTTGCTAAAATCCTTGATGAACCGTCTATAGAAACAGGCATGGCCAAGGAAGGCTCGAATGTCTTTGACGCAGTTGGGAGGAGGAAGATTGGAGATGACTTCAATCTTAGCTTTATCTACCTCAATGCCATTTTGCGAGATGATATGTCCTAAGACAATACCTTCTCGTACCATAAAGTGGCACTTCTCCCAATTTAAAGTGAGGTTCTTTTCCCTAGATTGGGTAAGAACTGCGTCTATATGTTGCAAACACTCATCAAAGGAGTCGCCGAAAATGGAGAAATCATCCATAAAAATCTCTAAGAATTTTTCCAACATGTCTGAAAAAATGCCCATCATACACCGCTAGAAAGTAGCGAGTGCATTGCATAACCCAAAGGGCATGCGACGGTAAGCGAATGTACCGAAAGGACAAGTGAATGTGGTCTTGTCTTGGTCCTTTTCGGCGATGGGAACTTGATTATAGCCGGAGTAGCCATCCAAAAAGCAGTAAAATTCATGCCCAGCCAATCGTTCTAGCATTTGGTCAATAAAAGGTAATGGAAAGTGGTCTTTCCGTGTCGCGGCGTTGAGTTTTCTATAATCGATGCAAACTTGCCACCCAGTTTGGGTGTGAGTAGGTATTAACTCATTCGCCTCATTAGTTATGACCGTTATGCCCGATTTCTTTGGGACAGCATGAATGGGGCTAACCCACTAACTATCAGAGATAGGGTAAATGATATCACTATCAAGACATTTTACAATCTCCTTTTTAACAGCCTCCTTCATGATAGGGTTTAGTCGTCTCTGTGGATCTCTTACTGGCTTAGCATCATCCATCATATGAATATGATGTTCAACTATTAGGGGACTAATCCCCTTGATGTCCGCTATAATCCAGCCAAAAGCGTGCCGATTATTTTGTAAGACCGTTAAAAGGGCTTTCTCTTGCTTGGTGGCTAGAGAGGCCGAGATGATAACAGGAAGGGTCTCATTCTCACCTAAGTAAGCGTATTTAAGGTGAGACGGCAATAGCTTGAGTTCGAGTTTTAGAGGCGAAACAATTGAAGGTAAAATTGGTGAAACTGTCTCGAACATGAAGGATTCCAACAAAAGTTCAAAGCGAGTGTAAGCAACCGAGTCGGATGGTTCAGCTAACTCATCCGAAAATTCAAAAGACTCAAACTCGGGTGGTGATTCTTCAAAATCGTTCGAAAAAGTGAAACACTCGTAATCGTTATCGGGTGTGAAAGCTGTGTCAGATTCAAGGAGGAACGCCTTAGTGGCGTCAAAATTGCTGTGATCGAACAGAAATTTTTCGAGCTCATAGTCCTCCTGAGTGATCTCTTGGAGCGAGCAAATATCAAGTATATTAGCATTAGGTACGGAGGGCTGATTCCCTAACTTAAAAATGTAGAGCTCAATTGTCATGTTTCCAAACGATAGGTTCATCGAACCATTTCGACAATTGATCACCGCATTAGAAGTTGCAAGGAATGGCCGACCGAGTATCACCGGAATTTGACTCCGGCGGTTAGCTATAGACTGTGTGTCCATAACAATGAAATCAACGGGGAAAATGAAGTCCCCTAATTTAATCAACACATCCTCTAACTCACCCCTAGGATGGGTGATAGATCGGTCGGCCATTTGGAGAGTACAATGTGTGGGTTTCAGCTCTCCAACGCCTAATTGTTCATATACTGAATAAGAAAGCAAATTAACACCGGCACCAAGATCTAAAAGTGCACGGTTGATGTTCTTATCCCCAAGAGTTATTGAAATTATAGGACAACCAGGGTCCTTGCGTTTTTGAGCTAAAGGTTGGGTAAGAGCATCACTCACTGCACTAGCCATGAATACTTTCTTAGGCACCTGCGACTTCCTCTTCTTGGTGCATAAGTCCTTCAAGATTTTAGCATAAGAAGGGACTTGTTGGATTGCATCCAAGAGAGGTATGTTAATACTAACCTGTTTGAATAACTCCACAATCTTCTCCATTTGTGGACTTTATTTATTGGATCTCAACCTATTTGGAAATAGAATATTTTGAAAATTTGTTGAGTCCAATATTTGTGGAGTAGATTGCGGAGTTGGAACGGATCCCAGTGTTGGTGTTTTCGTGGAGTGAGATGTGGGTCCGTTCGAATTAGTAGAAGAAGTAGAGCCTTGTGAAGAATGAAGAACAGGCTCTGAAGAAGATAAAGAAGAAGAAGAAGAAGAAGCGGCGGCCGGGGTGTCATTATTGCCAACTCTGTTGTGCAATACCTTTCCAGATCTCAATGTGGTCATAGCACTCATATTATGATTTTGTTGTTCATAAGCAACATGTGCATTTTGTGTGTGACCGGGATTTGGCAGTGGTTGAGATGGAAGTTTCCCCTTCTCTCGCTCGCTTAGAGCAGCATTCAGTTGTGTAATTTGGGCTTCAATTGTTTTGATGCTCTGATCATGTGAACCAGTGTGTTGTACCAAAGATTGAATGGAAGACTGGATGCTTGCTGAGAATTGTGTAGATTGTTTTAAAAACGCATCCAGACTTCGTTTTAGCGAGGAAACCTTATCGTTATTTGGCTGAACAAAATTGTTTTGAGGATAAGAGTCGTTTGGTACAAAATTGTTCATTTGGTTTTGGTATGGTTGGGGTTGGAAAGGTTGCTAATATTGAGTTTGTTGAGGGGCTTTTTGTTGTGGAGGTGGCCTCTAAAATTTTTTATTGCCTTGGAATTGTTGTTGATTTTCATTCCAGGCGAAATTTGGGTGGCTCCTCCAACCAGGATTATAAGTTGAAGAGTATGGGTCATTTCTTTGTCTTTGCTGAAAGGAAGCATTGACTTGATCCTGTCCTTGAGCAGGTGGATTGTAAAGACACTCTTCAATAAGATGTGATGGATCCGAACAACAAGCGCATATAGTGCGAGTGGGTAAAGTAGGGGCAGGAGAAAGCGATGAGAATTTGCTCTCAATTGCCTCTAGTTTTTTCGTGAGTGCAGCCATTTTGGCCTTCATTGCAATCGACATATCAAGTTGATGTATGCCTGCCCTAGACCGACCTGATGAAGTAGATGAAGTGGTCTGTCTAGTGCTTTCCCACGGCAGTGTTTGTTCAGCAAGATCGTCGAGAAATTGCCAAGCTTCCTCGCTCGATTTTGTAAGAAAGTGACCTTGTCAAATAGTTTTAAACAACTGCTTAATTGCTGGGTTCAGTCCTTCGTATAAAGTTTGGAAAAGTTGTCATCTCTCGATACCGTGGTGATGGCACTGAACAAGAAGGTCCTTAAATCGTTTGAAACACTTCCAAAAAGGTTCGGAAGGAAGCTGGGAGAATTAATTAATTTCATTTCTAATTCTCGTGGTCTTGTGCAGTGGGTAAAACATTTTAAGAAAAGCCTTAACAAACTCTTCCCAATTTTTTATGGAATGCGATGCTGTACTATATAGCCACTTTTCAGTTAGGTCACATAAAGTGAATGGAATGACACGTAGCCTTATAGCATCATTAGAAAGTTGGGTGGTCTTCATCATTGCGCAAACATTCTGGAATTTATTAATGAAGATATAGGCATCTTCAGATTCCAAACCGTGAAATTTAGGCAACATATTGATGAAGTGGAGCTTAATTTCGAAGTTATCCCCATTAGCCGGTGGAAGTGGAAGACAAGTAGGAAGTGCGGTACGGGTTGGATTGAAAAGATCCTGGAGCGCGATTCGTTGGGGCGCTTCAACAGAAGGTAAAGGGTTGTTAGGATTGAATCCCGACATCTCTTTAGAAGATGGTGAATTTGAAGATGAAGGTAAAGAAGTGGATAGAATTTCGACTTCGGAGTCGAACGCGTCGTCAGTAGGAACTAACGAGACACGGACTATACGGGCGCTAGTGTCCCTAGTCCAATCGAACATACACTAACGAGGTGTAGTGTAGTCAAAAAGTAGAAGGTGGGGGTAAGAAAACGTCAATGAGAGAATGTGGGTGAATGTTTGGTGCAATGGATTTCTAGCGACAAAATGGCAAGTTTTTGTAAAAATTTTTGTTTTGTGGTTTTTTTTATATAAAAGTTTTGCAAAAGATTTCTTTATAAGGAACTACGACACACTTTCAAACGATCACAATACGTACAATCAAGCCTAGAGCTAGGGTCTCCTAAGTCAACTAAACTGCTCCTAATTGTTCCAAAGGGCAAGTTGTGAAATATCCCTCGAATCGCCTCTTAACCGCCAATTGTGGCCAGGTAAGCACAAGTAAAGAAAGGAGGGATCCGCTCATGAATCACCGTGAGACGGGCCTTTTAAAATTACCTTTCCCACTTGTCTAGCCTAGGCAGCATAAAGTCAGGTTTAGATAAACGGCTGATTGCCCACAACCTTCCTTTGTCCTAATGAGCGCGACAATCCTTATTGGCTGAGTCTAAATATTTTTTAATTAACTCGAGGGTTGATGCAAATGCTTTTTGTGATTTTTGGAGTCTTAGGAAGGGTAATGAAATTCCCACCCAATCTGGATTGGTGTTATAGCCCCTTAAAAGTCCGTTTTAAAAATGCAAAGCAGTAAACACACAAAAATCCAAAACACTTGCCAAATTTTTTTTTATTTGCGGCGCAAAGAATCCTGCACAAGATTGATTTATTGGAGAGGGAGAAGAAATTTTGCGCAAAGAACCCTGCAGGAAAATTTTTCAGATGAGCACAGAGGGTTACACAGAAGATAAAAATACTTACAGAGACTTTTTGAAGCACTGACGTCACCAATGCGCGGCGGATCCGCGGTCAAATGCCAGAAGTGGCGGCGGTTCCGTGGTGGTTAAGGAGGTTCAGGCCTCCAAAATCTTTCTATTATCTGTTGTAGTTCTCCTCTGTATCTTCAGATCTGCTGTTTGCTGTTTTGTTCACTTGCTCCAGATCTGAATCTGTTCGTCTTTCCGTTCCTGCACAATTCGCACAAAAACCCTTCAAAAAATAACAAGATGATATTTTTTTTTTGTTTTTACTGTTTTTATATTTTTCAGTTTTTATGATTTTTTTAATTTTTAATTAACCTGAAATTACAAAAAGAAAATAACTACCGTTATCCCCGGCAACAGCGCCATTTGATTGGTAGAGATTTTCACGTGTGCGTTTTAAAATCAAAGAATAGAATACCGCAATCAAGACGATTTCGCTTGGTAACTAGCCGGTTGAGTACGGGTCGGTCCACAGGAAAAACATATTCTTTTCTTTATGTTCTAACGAGTCAATTCCTATTTGTGGTAGGTTTTGATTTTTATAAAAACTAAGATCGAATTTGATTTGGATTAAAACCTTGCTAGGGTTAGGATTAGGTTAGTTTGGAAAATTAATTCTACTCATTGCTTCCTTTGCCCTAATTAAGAACATAGGTGTTAGGGTAATAATTAACAAAGGGGATTAGCACGACAAGGAAAAAACGTAGTTTCTTCCTTTTGGTCCTTGTCCGTCTTTTCTTAACTTTTAGCCCTAATCTCTTTGTAAATCAACCACTACCGGTCTAACTAAGGAATCACCGCTATCTCATAGGATAGGGTGCCGTAGTGAGCTGTGGGTGTTTGATTTACATGGAGTCCTAATTTATAAAGTTATGGAGGCAAGAAAGGAGTGAGAGATTTCCATCTCTCAAACCTACCCAGTTCTAACCCTAACAAGTGAGGAACTACTCACTCATTAGGGATATTATGATGAAGTTCATTTTTATGTTTTTATTTTAAAAACTATTTAACTTGCGGATAATAAAAGACAGATATGAAAATTACAGAAATTAAATTGCAGATAAGAAAAATTTAAGATAAAAAAACATACTTTTATTGATGCACTCTTGACTATTACAAGGGAATTGAAATTTTAATCTAGAAATTAAGAAAGGTATGCCCCAAAAGAGGCTGTAGGCTTTCCTATTTATAGATAGGAGAAACTCTAGAGTTTACATCTGATCCACATCTGAAATTACAAGACTACCCTAAGAAAGCCGGGTCAAAGCACCGAAACCACCGACAATTTGCACCGACACGTGCTTAGCACGGCTGCGGAACCGCGGCGGAATGCCATGTTTGGCCGCGGATCAGCGGCCATCTTGGGGGCTCTCTGTCTCATCTTTCCAGGGTTGCTTCATGTTGCCTTTTTCTCCTATTTTCTTCACTTGGTTCTTCAGACTCTTTTCTACTTTCTTCCAGATTTCCAACAGTGCAAAATTTGTGGACTTTTACCGTTAGCTTCGCGTTGAAGTCTTGAATCTTGTGCTGCCCTCGTACTTTATACAATCGAACTGTTCATTGATTTTCATTTGTTCCTTTAAACTGTAGGCGGTATCAAACAGATTCATCTATTTGTTGGTCGTAGTCTCACATTTATAGCGTCTTTTTATGAATTTCACTGTATTGTTCTGAGAACCTGTAACCTGCAACTAGTTAGTAGACATGGATCAAAAGCACTTATTTATTTGCAATATGATTAAGAATGGGGAATATAATAATGAAAAATTCTGATATGAACACTTCCCTGTCTTTATTTTAAAGTACCCTCCTCAGGAAATTGGTATCGATTTCCTGCTCTTGGCGCTCTTCTATTTCTTTGTCCGGACCTTCTTTAGAGCCAGTGCGTACTTCCATCTTGGTGAGCATATCATGGAGCTTTTCTTGTTGCTCCTGGGCTTTCGTCAGTGACCGAGTATGCGGTCTATGACTGACGGAAGTGTGACTTTCTTTCTTACTATTAGCTATATAGACTGTGTGGATGATTATACCCCCAGACTTGGGGCGCTTGGAACTCTGGCCTTTGGGTTTTGCTACAGAAGCTTGAAACTTTTCCTGCCTCACTCTTTTATGGGATGCCACGGTAGGAGGAACCACCATGACAGAAGTCCCCCATTGTATGGTAGAGCAATTATCGTTCTCTTTTCTACCCTTGAACTTTTTCGGCTGACGGGAGTAGTTTTCATCGATGACAGAGTCTTGGACTTTCTTCCAGACTCTGTGAATTTTTGAAGAGAGACGGTTTTTGGAGTGTTCCGTCTTTGGCTGTTTTGCTTCCTTTGCAGAAGGTGGCGATCTCTTCAATATAGCGGTGAGCGAGTTTTGGCGAACCCTTCTAAGCGGTTCAAAGCTATTCCTGGTTGGAACAACAGTGTCAACAGCCACAATAGGAGCTGGTGAAGTAAGTTCAGAAGGGGAAATGCCCCAGCTTGTCTTACTCGGCGCCAATGGTGACGTCGACCATATCTTACAACGGGAACCACCTCAGCATCAAAGGCTTCCTCATCATGCCCCCTGCGTCGCTTGGGGGTTTCACCCAGTGTCAGTGTCAGCCTGTGGAAGACTAACGTCCTCGGTTGGGCTAGAGCAGGATGGTCAGTCTGTTGAAGACATGCTGCCTTTGGGGTGAAGCACTCTTATTTGTGTCACGCGGAGCAAGAGCGGGATGACCAGCTGCATAGGGACAGCCCTCTCAGGGATCATGGGCTTCATCATAGGACCCATTGAGCATTTCTTCAGCCTGTTGAAGACCGAAACTTTAGAGCTGGACGGCTTGTCGGCGGGGCCTGCCATAGTGGTTAGCCGATCAAAGACTGACTTTCGTGGAGCTTTTTGTTAGGTGTTGGGGCGCCAAAGTTCGGGGATGGGAGTATGGTCCTAAAGAACAGCCCGGTGGTCGCTTGGATGACCTGCTCTGCCGGTATGGAGAATATTGAGGCCGCATTTGGCCCATAGATGACTCTTCTAGATAGGGTAGAGTTAGCATGAGAGTTGTCGTTGCAGTTAGTGTAGGTGAAAGCCATTGAATCTGCATAGAGGTGAAACAACAAATTTTAGTATCTCAAACTCCAAGAGCAACCATAAATATAGTGAACCACGATTTTGTTCGTGAAACACGACACACAAAGTGTGGAGTGGAAAAAGAGCTAAAGTTCCACCGGGCGTGCCAGAATCTATTTACCGCAGAAAACTGGGAAGCCTAACGTCTTGCCTGAATTTGGGGGCAGATGCTATATGAAGCATATTCATCCACCTCTCCGAAGATACCAAGTTGATTTATGACACCGTCTATCAGAGTTTTGGATAGATGCGACCGTTTTAGCAGACTTATCAAATTCCCCCTCATTTGAGAGGTTTTTG
Organism: Agapanthus africanus; assembly: GCA_030015575.1. NCBI lineage: Eukaryota > Viridiplantae > Streptophyta > Magnoliopsida > Asparagales > Amaryllidaceae > Agapanthus > Agapanthus africanus. The sequence goes on from JASDDO010000001.1 coordinate 464,599,843, forward strand.
ATTGTGGTGACGCTTTTCCCTACAGGCGCAAGCCCCTGCAGTTAATTATACTATCGTATTGTGATAACAACTTTCACCTTTTCCAAGTAGATCACTTCGTATCGTGTTGGTTATTTTGGGATTCCCCTTGGATTGTATACTAGTTTTGTTATCGTCTATAGTGCGCGAATTAGTCCAAATCCGTATATATTAGATTTAGGATCGAACTTAAGACGCATATCCCATGTAAACGAGATCCATCGGTTCGAAATATGTCATCCGAGGACCGTTAGTCGTCCTAGAGATTAAGATCAACTCAGGAATATGGCTAAAGACCGTTGATCCTGTTTTGGATTAAGATCAACTTAACAAATATAAACTAAGGACCGTTGGTCATTTTTGAGACTAAAATCAACTTAGATTTATTAATATTTTGATCAATAGATCATATATGAGAAGCAAAAGTTTCAGTACTTAATTTAATTTTAATTAAGTAATCGAATAATAGCTTGTTGAACAAGTGCGCAAGTGTATACGGGATGCACATGCAAATTTGTTTTACCCGAAAAGGGTGTGTACGTGCTTTGCATGTAGTTACGCACTTATTTTAAGTCAAGGTGTTGCGCAATTGTATATCACGTGGGCTCGCACTTTTTATCAGTTCAGAATCATATGAGCGCATATATATATATATGTGTGTGTATGTGTGTGTGTGTGTGTGTGTGTGTGTGTGCGCGCGCTTTACAAGTCAACGTGCATGCCACGTGACGCTCGCACATCCGTAGACAATATTCAACAAGTGTGCGTATGTGCATATCACGTGACACACATATCTTTATAGGCAACATCTATCAAGTGCGCACACGTGCATATCACGTAACGCATATGCCTCCATAGGTGTCATCCAATAAGTGCGCACACGTGCATATCACGTGTTCGCACATATCAAGGGACTTTATTTTCCTATAGACAATTTTTGCTTAGGTGCGCACTTAGTTCGGGTGCGCACTTATTAGATTTTATTTAGATTGGAAAGTAAAAACTTTCAATGAGAAGTAATGGCTTCTGTTTTTTTAATTTTCTATTCTTTTCCTTCTTCTTTTATTTTTCAAGAAGCAAAATGTTCGATTTTTAAGATACAGAGGCATTCATGATGGGTTTTTTTCCTTAAACTTTAGGATTAATCTCTCACAAAGTTGAAACTTTTGTAAAAGAGGGATCAACCCTATGATCTTTTGATCTTTTATTTGTGAATCAATGGTTTCAAAGAAGAAACCAAGACTTCTATATTAAAGCAAAAGGTTTATGAAAGAGGATAAATCTTCTTCTCTTTTTATTTTTACCTGTTTTGAGATTGAAGAAGATGATTTTTTTTCTTGAGCTTATGGGGGTTCGGCTCTATATGATTTCTATGAGTGTGGCTCCTATCTATAGGAGAGAAAAGATTAAGGTTTGTTGGGTTTGTTCCCTACAAATCAGCTATGTTCTGATTTTATTTTGATTTAATTTAATCTGGTTTTGATTTAATTTGGATTAAATTGATTTATATCAATTACGGGGTAGGTGCGTACCGTTGGATCGATCCCCAGTGCATGTGCACCGTCGGATCTCATGACATCGTATCAATTCAGTTTGATTTTTTCTAACGAAGAAAATTTTATTTCTTCATTTTGAAGTATCTGCTTTAATTGGGCAGTTGCGCACTTCAAGGTAGTGCGCACGTGCATTGCACATGTCTCTCTATCTTGTGCTCATATGCGCATCTGTTTGGAGATGAATTTTAGCCATGTGCGCACTTGTTGATTCATTAATAGGTATGCACTTATGCCTTCGTATGCCTTCGTGGTGACGACCAACTATCAAGCTGCGATCTGTTGGATTTGTCTCGAAATTCATAGAAATGCGAACCGTCTTTTAGACCCTATAAATAGGTGGCATCTTCTTCATTTCTTTTAGAGTTGTACTCTTTCTGACACCCTTCCTTCCTGTTAGAAGCTATTACTTCTTTATTAACTTGGTAAGTGCACATGTGTACCTCTACTTTTACGTACTTAACTTAACTTGAGCTTGCCCACCCTTGGGGGTGCACACTTGACCTAACATTAGATTGCGTGCCCTTTGGTTTGCGCACTTGATTTAATTTAAGATAACTTTTAAAATTTTCTTTAATTTCAAACACGTCACTTAAATTTGGTTTTAATCAACCAATTTTTATTCTTTAGCTTTGAACTTGGATATTCCACCCCTTTAGCGGATTGATGCCTTTCCGGTTTCTTTTCTGTTAGGTACTATGGCTACATATCTGTATTCTATCAGTGAGCTTGTTTCCCATACTAACATCCGCTTTTATGAACCTGCCTACACTGATGCCCAATGCGAGGCTATACTCCGTCGCCTCGAGGATTATTTGGGTGGTTTCTCTCTCGCTAGTCTTCCCTTTTACAGATAATTTTCCTTGCGATCTGGAGCGCTAACCCGGACTTGTCGGGGCAATGCCGCTTCATGAACTTGATCCGGCTGAAGATAAAGTGCACTCGGTCTATGTAATATGTTTGATTTCCAAGAACCGAAGGGACTGTGCAATAGACATCCTGCACCAGATATATCAGCAAAAGGCAATTATATTATCATTTATAAGGGCAGAAGATATCAGCGACGACCATGATACTTGTATTCATGAGTGAAATCACCAGCAGATGGAGTATGCAGCCTGGGATATCCTGGAAGACTTTCTTTTTTATTTTCAGAATCCATGTACTAATACTAGTCTTTTGCCGCTGTGAACTTCGAATGATGTAACAGCTTTTGCATTTATTTTTCTTTTACTTATCTCTGGTTGGTAGTTTGTTATCCATCTTTTTGACGTATGAATGAAACCGCCCCTTCTTTTACATTCACTTTTTTTTTCATTTTGTGATGAAATGTCTTTGCTTTTATTATAGGAGTTCGTCGTTAGCAGCGCATATGTCTTACACACTTCATACATTAGCCTTCACATCCGTACGTATATAAGTGCGCAAGTCATCAGATTCATTTTTCATCAAGTGCACACTAGATATTGATACGTACTTAGGTAGGTGCGAACAAGTATTTATATAATTATGTCATTAAATTCTCGAGGGGTTTTATGTAAAAATATTCTATTTTCAAATCTCGAGAATATTTTGATAAAAATATATTAATTAAAATTTCAAAGGTTTTAATAAAAATATATTTTAGATGTGATCGTATTTTAGTTACAAAACTTAATTTTTAAGAGTTTATGGTATTTTAATGAAAAAACTATCTTTTGGACAATTTATGGTATTTTAATAGAAAATTAACCTTTTCGATTTAGGGTTTTTTTATACTTAAAATCAATTTTCAAATTTGTTTTCTTTTAGGTTACATATTAAATTATTTCATTATCTAAATATCGTTGAAATGATTTTAGTTTTGTTTCAAAAACCGTAATTTTCCTTTCGAGACCGCTCTCCATGAAGAGCTCCATATCTCACTCACTAAACCCAAGATATGTGATAATCCCACCATCACAACGAGGTTCCCCTAAAGAGGGTTGTGAGGCAAAACACGCAAAGGAGATGGGATTATCGGTTAAATACCATTTTTATAACTCAAGGATATTATAATGCAAAGTCAAATTTTTAGAAATATTACTACGAATATGTGAAGGTGCTATGATACAAAAGTGTGCATGTGTAGGGTAGGTCATTACACCGTGTGCTATCACTTAAAATATAATTAACAATATCAACCAATTCTTATTAAAATAGAAGTTACATGAAACTTGTATATGTAAATAAAGCTATCATGAAAAGAATCCTAAAAATATTGGTTATACGTTATAGAAATATTCGATATGAGACGATTCCAAGGACTTGATTAGCAAGTTAATTTCATAAGTTTTTATTTCACGAAATGTTTTATGATGAGATGATTTTGATATAAATAAAAATAATTTAAGCATGAGATTCATAGATGAGGTTACAATACATAGGGGTGTTTGGCGACATAGCTAAAGATTTGATTCAAGGGGAGAAGAGGAGGAGGAGGGGAGAGTTACGGGTTCTTGTTCAAAATGGACATAGGAGGGAGGAAGAAGAAGCCTTGAGATCAACGACGCATCGACTAAGCGAGCTTGAGGATGACTTGAGAGGGCTTAGCTTCTAGGTCTTGAGAGAATGAACTTTGAAAGGGATTTTAAATCGAATTTTCTGTATAATTCAGAAAGGGAGAAAGTATGAGTAGATTGGGGTTTTATATAGGGATGAGGAATGAAGAGATGGTGTAAAGATTATGATAATTGGGGTATTAAAATTGATTTTTAATGGAGAAATGAAGAGTGGCAGTTCTCTGTTTTAATTAAGAGGGTTTTGGGAATACAGAAATGAAGTGGCGGGAGATAAAGAGACGCATTAATACGGGCAGAGCCTGCTTGGGGAAAGTCTGGCCGACCAAACCGGCTTGGGCCGACCTGGTCGGTTCCACTGGGTCCGTTTAGCTCGGGTCTCGTGTCCAAGGTCCGGGTTAAATTCTTCAGACTATAAACATGTATCTTTTGTTTTATAACCTTTCGTATCTCCGTGCAACGCCCGTGAAAGTTTCATGATTCAAAAACTTTAAAAGGAAATTAAATAAGATAATTTGGGATGCAAGGAATCGAACACACGGGCTATGGAACACCAAGGGAAAGAATTAACCAATGAGCTACAAGTTGCTTCTTGAATATTATTATCCAGAATTACTTAAAACTCGATTCAAGAACAGAAATACAGCCTATAAAGAGATACACAGGTATATGAAAATTGGGGTCGTTACAATAACACCTAGGACTAAGTTTCTTGCTTAATTCCTGAGTTCATGTGAGTTGAGTAACTATTAGTTTTCAGTATTTCTTTATGCTACTGTATCTGGTTTATATTTGTGGATATTTCACTTTGTATCCTCTCATGGCATACAAATTTTACATGAACTTCGTGAATACGTATATTGTTGAATCTATTGCTTGACATGAAATCATACAACATGTATCAATGAACCTGCATTAATTTACAAATAGTTTTGACCAATATTTGCCGGGGGTGTTGGGGTAGTTGAGGATGAGTTGTTCAATTGCTTCGGAGTCCCTTACATGAATCCGTGAATCCGTGTTACTATGGTACCAAGACAAAAAAACACATTACATGAATTTGTGTTGTTTTGGTGACTAGCCATAAAGGTACATTTCCATTAATAATCTCATGAAGCGGTTAAATAACATGTCTTAACTCACGTTAGAATAGGAAACTGATGATGCTCAAGAACGGTAATTCCCTAGATCGTGACACGTGGCGGATGATGTGTCACACGCGTAAACCAATTAGGCCCCTGAGGGCCACGGAGGGGGAACCAGTGTGCTACAGTGGGGGCTTCCCTCCAACCCTATCTCTAAAGTTGTACCCCATGCCTGCCCCCGAGCATCTCAGCAGCCAAGCCAAGTGTCGCTTTGCTCTACTCCGAGCAAGACGGGCCCGAGCCTCCTCGGCCCTTCCGGCTCATCTCTGAGCTACCACAGGACCAAGATGCCTCGGCCCTCCCGCTCGTACCCGAGCTCCCCCACCGAGGCCATCTTCCTCAGTCCCTCCGAACGACCAACTCCACCACTCACAGGCGTAACCGCCACTCTGCAAATCTCGCCATGCACGGATTCTCCGCCGACAACATCCCACGTTCCACGAAATCATGATCCTCATTAACGGGCGATCCACTTATTACGCGGGCGTGACGTTGAGAGCGTAACTGCCGGTGAGATTCTCGCGCCTGCTACTGCGTGCCGCCGCCGCTATATAAACCCCCATCACAGAGGGGTCAAGTTAGCCATTTTTTAATCCACTTAGCCATTACGCTGCTCGGATCTAGTACTGACTTGATAGTCGGAGGGTTCTCGGTGGCTCAAACCACCCCGGGACTTATTTGCAGGTACTTGGCGTCCAACTCCTCCAATCATTAAACTTCTACAAAACCCATTGAGACCCACACATAATAGAGGATCCCTTCCAGAATCTGCCGGGAGATCGATGGAAGACAACATCTGACGGAGACCCGAAAAGGACCTCCATCAGTTGGCGCCGTCTGTGAGAAATGTGATTCTACAAAAACAGAAGTTGGCCTTCCGATCTCCATCCACATGGCGTACGATCACCCTGAAGATCCAGGTACCAGCCGCCGCCTCCCCCCTCATCGGAGGAGCGAATGAACCTCCTCCGGCGACGGTCATCAACGCCCTCACCGGCCGAATAGACCGACTAAAGTCCAAACGGCCAGGCCAGGGCCCCAGATCGCCGCTCCTCCGCCTCCAAAAGACTCTGCCCTCATCGGCACGGCTGACCGCCGGCAGGCTATGTCCCATGGCCACAGATCTCACGGGCCGATACTCGTCCGCTGGGCGATCATTGAGCCTCCTCTGGCGGAATCGAAACGACACGACCCTAGCGCTTCGCCTCCCCGCACAATCGATGAGCGTGCTATGCACACATTCTTCGCGACCATTCCTGTTCCCCATACGTGCAATTGGATGGTCGGGCGAAACCTCATGAAGAATCAGCCGAGCAGCTACCCTGCTCGGTTATCCCTGGCCGGTAGTTTCCCCACTCACAACGCCAGGGATCAAATCCCTCGCCAAGAGGCAACCGCGCAGATTCACTGCCCGGTTATCCTTAGCAGGCCTCCTAGGGCCCCTCCAACGCTAAGGATCAAAGTCCTCCGTAGAGGTAGCCGAGCAGGTTCTCTGCTCGGCTATCCCTGGCCGGTAGCTTCCCTACTCGCAACGCCAGGGATTAAAGCCCTCGCCAAGAGGCAACCCAGCAGCTACCCTGCTCGGTTATTCCTGGCGGGCAGCTTTCCTACCGCAATGCCAGGGATCAGAAAGTCCTCCCAGAAGCAGTCGAGCCCGACCCCCGCTCGGCTATCCCTGGCGGGTAGCTTCCCTACCGCAACGCCAGGGATCAAAAAGTCCACCCAGATGCAGTCGAGCCCGACCCTCGCTCGGCTATCCCTAGAGGGTAGCTTCCCTACCGCAACGCCAGGGATCAGAAAGCCCTCCCAGAGGTAGTCGAGCCCGAGAATCCCTAGCTCGGCTATCCATGGCGGGTAGCTTCCCTACCGCAATGCCAGGCATCAGAAAGCCCTCCCAGAGGCAGTCAAGCCCGAGGATCCCTCGCTCGGCTATCTCGAGCAGGTAGCTTCCCTACCACAACGCCAGGGATTAGAAAACCCTCCCAGAGGCAGTCGAGCCCTAGGATCCCTCGCTCGGCTATCCTTCAGGACAAAAGCCCTCGCCAAGAGGCACCGGGCAGTAACCCTGCCCGGCCAAGGGTCCTTAGTAGGTTTCTTACAGCCCCTCCCGCGCTAAGGACCAATGTCCTCACAGAGGCAGTCGAGTCCTTGCTCGGCTATCTCCGGCTGGTTCCATCCTACCACAACCGACAGGGATCAAAGTCATCGCCAAGAGGCACTGGGCAGTAACCCTACTCGGTCCTCGTCCTGAAGAATCAAAGCCCTCGCATGAGGCAACAGAGCGGCTGCCCTGCTCGGTCATCTCCAGCTGGTAGCTCCTTACCCATAATGCCAAGGATCGAAGGCCTCGCAAGAGGCATCCGAGCTGCTACCCCGCTCGGTCATCCTAAGCTGGTAGTTGCCTACCTACGATGCTAGAGATCAAAGCCCTCGCCAAGAGGCAACCGAGCGGCTACCCTGCTCGATCATCCCAGACTGGTAGTTGCCTACCCACGACGGCAGGGATCAAAGCCCTCGCCAAGAGACAACCGCGCAACTTCACTGCCCGGCCATCCTTAGTGGGATTCTTACAGCCCCTCTAACGCTAAGGATCAAAGTCCTCCGTAGAGGCAGCCGAGCAGCTTCTCTGCTCGGCTATCCATGGCCGGTAGCTTCCCTACTCGCAACGCCAGGGATCAAAGCCCTCGCCAAGAGGCACCGAGCAGCTACCCTGCTCGGCCATCCTTTGCAGGCCTCTCACGGCCCCTCCAACGTCAAGGATCAAAGCCCTCGCCAAGAGGTATCGAGAAGCTGCCCTGCTCGGCCATCCTTCGCAGGCCTCGGACGGTCCCTCCAGTACCAAGGATCAAAGCCCTAATCGCGAGGCCGCCGAGTTCCTTCTTGCTCGGCGCATCCCCAGCGGGCATCCTCCTGCCCATCAAACACCGAGGATCTAAAGCCCTTATCGCAAGGCCGCCGAGTTCCTTACTGCTCGGCGCATCCCCAGCGGGCATCCTCCTGCCTATCGGATGCTGAGGATCTAAAGCCCTCATCACGAGGCCACCGAGTTCCTTCCTGCTCGGCGCATCCCCAGCGGGCATCCTTTTGCCTATCAGACGCCGAGGATCTGAATCCCTCATCGCGAGACCGCTGAGTTCCTCCCGGCTCGGCGCATCCCCAGCGGGCATCCTCCTGCCCATCAGACGCTGAGGATCTCAAGCCATTATCGCGAGGCTGCCGAGTTCCTTCCTTCTCGGCGTATCCCTAGCGGGCATCCTCCTGCCCATAGGACACTGAAGATCTCAAGCCCCAATCGTGAGGCCGCCGAGTTCCCTCCTGTTCGGCGCATCCCCAGCGGGCGTCCTCCTGCCCATTAGACGCTGAGGATCTGAAGCCCTCTTCGTGAGGCCGCCGAGTCCCTTCCTTCTCGGCGCATCCTCACTGGGTAACTTCCTACCCTACAAAGACACGGATCCAAGACCCGCCGACTAAACTCATACTTGATGCGTGACAACAAGAACGCCGTGTCGTCCCCGGATAATCCACCATGAGGAATTACCAGCGCCAAGCCGCACAGAGAGAACCAAGCAGTCCACTCTCGACCCGACCCACGAAATAGATCAGAACGAGGGTGGGGGGCTAATGATGATGCTCAAGAATGGTAATTCCCTAGATCATGACACGTGGCGGATGATGTGTCACACGCGTAAACCAATTAGGCCGCTGAGAGCCACAGAGGGGTAGCCAGTGTGCTACAGTGGGGGCTTCCCTCCAACCCTGTCTCAAAAGTTGTACCCCACGCCTGCCCCTGAGCACCTCAGCAGCCAAGCCAAGTGTCCCTTTATTCTACTCTGAGCAAGATGGGCTCGAGCCTCCTCGGCCCTTTCGGCTCGTCTCCGAGCTACCACAGGACCAAGATGCCTCGGCCCTCCCGCTCGTTCCCGAGCTCCCCCGCCGAGGCCATCTTCCTCGGTCCCTCCGACCGACCAACTCCACCACTCACAGGCGTAACCGCCGCTCCGCAAATCTCGCCATGCGTGGATTCTCCGCCGACAACATCCCATGTTCCACGCCATCACGATCCCCATTAACGGGCGATCCGCTTATTACGCGGGCATGACATCGGGAGCGTAACTGCCGGCGAGATTCTCGCGCCTGCTACTGCGTGCTGCCGCCGCTATATAAACCCTCATCACAGAGGGGTCAAGTAAGTCATTTTTTTTTCCATTTAGCCATTACGCTGCTCGGATCTAGTACTGACTTGATCGTCGGAGGGTCCTCGGTGGCTCAAACCACCCCGGGACTTCTTTGTAGTTACTTGGCGTCCAACTCCTCTAATCATCAAACTTCCTCAAAACCCATTGAGACCCACACATAACAGAGGATCCCCTCCAGAATCCGCCGGGAGATCGACGGAAGACAACATCTGACGGAGACCCGAAAAGGACCTCCATCAGAAACCTACATATTAATAACCATGCTATCTTTATTTGTTCATAACATATTTATTACCCTTATTACATATTTAGTCATTTCATGTTTATTTCCATGTTTATATATATACTCATACTACGCTGTCGCATGTTTATATTACTGCTTTAAAATTGTTTTAAAATAAATATGTTCATAATCAGGGACTAATCGAGCGCAAAATCGCTGACGAACATTCCTTTGTTTCTTTATTCTTTTGGGTATTTTCATTAGGTGGCTTAGGGATAGGAGAGATTGGGCCAACTGAGGAATTTTCGCAGCTGTTTTCTCAGACGGATTTCTAGCAGCAAATCATCCTTTACTTTTCAGTAAGCCTATTTGTGCGGGCTTTGTTTATTCCTATTTTCGTTGTACTTGATTTTTAGACTCGTTATCAGTTTTTTAGAATATTGTGAAATTTGAAATGTAATAATGTAGTTGGATTTTATTCTCTTCCTTAATTCTTATTAGATTATATATATTTGCTTACTATACGCTTAACGTATTTATTTCGGCATGGTCATCTTTTCGGTATAAATATGATACGGATTTCGTCACGTGCCCGATATTGTACTTTGGGAAACGGGATCGTTACATTGCTCGAGCGCTTTCCCCTTTCTCCAAAGCCTTAGATCTATTTTCCTTCTCCTTTCCTTTTTTTTGGTGAGATGAAAGGTAGAATAGGGTTAGGTTATAACCCTAAGTTTTAATCTTCTTTAATTCCGAATAAGGGGTTTCAAATCCTTTTTATTGTTTTTAATTAAGATTTGAATTGGGCTTTTATTGTTTCATTAATTTCGAAAATTAAAGACATAGGGAAATTGGGTGTTACATCATATTTTTAGATCCTTAGCCCCTATGCCTTGGACAAATTTATCAAATACCTATAGTACTTCCTTCCTGTACCCACATGTGCCTCCATGTGTATGTCAAATTAACCGATCAATTGATCAAATTGTCGTTTTAAACTACTACACATAGCCTGTTAATTATGAAGCATTGTCTATGATAGTAGCCAGTTCAAAAAAAAGCTATTTGTAATAGTCAAGAAAATATATGTAGAAACAAATAGAGAAGAGCATTATGATTATTTAATAAATCCGTTCAAGTTTAAAGAACTTCAAACATGAAAAGTGTGTATGAAGGATTTAATGGCCACTTTTTCGCAAAAAAAAATATCATTTGTCTATATATGCCAACCTGATGATGCTCAAGAACGGTAATTCCCTAGATCGTGACACGTGGCGGATGACGTGTCACACGCGTAAACCAATTAGGCCCCTGAGGGCCACGGAGGGGGAGCCAGTGTGCTACAGTGGGGGCTTCCCTCCAACCCCGTCTCCAAAGTTGTACCTCACGCCTACTCCCGAGGACCTCAGCAGCCAAACCAAGTGTCCCTTTGCTCTACTCCGAGCAAGATGGGCCTGAGCTTCCTCGGCCCTTCCGGCTCGTCTCCGAGCTACCACAGGACCAAGATGCCTCGACCCTCCCGCTCGTTCCCGATCTCCCCCGCCGAGGCCATCTTCCTCGGTCCCTCTGACCGACCAACTCCACCACTCATAGGTGTAATCGCCGCTCCGCAAATCTCGCCATGCGCGGATTCTCCGCCGACAACATCCCATGTTCCACGCCATCACGATCCCCATTAACGGGCGATCCGCTTATTACGCGGGCGTGACGTCGGGAGCGTAACTGCCGGCATAATTCTCGCGCCTGCTACTGTGTGCCGCCGCCGCTATATAAACCCCCATCACAGAGGGGTCAAGTAAGCCATTTTTGATTCCACTTAGCCATTACACTGCTCGGATCTAGTACTGACTTGATCGTCGGAGGGTCCTCGGTGGCTCAAACCACCCCGGGACTTCTTTGCAGGTAATTGGCGTCCAACACCTCCAATCATCAAACTTCCCCAAAACCCATTGAGACCCACACATAACAGAGGATCCCCTCCAGAATCCGCCGGGAGATCGACGGAAGACAACATCTGACGGAGACCCGAAAAGGACCTCCATCAGTTGGCACCGTCTGTGGGAAACGTGATTCCACAAAAACAAAAGTTGGCCTTTCGATCTCCATCCACATGGCGTGCGATCACCCAAAAGATCCACGTACCAGCCGACGCCTCCCTCTTATCGGAGGCGCGGATGAACCTCCTCCGGCGACCGTCATCAACGCCCTCGCCGGCCGAATAGACCGACTAAAGTTCAAACGGCCAGGCCTAGGCCCCAGATCGCCGCTCCTCCGCCTCCAGAAGACTCAGACCTCGTCGGCACGGTTGACCACCGGCAGGTTATGTCCCATGGCCATAGATCTCACGGACCGATACTCGTCTGCTGGGAGATTATTGAGCCTCCTCTGGCGGAATCGAAACAATGCGACCCTGGCGCTTCGCCTCCCCGCACAATCGATGCACGTGCTATGCGCACATTCGCCGCGACCATTCCTGTTCCCCATACCTGCAACTGGATGGTCGAGCGAAACCTCATAAAGAATCAGCCGAGCAGCTACCCTGCTCGGTTATCCCTGGCCGGTAGCTTCCCCACTCGCAACGCCAGGGATCAAAGCCCTCGCCAAGAGGCAACCGCGCAGCTTCACTGCCCGATTATCCTTAGCAGGCCTCCTAAGGCCCCTCCAACGCTAAAGATCAAAGTCCTCCGTAGAGGTAGCCGAGCAGCTTCTCTGCTCGGCTATCCCTGGCCGGTAGCTTCCCTACTCGGAACGCCAGGGATCAAAACCCTCGCTAAGAGGCAACACAGCAGCTACCCTACTCGGTTATTCCTGGCAGGCAGCTTCCCTACCGCAACGCCAGAGATCAGAAAGTCCTCCCAGAGGCAGTCGAGCCCGACCCTCGCTCGGCTGTCCCTGGCTGGCAGCTTCCCTACAGCAACGCCAGGGATCAGAAAGTCACCCCAGAAGCAGTCGAGCCCGACCCTCGCTCGGCTATCCCTGGTGGGTAGCTTCCCTACCGCAACGCCAGGGATCAGAAAGCCCTCCCAGAGGCAGTTGAGCCCGAGCATCCCTCGCTCGGCTATCCCTGGCGGGTAGCTTCCCTACCGCAACGCCAGGGATCAAAAAGCCCTCCCAAAGGCAGTCGAGACCGAGGATCCCTCGCTCGGCTTTCCCTGGCGAGCAGCTTCCCTACCGCAACACTAGCGATCAGAAAGCCCTCCCAGAGGCAGTCGAGCCCGAGGATCCCTCGCTCGGCTATCCTTCAGGACAAAAGCCCTCGCTAAGAGGCACCGGGCAGTAACCCTGCCCGGCCAAGGGTCCTTAGTAGGCTTCTTACAGCCCCTCCCGCGCTAATGACCAAAGTCCTCCCAGAGGCAGTCGAGTCCTTACTCGGCTATCCCCGGCTGATAGCTTCCTACCACAACCGACAGGGATCAAAGTCCTCGCCAAGAGGCACTGGGCAGTAACCCTGCTCGGTCCCTATCCTGAAGGATCAAAGTCCTCGCATGAGGCAACCGAGCGGCTGCCCTTCTCGGTCATCTTCGGTTGGTAGGTCCCTACCCATGACGCCAAGGATCGAAGCCCTCGCAAGAGGCATCCGAGCTGCTACCCCGCTCGGTCATCCCAGGCTGGTAGTTGCCTACCTACGACGCTGGAGATTAAAGCCCTCGCCAAGAGGCAACCGAGCGGCTACCCTGCTCGGTCATCCCAGGCTGGTAGTTGCCTACCCACGACGCCAGGGATCAAAGCCCTCGCCAAGAGGCAACCACGCAGCTTCACTGCCCGGCCATCCTTAGTGGGATTCTTACAGCCCCTCCAACGCTAAGGATCAAAGTCCTCCGTAGAGGCAGCCGAGCAGCTTCTCTGCTCGGCTATCCCTTGCCGGTAGCTTCCCTACTCGCAATGCCAGGGATCAAAGCCCTCGCCAAGAGGCACCGAGCAGCTACCTTGCTTGGCCACCCTTCGCAGGACTCTCACGGCCCCTCCAGCGTCAAGGATCAAAGCCCTCGCCAAGAGGCATCGAGCAGCTACCCTGCTCGGCCATCCTTCGCAGGCCTCGGACGGCCCCTCCAGTACCAAGGATCAAAGCCCTCATCGCAAGGCCGCCGAGTTCCTTCCTGCTCGGCGCATCCCCAGTGGGCATCCTCGTGCCCTTCAGACGCTGATGATCTGAAGCCCTCATCGCGAGGCCGTTGAGTTCCTTCCTGCTCGACGCATCCCCAGCGGGCATCCTCCTGCCCATTAGACGCTGAGGATCTGAAGCCCTCATCGCGAGGTCGCCGAGTTCCTTCCTACTCGGCGCATCCCCAGCGGGCATCCTCCTGCCCATCAGACGCTGAGGATCTGAAGCCCTCATCGCGAGGCTGCCGAGTTCCTTCCTGCTCGGTGCATCCCCAGCGGGCATCCTCCTGCCCATCAGACGCTGAGGATCTCAAGCCCTCATCGTGAGGCCGTCGAGTTCCTCCCTGCTCGGCGCATCCCCACCGGGCATCCTCCTGCCCATCAGACACTAAGGATCTCAAGCCCTCATCGCGAGGCCGCCGAGTTCCTTCCTGCTCGGCGCATCCCTATCGGGCATCCTCCTGCCTATAGGACACTGAAGATCTCAAGCCCTAATCGTTAGGCCGCCGAGTTCCCTCCTGTTCGGCGCATCCACAGAGGCGTCCTCCTGCCTGTTTCCCCCAATCAGAGTAAAGCTCTATTCAAATTCCGAGATTTGAAATAAAGCGACGTTTCTATTTCCCCCAATCATAGCAAAGCTCTGTTTTAAAATTCAAAATCCAAAAATTGAAACAACGCTTCAGATCCAGCGCTAAGCGCGCTGCACGCCACGTGTCAAACACAGGTGCGCTAGCGCAGGCTGCACTGCGCTCTGCGCTGCACGCCACGTGTCAAACATAGGTGCGCTAGCACAAAGTGCATTGCGCTCTGAGCAGCGCACCACGTGCAAAGCACGGGTGCGCCAGCGCTGGAATTAAAAGAATTCCCCACCGTTAAATCAAAAGATTTAATAATGGTAAATCATTAATCAATCAGAATTAAAATTCTGTTATGAAAAGATCTTTCCAATCTTGTTAAAAACAAGTAGATTGCCTTCTGTAAAATAGAAGCCTTAGGATCAAAGATCCAATGGTGGGGAAACATCCCCAAATCAATCAGAGAAAGATCTCTTTAACTGATTTAACAAATCAATTTACCCTATATAAAGGCCCCTAGACCTCAAGTCTCAAATATACAGAAGCATAGAAAAAAAAACCCTACAAATTTTGAGAAAACTCAAAGAAAGAAAAGCAAGCTTTTAGCAAAAGAAGATCATTTCTTCAAGGTAAAGAACATGAGCAATGAACACAGAGATGAAATCATCTAATGAAAAGAAGAACTATCTTCTAAAAAAGATCATAGATCTAAAAAAGACCAAGGACTTTCATAAAAGATCAAAAGATCTAATCATAAATACAAAGTATCTACTTCATTCACAAATCATTGATCTACAAAGGCAAAGCCCTTTTCAAAAATAAGAACTGTTGTTCTTGAATCTTGAGGCAAAGCCTCCTTTAAAAGGAATATAAACTTGTTCACAAATCATAAATTTGATCAAATGCGCTTTGCGCTACTGCAAAGTGCCTTGCACTCATGATCTGCGCTTTTGCGCTCCTTGGACCGGCGCTCAGCGCTAAAACGTGCCACGTGTCAACCACAGATACAACTTACGCTTTGTACTTCTGAAACAGCGCACTGAGCTCATAAGCTGGCGCTCAGCGCCAAGCGCGCCACGTATCACTCACTGGTGCACCACTAAACTGGCGCAATGCGCTCATAAATTCAAAGCGCAATGCGCTTATAAACTGGCGCTTAGCGCCAAGCGCGACACATGACCTTTTAGTATGCGCTACTTGGCAGAAGCGCAATGCGCTTTCTAATTGGCGCAAAGCGCCTGAAGTGCCACGTGGCGCGCTGTCAGAACAAATATTGTTCTGATGAATGCTATGCATTCAATACAATACAAAAATAAAGTTAGGATCTAATGCTCAGCATTATTAAAAGGGCCAAGCCCAAATATAGGCTCAGTAGCCAGAATAAAAATGTTAAACATTCATTGGATTAGGCCCAATGTTGGCCATAAGTCCTCAACTTATACTGAACTGAGCCAATCTGCTCACAAATAATTAACAGATCTCAGTCCCAAACTGGACTTCAGATCTTTCAACCAACTCACACCGGTTCAAGGGTACATATCTTTACTCCTCTGATATCTGTCGTTGTAATCCTTCAACGTCTAAACCAGACTGTGGGGTCCTTAAACTCATGGACTACGATGTCCTTAAACTTCATAGACTACAATGTCTCTAAACCGGACTGTGGGGTCCTTAAACTCATGGACTACGATGTCCTTAAACTTCATAGACTACGATGTCTCTAAACCGGACTGTGGGGTCCTTAAACTCATAGACTACGATGTCCTTAAACTTTATAGATTATGATGTCTTTAAACTTCGGACTGTGGGATCCTTAAACTCATGGACTACGATGTCCCTAACCTCGGACTGTGGGGTCCCTTTAAACCCATGGACTACGATGTCCTTAACCTGGACCGAGATGTCCTTAAACTAACATTGGACCGCAATGTCCTTAAACTAATCGACCGCAATGTCCCTAAACTAAACAATAGAGTCCAATTGCTCTCTTGTTGGGTCTAAACGATCCTGTTAAGTTGATATTAGTCTAAAAATTAGACTAACGTATCCTTAACACACGTTTAAGTTGATCTTAGTCTCAAATGAGGCTAACGTATCTTTAAACCCAACCCCCAAACCCAAATCTAAGAAGATACGGATTTGGACTAATCCATGCCCTACAGGTGACAACATAAATTAGTCTCCGTATACAATCCACGGGCAACCAAAAACAAAACAAACACTTACAACACGAAGTGACCATCTGGAGAAGGAGAAAGTTGTTACCGCGATGCGGTAGAGTAATTAACTACAGGGGCTTGCGCCTGCAGGGAAGAGCATCCCCACAATCAAAAATCTCTCAAACGAGAGGGAATCTGACGAAGTCTGCTACATCGGCCGCATCCATTTAAACCTTCGATACACGGTGCCATAAATCAACTAGGCATCTTCGGAGAGGTGGACGGATAGCACCAATTAGCATCTGCTCCGAATTTCAGGCAAGACGGACCTGCACAGTCGCGTCTCCGTGTTCGGCGGGGAACAGATTCTGGCACGCCCGGTGGGACCTTTTCCTCTTTCCACTCCACACTTCGTGTGTCGTGTTCGTGAACGAATCGCGGTTTGATATGGTTGCCCTTAGGTTCGAGGTACTAAAATTTGGTTTATTGCTTGGCGCAGAAAACGAAACATCAATGGCGTCTACTTACGCGAAATGTTCCAACTGCAATTGCAACTCACACTCCGCCTCATCTGGAGGCATAGCTTACGGGGCCCAAGCGGCCTCCCTGTTCACGGTGCCGGTGGAACAGGTCACTCAGGCCACCACTGGATTGTTTTTCGGGACCATGCTCCCTCCAACGAGCTTCAACGCTCCTATACCAACACAAGAAGCTCCCAAGAAGTCGGTCTTTGATCGGCTTGCAACTACATTGGCCCCCCTCAACGGGTATTCCAATTCCAGTGCCTCAGTCTTCGCCAGATTGGGCCAAAATTCATGCGGGCCCATGATGAAGCCTGCAGTTTCAGAAAAGGTTATTCCAAAGAGGATAGCCATCCCTACTCCCGAAGTCATCAAGGCAGCTTCTCCTGCCAAAGGGTCGGTCTTCACAAGACTGCCTGTTCCATCTCCCACTCCGGCTCCCGTCCCTGCTCAAAAGTTTGTCATTGACAGATTGAACATTGCTTCTCAACGGACATCAGTCTTCAAGAGGCTGGTACCGGCAACGCTTCACCAGAACAGGGGGCATGACGAAGCTATCCCCATCACCAAACCAACACCATCGGCTCGACACGCTCGACGTCGCTACTGGCGCCGAGTAAGGAAGGCTGGGGGCAACTCCCCCTCTGGGCTAACTCCACCAGCTCCAACGGTGGAAGTCAATGCTGCTGTTCCAACCGGGAACAGCTTTGAACTGCTGAACAAGGTGCGCAGGAACTCTCCTACCGCCGTACTGAAAGATCTCCTCCACCGGTGGAAAATGTTACGGAAATAAAGCCTGATCATCCCCCTCAACGGCTGTCCTCCAAAGTTTACAAAGTCTGGCAACGGGTCCAAGAGTCGGTGATTGATCAAGACTATCCCGTCGACAGAAGAAGCTGAAGGTTCAGCAGGAAGAGAACCGTCCTGGCAAGCCACAAAGGACGACAACCATCTGGGTGCCCGCTACAATGGCCCCCTCAACGTCAACTGCTCAAAAGAGAAGGAGGCCAGAGAAAGCCCCTGTGACTACGGCAGATCGCAAAGACGCTAAGCCCAAACGCCCCTAGTCTGAGGGCATAACGGTCCATACTGTTTACATGGCTTCCGGAAAAGAGGAAAGCCGCGCTTCGACGGGTCACCGACCGCTCACCCGATCCGTGACCAAAGCCCAGGAGCAACAACAGAAGCTTCAGGAAATGCTGACGTAAATGGCCGCACTCACCGGGCCAAAAAAAAGCCCGGAGGCATCATCGGAGCAGCGTCACGAACAAGAAACCGATGCTGACTTCCTACGCAGAGTCCTCGAAAAGAAGGACAGAGAAGCTGCAAAACAAGCTGCCAACATAAAACGAATGGCACTTCTCTTCCAAGACATGGTCAGGATGATGTTACAGCCGGATCCTCCAGCTGAAGACCCTCCGATCATTATTGAAGACGATATAGGGGAGACATCAAACCCTCCTCCGGCTCTTTCAGCAGTCAAAGAGGAAACTATTTCCAAGGCCGCTCTGGATGACTATATTGCTCAGCAAATACGAGCTCACCAGGAGAATAAAGCGGCCGGCCAAGTCGTTAAAACTGGGCGACCGTATCCAGGCTGGTATGACCAAATAAACCCGCCGGGATACACAATCCCCAAACTCCATGTGTACAAGGGGACAGGCAATCCCCATCAACATGTCGCTCAGTTCAGAGATCTTTGTGGTAACACCGGGGGTGATGATAAGCTTTTGCTCCTCCAATTCGTCGGCAGCTTATCGGAGACGGCATTTGAGTGGTACTCCGAACTTCCAAACAACTCCGTCAAGACTTTCACAGAAATGGAGTTGTTATTCACCCAGCGATTCGCGAGTGCTAGTGAACGCACCCCAATAACGGCATTGATCAATGCCAGGGTGAAGCCAGGAAAGACGTGGGTTCAATACGCAATCCGATAGCGGAATCTGTGGTCGAAATGCGAACAGCGCATCGAAGAAGCACCAGCGGTGGTCATGTTCGTGGGCACCCTAGACCCTCATGCAACTATTTCACAATTCATGATGTTCTTTAAGCCGACCACATTCCAAGCCTTGATCGAAAAACTGGCCCAAATGGACCAGATGGGTCATAGACCGTCTCCTCCAAAGCCGGACTCTCGAAATGAGAAGGGAAAGGGGAAAGCGATCGTCGCCGCCAATGCTCAACAGCAGCCTGGTGGCCCGAGACCAGTTGATCGCCAAAATAACATAACTCGATCTCTCGAAAATAAAATGAGACGCCCTTACTCGTTCCTTCGAGACAAGACGAAGAGGTTGTTCGAACTTGCACTGCGCAACAGGCTCATTACTCTGCCAGAGCCAAGACGCCCAGCGCAACCAGGAGACACTAGCAATCCTAACTATTGCCCTTACCACCGAATGTTGGGCCATCCGATCGAGGATTGTTATATCTTCAAAAGCTGGATAGAAGATCAATACCAGTAGGGCAAATTCGTATTATCCAAAAATTGGAAGGTGAACCCGCCTCGACCACACACTCCCAAGAAGACGGATACACCGAGGGCATCATGCTCTTTCGTAGAAGAAGCTCTATGGGAGGTCGTTCTTTCAGCCAAGACGAAAAGAATGCTTAAGGATCTCCACATATGTCCGGCAATTAGGTGGAAGAATCTACTGGAGCCTAAGATCATTGAAGGGATACTGAAGCCGTGCCCAACTCCAACGATCGGTGGTGATAGCCAAAGCACACACACCCAGCCGTCAAAATCTTCGAAAAACAAGAAGAAATCCAAGAAGCCCGTGAAGCCTGGCGACAAGCGCACGGACCTGCAAAAGCAGATTGATGCGCTGGAAGAGTATAACCAGAAGGCGCGAACTCCAGTCACACTCCAAGAGTTTCTCAGCCATGTCCTTAAGGACGGAGATGATGGAGAAGACTCGTCGGATGAGTCTGAAGATTACGTAGCAAGTTGCCATGTGATCTCTCACTCATCGATAGACGATGAAGAGGCTCCTTGCATCGAGAGACTCAGGGCAAACCCTGAACCGGAACTTCTAGGAACATCGGACGAAATAATCGATGCATTCCTAAACGAGGCTCTTTGAAAAGTAAAGCTGATCGGGAGCGCGAGATGGCCATATTTGAAAAGGCCAAACGCCGGTGACTGGACGACAGGGTTGAAACACTCTCACCAAATCAAAATACATCCGTCGCGAATAAAAACAGTTTCAAGACGAGGAAGAGGTTCACTAAAGCCATATCGATGGGAATGAAGCCGCCATCCTCCGAAGCGAACGCCTTTGGAGAAGCGGAAACACATCCTAGCTACTGCTTATATCATCGAAATATTGCGCACCCCACTGAAGAGTGCAACGCTTTTAAAAGATGGTGGCAGGGATATGTTGCTCACCGGCAACATTTCAAGCGGATGAAACGCAAAACTCGTCGGGAGCAAAGGAGTACGACCGAGGAGCACAAAAGAACTACCGGCAACTGTCGCATGGTCGAAGCTGGGGGATCACAAGTTCTCACCTTTGGTAGCGACTCTGATGAAGAAATAGCTCTTGGTCCTCTCTTCAAAGAATCCACCTCGGAAAAAGAGGAAGAACCGATGGCCTATGAAAATATTCAGCTGCGCAATTGTACGCTGCCCAAAAAGAATCTTGGGCCCTCAAACAGTGGGTCAAATAGAAAAGATAAGGGAAAAGAAAAAGTCTCTGAGGATATCATCTTTGATGACCAAGCCGTCGAAAAGCTGACTGCCAAGGACCCGCCAAAGAAAAGTAAGGTGGACTACAACGTTCTGGCACACTTGAGAAAACTACCTTCGCAATTAAGTATTCTCGACGCCCTTCTGCTATCCAAAGAGGCGAGAGAGTCTTTAATCAAGGCACTGCAGGAACCCGAGCAATTCCAAGCTTTCCTCGCCGAAGAAAAGATGAAGGACGAGCTGGAAGAAGTGCACACAGCCGATATCACCTTCGGCGATGAAGATCTCCTCCTTGGGACATGCGAGCACAACCATCCCCTATATGTCTCTGGATACTGTCATGACATCAAGATAGGTAAAATCCTGGTCGACAATGGGTCCTCCGTCAACCTCCTTAACGTAAAGATGCTAAAGGAGATCTGCATGAGTGCCCAATACCTCACTCGGGATAAGATCACCATCTCCGGATTTGACTCCCAGTCATTACGGACGCTTGGTTCTGTAATATTGACACTACGCTTTGGGCTGCTTGTCACGGACATTAAATTACACGTCATTGACGACAAGAAATGCTATAATGCTTTGCTCGGACGGCCCTGGCTACACGAGTACAATATCATCCCTTCTACACAACATCAGTGTATGAAGTATTTCAAAGATGGCCTCGAGTATACTGTGACAGGAGAGCTAAACCCATTCTCTATGAACGAAGTCCGAAAGTACAAAGATGCGAAATACTTCTTACCAGATTTTGAGGACACGGAAAGATGTCACAAACCGAAGAACAAAGCTATCACTACTATTCCGGTCTTCGGGAGTGATACCGAGAAGGAAGAAGAGATAGTCTATTCAGGACCGCCCCAATACAACAAGCCGGGACCGTCCGCTCCTATGTTGATCTTCGGCAGCGACTCGGAAGATGAAGTCAATGCCGTATTCTCCACTCGGCCATCGATACAAACCTTCGCCGCTGAAGATCAAAGTTTGCAAGTTGCCATGGTTCCGCCAAAGCATCATAAAGAGCTAGATGCGCTTAATACCTACAGTGTGGAAGAACTGCAGACATTCTACGTCCCTCCCAGGCGAAAAGATGAAAAGGCGATCCTATTCTACCGATTCGGGGAAACCAAAGTGGAGAAAGAAATCTGGCATGACGCTCATTCTACACTTGATAGGCTCCAGCCCATCCATTTGCCCAGATATTACACAGACGGACTAAAGAGACTCTTGAGACGCCAAGGTATTCCCCTTAAGCAAACTGCGCGACAAGCACAGTTTTATAATAGGATCTGGAACGTTCCCGGAACTCAAAGAAAGTTGCCCAATGGAAAAATGGAAACGACCGGGCTTGGGTATGTTCAATCCAAGAAACGGGAGCTATTCCGCGACTGTTACGTTATACATGACTTTGATGAAGAAGGAGATGCTCTCTGGGAAGATGCTAACCCTGAACCAGAAAGAGCTCCCGCCGTGAAAATGCCCAGTCAGTCGTTCGAAGAACAAATGGACAAGCTTATAAGGGAAGAAGGTCAAAAGGTTCGAGAAGACCATAATCGCGAAATGGCCATCTACGAGAAAGCCAGGACGCAACGCCTCCTTCAGCAGGCTGTGAAAAATGAAAATGCTCCTCCTTGTCAACCCGTTGTACAAAAGGCCCGACGCAGAGGCAGAAACAAACCAAAAAGCGGGAAAGGCGTTCGACAGCGACAAAGCGGAACCAAGAGACCACTCGATCAGGAGTCGAACAATCCGGATCCGTCTCTTATAAAGAAGATGGGTCGAGAGTATTCTTTTCCTCAAGACAAGACAAAGAAGATATTCGATCTTGTCATGAAACACCAGATGATAACACTCCCGGAGTCTAAGCACCCCGAGCAAGCGGCCGAAGCCTCTCACCCGAACTATTGCTCCTATCACCAAGCAATAGGGCATCCTCTCGAAGACTGCTTTACCTTCAAGAACTGGGTTGAAGACCAGTATCGGCAAGGCAAGTTTGCTTTATCCAGTAGTTGGAGGGTAACCCCGCCGCAGAAGTATGGACCCAAAGCCACGAGAGCAGAGCCCGATCAACATCGGTCTTAGAAGTGAACTCGTACTTGTCATATGATAATGCTGTCAGAAGAAGAGCCTGAAAATACGGATGACCTCCCGTGGTGCTTCGAAAACGGATGATGAGGTAATCTCAGAGTTTCCACCGGTGCCAAAAAAGCTGGAAGATGGGATACATACTACGGCAGACAACCTCAGAAAGATTGATTTGGGGACGGCAAGTGACCCGCGGCCGACGTTCGTCAGTGAGCTGTTGTCTGAAGAAAGGGTGGCCACGCTAAAAGACATGCTTATGCAGCATAAAGATTGCTTTGCATGGAACTATTCCGAGATGCCAGGATTAGATCCAAAGATTGTTGTGCACAAATTAGCGATATCTCCGGACGTCAAGCCGACCAAACAAGCGCCGAGAAGAATGCGGCTCGAGCTTGAGATGAGCATCAATGCCGAGGTCAAGAAACCAATCGACTCCGGCTTCATCCAAGAGGTTCAATATACTGACTGGATCGCCAACATCGTCCTAGTGATGAAAAAGAATGGGACGGTGCGCACATGTGTGGACTTCCGGGATCTCAATAAAGCCTGCCCGAAGGACGACTTCCCAGTACCCGTCACCGAGCTGATGATAGACAATACGTCCACTCATGAAGTTTTCTCCTTCATGGGCGGCTCGTCAGGATACAATCAGATAAAGAAGCATCCCGAGGACCAGAAGCACACCGCTTTCCGGACCCCTTTGGGCATATTCTGCTATAAGGTGATGCCCTTCGGTCTAAAGAACACCAGCGCCACCTATCAGAGGGCCATGACGAAAATTTTCAACGACCTCATACATGAAATCGTCGAATGCTATATCGATGAACTCGTTGTCAAAAGCAAATCATACGAGGAACATTTAGAGTATCTGAAGACCGTGTTTCAGCGCCTCCGGCAATACAACTTGAAGATGAACCCTCTCAAATGCGCGTTCGGAGTTTCTTCGGGCAAATTCCTAGGATTCATCATCCGACACCGTGGCATCGAGATAGATCCGTCAAAGATCAAGGCGATTATGGAAATGCCTCCGCCAAGGACTCTCAACCATTTGCAATCTCTCCAAGGGAAGCTCGCATATATCCGGCGATTTATAGCCAATCTCTCAGGCAAGTGTCGTCCTTATAGTCACCTGATAAAGAAGGGAACCCCGTTCGTCTGGGATTGCAAATGCCAAAGCGCGCTGGATGAAATCAAGCAGTACCTGCAGAATCCGCCAGTGCCGGCTGCTCCCGTCAAGGGAAAGCCTCTCGTCCTGTACACAACAGCCCTTGAAGGTTCTTTAGGCGCGCTGTGGGCACAAGAAAACGACCACGGGAAGGAGAGAGCTCTCTATTATCTGAGTCGAGTTCTCCTGGAGGCAGAAAGCAATTACTCTCCTATTGAAAAGCACTGCCTGGCATTGATCTTCGCAATAACGAAGCTCAGACATTACGCGTTGGCACATGAGATCCATCTCATATCTAAAGTGGATCCTCTCAAATATTTGATGTCGAAGGCCATATTAACGAGACGACTCGCTAAATGGTCCTTGCTATTGATGGAGTTCTCGATAACTTATTGGCCTCTTAAGGCAGTAAAAGGCCAGGCCATCGCCGACTTCCTCGCTGAGCATCTGATACCTGCCGATTCTCCTTTGAATTGCGAACTGCCAGACGAACACATGTTTGACACGATCGACGGGGTGATACCCGATGGGAACTCTATTTTGATGGAGCGTCTTCCATGAAGAAGCGCAAACAAAGCACCCCTATAGTCAAATCCGGGGTAGGCCTCATCTTCGTGACTCCACAAGGAGAGATAATGCGCTTCGCCTTCTCCTTGACAGAGCCGAGGATGAACAATGAAGCCGAATACGAAGCTTTGATAGGAGGCCTCGAAATCGCCATCGACATGGGAATTGAAAACCTGCTCATATACGGAGACTCCGAGCTGATCGTTAGTCAAGTAAATGGCGATTACCAAACGTGCAAGCCAGAGTTGGTAAAATACGGCGAGAGAGTACAACGACTGTTGACTCAAATTCCTTCCTACACTTTGGAAAGCATACCGCGTGCGGAAAATAGCAAAGCGGATGCATTAGTCAAGCTCGCTAAAGAACTGGCTGACGAAAACCTCGATGACGTAAGGATCGTTGTGCAAAGCCGTCGGGTTCTCGCACCGGCAGAAATATCTCCGGAGTCATCCGAAGAAAAGGGAGCGACCGAGCAAATGACTCTGCAAATAAAAGACCAGGAAAAGGCTGAGGATTGGAGAGAAGTCTTTATAGATTACTTTAAATCCCGTCGAACACCTGAAGATGCATCCTCAAGATATCAGCTTATGAAACGAGCTCTGTCTTTTGCTTTCGTCAATGATACTCTGTATAAGAGATCATTTGATTTTCTGTGGTTAAGGTGCCTGGAACCTGAAGAGGAAAAGAGAGTCGTCCAAGAAACTCATGACGGACTCTGTGGTTCTCACCAAGCTGGGCCGAAGATGAAGCTGAAGATCAAACAGATGGGTTATTATTGGCCGACGATGATCCAGGACTGCCTCGAATATGCGAAGCAGTGTCACTCATGCCAGATTCACAGGGACTTTATCCATCAGCATCCAAATCCACTACATCCAACAGTGGCTAGCTTGCCGTTCGAAGTGTGGGGGACTGATATAATCGGGCCCATTGAACCAGCATCGTCCTGAGGACATCGATTCATTTTGGCGACAACTGATTACTTCTCCAAATAGGCAGAAGCAGTACCGCTGAGGTAAGTGAAGACGGAGAATATCCTCCATTTCTTCAAGACACAAGTTATTTATCGGTTTGGAACTCCGTGACGGATCATCTCCGATAACGGGCCAGCTTACAGAAGCCACAAGATCAGCCACTTCGCACAACAACATAACATAGACTGGAGATACTCTTCAGTCTATAATCCCCGGGCTAACGGTCTAGCTGAGGATTTTAACAAGACCCTGACAAAGATCGTAAAAAAGACGGTGTCTCGAAATAAGAAGGACTGGCACGAGAGACTGCATGAAGCTCTCTGGGCGTATCGAACTACGTTCAAAACGGCCACTAACACAACGTCGTATGCATTGGTATTTGGTACGGAGGCGGTACTCCCCCTCGAGATAGAGTTACCCTCTCTACGAGTGGCAGTCCACTACGAGCTAACGGACGAAGAGAATGCTCATCTTCGTCTTGAGAAGCTCGATGCCCTTGATGAAATCCGGCTCATAGCGCAACAAAATATGGAGGCTTACAAAGCAAAGATGACGCGCTCATACGAAAGATTGACTAGGCCGAGAACATTCCGCCAAGGCGAACTCATGCTAGTGGTCAAAAGACCTATGATCCCCAATCATGCCAAACGGGGGAAATTCGAGCCGAACCATGAAGGCCCGTATATCATAGACAAAGTCTAACAGGGTGGGGCCTATCTACTCATGGACATACATGGTGAAAGACCTTTCAGGCCAATAAGCGGTCGCTTCCTAAAGAAATACTATGCCTGACGAGTCACGGGCTAGGTCAACGATAGATGACGACGACTATGTCTGCTCGCTATCTTCCTAAGCCCAAACTCTATAAGTAGTAGCCGGCTAACGGACTGAAACGTTCTTAAACTAACGACAGACTGAAACGTCCTTAAACTAACGACGGACAGAAACGTCCTTAAACTAACAACGGACCGAAACATCCTTAAACTAACGACGGACCGAAACATCCTTAAACTAACGATGGACAACTATGTCCTAAAACTGACTGTTGACCGAGACGTCAATAAACTACTGTGGGTTATAGCATCCCAAAGCTGATACAAAAAAAGAAGAATAAAAAAAAGAGAGAGAAAAAAGAAAACGGTATGTCCATAAGCAAAAAAGGGCACGGATGAAAACCCGAAAGGGCTCCGTAAGTAAAAACAGCAAGGCTACCGGCGAGTTTTGTGAAAACCCGAAAGGGCGCAACCTCATTAGAATAAAAAAAAAAGAGAGAGAAAAAGAAAACGGTATGTCCATAAACGAAAAGGGCACGGGCGAAAACCCGAAAAGGCTCCGTGAGTAAAAACAGCAGGGCTACCGGCGAGTTTTGTGGAAACCCGAAAGGGCGCAATCTCGTTAAAAGACACTTGCAAGGTCCTCTCGATCTTGTGAGGAGAAACCACCTGCGTGAGATCCTTACGACTTACAAGGGAGCAACACACTTAGGGATCCCCACGATTCCTAAGGAGAAATTACACTTGCGAGGTCCTCACGACTCGTAAGGAGAACCCTCTTATGGGACCCTCACGACTCATAAGATTTGAAAGCCTTAAGCTACAGGGATCTGAACCTGTTCTTAAGCAGCCACCACAACCTCCAACACTACCATACAAGTGGCTCAATATCGACTCTTGTATACAATCCACGGGCGCGAATAAACATTTCCCTAGCAAAGTCCCATCCGTGAATAGGGATATGTTTGAACGGTGAACCCCCTTGTAAGCCCTCTCGACTTATGAGGAGAAAATACTCTTGTAAGATCCTTACGACTTACGAGAAGCCATATACTTAGGAGTCCTCACGATTCCTAAGGAGAAAACGCACCTACGAGATCCACACGACTCGTAGGGAGAAAAACCTTTATGAGACCCTTACGGCTCATGAGGTCAAAAGCCTTAGTCGACAGGCCCTAACCCTGTTCGCTAAGCCACCTTTGTTCGACATCGACAGAGGCAAATGATGATTCGCTCCTGGCAATATTCCAGTTGTAGCGGTGCTGATGCCGAAATCGGTGTCTAATTCTAAACTTGCAGCGAAAAGCCAGTGAGCCACACATGCATACGAAATAACCGAAATGATTGGGCAACTCGCAATAAAAATCAGCGAGTAAAAATAAAATAAATAGCCGAAATGATTGGGCACCGCGAAAAATAGCCGAAATGATTGGGCAATCGCGACCTTCGCGATATAAAAGCTGAAATGATAGAGCATCGCGGAAAGAAAAATATATAAAATGAAATTTTTTGCCCTACAGGTGGCTCAACATCAATCCCTGTATACAATCTAGGGGCGCAAACAAAGAAGGAACCACACCTTCACTCCCCAGGCTCCATAAGAAGAAGAAGACAAATCTCAACGGTTCACAGACAACCTAGAGACCGCTTCGATATTCGTCTCATTACAACAGACGCAACGTCATCCACGTGACCCCGTTTCGGAAATACGTCATCCACATGACCCCGTTGCAGAAATACGTCATCCACATGACCCTGTCTCGGAAATACGTCATCCACATTACCCCGTCTCGGAAATACGTCATCTACATGACCCCGTCACGAAAATACGTCATCCACATGACCCCATCTCGGAAATACGTCATCCACATGACCCCGTCTCAAAAATACGTCATCCACATGACCCCGTCTCGGAAATACGTCATCCACATGACCCCGTCACGGAAATACGTCATCCACATGACCCCGTCTAGGAAACACGTCATCCACATGACCCCATTGCGGAAACACGTCATCCACATGACCCCGTCGCAGAAATACGTCATCCACATGACCCCGTATCGGAAAAATGTCATCCACATGACCCCGTTGCGGAAACACGTCATCCACATGACCCCGTCGCAGAAATACGTTATCTACATGTCAATCTCACTAAACACTTACGGGTCCTCTCGATTCGTAAGGAAGAAAACTCTCCTATAAGATCCTTACGACTTATAAGGGAAAACACACTTAGGAATCCTCACGACTCCTAAGAAGAAAAGACACCCACGAGATCCTCACGACTCGTAGGGAGAAAAGTCTTTATGAGACCCTCACGGCTCATAAAGTTGAAAAGTTTTAGGTAGCAGATCTGAACCTGCTTCCTAAGCCATCACTACCCCTCGAAGAAGCCAAAACAAGATGAAACGTTCTTTATTATCTACAAGACACACTTGCCAGAGTAACATACCAACAACACAGCAAAGAGAAGAAAGCAAAAAGGAGAACATTTGATTCGCATTTGATTAAGCGTTCGAAGCATACCCGTTCATGCACGTGCAAGAGATTTAGTACATAAAATAAAACATGCTGAAATAAGGAATTTGCCATTCATACTTCGAAAAGTTCTAACAATCATAAAAAGTAGTAAACAAAACATCATCAAAATGATCACAATGGTAAAACCTCAGATCCAGGGCATGGATTGAGGAATTCAAAAGTAAGGCCGTCTAGAATCTTTCTGGCCTTTCTGACCATCTCGTGTGCATCCTCTCGTGCTCACGAGTGTCGAGATCCTCGCTAATGTCCCCCTCCCTTCGATAAGAAGTGATTATCGTCGTCTATTGGAAAGTTTGATGCAGAATATCAATAAAGTTATCTTTCCGCTTCTTCGAGATCAGCTCTGACAGGTACACTGAATGCACCTTGTCTTCGGTATCATCCAGCGCATTAAGCGGCATGGCCTTGTGAAACCCAAAAAGTGCTCTCCAAATTGCTCCCACCACGATTTTCAAGAGAGCGGAACGGTGAGGAAAAAGCCAACCGACGCGTGCATGCAGACGATCCATAACCTCCGCACATTAGGCATCTGTAAACTCTTGGTTTTGGCAACGACCCTGTATACGGATGTCCTCATAAGAGATGAACTCGTGCAGACTATATAAATGAACAGCCATAGTGCCTGAAAAGAAACATCATTAGAAGATCAGTAATGGAGAAAAACA
Organism: Agapanthus africanus; assembly: GCA_030015575.1. Taxonomy (NCBI): domain Eukaryota; kingdom Viridiplantae; phylum Streptophyta; class Magnoliopsida; order Asparagales; family Amaryllidaceae; genus Agapanthus; species Agapanthus africanus. The sequence goes on from JASDDO010000001.1 coordinate 464,629,329, forward strand.
GATACGGAGTTTAAATGACTCTTGATATCCCAATGGAGAAAACAAATTCTAATTATGACACCTAATAAATTCGAATCTACGAGAAATCCTAAAAAGGGAATCTCATTTAATGAGCGACCCCTCGGGTCTAGGAACTGAACTCCTCGAGAGCAATGCTCTGCGGACAGGAGTGACACCTGTCAAAGTTAAGAATTTAAAGAAATTCCCCGAGAATGCTAAGAGCCATACTCTGCGAGGAAGATGAAGTAACCCATCAGGAACCCTAAAAGCAAAGCTTATAATGAATTTGATACCCATGGGTAAAACTCTTTAAGAGTTCTTCATCAAAGATTAATAAATCAACATGATTCAAAAGTGCAAAGCTCCGTTTATGGGCTAAGAAACCCCAAGAAAAGATCTCCTTATATCTATGGGTTCATGATCTGAAGAGAGTAAAGCTCTATTAATGAAACCCTAAAATGGGTTTTTTTTAGATCAAATATCTATGAAGAACAAGGCTCTGTTAATGGGCAAAACCCTAATTTATTGAAAGTTTTAAACTTTACCTAAGTTCTAACAGAGTTTTGACTCTTAAAAAGTCCTTAAACAAGAGAGTTATACTCTGTGGGAGAATCTCAGAAAACAAGAAAGAGATGAACAATGGTCATCACAGAGGGCCAAAGGCCTTATTTATAGGTATTGAGAGCCGTTTCAACTTCTAAAAGATGATCCAATGGCTGAGATGCTACCACCGCCGCACTCACGTATGGGCCACGTAAGTGCAACGATGGGGGGAGGGCATTTATTTCCCCTAATCAGAGCAAAGCTCTGTTCAAATTCCGAGATTTGAAAAGAAGCGGCGTTTCTGTTTCCCCCAATTAGAGAAAAGCTCTGTTTTAAAATTCAAAAATTGAAGCAACGCTTCAGATCCAGCGCTAAACGCACTGTGTGCCACGTGTCAAACACAGGTGCGCTAGCGCAGGCTGCGCTGCGCTCTGCGCTGCACGCCACATGTCAAACGTAGGTGCGCTAGCGCAAAGTGCAGTGCGCTCTTAGGAGCGCACCACGTGCAAAGCACGGATGTGCCAGCTCTGGAATTAAAAAAACTCCCCACCGTTAGATCAAAAGATCTAATAATGATAAATCATTAATCAATCAGAATTAAAATTATGTTATGAAAAGATCTTTCCAATCTTCTTAAAAACAAGAAAATTGCCTTCTGTAAAACAGAAGCCCTAAGATCAAAGATCCAACGGTGGGAAAACATCCCCAAATCAATCAGAGAAAGATCTCTTTAACTGATTTAACAAATCAATTTGCCCTATATAAAGGCCCCTAGACTTCAAGTCTCAAATATACAGAAGTATAGAAAAACCACCTACAAACTTTGAGAAAACTCAAAGAAAGAAAAGCAAGATTTTAGCAAAAGAAGATCATTTCTTCAAGGTAAAGAACATGAGCAATGAACACAGAGATGAAATCATCTCATGAAAAGAAGAACTATCTTCTAAAAAAGATCATAGATCAAAAAAAGACCAAGGTCTTTCATAAAAGATCAAAAGATCTAATCATAAAAACAAAGTATCTACTTCATTCACAGATCATTGATCTACAAAGGCAAAACCCTTTTCAAAGATAAGAATTGTTGTTCTTGAATCTTAAGGCAAAGCCTCCTTTAAAAAGAACATAAACTTGTTCACAAATCATAAATTTGATCAAATGCGCTTTGCGCTACTGCAAAGTGCCTTGCACTCATGAACTGCGCTTTTGCGTTTCTTAGACCGGCGCTCAGCGCCAAAACGTGCCACGTGTCAACCACAGATACAATTTGCGCTTTGCGCTTCTGAAACAGCGCACTGAGCTCATGGGCTGGCCATAGCGCCAAGCGCGCCACGTGTCACTCACTGGTGCGCCACTAAACTGGCACAACACGCTCATAAATTGAAAGCGCAATGCGCTTATAAACTGCCGCTTAGCGCCAAGCGCGACACGTGTCCTTTTCGTATGCGCTACTTGGCAGATGCGCAATGCACTTTCTAATTGGCGCAAAGCTCCTGACGCGCCACGTGGCGCGCTGTCAGAACAAATATTGTTCTGATGAATGCTATGCATTCAATACAAGACAAAAATAAAGTTAGGATCTAATGCTCAGCATTATTAAAAGGGCCAAGCCTAAATATAGGCTCAGTAGCCAGAATGAAAATGTTAAATATTCATTAGATTTAGCCCATTGTTGGCCATAAGTCCTCAACTTATATTGAACTGAGCCCATCTGCTCACAAATATTTAACAGATCCCAGTCCCAAACTGGACTTCAGATCTTTCAACCAACTCACACCGGTTCAAGGGTACATCTCTTTACTCTTCTGATATCTGTCGTTGTAATCCTTCAACGTCTTCAGAGAGGTGACGGGTCCCGACTGTTGGATATATATGCCCTAGAGGCCTTCATTGTATAGGATACTGGGGATATGTATGTACATAACAGTCTTACTTAATATGATAGTACGCTATTTGGTTTGTCTTTATCTTAACGTAAGATATATTTTGCGTAGTATTCATATATATATATATATATATATATATATATATATATATATACGTGTTGATAAAGTCCATAGGGTGTTTAACAGACTTCCGGCGTTATGATGGCAGTCATACTAGTGGGAGCTGGATAGTCAATAGGCACATCCTTAGATGTCCCTGGTCGCAGGAGTATCGAGACTGGGCATCGATACTCTGGAGTAGACTGGTGTATACATATCTAGACCATGAGGAGGGGCGGTGGATTGGTCCCGCAGCCATTGGTGGAGTGCACCTAAAATTGTATACAGATGCTCACTGGGTGTGAGTACACCGGACAGGATTCGCCGAGAACTGACTGGATGGTATTTATACCTAACGTCAGATTGAAGTTCTCAGGTGACATGTGTGCAGATAGTCCGTTGACTTAAAGTCGTCATTTGTCTCGTGTAAGTTCCTACTGTGCTTTGATTACTACCCTACCACGGTTCAAAGGAGTCGTGCAAACAGGTTTTAGTTGGGCACAGTCCCGAGCCACGTGGAGGCAGTGAGTGACTGTTAGGGATTCGTCTCTCCCGGTATAGGGAGTTGATATCGCACAGTGATCGGTTGGTCATTACCATAAGTCCATGGCCAGGGCTGATTGAGAATTACTGATAGATTGATCAGTAGATTCTCGGATGGTGATAGAGCCATACCGACACGACTTGTACGGTTATTAGGGGTCTGACGTTTACCACCTCCCTAGACCATACATGCGATACTCTTAGACGAACAGACCGGACTGCACGGATATTGTCACGCACAGGCTCAGTAGGAGTTCGGATGGGTATCCTCACCGGCCTTCTTATCGACATCTACCTGGGGACCGTTACGTACAGCTAGTGCCGCTTGCGGTCTGTGGTTAAACCCACTGCCAGCGTAGTAGTCGAGTCTTTAGAGTCTCACACAGAGTTTTCCCAACTCCAGGCGAAAAGATATAGAGGTCGTACGGTTTTACGACAAAGGGTTCGAACGCATACGTGTTTAAACGCACGTACGACATTCGGACAGTTTTTACTAGCCGGCTTTGGTTTAAGCCAGATTCTAGTATCGGGTTATTGGATTTATACAGTCTAAAGTTTTTCCGTGTTTTCACGGATACGAGGGGCGTTCTCGTAATTTTCCGGGAAGCTTCTAGAAGGATGGTGACTAAGGAGGTTAAGGTGGCATTTTCATTAAATGCAAATTGTGACTCATTTATGTGATTCACTATGTCATTAATGCATCATTTATTGCTTAATGACTCACATAGTGAATCACTCATATTGAATTAATAAAGCATGGTGAATAATCATTTAAATTCATTTATTTGATAATTCATTATGTTTCATATATTCAAGTGAGAAGCTTTTCTATTTTCATAATCATCTCCACCTTCTCTCTCCTCAAGCTCACTCTCTCTTCAGCCCTAATCCTACCACTCATGAGTTGAGACCAAGGATTAGTATAGACTAAACACTCCATAATCTAACTCTATATCATCTTAGTTACTTTGATTAGCAACTAGAGAAACTAAGTAACCTCAAGTTTAGAGGTTATAGCTTGGATTAGGGTTCTCGGGTGGATCATCTATCACGGATTGGAGGCCGAGGAGGACTTAGAGATCATAAAGACGAAGGACTAGAATCATTTGGTATAATCTCTTTACATAGTATATTAGAACTCTATGCTTGTTGTTAATTATCGTTAAGTAAAGATCTTCGGTTAGTCGATGTTTATATACAAAACAAGATCGTTTTTCATATTTCCGCCTCCTCGCAACTCGTGGGGTGTTGCACATTGACTTACAGTGGTATCAGAGCCTCACTAAACTATAATTAACTCACTTGCAAAGTCGTATGAATTTCAAACGGAAAACAAACCGGAAAATATACCGATATTGCATAGTTTCTGTCAATTTAAAAATGAGGTCTAAAAATTTTTCAGGGACCTCTAGAATGACCAGCATGAAAATATAAGAACACATAAGAAAAATGGGCTCCTGAATCGGCCACTGAGCCGCGGAACCGCGGCCGATCCCACCGATCCGCCGCGGATCCGCGGCCGAGTTGGGGCCGATTCAGCCCAGTTTTCCTCTGTGCATCTTTTGTGATATTTTGTATTTTCTGGTATTGTTTATTTTCTGCTCAGGTTTCAAATTTACAGAGAATATTTGGAGTAGAATTTAATGTGTTTAGTCAATCGAAATTATACGATGTTTGCTTGTTTGATTATATCTGTGAACTGTATTATGTGTTCGTAAACCACCCCTAACTGCTAGTATGTCGGTTGGCAGGGGTTGCACATATTTGTAATATTTTTTAGCTGTTTGTGGATATGAACTGTATTGGACTATTGTGATGATTAGCCGGGTTGTGTGATGGGTTATTGTATTAATTCGTTCGATGTAATTGTAATAAAGATGTAATATTATTTTGCGGGGCACATCCAGGTTGCGGTTGTAGCCACCGTTGTATTATTTCTTTTTACTGTTTTTGCTCCTAGGATAGACCCAAGGTGGGGTACACAAACTACCGGGTATTTAGAAGTGTTTAGTGGCCTACTCATGTTGTTGAGGGAGACCGCTTCACTTCAGGTACTTGGCAGGTAGTTTTCCGTACCCGTAGGGGTCTAGGGTGGGGTAATGGCTATTCATCACAACTGTGTAATCCGTCTTTTTTTATAAGCTCAAAAGAAACGCGGATTGCTTGCATATCCAATAAAGTTTATCTGTGATCTGGAATGCCTATTATTGCGTCTGACGAATGTACAATATCTATATATGATAGCTATTTAGACGTCACTTATGTTTTACACCCGCGCTAGCCCAGCCCCCGCTCTGCCGTTAGTTAAGTAATCTAACGGGTGATGACGGGACCCCGTGGCGAATGCGGATGGCATAAGAGTACGTTGTATTTTCGTTATTATCTGTAATGATAGGTTAATGATGGGACGCATTATTATTAATGCAAAGGAAAATAAAACCTAAACTGAATCGTTGGAACAATTTCTAAAACCACTCGGTTTTTCTTCAAAAAGCAAATTTTAAATGCGAAGCTTAAACCACTCCATTTAATAAAAGCTATCATGGTTCCTTCGATCATATCAAGTTCATTACGCTAACGGTTTTTTGCCAAAAACCAGCCGTAACCCTCCGTCGTTTCAAATAGACAGCACATCGTATTCATGCTATGCTTGTTGGCCTACATCAAGGAATAGTGAATGGTAGCAGTGTGGCTTGCTTATTTGTTGCATAGATAGATGCATTAGTATAGGACAGACGTACAGCCTTGTTGGCCTACGTCAAGGGCATGTACGATGTACCTAAATTAATCAGGACAACGACGGGTAGAACTTAACTTGCGTCTTATGGCTTGTTGGCCTACGTCAAGGTCTATAAGAGCTTGGAGTATAAAAATCACATCGGGAGTTTCAAACATAAAGCAAACTTGCAGATTTAGCATACCTTCTGGAGTGTGGTGACTAGAGTGGCTTCCATCTAGGGCATCATGCAATGATAGTTGGATCCCGATCCCACTGATGAGTAGGATTACTCTCGGGAAACATTCTCACTTAACAATCAATGCTATAAACCAATTAGGTGTCCAGAAAGGTGTTAGAGGGGCTACGCCTCCAGGGAAAAGAGGTTATTTAATTAAGAAACTTCGCGAAAGCGTTGGAAAACCTCCCTCGAAGTACCAACACCAGCCTGGCTGAAAGGTTAAACAAGTATTGTGACGTGTGATTAAATCCTGACTAGTTCTTCTTTTAGGTTTTGAAGAAGGATTTGAGGAAACAGTGGGAGCCATCATGTTTAGATAAACTAATAACCAATCTAAATTTGTAAGAAGCATATGCTGAGTGTTTTCTTTTCTCTCTCTCTGGCAGCTACCATGACAGGAATAAAACAATTACTTGAAAAAAATATACTGACCGGGCAGAACTATAAAGATTGGCTAAGGAACGTCAACATTGCACTGACTTATGACAAAGTAGCATATGTTACCACCGCTGTTCCTCCCCTTATCCCTGGACCAGATTCCTCAATTGTGGACAAGGAAGTTCGCAAAACTTGGGATCTGGATTGTGAGCGAGCTAAGTGTATCGTGCTGGCGTCCATGAACAATGAACTCCAGAAACAGCACGAGAGTATGGATATTGTATCCATCTTTCTCCATGTTAAGGAATTATATGGAGAGCACTCCCGTATCGCAAGGTACGAGACCTCAAGGAAACACTTCCAGATGAGGTTAGCTCCAGGATCGCCTGTTGGAGAGCACGTCCTCAAAATGATCAGCCTCATTGAGGAACTCGCAAACCTGGGATGCGTGCTAGAGAATGATTTGTATATCCTCTTGATTTTGCAGTCCCTTCCCCACACCTTCTCTTAGTTCGTGCTTAGCTTCAACATGCACGAAATGGAAGCTGATCTTCCAAAACTCCTCAACATGTTGAGGGTAGCAGAGACCTCCTTGAAAAAGGAGAAGGCCTCCGTTCTGTATGCTGGCCAATCATCCTTTTCTAAATCTAAAGCGAAAGCTAAAGGGAAGAAGAAGATGAAAGCCATCAAACCGAAAGGTGGGGTCAAGAAGGTGCAGGGAAAGAACAGGGCAGGAAGGGTGAAAGCGGATATAAACGAATGCCATTATTGTCACAAGCAAGGGCACTGGAAGAAGGACTGTATGGCCTTCAAGGCAAAGGACACGAAGCAAGCGGTTGCTTCTGCTTCAGGTGTGTTCGTAATCGAAAATTGTCTTTCAGTAAACTCTACATCATGGGTACTTGATACCGGTTCTGGTTCTCACATCTGGAATTTATTGCAGGATCTGAGAAATAGTAGAGTACTGGGGGCAGGTGATATGACTCTCCGGATGGGCAATGGAATGCATGTAGATGCTGTTGCAATAGGGGAGTATCACCTAGGGTTGACTAGTGGGCACGTTTTGGTGTTATACAGCTGTTTTTATATTCCCAGTATGCTGTGTAATATTATATCAGTATCTTTGTTGTCTAATAAAGGATATAATTTTGCGCTTGAAAGTAATGTCATGAACATTCTCCTAAATCAAGAACCGATTGGGTATGGCATACTGGAAAACGGCATATACATACTTAATCAACCTCGAATTTTCAATATTCAAAACACACTTAAAAGAAAGGCTCCAGATTCAAATCAATCCTTCTTATGGCATTGTAGACTTGGTCATATAAATGAAACAAGGTTGACTAAGTTACATAAAGATGGATATCTAGATCCGTTTGAATATTCATCATATGCAACTTGTCAATCATGTATCAAAGGAAAAATGACCAAATCTCCGTTCTCTGGACACGGAGCAAGAGCTACTGAACTCTTGGGACTTGTACACAATGATGTATGTGGTCCAATATCTACACATGCGCGAAGCGGTCGCTCCTACTTCATCACTTTTACTGATGACTTCTCTAGGTATGGACATGTGTTCTTAATGAAACATAAATCAGAGGCCTTTGAGAAGTTTTAGGAGTATAAAAATGAAGTAGAGAAACAAACTGGTAAAAGCATCAAGGCACTTCGATCTGATCGAGGTGGAGAATACTTAAGTACCAGTTTCCTTGAATACTTAAAAGAGAATGGAATTCTCTCTCAGCTTACTCCGCCTTATACACCTCAGCATAATGGTGTATCAGAAAGGAGGAATCGCACGCTATTAGATATGGTGTGTTCAATGATGAGTAGTGCTGAGTTGCCACTTTCCTTCTGGGGATTTGCTCTAGAATCAGCAGCATACTTATTGAATAGAGTTCCAACTAAGTCTGTGCCTACCACTCCATATGAAATGTGGAGCGGGAAGAGACCATATCTCAAGTATATCAGGATATGGGGGTGTCTGGCATATATTAAAAAGCATAGACCGGACAAGCTCGAGGCACGATCGGTTTTGTGCAAGTTTGTAGGATACCCCAAATATTCAAGGGGGTACATGGTCTACCACACTGAAGAACAAAAGGTGTTTGTCACTCGCCACATTGTCTTCTTAGAGAGCGAATTTCTTGCAAAAGAAATTAGTGGGAGCACGGTAGAGCTGGAAGAAATTCCAGAACCTCAAACTGCTACTGAGGACTTAGAAGAACCTCAGATTTCAATAGAACATGACGAACCAACGCCATTCCGCAGATCTAGTAGGTTTTCTCATCCTCCAAAGAGATACTATGGTTTTCTTCTAGATAGGAATCGAGAGGATTGCATCATCGATGATGATGAGCCTACTAGTTTTCATCAGGCTATTACGAGTATTGACTCGGTGAAGTGGATGGATGCTATGAGATTCGAAATGGAATCCATGTACACCAATAAAGTATGGATTTTAGAAGTTGCTCCTCCTGGGGTGAAACCAGTTGGATGCAAATGGATCTTCAAAAAGAAGATTGGTGCACTTGGACAAGTGGAAACCTACAAAGCTAGACTAGTTGCAAAAGGTTTTCGTCAAAGACCAGGATTGGACTATGATGAAACCTTTTCACCTGTAGCTATGCTTAAATCCATTCGGATCCTGCTTGCCATTGCTGCCTTCCATGACTATGAAATCTGGCAAATGGATGTAAAAACAGCTTTTCTAAATGGACATTTAGAAGAGAGTATTTAGATGGATCAATCAGAAGGTTTCTTAGACAGTGGGAGCAGCGGAAGAGTGTGCAGGTTGCTTAAATCCATTTATGGATTAAAGCAAGCATCGCGAAGTGGGAACATCTGCTTTGATGAGACAGTCAAAGAATTTGACTTTATCAAAAATGTAGATGAACCATGTAATTATAGGAAGATTGTAGAAGGAGCAGTAGTCTTCCTCGTTTTGTACGTCGTCGACATACTACTGATAGGGAATGATGTCCCTATGCTACAATCAGTAAAGCTCTTCTTGTCACAGAAATTCTCCATGAAAGACTTAGGAGATGCAACCTATATTTTGGGCATTAAGATCTATCGTGATAGATCTAATAAAATGTTGGGACTTTCACAGTCCAGGTATATTGACACTATACTAAAGAGATTTAGTATGGAAGATTTCAAGCGCGGTAACATGCCCGCTTGTCACGGGATCACCCTCTCCAAAGAAATGTCTCCAAAGACTGATGAAGAGAGGGATCGCATGAGCATTTTACCCTACGCTTCGGCGGTAGGATCTATAATGTATGCGATGTTATGTACAAGACCGGATGTAGCTTACGCACTTGGTGTGGTAAGCAGGTATCAGTCTGACCCAGGTGAGAAATATTGGATAGCGGTAAAGAACATTCTCAAGTACCTGAGAAGGACTAAGGAGATGTTCTTGATTTACGGTAATGGGGACCTCCAGGTAGAGGCTTTTACCGACTCCGGCTTCCAAAGTGACAAAAATGATTCTAAATCCATTTCGGGTTTTGTGTTTACCCTCAATGGAGGGGCGGTATGTTGGAAGAGTTCCAAACAGGATACCGTCGCAGACTCAACCATGGAGGCTGAGTATATAGCTACTAGTGAAGCCGCAAAAGAAGCTGTCTGGATGAGGAAGTTCATCTCTGAACTTCAGGTAGTTCCGTCCATTGCCAATCCAATACCTTTGTATTGTGATAACAATGGGGCCGTAGCATTGGCGAAGGAACCCAGGTCCCATCAGAAATCCAGGCATATCTTAAGGCGTTTTCACCTGATCAGGGAGATCGTTGATGTCGGGAGATCGAGGTACGGAGAGTGGATACAAAAGACAACACGGCAGATCCATTCACAAAGGCCATCCCTCAAGTTCAGTTCGAGAGGCTGTTTGAGATGTTGGGCATGCGGTACTCCAGCAACTGGATATAGTGAAGACAGTGGATACTCATTGCGCCAATTATAGGCCTTAGTGCAAGTGTGAGATTGTTGGATATATATGCCCTAGAGGCCTTCATTGTATAGGATACTGGGGATATGTATGTACATAACAGTCTTGCTTAATATGATAGTACGCTATTTGGTTTGTCTTTATCTTAACGTATGATATATTTTGCGTGGTATTCATATATATATATATATATATATATATATATATAAATGTTGATAAAGCCCATAGGGTGTTTGCCTGACTTCCGGCGTTATGATGGCAGTCATACTAATAGGAGCTGGATAGTCAATAGGCACATCCTTAGATGTCCTTGGTCGCAGGAGTATCGAGACCGGGCATCGATACTCCGGAGTAGACTGGTGTATACATATCTAGACCCTGAGGAGGGGCGATGGATTGGTCCCGCAGCCATTGGTGGAGTGCACCTAAGATTGTATACAGATGCTCACTGGGTGTGAGTACACCGGACAGGACTCGCTGAGAACTGACTGGATGGTATTTATACCTAACGTCAGATGGCAGTTCTCAGGTGACATGTGTGCAGATAGTCCGTTGACTTAAAGTCGCCATTTGTCTCGTGTGAGTTCCCACTGTGCTTTGATTACTACCCTACCACGGTTCAAAGGAGTCGTGCAAACAGGTTTTAGTTGGGCACAGTCCCGAGCCACGTGGAGGCAGTGAGTAACTGTTAGGGATTCATCTCTCCCGGTATAGGGAGTTGATATCGCACAGTGATCGGTTGGTCATTACCATAAGTCCCTGGCCAGGGCTGATTAAGAATTACTGATAGATTGATCAGTAGATTCTCGGATGGTGATAGAGCCATACCGACACGACTTGTACGGTTATTAAGGGTCTGACGTTTACCACCTCCCTAGACCATACATGGGATACTCTTAGACGAACAGACCGGACTGCACGGATATTGTCACGCACAGGCTCAGTAGGAGTTCGGATGGGTATCCTCACCGGCCTTCTTATCGACATCTACCTGGGGACCGTTACGTACAGCTAGTGCCGCTTGCGGTCTGTGGTTAAACCCACTGCCAGCGTAGTAGTCGAGTCTTTAGAGTCCCACACAGAGTTTTCCCAACTCCAGGCGAAAAGATATAGAGGTCGTACGGTTTTACGACAAAGGGTTCGAACGCATACGTGTTTAAACGCACGTACGACATTCGGACAGTTTTTACTAGCCGGCTTTGGTTTAAGCCAGATTCTAGTATCGGGTTATTGGATTTATACAGTCTAAAGTTTTTCCGTGTTTTCACAGATACGAGGGGCGTTCTCGTAATTTTCCGGGAAGCTTCTAGAAGGATGGTGACTAAGGAGGTTAAGGTGGCATTTTCATTAAATGCAAATTGTGACTCATTTGTGTGATTCACTATGTCATTAATGCATCATTTATTGCTTAATGACTCACATAGTGAATCACTCATATTGAATTAATGAAGCATGGTGAATAATCATTTAAATTCATTTATTTGATAATTCATTATGTTTCATATATTCAAGTGAGAAGCTTTTCTATTTTCATTATCATCTCCACCTTCTCTCTCCTTAAGCTCACTCTCTCTTCAAACCCTAATCCTACCACTCTTGAGTTGAGACCAAGGATTAGTATAGACAAAACAATCCATAACCTAACTCTATATCATCTTAGTTACTTTGATTAGCAACTAGAGAAACTAAGTAACCTCAAGTTTAGAGGTTATAGCTTGGATTAGGGTTCTCGGGTGGATCATCTATCACGGATAGGAGGCCGAGGAGGACTTAGAGATCACAAAGACGAAGGACTAGAATCATTTGGTATAATCTCTTTACATAGTAGCTTAGAAATCTATGCTTGTTGTTAATTATCGTTTAGTAAAGATCTTCGGTTAGTCGATATTTATATACAAAACAAGATCGTTTTTCATATTTCCGCCTCCCCGCAACTCGTGGGGTGTTGCACATCGACTTACACCGACAACCACACATTTCACGGACTACGATATCCTTAAACTTTATAGGCTACGATGTCTCTAAACGGGACTGTGGGGTCCTTAAACTCATGGACTACGATGTCCTTAAACTTCATAAACTACGATGTCTCTAAACCGGACTGTGGGGTCCTTAAACTCATGGACTACGATGTCCTTAAACTTCATAGACTACGATATCTCTAAATCGGACTGTGGGGTCATTAAACTCATGGACTATGATATCCTTAAACTTTATAGACAGTGATCTCTTTAAACTATGGACTGTGGGGTCCTTAAACTCATGGACTACGATGTCCCTAACCTCGGAATGTCGGGTCCCTTTAAACCCATGGACTACGATGTCCTTAACCTGGACCGAGATGTCCTTAAACTAACATTGGACCGCAATGTCCTTAAACTAATCGACCGCAATGTCCCTAAACTAAATAATAGAGTCTAATTGCTCTCTTTTTGGGTCTAAACGATCCTGTTAAGTTGATATTAGTCTAAAAATTAGACTAACGTATCCTTAACGCACGTTTAAGTTGATCTTAGTCTCAAATGAGGCTAACGTATCCTTAAACCCAACCCCCAAACCCAAATCTAAAAAGATATGGATTTGAACTAATCCATGCCCTACGGACGACAACATAAATTAGTCTCCGTATACAATCCACGGGCAACCAAAAGCAAAACAAACACACACGACACGAAGTGACCGTCTGGAGAAGGAGAAAGTTGTTACCGCGATGCGGTAGCGTAATTATTTGCAGGGGCTTGCGCCTGCAAGGAAGAGCGTCCCTACAATCAAAAACCCCTCAAACGAGGGGAAATCTGACGAAATCTGCTACATCGGCCGCATCCGTTTAAACTTTCAATACACGGTGCCATAAATCAACTTGGAATCTTCAGAGAGGTGGACCGATAGCACCAATTAGCATCTGCCCCGAATTTCAGGCAAGACGGACCTGCGCGGTCGCGTCACCGTGTTCGGCGGGGAGCACTGCCCATCAGACGCTGAGGATCTGAAGCTCTCTTCGCGAGGCCGCCGAGTCCCTTCCTTCTCGACGCATCCCCAGCGGGTAACTTCCTACCCTAAAAAGACACGGATCCAAGACCCGCCGAATAAACTCATACTCGATGCGCGACAACAAGAACGCCGTGTCGTTCCCGGACAATCCACCATGAGGAATTGCCAACGCCAAGCCCCACAGAGAGAACCAAGAAGTCCACTCTCGACCCGACCCACGAAATAGATCGGAACGAGAGTGGGGGGCTAATGATGATGCTTAAGAACGGTAATTCCCTAGATCGTGACATGTGGCGGATGACGTGTCACACGCGTAAACCAATTAGGCCCCTGAGGACCACGGAGGGGAGCCAGTGTGCTACAGTGGAGGCTTCCCTCCAACCCTGTCTCCAAAGTTGTACCCCATGCCTTCCCCCGAGCGCCTCAGTAGCCAAGCCAAGTGTCCCTTTGCTCTACTCCGAGCAAGACGGGCCCGAGCCTCCTCGGCTCTTCCGGCTCGTCTCCGAGCTACCACCAAACCAAGATGCCTCGGCCCTCCCGCTCGTTCCCGAGCTCCCCCGCCGAGGCCATCTTCCTTGGTCCCTCCGACCGACCAACTCCACCACTCACAGGCGTAACCGCCGCTCCGCAAATCTCGCCATGCGCGGATACTCCGCCGACAACATCCCACGTTCCACGCCATCACGATCCCCATTAACGGGCGATCCGCTTATTACGCGGGCGTGACGTCGGGAGCGTAACTGCCGGCGAGATTCTCGCGCCTGCTACTGCATGCCGCCGCCGCTATATAAACCCCCATTACAGAGAGGTCAAGTAAGCCGTTTTTTATTTCACTTAGCCATTACGCTGCTCGGATCTTGTACTGACTTGATCGTCGGAGGGTCCTCGGTAGCTCAAACCACCCCGGGACTTCTTTGCAGGTACTTGGCGTCCAACTCCTCCGATCATCAAACTTCCTCAAAACCCATTGAGACCCACACATAACAGAGGATCCTCCCAGAATCCGCCGGGTGATCGACGGAAGACAACATCTGACGGAGACCCGAAAAGGACCTCCATCACATCCACAATCGCAATTCCAAGTTACCTAGAAACAGCATGAAATTTAATTACGATTCATTAAAATAGGGAAAACATCAATGGAAAACATTCTACGAAATTGACTGATCGTATGCTCTCTTTTTTCCCATTAATTCTTTGTCGATTTTCTTCATGTACCAAAACTTTTTATTCTTTTGCACCAATTTATAAATATATTTGGTATGACTTTCTTTATTTTTTTAATGAAAAAAGAAACCTAACAAAGTGCAATATTCAAAGTAACGAATTTAGAAAGATAAAATGGTGCTATACAGATGGAGAATACAAATCCTATGCATCTCTTGGTACCATTTTTCTTCTTCTTTCTTTTTCTTAGTATTTTTAATTTGGTCCTGGTTCTTTTGAAAAGTAGTGGGATTCCGTGGTGAAAAGTGAAAACAATATTTAGCATCATAGCTAGAGAATTGCTTCCACTTCTCTTCAATTTCCAATGTCCATTGGCTAATGATCATCCAATGGAACAAAATGTAGTTTTAATTTGCTTAATATTGATTTGGTGATGAGTTGGTGATGACATGACATCCTATTTGTATCTTTAAAACTTGTCTAAGAGGCGTATAAAACTCAATGTTTCAATTAAATAATAGATAAATACCTGTATTTTAAAATATGGCACTATAACACCTGAAGTTTTGATTTTTGGCACTTCGTTGCCTACTCATTCTCCAGAAATATTTAAATTCCCTTCTACATCAGCATGTGTTTCTCACTTTTTAAGAATTTATCTAGTATCCAAAATTTATACGGAATTTACCTGTTACTGGATTATAAATATTTATTTGCTATTTGGATAAAATATTGGGTATTTATATTTCATTTAGACTTTAAGTTACATAAAATCATGTGGATGTATTAGGTGCGAGAATTTTACTTTGGTAGACATCCTCTTCTAGTTCATATAGTAATTATTAGTTATTTTTTACAGATTTAGATAATTGGAGCATTTTTTCTTTTCTTTTAGGCTTATTTACTGAAAGCTCCCAGCATGTCAGCATGTTTGGATTGTTTTAACAAAACTTTTATTATCTTTAGATTGCGCTTGGTACATGGAATGGAAGATTACCGAGAATTCTCGCATTCCCGGGAATGGGACGACCGGACATCTAATTCCAAGAAATCTTGTATTAAAATTGCATGGTATGCTTTAATCGTTCCTAGTAATATATGTAGGTGCAATCGTCAACCGGAGGCGAGGACGGTGACGAACGGACGGTAACGGGAGGTTGGGTCGACCGGCGATGGACTACGGTCGGCCAGCGGCAAACGTCCGATCAGCGACGGGACGGCCGGCGAATGATCGGCGATAACCGACGACTGGCCTGTTTATCGGCGACGGGCCAGCGAGCAGCCAACAATGGGAGACGGGATCGGCCGGCGACGAACTACGGCGGACTGACGGTGAACGTTTGATCGACGGAGGACCGGCCGGCGAACGATTGGCGATGACTGGTGACCGGCCAACGATGAAGTATGGTTGGATGGCGGCGAGCCAGCCGGCGGACGATTAGTGACCGCCCGGTTGTCCGCGGACCGACCGGTGGACAACTGACGATGGGCGGCATGCCCAACTGGCCGGCGGATGGCAAGAGAGGCCGAAGCGGAGGGTCATAGCTAGGGGTGCAACCGAGCCAAGTTTGAACGGGCCGACCCTTATCCTAGCTCAGCTCGGCTTAGTTTATGCTGGCTCAAACTCGGCTCGAGTTCGTCTTGAACTGAGAAGGTTTAGCTCGTGTTCAGCTCGTTAGTTTACCGAGTCTTAAACGAACCAAAATCAAGCTCGGATTCTATTAGGCGATCTCTGAAAGGAAAACGACAAAATGACATTTGGTGGAGGTTGAAAATAGGTCAATGGCCATTATAAGAGTTTCAGAAGAGAACATGAAAGTATTTTGTAAGAACCTAGGTCGGGAACAACAACCATAAAGCCTAAGACCCAGTGTTTTGAGATATGAAAAGATTAAAAAATCAACATCAAGAGCAAGGAATGGGTCTAAGTGTTGGGTTTTATATTCACCTCAGTTGCATTTTATATACTGTCCCTTACTTGAATTAAATGTTCTGAGAGTTGTATAGAATCTACTCTATATTACATATTACTGTTTTTTTCAAACTGTTTAACCGAGCCGAATTCGAGTCAATACCGAATGAGCCTGGCTGAGGTCGAGTTCGGCTTGTTTAATAAACGGGCCGGGTTTTCTGGCTCATGTTCAGTTTATTAATAAGTGAACCGAATTTGAACGAGCTGATGCCGAACTGAACATTAATCGAAACCGAGCTACTTGTTCAATTATCCTCCCTGGCCATGGCTCACATATGTTAGATCAGAATATTTCCTTATATTTACCAAAGTAGTGGATTTTTCCTTCCTCCTCCCAAATAACGCTGCACCCATTTCACGTTGATTGCTCTAATTTACAAAAGAAGTGGATATCAAATAACTTTATTTTTCTCTCTTCTTCCTTCTTTTAAGGATAAAAGCTCAGGTTAAAAGGCCCTGCTCATAGTATTATATATTCTAGAATTAGTATTCTGCTTGTGCGATGATGCACGTGAATAATCACACATATATATTAAAAATATAATCTTAATCAATTAGATGTGTAATTAAATATAATATCATTTCTTGATATTCTAAATTTAATAATCATATTCAATTTTATTTATTTTTGAATTGTTGCATCTGTGCTAGATTGCTAATTCATAAACATACAAGAAAAATAAATAATGATAAATTTTTTATAAAGAAAAATAGGTTATTGGCATCTACTCACAAGAATTTGACATTAAAAACTTGATAAAATGAATTACCAATAATAAGTAAGATGCGGGCTCTCCTCTTCTCTTTCTATTCTTCTCCTCTATCTCCATATATAATATTATTCAACTTTGTTTTCTTCTTCTTCCTTACACTACTAGGTTGTCCATTCGGATTTTGCCGTAGAGACAAACCACTGTCCCTACGAATATATCCGTAAGGACATAAAATTCCTCCGTAGGTGCAAAGGCCACATGTGCAAGTCTTCGTTCTGAACATGCCTCTACGGAGTAATAATTGTCCTTACGCCTTACTCCGTAAGGACATATATCCCTACGGATTACTTCGTTGGGACAAAATATTTATTTAATTTATTGGTTTATAAAATAAAATACTTAACCTTACGGATTTCTCCATAGGGCCTGATACTTACCCCTACGGATTTCTCCGTAGGGCCTCATAAATGCCCCTACGGATAAATACGTAGGGGCAAGTTTAACCCATGTTACTGAGTTTATAGGGACAAAATATCAGGTATCCTAATATTTTGTCCTTACGGCTAACTGTGTAGGGGCAAACTTTGCATATACGGATTAATCCGTAGGTGCAACAGATGACCCTACGGATTAACCCGTAGGGACAAAATATCATGTTTTTTTTATAGAGAAAGGGTTTCCTGTTTTTTCCCCATCTTGTGCACAATAATATATACATCATATAACCAAATACAGAAATATTTATAATCAACATCTCATGTACAATATATAAAAGAAATAAATAAATAGAATACGATATCAATCTAAATCATCAAGAACAAGCAAACAACCATTAATATCGTCCAAAATATATACAATATGTAATAGATAAGTACATACATCCTCAAAAATATAAAAAAAAAAGCTACCATAACTCGGTCCAGCTCCTCCACCTCTGATAAACGCTGTAATCTTACGCATTTGCTCCGCGGTGTAGCCCTGAGTCGTCAAAAACTCGACTAATGAAGGAGCGGACTGTGCGGGAGTCTGAGCGGGCTGTGGAGCAGCAGGAGTGGTCTGCGCAACCGCAGCCGAGGTAGTAGCTTGCGGAGCCGCAGCCGAAAGGGATGCATGTGGAGCTACGGCCGAAATAGTCTGTCGCATCTGTTAAATTTTGTGTGTAATAAACGAGTAACAACATTGTATTAGATTTTAGTCGAATTCGTATTATTATCAGGTTATTGCGAAACCTCAATGTTGGGGTCGAAAATTGCATCCCGGTTAACCAAGTCATAGTCAACCCCAAGCCAAGTGGGCCCAAGCCCAGGTCAAGTAGGCCCATGCCCGAGTCGAGCCCGAACAAGAAGCGGCCAGCCTCTCTCATGCCAATATAAAAATCATGTAATAAATAATTTTAATTTAATTTTTTATGCATGAATGGGTATAAAACCAAATTTTTGTAAAGCCCGTGGCTTATGTGCAAAAAAAAAATAGCACTTGAGGTATGAGATGGGCAAAATGCCATTTTGTAAAGCTCAAGGGGCTATATGTAAAGTGTATATAGCCTATAAAGGTAAGGATAATGAAAATATCTCAACAACTTTTTCTCTCCCCTAAAAAAAATCAAGATCTGTGCTCTTTCTCCTTCCTCAAGATTCTAAAACCTTTTTCTTTTTTTTTGAATTAAATCAAGAGTTTTACTCTTTCTTTTCCAAAACTAAATAGTTTTTCACCACAAAACCCACAAAGGGGAGCTTGGATCTTCCATCGGATCTTAACAATGAGAGATTTTTAAAATCTCACCCCTCTTATTATCCAAGAGCCGGCCAACAGAGGAGGGAGAAGGAGACCCATCTCCAAAGACCCCATCTTGGGGAAGATCCAGGGCTCAAGGAAAGAAGCCCCTTTATCAGCTTCAAAAATATTTTAGGAGTTTAACTCCTCATACACACACACACACACAAAAAATAATAAGTATTTCTTTCTGGGAGTAAAACTCCCAGTGCAGAGACCAAGTCCCTTTTGCTGCCCAGCGCCCGAGCGCCCAAAGCGCTAGTGCCCGAGCGTCCACGTGCCTGACACGTGTGGTGCTAGCGCCCAAAGCGCGAGCGCCCGAGCGCTCACGTGCCTGGCACGTGAGGCGCGCTCGAGCGCCCATGTGCCTGGCAAGTGAGGCGCTAGCGTCCAAAGCGCTAAAGCCCGAGCGTCCTTGCGTCCAAAGCGCTAGCGCCCGAGCGCCCAGAGTGCTAGTGCCCTGGCGCCCAAAGCGTCCCAAGGCGATAGCGCCAGTGGCCGAGCGCCCAAGCGCCCGCGTGCCGCGCACGTGAGGGGCTGGCGCTTTCTTCCATGCATCCTTTGGATGCCCTTTCCCTTTATACACACACACGCACACACATATACACACACATACTCTACAACACTGACCTCCGTAAAAACTCTGCGGGGCCCCCGATATATCCAAAACCCCTTTCTAAACACAACACACGTACACCGCACATCGAGTTCGCATGACCTGTTTGACCCGTTAATCGGAGGTTTTCTCGCTCCAAAGACGAGGGGTAATTAACGGCAGCTTAGTTCGTGGCTGCCGGAGATTCGGATCCCCATAATCAATAAACCCCAGCCTACCCTAGGCAGGAGGAATCTGTAATGCCCCTGACAAGCGTGCGCGTATTCCCAACTCAATAGGGTGACGAAAAACACCCTACAGATTCTGGCACGCCGTGAGCTGTAAGACGACGTTTGTCAAGTCGTCAATTTTTGAGTAGAGCTTGGCCATCTCCTTGCCTCTCAGCCGCCCAATCAAGCGCATGGTTCTACTCATGGACCGGGAAACGGTGTCCCGAGACAGCCGACGTCTATTCCCTCAAATCCAAAGGTAGGCGGACCGCATGAAAGCCAGTCACATCCTATCTCGGGAAATGTCTTGGCTACCGATGACAGCAACCCGCTAACTCAATATCAAATCATGGATTTGGTTTCCAACAAAGTCAAAACATTGGTAGCCGAAGCCGGAGAGCAAAAAGATGTCAGCAGTAGCAGGAGACCATATCCTGCTCGGTACGATCTTGTGGAGCTTCCCACTGGCTATATCGTCCCCAAATTCGAAAGGTTCGATGGGACGGGAAATGCGAACTGACATATTGCCCAATTTAAACCATCATGCGTGAATACTGGGGGAAATGATATGCTCCTTCTCCGCCAGTTTGTCAATATCTTGACCGATGTTGCTTTCGATTGGTTTGTAAGCATACCGGATGACTCGATCACGACGTCCGCTCAAATAGAATCCATGTTCAAGCAAAAGTTCATGAGTGTCAGCGATAAAATCACCATTGCCGACCTCGTAAGGACCGAGCCAAAGAATAGCGAAAGAAACATGGATTTTATAGTCCGATGGCGTAATCTCTCTATCAAATATGAACCGCCGTTGGAGAAAGACCAATCCGTCAGTCTTCTTATAGAAAATCTGAATGACTGGATGAAACCTTTCCTGTGCACCGCAGGCCTCAAAACATTCTAAGAGTTGACCAAGAAAGTTTAAATGTTGGAACGCTCAAAGCCCGAGTCCACCCAGAATCTCCAATTCACAAACAGACCGAGACATCGGAGGGACGACAACCGGAAAAGCGAAAGTTCCAACAGCACCGATTCTCTAGATAAGCAGAGAGCGGGCGGAGCAAAGACTAACAAATCTCGAGAGCCAAGTTTGGAAGAAAGAAGAAATAAGGTCTACGCTTTCCGAAAGGACAAGGTCCACAAATTTTTTAAAGATGCTCTGAAGAATGGCCTGCGGCTACCAGAACCAAAAAGGTTAAGTGAAGCGAACAGAACTGATCATCCCAACTTTTGCCCGTACTACCGAGTGCTGGGACACACTATTGAAGACTGTTGCATCTTCAAGGATTGGGTCGAGAAACAATACAAGGCGGGAGAAATATCATTGTCTCCTGGCGTGTTAACAAACAATAAAGCTGCGACCGCCAATTTCATACAAACAGAGACCGAAGTCCTTCAGGGACTTGATTCTCTCAGACATCTGCCTTTCTCTAAAAAGAGCGGACCAAGGCAACAAGCTAAGATCCAAGCGAGCAACATTGCCAATGAAGAAGCAATAGACGGGTACACAACCCATACGGTCTATATGATGGAGCTCAGAGGAACAATTCCTCCTACGTCTTATAACCATGACAATGAAGCGGTTGTTGCCATCTAATATCGGCTCGATCCAAATGATGAAGAGCTCGCTCAGGCCATTAAGCCAAATGAACCCATGGTTCACGCTGAATCAAGTTCAGACGGTAAGGATGACCCCGTTGTTATACCCGGAACTATAGAACAAGAATTATTCCAATGGCTTCAAAAGCAACTTCAGGACAGGGATGCGAAGATGACCAAAGTCCATTCTAAAGTCGACGAGCTGGAAAATGTCGTGGAGGATCTCACGACCCAAGTCGCCCGATTGCAATTACAGCAAAATCAAATTTTGGTTCGTGAGCTGGGGATTGATATCCGGAAGCAGCCAACCGATACTCCATCCAGCCCGAGAGCAGAACACCTTTGTGAAAAACGGACGCGATCAGCCTCCAGTCCCTCCGATACGTACACTGAACGTGGTAAGCGGACAGTAGGCGAACCAAAAACTGATCGTCCTCAGGGTCCAGCATCAGTAAGGGCACCTACTCTGATGGAGAGAAAGAAGAAACTATACTCCTTCAGGAGGGATAAAGTCCGCGAAATATTCGTGGACGCCTTGAACAACGGTCTTCAACTACCTATTCTAAAGAGGCCATATGAGATGAACATGACCGGCAATCCCATATACTTCCCATATCATAGAATGGTGAGTCATACCATTGAACACTGCTATGTTTTTAAAGATTGGGTGGAGAACCAATACAAACTTGGGAAAGCCTCACAGTCGTCAGATGTACCAACAAGCCACAGAGCTACGGTCATCAACACAGCCCCGCCAAGATCAAAGTTCAAGGAGCTGGGATAAGCAAACCACAGACCACCAAGTCTTTAAACTGGGAATAACTGACCACCATGTCATTAAACTGGGAAACATCGACCTTTAAGTCGTTAAACTGGGAATGTAAAAAAGAAAAGTGTGTAATTAAAAACAAAAATAAAGCCGAAATGATGGGGTAACCGCGAATAAATAAAGCCGAAATGATAGGGCAATCGCGACTTTCGCGATAGGAAAAGCTGAAATGATAGAGCAATCGCGGTAAAAAAAAATGGTGGCGAATGATGAGTCGCTCCTGGTACCATATTCCAGTGCAGCGATGCAGACACCAACCAAAATTCAAATTCCCAACGACGAATGATGAGTCGCTCTTGGTACCATATTCCAGTGCAGCGATGCAGACACCAACCAAAATCCAATTTTCCAAAATTCCCTCAGCCCTACGGTTAGTCCCCAAATTGACTACCGTATACAATCCACGGGCTCAAATAATTCTCATCATACCCATGCCCCACCGCAATCATCAGTTACGCGGCTGGTCTCTGCCTTTGGAATTATGTTCCATTTGGGAAGACCCACTCATGTGTCCTCACGATACATGAAGAGAACAAACTTACGAGATCCTCTCGACTCGTAAGAAAACGCCTTTGTGGGATCCTTATGACTCACAAAGGAAAAACACACTTGGGAGTCCCCACGACTCCTAAGGAGAATACACCTACGAGATCCTTTCAACTCGTAGGGAGAATACTTTTATGGGACCCTTACGGCTCATAAAATTGAAAAGTCTTAGGTGATAGGGACCTAAACCTGTCTCCTAAGCCATCGCTCCCCAACAGAGAAAGGCAAATGATGAATTGCTCCTGGCACCTGTGCTTCAGTGTTAGCAACGCTGATGCCGACCCCTACCCCAAAATTCTAAACTTCCGATCCAATAGACCCCTAAGTTTTTAAACTGGGAACAGATGACCTCTAAGTCATTAAACTGGAAACATATGACCTCTAAGTCGTTAAACTGGGCACGATAGACCCCTAAGTCTTTAAACTAGGAACAGATGACCTCTAAGTCGTTAAACTGGAAACATAAGACCTCTAAGTCGTTAAACTGGAAACGAGGGAGATCCCCTCATGGCGGATGATGAGTCGCTCCTGGTACCATATTCCAGTACAGCAATGCAGACGCCAACAAAGTCCCGAAATTCTTCCGGCCCTACAGTCTGGATCATACATTCTGCAAAACCGTATACAATCCACGGACGTAAAATGATCCCAATCTCTCCCAAGTCCTACCGGCGAGACCACATTCAAAGTCCCACCAGCGATTAAAAGAAAAAAAAGTATGTCCACAAGCAAAATGGGCATGGATGAAAACCCGAAAGGGCTCCGTGAGTAAAAACGGCAGGACTGCCGGCAAGTTTGTGAAAATCCGAAAGGGCGTAAACTCGTGAAAAAGAGATGAAATGCACTCGCAAAGTTCTCTCGACTTTGTGAGGTGAAAATTCCCGCGTGAGATCCTTACGACTCACAAAGGAGTAACACACTTAGGAGTCCCCACGACTCCTAAAGAGAAAATACACCTACGAGATTCTTTCGACTCGTAGGGAGAAAATGCTTTTATGGGACCCTTACGGCCTATAAAATTGAAAAGCCTTAGGTGATAGGGATCTAAACCTATCTCCTAAGCCACCGATTCCCAAATCCTTCCGGGACAAATGATGAGTTGCGCCTGGCATTATTCCAGTGCAGCAATGCAGATGCCGACCAAAACCAAAATCCCCAAATCCTTTCATGGCAAATGATGATTCGCTTCTGGTACTATATTCCAGTGTAGCGATGCTGATGTCAACCCAAAATCAAATCAAACCAACAACCTCTGCGGCGGAATCATGCTTCGCCTCAGAGTGTACCCCATGTCGAAATCATCCTTCGCCTCGGAGTATCCACCTTCCTTGTCGGAATTATGCTTCACCTAGGAATCATCCTCTACATAAAAACTAGTGACACTCCGTGCTGAGGAAACGTCGACCATTGACACTCCGTACCGGGGAAACGTCGACCACAGACACTCCGTACCGGGGACACGTCAACCAGCCGACACTCCGTGCCGGGGAAACGTCAAGCAGACACTCCGTGCCGGGGACACGTCAACTACCTGATTAGTCGAAAATATTGCATATTTCAGCCGGCAATTTCCTCATCATTTGCATTTATTTAGAAGTGTACGGTATTCATATTTCACATATTAGCAAAACTGTCGCAAAATATCAGATTGCATGTGATTAGACTCTAAAACCGACACGATAAAGGAAATTGACTACATTTCATGGCATTGCATCATCCCTATATTGTGCAACACTTGTTTTGAGATCTGTGCAGAAAAATCCAGAAGAAAGGCCAAAAGTTATACGGTACCGATCAAACATTATGCCAACTCAAAAATTTGGAATCTGGTATTAATGTAAAGGGGATTCAGGAATTCAACATATCATATAAAGCCCAAAGTGTCAACCCAAGACCACTGCAAAGAGCCCAAGCCCTAAGGAGCCTACTTGGCCGCGGAACCGCGGCATAAGCCTCCTTGTACCGCGGTTCCGCGGTAGTATTGCCCCTTCATCATCTCAATTTTGGTGCACAATGCTTCATTCAGGGCCCACATTCAGCTCATATACTTCATTTTCCAGAAGACTCCAAAGACTTCTGCCAGATCAGTAAGCTTTGGGACCAACACTAAACTAGCCTTGTATTCTAGAAACTTCTCCCTAAACCCTAGCTTAAACCCAAAGCTAAAGCCTAGCAAAATCCTTCTAGAAGCCTCAACAAACTTTTGGAGGGAATTGTAAATTCAAACCTAGACCTAGGATTTGGGAGATCTATAAATAAGACCCTAGGCTCACTTGTATCATAATCTCTAATCTTGGAAAAATCCCTCCATTAGTTCATCTTTAGCCATTCACTCTCTTCATCTTCTTCCACAAGTCTAGCGAGAGGACTTGTGTGAAACCCTAACCCTAATTCCAATCAAAAGCCAAGATCCCGAGTACCCATCAAGCAAGAAGCCTTGCAACCTTTTATGAGCCGAGCCGATCTTCAACAGAGCAAGTGGTCCGAGCCGATCCGCGACTCACGGAGCCGAGCGATGCCAATTCAACAATTTAGTTCTTCCTCTTGTAGTTATTGAGCGACTGTAATCAAATTGTTGGTATAAATAAAAGGTGATATTCTTTTATCTTGTTTTCTTTAAATTCTCGCATCATGATATCTTTTCAATTCTTGAATACTTTCTGTGTGATGATGTTTGAGTAATACTCCGCTCGTCGAGGAGTCGAGACGATCAATAGAATGATGATGTAATATATCTTAAATCGATTCTTGAGTCCTACGAGTTTTGTAAACCCTAGCAAGTTCAAGAATCGACGACCCAATTCGTTGCGATGCTTTCTTGATTGATATCGCTCGAGATTGGGGAGTTACGATCGTTTATTGAAATTGTTAGAGGCTAGAATGCGAATGATATCAACGAAAGAACAAGGGTTAAACGATGAAACCCTAGTTTCATCAAGAAAGCCCTAACTCTCGTCGATCATCATCGATCTAGTATCAATCCTTCGAAGGACAAGAACACGAAACCTTGAGATTACATCACGCCTATGGATCCGATCGATTCCTACGAGCCTCATTTAGATTCTTGACATTTTGGTTGGAAATATCATCGAAACACCGATTCTTGATTTGTTTATCAGTTTCTTGATTCTTGATTAAACATCGTGACACCTGAATCAATCGATAAATTCTTGAATCATGTTTTCTTTTCTTTTCGATTAACTTTTCGATTCAAACAAATTAAACATAGAAACGAATCGCACAATCCCTGTGGACGATCCGCACTCGCTTACGATCTACAATCGACACCGTAATTGATTGCGGTCAAATATAATTCTTTGATTGTGAATTTTATTCAATATTACATACACATTGAAATTCATTCGCTTATTTCGATTTACGCAAACAAGAAATCATTACAATCAAATGAAACCGTTATCGGGAATCATTTGAGTATTTGATTTGATACACACAATCGAATTTTATGACAATCAAAATGGCGCCGTTGCCAGGGATCGCGCGCTAATTCGTTTCATATTATAGTTTGAATTGAAAGAATTATTCCATTGTTATTTTGAGATCAAAATTTGTGCAAACCCTAAACGATTTGTTGTGATTCATTGCAAGGAAATCTGGAGCTGTTTGGCAATTGAAGAAAATTTTTGGAAAATACCAGAGAGCTGAGGGAGTCAACAGAAGCTCCCTGAAAAATTTTGGTGCAGTGTTCCCATACTTTGACCGCGGAAGGGCGGCATTAGGAGCCTATTGCGGCGGAACCGCGGCAGGTCTGGGGGGTCTCTGTGCAATTTTTGCTTCAGGTGATTTCTTACCTTCTCTTCTCTCCTGTTTTTAGCTCCAACTAACAAATTTCTGCAGCCTTCTTTGCAAATAATCGCAGCGCCGCAAAAGCAAAATTAAATTTATGCGTGATTTTGATTTCTTGGTTGTTTGCATTCTAATACGGATATTAAGGGGCATGGCCAAATCCAAATTAGGTGGGGATTTCATTACCCTTCCTATGCCCCGAAAACCACAAAACTTGCATCCGCATTGACCCACATTAACTAAAAGAAATCTAGAGAAGACTCTAAGGACTGTCGCGCTTAATTAGGACAAGAGAAGGCCGTGGGTAATTCATTGCTTATCCGCGTTTTCTTGTGGTGCCTAAGGCGAGTGTGTCTAAGGCTAGTGGTTTTTAATTAGGCCCACTACTTACGTAGTGGAGTATCTTCCCACTTACCTGGCACTTATCCGGCCACAGGGGGACAAAGAGGCAGTGGAGGATTCTATCCTGCGACTTGTCTTTTGGCAGTTAGGAGCGGTCTAGAGCCGGACCTAGGTGACCATTAGATTCTAGGGTTTGTGTGCTGCATTTGTTTTGTCGCATCATTTTTAAAATAAAAAAAAAATCCGTCCCTTTTTCAAAAGCAAGCACCGTATTCATTCATTACCCCTAATTATAAGTCAACGCTGCCACTTGTACTAACCTTTTTTAGTGCAAGATAGGCTGGACACGGGATTCTAGTGCCCGTTTAGTCCGCGTACCCTTTATCGACTCCGAAGTTGATATTTCTCCATTTACCTTTCCTTTACCTACTATCACACCCACACCGATGGATCCGAATCCATCAAACTTCTTTAACCCTAATCTTCCGCCGTCCGTTGGTGCGCAGAATCCACCCCGCATCTTTCTTCAGGAGAGGTGCTACCCTATTCGAGGTCCTCTTTCGACCTGCTTATCCACACCACCAGCCAATGGGGATAACTTTGAGATGAAGCCCCAATATATCAATCTTTTACCCAAATTCCACGGACTTGAGACTGAGGACGCTTACGTTTTCATTACCAAATTTGAAAACGTATGCGCAATGATGGGTACGTCACAACTTTCAGTGGATGCTATGCGTCTACGACTTCTTCCATTTACATTGTGCGATATAGCCGAGAAGTGGCTATATAACACTACCGCACATTCTATTACGAATTGGGAAGAATTCGTCGCTGCATTCCTTAAGAAATTTTACCCAATACAAAAGACAGCTCGAATCCGTAGCGAACTGAATCAATTTGCCCAGCTCCCTACTGAACCATTTTCTAAATGCTTTGAACGTTTCAAGGATCTATTGGTTCAGTGTCCTCATCACGGCATCCCGAGATGGGAATTGTGCCGAATCATTTATGAGGGCATTAACCCAAAACACTAAACAGAGCCTTGAAAACATGTGTCAAGGTACTTTTATGACCAAAGATGATGGGGAAGCGTGGAAGTATTTAGAAGAGTTCGCTGAAAAATCACTACAGTGGGAGAGTGGAACCCAACCATTGAATAGGCGTGGCGTACACCAAATAGATGTGTCCATAGGTGTTCGAGCTGAGATGGCAGCAATGCAAAAGAAGCTCGACGCAATGGAACACAAATTTGCAGCAGCCTCCCTAAACCCAGTGTCACTCCCCAAAACTGTTTGTGGGTACTGTTCTGATCCGTCTCATTTAACGGAAGAATGTCCATTAAACTCTGCGTTTCAAGGTCACGAGCATTCTAATGCCGCATTTCAAAGACCTCGAAACGATCCATATTCTTCCACGTACAATCAGGGTTGGAGGAATCACCCGAATTTCGCTTGGAACCAAAACCAATCTCAAAACACGGTTCCAAACACGAATAATTTTCAAAGGGCTCTTCCTCCACCACAACAACAACCTCTTCAACTCACTCAGCACCCCTATCAGTCATAAAATTTCCAAAACCAGGGCAACACTCCTGCACAGTCTAATCCTATGCAGTCCTGTTCTGACGAGTTCTCTCAATTCACTCAAACCATGAAATCACTTTTATCAAATTTCATAGAGGTTTCGACTGAGGTTAGATCTTCCGTCAGTGAGATAAAGAAAAACTCAGCGTCCCAAGCTGAGAGTATCAGATCGATGGCAGCTGAAATCGCACGCCTAAAAGCCGAAATGAGTGCGAGAGAAAAAGGGAAACTTCCCTCTCAACCCCTACAGAATCCTGGGCATTACAATGTAAATGCCATCACAACGTTGAGATCGGGAAGAGTGCTGAACAATCATGTCGGGGAAGGTATTGATGATACTGAAAATCATATCAACACTCCGGCTGAGACCTTTCCACACACACATACTTCTCCTTCTGATCCTTCTTCTTTTACCACAACATCTTCTCGAGAGTCTATTCTCCATTTCCCACTAGGCTCGACACCTTCTCCCAACCCTTATAGTTCTCCACAGACGGTCCCCACACCTCTTTTGGGACCTCATCTACCCCCTCTTCCTTCTCCTGTGATGGACCCTGCGCTTATTGCGAAAGCTCCTTACCCGAACCGGTTAAGGGCTAATAGAACGAGTCCTTATATGGAGAAAATTTTGGAAATGTTCAAACAGGTTAACATCAGTATCCCTCTCCTAGATGCGATTCAACAAGTCCCCGCTTATGCGAAAATTCTTAAGGACTTGTGCACTAGGAAGATGAAAACTCAAGTGCCGAAGAAGGTCTTTATGTCTAATAATATCATAACTTCTTTTATTCCCCAGCTACCAAAGAAACGAAAGGACCCAGGATGTCCTACAATATCGATTTCGATTGGGGGTAAAAACATAAATCGTGCTCTTTTAGACCTTGGCGCAAGTGTTAACCTGCTCCCTTATTCTGTCTATGAGCAATTAGGGATTGGAGAGCTGAAACCTGCTCACTGCACTCTCCAGATGGCAGACCGATCTATCACCAAACCAAGGGGTGAATTAGAGGATGTATTGATAAAGGTCGGGGAATTTGTTTTCCCTGTAGACTTCATTGTGCTCGACACACATCCTGTAGCAAACCCCCGGGGCCAAATGCCGGTGATTCTGGGTCGTCCTTTCCTTGCCACTTCCAACGCTGTGATAAACTGTAGAAATGGTTCAATGAACTTATCATTTGGAAATATGACCATTGAACTAAATATCTACAAAGTTGGAAGTCAGCCATCAGAACCCTCTGCTCATATTTTAGATGTGTGCTCTGTCCATGAGATCGCTCCCGATAGTTGTGGAGCTGAGGATCTTTGCTTTCTAGATCTCGACGACATTAACACATCTCTGTTTGATTGCACACATGATCTTAGTGAGGACACTTTCTCTACACTTGAGTCCTGCACTCCTGACTTTTCTCCACCCGAGTCTGTATCTTTCACAGGCTCTGAGCTTCTTTGTAAATCCAAAAATCACTCAATGATCCCTCCTTCTATCATTTCTCTGCCTGAGTTAGATCTCAAAATTTTACCTTCTCACCTTAAATATGCATATCTAGGTGAGAATGAGTCTTTACCGGTTATCATATCCGCTTCTCTTGTATCAGAGCAAGACACTTTTATCGGTATTGAGATCTAACAAAGAGGCGTTCGGTTGGAATATGGTGGACATCAAAGGGATTAGTCCCTTGATAGTTGAACATCATATACATGTGATGGATGATGCCAGACCAACCCGAGAACCACAGAGACGGTTAAATCCCGTCATGAAGGAAGCGGTGATGAAAGAGATCGTCAAATGCTTAGATAATGGTATTATATACCCCATCTCCGATAGCCAATGGGTAAGTCCTATACATGTCGTTCCTAAGAAATCCGGCATCACTGTTATAGCCAATGAGGCAAATGAGTTGATTCAGACACGCGCCCAAACTGGGTGGCGTGTATGTATTGATTATAGAAAACTCAATGCTGCCACGAGGAAAGACCACTTTCCTCTACCATTTATTGATCAGATGCTGGAACGCTTAGCGGGACGAGAGTATTATTGTTTTATGGACGGATACTCAGGCTATAATCAGGTCCCCATCGCCAAAAAGGATCAAGATAAAACCACTTTTACTTGTCCTTTTGGTACCTTTGCTTACAGTCGCATGCCCTTTGGGTTATGCAATGCTCCCGCTACCTTTCAGCGGTGTATGATGGGGATATTCTCTGATATGGTAGAGAATTTTCTGGAGATCTTTATGGACGATTTCTCGATTTTTGGAGACTCTTTCTCTGATTGCCTAGCGAATCTTGACGCTGTTCTTACTCGTTGCAAAGAGAAGAACTTAACTTTGAACTGGGAAAAATGCCATTTTATGGTACAAGATGGAATAGTACTTGGACATGTTATTTCACAGAAAGGCATTGAGGTTGACAGAGCTAAGATAGATGTCATTCAAAACCTCCCTCATCCCAAAAGCATCAAAGATATTCGATCTTTCCTTGGCCATGCGGGCTTTTATAGGAGATTCATTAAGGACTTTAGCAAAATTGCTAGACCTTTAACTCTTCTCCTGGCCAAGGATACGACCTTCCATTTTGACTTGGACTGCGAGACAGCTTTCGACTCACTTAAACACTCACTCACTTCAGCCCCCGTGTTATCATCACCAAACTGGGACTACCCCTTTGAGCTGATGTGTGACGCATCTGATTTTGCAGTAGGTGCAGTCTTAGGACAGCACATCGAAAAGATGCCACACGTGATATACTATGCAAGTAAGACCCTGAATGATGCGCAAATCAATTATACAACCACAGAAAAAGAACTCTTAGCGGTTGTATTTGCATTAGAAAAATTCAGGCCTTACTTAATTGGCTCGCCTATAGTTGTGTATACTGACCATTCCGCTTTAAAACATCTTCTGGCGAAGAAAGATGCAAAAGGTCGACTAATACGTTGGATCCTTCTGTTACAAGAATTCGATCTTGTTATCAAAGATAAGAAAGGATGTGAAAACGTAGTAGCTGACCATCTTTCACGCATCATTTCTTCCCCTGTGACCCTGCCGATCAATGATTCGTTCCCTGATGAACAACTCTTGAGCATATCCGCTGAACCATGGTTCAGGGATATTGTGAACTATCATGCCACGGGACTTATACCTAGCGATTGGTCAAAACAGGACAAATATCGTTTTCTATCCCAAGTAAAACACTTTTACTGGGACGAGCCCTATTTGTTTAAATATTGTCCTAATCAGATCATTCACCGGTGTGTCCCGAATGAAGAGTTCAAGAGTGTTCTTTCATTTTGTCATGATCAGGCCTGTGGGGGTCACTTTGGTCCTAGAAAGACAGCGGAAAAGGTTTTGCTATGTGGATTTTATTGGCCGACCTTATTCAAGGACGCATTTGAGTATTGCAAAACCTGTACACAATGTCAGTACACGGGTAGAATATCCCAGAGGAATGAAATGCCTCAGCAACCCATCTTGGTTGTTGAAATATTTGATGTTTGGGGCATTGATTTTATGGGTCCCTTTCCCAACTCCTTTGGGAATTTGTACATATTGCTGGCGGTTGACTATGTCTCAAAGTGGATAGAAGCCATTCCATGTCGCACTAATGACAAGAAAGTTGTCATTAAGTTCTTGAAAGAGAATATCTTCTCGCGATTTGGACACCCACGCGCTATCATCAGCGACAATGGGACACATTTCTGCAACAGGTCTTTTGAGACTCTGATGCGAAAATACTCAATCAACCACCGACTTTCTACACCCTATCATCCCCAAACGAGCGGGCAGGCTGAAATCTCAAACAGACAAATCAAACTTATTCTGGAGAAAACTGTTGCTAAAAATAGAAAAGACTAGTCGACCAAACTGACGGATGCTCTTTGGGCATTTCGAACTGCATAAAAAACTGACCTAGGAATGTCTCCATATAGGATAGTGTTTGGAAAAGCATGTCATTTACCCGTCGAGATAGAGCATAAAGCATTGTGGGCTATAAAAGAAATAAATTTTGATCTAAACCTTGCTTGCAACTTTCGGAAGCTGCAACTTAATGAGCTAAGCGAACTCCACGATGAAGCTTATGATAACGCTGTAATCACAAAGAATAGGACTAAGGTTTTTCACGATAAAAACATTTTGAGGAAAACATTTTCACCTGGTCAACGAGTCCTTCTTTATGATTCACGATTACACCTTCACGCGGGTAAGCTCCGATCTCGATGGAAGGGACCTTTTGTTGTGCCGTCTGTATACCCGCACGGGACAGTAGAAGTAGAAAATGTTAAAAACGGCACCTTTTTCAAAGTAAATGGACATAGACTTAAGCCGTATTTTTCCACTGACCCCACGGAGGAGCTCTTGTTCTTACAAGAGCCAGTTTATTTGGATTAAAATTCCTCCGTCTCACCTTCATGTCCAGTATATCACTGCATCATCTTTTGAATGAAGGTGAGTAAAAAGAGTAAGTTTGGGGGAAGTTCTTCACTTATATATTTTGCCCCCACTAATAATTCCTCCCAGGCTTACAGTTTTTGTAGGTATAGCGATTGGCAACAGCGAGGACACTGTTGAAAACAAGTTTGGGGGAGGTTTGTGCTTATTTGCATCATTTGCATAAGCACAAAACATTTCTTTAAAAATCTATAAAAATAATTTTTTTTCAAAAACCATAAAAATTTAAAAATTTTCAAGTATAAAAATAATTTTAATATTTACACTTTTTGTACATAAATAAGATAATGAAAGTTTAGATAGTGAACAATTACATCCATGAGATTAGAAAAATTTAAGAAAACTAAGAAAATTAGAAGTTTTCTTATACAAACTAGTAATGAGTAGTTATGAGCCGTTGTCCCAAGGGTTAGTAAGATGAAGGACGTCACTAATCTGAGAATAAAAATAAGTCTGAAAAATAGTTTCTATTCTGGAAGCCAAACATTTTGAACGTTGATACACTGCTATTCGCACTTACACACGTCTTGAAGCCCGGGATAGCAGAGGATACCTTGAAATGCTCTTGTCTTAAAGCCGATGTATGAAGGAAATAATAAAAAGAAAAAAAAAGTGAATAAAAAATATATAAAGTGGTGAGAAAAATGGACACTGGTTTTGTTATCACCAAGGGCAATAAAAAAATATATAGCAAGGGTGCTTCTTCACTTAGTGCCCTAAGGCCAACTGGTCTGGGAGTCACTGCTATGCCTGAGGTGGTGCAAGACGAGGAAAATACACCAAGTAAGCAAGCACAGGAGTAATCGGTCGGTTAGTACCTCAAGAAGTATTAACGGTCGCATGAAAGTGTGTGAGCAATCTCATCAAAATATTCATTAATTAAAAAGTACTGAGGCTGATGGGCAAGATGTACGATAGCTTGAATTGAATTCTCCGGGTGTAGGGATGCCTTTACACACACGCAGGGTTATATGATCGATGTTTGGAAGAAAGATAGGAATGAAGAATAAGACGATGTTTTATTGAGGGAGGACTTGATTTCTAATATCTTTTCATGACCATTAAGATAGGGCTCATGATAACCGAAAAGCTAGCTTAGTTGGAAACCCTAATTTTCAAAGCTTTTCTTTTACAATTCTTTTCTTTAAATGTAATATTCATGATCTTCCTTTTATTATTGGATTTTGTGGGTGCAATCCGCTAAAAACCTTCAGGAGACAACACTCCTCCTACTAGGGACACCTAGAGGTTTAAAGGCTTGTTGCACGTGCTCAGTGCAATCGTGTTGCCTACGAAAGTGTGCTAGATAGTTTTTCTCTTTCTTTATTTTCTCCTTCTCTTTTTAATAAACAGTTCGCTCGAGACGATCGAAATTAAGTTTGGGGGAATTTGATTAGTCGAAAATATTGCATATTTCAGCCGGCAATTTCCTCATCATTTGCATTTATTTAGAAGTGTACGGTATTCATATTTCACATATTAGCAAAACTGTCGTAAAATATCAGATTGCATGTGATTAGACTCTAAAACCGACACGATAAAGGAAATTGACTACATTTCATGGCATCGCATCATCCCTATATTGTGCAACACTTGTTTTGAGATCTGTGCAGGAAAATCCAGAAGAAAAGCCAAAAGTTATACGGTACCGATCAAACATTACGCCAACTCAAAGATTTGGAATCTGGTATTAATGTAAAGGGGATTCAGGAATTCAACATATCATATAAAGCCCCAAGTGTCAACCTAAGACCACTGCAAAGAGCCCAAGCCCTAATGAGCCTACTTGGCCGCGGAACCGCGGCCTAAGCCTCCTTGTACCGCGGTTCCGCGGTAGTATTTCCCCTTCATCATCTCAATTTTGGTGCACAATACTTCACTCAGGGCCCACATTCAGCTCATATACTTCATTTTCCAGAAGACTCCAGAGACTTCTGCCAGATCAGCAAGCTTTAGGACCAACACTAAACTAGCCTTGTATTCTAGAAACTTCTCCCTAAACCCTAGCTTAAACCCTAAGCTAAAGCCTAACAAACTCCTTCTAGAAGCCTCAACAAACTTTTGGAGGGAATTGTAAATTCAAACCTAGACCTAGGATTTGGGAGATCTATAAATAAGACCCTAGGCTCACTTGTATCATAATCTCTAATCTTGGAAAAATCCCTCCATTAGTTCATCTTTAGCCATTCACTCTCTTCATCTTCTTTCACAAGTCTAGTGAGAGGACATGTGTGAAACCCTAACCCTAATTCCAATCAAAAGCCAAGATCCCGAGTACCCATCAAGCAAGAAGCCTTGCAACCTTTTATGAGCCGAGCCGATCTTCAACAGAGCAAGTGGTTCGAGCCGATCCGCGACTCACGGAGCCGAGCGACGCCAATTCAACAATTTAGTTCTTCCTCTTGTAGTTCTTGAGCGACTGTAATCAAATTGTTGGTATAAATAAAAGGTGATATTCTTTTATCTTGTTTTCTTTAAATTCTCGCATCATGATATCTTTTCAATTCTTGAATACTTTATGTGTGATGATGTTTGAGTAATACTCCACTCGTCGAGGAGTCGAGACGATCAATAGAATGATGATGTAATATATCTTAAATCGATTCTTGAGTCCTACGAGTTTTGTAAACCCTAGCAAGTTCAAGAATCGACGACCTAATTCATTGCGATGCTTTCTTGATTGATATCGCTCGAGATTGGGGAGTTACGATCGTTTCTTGAAATTGTTAGAGGCTAGAATGCGAATGATATCAACAAAAGAACAAGGGTTAAATGATGAAACCCTAGTTTCATCAAGAAAGCCCTAACTCTCGTCGATCATCATCGATCTAGTATCAATCCTTCGAAAGACAAGAACACGAAACCTTGAGATTGCATCACGTCTATAGATCCGATCGATTCCTACGAGCCTCATTTAAATTCTTGACATTTTGGTTGGAAATATCATCGAAACACTGATTCTTGATTTGTTTATCAGTTTCTTGATTCTTGATTAAACATCGTGACACCTGAATCAATCGATAAATTCTTGAACATGTTTTCTTTTCTTTTCGATTAACTTTTCGATTCAAACAAATTAAATATAGAAACGAATCGCACAATCCCTGTGGACGATCCGCACTCGCTTACGATCTATAATCGACACCGTAATTGATTGAGGTCAAATATAATTCTTTGATTGTGAATTTTATTCAATATTACCTACACATTGAAATTCATTCGCTTATTTCGATTTACGCAAACAAGAAATCATTACAATCAAATGAAACCGTTATCGGGAATCATTTGAGTATTTGATTTGATACACACAATCGAATTTTATGACAATCACTAGCCGACACTCTGTAACGGGGAAAACGTCAAGCAGACACTCCGTCTCGGGGACACGTCAACCAGACGACACTCCGCCTCGGGGAAACGTCGACCGGCGACACTCTGTACCGGGGAAACGTCCAACAGCGACACTCCGTAATGGGGAAACGTCAAGCAGACACTCCGTGCCGGGGATACGTCAACCAGCCGACACTCCGTAACGAGGAAAACGTCAAGCAGACACACTGTCTCGGGGACACGTCAAGCAGACACTCCATGCCGGGGGCACGTCGACTACAGACACTCCGCCTCGGGGAAATGTCAACCAGCGACACTCCGTACCGGGGAAACGTCAAACAGCGACACTCCGTAATAGGGACATATCAAGCAGACACTCCGTGCCGAGGACACGTCAACCGGCCGACACTCCGTAATGGGGTAAACGTCAAGCAGACACTCCATCTCGAGGACACGTCAACCAGCCGACACTCTGCCTCGGGGAAACGTCAACCAGACACTCCGTGCCGGGGGCACGTCGACTACAGACACTCCGCCTCGGGGAAACGTCGACCAGCGACACTCCGTACCAGGGGCACGTCTACCAAATCACTCCGGGCCAGGGAAACGTATACCACAGACACTCTGTCTCGGAGACACGTCAAGCATCGACCGTCCATGTCGTTAAAAGGGCAGTGCATCCCAAAAGTTTAAACCAAAGCAAGTCGCTTCCACGTGAAAGAGAATCCATCAATTTTATGCACACGACTCACATATGTAGTGTGCATTTATTGATGGGGGTACTTTGTTGGGGTCGAAAATTGCACCCCGGTTGACCAAGTCAAAGTCAAAGTCAACCCCAAGTCAAGTGGGCCTAATCCCAGGTCAAGTGGGTCCATGTCCGAGTCGAGTCCGAACATGAAGCGGCCGGCCTCCCCCATGCCAACATAAAAATCATGTAATAAATAATTTTAATGTAATTTTTTATGCATGAATGGGCATAAAGGCAAATTTTTGTAAAGCCCATGTCTTATGTGCAAAAAGAAATAGCACATGAGGCATGGGAGGGGCAAAATACCATTTTGTAAAGCCCAAGGGGCTATATGTAAAGTGTATAGCCTATAAAGGAAAATTAATGAAAATATCTCAACAACCTTTTCTCTTTCCTAAAAAAAATCAAGATCTGTGCTCTTTCTCCTTCCTCAAGATTCTAAAACCTTCTTCTTTCTTTTGAATTAAATCAAGAGTTTGACTCTTTCTTTTCCAAAACTAAATAGTTTTTCACCATAAAACCCACAAAGGGAGCTTGGATCTTCCATCAGATCTTAAAAAGCAGAGATTTTTAAAATCTCACCCCTCTTGTTATCCAAGAGCCGGCCAACAGAGGAGGAAGAAGGAGGCCCATCTCCAAAGACCCCACCTTTGGGAAGATCCAGAGCTCAAGGGGAGAAGCCCCTTCATCAGCTTCAAAAATATTTTAGGAGTTTAACTTCTCATAAATACACACACACACACACACAAAATAACAAGTATTTCTTTCTGGGAGTACAACTCCCAGTGTAGGGACCAAGTCCCTTTTACTGCCGAGCGCCTGAGCGCCCACGTGCTTGGCACGTGAGGCGCTAGCGCCCAAGTGCCCAAAGCGCGAGCGCCCGAGCATCCACATGCCTGGCACATGAGGCGCTAGCGTCCGTGCGTCCACGTACCTGGCACGTGAGGCGCTAGCGCTCGAGCGCCCACGTGCCTGGCACGTGAGGCGCTAGCGCCCAGAGCGCTAGTGCCCTGGCGCCCAAAGCGCCCCAAGGCGATAGCGCCAGCACCCGAGCTCCCAAGCGCCCGTGTGCCGCGCAGGTGAGGTGCTGGCGCTTTCTCCCACGCATCCTTTGGATGCCCTTTCCCTTTATACACACATACACACATACACATACACACACACACATACTCTACAACACTGACCCCCGTTAGAAAAAATTTCTAACGGGGCGCTGCCCCGCACCCTGCAAGGGGGCTGCTAGCCCCTCAGCCCTCTATCCGGGTAGCGGGGCCCCCGTAAAAACTCTGCGGGGCCCCCGATATATCCAAAACCCTTTCTAAACACAATGCACGTACACTGCACATCGAGTTCGCATGACCTGTTTGACCTGTTAATCGGAGGTTTTCTCGCTCCAAAGGCGAGGGGTAATTAATGGCAGCTTAGTCCGCGGCTGCCGGAGATTTGGATCCCCACAATCTATAAACCCCAGTTTACTCTAGGCATAGGGAATCTGTAATGCGCCTGACAAGCACGCGCGTATTCCCATCTCAATGGGGTGACGAAAAACACCCTACACTCAATCTAAGAATACTTAGGGACTTAGGTCTCATTTGGGTATCTAGTTTGAAAAACCGTAGTTTATTTTAATTAGATAGTTTTATATAAGTATGATTAATCAAAACCAAATCTACAACCAAATAAGCTCAGACTATTAATATTGCATATGTTACTATCTATAATTTGATATAATATTTTACTATTAAGTAATATACGTACCAATATTTCCTTCAACTCCTCGACGGTGGTCTTCAAGGCGGCAACATCATACTCTAGATGTCGCTCACGTGGGAGGGGGGTAGGGGAAGTAACCGCCGGAGTGGAATCCAACCTCATATGGACCCTGCTAGGACCCAGTCCCCGGCCTCTCTCCCAACCTCCGTAATGCCCTCCGTGTGCGGCGTCTAGGACTGGGGTCAGTAGCATCGGATCGGTCTGTCCAGTAAAATCGATCTCCGATACCTCCGCCTGCTCCACCACCCTCTCGTACTCTTACATTAACCATAAGAATATAAGTATATCATTTAAATTTGATCTTTTCAAAACAAAAATTTCGAACCTATTAGAATAAATATTAACACTTACGCAATACTTCTGGGTAGCGGTGTCGGGGAATCGAAACTCGCCCGTGGCGGGATCTGTCGAGGTGCCGTGGATGGAAAGATACGCGGTAAGCACGCTCGGTGTACCACCCTGCGCCAGGGTCTGATCTCTCTACAATTCGCTAAAAATTTACATATATTATAAAATAACTCTTAATATTATATTATATCAAAATGGATCTATTGTAATTTACCGATGCCGCTATGGCACGAGTAATGTTCCTCGAGCCACCTATATACATGGGGCGACCCCTCTTCGCCAACTTCCTATTCTCCTTATTTTGATCGACCTGTTTCTGCACAACACATTCAGATTTAGTTTTCTCATTAAGCAACACAAAAAAATAAATTATATACTAAACAATGAATTAAATTTAAATTACAAACTTGTTTGCGCTGAGAGTCGAAATATTGGCTCAAGAGAGGTCATATATCTACGTCGACTCTCGCAAAGGCCGGAGTATGTAGGAGAGCCACTTTCTCTCACTCAGGGGTCGCCATCTACAGGGAATAACAGTCGATCTTCGGCTCATTCCTATTGTATCGGACCTTTGACTGCATGTTTTTCATCAGGCCCTGGTACAGAACATGAAGATCGAGCACTATCTCAGGATGATCAGGGTTAGATATAGGCTGAAAGTCGTAATCCAACTGCAAATACAAAAAAAATAATGTATTTAAATTGCAAGTGTTAAATAATAATAATTATATTGGATAAGTCAAATGAAAATATATATTAATACCCGAGCCTTATCTCAGAAGAGGGCAAATGAGCGCCGGTGCTGATCGCCCCACTCAACGTGAAGTGGATACATCTTTACGATGCGGCTCTCATCCCCATATACCGGCCGAACCTCTCGACCTAATCACCGGTATAGCGATAATCGGGGGTAAAGAAGAGGGGAAATGGTGCCTCCTCTAGCTCTGTCAGGCCTCAACCTGTGGGACTGATTCGGCTCTCGAGTCTCCCTCTCGGGATGGGGCTGCCCTGCATCTACAAGAAATATTAAAACAAGAAATATTAAGACAAAGTGGTATTAAGAAATTAAGAATTAAAGAAAATTGAAGTGCGATATATACCTCCGGCGACAGCAGCATGAGCCTTGGCCCAGGCAGCAGCACGAGCGGGACGATAGTTCCTCCAGTGAGGAACAGCCGTTGACCCGGACGTGGACGCGTCCACTTCAACTAAAAAATAAACATTGACGATAAAATTATATGGAGTTCATGTTTATTCTTAGAGGATATGTAAAATGAATAAATATTTTATATTTATTCTTACTAACCTGCAGACTGAGCGGAGGGTACGGAAGTGGCGGGAGTGGGCTCTGCGCCAGATGTGGATGCACTACCTATAATTAGACAATTAAAAATAGATTATATAAGTAATTGTAAAAAGAATGTGTATATCAATTATATAACATTCTAAATCAATATGCATGCAATATAGGATATATAAACATACCCGCATGTGTGGTGGTGGGCTCTACCCGAGATGTGGAGGCACCACCTACAGCTAGACAATCAAAAAATGATTATCTAAGTAAAAGCAAAAAGAATGTGTGTATATTTATGATATAATATTCTAAATCAATATGCATGCACTATAAGATATATAAACATACCTGCAGGTGCGGTGGTGGCCTCTGCCTCTGATGTGGACGCACCACCAACTGCTAAACAATTAAACAATGACTATATAAGTAATTTTGAAATAAATATGTGTGTATATCTATAATATTACATTCAAAATGAATATGCATGCAATATACCTGGAGGTGTGGCAAAATCCACACGGAAGGAGTCATCCAAAGGGATACCGATCGGGGTGCAAGAC
The DNA here is from genome assembly GCA_030015575.1 of Agapanthus africanus. NCBI lineage: Eukaryota > Viridiplantae > Streptophyta > Magnoliopsida > Asparagales > Amaryllidaceae > Agapanthus > Agapanthus africanus. The sequence continues at coordinate 464,670,347 of JASDDO010000001.1, forward strand.
CGGCCCTATGAAGCTCCCTACGCAGCTCTCCGGGCAGCAGAACCACTCTGCCTCTACCGCTGCCACAGCTGGTGCTCCTGCCGCCCTTCGTTGCTCCGATCGAAGTCATCAAACCTAGATAAGAGTACAATCATTACATATGTATACAATATATATATAGATCGTAGAAATGTGAAGTAATAATATAACATTACTGATAACCTTTTTCGTTTCGTGGATGCATTAGACATATTTACATGGATTTCATCATCGATATCGTTTCTAACCCACGTAACTTCACGATCAGCCGAAGACAACCCATCTTTTGAAACAGACGGTCGGAGCACTCTAAGTGTTCTCTCCTCTTCGTCCTCATCACTGTCCTCCATACGATCCTCGAATTCTGGGACATCATAAACATCTCTGGGTTTCCAACGGCATACGAACCTCCATCCCGGATGCTTCAAGCACTGTGAATAGTATATTTGGAGCGCTTGGTTCGGAAAGATAAATGGATCGTCCTGACCGTAAAATCGAAATGTGTTCACACTAGTCAATCCATATTCATCTTTCCAAGTCCCGAGATTGTTTCTCCACTTATCCGTATCGGTTCGTGTATCGTACCAAGTACACTGAAATATATAAAACGGTTCTGATCGTCCGGGATATTGGATTCCAAGTATGAAATTTAAGTCTCCATAATAAATCACACTATCCGATCCTACCTTCGCAATCCTACTATTCTGAGTGGTTCGAGATATTTTTATATCCTTAACTTCAAATTTGTATCCAAGGATACCGAATCCTTTATAATATACAAGCTCCATACTAGAAAACTGAGCTAAATATCTTGAATCTCTCTCTAATGATGCAAACAAGTTCGGATCGTGGATCTGACAAATTTTTTTTTACGAAAAATACATAACGATATAAGTTTAGATTAAGAATGGTAACAATAACATGTTATTCGAACAAATTACATGATCTGCAACCCAATCGGAAAAATTATCCTGATGATATTTTTCTAATCGTTCATCATTCCAATCAGGATGCCCCTCACGTACCTTATTAATATGAATTATATTCTTAACAATAAATTATGACATTAATATTATATCATTTCATACACACATAAACACAAATATAACAATTAATCCTAAAAAACTTGCTCACTAATTTTTTCAAGACATACGCTATTGAGGAGGATAAACCGATATATCATGTTGATAAATATAGTGTCTACTCTCTTATAGGATATTTTACCATATGGATCGTCATGAATTCTACGAGACCGGTTAAGTTTCGTCTCAATTTTCTCGTCCAGATAGCGGGAACAAAATGTCGTTATTATATCTAGAAGATAATCTTGCATGATAGAACCTTCTGGTCGATTTCTATTGCGAATATACTTTTTAGAGTGTTGAAGTACCTAAAGAAAAATATATTAAATAAATAAATACGGGCATATAGGACAACAATAATTTTATAAATTGCGTGAAACAAAAAATTTCACGTACCTTTCGACGGGATACATCCATCGATATTGTACCAGTCCGGTTAACTTAGCCTCGGTTGTAAGATGAACCGTCAGATGTATTATGATATCGAAGAATGGAGGTGGGAAAATACGCTCAAGTTTGCAAAATATCAATGAAATAGAATTTTCTAGATTCTCCAGCGTCACAACATCCAGGGTTTTAGCGCATAATTCTCTAAAAAGTAACAAATGTCATTGATTATTAGACCAACCGATTCGGGAAGGGAAGTCCTGAGGGCTAATGGGAGAAGGTGCTCCATAATAACATAGTGATCATGACTTTTCAGCCTATCGATCTTGCCTTTCACAATTTTTATCTTTTTACTAAATGATCCTGAGAAATCTATAGGAACTTTCAAATCATGCAACACCTGCAGGTACCTTTTCTTTTTCGGTTGTGACATATGATACGCGGCATTAGGAAGTACAAACTTCCCTGGTTTACCCGCTATCAGTTTAGGATACAATTCACTTCTAATTTCCCAGTCCTGAAGATCCATCCAAACACGGAGGTTGTCTTTCGATTTTCCGTCTTTACAAAGAAGTAAGTTGGGTACGTGCTCGGATACTTCCTTCTCTATGTGCATGACGTCTAGACAATGACACACTAAATTTGTTGATCAGTACGAAAGCTCGTAGAAAATGCTTAACTTGTTCCAGTAGGGTGGTTTGACCTATTTTGCCAGATTTATCCCGAAAGTCACATTATTGTAACCATCCCACTGAGTAGTCATATCCTCTCCGGACAATGAGGCGGGAGGCCCAAGAAGCTCCTCATGACCATTAAAGTGAGCAGCGTCTAACCTTTAGAGATGGTCTAGTGGAAGGAAACACCGATGACCGCAATAACAAACTTTCTTGCTAAATTCAGCTATTTCGATGTTGTATATTGATGGCAATAATGGCATGCTTTGTGACCATGCACGGATCAACCTGATAGCATTCCATACGCAGAAAAGTCATTAATTGTCCACATTAAATCCGTACGCAATGTGAAGGTTGTATTTGTGTTTGCATCGTAAGTCTCTACACCATCAATGAATAAAGATTTTAACTCATCGATCAGAGGTCGGAGATAGACGTCGATATTGTTTCCCGGTGAGTTTGGTCCGTTAATAAGAAGAGGTATCATAAACTAGGATTGATCCATAGCCAACCAAGATGACAGATTATAAACTATCATTATAACGAGTCATGTGCTGTGGCTTCTAGCCATATAGTTGAATGGACAGAAGCCATCACTAGTGAGTCCGAGTCTGACATTGCGATGATCACTACTGAATATTTCAAACCTCCTATCGTAATCATTCTATACCGGTGAATCTCTTGGATGACTCATTTTTCCATCTTCATTTGGAGCAGCACGGTGATGCTAAATCATTGCCTCGGCTGTTTTCTTGCACCTGAATAGCCTCTGCAACCTCTGTGTTATGGGAAAGTATCGTGCTATCTTGACAGGTATATCGGTCTCCTTATCAGATTATTTCGGCTTATACCCGGCCTCTCCTCATGTTGAACACTGTTTCAAATCTGAATTCTCTTTCCGGTATAACACGCAATTTTTAGGACATACATGAATCTTCTCACAGTTTAGACCTAAATCAGATATCATCTTCTGGGTTTTGTACCAGCTGTCGGGCACATTATTTCTCGGGGGAAGAGAATCTTTCAGGAACTTCAGAAGTATCGTGAATGATTTATTGCTCCATCAATTTAGGCACTTAATCTGGAAATGGTGGACGAACCATTGTAGGGTGTTTTTCGTCACGCCATTGAGATGGAAATACGCGCGCGCTTGCCAGGCATACTACAGATTCCCCCTGCTTATGGCAGGCGATGGTTTATTAATTGTGGGGATCCAAATCTCCGGCAGCCGCGGACTAAGCTGTCATTAATTACCCCTCGCTTTTAGAGCGAAAGAACCTCCGATTGACCGGTCAAATAGGTCATGTGAACTTAACGTGCAGTGTGCGTATGTTTTGAAAGGGTTTTGGATATATCGGGGACTCCGCAGAGTTTTAAGGGGGTCCCGCTACCCGGATAGCGGGTTGGGGGTTAAGGGGGCTAGCAGCCTCCTTGCGAGGTGCGGGGCAACGTCCCGTTAGAAATTTTTTCTAACGGGTGATGGTGTTTACTGTGGAGTGCATAAAATAATAGGGGGGAGAAGCGTCTTAAAGACGCGTGCGTGGCACGTAGGTGCTTGGTGCCCACGGGTCACGTGCTTTGCGCGTGAGCGAATGGTGCCTGCTGGTCACGTGCGCAGAACGTGGGTGCTTGGCGCCAACGGGTCACGTGCGCAGCACGCGACCGCGAGGCACCCGTGGGTCACGTGCGCTGCATGAGACCACTGGGCGCTGAGCGGGTCGCGTGGGGCGCAAGTGGGTGCTATAGTGTCTGCGGGTCACGTGCCTTGCACGCGACCGCGGGTCACGTGCACTGCACGCGACCGCGGGGCATGCACGCACGTGGGCGCTTTAGTGCCCGCGGGTCACGTGCATTGCACGCGATCGCGGAGTGTGCGCGGACGTGAGAACTTTAGTGCCCGCGGGTCATGTGGGCGCTTTAGTGCCCGGGGTCACGTGTGCTACACGCGACCATTGGGCGCTTTAGCGCCCGCGGGTCACGTGCCATGCACGCGACCGCTGGGTGCCCGCGGGTCACGTGCGGGGCACGCGACACGGGAAACACCAGCGGAAAGGGGCTTAGCCCCTAGGTTAGGAAGTTGAACTCCTAAGGGGTTTTGGTGTTGAACTCCTAACAGAAATTTAATTTATTGAGTTAAACTCCAACAAATCTAGAAAGGAGTTAAACTCCTAGGAATTTTTGACTCTTCTTTTGAGCCTTGGACCCTCCCAACGTGGGATTTTTGGATATGGGTCTCCTTCTTTTTTCTCTCGGTTGGCCGGATCTTGGGGGAAAAGGGAGGTGAGATTCAAAATCTCCCCTTTCAGAGATTTGATGGGAGATCCGAGCTCCCCTTTGTGAGTTTTGTGGTGAAAAACTACTTCTTTTTTAGAAAAGAAAAGTTAAACTCTTGATTTAATTCAAAAAGAAGAAGAGGGTTTTAGACCCTTGAGAAAGGGGAAGGAGGCACACAAACCCTAGTTTTTTGGGGAGAATGAATTGTTATACTTTATTTCATTATCATGTTGCCTTTTATAGGCTTACAAATTTACATATAGCCCTTTAGGCTTTACAAAATGGCATTTTGCCCATCCCATGCCTCATATGCTCACTTCTTTTGCACATGAGCCATGGGTTTTATAAAAATTTGGCTTTATGCCTAAAAAATTACTTCAAAATTTTTTATTACATGATTTTTATTTTAGAATGGAGGAGGCCGACCATGGGGCTCGACTTGGGCATGGGCCCACTTGAACTGGGCTTGGGCCCACTTAGTTTGGGGTTGACTTTGACTTTAACTTGGTCAACCGGGGTGAAATTTTTGACCCCAACAACCATGATAGGGTGGAATACTTTGCATTCTCATAAATTGGTCTTCTAGCACCATTCATGAACTTTTCATACTTATCTGCACGCGGTCCTTGGCCGGAAAGAATGTCATCTTCGGTAGAAATACTATCACCTAGGGCAGCCTCTACCATATCCTCCATTTCTTCTCCTGAAAAGAAATTATCGTGTTCTTCTTCTTCTGCCGCATTACCGTCTTCTTCTTCTTCTTCTTCTGCAGCATTACCTTCTTCTTCTTGTCCTTCCCTGTGATATAGCCAACTTGTATAAAATCTACTAAAACCATGTTTAACGATGTGATGCTCTACGATTTTTACTTTCTACCAAAACTTATTCTCACATCTATCGCACGGGCAGAGAATCTTCTCTAACACGATCTTATTATGTGTGCGTGCAAATTCAATGAAAACAGCAATTTCTACGACAAACTTAGATTGCATGCGTTGTTGCCAATCCAAGTACATTCAGTCCTTAACTCTGATGTACTCATGGGCCATGTTAAACTGTATAACATATAAATTGTTGGTTATGGTGACTATATTGAGAAATGTAAGAACGTGATGGTTACTGACAAATAAGAAAATCCGTAGCGACAAGTTTGTCATTGAAAAGAATAAATTATCGATAAACAAAATTAGATTTGAAGATAATCAAGTATGAGTTGTATCCTGTGTATATGTGTTTCAATTTATGATTTCATTTAAGTGTAGGGTTGTTAGTGTGTATGTGGTTTGTGTGTGCGTTTGTTGTGTATTCGTGTTGTATGTGTGTGTTTCGGCTATCGGAGGTATGGCTTCTATCCCATTAAGAATGTATAGAGCCGATACTCATTCGCTTGTGCTTTCATCCGTTTCGAGTAAATTTCGGCAGCACCTCCTCGTTGTTCTCCGAATACACTGTAATAGAATAGATAATCATTTCAATGCTGTGAAACAATGTTGAAATGAACATCTAATTTATTTTTGTACACGGAGAACCAGTGGAAAAGTACCGACGAAAAAACTCGAAACGAATGAAAACACAAGTGAATACAGGTGTTTGCTTTATACATTCCTAACTTGTCCACACTGGACAAATCTATCGGTTATTATACGATTGAATTTTCTCGTCACATAAACTACACGATGGTTGTTAGTACCGAACTATACCGTCCGATATTTAACAACTTTCGTATAGTTCTATATCACGACGAACATCGAACGTATGTTAACCGATAGACGGGGACTAAGTCGCGCTTTAATTTTCATATATGAATATCGATGAGAATATGAAAGTTTCGTATTATCATCGAGTATCATATATTGGTTTTAACTTGAACATTTAACTTGAATAGGTTTTACGTTTACGTTTCATTTTTAAGGGTTCAAAGTTCTAAGTTTAGTGTAAATTTTGCTTGCGTTTACGGTAAAATTGTACGTTTACGTTATCATCAAGTATCCTACTGAAAGAACTAGTGCACCCTAAACCCTAACCTTAATTAACCTAAATTAATCTAATTAACCCAAATTAACCCTAATTATCATCCTAACTCAAATTATCCCTAATTAACCCAATTAACCTAATTAACCCAAATTATCACCCTAACTCAAATTATCCCTAATTAACCCAAAATTAACCCAATTAATCCAAATACACCATAATCAACACTCTAATATAAATACACTCTATTTTACCTAATTAACCCAAATTAACCCTAACCCAAACCCTAACCCAAATTAACATAACCCTAATCATCACCCAAACCCTAACCCAAATTAACTATATCCCAAACATAAATTAACCCTAATTAATCTAATTAATCCTAACTCTGATCATCACCAACTCTATTTTACCTAATTAACCCTAACCCTAACCCTAACCCTACTTAATTAACCCTAAACCGAACCCTAACCCTAAACCGAACCATAACCCTACCTAATTAACTCTAACCCCAACCCAAACCCTAACCCTAATTAACCCCCAATTAACCTGGTACTAACTCTAACCCTAGCCCTAAAATCAACAATAACACAAAAAATCATAATTATAAGTTCAAAATGGAAATTAACTCATCTCAGTTGTAGTTTTGCCGACGGATGGAGCTCGACTAGACTGTAGTGGTGGCAAAGATGACAACGAGCGTGTGGTGACGAGACTGCGGTGGCGGAGGGAAATTTTGGTGACAAGAGGTGGAGGAGGCGGGTGACGAGACTGAGGTGGAGGAGACGGGTGATTGATCGCGCGGGAGTTGGTGAGATAATTTGGGGCGGTGGAAAATTTCTGAGATTTATTTTTCTTATAAATAACCCTTTGATGCCCTTACGGATTAATTCGTAGGGCCTTCTTTTGCGGTTCCGTAGGGCCAAATAAAAAACTATATTTTAATATTTTTTAATTAATCCGTAGCGTACCGTAGGGGCAAACCGATAACCCTACGGATTCCTATCTCCATAGGGACAACCCCTTATTGTAGTAGTGTTATTCTCCTCATAATTTTCCTTTTTAAAGAAATGATTGCAGAGAAAATATAAAAGTTCGGAGTAGAGAGAGGAAGATGGGAGAGATGGGGTTAGTTACAATTTTTAAGGAAATACAGGTTTAGTTGCGGTTATGGAACTTGATTGGATTTTTGTGCGCTTTTTAATTAATTTCTCTTGAATAATAATAAAGCCATGTCATCAATCAATTTCAAAATTGAGCGACCCTCTTCTTTTTGCACTATAATAAATAAACATAATATGTACGAAAACAAGGATGCTGTGAGGAGAGATTAACCAATGGAAATTAACTAGTCATAAGAAAAAAGAGTAAATAACTAGGGGGTATATTTGATGGGAAAAATGATGGTGGCCAAACTTGGACGTGATTATATATTCAAATTAAAAGAATTTTCTTGCTAATTGGACAAAAATAAGAATGTTTTCCTGCAATTTAACCATCATTGAATTAAAGATGGGATAAAGAATTCATTTTCTAGACAATCACATTCTATATGATTCGATAGAATCTTAATCTAACTATTCTAAGATTCAAAGCAGCTCTCTATTGAAATCTATATACAAAATAACATCGTCTTAAGTCTCTCACATTCTTTTCTATCACAAAATCCATTCCTAATTTTGTGGGGGGAAATATTTGAGCAAGGATTTTGCAGAAGGGGATGGGGATTCTAATCAAAGATATGAAATTTTTTAATGACAAGAAAGCATCAAGAAATTAAGGTTTTTACTTTGACATATATAATTCTTATGTCTCAATTAGTTAATACAAAGAATTTTCTCTACAGTAGAAATCATGATGATTTAGGAGTTATTAATAAATGAAAAAAAAGAAGAAAAACATTTCAATTTTAAAGCTATGAAGATTAGCCTCAAAATCTCTTTTGTGGATACGATACGAGTCTAGATGATAGTGTACATGGATAAATTGTGTCGCATTAAATTAAAACATGCCAAAGATAAAAAGAAGGTCAAAGTGAAAGATTTACTCCATGTTTGATATGGGATTAGGAAAGCTGAGTTTATCTTTCGATGAAGATAGAGGCCTTGTATACTCTATCTAGCAAGGCCTGAAACTTCAGCTTTGACGGGTATAAAAATTCTGACTTGTCCTGTTGGGGGTAATCTACAAAAGAAAATTGGTGTTTTCTTCACATTTTTAGAAAACTTAGATTGGATGAGAATTATTAAAGTATTATGATATCTAGATATGCATTGTTATCTCACGATGTAACAGGTAAAGCTTTTGGGTAAAATGGTTCGTGATATTGTATTAGAGAACACCAGATTCAAGTGTTCCTAGGTTCAAATCTTGTCATCGCCAATTTATATCATATTATTTACTTAGTTTAATTGTAAACTCAACTTTAGAGTGGCTCTTGACAGGAATACCATAAACTCCGGTAAACTCAACTTTAAAGTTTAAGGAAACAGGAGCTTTCTAACTCTTATATGAAAACCAAATAAAACTTGGTTAGAACTTTGGAGTTAAGTTTAGATGAATGAAACCCTGATTATTTAAGAGTAATATTTACCCACCAGCTTGAAATTGTATCACAATCTACACAAGCGATAAAATGGTGGGAATAACACCTAGAAACTAGTGCCAAGTAAGTGGACGCATAGTGTTTGTCTCTTGAGTTTGGTAGGATTTCAAGCCCGATAGATTAAACATTTTTCATTATTTAAACTTAATTTCACACCAAACATGCCTTTAGGCCTTGTTTGGATAGCAGCTCTCCTATGAGAAAAAAATCCAGATGCCATTTTTCCGCTGGATTGACATAATCCTGTAAAAGGGGCTGCTTAGATGGGTTTTTTGTATTTTGATCCGGAAGGAAAACCATCTACTTTGGCCCTATCCACTAGATAGAAAAAATTGACTCAGAATCAAATTTTCCCCTTTTCACTTGCCTCTCCTGTCTCGCTTCATCTCTCTTCTGTTGGCTATAATGCCCTCAAGGCAATTATCATAGTCGCGGACTTGTGATTATGATGATTGAGTGAGGACTTATACCGATAAAAATTTTTTACTCAAGATGATAGTATACTATCTGGTTTGTCTTTATCATCATGTACGTGTTGATAGAGCCCATAGGATTCTTGCTTGACTGCCAGCATTATGATGGCGATCATATATGTGGGAGCTGGGGTCTATAAGCACATTCTTAAATGTCCCTAGTCGTAGGAGTATCGAGACCGGGCATCGATACTCCAGTATAGACTAGTGTATACTGATCGAGACCCCGACGAGGGGCGGTGGCCAGGTCTCACAAGCCATTGGTGTTAGTTTGTTTACCTAAGATAGTATACAGGTGCTCATTGGGTTATAAGTACACTGGACGGACTCGCCGGGAACCTGCTAGTTGGTATTATACCTATTGTCAGATAGCAGTTCCTAGGTGACATGTGTACAGGTTAGTCTGTCGACCTGAGATCGTCATTTATCTCATGTGAGTTCTCACTGTGCTTTAATTACTACCCTACCACGGCTCAAAGAAGTTGTGCAAACAGGTTTTAGTTGGGTACAGTCCCGAACCACATGGAGGAAGTGATCGGATTGTCGGGGATTCGTCTCTTCCGGTATTGGGGGTTGATGTCGCGTTGTGTACGGATGGCCATCACCAAAAATCTGTGGCCATGGTGGACGAAAATTATCGATCCAGGATCGATAGTTTCTCAGGTGGTGATGGGTTTCATACCGACACTAAATATCGCGTTGTTGGGGGTCTGACTTTATCCACCCCCTAGACTCGATATGCGATACTCTTAAACGAACAGACTGGACTGTACGGATATTGTCACTGACAGACTCAGTAGGGGTTCATGATGAGTTTGCTCGTCGGCCTCCCTTTAGCTCAATACCTGGGTAGCCATTACGTACAGCTAGTGCCGCTGACGTGCTTATGGTTAAACCCACTGCCGGCGTATTGACGAGTCTTTAGAGTCCCACACAGAGAGTTTTCACGGTTCAGGCGATATGATGTACATGACGTATTTTGGTACATACAGGTGTCCGATTAAATATGTGCATGCTGCGCAGACTTTAATCAGACGGTTGATAATACTAGCGGTTTAGGATTAAGCCGGATTATTAAATCGGGTTTTTTATTTAATAATTTACATATGTATATATATATATATATATGTATATGTATATGTATATGTATTCTATTATTATTGTTCACTATTCGTTTCTCTCTCGGCTATTCGTATTTTGGTACGAATACGCGTATATGTAATTCGATACATGTACCGGGAAGTATTCCGTATTTTATACGGAATAGTTTCTAGAAGATGCCACCTCATTATTGATTTTTAGAAAATCATTTGCTTTTAAATGAGGTGGAAAAGGTGATATAAGTCAAGGTATGGGTCAAAGCATGGATACAAGGTATGGTTTCATTTGTTTAATGAAATTAATTGAAAAATGGCATGAGAATTTTTGATGGGGAGAGGGAGAGCGGGCCGGCCACTTCCTTGGTGGGATTTTGATTTTCATTTTGAGAGATTACACTTCATTACACATCACTCCCTCACTCTCTCATGCTCACTAAAAAAGGACTTAGCCATTTTTCTTAGTTTCTCATGCCTAAGCTTCATCACCTCCATTCATCTTCTATGGTTGCTCTCATGAGCACAAGAGTTGAGAGAAAATAATAGTGACACTTTCATACACCCCCACTCTCCATCGCTAGCGACTTTGGAGCGTCGGTTATCTCGTTCGACGAGATTGGAGCTTGCGCCGTTTCCCTCGGGTGGATTATCGGAGATGGAGGAAGAACGACAACCAAACATCATCAAAGGATCACTAGGAGCTTGGAATGAAGACCGAAAGACATGGATCAACTCGGTATAACGACTCTAACCTTTTATTAGTTTGCTAGTTTTGGGTTTAAGGTCGATCCGTAAATCGGGTAACGGTAGCGCCGGTTTTATAAATTTCTTTCCGCATTTTGGCCACGTTTCGATGGCCGGGATGCTGCCGGAACCCTTCATGGTATCAGATCCACCCTTTAAACCCCTTACTAGCTTGTTTAAACGTGCTTGAAAGATCGATCGACGGAAATTTCCAAAATCACGGTTTCATTTTTCCAGTTGCTGTCGATTTTCAAAAGTGGTTAAAAAATTATTTCAAGCATCTTAAAAATCCGTGCAGGCAAATTTAAGGCTACACAAAAAATTTGGGCTCTTGATACCTCTACATTGCCACGGATCCGCCGCACTTACCCTCTATTGGCGGCGGTTCCGTGACCATTTATTGGCGACGGGCCTTCAATTTTTCACTATAGCTCATATACTTGGAATTGTGACTTTTGTGTTATTCTGTTCTGGCCCAGTTTTATGTGCAATGTTGTTTTTGCTATTGGGGCCAATTTGGGAAATTTGGTCGATCGATATTTTAAGCGTGCATTTGACAGTACATACATTTCTATCTGCGACCGTGAATGTCATTTGATCGGTAAACCCGTCTAATTGCTATATGTTCTTTTAGACGGGTTTGCGAACGTGACATTCACGTTGATGTTCTGTGTTGTGCTGTGATGTTGGTTGGACGTCGTGGTCAATAGCAATGGTGCAATGTTAGTACAGTTTTATTTCATTTGTACATTTGATATTGTGGGGCGAGCGTCCGACGTGTGGACTGCCGTCACTACCAGTTTGTATATTATTCTTTGGGGCACGACCGGGCTGAGGTCGATATCACCCTTGTATATTATTTTATTTTTTGTACTAGGATTACCCCACGGTGGGGTGCATGAATAGCCGGATTCTAGAGGGCAACGGGTCCGCATCTCATGGCATTGGGACGGAGGGGACCTTACTCTAGAATTGGCGGGCTATTCGCCGCACTCGTAGGGGGTATAGATATGACCCACGGAGGGTGCTCAAGTTACCGGATTCCGAGAAGTGCTGGGTGGCCCATTCACGTTGTTGAAGGGGGCTGTCTCACTTCTGGTTTTGATGGGTAACTTGCCACGCTTGTAGGGGTCTAGGTTTCATTGCACATACTATCCACACAACAGGGAACGTCGGGTCTCACTTGCGGCTCAAGTGAAACTCGGGGCTCCAGATTATCCGCCATTCTGTGTTGCTTCTGTGATGTTTCTGTGATGTTGCTTTATATCATGCCTGGGACGAATGTTATATATATATATTAATATATACTAGTAGATGTTGTATATATTTTGCACCCGCGCTAGCCCAGTCCCCGCTCTGTCGTTAGTTAAGTAACCTAACGGGTGATGACGGGATCCAGTGGCGAATGCGGATGGCATATACGTACATTTTATTTTCGTTCTTTTCTGGTTTGATTAATTGATGGGACTGCATAGATTCTTATCAATGCAAGGATAAAACGAACCTATATATGATATTGTTGGAACCAAGTTTTTTAAAAACTGACATTACAGACGTTCTCTTTTGCTTTGCACAGTGATATTCGGTTTTGAATATCCAGCACCTCATTCGACGCGGCAAGGACCGAGATCCCTTCATCCGGAGTGACCCCTTGGGTAAAAGTTTGCGTCAACGTAATAACTTTACTATATTTGATTATTTTTTCTTTGCATCGTGGTATTCAGTTTCGGATATCCTGCACCCCATTTGACGGGGAAAGAGCCGAGATCCCTTCACCGGGAGTGACCTCTTTAGCAAAAGTCTTTGCCACTATATATTTGTAAAAACCACTTGGATTCCTTCAACGATATCAAGTTCATTACGTTAAAGGTTTTTCGCCAAAATCCAGCCGTAGCCCTCCGTCATTTCTTACAAGTATTGCTTAATATTCGTGCTACGTTTGTTGACTGTGTCAAGGCGTAGTGTACGATAGCCAAGTAGTGCTTGTTTGTGGCATATTAATGCGATTGATTAGGACAGTCGTGCGGCCTTGTTGACTGTGTCAAGGGCTCGTACGGGTGGGTTTAATGCAATCCTGGATAATGACGGGTTGAACTTGACTAGGACTCTTTGATTTGTTGACTGTGTCAAGGTCACTTGGGTCCCAGGGGTAAAAACGCACATCGGGAGTTTCAAACATACAGCAAACTTGCCAGGCATGCCCATACCTTCTGAAGTGTGGTGACTTGAGTGGCTTCCATCAGGTTATCATGCGATGATTGTTGGATCCCGATTCCCACTGATGAGTAGGATTACTCCTCGGGTGATTCCGACTAATTCTCCTTTTGGGTTTGGAGGAGAATTCGAGGAAACAGTGGGAGCCATCCAAGATTAGATAAGGTGATTGACCATTCTGATCTAGGTTAGAATGCACGCTGAGTTTTTCTTTTCTCTCTCTCTGGCTGCGACTATGACCCGACCTTTGACTAAAACTCATGAAACCAAGTTAACCGAACCTTCTTAAAAACACTTTGGATTTTGGAATGTCACGGTGTCGCATATATCATTGCCACTTGTATATCACCTTTGCATTTCTCCAGAACACCCTGTATCACTACGAACATCCACTTCCATTGGATAAATCCATCGTATAGTTACATACGAATTCGAAGGAACTTTTTCGAGGATGGATTCTGGTTCTGGAGAGATTGAATAGGATTATTCGGTTGTCTTTTCTCTTTACCTTCTCTCAGGTTGTGAGGGCTCCTAGGATTAGGAGAGGGTACACCTATTGAGCTTATTGGATAGTCTTCCTACAGACCATAGGCAAGTGCCGAACGATAGGGAAGGAAGAAAACCAACAAGCTTAACTGTAATGTACAGAAGGTAATAAGTGAAGACATATAAAGGATTAGAATAATGGCAAAGGAAATTGCGATCACCATCATTCATGACAAAGACCGTGTATACCCCTGCCACTCCTACATTCACTTTACTTTTCTCTAGAACACTCCGTATCACTACGGATATCCACTTCCATTGGATATGCCATCGTATAGTTACATACGAACTCGAAGGAATTCGTTCCAGATTCGGGGATGGTTTCCGGTTCAGGAGAAAGGGAATAGGATTATTCAAATGTCTTTTCCCATTACCTTCTCTTAGGTTGCGAGGGCTCCTAGGATAGAAGAGTACACCTATTACGCTTATTGGATAGTCTTCTTCCAAACCTTAGGCTGGTGCCGAAAGGTAGGGAATGAAGAAAACCAAATAGCGTAAAGGAGGTGTACAGAAGGTAATAGGTAAAGACATAATGAAGGGATTGCAGTGAGGGCAGGTAAGTATATGGTTACTGTCATGATTCAGGATAATGGAAGAGGCGTTACTAGGAATACCAGTTAAACCTTTTGAAACATTTTCGTGTTTCAGTTTCACTGTGCGATGTTAATTGAAAATTGTTTTCCCAATTGGAATCTAACTCCAGGGTATGTATTTACCAGATCAGTTTCTCACATCTGCATGTTATTATGGATAGTGAGTGGGAGTAAGATATTGGGAATTGGATGATTAGATCCTCATTATATCGAAATTCGTTGTAATTGGTGATATTTGAGGAAATCATCTGGATCTTGCCGGATGGCAAATATTTGGTTTTGAATATCCGTTGTTATGCACCAATTTCAAACTGATATATGTGTACATTTATTTTATAAAGTGAGATATAACTTTTTGATATTATGTCTGTGACATTTACCTATATCAGTTGGTGATTAGGTAAGGTGCATTCAACAGCAGTGTAATTATTCTTAACCATACTACAGTTTTTCAACCTACGACGCACAGGGTTTGAGTTGTTGAACTCTGGGGACTTATACAAAGTATTGTATGTTGTCCAGTGTCCGTTAGGATAATGGGGTTGGTACTCGTACTATATTCTGTTTACTTGTGACTTCTCCAGTTCTGGACAAGTATTTCGTTAAAATGCAAAGTCCAGATATTGAGAAGTTATAGGTATAAGAATAAAGTATAGAACTATTTGTTAGAAGTATCAAGATTCTTCGAGGAAGTCGAAGATGTAGATACTTGTGTTTGGTATTCCGTTGATAGTAATGGTTTTGAGAACTTGCTTCTCTTTCGGTTTACTCATATATGGATGCACTCCTAGATGAGTAATGCTGATCGTCCTCTTTCCATTTGGTTGATATGCACTGGAGACAGCTGCATGATTTGAATCTGGTTCAAATTAAATTAGTGCTTTTGTTTCTATATCAGATATATATAGAATCAATTTATATCTTGACAATATTAAGGTATAGGGAGTTGTCCGGCTGATGCTTAAAACCAGAATCCGGATAAACTCAAGGCACGTTTCAGTAATGGCAGTTTGTGGGTTATCCCGGGCTTAGACGAGGGATAACTTTCTACCATCAGGAAGATCAGTATTTTTATTGTTCTTGACTCGCCACAGTTTTAGTAAAATGGATTTTTTTCAGAAAAACAAAAGTGGGAGTATGGTAGAATTGGAAGTGATTCCAGAACTACAAACGATTACTGAAGATTTAATAGAACCTGAGGATTCAAATGGTTTCGACATTCTATTAGCCACTCCGCAGATTTGGTGGGCAACCTCAGGTACCCGAAAAATACTTCGGTCTTCTCAGAGATGGTGACAGGGAGGTTCTTGTTTACCCACACTTGCCATTGCTGCTGCTCTAGACTATAAGACCCAGCAGGAGGATGAGTATAGCATGGTTCTAAACTAGCTTTAGAAGTACACGTATATATGACTCTGCCAGAGGGTTGTTGTAGCCAGTGGGAGCAGCGGAAGCATAAAGCACAAGTAGCTTATGTCTATTTACAGACTAAAGCAGGTATAGCGGAAATAGATCATCTATTTTTGATGTGAAAGTCATAGGTCTTGACCTCATCAGAATAGGAGATGGATCTGGTAAGAAGGTAGTAGGGTGTGATGTCCTGATATTTAGGATGACATGCACTTGATAGGAAGAGATATTCATATACTACGATCGGTTATATTGTGGTTGTCGCAAAGTTGTTTCTCCACACAGGATATGGATGTAATATCAGGGTTTCTGGTAACTCGATCTATGGTTTTAGATCTAGATTTGGGAAGTATCATAATCTGGGTACTTTGACATTAAATGGAAGACTCCTGGCATGGTGGTGTACCTGCAGGTGATGGAGTCACCCTCTCTAAAGGTGTCTTACAGACTAAAGGGGAGAGGGATCTGCATGATTAGCATATCACTTGCTTAGGCAATTGAGTTAATCATGAAATGTCAAATACCACACCAGATATTGCTTTTGCACTTGATGCAATAAGAAGATATATTAATCCAATCCTGAAGAAACATTGGAAAGCAGTTTATGAGCATAAGTGAATGTTCTTGGGATATGGTAACGGCAGCCTCCTTCAGCAGACGGTTATCATTTCAGGCTTCCAAGATGACCTAGATGACAGAGTGATTGTCAGAGTTATAGTTTTCCCTCTTCTGAGGGACGGTATGTTGGACAGCTGGTCCAAGCGGATACTGAGGAAGGCATAGTGCATGTTACTGATTAAATTCAGTGGATGATACAATCTAAGTAGTTTGCTGGATTTGGAGTTCATTTGAGAACTGGGTCCCATAAGATATCCAGACAAATTCTAAGACAGGTATTGCTCATTTCAGGAGATAGTTTTCTCCGCGAAGTTGAGATTAAAAGAGATACAGAAAGAAACTTTGGAGCGGATCCACTCACTGAGGCTATTTCTCGCACGCAATCGTTTTTCGCAAACGGGCTTTGCGAAACTGATTAGTAGAGAAGTTGGGTGTTCGGTATCACACGGGCTGTGAGTATGCGACATCGCAATAATTAGCCTTAAGTGCAAGTGGGAGATTGTTGGCTATAGTGCCCTCAAGGTAATTATCATAGTCGTGGACTTGTGATTATGATGATTTAGTGAGGACCTATACTGATAAAACAGTCTTACTCAAGATGATAGTATGCTATCTGGTTTGTCTTTATCATCATGTACGTGTTGATAGAGCCCATAGGATTCTTGCTTGACTGCCAGCATTATGATGGCGATCATATATGTGGGAGCTGGGGTCTATAAGCACATCCTTAAATATCCCTAGTCGTAGGAGTATCGAGACCGGGCATCGATACTCCAGTGTAGACTAGTGTATACTGATTGAGACTTCGACGAGGGGCGGTGGCCAGGTCTCACAAGCCATTGGTGTTAGTTTGTTCAACTAAGATAGTATACAGGTGCTCATTGGGTTATGAGTACACTGGACGGACTCGCCGGGAACCTGCTAGTTGGTATTATACCTATTGTCAGATAGCAGTTCCCAGGTGACATGTGTACAGGTTAGTCTGTCGACCTAAGATCGTCATTTGTCTCTTGTAAGTTCCCATTGTGCTTTAATTACTACCCTACCACGGCTCAAAGGAGTTGTGCAAACAGGTTTTAGTTGGGTACAGTCCCGAGCTACATGGAGGCAGTGATCGGATCGTCGGGGATTCGTCTCTCCCGGTATTGGGGGTTGATGTCGCATTGTGTACTGATGGCCATCACCAAAAATCCGTGGCCACGGTGGACGAGAATTATCGATCCAGGATTGATAGTTTCTCAGGTGGTGATGGGTTTCATACCGACACTAAATATCGCGTTGTTGGGGGTCTGACTTTATCCACCCTCCTAGACTTGATATGCGATACTCTTAGACGAACAGACCGTACTGTACGGATATTGTCACTGACAGGCTCAGTAGGGGTTCAGGATGAGTTTGCTCGTCGGCCTCCCTTCCGCTCAATATCTGGATAGCCGTTACGTACAGCTAGTGCCGCTGACGTGCTTATGGTTAAACCCACTGCCAGCGTATTGACGAGTCTTTAGAGTCCCACACAGAGGGTTTTCACGGTTCAGGCGATATGGTGTATATGACGTATGTTGGTACATACAGGTGTCCGATTAAATATGTGCATGCTGCGCAGATTTTAATCAGACGGTTGATAATACTAGCGGCTTAGGATTAAGACGGATTATTAAATCGGGTTTTTGATTTAATAATTTACATATGTATATATATATATATATATGTATTCTAGTATTATTGTTCACTATTTGTTTTCTCTCTCGGCTATTCGTATTTTGGTACGAATACGCGTATATGTATTTCGATACATGTACCGGGAAGTATTCCGTATTTTATACAGAATAGCTTCTAGAAGATGCCACCTCATTATTGATTTTTAGAAAATCATTTGCTATTTAATGAGGTAGAAAAGGTGACATCAGTCAAGGCATGGGTCAAAGCATGGATACAAGGTATGGTTTCATTTGTTTAATGAAATTAATTGAAAAATGGCATGAGAATTTTGATGGGGAGAGGGAGAGGGGGCCAGCCACTTCCTTTGTGGGATTTTTATTTTCATTTTGAGAGATTACACTTCATTACACATCACTCCCTCACTCTCTCATGCTCACTAAAAAAGGACTTAGCCATTTTTCTTAGTTTCTCATGCCTAAGCTTCATCACCTCCATTCATCTTCTATGGTTGCTCTCACGAGTACAAGAGTTGAGAGAAAATAATAGTGACACTTTCATACACCCCCACTCTCCATCGCTAGCGACTTTGGAGCGTCGGTTACCTCGTTCGACAAGGTTGGAGCTTGCGCCGTTTCCCTTGGGTGGATCATCGGAGATGGAGGAAGACCGGCAACCAAACATCATCAAAGGATCACTAGGAGCTTGGAATGAAGACCGAAGGACACGGATCAACTCGGTACAATGATTCTAACCTCTGATTGGTAGAGATTCTGTGTGTTCAAGTTTAGTTAATTACCGTAATCAAAACGGTTTCGCTTGTAGCTAGCCGGTTGAGTACGGGTCGTCCGCAGGGAGATGGGAATCTTTTTCTATGTGCTTTAACGACTTAAGTCCAGTTTTCCAGATTTGTTTGTGATTATCTAAGTGTTAAAATGATATGTAAAGGGAGCTTGTTAGGGTTAGGATTAGGTTATTTTGAGTTAGGAGTCCCTCACTTCTTTCATTGCAACTCTTAATTTCGGTGTTACGGTAATCGGCAACAACGGGGATTAGCACGACTAGGAAGGAACTTGCGAGTATAAGCTAGGCTTTCCAACGCTTAAGTTCTTCCTTTTGGTGCTTGTCCGTCCATTCTTGGCTCTTAGCCATAACCTCCGGTTAATTCAACCACAACCGGTCTCACTACGGAATCACCGCTATCATGTACGATAGGGTGCCGCAGGGAGCGGATTGTGGTTCAATTAACGGGAGTCGATTTAAGATGTTGGGCAAGGAAAGAGTGAGAGAGATTTCCTTCTTTCAAACTTTCCTTATCCTACCCTAACAAGTATAGAAACTACTCACACATCATAATGAAAAGAAAACAAAACAAAAGAGGAAGATAGAAAGAAGGAGATTAGAAGATAACAACTAGCTATTTGCGACCTCACCTTGGCAAGGATCTAGCGTAAGCATCATGGTTGTTTTAAGGATAAAGAAAAATAGAAAGAAAGAAACAACAAGAAATAACAACAACTACTTAACGAATGAAAATTACAAGCAATAATAAGAGAACAAGACAAGTATAATAACAAAAGGAACTTCTTTATTCATCATTCTTCACTCACAAAAGCTCACTACAAGTTTTTCAATGGAGAAGAGATGAGAAGAGGAAGAAGAAACAAGTATTCTAAACCTAGAAAAATACAAGATTATACATCCTTGGCTTCACAAGGTTCTGGGCTATTTATAGGCAGGGAAATGGAAATCTAGGGCAAAATTCTGCCTGTACATAGAAAGACCAAATTACCCCTAAAAGATTTTCAGCCGACAAGACAAGACGGCCGCGGAACCGCGGCCTAGACCCCCTATTGGCCGCGGTTCCGCGGCCGTTTAGTGGAGTTGGGCCCTCCGGTTTTTTGTGCTTCCCTGGTTCTCTCTGTACTTTATTTTGGTATATGTGTTTTCTCAGATTTTCTTCACGAATTTTCCAGAATTTCTGTTGAGCAAAAGGTGATTTGATGTGGATCTTTTTGTCATGATTTCCTCGAGCTCCGTGTAGATTTCTTGGATCTTGTGCTGCCATTGAGCCTTGTGTATGAAAACGACATTGATTTGCCATTTTTGTCTCTTAAACTGGTATGTGGCAACAGAAGGATAAAGAGTGGAGATCCGTGTTTTATCTGTGGTTGGCAGGAACCCGGGTTTTGTCGTGTTTTTCCATGAATTTCACCGTTTAGAGCCGAGAACCTGTATCCTGCAATTGTCTAGCAAACACGGCTCAAGAGTATCTATCGATATGCAATGTGATAAAAATTGGACGGTATGAAAATGCAAAAATCTGATATGAACAAATACCCCTAAACTTATCATTTGCTCGTCCCGAGCAAAGCCAATTTATTCACAAAAAATCCTAACCTCACTTTCGCAGGGAACGCGATTGCACTGAGCATGTGCAACAAGCCGTTAAACCTCTAGGTGTCCCTAGTAGGAGGAGTGTTGTCTCCTGAGGGTTTTCAGTGGATACTACCCACAAAATCCGGTCAAGCTAGTTTTGTAAAATAACTAAGATTCAAACCCTAAAGTTTTGTTTCAGAAAATAACAATTCTATTATCCTAAGTCTAGACTATCGAACCTTCATTTTTCACCCCTCGCTTCTTATTTAACTACAGATTTTATATGTCTTTACGTGCAGTGCAAAATAGTGTCGTTAAGTTTCCAGAAGGATCGATTAAAGTCATTATGTCACACAATAAAGCCCAGATAAAATTTTGAAAGGATCACATAAGTTTTATAAAGAGTTAAGAATTTTCAAGTTTCGTTTTCCAGTAAAGTTTCAACTTCAGAATTTCTATCTTCCTTAACAGGAAACTAGGTCTTATTTTTCACTCCACCTTTTTCTTGTTTTCATTTCATACACATCTCTGTGAACGTGCAATAGTCTTTATCATAGAATAAAACCTTCATATCTCCGCTAAATTTTTTATAAAAGCCTGTCTTTTATCAAGATTATTCTCACACAAAGAACCGTTAGGAATTTTAACTCGGAGAGAACACTTGCTTGACTTTGTTTTAATCTGGACTTTCTAGGCTTCTTAGCGAGCTTTGGGCCAATGCACCCAAACCAGTTGGCTTTAGGGCATTAGGTGTAGAAACACCCCAGCGGACTTAATTACTCAAGTTACCTAGGTCCAAAAACAAAAGACAGTTTGGCGTGAAAATCATGATGATTTAATAAGAACGGAGATATAACCGGCAGTTCAATTATTTTTTTGGATAAAAGACGTGTTTAGTGGGTTTTGGTGTGTAATCATTCCAATCAAGTTCCAGAT
The DNA here is from genome assembly GCA_030015575.1 of Agapanthus africanus. Taxonomy (NCBI): domain Eukaryota; kingdom Viridiplantae; phylum Streptophyta; class Magnoliopsida; order Asparagales; family Amaryllidaceae; genus Agapanthus; species Agapanthus africanus. The sequence continues at coordinate 464,692,024 of JASDDO010000001.1, forward strand.
GGGTTATTTTTCAGACTTAGTTCCAATTAAGGCATCAATAACATTCCTTCATATTCACTCACTTCATAAACTATTCTTGATATTACTTATTTCCGAACAAACCTATTTGATCCTCAGAAAATCATTTATCCATTTAAAAGTTTTTAGACATAAAAAGACTTGTCATCTAATTTCCAAAACTCACGACACGTGTAGTGTGATGTAAAGACGTATATCAGCTATAGTTAACTTCAAAGGAGAGTTATCTTTCAGGTTTTCAAAATCTAAAAATAAGATTTAGTTATTTTTATTTTATCAAACAAAACCGTCGAAATGTTGAATCAGAGTCTTCCCACTAGCTAACTTGACTGAAAAGTTTTTATATTTTTAGAAAATTTTTAGATTTTTATGGATTTTATGGATTTTAATATGCAGATGCAAAATATACATATGAATGCGAAGGTTAGAAATGCGTACCGAGCGTACCCCCAAACTTAAACTGGACAGTGTCCTCACTGTCATTGCATGAAGAGATCATTTGAAGGGTCAAAATTGTCGGTTAGCGATACACAATTTTTTTTCTTTTTTTTTTGTTTTTTTTTTAAAGAAAAGAAAAAGAAAAAGAATATCCACAAATATATACAAAATGGTATATACATACCCCCAAACTTATTTGGAATAGTGTCCACTGTTCTTGGCTGGATAACCGAAGTTTGGTGGTAGGCAGAGGAAGATTATGCAGGGTAAACTGGCTCCTATAAGACCAGGAGCTCCTCTGTTGGTTCGGCGCTAAGGTACGGTTTTAGTCGGTGTCCGTTCACTTTGAAAAATGAACCGTCCTTTGGATTCTCCAAATCCACAACGCCATGCGGATACACATTCCGCACAAAATACGGCCCTTTCCAGCGAGATCTGAGCTTTCCTGGATGGAAGTGAAGTCGGGTGTCGTAAAGCAGTACCTGCTGACCAGGTACGAAAGTTTTGCGCAAAAGGTGTTTATCGTGAAACACCTTCGTTCGGTTCTTAATGACAACCGCGTTATCGTAAGCTCATCCCTAAGCTCGCTCAGTTCGTTCAACTGCAGCTTCCGATGGCTGCCCGCATCTTCGAGAGACAGATTCAACTCCTTTATCGCCCAAAATGAGCGATGCTCTATTTCGACAGGTAGGTGGCAGGCTTTTCCGTACACAAGCCGATAGGGAGACATGCCAAGGTCGGTCTTATAAGCGGTTCGAAATGCCCAAAGGGCATCAGTGAGTTTCAGCGACCAATCCTACGGTTTTTGGAAACCGTCTTCTCCAGTATCTGCTTGATTTGCCGATTTAAAACTTCGGCCTGCCCGCAGGTTTGGGGTGGTAGGGCGTAGAGAGCTTATGATTAATGGAATATTTCCGCATCAAGGCCTCAAAAGTCTTATTGCAGAAATGACTTCCATTGTCGCTAATGATCGCTCGGGGGTGCCCAAAACGGGAGAAAATGTTTTCTTAAGAAACCTAACGACAACCTTGTTGTCGTTAGTCCGGCTGGGCACAGCCTCGACCCATTTAGAGACGTAATCAACAGCGAGAAGAAATGTACAAGTTCCCGAAAGAGCTGGGAAACGGCCCCATGAAATCTATCCCCCAAACGTCGAAAATCTCCACAACCAAGATCGGTTGGAGTGGCATCTCGTTCCTCCGGATATCCGGCCCCAAGTGTTGGCACCGGAAGCAAGTCTTGCAATAGTCATGAGCGTCTTTAAAGAGTTGTGGCCAGTAGAAACCACATTGCAAGATCTTCTCAGCTGTCTTTCTGGGGCCAAAATGCCCGCCAGACGCTTGATCGTGGCAAAATGACAGCACACTCTTGAATTCCTCGTCAGGGACACACCGACGAATAATCTGGTCGGGACAGTACTTGAACAAATATGGTTCGTCCCAGTAAAAGTGTTTTACTTGGGATAAGAAGCGAAGTCTGTCCTGACTTGACCATTCAGTCGGTAATAATCCCGTGGCCAAATAGTTTACAATATCTGCGAAACCAGGGTTCGCAAGATACTGTCAAGAGCTGTTCATCCGGAAAACGTCATTGATCGGAATTGGAAGCGAAGGCGAAGAAGGAAGTCGTGAGAGATGATCGGCAACTACGTTTTCACATCCTCGTTTGTCCTTAATGACAAGGTCAAACGCTTGAAGCAAGAGGATCCAACCGGATTAATCGAGATTTTGCATCTTTCTTCGCAAAAAGATGGCGCAGAGCAGAATGGTCTGTGTAGACGATGACTGGAGAGCCGATGAGGTAGGGCCTGAACTTGTCTAAAGCAAATACAACAGCCAAGAATTCCTTCTCAGTTGTTGTATAATTGAGTTGGGCGTCGTTCAGGGTTCGGCTCGCATAATAGATTACGTGCGGCATCTTGTGATGTGTGTCCAAGGACAGCACCAATGGCAAAAGTCGGATGCATCGCATATAATCTCAAATGGGTGGTCCAGTCAGGGGAAGAAAGAACGGGAGCAGAAGTGAGTGAGCGTTTCAATGACTCGAATGCAGTCACACAGCTCGAGTTGAAGTCGAATGGCGTATCCTTGGCCAGCAAAAGAGTCAAGGGCCTAGCAATCTTGCTAAAGTCCTTGATGAACCGTCTATAAAAACCGGCATGGCCAAGGAAGGCGCGGATATCTCTGACGCATCGGGGAGGAGGTAGATTGGAAATGACCTCAATCTTTGCTTTGTCAACCTCTATGCCATTTTGCGAGATGATGTGTCCTAAGACAATACCTTCGCGCACCATGAAGTGGCACTTCTCCCAATTCAAAGTGAGATTCTTGTCCTTACATCGGGTAAGGACAGCGTCAAGATGCAGCAAACACTCGTTGAAGGAATCGCCGAAGATGGAGAAATCATCCATGAAAATCTCCAGAAATTTTTCCACATGTCTGAGAAGATTCCCATCATACACCGCTAGAAGGTAGCGGGCGCATTGCATAACCCAAAGGGCATGCGTCGATATGCAAACGTGCCGAAAGGACAAGTGAAAGTGGTCTTGTCCGGGTCTTTTTCGGCGATGGGAATTTGATTATAGCCGGAGTAGCCATCAAGAAAGCAGTAGTACTCATGTCCGGCCAATCGTTCAAGCATCTGGTCAATGAAGGGTAGCGGAAAGTGGTCTTTCCGCGTTGCGGCGTTGAGTTTTCTGTAATCAATGCATACTCGCCACCCAGTTTGGGTGCGAGTGGGAATTAACTCGTTCGCCTCGTTGGTTATGACCGTGATGCCCGACTTCTTGGGGACAACATGAATGGGGCTAACCCACTGGCTATCAGAGATAGGGTAAATGATACCACTATCTAGACATTTTACGATCTCCTTCCTTCACAGCCTCTTCATGACTGGATTGAGACGTCTTTGTGGATCCCGGGCTGGTTTGGCATCATCCATCAGATGAATGTGATGCTCAACGATCAGGGGACTAATCCCCTTGATGTCCGCCATGGACCAGCCAAAAGCTTGCCTGTTGCTGTGCAAGACCGCGAGAAGAGCTTTCTCTAGCTCTGGAGATAGAGAAGCCGAGATGATGACAGGGAGGGTCTCGTTCTCACCTAAGTAAGCGTACTTAAGGTGAGACGGCAAAGGCTTGAGTTCGAGCGTTGGAGGTGAAACGATGGAAGGCAAGATTGGTGAAACGGTCTCGAACTCAAAAGATTCCAGCAAAGGTTCAAAACGAGTGTAAGCGACCGAGTCGGATGGTTCAGGTAACTCATCCGGAAATTCGAAGGATTCAAACTCGGGTTGCGAGCGGCTAAGATCGTTCAAGAATGTGAAACACTCGTAGTCGTTGTCGGGCGCAGAAAACAGCAGCAGGTTCGAGGAGGAACGCACTAGTGGCGTCAAGATTATCGTGATCAAACAGAAACTCCTCGAATTCACATTCTTCTGGGGTGATCTCCTGGATCGAGCAGACGTCCAGTATATGAGCATTAGGTTCGGAGGGCTGATTCCCAACCTAAAAATGTTGAGTTCAATCGTCATGTTTCCAAAAGAGAGGTTCATCGAACCATTGCGACAATGATCACAGCATTTGAGGTTGCAAGGAATGGACGACCGAGTATCACCGGAATTTGAGTCCGGGGGTTAGCTACAGGCTGTGTGTCTAATACAATGAAGTCAACGGGGAATATGAAGTCCCCGACTTTGATTAACACATCCTCTAGCTCACCCCTAGGATGGGTGATCGATCGGTCGGCCATTTGGAGAGTACAGTGGTGTGGGTTTCAGCTCTCCTACACGCCCAATTGCTCGTATACTGAGTACGGAAGCAGGTTAACACTGGCACCAAGATCTAATAGTGCGCGTTGATGTTCTTATCCCCAATGGTAATAGAAATCGTAGGACAACCAGGGTCCTTCCGTTTTTGTGGTAAAGATTGGGTAAGGGCATCACTCACAAGCATTAGCCAAGAAAACTTTCTTGGGTACCTGAGACTTCCTCTTTTTCGTGCACAAGTCCTTTAAGATTTTCGCGTAGGACGGGACTTGTTGGACAGTATCTAAAAGAGGAATGTTAATATTAACCTGCTTAAATAACTCCAGAATCTTCTCCATTTGAGGATTTTGTTTATTAGACCTCAACCGGTTTGGAAATGGGACGTTTTTAAATTGGTTGAGTCTAATGCTTGTGGAGGAGATTATGGAGTTGGAACGGATCCTAGAACAGGTGTTTTTGTGGAGTGAGAAGGGGGCCCGTTCAGAGCAGAAGAAGAAGAAGAAGAAGAAGAAGAAGAAGAAGAAGGAGAGCCTTTTGAAGAATGGAGAATAGGCTCAGAAGACGAAGAAGCAGGAGAAGAAGAAGAAGAAGAAGCGCCGGGGTGTCATCGTTGATCCGTGTGCCAATGTTGTTTTGCAGCATCCTTCCTGATCTCAATGTGGTCACGGCAGTCACATTATGGTTCTGTTGTTCAAGAGCAACATGTACATTCTGTGGGTGACCGGGATTTGGAGTGGCTGGACGGGAGCTTCCCCTTTTCTCGCTCGCTTAAAGCCGCATTCAGTTGTGCAATCTGGGCCTCGATGGTCTTGATGCTTTGCCCGTGAGCGGCAGTGTGTTGCACTAAGGACTGAATGGAAGACTGAATGTTGGCGGTGGATTGTGTCGATTGTTTAACGAACGCCTCCAGACTTCGTTCGAGCGAGAAACCTTATCGTTGTTTGACGGAACAAAGTTGTTTGGTGGAAAAGAATTGTTGGGTGCAAAGTTGTTCGTCTGATTTTGGAAAGGTTGGGGTTGGAAGGGTTGCTGAAACTGCTGTTGAGTTTGTTGTTGCGCTTGTTGTTGCGGCGGAGGGGCCCTTTGGAAATTGTTGCCTTGGAATTGATTCTGATTCTGATTCCAGGCGAAATTGGGGTGGTTCCTCCAACCGGGATTGTAGGTGGAAGAGTATGGATCATTCCTCGGTCTTTGCTGGAATGCAGCATTAACCTGATCCTGTCCTTGTGATGGTGGATTGTAAGGACACTCTTCGGTTAAGTGAGAAGGATCGGAACAACAAGCGCAAATGGTACGAAGGGGGAGAACAGGGGTAGGAGAAGAAAATCTGCTCTCTATTGCTTCAAGCTTTCTTGTTATTGCCGCCATTTCAGCTTTCATCGCAATAGAGACATCAAGTTGGTGAATTCCTACTCTAGACTGACCGGTAGAAGTGGAGGTAGAAGAAGAAGAAGTCGGTCTGGTGCTCTCCCATTGTAGCGTTTGCTCCGCAAGGTCGTCAAAGAATTGCCACGCTTCCTCGTCAGGTTTCGATAGGAAGTGGCCCTGACAGATGGTTTCCAACAACTGCTTCGTTGCTGGGTTCAGGCCCTCGTATAAGGTTTGGCAAAGTTGCCATTTCTCTATACCGTGGTGAGGACACTGAACAAGAAGGTCTTTGTATCGGTCAAAGCACTTCCAGAAGGGTTCAGAAGGAAGCTGAGAGAATTGGTTGATTTCATTGCGAATCCTTGCGGTTTTATGATTCGGATAAAATTTCTTTAGAAACTCTTTTACAAACTCGTCCCAACTGGTTATGGAATGGGAAGCGGTGCTATATAACCATTTTTCAGCAAGATCGCATAAAGTGAACGGAATGACCCGTAGGCGTATAGCATCGTCCGACAGTTGGGTAGTTTTCATCATGGCACAAACGTTTTGAAATTTATTGATGAAGATATAGGCATCTTCAGATTCAAGCCCATGAAATCGTGGAAGCATGTTGATGAAGTGGGGCTTAATTTCAAAATTATCCCCATTGGCCGGTGGAAGAGAAAGGCAGGTAGGAAGTGCAGAACGGGTGGGATAGAAACGATCCTGGAGCGCTATTCGCTGCGGCGCTACAACAGGCGGTGGTGGTGGGTTATTGGTCTCCGTAGGAGGTGGAGCCTATCCAGGGGTAGTCAAAGAGATGTTCGGATTAAATCCTGACATCACGGAAGAAGAGGTTGGTGATGGCGAAGGTGAAGATGTATGGACAGAATTCCGGTCAACGTCCGAGTTGGCCGGCAAAGGTAAAGGTGAAAGAGGAGTGGACGGAGTTTCGACGTCTGAGTCGATCACATAGTCGGTAGCGACTAACGTAACGCGGACTAGGCGGGCGCTAATGTCCCGAGTCCAAGCGGACATACGCTAAACGAGTTTAGTATAGTCAAAGCGGAGCAGGTGAGGGTAAGAAAACGTCAATGGAGAAAGGCGATGGGTGGTGGGTGAAAAATGGATTTTGGCGACAAAGGGCAAGTTTTTATAAAAGTTTTTGATTTTTTCCTTTTTTTTTAGAAAGAGCTTTACAGAAATATGTACGGACTTACGGCTTTAAGCAATCACAAACAAGATATGCACAATCACACCTAGATCTAGGGTCACCTAGGTCAGCTAGACAGCTCCTAACTGTTCCAAAGAACTAGAAACAGGACCTCAAACCGCCTCTTCTCCGCCAATTGCGGCCAGATAAGTGCCAGGTAAGTGGGAAGTTGTCCAACGCTTTCGCGAAGTTCCTTAATTAAATAACTACTTGCCTTCGTCACACTTGCCTAGACACCGCAAAGTCAGGATAGGATAAACGGCCGATGCCTGTAATTAGTCCTCTGTCCTATTGAGCGCGAAGTCCTTAGGGCTGAGTCTAGTATTTTTTTAATTTGACAATGGTCAATGCATATGCTTTTTGTGATTTCTGGGGTCCTGGGAAGGGTGATGAAATCCCCACCCAATCTGAATTGGTTTCAAGCCCCTTAAGTCCGTATTAATGAATGCAAAGCGATAACAAATCAACTGCAAACAATTTTTATTTTTTTAGCGCGGCGCAAAGAATCCTGCACAAGAACAGTTTATTGGAAGAGGGAAGAGAATTTGCGCAAAGAATGCTGCAGAAAACACAGTTTATTAGAGTCCAGAGGAGTGGGGGAGAGAAGAGAGGAGCTCACAGAAAGTTTGGCAGCCCTAAGGCACCAAATGGCCGCGGTTCCGCGGCCTAAGCCTCCTTATGCCGCGGTTCCACGGCGGTTTGTTGGAGTTGGGCTGCGGAAATTTTTGGGTGTGCTCTTTTGGGTGTCCTCTGCTTGTCTGGATGTGCTAAATTTTTACTTGCTTACTGTATCTGCTCCAGATTTTTACAGTAGACCGTTTGCTTCGTTTTGATCCGTCGCGGTGTAGCCGCGAAATGTGGGTCTATCTTCCCACGTCTTTGGCACTGAACTCGAACTTCGTATATCCCACGTCTTTGGCACTGCGCTCGAACTTCGTATTATCCTGCACACTTGCACAAAAACTAATCAAAAAAAAAAAATAACAAAATGATTTTTTTTACAAAGTATATTTTTTTGTTTTGTTTTTCGGTTATATTTATATTCAGAAGTTAACCCGAATTTACACAAAGAAATAAACTACCGTCTTCCCGGCAACGGCGCCATTTGATTGGTAGAGATTCTGCGTGTTCAAGTTTAGTTAATTACCGCAATCAAAACGGTTTCGCTTGTAGCTAGCCGGTTGAGTACGGGTCGTCCGCAGGGAGATGGGAATCTTTTTCTATGTGCTTTAACGAGTTAAGTCCAATTTTCCAGATTTGTTTGTGATTATCTAAGTGTTAAAATGATATGTAAAGAGAGCTTGTTAGGGTTAGGATTATGTTAGTTTGAGTTAGGAGTCCCTCACTTCTTTCATTGCCACTCTTATATCGGTGTTACGGTAATCGGCAACAACGGGGATTAGCACGACTAGGAAGGAACTTGCGAGTATAAGCTAGGCTTTCCAACGCTTAAGTTCTTCCTTTTGGTGCTTGTCCGTCCGTTCTTGGCTCTTAGCCATAACCTCCGGTTAATTCAACCACAACCGGTCTCACTACGGAATCACCGCTATCATGAAGGATAGGGTGCCGTAGGGAGCGGATTGTGGTTCAATTAACGGGAGTCGATTTAAGATGTTGGGCAAGGAAAGAGTGAGAGAGATTTCCTTCTCTCAAACTTCCCTTATCCTACCCTAACAAGTATGGAAACTACTCATACATCATAATGAAAAGAAAACAAAATAAAAGAGGAAGATAGAAAGAAGGAGATTAGAAGATAACAACTAGCTATTTGCGACCTCACCTTGGCAAGGATCAAGCATAAGCATCATGGTTGTTTTAAGGATAAAGAAAAAGAGAAAGAAAGAAACAACAAGAAATAACAACAACTACTTAACAAATGAAAATTACAAGCAATAATAAGAGAACAAGACAAGTATAATAACAAAAGGAACTTCTTTATTCATCATTCTTCACTCACAAAAGCTCACTATAAGTTTTTCAATGGAGAAGAGATGAGAAGAGGAAGAAGAAACAAGTATTCTAAACCTAGAAAAATACAAGATTATGCACCCTTGGCTTCACAAGGTTCTGGGCTATTTATAGGCACGGAAATGGAAATCTAGGGCAAAATTCTGCCTGTACATAGAAAGACCAAAATACCCCTAAAAGATTTTCAGCCGACAAGACAAGACGGCCGCGGAACCGCGGCCTAGACCCCCTATTGGCCGCAGTTCCACGGCCGTTTAGTGGAGTTGGGCCCTCCGGTTTTTTGTGCTTCCCTGGTTCTCTCTGTACTTTATTCTGGTATATATGTTTTCTCAGATTTTCTTCACGAATTTTCCAGAATTTCTGTTGAGCAAAAGGTGATTTGATGTGGATCTTTTTGTCATGATTTCTTCGAGCTCCGTGTAGATTTCTTGGATCTTGTGCTGCCATTGAGCCTTGTGTATGAAAACGACATTGATTTGCCATTTTTGTCTCTTAAACTGGTGTGTGGCAACAGACGGATAAAGAGTGGAGATCCGTGTTTTATCTGTGGTTGGCAGGAACCCGGGTTTTGTCGTGTTTTTCCATGAATTTCACCGTTTAGAGCCGAGAACCTGTATCCTGCAATTGACTAGCAAACACGGCTCAAGAGTATCTATCGATATGCAATGTGATAAAAATTGGGCGGTATGAAAATGCAAAAATCTGATATGAACAACCTCTTATTAGTTTGCTAGTTTTGAGTTTAAGGTCGATCCGTAAATCGGGTAACGGTAGCCCCGGTTTTATAAATTTCTTTCCGCATTTTGGCCGCGTTTCGATGGCTAGGGCACTGCCGGAACCCTTCATCTTCTTCTTCATTTCTCATCTCACTTCATCAAAATGGAGAAACCCTCGAAGCTCCAGCGGCACCGCCCCGACCCTTCCCTCATCGACTATCTCATTGCCAACATCCTCGTTCGCCTCCCCACCAAATCCATCGGCCGCCTTCGCTGCCTCTCCATGCGATGGCTCCTCTTCACCTCCTACCAGCAACCTCTTCACCTCTAACCAGCAATTCGTCCTCGTCCACGCCGCCCTTGCCCGAGCCTCAAGCTTCTTCCTTTTCACACCCAAACAGAACCGTGTCGAGCACGTGCCCCTTTATCCCCGCCTCCATCTCCGGTCCCGTCCTCTCCTTCCTTGATTTTAGGTCTTTAAAAGATGAGATTTTAGGAGATGGGTAGGTTTTATTTGGGATTTAAAGTCATCCATGGGTTTCTTCAATTTGAAGCTTTTGTGATTTGTGATCGATTTATTGTTGGGTGTTGATTTGTCTCTCTGATCTCTTGCTGGTTTGTTTGTGATTGTGTTTTTAGATTTGGAGACCATTCGGTGATTGATTGTTGGGTGATTGAGATTGGGGAATGGATCGAAGAAGCTAGATTTGGATAAGGAAGTCATCAGAAAAGAGTCCATGAGAGAATGAGAGTTCTGGATCAGTGTCTTCTATCTCGAGATTCTTTGATGATCAGCTATTTTTTTCTTCTTTTTTAAATATTGGGTGCTTATTAATTTATCCCAACATATCCAAACAATCATTCAAGTTGAAAAAACCCTACATTTTCATCCGAAAGAAATGTAAGTGAATTCCGGGATATTTTAATTCTAAAGTCAAACCTATGGAGTTTAACCCTAACTATCCAAACATGGTGTTAGTCTCCTAAAAAAATATATAGTTTGGTAATGAATGTGGTCTTGGCTGGCCAGCCCTTGGTTCCACAATTATTATCAAAGATAAACATCATACTGATGGATCTCTGGATCTCATTCAGATGTTACCTTCCGTTGATCTGCAGTGAGCGCTGATGGATGGCTGAGATTGAGTTGGGGAGTTGCTCCCTAAAGCGTGTGGATCTCAATGAGGTTTATGTGGTTAGGGCCAAGCTACCTGCAAGAAAGTCCCTGGGTGGTTGTGCCACTGAGGACCCTTCGACAATCAAGTTAGACGGGGTATTTTGGCAGAGGAACGGCCTATTGGGGTAAAAATTGCTTACCTGAGTCGTCTGAGAGAGGGGTTTATATAGTGGCAGCCATGGGCATGCGGGCGCGAGATTCACGCCGGCCGTTATGCCCGCGTGATAGGTGGGATTCCCCATTAATGACGAGATATGCTTGTTAATGGGGAATCGTGATGGCGTGGAACGCGGGATCATGGGCGGCGGATATCTTGCGTCTGGCGAGATTCGCGGAGCCATGGCGGAGGCGCCTGTGATCAGTGTTGTGGGTTGGTCGGTGAGACTGAGGAATATAAGCTCGGCGGGAGGCTCGGGAACGAGCGGGAGGCCGAGGCATCTTGGATATGCGATAGCTTAGAGGCGTGCTGGAGGGCTGAGGGAACTTAGCGCATGGAGGGCTCGGAGGCGAGCCGAGGGTTGTTTGTAAGGTGAGCGTAAGAGTGGTCTGGGAGGCCACCGAAGGTCGGGAATTTTCTCATTTCGAAGGCCCAGGGTATGTTTTCACTGTACCGTTCTTGATCCCTTCCCGTAAGCTCTGGGATACATCATCTGCCACGTGTCTAGATCTGGGGAATCACCAGTATTGAGCCTCATCATTAGCCCCCTACTCTCGTCTCGACCCATTCATGGGTCAGGCCGAGAGTGGTCTGACCGGTCACCCGGGGTAAGCTTTTATTTGAAGATATCGTCGGTGTATATTGTTTCCCCCAATTAGAGCAAAGCTCTGTTTAAAATTCAAATTTTGAAAAGAAGCAACGCTTCAGATGCAGCGCCAAGTGCGCTGCGCCCTAAGCAGCGCACCACGTGCAAAGCACGTAGGCGCTAGCGCTGGGTGTGCTGCGCTCTAAGCAGCGCACCATGTGTGCGCTAGCGCTCGGTGCGCCGCGCTCTAAGCGGCGCACCACGTGTTAAAAACGGATGCGCTAGCGCAATGTGCGCTGCCCTTTAAGCAGCGCACCACGTGCAAAGCACGGGTGCGCTAGCGCTGGAATTAAAAACTCCCCACCGTTAGATCAAAGATCTAATGATAATGATAAATCATTAATTAATCAGAATTAAATTCTGTTAAGGAAAGATTCCTCAAAATCTTTCCAAATAACAAGATTGTGCTCTGTAAATCAGAGCACCGTTGGATCAATGATCCAATGGTAAATAAAAACTAGCAAAAGACAGAATAAATTCTGTATGGAAAGATTTATCAATCTTGTTAAAAACAAGAAGATTGCCTTCTGTAAATCAGAAGCCCTTGGATTAAAGATCCAACGATGGGAAATTTCCCAAATCAATTGGAGAGAAGATCTCCTTAACTTATTGAACAAACCAGCTTGCCCTATATAAAGGCCCCTAGACTTCAAGTCTCGATAGACAGAGATATACAGAAAGAGAGAGAAAAACCTCCCTAAAAAACTTAGAGAAATTCAAAAGAGCAAGCTCTTGCAAGAAGATTTTACTTCAAGGTAAGAATGAATGATGATGAACACAGAGATGAAATCATCTCATGATTAAGAAATGAGAATTCATTTCTTTAAAAATTTCATAGATCTACAAAAACAAAAAGTCTTTCACAAAGAGATCAAAAGATCTCATCATAAAATAAAAAAAGAACTTACTTCTCACAGATCATAGATCTATAAGACTAAAGTTTTTCTCAAAAAGATCATGAACATCTCATTATAAAAAGGAGGGGAGAATAATTCAATTCTCTTAAGGATCATAGATCCATAAAGGCAAAGCCCTTTATCCATATAAGAGATTGAAACAAAATAAGAACGGTTGTTCTTAGATCCCGAGACAAAGTCTCTTTTAAAAGAACATAAATTGTTTCTCAGATCATAAAATTGATCAGATGCGCTTTGCGCTCTTGAACTGCGCTTCTGCGCTCTCTGGACTGGCGCTCAGCGCCAAATGCGCCACGTGTCAATCGCGCATGTGCTGCTTAACAACTAGCGCCTTGTGCTTCTGAAATAGCGCACTGCGCTCTTGGGCTGGCGCTCAGCGCCAAGCGCACCACGTGTCATTCATGTATGCGCCACTAAACTGAAAGCGCAATGCGCTCATGAACTAGTGCTCTGCGCTCATAAATTGGCCTCATGCGCTCATCATCTGGCGCCTAGCGCCGGGCGCGACACGTATTCCTTACATGTGCGCTACTTGGCAGAAGCGCACTGCGCTCTTTGACTGGCGCAAAACGCCAAGCGCATCATGTGTTGCGCTGACAGAACATAAATTGTTCTCTACTAAATCCCAGAGCTATGATGAATGCTCAGCATTCAATAAAACACAAAACATTGTCAGAATGCAATTCAATGCTCAACATTGTTAAAATGGCCAAGTCCAAATAAAGGCTCAACAACTCAAAATAAAATGTTAAACATTTTAACCTGATTGGACTTAGCCTAAGATTGGCTATAAGTCCTTAACTCATATTAATTGAGCCCATCTGCTCATAAATATTTTAACAGATCTCAGCCCCAAATTGGACTACAGATCTTTCAACCAACTCAAATTGGTTCGAGGGTACATCTCTTTACTCCTCTGATATTTGTCGTTGTAATCCTTCAACATCTTCAGAGAGGTGATGGGTCCCAACAACCATACAATTCATGGACTATGATGTCCTTAACCTCGGACTGTGGGGTCCTTTAAAATCCATGGACTATGATGTCCTTAACCTCGGACTGTGGGGTCCTTTAAAACCCATGGACTATGATGTCCTTAACCTTGGACCGAGATGTCCTTAAACAAACATTGGACCACCATGTTCTTAAACTGGTAATCGACCGCAATGTCCCTAAACTAAGCAATAGAGTCCAAATGCTCTTTTGTTGGATCTAAACGATCCCGTTGAGTTGATCTTAGTCTAAAATTAGACCAACGTATCCTTAACTAACGTTTAAGTTGATCTTAGTCCCAAATGAGACTAACGTATCCTTAAACCCAAATCCCAAACCCAAATCTAAGAAAATACGGATTTGGACTAATCCATGCCCTACGGGCGACAACATAAATTAGTCTCCGTATACAATCCACGGGCAACCAAAAAACAAAACAAACACACACGACACGAAGTGACCATCTGGAGAAAGAGTAAGTGGTTACCGCGATGCGGTAGCATAATTAACTGCAGGGGCTTGCGCCTGCAGGGAAGAGCGTCCCCACAATCAAAAACCCCTCAAATGAGGGGGAATCTGACGAAGTCTGCTATATCGGCCGCATCCGTTTAAACCTTCGATATACGGTGTCATAAATCAACTTAGCATCTTCGGAAAGGTGGACAGATAGCACCAATTAGCATCTGTCCCGAAATTCAGGCATGACGGACCTACACGGTCGCGTCGCCGCGTTTCGGCAGGGAACAGATTCTGGCACGCTCGGTGGGACCTCTTCCTCTTTCCACTCCACACTTCGTGTGTCGTGTTCACGAACGATTCGCGGTTTGCTATGGTTGCCTGTGAAGTCGAGTTACTAAGATTTGGTGTCTTGTTCCGTCCAGAAAACAGAAGATCAATGGCTTGAAACTGCACTAACTGCAACTGCAACTCTCGATCTGTCCCGTCCGGAGGAGTGATTTACGGGCCTCAAGCGGCCTCCATCTTCGCTATGCCGGTGGAACAGGTGACTCAGGCCACCACTGGATTATTCTTCGGGACTATGCTCTCGCCAACGAGCTTCAACGCCCCAGTACCATCGCAAGAAGCTCTCAAGAAGTCGGTCTTTGATCGGCTTGCAACTACTGCGGCCCCTCTCAACGGGTTGCCCAAATCCAGTGCCTCGGTCTTCAATAGACTGGGCTAAAGCTCCAATGGGCCCGTGAAGAAGCCCATAATTCCTGAAGAGGTTATCCCGAAGCGGATAGCCATTCCACCCCCTGAAGTCGTCAAAGCGGCTTCCCCTGCTAAGGAGTCAGTCTTTGCAAGGATGACCGTTCCAACTCCCACTCCAGGTGAAGTCATGAAGGCCGTTTCTCCTGTTCGAAAGTCGGCCTTCGCAAGACTGACTATCCCTTCTCAACGGATATCAGTCTTCGATAGGCTAGCGCCAATAACAGTCTCTGATCAAGACAGGGGGCATAGAAAAGCTGATCCAACAGCGGAGGTAATCCCGGCCGCATGACATGCTCGACGTCGCCACTGACGCCGAGTGAGGAAAGCTGGGGGCATTTCCCCTTCTGGAATGACTCCGCCAGCTCCAATGGTGGAAGTTGATGCTGCTGTTCCAACTGGGAACAGTTTTGAACCGTGAAGGAGGGTTCGCAAGAACTCTCCGACTGCCGTGCTGAAAAGATCTCCTCTACCTATGGAGATTGCTATAGAAAAGAAGCCGGAGCAGCCCCCTCAGCGGCTTTCTTCAAAAATTTATAAAGTTTGGCGACAGGCCCAGGAATCGGTGATTGACCAGGACTACTCTCGCCGATCAAAGAAGCTTAAAGCTCAACAAGGAGAAAAGCATCCTGTCAAGCCATAAAAGGCGACAGCCGTCTGGATGCCCGCTGCAATGGCTCCCTCAACATCAACCGCTCACAAGAGAAGGAGGCCAGAGGAAGCCCCCGTGACCGCGGCAAACCGCAAGGACGTTGAATCTAAACGCCCCAAGTCCGGGGGTATGGTAATACATATCGTTTATATGTCATCTGGGAAAGAGGATAGCCGTATCTCTACGGGTTATCGACCGCTTACGCGATCCGTGACAAAAGCCCAGGAGCAGCAACAGAAGCTTCAGGAAATGCTAACGCAATGGCCACACTCACTGGGCCGAAAGAAAATCCAGAGACCTCAGAGCAGCGTCGGGAACAAGTAACTGATGCTGAATTCCTCCGAAGAATGCTCGAGAGGTGTCACGCCCCGCTTCCCAGAGTACGCAAGATTGGGCACGTGACATAACCAACCATGCTACCTGTGGGTAGGAAATATCCATCCACAGTCACATTACGGTTGTAAGGATATCAAGAACAAGATAAAAACTAATCTAATACATGTCCAAACCCATAATAACAAGAATCAATAAACAATAAGTGCGGAAGCTAATGATCCAATACAATGAATAAACAGTACGTCCCATAATGCGGGCTCACATCTGGAAATGAAATGAAATAAATAAATTAAACCCTAAGGAACTCACAGTTCAGCCTGCTGGCTGAAGTACTCCTGCTCGGTCGTCGACAGTGGTGCGGAATCTGGGCCATGCAAAACCCAGACGTCAGCGCGTCATGACATCAAGTATATAGTATAAACATGGTAATAAGCAATGCAAGTATGAACATGAATAAAGCAGTAATAAGAAATAACAAAGCATGGTAATGTGCAATGGTGACTGAACTGTCCTATCAGGTTTCTACTCTATAGTCTTTGAAACCAATTGATGAATCGTCGATGTAACCCAATAGTATCCCGTACATACCCGGGACCACGGCCACAATATTCTCGGCTGCAGCCGAGACATGCCGTTAGGCACAGAATAGGAAAGTGTACACTCGGTATTACCCCGTACATACCCGGGATCACGGCCACAATATTCTCGGCCGAAACCGAGACATGCCGCTGGGCACAGAATAGAAATGTGTACACTCGAACGGTAGTGAACTGTCGAGTTACAAGTCAGGTTCATCTTTGATTTCCCCATACCCCCAAGTTATGTATGTCAGGTCAGGTATTCGGTAGTCAAGGACTAATGCCAACACAAAATCCGGTAAGAGTAGGTCTGTCTGGATAGACAGCAGGGATGGTCGGGTTTGTCGGCATTAGGCATGAAATCATGAAACAAGTAATGTCATGGTACAACAGGATGAGTTGGTATGTATGTATATGTCATGTGTAGCAGGGTCAGGCCAATATGTAGTGCAATCGGGTATGTGCTCACAACAGGTATGCAATCAAATAATGAACAGCAGCAGGAAACAGTAAATAACCATATTATTCCATGTAAACACAATGATGTTTTGTATTCTCTTATTAACAGGTTCAAGCACCCTTGGGGTGCAATAGCAACAAGGTGAAGCAATGTCCACAATCATAAATTAATGAAGCTACATGAATTTACACTAAGTATAATAATTGTCTCGTGAATGATTTAACAATTAAAGCAGATATGATCCAATCGTTTTATTTAGTTGAAATATGGATTGATAGTGGGTTAATTAATTACGAGAACTATTATAACGATTCCATGTTAAAGATAACCGCAACTGTCAATTCTAACTTATAACATAATATCAATTACCATCATTAAGTTGTTGTCTTATATAGTATGAATTCAACTGCGTGGCAAGACTAGATCTCGCACGCTAGCATGTTTAATGAAGTATTCAGATACTTGCCTCGACGGATTTGCAAACTGGAACCCGGATGCGATGTCGGCAGAAAACACGATATGGTAGCACGGGCCACGGATCGAGCCCCAACAGAGAACAACGGGATCACACGGACCAGGGTACTTCGCTGGAGCGTCGGGTTCGCCAAGGCGGCACGGTCGGATTCCGGAAAAAACACGGCAACGAGTTAGCAACACACGATAAACTTAATACGATCAGCGGGGGGGGGGGGGGATTTGCACAAAAGGAAGGATGAGGATGCTTACAGAGAGATACCGGGGTGACCCCGGCGAGCTCGACGGCGCTGGAACGCCGGCGAGGCAGCGACGACGGCTGCGAAGACTTGAACGGCCTCGGGGTTCGCTGGAGAGGGTGTTGCGACGAGTGGAGGAGAGGGTGGTCGGCTCTGGTGGTCGAGGGGAGAAGGAGGTGGTCGGAGGTGGCGCGGGTGATGTCGACGAGGGTCGACGGCGCGTTCTCCGGCGACCCGGGGATGGTGCAGGGTCGGGCTGCGTAACTGAAGGTGTTCCGGCGAGGGGAGGAGGAAGGTGATGACGAGGTAGTGACGAGGAGGAGGAGAGGGAGTCGTGTGAGTCGTCGGCGACGGGAGGCGGCGTCGACGGCGGGAGTTGCGGCCGAACGGAGGCGTCGGGGGTTGGGTGCAGGCGCGGAAGATGGATGGAGGGAGGAGGAAGCGGGTGCGGTGAGGTCGACGAGGTGGTGACGGCGACGGCGAGGTCGTGAGGAGGTCGGCGGTGAGGTCGCGAGGAGCTAGGGTTAGGGTTTCTGGGTTCGTTAGGGTGTTCTCGCGATGGAGGAGGAATGAACAGGGCGGCTGCATGGGGGTTTAAATATAAGAAGAGAGAGAGATTGGAGAGAGAGGGAGAGAGGGATTTTGGATGAGAGAGAGAGAGATAGGGGAAAGGATTTAGAGGCGGGGCCCATGAAATTTGGCCTCGTGATTGGCTGGGGAAAGAGTACGGGGTTTTAGAAAATCAAGTTAAAGGATTTAGTAGGGATTTGAGAGGATTGTACAGTAAGGAAAATATATATATAGTTTAAGATATTAAATTAAAGTGGGCCTTTTTGGCGCGAAATGAAACATTTCCAAATCGCGCCCGGGTTGCGCCCAAATGTTCCAAATTCAAATTATAGGATTTTAAGCGGGTTCCAAATTTTGAAAAGAGGTGTTTAATGATTAAAATGCATGCCCCCAAGTCAGACACTTGCACGCGCGCGTAGTCGTCCAAGTTTGCCCGTTTAGCCGAACGGGACGGAATCTCGACACGCGGACGCTACCACGCGACTAGTGGCGACGAGTAGGCCAACATGGATATTTTAAATTTCATTTTAGGAGATAAAATTTGTTATGAGCCAAAATGACTTAACCGGTTAAAATTTAGCAATAAACCCCAGAAAAACAGAATAATTGGAAATGAGCAATATATAACCCTCAACTAGTAACATAAATAGTATTATTGGGCTCGGGTGTTACATCATACCCAACTACAAAAAGAATTTCGTCCTCGAAATTCCAAGAATACAAGATAGTTAACTACTGGAAAAGGTGAGGGAAATTCTGCCGGATCTCGTCTTCTCGCTCCCAAGTAGATTCTCCATGCGATCGATTACCCCAAGAAACTAGCACAAGAGGGATAACCTTGTTCTTAAGAACCTTTTCTCTTCGATCCTTGATTTCAACTGGTCGCTCCTCAAAAGTTAGGTCCTCCCGTACGGTCAACTCCGAATGATCCAAGACATGAGTCTCATCACGAACATACCTCCGTAGTTGAGACACATGAAACACATCGTGAACTCCTGCTAATGACGGTGGTAACGCCAACCGGTACGATACCTCTCCAACACGCTCCAAAATCTCGAAGGGTCCAACGAATCGTGGACTAAGCTTTCCCCGACTTCCAAAGCGAATCACCCCTCTAGTCGGTGATATCTTCAGGAATACCAAATCACCCACGGCGAACTCTAGAGGTCTTCTTGACGTGTCGGCCCAACTTTTCTGTCTGTCTTGAGCTGCCTTCATATGCTTCCTGATTGTATTCACCTTCTCGACTGTCTGCACCACCAAATCTGGTCCTAGCAACCTTCGTTCACCAACATCATCCCAACAAACAGGTGAACGGCACTTACGACCATACAACGCTTCAAACGGAGCCATCTGAATTGTCGCTTGGAAGCTATTGTTGTACGAAAACTCCACCAGGTGTAGATGATCTTCCCAAGAACCCTTGAAGTCCAACATGCAAGCCCTCAACATATCTTCAAGGGTCTGGATCGTTCTCTCCGATTGTCCATCAGTATGAGGATGATAAGCTGTGCTAAACTTCAATCGAGTCCCCAAACTTTCTTGTAAACTCCTCCAGAAGTGCGACAAGAATCGAGTGTCCCGATCGGACACGATGCTTACCGGCACTCCATGCAATCTGACAATCTCCTACATGTATCGCTCTGCCAAAGTCTCTGTCGATTGACCAACCCGAAAAGGAATAAAGTGAGCTGCCTTGGTCAACCGATCGACAATCACCCATACCGCATTGTTGCCCTTTGGACTCCGAGGTAAAGCCGTCACGAAATCCATGGTTATATGTTCCCACTTCCACTGAGGAATCGGAAGTGGCTGCAACAAACCAGCAACCCTTTGGTGTTCAGCCTTGACTTGCTGACACACCAAGCACTTAGCCACGAAGCGAGCAATTTCCCGTTTCATACCTTCCCATCAAAAGTGCTGTCGAATATCTCGGTACATCTTTGTCCCTCCTGGATGTACAGAGTAAGCTGAACTGTGTGCCTCCTTCATAAGCTCTTCACGCACATTTCCTTTTGGCACACACACACGGCTACCATATCTCAACGAACCATCTTCATGGATCAGTAAATCGGTTCGTAGTCCGGCTCCAACCTGTCCTCGAAACTTTTGCAGTCTAGGATCCTGCGATTGCGCCACTTTAATCTTCTCAACTAAGGACGACTGTACTTGCAACTGCATCAACTGTCCTGTAGCATGTGGTAGCACAACCTCCAAGTCAAATTTCTGAAAATCCGCAATGATCTCTCTCTGTGCAGTCAATATCTGAATTGCTGGTAACCGACTTAGCGCATCTGGCACGACGTTAACTTTTCCCGGATGGTACTTAAGATCAAGGTCGTAGTCGGCCATCAGCTCCAACCATCTGCGTTGCCTCAGTTTCAACTCCTTCTGAGTGAACACATACTTTAAACTCTTGTGATCTGTAAAGACTTCAACTCTCTCGCCCAAAAAGTAGTGTCTCCAAATCTTCAGGGCGAAGATCACGGCTGCAAGCTCTAAGTCATGAGTCGGATAGTTCTTCTCATGAGTCTTCAGCTGTCTCGATGCGTAAGCGACGAGTTTCCCATTCTGCATCAAAACACATCCCAATCCTTTTCCAGATGCGTCGCTGTGAATCACCAGTCCTCCTGAATCATCCGGTACGGTTAGGATAGGGGCGGTTATCAACTTCTGCTTCAACGTCTCGAAGGCCAATGCACATCCATCCGTCCAAACAAACGGTACCTCCTTACGCGTAAGCTTGGTTAACGGCTCAGCTAAACGAGCGAAGTTCTGCACAAATCTCCTGTAGTATCCGGCGAGTCCAAGGAAACTTCTTATCTCCGCAACATTCTTTGGAATAGGCCAATCTCGAACTGCTGCAATCTTTTCGGGATCGACGGCGATTCCATCGCCCGATACAACATGCCCCAGAAACTTCACTTCTTCCAGCCAGAATTCACACTTACTCATCTTCGCAAATAACTTCTCTTGTCTCAGCGTCTGCAGTGCGATCCTTAAATGCTCAGCATGCTCCTCCAGACTCTTCGAGTACACCAGAATATCGTCAATGAATACCACAATAAACTGGTCCAAGAACGGTGAAAAGATCCTGTTCATCAAATCCATAAATATTGCTGGCGCATTAGTCACTCCGAAGGGCATCACTAGATACTCGAAATGCCCATATCGAGTTCGAAACGCCGTCTTGCAAATGTCTTCTGCTTTCACTCGGACCTGATGATATCCTGATCGCAAGTCCAGTTTCGAGAATACCCTCGCGCCACTAAGCTGCTCAAAAAGTTCTCCAATGCGAGGGATCGGGTACTTGTTCTTAATAGTCACCCGGTTCAATTCTCGATAATCAATGCACATCCTTCTCGTGCCATCCTTCTTCTTTACTAAAAGAACTGGAGCTCCCCACGGCGAGTTGCTGCTTCGAATCCATCCCTTCTCGAGTAATTCACCAACTTGTTTCTTAACTTCTTCCAATTCCACCGGTGCCATCGGATAATAAGATTTTGATACTGGCGCTGCACCAGGAATAAGGTCAATCGCAAACTCCACATCTCGCTTCGGCGGTAAGCCCGAAATATCTTCAAAAACATCCATAAAGTCGCGGACAACTGCCGGCTCTTCATTACTATCCACTACCATAGCCGCAAGAACATTGTTCGTCGGCCTAGCCCTAAACTCGACCGGCCCGACAGCACTGCTTCCTCCGATGAAAATAAACTCAGGGTGTCCGGGAATCTGGAAAATTACTTTCCTTGCCCTACAATCAATGTGTGCGTGGAAAGTGCCAAGAAAATCCATTCCCAAGACTACTTCATAACTGCCCGTATCAATCACCAAGAAATCTGCAAAAAGCTCCCGTCCGCAAACAACAACCGTACAATCTTTACATTCCTTACTAGCTATGATTTTCCCATTCCCAGTGTGTATGTCCCAAAAACTAGACAGGGTCGTGCAGGTGATCGAGTGTGTAGTTATAAATTTGGATGACATAAAACAGTGGGATGCTCCGGAATCAAATAATGCCAATGCGGGAAAACCACGAACGAGTACAGTACCTGAAACTACTTCTCCTGATGCCTTGGCTTCCTCAGCTGTCAACGTGAAAGCTCGACCCTGGTTGGGTCCTTGTGCCAGCTGCTTCTGCCCTTGGAACGGTCTCTGCGGAGGCTTCCGTATATCATCTCTCGTGCGAAGCTTCGACGGACAAGCACCAACTGCGTGATCGGCTGCTCCACAAACCAGACAAAGTCCCAGTCTCCTTCGACAATCCTTTTGCATGTGGCCCGGTAAATTGCAGTAGTTACAACTTATGCTCTTTCTTCGATCGACGATCACAGGCTTCTTCATTGGCGCTACACCTCGACGATCCACTGGAATACCTCTGCGCCCATGATCTCGGTTAGGTACAAATGCAGGCTTCCTGGCCGCAACTGCTGTCTGGTGAAAGTTCCCTTTTGATCCTGATAAACTCTGTTGCTCTCTGGCTGCCGTAAGAACCTGTGAGAAAGTGGTCAAACCCAGGGAGACAATCTGCCTCTGGATTTCCACATCCAAACTGCGCAAGAATCTTCGCGCCCTGTCTGCCTCCTTGGCGACTAAGGGTCCAGCGAAACGGCTGAGTCTCGTCCATTCCGCTGCATGTACATCCACAGCTGCTCCATTTTGTCTCAGCCCAATAAATTTCTCCTCCATTTCCTCCCGTGCAGTCCGCGGGAAGAACTTTTCCAAGAAACTTTTAGAGAAATCCGCCCAACTGATTGGCTTGGACAAGCGGGTCTCCTCCACAAGCCCCACTCTCGGGCGTAATCCACCAGCTGAATGCGCACCACATCAACTCTCTTGTCGTCTGGGATCTGTGCCGCAATCAGTAAATTCTCCGTGTCCACTAGCCACTGCTCGGCTGGTAACGGCTCCTCCAGACCAGTGAAAGTAGTAGGACCCAATCGTCTGAAATCTGCCACGGTCCCTACTCGGTCGACTGGCTTCGCTACAGCGGTGTTTACAGACTGCTGCATAGCCTGCAAACCCTCCTGAAATGAATCTGCTTGCTGCTGGATCAGCTCAGTTTGCCTCTTCTGATTTTCCAACATCCCACGTATCACTCCTAACATGGCGGCTTCGTCCACACGCCTCTGATACGTCTTGAAATTCTTATCTGCCATGGTCCTGAAATCAAAACAAACAACATTAGCATGATGATAGATTCAATATATAAACCAAAGCTAGAACTCCAAGATACTTAAATAGAGTGCTGCATTGTAGCTATGCCGCGGTATCATAGCCGCAATTACTTAACTCCACCCAAGTCGCCTAAGTCCTAGAGATAACAAGAAGTTAGGTTTTCGAGTTGACAATGCAAAGTAAGTTTGCATGTCGACATGATCCGGAAGAATGATTCAAGGATGGTAAAACGGTCAAAGTGGCAGGACATGTTTCCTAATCACGGGTATTCTGATTCGTGTATCGGGTGCGATACCCAACTACAAAGAATCAACCCAATTAACCTATGGCTCTGATACCAAAAGAACCATGTCACGCCCCGCTTCCCAGAGTACGCAAGATTGGGCACGTGACATAGCCAACCATGCTACCTGTGGGTAGGAAATATCCATCCACAGTCACATTACGGTTGTAAGGATATCAAGAACAAGATAAAAACTAATCTAATACATGTCCAAACCCATAATAACAAGAATCAATAAACAATAAGTGCGGAAGCTAATGATCCAATACAATGAATAAACAGTACGTCCCATAATGCGGGCTCACATCTGGAAATGAAATGAAATAAATAAATTAAACCCTAGGGAACTCATAGTTCAGCCTGCTGGCTGAAGTACTCCTGCTCGGTCGTCGACAGTGGTGCGGAATCTGGGCCATGCAAAACCCAGACGTCAGCGCGTCATGACATCAAGTATATAGTATAAACATGGTAATAAGCAATGCAAGTATGAACATGAATAAAGCAGTAATAAGAAATAACAAAGCAGGGTAATGTGCAATGGTGACTGAACTGTCCTATCAGGTTTCTACTCTATAGTCTTTGAAACCAATTGATGAATCGTCGATGTAACCCAATAGTATCCCGTACATACCCGGGACCACGGCCACAATATTCTCGGCTGCAGCCGAGACATGCCGTTAGGCACAGAATAGGAAAGTGTACACTCGGTATTACCCCGTACATACCCGGGATCACGGCCACAATATTCTCGGCCGAAACCGAGACATGCCGCTGGGCACAGAATAGGAATGTGTACACTCGAACGGTAGTGAACTGTCGAGTTACAAGTCAGGTTCATCTTTGATTTCCCCATACCCCCAAGTTATGTATGTCAGGTCAGGTATTCGGTAGTCAAGGACTAATGCCAACACAAAATCCGGTAAGAGTAGGTCTGTCTGGATAGACAGCAGGGATGGTCGGGTTTGTCGGCATTAGGCATGAAATCATGAAACAAGTAATGTCATGGTACAACAGGATGAGTTGGTATGTATGTATATGTCATGTGTAGCAGGGTCAGGCCAATATGTAGTGCAATCGGGTATGTGCTCACAACAGGTATGCAATCAAATAATGAACAGCAGCAGGAAACAGTAAATAACCATATTATTCTATGTAAACACAATGATGTTTTGTATTCTCTTATTAACAGGTTCAAGCACCCTTGGGGTGCAATAGCAACAAGGTGAAGCAATATCCACAATCATAAATTAATGAAGCTACATGAATTTACACTAAGTATAATAATTGTCTCGTGAATGATTTAACAATTAAAGCAGATATGATCCAATCGTTTTATTTAGTTGAAATATGGATTGATAGTGGGTTAATTAATTACGAGAACTATTATAACGATTCCATGTTAAAGATAACCGCAACTGTCAATTCTAACTTATAACATAATATCAATTACCATCATTAAGTTGTTGTCTTATATAGTATGAATTCAACTGCGTGGCAAGACTAGATCTCGCACGCTAGCATGTTTAAGCAAGTATTCAGATACTTGCCTCGACGGATTTGCAAACTGGAACCCGGATGCGATGTCGGCAGAAAACACGATATGGTAGCACGGGCCACGGATCGAGCCCCAACAGAGAACAACGGGATCACACGGACCAGGGTACTTCGCTGGAGCGTCGGGTTCGCCAAGGCGGCACGGTCGGATTCCGGCAAAAACACGGCAACGAGTTAGCAACACACGATAAACTTAATACGATCAGCGGGGGGGGGGATTTGCACAAAAGGAAGGATGAGGATGCTTACAGAGAGATACCGGGGTGACCCCGGCGAGCTCGACGGCGCTGGAACGCCGGCGAGGCAGCGACGACGGCTGCGAAGACTTGAACGGCCTCGGGGTTCGCTGGAGAGGGTGTTGCGACGAGTGGAGGAGAGGGTGGTCGGCTCTGGTGGTCGAGGGGAGAAGGAGGTGGTCGGAGGTGGCGCGGGTGATGTCGACGAGGGTCGACGGCGCGTTCTCCGGCGACCCGGGGATGGTGCAGGGTCGGGCTGCGTAACTGAAGGTGTTCCGGCGAGGGGAGGAGGAAGGTGATGACGAGGTAGTGACGAGGAGGAGGAGAGGGAGTCGTGGGAGTCGTCGGCGACGGGAGGCGGCGTCGACGGCGGGAGTTGCGGCCGAACGGAGGCGTCGGGGGTTGGGTGCAGGCGCGGAAGATGGACGGAGGGAGGAGGAAGCGGGTGCGGTGAGGTCGACGAGGTGGTGACGGCGACGGCGAGGTCGTGAGGAGGTCGGCGGTGAGGTCGCGAGGAGCTAGGGTTAGGGTTTCTGGGTTCGTTAGGGTGTTCTCGCGATGGAGGAGGAATGAACAGGGCGGCTGCATGGGGGTTTAAATATAGGAAGAGAGAGAGATTGGAGAGAGAGGGAGAGAGGGATTTTGGATGAGAGAGAGAGAGATAGGGGAAAGGATTTAGAGGCGGGGCCCACGAAATTTGGCCTCGTGATTGGCTGGGGAAAGAGTACGGGGTTTTAGAAAATCAAGTTAAAGGATTTAGTAGGGATTTGAGAGGATTGTATAGTAAGGAAAAAATATATATAGTTTAAGATATTAAATTAAAGTGGGCCTTTTTGGCGCGAAATGAAACATTTCCAAATCGCGCCCGGGTTGCGCCCAAATGTTCCAAATTCAAATTATAGGATTTTAAGCGGGTTCCAAATTTTGAAAAGAGGTGTTTAATGATTAAAATGCATGCCCCCAAGTCGGACACTTGCACGCGCGCGTAGTCGTCCAAGTTTGCCCGTTTAGCCGAACGGGACGGAATCTCGACACGCGGACGCTACCACGCGACTAGTGGCGACGAGTAGGCCAACATGGATATTTTAAATTTCATTTTAGGAGTTAAAATTTGTTATGAGCCAAAATGACTTAACCGGTTAAAATTTAGCAATAAACCCCAGAAAAACAGAATAATTGGAAATGAGCAATATATAACCCTCAACTAGTAACATAAATAGTATTATTGGGCTCGGGTGTTACAAGAGGAAAGAAAAAGAGGCCGCGGAACAGGCAGCCAACATCAAACGAATGACTCTTTTGTTCCAAGACATGGCAGGGATGATGTTACAACCGGAACCTCCAGCTGAAGACCCCCCGATCATCATTGAAGACGAAAGAGGGGAGACATCGAACCCCCCTCCGGCTCTTTCAGCAGCCAAAGAGGAGACCATCTCCAAAGCTGCCCTGGATGATTACATCGCTCAGTAAATACGAGCTCACTAGGCGAATGAAGCGGCCGGCCAAATTGTTAAAACTGAGCGACCATATCCAGACTGGTATGACCAAATAAGGTACCCGCCGGGATATACGATCCCTAAATTCCATGTATATAAAGGGACAGGAAATCCGCATCAGCACGTCGCTCAATTCAGAGCCTTGTGCGGCAACACCGGAGGTGATGATAAACTTCTGCTCCGTCAGTTTGTTGGTAAGTTGTCGGAAACGGCGTTTGAGTGGTATTCAGAGCTTCCCAACGACTCCGTCAAAACTTTTGCAGAGATGGAGCTACTATTCACCCAGCGTTTCGCGAGTGCTAGTGAACCCACCCCAATAACGGCATTGATCAATGCCAGGGTGAAACCTGGAGAGACATCGGTTCAATACGCAATACGATGGCGGAATCTGTGGTCGAAATGTGAGCAGCGCATCAATGAAGCACCAGCAGTAGGCATGTTCGTAGGTACTCTTGATCCGCATGCGACCATCTCCCAGTTCATGATGTTTTTCAAGCCGACCACTTTTCAGGCCTTGATTGATAAGCTGGCCCAAATGGATCAGATGGGTCATAAACCATCTCCTTCGAAGTCGGAGCCTCGAAACGAAAAAGGAAAAGGAAAAGCAACTTTCGTTGCCAATACTCAACAACAGCCGAGCAACTTAAAGCCAGTTGTTCGACAAAACAACGTGCGTCCACGCCCATCCCTCGAGGAGAGACTGGGACGTCCTTACTCGTTTCCCTAGGATAAAACGAGGAGACTGTTCGAGCTGGCAGTGCGCAACAGGCTCATCAATCTGCTGGATCCAAAACGTCCGTTGCAGCCAAGCGATGTCAACAATCCTAATTACTGCCATTACCACCAAGCAGTAAGCCATCTAATCGAAGATTGTTTCGTCTTCAAAAGCTGGATTGAGGACTAATACCAACAAGCCAATTTCGTATTATCCGAAAACTGGAAGGTGAGCCCGCCAAAACCTCATGCCCCTAAAAAGGTGGACATGCCGGGGGCATCGTGCTCATTCATAGAGAAAGCCCCATGGACCGAAAAGTCCGTAAACTAGAAATCCGCCTCAAATACGGCAACGGCGGACCGAAATGTCCTAAAACTAACAACGGACCAAAACGTTCTTAAACTAACAACGGACCGAAATGTCCTAAAACTAACAACGGACCGAAATGTCCTTAAACTAACCATGGACCATATGTCCTAAAACTGGCGACGGACTGAAACGTTCTTAAACTAACGATGGACCGCAATGTCTTAAAACTTGCAAATGACCGAAACGTCTTTAAACTAGTACAAACCCGCGGCATCGCCAGGTTGATATGGTAAGAAAAAAGGTACGTCCACTAGCAAGATGGGCATGGATGAAAGCTCGAAAGGGCTCCGTGAGTAAAAACAGCAGGACTACCGGCGAGTTTTGTGAAAACCCGAAAGGGCGCAATCTCGTTAAAAGACACTTGCAAGGTCCTCTCGACCCTGTAAGGAGAAACCACCCGCGTGAGATCCTTACGACTCACAAGGGAGCAACACACTTAGAGATCCCCACGATTCCTAAGGAGAAATTACACTTATGAGATCCTCACGACTCGTAAGGAGAATTCCCCTTTGAGACCCTCACGGCTCATAGGATTCGAAAGCCTTAAGTTACAGGGATCTGAACCTGTTCTAAAGCAGTCATACCCCCCGATTTTACCCTACAAGCGGTTCAATATTGACCCTTGTATACAATCCACGGGCACGAATGAACATTTCCCTAACAGAGTCCCACCAGCGACTAGGGATATGCTCACACGGTGAACAAACACTTGTAGGTCCTCTCGACTTGCAAGGAGAAAACACTCCTGTAAGATCCTTACGAATTATAAGAAAACATACGCTTAAGAATTCTCACGATTCTTAAGGAGAAAACGCACTTACGAGATCCTCACGACTCGTAGGGAGAAATACCTTTATGAGACCCTTACGGCTCATGAAGTTAAAAGCCTCAGTCGACAGGATCCTAACCCTGTTCGCTAAGCCTTCTTTGTTCGACATCGATAGAGGCAAATGATGATTCGCTCCTGGCAATATCCCAGTTGTAGCGATGCTGATGCTGAAATCGGTGTCAAATCCCAAAACTCGCAGCGAAAAGCCAGTGAGCCACAAATGTATACGAAATAACCGAAATGATTGGGCAACTTGCAACAAAATCAGCAAGTAAAAATGTATGCATACAAAATAGCCAAAATGATTGGGTTCCGCGAAAAATAGCCGAAATGATTGGGCAATTGCGATTTTCGCGATATAAAAATCTGAAATGATAGAGCATCGCGGAAAGAAAAAAAATGAAAAAAGTGAAACTTTTTGGCCTACAGGTGAGATCACATCGATCCTTGTATACAATCCAGAGGCACAAACAAAAAGGGAACCATATCTTTCCACTAGGCTCCATCAGAAGAAGAGCCAAGTCTCGACGGCCACATTTACAGCCTGAAGACCCACAACGGTGTTCCTTTGCAGTCCAGCAGGATGTAGATGCAACGTCAACAAAAGACCTCACGGTCGAAACAAAGCGGAGTGATGGAAAAATCCCAACTCCACCTCAGCATTCGTCTTGTTACACCAGACGCAACGTCAACTAAAGACCTCATGGTCGAAACAAAGCGGAGTGACGACAAAATTTCAGCTCCACCTCAACATTCGTCTTGTTACACCAGACGCGATATCAACAATGGCATTCCTTCGCATTCCAGCAGGATGCAGATGCAACGTCAACGAAAGACCTCATGGTCGAAACAAAGCGGAGTGATGGAGAAATCCCAACTCCACCTCAGCATTCATCTCGTTACACCAGACGCAATGTCAACAACGGCGTTCCTTTGCAGTCCAGCAAGATGCAGATGCAACGTCAACGAAAGACCTTATGGTTGAAACAAAGCGGAGTGATAGCAAATCCTAGCTCCACCTCAGCATTTGTCTCGTTACAGCAAACGTAATGTCACCCCAGGGCCAAAACAATAGAGCCATGGCAAAATCCCTAGTTCCAAACCTCGACGGTTCATCAACAACCTAGAGACAACCGCGAGATTCGTCTCGATACAGCAGACGCAATGCCAGCAAACGAAGCGAAGGCCAAATTCTTAGCTTCAGGGTCTTGATGGCAACTCATATAAAACCTAAAAGACTATCAGAGATCATCCCATATGGAGTGGTCACTACCTCGACGTTCGTCTCGATACAGCAGACGTGATGTCACTACAGCGTCCTTCCTCCAACAGGATTCAGACATGCCAAAGCAAACGAAGCGAAGGCTAAATTCCTAGCTTCAGTGTCTTGACGATAACTCATATAAAACCTGAAAGACTACCGGAGATCATCCCATATAGAATGGTCACCACCTCGACGTTTGTCTCGGTACAGCAGACGAGATGTCACCACAGCGTTCTTCCTCCGGCAGGATTCAGACGCGATAATCAAACAACGGAGCCACGGAAAAATCCCTAGTTCCAAACCTTGACGGTTCATCAACAACCTAGAGACAACCGCGACATTCATCTAGATACAGCAGATGCAATGCTAGCAAACAAAGCAAAGGCTAAATTCTTAGCTTCAGCGTCTTGACGGCAACTCATATAAAACCTGAAAGACTATCGGAGATCATCCCACACCAGCACGGAGTGGTTATGACTCATCGGGGCTCCCCAAACTTAGCCTAACCACAAGTAAAAAGCGGCATGGCAGAATTCCTAACGCTTGCTCTTCCGACGGTCAAACTGCCTAGGAAGATTGCTTGAAGACGTCTTGTCCAGCCCCCGAAGGGATCAGAGACACGACAGTCGCAAGGCTACTCGAACAACAAGATTGTCTATCGAGGGATACATCAGCCAACGCGACGGTACGACGGGAAAAACCCTAGTACCACAGACCCGAATGGACCTCTTTCGTAAAGAGCAAAGGTTAACTGTAACGTTAGAACATTCTTGCGAGAACCCCTCGATTCGTCTCAACCTCGGGGAAATCAGTGTTCTTGACGAGAGCATCTCTATTGGCGTCAACTCACAGAGAAATCAGTATCTCTGCAGGAATATACGACGTCAGCAAAACGGCGCCATGGCAAAGTCCATGTTCCAAATCTCGACGGTTCTCAGACAACTTGGGGATCATCTCAACATTCGTCTCATTTCAACAGACGCAACATCAACAAATCGGAGCTGCGGCAAAATTCCCAGTTCCATGACTCGACGATGCACAAACAACCGAGAGTCAACCTTTCCTGGTCATGTGGAACACGGCCTATGTCAATCCTGACCCCGTGGGAAACATCCATAGCGGAGCCTGGTCCTCACAGAATACGGCTATGTCAAACCGACCCCGTGGGAAGCATGCAGAGAAAAATCCTGGTTTCGTGGAATGCGGCTTATGTCAATCCTGGCCCTGTGGAAAACGTCCAGAGCGGAGCTTGGTCCTCGCAGAACACGGCTATGTCAGTCCGACCCCGTGGGAAGTATCAAGAGCAAAATCCTGGTTTCGTGGAACGCGGCTTATGTTAATCCTGACCCTGTGGGAAACATCCAGAGCGTAGCCTGGTCCTCAAAGAACACGGCTATGTAAATCCGACCCCGTGGGAAGCATCCAGAGCAAAATCCTGGTTTCGTGGAACACGGCTATGTCAATATGACCCCGTGGGAAACATCCAGAGCGGAGTCTGGTCCTCGCAGAACACGGCTATGTCAATCCGACCCCGTGGGAAGCATCCAGAGCAAAATCCTGGTTTCGTGGAACACGGCTATGTCAATCCGACCCCGTGGGAAGCATCCAGAGCAAAATCCTGGTTTCATAGAACGCGGTTTATGTCAATCCTGACCCCGTGGGAAACGTCCAGAGTGGAGCCTAGTCTTCGCAGAACACGGCCTATGTCAATCCTGACCCCGTGGGAAGCATCCAGAGAAAATTCTTAGTCACATGGAACACGTCCTATGTCAATCCTGACTCCGTGGGAAATGTCCAGAGCGGATTCTGGTCCTCGCAGAACATGGCCTATGTCAATCCTGACCCGTGGGAAACGCCCAGAGCAACTCCTGACTCCGTGAAATGCGGATAATGGCAACACCATCAATCACTTACGGGTCCTCTCGACCCGTAAGGAAGAAAACTCTCTTGTAAGATCCTTACGACTTATAAGAGAAAACGCACTTAGGAATCCTCACGATTCCTAAGGAGAAAATACGCCTACGAGATTCTCTCGACTCGTAGGGAGAAAAATCTTTATGAGACCCTCACGGCTCATGAAGTTGAAAAGCCTTAGGCAGCAGAGCTGAACCTGTTTTCTAAGCCATCACTACCTCTCGAAGAATTCAAAACGGAATGCTCTCTCTATCATCTACAGGCTACACTTACTAAAATGACATGCTGATAATAAAAGAAAAGAAGAAAGCAAAGCGATGACACAAGACATTGCGAAAGAAATGTATCTTTTATTCATAAATTCAATTGGGTACAAAATACATCATATGAAAGAATAAAAAAAAGGGAGACATTTTATTCAAAATTACAAATGGTACAAAAACAATTATTGAGAGAGAAGCATTTTCAATAGACCAATCAGCCGCTCGCGCACTTCCCTCAGCCCCTTTTCTTGGTCAGCTGCCGCGGCCAACTCTGCTTCGACCTGGGCTCGTTGTTGCAAGTAGGATGAAAGTTGCTCTTCGACGACCCGCTGAGCTGCCTCACGATTCTGTGCATCTCGCTCGATGAGGTCGAGTTTTTTCCTCAGCGTGAGCCCGTCAGAAATACATCGTAGATAACTTTCAACTGTGCAGCGTTTGCATCAACTTGAGCATACAATCGAGCGGATTCGCTTGAAGTCTCTTCGCACTCCTTATGCTTTAAGGCCGCTTCCTGTTCAAGATGGCGGAAGTAGAGAGTGCTCTCCTTGACCCATGCAGCCCGCTGGGAGTTCACAGCCAAGACCTCGGGGGCAGGACGTCTAAACTCGAGCTCATGCAGACATGCCTCGATTTTTCTGTAGTGATTAACCCAGGACTCCACGACGCCTTCGTTATAAAAGTGCACGAGCATCGCCAGCATGGGATTAACCTTAGCAGAGAAATCTGTAGTAAGGGTAGGAGTCTCCACATCAAGCTCCTCGAGGTGATCGATCAACATGCGCAGGCTATTCACAGCACCTTTGGAAGAGGGATGTCGAGAGAAGGGGCCTGCTGGCATTATAACTTGAGACTCGAATGGAGCTGAAGTCGATGTCACAGTTACAAAGCAAATCACAGTTAAATAACGGTTCATGAAATAAAGGAGGTTTATGAACAACGGAGTTTACTATACCGGCTGCAGCAGGTGGCAAGACCGGGAGTACGAGTGGTGCAACTGTTCTTTCGTCTCCTCCTTCGATCTGTAGCGCTGCAATTAAAACAAAGAAGAATTAGAAACGATTTGACTACCTGTAAAAAAAAAAAGAAGAGACGTTAGCTAAAGGCTGTACTCACCAGCTCCGCTAGAAGAGACAATCTCTGACTGAAAGGAGAAGTGTGGGTGTAGCATCTGATACAGGTGATCAAAAAGGACCCTTGCGAGGATGTAATAATGCAATGTCAGTACATAAAGTATACTGCCTACAATGAAGCTGATGGGTCACAAATCCGCTCCTTCCAGCATTTGAGATGGTACGAGAGAAGATAAAGGAGCGATCACCGTCAAAGCGGCAACTGGAGATGCTTCCTCGGGTGGCACAACCCCAACGCTCATCACATCTGCATTAGAAATAAGAGAAATGCTGTCAAAAGAAATTGAAAGGGATTGCAGAATAAAAGGGAGAGTAATGACCCAAAATCTACCTGGTGAGTTGCCGGTCGAGTCCGCGACAAGGGCGTCACTGGATGCAGCGAATGCTTCACCCTCCTCCATCGGAACGTTCTTGCCACCCGTAGCCTCATCCCCCGACTCCACGAGAATCGTCGTGACACTTGCAGCGTCCGGCAATGGCAAGGACCCGCAAGGGGAAAGAGTGACGATTTGAGCAGTGCCCGACTCTTGAGAAAGAGTGGCTACCTCGGGCTCAACGATTGTAGCCATCTCACCTACCACTACCTCGGGCTCAGCGATTGTAGCCATCTCACCTACCACTACCTCGGGCTCAGCGATTGTAGCCATCTCACCAACTTCTACCTCGGGCTCGGTGATTGTAGCCGTCTCACCTACCGCTACCTCAGGCTTGGTGGTTGCCGCCACGTCACCCACCACTTCCTCGGCAAGACTCGGCTCTGTAAGATAGGATATATGAGA
This sequence comes from Agapanthus africanus, assembly GCA_030015575.1. Taxonomy (NCBI): domain Eukaryota; kingdom Viridiplantae; phylum Streptophyta; class Magnoliopsida; order Asparagales; family Amaryllidaceae; genus Agapanthus; species Agapanthus africanus. The sequence goes on from JASDDO010000001.1 coordinate 464,725,913, forward strand.
ACCTGAAAATTAAAACTTTGACAAAAGAATCCAATGTCACGTTACCTTGGGTCGGTTTTTCGATTGCTTCCCGAGCCGCACATGCTTCATGTCTATGGGCGGTAGACAATGCAGCCGAAACATTCTCTGAAGGAGTAAGGGCAGAGGTAACAGCGCTCGAACCTGCACCCGCACCCAAGGCAACGTTATGCTCCCATGCTGCGCACACTCTACGCTTCCTATCCGCTCGGGCCGTGAGAGCGGGTCTTCTAAAAATCTCCGTCAATAGGACGTCATCGTCCGCGCCAAGGATTACCTCTGGAGCCGTTATGGCATCCGTCATCGGTTGCTTAAGTGAAGCTTCTTTCGGCAATACCGGCGGAACTGAGACTTCGATAGCCGACCCGGGAAATGTCTCCGCACCGCCCTGTGAAGTCGGTGCCACGCCTGAAATAACCTGATTAGAGGTAGTTCTTGTAATAAGATGAAAAGGAGGGGTAAGATTACCCATAAGAAACGGGAGTGGAGACGCGGTGAACTGAAATGTACCGATGCCTAAGGATGCTCAAAGTTTTTCCTCTTCCTCAAAAGTCTTGAGAGAAGCTGCGAGAGCTTCTTCGGTGGAAATGCCTGTTAAAGAAGGAAAAGTGTCAATCAAAATATGATGATAAAAATATGACGCAATGAAAAAAGGTACGAGTGATGTTTACTCGATCGTGCGAGGATGGCCAGTCCCGCTTTGTAGCTTGCTAGTCGCTCGGAAGCTGCAATAGCAGCCTCATGGTCGGTATCGTCCGGTACTACGAATAGACCCTCGTTGGTCCCATATTCGCCCAAGCCCTCACTATAACGAGCATGGGGCTCCTTACCAAATATAACGTCGGCAGAGAGGATCGACTTCTTCTTCCTCTTCTACGAGCAAGCTCCGGTCTCCGCAAGCACAAGTTTATATTTAGTTGGAACCTTGGGGCGACGAGTCCCGATATCTGAACCCACACCAGAATCGGGGGAAGCTATAGTCGCCGTTTCTACAGGAGCCAGGGGTATCGGTAGCTCAGGCCTGTCATGCGGGACTTCGATCACGGCAGCTTCTCTTAAGGAAGGTGGGATAACGGTCCGTCGCTTCAGAGGGACATTTCGATCACCAGCAGGGGGTGCACCTTTATGATCGAGCAGCAGTCGCTTATCCTCCTTGATGACGGCACCCATTGAATGCTGATACCATACCACGTACACATTAAGGGCCTTCGGGACACAGCTCGATTCGCTGATAAAGAAGTTGGACCTCGTGTTCACGCGCATAAAATGATGCAGCACGTTTCGCATTCCCTCTTTAGTGACGGCAAGATCTAACAAGAAAGCCTCAAGCGGGACTCCCTGGTTATAGCTCAGCTGCTGGGCGAAACGATGCAGATTGTATCTTATGAATAATGCCGCATCATTTTGCCTAAACACTAGAAAGCCCGGTCTGATGGAATATAAATGAAGGATTTCCTGGGCTTTCAAAACAGAGGCTCCATCTTTAAAAATGTCCAGCAATGGTTGTACCGTTGTTGCGGACTCTTTGTTGATGGTCAGAATCTTGTAGGTAAAGGTCATGCCATCTCCAACCGTGCGATGACGAAGGAGTAAACCTCTAGCTTCCCACGATGACAGTTATACAATAGATGTGCCGACTAATCACATAATTCGGGATAAGCCGCACCTGTCATAGAAGGAATGCCTTTTATGGATACCGAAAACGCCAAGTGCATATAGCTCGAGCCATGACATGAAGTAATGCATCGAGAAGTTCACATGCTGCACTCCGGGTTCAGTAGTATCCGCCACTTGGCTGAGGCCGTAATACAAATGAGCTAATCCGGCAACCCCGACAGCCACTTTCACCCCAATAACCATTCGGTGAGCTGGGTAGAAGACAGACGGTCTCATATGGCAAGGGTGCATCGGGAGCGCAAATCAGCTCAGCCATAGCCCAAGAAACCCCAAAAAGAACATTTTCTCATCAATCCTAGGGACTGCAACCTCCGCAAAAGAAACGAATGGGGTGTTGGGTAGGAAGAAACTCTTTTGATCTGCCTCCACCATTGGCAGGTTGTTTAAACCTAAGCCGAAAGGGTCGTCAAGCATGGCGAATTTAGCAGCCTCCTTCGAAAGGACTTCCGGATGGAGAAAATGAGCGATGAAATCCTCGAAATTAATCCCGCGGCTCCCAGATTCGAGGAAAAGGCCCTCATAAATATTCAACACTTTGATCAAACTAGGAAATTGGTGTTGAATGGCGTTCTCCGGGGTAAAGCCCGTCATCACTGGCTTGGCACCAAAAACGTATTCATTTGCAGGAAGCAGTTCCTCATAATGCTTTCCCATAACCGGTACGCCAGAAACTTCTACAAATTCCTCAGAGGAAATTGATACTTCTCGGTCCAGCAAAAGAAAGGCGTGAGTAGGAATATTCCACTGCTCCAGAAAGGCCTTAACCCACCAGGCGGGAAGCGTAGAATACTAGAAGAGAGAAGCATAAATGGTGGGATACAATCAAGTCTCAACAACTGCGAATATAACGGGCCCATTGCAGATAGCCAGCTGGATGACGAGGAATTAGGCCAATCGTATATGGTTGTCCCCACGGTCACGCCTCACCTTGACAAATACGTCGCCCCAGGGTATCCAAAGCCAATCGAGGATGAACAGGTATCGAAGCCATAGCAGGCTGAAGAAGACCTCCTGAAGTCCAGTTGATTTCTTCCACGGTATAGTTCACCAGGGGTGGGTCGGCGTAATGGATCACCATGATGGGCTCTGAGGGTACCGCGCACGAAAAGCTCTGCCGACCTTTAATAATTTGATTGTACCATGTCCCCCAGAGGTGAAGATTTTTATGTTCCGGGTCATGATCTTTGATCAATGCTAAGACTTCCCGGTCCACAGGCGCTCCAGGGAATTCTCCCTCTGAACGAACAAACGGGAAAAAGGGATCGAAAGACATGTCGCCTGCGCGAAAAGAGACAAAAGTTAACTGTCAGTGCTATAATTGAATTTAAATTCTGACACTTGGTACTTTAGAATTTGTACCGCACTGCAATGCAGCAGAGAGGGACCAAAGGGGGCCCACAAAATCTAGATAATAGTTCATCATTAATAAAACAGCCTCATCATTTGATGAGACTGTTAATTAAATGAGGAAATCCTCAATTGATTCTCATTTAATAAGAATTTCCTCAGGCTAAGGAGTAAATCTCCCTTTGAGAGCAGTGCTCTGTAACAGAGTGACACTAGTCAAACTCTAATCATGAAGGAATAAAAATTCCTCAAGAGCCTTGCTCTGGAAGAAAATGATGGAATAATCCATCAGAAAAATTGAAATCAATTTTTATACATGAATGAAAAATTCTGAGATCTTCAAGATCTATGAACAAACTTTAAGAGTTCCTTATGAGCAAAGCTCTGTTCGTGGGTTAAGAAACCCTGAAAAAAGATCTCTTTAGATCTATGGTTTTGAGAGAGCAAAGCTCTGTTAATGAAACCCTAAAAGGGTTTTCTTTAGATCAAAGATCTAAGAAGAGCAAGGCTCTGTTAATGGGTAAAACCCTCGATCGTTAAAAAATTTAATCTTTACCTAAATTTTGGCGGAGTTTTGACTCTTGAAATTTCCTAAAATTAAGAGCTATGCTCTGTGGGAGAATAAAAATTCTCAGAAAACAAGAAGAAGATGAATAGAAATCATCCTAAGGACCAAAGTTCCTATTTATAGGCACTGAGTGCCGTTTCAACTTCTGAGTTGATCCAAGGGCGCAGATGCTGCCACCGCTGCACTTATATGTGGGCCATGTGAGCGCAACGGTGGGGGGGGCATTTGTTTCTCCCAATCAGAGCAAAGCACTATTTAAAATTCAAATTTCGAAAAGAAACAATGCTTCAGATACAGCGCCAAGTGCGTTGCGCCCTAAGCAGCACACCACGTGCAAAGCACGTGGGTGCTAGCACTGGGTGTGCTGTGTTCTACGCTGCGCACCATGTGTGCACTAGCACTAGGTGCGCTGCGCTCTAAGCGGCGCACCACGTATCAAACACGGGTGCGCTAGCGCAATATGCGCTTCCCTTTAAGCAGCGCACCACGTGCAAAGAACGGGTGCGCTAGCGCAATATGCGCTACCCTTTAAGCAGCGCACCACGTGCAAAGCACGGGTGCGCTAGCGCTGGAACTAAAAGATCCCCACCGTTAGATCAAAGATCTAATGATAATGATAAATCATTAATTAATTAGAATTAAATTCTTTCAAGGAAAGATTTCTCAAAATCTTTCCGAATAACAAGATTGTGCTCTGTAAATCAGAGCACCGTTGGATCAATGATCCAATGGTAAATAAAAATTACCAAAAGACAGAATAAATTCTGTATGAAAAAATTTATCAATCTTGTTAAAAACAAAAAGATTGCCTTCTGTAAATCAGAAGCCCTTGGATTAAAAATCCAATGATGGGAAATTCCCCAAATCAATTGGAGAGAAGATCTCCTTAACTGATTGAACAAACCAGCTTGCCCTATATAAAGGACCCTAGACTTCAAGTCACGATAGACAGAGATATACAGAAAGAGAGAGAAAAACCTCCCCAAAAAACTTAGAGAAATTCAAAAGAGCAAGCTCTTGCAAGAAGATTTTTCTTCAAGGTAAGAATGAATGATGATGAACACAGAGATGGAATCATCTCATGATTAAGAAAAAAGAATTCATTTCTTTAAAAAGATCATAGATCTACAAAGACAAAAAGTCTTTCACAAAGAGATCAAAACATCTCATCATGAAATAAAAGAAGAACTTACTTCTCACAGATCATAAATCTATAAGATTAAAGTCTTTCTCGAAAAGATCATGAACATCTCATTATAAAAAGGAGGGGAGAATAATTCAATTCTTTTAAGGATCATTGATCTATAATGGCAAAGCCTTTCATCAATATAAGAGATTGAAACAAAATAAGAACGGTTGTTTTTAGATCCTAAGACAAAGTCTCTTTTAAAGAACATAAATTGTTTCTCAGATCATAAAATTGATCAGATGCGCTTTGCGCTCTTGAATTGCGCTTCTATGCTCTCTGGACTGGCGCTCAGCGCCAAATGCGCCACGTGTCAATCGCGTATGTACTGCTTAACAACCAGCGCCTTGCGCTTCTGAAATAGCGCACTGCGCTCATGGGCTGGCGCTCAGCGCCAAGCGCACCACGTGTCACTCACGTGTGTGCTACTAAACTGAAAGCGCAATGCACTCAAGAACTAGCGCTCTGCGCTCATAAATTGGGATCATTTGCTCATCATCTGGTGCCTAGCGTCGAGCGCGACACGTGTCCCTTACATGTGCGCTACTTGGCAGAAGCGCACTACGCTCTTTGACTGGCACAAAGCGCCAAGCGCACCATGTGTTGCGCTGACAGAACATAAATTTTTCTCTAATAAATCCTAGAGCTATGGTGAATGCTCTGTTCCCCCCCCGAACGACGGCGACGACGTGAAGACGTATTGCCTGAGATTCGGGGCAGATGCTATTTGGTTTTATCCGTCTACCTCTCCGAAGATGCCAAGTTGATTTATGGCACCGTGTATCGGAGGTTTAGACGGATGCGGCCGATGTAGCAGACTTCGTCAGATTCCCCCTCGCTAGAGTGGTTTTTGATTGTGGGGACGCTCTTCCCTGTAGGCGCAAACCCCTGCAGTTAATTACGCTACCGCATCGCGGTAACCACTTTCTTATTCTCCAGAATTTCACTTCGTGTCGTGTGTGTTTGTTTTGTTTTTGGATGCCCGTGGATTGTATACGGAGACTAAGTTGTGTCGTCGCCCGTCGGACGTGGATTAGTCCAAATCCGTATTTACTTAGATTTAGGTTTGGTGTTTTAGTTTAAGGATATGTTAGCCCTATTTAAGGCTAAGATCAACTTGAACTTTTGTTAAGGATACGTTAGCCTAATTTCCAGACGAAGATCAACTTAACGGGATCGTTTGGATCCGACAAGAGAGCAATTGGCTATATTGTTTAGTTTAATGACGTTGCGGTCGATTTCCAGTTTTGGGACATGGTGGTCCATCATTCCCATTTGGGGACGAACATTAGTTTAAGGACATTTCGGTCCAATGTTCTCATTTTGGAATGAATATTAGTTTAAGGACGTTTCGGTCCACGAGTTTAAGGACCCCGCAGTTCGTATCGATGTGTGGTTGTCGGGACCCGTCACCTCTCTGACGTCGTTGAAGGATTACAACGATAGGTGTCAGAGGAGTTCGGAGATGTACCCTTGAACCGGGTGTAAATTGATTTAAGAGAGCAGTCTTGCTCAGTCAATTTAATTTGAGAACTTACGGCCATGATTGGGCTAAGTCCAATTGAGAATATTCAACGTTTTTTATCTTTGGCCTATTAGGTCTGTGCTAGGGCTTTGCCCCTGTTTAATAATGTACTGCATTTTATTTTGGCCTGCTAGGCCTTTCTGATTTGGGTTCTGTCCCTTTATAAATGATGCAGAGCATCTGTTTGGGCTCTGCCCTTCTTTAAAATAATGCATTGCATTTAATTTGGCCTGTTAGGCCTTTTTTACTTGGGCTTGGCCCTTCAGCAAATAATGCAGTGCATTAATTACTTGATAGTGGTTTGTTAGGCGCTTTGCGCCAATTATTGAGCACAAGTGCTTGTGGTGGTGACACGTGCCACGCTCTGATGAGCGCAAGCGTAACAGCGTAGTGCGCTGCGTCAGTGCGCTGCGCTGTTGCGCTACTGACACGTGGCGCGCTCTGGTGAGGTGCGCCAACTTTAAAGAGCAATACTCTATCTTAAAAGCGCACAGCGCAAGTGGTCTTGAAGCTGACACGTGGCGCTCTCTGGTGGCTTATGCCAACCCAGGAGCACAACAGTGCAGTTTTGCCAGTGCAGGGCACTGTTTTAATAATTTAATCCAATTTTGGATTTAAGAGAAGAATCTTTAAGATTCCAGAACCGATGGTTCATAAAAAAGTGCAAGGCACTGTTATTATTATATATTTTTTTATTGAAGATCATTGATCTTGTTCTTAGATCAATGATTTATTTAGAAGAAGTTCTTCTTGAATAAAGGTTTTTACCTTTTTTGTTCTTGAGTTCTTCTCACAATCCTTCAAAGTTCTCTTTGTTTTGTTTTTGAAGTTCTTGATGTTCTCAATGTTTTTTTTTGAATTGGGGTCTAAGGGCCTTTATATAGTGCTCATTAATTTGTTAAATTTGTTAAAGAGATCATTTTCTGAGTGATTTGGTCAATTTTCCCCACCGTTGGATCTTTGATCCAAGGGTTTCTGTTTTACAGAAGACAATCTTCTTGTTTTAATAAGAACAGAAAGATCTTACTGAATTTTAATTCTGTTTGGCGCAATCGCACCTGCGCCTGACACGTGTCGCGTAGCGCAGAGCGCAGCGCACCTGCGCTAGCGCAACTGCGCTGACACGTGTCGCGCAGCGCACAGCGCTGCGCCACTGCGCTGATACGTGTCGCGCAGCGCACAGCGCAGCGCAACTGTGCTTGCGCAACTGCGCTGACACATGCGCAGCGCAGCGTTCGAGCAACTGCGCTTGTGCAACTGAAGCGTTGCTTTCTTTAATTTTTGTTTCTAATAGAGCCTTGCTCGCGCTGTTTTGGGCGCTGCGCTGATGTATCAATTTCTGACACGTGGCGCGTTGCGCGCAGCGCACGGGATTTGAAGCGTTGCTTTGAATTTTTGAAATTCAAACAGAGATTTGCTCTGATTGGGGGAAACAAATGCCCTCCCGCCGTTGGGCTCACGTGGCGCACACGTGAGTGCAGCGGTGGCAAGATCTTAGCCATTGGATCAACCGGTGAGGTGAAAGGGCGCAGGCGCCTATAAATAGGACCCTTGGTCCTTAGAAATTTTTTACCATTTTTCAAGAACTTGATTTTCAGAGCCTTGCTCTTGCTTAAAAATTTTAGAGCCTTGCTCTTTTTTCTTCACAAGAACTTCAGAGTTCAGAACTTAGAATCATCTTAGGTAAAATTAAATTAAATTAAATTTAATTAACAGAGCATTGCTCTTATAGATCTTTGATCTAAAGAAAACCCCTTTGGGGTTTCATCAACAGAGCCTTGCTCTTAAAAGTTCATAGATCTACAGAGATCTTGTTCATGGGTTTCAACCCATGAACAGAGTTTTGCTCATGGATCAAATGTAGATCTTTTTTGATCTGAAAGTGAAGAACATTTTATAACTTTTCATGGATTTTTTAAGACTCCAAATTTTTAATCTTTAGGAGTTAAAATTTTCTTTTGATGGATTTTTCCCTCATTATTACAGAGCTAGGCTCCTTTTAAGGAAATTTTATTCCCTTGAGACCAGAGTTTGACAAATGTCACTCTGTGACAGAGCATTGCTCTGAAAGAGGAGATTTTCTCCTTGTCTCTAGGGATTTCCCATTAATGAGAATATTCTCCTGGGGATCTCTTCATTAATTGACAGTCTCATCAAATGATGGGTCGATCTTATGAACTGATGTACTGTCGTCCAGATTTTGTGGGTCCCCATTTGGTCCCCTGCCCACTGTATTGCAGTGTGGTGTAATTAATTTTAATTTAAAATTTTTTAAAGCGCCAAGCGTTGGAATTACAACACTGACGGCTTATTTTTGTTCCTCCGCAGGAAACATGTCTTTCGATACCTCATTCCCATTCGTTCGTTCGGAGGTAGGATTTCCTGAAGCACCCGTAGACCGTGAGGTCCTAGCTATGATCAGGGACCACGACCCGAAATATAAGAATCTTCATCTTTGGGGGTCGTGGTACAACCAAATTATCATGGGTCGACAAAGTTTTACATACGCAGTACCATCGGAGCCTATTACGGCGATCCACTATGCCAGCCCACCCCTGGTGCAGTATGCCGTGGAGATGGTCGATTGGACTTCAAAGGGCCTTCTTCATCCTGCTATAGATGCAATTCCGGTTCAGCCTCCTATAGTTTTGGATATCCTGGGACGCCGTATTTGTCAAGGCGAGGCGCGACCTTGGGGGCAATCATATAACATAGGTCTGATCCCCTACTATCCGATCGGCTATCTGCCATGGGCTCGCTACATTTTGTCAGCGAAGAAGTCGCAGTTGATGAGGCTAGGGTTGTACACTGCAGTTTACGTTTCCCTCTTCCAATATCCCACGCTTCCCACCTGGTGGTTTAAGGCCTTTTTGGAGCAGTGGAACATCCTTACTCACACTTTCCTCGCAATGGACCGAGAAGTGTCGATTTCTTTGGAGGAATTCACAGTGGTCTCCGGCTTACTGGTTATAGGGGAGCACTATGAGAAGCTGCTTCCTACAGACAAATATGTCTTCGGTGCTAAGCCGGCAATAAGGGGTCTCACTCCGGAGAATGCTGTTCAACATCAATTTCTAAGTTTGATCAAAGTGTTGAACATTTACGAGGCCCTCTTTATCGAACGTGGGAGCCGCGGGGTCAGTTTCGAGGATTTCATCGCCCGGTTCCTTCACCCAAACGTTCTCTCGGCAGAAGCCGCTAAGTATGCCACTATTGATGACCCTTTTGGTTTAGGTTTGGACAACCTACCAGCGAAGGAGGTAGATCAAAAGGGCTTTTTCCTTCCTAACATTCCGGTTATCTCTTTTGCGGAGGTTGCAGCCCCTGGGATGGATGAGGAAGCTTTCTTCTTAGGATTTCTTGGGCTATGGCTGAGTTGGTTTGCGCTCCCGATGCATTCTCGCCACATGCGTCCCTCTGTCTTTTACCTAGCTCACCGGATGACCATTGGGGTAAAAGTGGTCGTTGGGATCGCCAGCTTGGCACACCTGTATCACGGCCTTAGTCAAGCGGTAGATGCTAATGAGCCTGGGGTACTGCACGTGATCTTCCCGATGCACTACTTCGTATCATGGCTTGAGCTGCATACATTGGGCGTCTTCGGTATGCACAAAAGGCCCTCGTTCTATGACAGGTGCAGCTTCCTTCGAATTATACGACTGATCGGAGCCTCAATTGTGACTCCGTTGCCACGGAGTGCCAGCGGTTTGCTCCTTCGCCCCCACACCACTGGAGACGGGATGTCTTTCATTGACAAAGTGCTGACCATTAGAAAGGCGTCCACCACCACAGTGCGGCCATTGCAAGACACTTTCAAAGATGGGGCCTCAGTTCTGACGGCCCGGGAGACCCTCCATCTATATTCTATCAGACCGGGCTTCCTGGTGTTTAGGCACAACGGTGCAGCGCTTTTTATGAGATACAACCCGCATCGTTTCGCCCAGCAACTGAGCAATAATCAAGGGGTACCATTGGAGGCTTTCTTACTGGAACCTGCTGCTACTGAAGAAGGGATGGAGAGCGCGCTGCATCACTTCATGCGTCTAAATACAGGTTCTCATTTTTTCATCAGCGAGCCGGCTTGTGCCCCACGAATCCTTAATGTATATACAGAGTGGTACAATCATTCGACGGGCGCCGTTATAAAGGAAGAAAAGCGATTGTTGGTCGACCGTAAGGGTGTGCCTCCCGGCAGCGACCGCGAAGCTCCTCTGGTGCCAAGGACCCCTGTAGTCCCTCCGCTGAAAGATGCTAGAGCCGGACCACCGCGTGTGCAGAGTCCTCCATGCGGATTGCCTCTTCCTGATACTGCGGATGCGCCACCAGCGCCCTGTGCTCCAGTGGAGACGGTAGTTGTGGCTTCGCTGGAGTCTGGAGTGGGCACGGACATCAGGACCCGCTGCCCCAAGATGCCTGCAAAGTGCAAGTCGATCCTGGGTGCACCCAGGGCTGGTGGGCAGAAGAGGAAAAAGAAGTCACTCTTCTCAGCTGACGTTGCGTTCGGTCAGGAACCTCACGCTCCCTATAGCGAAGGCCTGGGTGAGTACGGGACAAACAGGGGATTAGTTATGTCGCCGGATGACACAGACCTGGCGGCCGCCATCACAGCTTTAGAGCGATTGGCGAGGCGCGACGCGTGGCTAGCTAAGCTTGCACAATCGCGTAATTACTAGTCGCATTTTTTTTCGTTGCATCATTTCTTTATTGTTGTCTTTGACTAACGTTTTTCCCCTCTTTTCTTCAAACAGGCATCACCACTGAAGAAGCCATTGCTGCTTCCCTCAAAACTTTCCAAGAGGAGGAACGACTCAGAGCGTCCTTGGGCCTTGGTACATTTCGATTCATCAAGTCTTTGTTCTCCTTTTGTTATGGTCGATCTAACCCCTTTTTTTTTTATCGCAGGAACCACAATGCCGGTCCTGCCAGGTGACGCGGAGACTCTTCCCGGGCCAGCCACTGATGTTTCGGCCTCTTCGGGGCCACCGCGAGAGACCCGACTTGAAGAGCCGATGAGAGATGCCTTGAAGGCTCTGGAGGCAACTCTAAACGAGGACGACGACACCTTAATGAAGGAAGCGTCGAAGAGGTCCATCGCGACGTCCCGGGAGGAGAGGAAGCGGTTGAGGCGCGAGGCGAAGGCATGCAGGGTTGCTTTGGCCATTGGAGCGGGCCCAAGCACCGTCCCTCGTGCTGATACTCCCTCAGAAGAGCCCCCTGTCGCCTTATCCACCGCTCGCAGACAGGTGGCGCGTGCAGCTCGGAGTGCTAACGATAAGTCTACCTCAGGTGACGCATCTTTTCAAGATTTTGTTGTAAGAATTGTAAATTCGTCGGTTCTTATATGTCTTGTCCTGTAGGGCCAAGTCCAACTGAATGGGAGGCGGAAACCGTCGAACCGAAGGGGACAGAGGAAGAGGCACCGGCCGAACCCGAGCTGACGGTGGGCAACGTCGCTGGGATTGCTGAGCCTGAGCTGGGGGCTGAGGGAGCTACACCTGAGAAGGTTGTTGATGCCGAGCCTGAGGTGGCGGAAAATGAGACGACCGCTATAACTGAGCTTAGAGCAGCGACGGACGAGGCGCCTGAGACCGGCGACCTCATGATGGCGGCGGATGAGACAATGGCGACCGCCAAGCCCGAGGGAGTAGCGGGTGAGGCGGGCATGATTCCTGAGGACGAGCCGGCCGCTCCTTCTCAAGAGTCTGGCAATGGTCCGATCATTGCTCTCCCCGTCTACGGTCCTTCGCCGTCTCCTGGCGTCTGAAGCACAACGACGGCCCCCGTAGAGTCTGGTGATGAGGCCACGGGAGGTGGACTTATGTCTATGGAGGAGGGAGACGCCTCTGTCTCGGCTGTCGGCTCGTCAGGTAAATTTCGAGTTGCTGTCCCTTTTTTTTATCTTGCAATCCTTTCTGACAAGTTTATCTTTGTCTTTAACGCAGGTGCGGTCAGTGCCGATGCTCCGTTGCTCGAGGGAGCGCTGTCAATTACTGCTTTGGCGGTGGTCACCTCTCAACCTTCCCTTGTACCATCGAAGATGTTGGAAGGTATGGATTTGCAACCTATTAGTTTTATCTTTCAGCCGCATAATTTATATACTAAAGTCGTACTATTGTGTCTTTTCAGGAGTGCTTTTTGATCATCTTTATCAGGTGTTGCACCCACACTTCTCCTTTCCATCTGAACTCGCTTCTTCCTCCAGTGGCGCTAGTGAGTATAGTTTCCAACCGATGTCTTTCCTTTTTTAGTGATGGAGTTATTTCTAATTTTCTCTTGTCTTGATTGCAGTGCTACAAATCGACGGAGGGGATGAGAGATCGGTCGCGCCACCGGCCCTTCCGGCCTTGCCGCCCGCTGTAGCTGGTATAGTAAACTATCGCATCGATGGCCCATTTTTTTTTGTATTTCTTGAACTGTCATCTAATCGTATTTTGTTTTTCCAGCTGTCGTTCCAATCCCGGTCCCTCTTGAGTCTCGCATCCTAATGCCGGCAGGCCCCTTCTTGAAACGTCCATCTTCAAAGGGTGCCGTGATGAGCTTGGGCATGTTGAGCGGATACATCGAAGAGCTCGACGCAGATGCTCTCCCATCTGCCGCAGATTTCGCTGTGGAGATTTACCCAATGTTGGAGGCGCTTGTAAATTTTCATAACGAAGGCATCGTCGAATCTTGGGTTAATCACTGCAGGGAAATCGAGGCCCGTCTGCATCAGCTGGAGTCGATGCGTCCTGCCCCTAAGGTTTTGGCCGCGAGTACTCAACGGGCAGCATGGATCGAGCAAAGCGCTTCTTACTTCCGCCATTTGGAACAAGAAGCGGCTTTAAGGCTGAAGGAATGTCAAGAGTCTTCAAGCGAGACTGCTCGCCTAAGTGCTGAAGTTGAGGCGAACGCTGCCCAGGTGAAGGCTATCTTTGAGGGTCTCCTGGAACGCATCTCAAATGGGCTGAACTTGAAGCAGAAACTCGACACTGCCGAGCGTAATGCCCAAGGCCGTGAAGCAGCTCAGCAGGCCTTTGGGGAGCAGCTTGCATCCCTCTTGCAGCAACGGGCTCAAGTGGAGGCAGAACTAGCGGTGGTGGCCGATCAGAAAAAGACATGGAAGGAAGTGCGCGAACAACTTATAGGGCTATTTAAGACGCTTCCTTCCCAGTAGCTGCCTTTGTATCAATATACTTGTAAAATTTTTCTTTTTCAAATAAGATGTATCCATTCTTTATTCTTTTGTACGATTCACCTTGTACTTGATTGAATTAATAAATAAAGATACACATTTTTTCTTTGCAATGTCTTGTATGCTCTTTTACTTTCTCCTTTTCTCTTATTTTCAGCATGCTGTCTTAATAAACATGGTTGACATATAATAGAGTAAGCGTCTTAGTTTCTTCAAGCAATAGCGATGGCTTAGGTCGCAGGTTCAGATCTGCTGCCTAAGACTTTTCAACTCTATGAGCTGTAAGGGTCTCATAGAGATTTTTCTCCCTATGGATCGAGAGGATCTCGTAGGTGGATTTTCTCCTTAGGAATCATGAGGATTCCTAAGTGCGTTTTCTCTTATAAGTCGTAGGGATCCTATAAGAGAATTTTCCCTCTTACGAGTCAAGAGGACCCGTAAGCGGTTGTTTCCCTCCTTGTCGAGATTCGACTTTGGAGAGTGAGACCCGTGAATAGTATGCAAGAGACCGTTTTAGACCGACTTGCAGAGTCCCAGTGCTCAGGAAACAAGTTCTTTAATCCCTGCTGCCTAAGGCTTTATCTTGCAAGTTGAGACGAATCGGGAAGTTCTCGTGGAGACACTGGTTTCTCTGCGGGCCGACGCGAATCAGGAGGCTCTCATCAAGGACGCTAGTTTCCCTGAATTGAGGAGTTTGCCAGGGACACTGGTTTCCCTGGGGTTGAAACGAATCGATGTATTTCTGCAAAGACGCTAGTTTCTCTGCGGGTCGACGCGAATCAGGATGTTCTCGTCAAGGACACTGGTTTCCCTGAGTCGAAGTATTTTGCCGAGGACACGGGTTTCCTCGGGGTTGAAACGAATCGAAGTATTCCTGCGGAGACGCTAGTTTCTCTGCGGGTCGACGCGAATCAGGATTTTCTCGTCAAAGACACTGGTTTCCCTGAGTCGAAGTATTTTGCCGAGGACGCTGGTTTCCTCGGGGTTGAAACAAATCGGAGTATTCCTGCGGAGATACTAGTTTCTCTGCGGATCAACGCGAATCAGGATTTTCTCGTCAAGGACACTGGTTTCCCTGAGTCGAAGTATTTTGCCGAGTACGCTAGTTTCCTCGAAGTTGAAACGAGTCAGAGTATTCTTGCGGAGACACTGGTTTCTCTTCGGGCCGACGAGAATCAGGAAGCTCTCATTAAGGACGTTAGTTTCCCTGAATTGAGGTATTTACCAGGAACACTGGTTTCCCTGTGGTTGAAACGAATCGATATATTCCTGCAAAGACGCTAGTTTCTCTGCGGGTCGACGCGAATCAGGATGTTCTCGTCAAGGACACTGGTTTCCCTGAGTCGAAGGATTTTGCCGAAGACACTGGTTTCTTCGGGGTTGAAATGAATCGGAGTATTCCTGCGGAGACACTGGTTTCTCTGCGGGCCGACGCGAATCAGGAGGCTCTCATCAAGGACGCTAGTTTTCCTGAATTGAGGTATTTGCCAGGGACACTGGTTTCCCTGTGGTTGAAACGAATCGATGTATTCCTGTAAAGACGCTAGTTTCTCCGCGGGTCGACGCGAATCAGGATGTTCTCGTCAAGGACACTGGTTTCCCTGTGTCGAAGGATTTTGCCGAAGACACTGGTTTCTTCGGGGTTGAAACGAATCGGAGTATTCCTGCGGAGACACTGGTTTCTCTGCGGGCCGACGCGAATCAGGAGGCTCTCATCAAGGACGCTAGTTTCCCTGAATTGAGGTATTTGCCAGGGACACTGGTTTCCCTAGGGTTGAAACGAATCAATGTATTCCTGCAAAGACGCTAGTTTCTCTGCGGGTTGACGCGAATCAGGATGTTCTTGTCAAGGACACTGGTTTCCCTAAGTCGAAGGATTTGCGGTGGTCTTTCAGGTTTTTTGTAAGTTACCGTCAGAACCGTGAAGCTAGGAATTTGATCTTCGCTTCGTTTGTTGGCACTGCGTTTGTTGCATCAAGACGAATGTCGCGGTTATCTCTAGGCTGTTGGTGAACCGTCGAGATTTGGCTTTGCTTTCTGGCGGAGCCTGTTGGGAAGGTATGGTTCCGTCTTTGTTTGTGCCCTTGGATTGTATACAGAGATCGATGTGATCTCACCTGTAGGGCAAAAGTTTCATCATTTTTTTATTGCTTTATTTCCGCGATGCTCTATCATTTCAGCTTTTATATCGCGAAGGTCGCGATTGCCCAATCATTTCGGCTATTTTTCGCGGTGCCCAATCATTTCGGCTGTTTATTTTATTTTTACTCGCTGCTTTTTATTGCGAGTTGCCCAATCATTTCGGCTATTTTGTGTGCATACGTTTTTACTTGCTACTTTTTTTATTGCAAGTTGCCCCATCATTTCGGCTATTTCGTATGCATGTGCGGCCTAC
This sequence comes from Agapanthus africanus, assembly GCA_030015575.1. NCBI lineage: Eukaryota > Viridiplantae > Streptophyta > Magnoliopsida > Asparagales > Amaryllidaceae > Agapanthus > Agapanthus africanus. The sequence continues at coordinate 464,741,800 of JASDDO010000001.1, forward strand.
TGGCTTTTCGCCGTAAACCTGAAATTAGACACCGATTTCGGCATCAGCACCGCTGCAACTGGGATATTGCCAGGAGTGAATCATCATTTGCCTCTGTCGATGTCGAACAATGGTGGCTTAGCGAACAGGGTTAAGGTCCTGTCGACTAAGGCTTTTGACTTCATGAGCCGTAAGGGTCTCACAAAGGTATTTCTCCCTACAAGTCGTGAGGATCTTGTAGGTGTATTTTCTCCTTAGGAATCGTGAGGATTTCTAAGTGTACGTTCCTTTGTAAGTCGTAAGGATCCTATAAGAGGGTTTTCTCCTTGTAAGTCGAGAGGACTTACAAAGGTTGTTCATCATGCGAACACATCCCTAATCAGAGATAGGACTTCGTTAGGGAAATGTTTATTCGCGCCCGTGGATTGTATACAAGGGTCAGTATTGAGCCACTTGTAGGGCAATATCGGAAGTTGTGGGGGTTTCTTAAGCACAGGTTTAGGTCTCTGTAACTTAAGACTTTCAAATCTTACGAGCCGTGAGGGTCCCATAAGAGAGTTCTCCTTACGAGTCGTGAGGATCTCGTAAGTGTATTTTCTCCTTAGGAATCGTGGGGATTCCTAAGTGTGTTGCTCCCTTGTGAGTCGTAAGGATCCCACGCGGGTGGTTTCTCCTTACAAGGTCGAGAGGACCCTGTAAGTGTCTTTTAACGATGTTGTGCCCTTTCGGGTTTTCACAAACACTCGCCGGTAGTCCTGCTGTTTTTACTCACGGAGCCCTTTTGGGTTTTCATCCGTGCCCTTTTTGCTTATGGACATACCATTTTTTTTATTCTCTTTTTTTTACGAGGTCGCGCCCTTTCGGGTTTTCACGAGCACTCGCCGGTAGCCCTGCTGTTTTTACTCACGGAGCCCTCTCGGGTTTTCATCCGTGCCCATTTTGCTTATGGACATACCGTTTTTTTTTTTTTATTATTTTTTATTTTTTATCACGTCAGCCTGAGAATGCTGCGGTAGTAGTTTAAAGACGTTTCGGTCATCAGCTAGTTTTAGGACGTAGTGGTCCGTCATTAGTTTAAGGACGTTTCGGTCCGTCGCTGAAGAAGGCCGGTTACTACTTATAGAGTTTGGGCTTAGGAAGATAGCGAGCGGACATAGTCGTCGTCATCTATTATTGACCTAGGCTGTAACTCGTTAAGCGTAGTATTTCTTTAGGAAGCGACCGTTTATTGGCCTGAAAGGTCTTTCCCTGTGCATATCCATGAGTAGATAGGCTCCACCCTGATAGACCTTGTCTATGATGTACGGGCCTTCATAGTTCGGCTCGAATTTTCCCCGCTTGGCGCGATTGGGGATCATAGGTCTTTTAACCACTAGCACGAGTTCGTCTTGGCGGAATATCTTCGGCCTGGTCAATCTTTCATATGAGCGCGTCATCTTTGGTTTATAGGCCTCCAGATTTTATGGCGCTATGAGCCGGGTTTCATCAAGGGCATCGAGCTCCTCGAGGCGAAGGTGAGCATTCTCTTCGTTCGTTAGCTCATAATGGACTGCTACTCGTAGAGAGGGTAACTTTATCTCGAGGGGGGGTACTGCTTCTGTACCGAATACCAATGCGTACGGCGTAGTGTTCGCGGCCGTCTTGAACGTAGTTCGATACGCCCAGAGAACTTCTTGCAGTCTTTCGTGTCAGTCCTTCTTATTTCGGGACACCGTCTTCTTCACAATCTTCGTCAAGGTCTTGTTGAAAACCTCAGCTAGACCGTTAGCTCGGGGATTATAAACTGAGGAATATCTCCAGTCTATGTTGTGCTGCTGCGTGAAGCGACTGATCTTGAGGCTTCTGTAAGCTGGCCCGTTATCGGAGATGATCCGTCGCGGAGTTCCAAACCGATGTATGACGCGCGTCTTGAAGAAATGGAGGATATTCTCCGTCTTCACTTCCCTCAGCGGTACTGCTTTTGCCCATTTGGAGAAGTAGTCAGTTGTCGCCAAGATGAAACGGTGTCCCCTGGACGATGCTGGTTCGATAAGGCCGACTATGTCAGTTCCCCAAATTTCGAACGGCCAGCTAGCCACCGTTGGATGTAGCGGATTTGGATGTTGGTGGATGAAGTCCCCATGGATTTGGCATGAGTGGCATTGCTTCGCATATTCGAGACAGTCCTGAATCATCGTGGGCCAGTAGTAACCCATCCGTTTTATCTTCAACTTCATCTTTGGGCCTGCTTGGTGAGAACCGCAGAGTCCGTCGTGAACTTCCTGAGCGACTCTTTTCGCTTCATCAGGTCCCAGGCATCTCAACCACAGAGAGTCAAACGACCTCTTGTATAGAGTATCATTGACGAAGGCGAAAGACAGAGCTCGTTTCATAAGCTGATGTCTTGAGGATGCATCTTCGGGCGTTTGACGGTATTTGAAGTAGTCTATAAAGACTTCTCTCCAATCCTCGGCCTTTTTCCCGGTCTTTTATTTACAAGGTCGTCTGCTCAGTCACTCCCTTTTCTTTGGATGATTCCGGAGATATTTCTGTTGGGGCAAGCACCTGACGGCTTTGTACTACGATTCTGACGTCATCGAGGTTCTCGTCAGCCAGTTCTTTAGCGAGCTTGGCCAACGCATCCGCTTTGCTGTTTTCCGCACGCGGTATGTTTTCCAAAGTGCAGGAAGGAATTTAGGTTAACAGTTGTTGCACCTTTTCGCCGTACTTCACCAATTCTGGTTTGCATGTCTGGTAGTCGTCGTTTACTTGACTAACGACCAGTTGGGAGTCTCCGTATATGAGGAGGTTTTCAATTCCTATGTCGATGGCGATCTCGAGGCCTGCTATCAAAGCTTCATATTCGGCTTCATTGTTCGTCCTCAGCTCTGTTAAGGAGAAAGCGAAGCGCATTATTCCTCCTTGTGGAGTCACGAAGATGAGGCCTACCCCCGATTTGATCATGGGCGTACTTTGTTTGCGCTTCTTCATGGAAGATTCTCCATCGAAATAAAGCTCCCATCGGGTATCACCTCCGTCGATCGTGTCAAACGCATGTTCGTCTGGAAGATCGCAATTCAGAGGAGAATCAGCAGGTATCGGATGCTCAGCGAGAAAGTCGGCAATGGCCTGGCCTTTCACTGCCTTGAGAGGCTGATAGGTTATCGAGAACTCCATCAAGAGTAGGGCCCATTTAGCGAGTCACCCCGTCAATATGGCCTTCGACATCAAATATTTAAGAGGGTCCACCTTCGAAATGAGACGGACCTCATGCTCTAACGCATAGTGCCTGAGTTTGGTTATCGCAAAGATCAATGCCAAGCAGTGTTTTTCAATGGGGGAGTAATTGCTTTCAGCCCCCAGTAGAACTCGACTTAAGTAATAAAGAGCTCTTTCTTTCCCTTGGTCGTTCTCTTGTGCCCATAATGCGCCTAAAGAACCTTCGAGGGCAGTTGTATATAGAATGAGAGGTTTTCCCTTGACCGGAGCAGCCAACAATGGCGGGTTCTGCAGGTATTGCTTAATTTCTTCTAGCGCGCTTTGGCATTTTTAGTCGCAGACGAACGGGGTTCTCTTCTTCATCAGGTGGCTGTAAGGACGGCATTTGCCTGAAAGGTTGGCTATAAATCGTCGTATATATGCGAGCTTCCTTTGGAGAGACCGCAACTGCTTAAGAGTCCTTGGCGGAGGCATTTCCATGATCGCCTTGATCTTCGACGGATCTATCTCGATGCCTCGGTGTCGGACAATGAATCCCAGGAATTTGCCCGAGGAAACTCCGAATGCACACTTGAGGGGGTTCATCTTCAAGTTATATTGCCGAAGGCGTTGAAATACGGTCTTCAGGTGCTCGAGATGTTCCTCGTATGATTTGCTTTTAACCACGAGGTCGTCGATATAGGACTTAACGATTTCATGTATGAGGTCATCGAAGATCTTCGTCATGGCCCTCTGATAGGTGGCTCCGGCATTCTTTAAACAGAAGGGCATCACCTTGTAGCAGAATATACCCAAAGGGGTCCTGAAGGCGGTGTGCTTCTGGTCTTCAGGATGCATCTTTATCTGATTATACCCCGATGATCCGTCTATGAAGGAGAAAACCTCGTGAGTGGACGTATTATCTATCATCAGTTCGGTGACTGACACTGGGAAATCGTCCTTCGGGCAAGCTTTATTGAGATCTTGGAAGTCCACGCATATGCGTACTGTCCCATTTTTCTTCATCACCGGGACGATGTTGGCGATCCAATCGGGATATTGAACCTCCTGGATAAAACCAGAGTCGATTAACTTCTTGACCTCGGCATTGATACTCATCTCAAGCTCGAGCCGCATTCTTCTTGGCGCTTGTTTGACCGGCTTGACGTCCGGAGATATCGCCAATTTATGCACAGCAATTTCTGGATCTAATCCCGGCATTTCGGAATAGTTCCACGCGAAGCAATCTCTATGCTGTACAAGCACATCTTTTAACGCAGCCACCCTTTCTTCAGATAGCAGCTCGCTGACAAATGTCGGTCGCGGGTCGTTCGCCATCCCCAACTCTATTTTCTTGAGGTTATCTGCAGTGGTATGTATTCCATCTTCTAGCTCTTTCGGTGCTGGTGGAAATTCTGAGATCACCTCATCGTTGTTGTTTTCGAAGCACCAAGGAAGGTCATCCATGTTCTCGGGCTCTTCCTTTGATATTGTTATCATGTGACAAGTACGGATTCGCTTCCAAGACCAATGTGGAGCTGGTTCTGCTCTCGAGGCTTTGGGTTTGTGCCTCTGTGGTGGCGTTATCCTCCAGTTGTCAGACAGAGCGAACTTTCCGAGCTGATACTGATCTTCGACCCAGTTCTTGAAAGTGAAGCAGTCTTCGAGAGGGTGCCCTATTACTCGGTGATAAGAGCAATAGTTTGGGTATGAGACTTCACCTGCTTGTTCGGGGTGTTTAGACTCCGGCAGCGTAAGCATCTGGTAATTTATAGCTCGGTCAAGTATCTTCTTTGTCTTGTCCCAAGGAAAAGAGTACGCTCGACTCATTTTCTTCACAAGGGATAGATCAGAACCGCTCAATTCCCGTTTGCGTGGCTTCTTAGTCCCGCTTTGTTGCAGTTGAGAGTCTTTTTCGCATTTCGACTTGTTTCTGCCTCTGCGTTGAGCCTTTTTTATAACAGGTTGACAGGGAGCAGCACTTTCATCTTTCGCGGCCTGTTGGAGGAGGCGTTGCGTTTTGGCTTTCTCATAGATGGCCATTTCGCGGTTGTGGTCGTCTCGGACTTTTTGACCAGCTTCCCTTATAAGCCTGTTCATTTGTTCTTCAAACGACGGACTGGGCACTTCTGCATCAGGATTTTTTACTGGTTCAGGATTAGCGTCCTCCCATTGAGCATCCGCTTCTTCATTGAAGTCATGCACGACGTAACAGTCACGGAGTAGCTCTCGTTTCTTGGACCGAATGTATCCAAGTCCGATTGTTTCCATCCTCCCACTAGGCAACTTATGCTGAGTTCCAGGGACATTCCAGACACTGTCATAGAATTTGGCTTTTCGAGCGGTCTGTTTAAAGGATATCCTCTGGCACTTCAGCAACATCTTCAAGCCTTCTGTATAATATCTGGGCAGACGGATGGGCTGAAGCCTGTCAAGCGTAGGATCCGCGTCGTGCCAGATTTCTTTCTCCACTTTGGTTTCTTCAGAGCGGTAGAATAGAATTTCCTTTTCTCCTTCTCGCCTGGGAGGGACATAGAATGTCCGCAGTTCCTCTACATTGTAGATATCGAGTGCATCCAGTTCTTTATGGTGTTTAAGCGGCACCATGGCGACTTGCAAACTGTGCTCTTCGTCAGCGGACGTTTGAATTGAAGGCCGAGCAGAGAATACAGCATGGACCTCATCTTCCGAGTCGCTGCCAAAGATCAATGTAGGAACGGATGGTCCTGGCTTGTTGTATTGGGGCGGACCCGAATAAACTATCTCTTCTTCCTCCTCGGTATCACTGCCGAAGACAGGGATGGTGGCATCAGTTTTTTTCTCTGGCTTGTGACACCTCTCCGTGTCTTCGAAATCCGGTAAAAAATATTTGGCATCTTCATATTTGCGGACCTCGTTCACGGAGAACGGGTTCAGTTCTCCCGTCACGGTATACTCAAGACCATCTTTAAAATACTTCATACACTGATGTTGTGTAGAAGGGATGATGTTGTACTCGTGTAACCATGGTCGGCCGAGCAGAGCATTGTAGCATGTCCTAGCGTCTATGATGTGGAATTTAATATCTGTGACGAGCAGCCCAAAGCGTAGCGTCAGTATCACAGACCCAAGAGTTCTTGATGATTGGGAGTCGAACCCGGAGATGGTGATCTTATCCCGAGCAAGGTGCTGGATGCTCATGCAGATTTCCTTTAACACCCGCACGTTAAGGAGATTAACGGAGGATCCATTGTCGACCAGGATTTTTCCTATCTTTATATCATGGCAGTATCCTGAGACATAGAGGGGGCGATTGTGTTCGCACGTCCCAAGGAGAAGGTCTTCATCGCCAAAAGTGACATCGGCCGTGTGCACTTCCTCCAGTTCATCCTTCATCCTCTCTTCGGCGAGGAAGGCTTGGAATTGCTCCGGCTCTTGTAGTGCCTTGATTAACTAATCTCTCGCCTCTTTTGATAGTAAAAGGGTGTCAAGAATACTGAGGTGCGAGGGAGCTTCCTCAGATGCGTTAGAACGTTGTAATCCACCTTATTTTTCTTCGGCGGGTCCTTGGCGGCTAGCTCTTCCATGACTTGGTCATCTAGGGTAATATCCTCAGAGACCTTTTCTTTCCCTTTATCTTTCTTGTTTGAGGGTCCAAGATTCTTTTCGGGTAGCGTCCGATTACGCAGCCGAATATTTTCACAGACCTTCTGCTCTTCTTCTTTTCCCGAGGTGGACTCTTTAAAGAGGGGGCTAAGAGCCAGCTCCTCATCAGAATCGCTCCCGAATGTGAGCACTTGTGATCCCTCGGAGTTAACCATGCGACAATCGCCGGTAGTTTTGTTAAGCCTCTCGGTCATACCGTTCCGCTCCCGACGAGTTTTGCGCTTCTCCCGCTTAAAATGTTGTCAGTGAGCAACATATCCCTGCCACCATCCATTGAAAGCTTTGCACTCTTCGGTGGGGTGCGAAATCTTCCGATGATACAAGCAGTAGGAGGGGTGCATTTCCGCTTCACCAGTAATGTTTCCTTCAGAGGATGGTAGCTTCATGCCCATTGATATGGCCTTAGCAAACCTTTTCCTCGTCTTGAATTTGCTTTTATTTGTGGTGGATGTATTCTGCTCCAGCGGGAGTATCTCAACTCTTTCGTCAAGTCGCTGGCGCTTGGCCTTTTCAAATATGGCCGTCTCGCGTTCCCGATCAGCTTTACTTTTCAACAGAGCTTCGTTGAGGAATGCGTTAATTGTTTCATCCGATGGTCCTAGAATTTTCCGGTTCAGGATCTGCCCCCAGCTTTTCAGTGCAAGGAGTTTCCTCATCGTCTGTAAACGAATGGGAGATCATATGACAGCTTGCCACGTATTCCTCAGATTCATCCGACGAACTGTCTCCCTCATCTTCCTCTCGAAAGACGTGGTTGAGGAACTCTTGGAGTGTAATGGGAGTACCCACTTTCTGGTTGTATTCCTCCAGCGCGTCAATTTGTTTCTGTAAGTCCGTGCGCTTGTCACCAGACATCACGGGCTTCTTGGATTTCTTCTTCTTCTTCTTTGAAGATTTTAACGGCTAGTTGTGAGTGCTTGGGCCACTACCATCGGTCTTTGGAGTTGGGCGCAGCTTCAACATCCCTTCAATGATCTGAGGTTCCAACGGGTTCTTCCACTTGATCGCTAGGCATTTTTGAAGATCGTTCAGCATCCTCTTTGTTTTAGCTGATAGTACGACCTCCCATGGAGCTTCTTCAACGAGAGAGCATGTTGCCCCCGGCATATTCACCTTTTTAGAGGTATGAGGTTGTGGCGGGTTCACCTTCCATCTTTCAGACAACGCGAACTTGCCCTGTTGGTACTGGTCCTCAATCCAATTTTTGAAGACGTAGCAGTCCTCGATCGAATGACCCAGAACTCGATGATAAGGACACTAATTGGGATCATTGACGTCGTCTGGCTGCGACGGACGTCTGGGATCCGGCAGATTTATGAGTCGGTTGCGCAAGGCCAGCTTGAACAATCTTCTCATTTTATCTCGGGGAAACGAGTAAGGACGTCCCAGCCTCTCCTCGAGGGACAGGTGTGGACGCATATTATCTTGACGGACAGCCGGTTTCAAGTTGCTCGGCTGTTGTTGAGCATTAGCGACAACAATTGCTTTTCCCTTCCCCTTCTCATTTTGAGAGTCCGGCTTTGGGGGGGGTCTATGGCCCATCTGGTCCATTTGAGCTAGCTTTTCGATCAGGGCCTGGAAGGTAGTCGGCTTGAAGAACATCATAAATTGGGATATGGTCGCCTGCGGATCGAGAGTTCCCACAAACATCCCTACTGCCGGAGCCTCTTCAATATGTTGCTCGCATTTTGACCACAAGTTCCGCCACCGTATAGCATATTGGACCCATGTCTCGCCCGGCTTCACCCTGGCATTAATCAATGCCGTTATCGGGGTGCGCTCGCTGGTGCTTGCGAAACGCTGGGTAAACAGCAGCTCCATCTCCGCGAATGTCTTGATAGAGTCGTTTGGGAGCTCGGAGTACCACTCGAATGCTGTATCCGATAAGCTACCGACGAACTGGCGAAGCAACAATTTATCATCACCACCGGTGTTGCCGCAAAGCGCCCTGAATTGGGTAACATGTTGGTGGGGATTGCCCGTCCCCTTATAGACATGGAATTTCGGTATTGTATAGCCCGATAGGTACTTAATCTGATCGTACCAGCTTGGATACGGCCGCCCCGTCTTGACAACTTGGCCAACTGCCTCAGTCGCCTGATGAACCCGGATCTGCTGGGCTATATATTCGTCCAAGTCAGCTTTGGAGATTGTCTCCTCCTTGGCTGTCGACAGAGCCGGTGGAGGATTTGACGTTTCTCCCCTATCGTCTTCAAGGACGATTGGAGGATCTTTAGCAGGAGGATCTTGTTGGATCATCATTCCCACCATGTCCTGGAACAGGAGGGCCATTCGCTTTATGTTGGCTGCTTGTTCAGCAGCCTCTTTATCCTTCTTCTCCAATATCCGGCGAAGGAATTCAGCGTTAGTTTCTTGCTCCTGGCGTTGATCAGATGACGCTTCGGGGCTTTCTTTTGGCCCAGTGAGTGCAGCCATCGCGTTCATAATTTCCTCGAGCTTTTGCTGTTGCTCCTGAGCTTTCGTCACTGACCGTGTAAGCGGTCTATGACCTGTAGATGCACGGCTGTCCTCCTTCCCCGACGCCATGTATACAGTATGGACTGCAATGCCCCCGGACTTAGGGTGTTTGGGCTCGCCGCCTTTGGCATTTGCCGCAGGCCTAGGGGCCTTCTCCGGCCTTCTTCTCTTGTGGGCCGTTGAAGTTGAAGGGGCCGTTGCAGCGGGCACCCTAGTGATTGTCGTCCTTTGCTGTTTGATTGGACGGTCCTTTTCTTCCTGCACTTTCGCCCTTTTCTGCTGACGAGAGTGACCTTGGTCAATTACGGAGTCTTGAACCCTTCGCCAAACTTTATAAATTTTGGAGGATAGCCGCTGAGGGGGCTGCTCCAGCTTCGTTTCCGGAACCCTCTCTGCTGGTGGAGGAGAACTTTTTAGCGTAGCAGTTGGAGAGTTCTTACGTACCCTCCTAAGTGATTCAAAGCTGTTCTCAGTTGGAACAGCAGCATTAACTTCCATAACTGGAGCAGGTGGAGTTAGCCCTGAGGGGGAGTTGCCCCCAGCCTTCCTTACTCGGCGCCAGTAGCGACGTCGAGCATGACGAGCCGTTGGGACTGGCTCGGCGATAGGGACAGCTTCATCTTGCCCCCTGTCCGAATGAGGTGCTGCTGGTGTCAGCCTTTTAAAGACTGATGTTGTCCTTTGAGTGGCGATGTTCAATCTGTCAAAGACAGATCCTCGAGCAGGGGCAGGAGCCGGAATAGACAGCTTTGAAAAGACTGACTCTTTGACAGGAGAAGCCGCCTTGACGACTTCTGGAGCCATTTCAGGGGTTATGGGCTTCTTGGCGGGCCCATCAGGGTTCTGGCTCAGCATGGCAAAGACAGAGGCTGCCGGTTTGATATTGGACGACCCGTTGAAAGGGGCTGTTGTAGCAGTGAGCTGATCGAAGACCGACTTCTTGTTCGCTTCTGGTGCGGGCACTGGCATGGTGAAGCTTGCAGGCGGGATCATGGTTCCGAAAAACAGGCCGGTGGTGGCCTGGGTCACTTGTTCTACCGGCATGGCAGGGATGGAGGCCGCTTGAGGCCCATAAGCTACACCTCCAGGTGAGGCGGAGCATCGGTTGCATTGGCATTTGGAGCAACTCGAGCAGTTGGAGGCCATTGATGCTTGATTTCTGCACTAGGCAAAAGACCAAATCTTAGTAACTTGAAACCCAAAAGCAACCATTAACACACCGCGATTCGTTCGTGAAAACGACATACGAAATGTGGAGTGGAAAGAGGAAAATGTCCCACCGGGCGTGCCAGAATCTGTTCCCCCCCGAACGACGGCAACGACGTGAAGACGTCTTGCCTGAGATTCGGGGCAGATGCTATTTGGTTTTATCCGTCTACCTCTCCGAAGATGCCAAGTTGATTTATGGCACCGTGTATCAGAGGTTTAGATGGATGCGGACGATGTAGCAGACTTCGTCAGATTCCCCCTCGCTAGAAGGGTTTTTGATTGTGGGGACGCTCTTCCCTGCAGGCGCAAGCCCCTGCAGTTAATTACTCTACCGCATCGCGGTAACCACTTTCTTCTTCTCTAGAATTTCACTTCGTGTCGTGTGTGTTTGTTTTGTTTGTGGATGCCCGTGGATTGTATACAGAGACTAAGTTATGCCGTGGCCCGTAGGACGTGGATTAGTCCAAATCCGTATTTACTTAGATTTGGGTTTGGTGTTTTAGTTTAAGGATACGTTAGCCCTATTTAAGGCTAAGATCAACTTGAACTTTTGTTAAGGATACGTTAGCCTAATTTCCAGACTAAGATCAACTTAACGGGATCGTTTGGATCCGATAAGAGAGCAATTGGCTCTATTGTTTAGTTTAATGACGTTGCGGTCGATTTCCGGTTTAGGGACATGGTGGTCCATCATTCCCATTTGGGGACGAACATTAGTTTAAGGACATTTCGGTCCAACTTCCCATTTTGGAACGAATATTAGTTTAAGGATGTTTCGGTCCATGAGTTTAAGGACCCCGCAGTTTGTATCGATGTGTGGTTGTCGGGACCGGTCACCTCTCTGACGTCGTTGAAGGATTACAACGATAGGTGTCAGAGGAGTTCGGAGATGTATCCTTGAACCGGGTGTAAATTGATTTAAGAGAGCAGTCTTGCTCAGTCAATTTAATTTGAGGACTTACGACCATGATTGGGCTATGTCCAATTGAGAATATTCAACGTTTTTTATCTTTGGCCTATTAGGCCTGGCTAGGGCTTTGCCCCTGTTTAATAATGCACTGCATTTTATTTTGGCCTGCTAGGCCTTTCTGATTTGGGCTCTGTCCCTTTATAAATGATGCAGAGCATCTGTTTGGGCTCTGCCCTTCTTTAAAATAATACATTGCATTTAATTTGGCCTGTTAGGCCTTTTTTAATTAGGCTTGGCCCTTCTGCAAATAATGCAGTGCATTAATTACTTGACAGTGGTTTGTTAGGCGCTTTGCGCCAATTATTGAGCGCAAGCGCTTGTGGTGGTGACACGTGTCACGCTCTGGTGAGCGCAAGCGCAACAGCGCAGTGCGCTGCGCTGTTACGCTACTGACACATGGCGCGCTCTGGTGAGTTGCGCCAACTTTAAAGAGCAATGCTCTATCTTAAAAGCGCATAGCGCAAGTGGTCTTGAAGCTGACACGTGGCGCTCTCTGGTGGCTTGCGCCAACCCAGGAGCACAACAGTGCAGTTTTGCAAGTGCAGGGCACTGTTTTAATAACTTAATCAAATTTTGGATTTAAGAGAAGAATCTTTAAGATTCCAGAACCAATGGTTCATAAAAAAGTGCAAGGCACTGTTATTATTATATATTTTTTTATTGAAGATCATTGATCTTGTTCTTAGATCAATGATCTATTCAGAAGAAGTTCTTCTTGAATAAAGGTTTTTACCTTTTTTGTTCTTGAGTTCTTCTCACAATCCTTCAAAGTTCTCTCTGTTTTGTTTTTGAAGTTCTTGATTTTCTCAATGTTTTTTTTTGAATTGGGGTCTAGAGGCCTTTATATAGTGTCCATTAATTTGTTAAATTTGTTAAAGAGATGATTCTCTGAGTGATTTGGGGAATTTTCCCCACCGTTGTATCTTTGATCCAAGAGCTTCTATTTTACAGAAGACAATCTTCTTGTTTTAAAAAGAACAGAAAGATCTTACTGAATTTTTATTTTGTTTGGCGCAATCGCACCTGCGCCTGACACGTGTCGCGCAGCGCCACTGCGCTTGCGCAACTGCTCTGACACGTGTCGCGCAGCGCACAGCGCAGCGCAACTGCTCTGACACGTGTCGCGCAGCGCACATCGCAGCGCAACTGTGCTTGCGCAACTGCGGTGACACGTGCGCAGCGCAGCGCTCGAGCAACTGCGCTTGCGCAACTGAAGCGTTACATCCTTTAATTTTTGTTTTAAATAGAGCCTTGCTCTGATTGGGCGCGCTGCGGTGACGTATCAACTTCTGACACGTGGCGTGTTGCGCGCAGCGCATGGGATTTGAAGCGTTGCTTTGAATTTTTGAAATTCAAACAGAGCTTTGCTCTGATTGGGGGAAACATGCTCAGCATTCAATAAAAGACAAAATATTGTCAGAATGCAATTTAATGCTCAGCATTGTTAAAAGGGTCAAGCCTAAATAAAGGCTCAACGGCCCAAAATAAAATGTTAAACATTTTAGCCTGATTGGACTTAGCCCAAGATTGGCCATAAGTCCTCAACTCATATTAATTGAGCCCATCTGCTCATAAATATTATACAGATCTCAGTCCCAAATTGGGCTACAGATCTTTCAACCAACTCAAATTGGTTTGAGGGTACATCCCTTTACTCTTCTGATATTTGTCGTTGTAATCCTTCAACGTCTTCAGAGAGGTGACGGGTCCCGACAACCATACATTTCATGGACTATGATGTCCTTAACCTCGAACTGTGGGGTCCTTTGAAACCCGTGGACTATGATGTTCTTAACCTCGGACTGTGGGGTCATTTAAAACCCATGGACTATGATGTCCTTAACCTTGGACCGAGATGTCCTTAAACTAACATTGGACCATAATGTCCTTAAACTGTTAATCGACCGCAATGTCCCTAAACTAAGCAATAGAGTCCAAATGCTCTTTTGTTGGATCTAAACGACCCCGTTAAGTGTGCAAAAACCGGTGAAAGATCGGTATCTCCATAGCCCTGAAGTTGTGGTGGAGATCGCTCAGTAAAGACGTGTAGGAAGTTGAGCAAGGAAGCTGCTCGATGGCCTCTTGATGAGGGCTTTGATCCTTGGCGTCCTTGGGCAAGGAGTTGCCTGCCAAGGATTGACCAAGCAAGGTAGTTGCTCGGTAGCCTCTTGATGAGGTCTTTGATCCTTGGCGTCGTGGGGTAAGAAATTACCAGCTAAGGATGGACCGAGCAGGGTAGCTGCTCGGTGGCCTCTTGATGAGGGCTTCGATCCTTGGCATCGTGGGTTAAGAAATTACCAGCCAAGGATGGACCGAGCAGGGTAGCTGCTTGGTGGCCTCTTGATGAGGGCTTTGATCCTTCGCGTCATGGGATAAGAAATTACTAGCCAAGGATGGACTGAGCAGGGTTGCTGCTCGGTGGCCTCTTGATGAAGGCTTCGATCCTTGGCGTCGTAGGGTAAGAAATTACCAGCCAAGGATAGACCGAGCAGGATAGCTGCTCGGTGGATTTGCGGGGTTTTGTCCGACCTTCTCTTGTGTGTGAACATCGGGAAGAGTGGTCGTCGCGAGAGATACGTGTCATGAACGCATGGGGGGAGGCGAATCTTAAGAGCCGCGTCACTCCGATTTTAGTTTGCCAAAAAAGGTAGGATATCTACCGTGTGGCGGTACGGCATTGGAAGAAACTAGCGAATATTGGACTCTTGGGGGGGCTGTGGGGCTATAAAACAGAGTGGGCGTGCTAATCATTCCTTTCTTCATCCCCAAAACGTAATAATGGATGAATTCCTATTCCCCATCCCCGAGATCATTTCTTTCGAGGATGTATACTTATACGACCAGCTGTGCTCCGAGGAGACGCTGCAGGCGGTGATCCGGCGCGTTGAGGATCATATCGGCCGCCTGCTTCCTCGGCGATCACCCCTACTCCAGCTGCTGATGTACTCGATCTGGAGGGCGTCGCCGGGGCTGCACAACCCCTTATCCGAGCAACTGAAGGACGAGGCGGTTGGTAAGCTGAGATCGCTATGCCGCTTCGACCTAATCTCGATGAGTCGGAGGGATCGCACTTATCCTCGAGTGTTACCAATTGAGCCATGTCGCCGATGGGTGCCCGCCCGTAGAGCTTTCTGGCCCGTCCGTAGCCACGAGGGTTCGCGGACAGCATCAGAGGCAGAGGTCCGAGGCGGCAAGGGCTCGGCTGGCGGAAATATCCTCGGAGTACCACGAGCAATGTTTCCAGCACCCCCTTCCCTCGCTGCTGTAATAGTTCTTTTTTATGTAAGGCTGAGGAGCCCACAATACCTTTTGAATGAATAAAATTCTTCTTTTTGCAATGGTCTATTGTGTCTTTCTTATTATTTAAGTAAAAAGAACATAGAAGAATTTATATCGCTTTGGTGAAAGAAGAAATAAACATACATAGACATTCTTTCAGAGGTACGGCTTGAGCTTCTCAGCATTGTAAGGCCGTGGAAATTTGCGTCCGTTCGCGTCTTGTAAACGATAGGCTCTGCTGGGCAGGACCTCAGAGACGAGGAAGGGACCATCCCATTTCGGGGAAAACTTATGCAGCTTGCCTTGATCGACGAACTCGTTCCGCCTTTGGAATAAATCTCCGGTTTTGAAGAAGCGACGCTTGACTCACGCATTGCAGTAGCGGGCGATTTGCTATTGATAGGCAGCGGCTCTGATCTGAGCCCGGTCCCATTTCTCCAATAAGATGTCCAGGTTAGTTCGGAGGGTCGAGGTGTTCGCTTCGTTGTCGAAGCGCTCGACCCGGTGACTGGGGAGCCCGATCTCCGCTGGGACCATTGTCTCGGTACCATAGCAGAGGCTGAAAGGGGTCTCCCCGATGGGGGTTTTCTTCGACGTGCGCAGGGCTAATAAGACCCGGGGTAATTCCTCGACCCAACTGCTTTGGTGTCCTTCGAGGCATGTCCGAAGACCTCGAAGGATGTCCCGGTTAGTGACCTCAGCTTGCCCGTTGCATTGGGGATGCGCGACCATAGCAAACATCACGAGGATACGATATTCGCTGCAGAAATCCTTGACATTTTCGTTTTTGAAATGTGTACCGTGGTCGGTGATGATACACTTCGGGATGCCGAACCAGAGTATAGCGTTGTTCTGCAGGAACTTGATAGTCGTGGTGGCGTCCGGCTTCCTAATGGGAATGGCCTCGATCCACTTCATGAAGTAGTCCACCGCGACGAGGACGTACTTGTGCCCACCCGTATCGATAGGGAACAAGCCTATCATGTCCATTCCCTACTGGGTAAACGGCCACGGGGAGGTTAGGGCGGTTAGATCGGTAGCCGGAAGGCGAGGTATGCTTCATGGAGTTGGTAGCTTTGCATCTCCTGACGAGCTTATGGGCGTCCTAATGAATCATCGGCCAGTAGTACCCCTAGAGCAATGCCTTCTGGATTAAGGTGCGGGCCCCCCTTGGTGCGCTCCGCCGACCCCTTAGTGGATCTCAATGAGGACGTAGTCGGCTTCGTAGGGGTCGACGCACCGGGGCAGGGGCTGAGTGAAGGATTTATTGCAGAGGTTCCCATTTCTCCAGACGAAATGGCAAACTTTGGCTCGGAGACGGCGGGCTTTTCTTCGATCATCTGTGAGCGTACCTTCCCTCAGGAGTTCTACGAGGGGCCTTCTCCAATCCCGGTCTTCTTCCCACGCTGTGTACACTTGAAGTGGCGTTGCCCCGTCTTCCACGCTCGGCCGTGGCAAGACCTCAAAGACGATGTTCCTCTTGTTGTTGGCTGTATAAGAAGAAGCCAGCTTACTCAAGGCGTCGGCCTGGGCGTTTAGCTGCCTGGGGATCTGCTCCACCTGGACTTCGTGGAAGTCCTTTCGCAATCTTCTTACCTCGGCCAGATACTTCACCATCAGAGGATCCCGTGCTTCGAATTGGCCGGTCACTTGGCCAACGACTAGGGCGGAGTCACTGCGGATCCGGATCGTTTTTAGCCCCAGTCCGAAGGCTATGCGCAGTCCGGCCAGCAAGGCCTCGTATTCCGCTGCGTTATTTGAGGCTTTAAACCCGAGCTTCAGAGAATACTCCATTTCTGCCTTGTTCGGCCCCCAAATGACGAGTCCGGCACCACAGCCTTCTTTGGTCGAGGACCCGTCGACGTAAATGATCCAATCAGGGATGGAGTCGGGCTTTCCATCGACTAAGGGTTGAGCTCCGGGAGCCGGCGTGGATTCCGGCTCTTTGCTGGGGATGGTGCATTCGTCAATAAAATCGACCAGGGCTTGTGCCTTAATAGCCTGCCTCGGGCGGTATTTTATGTTGAACTGGGACAACTCCCACCTCCATTTCTCCAAACGACCAGAATACTCCAGGGAGGCGAGGATAGCCCCCAAAGGCCGCTCGGTAAGAACGAAGATGGTGTGCGCCTGGAAATAGTGTCGTAGTTTCCTTGAGACCATGATGAGTGCCAAGACGATTTTCTCAATGGCTAGGTACCTCGTTTCCACGTCCTTGAAGACATGGCTCACATAGTATACCGGCTTCTGGACTCCTTCGACTTCTTGAACGAGCACCAAACCTGCAGCTTGGTCGGACACCGCCAAACCTGCAGCTTGGTCGGACACCACTAAATATAGCGATAGCTCGTCCCTTTCAACTGGCTGGGTGAGCAGCGGGGGAGTCGCAAGGTGCCTCTTTAGTTGCTCAAAGGCTGTCTGGCACTCTTCCGACCATTCGAACCTTAGTATCTTCCTTAGAGCTTTGAAGAACGGGAGGCACTTCTCCCCAGATCTCGACATGAAACGACTCAGAGCGGCTACTCGCTCAGTCAGCCGCATGATTTTGACATTAGTCTTAGGCGCGGACATGTTAAGGATGGCGCTGATTTTCTCCGGCTTAGCTTCGATTCTATGGTGGGTGACCATGAAAATGAGGAACTTTCCACCGATGACCCCGAATGCGCACTTCGCGGGGTTCAGTTTCATCTTGAATTTGCGAAGGACGTTGAAGGCCTCGCCCGGATCCTTGGCGTCTTCGTCCGATGAGACCGATTTTACGAGCATGTTGTCGACGTAAAATTCCATGTTCCTGCCGATTTGCCGCTTGAACATTCGATTGACCAAGTGTTGGTACGTAGCTCCGGCTTTTTTGAGGTCGAAAGGCAGCACATTGTAGCAGTATACCCCCGGTCCATTGTGAATGTGGTGAGATCTTGTATGCCAGATTCATACGGATCTGGTTGTAGTCGGAGAAGGCATCCATGAAGCTAAGTAACTCATGGCCTGCCGAGCTGTCGACGAGCTGATCTATCAGAGGGAGGGGATAGTTGTCTTTCGGGCAGGCTTGTTGAGGTCGGTGAAGTCAACGCACATGCGCCACTTTTCGCTTGATGTTTTAACCATGACTATGTTCGCCAACTATTCCGAGTAAGGCACGTTCAAAATGAAGTTGGCGGCGAGAAGCCTGTCTACCTCGTCCTCGATCGCCTTTTGCTTGATCAGGACGAAGCTTCGTTTTTTCTTCCTGACGGTTCAGACTGTAGGGTCCACCCCGAGCTTCTGAGATATGATTTTGGGGTCGATTCCAGGCATATCAGCAGGTGCCCCGGCGAACACGTCAGAATTGTTTCTGAGGAAGTGGACCAGGTCGTCTCGCTGAGTCCCCATCAAATGCAACACGATCTGAACGGTTCGTTCATCGTCCCCTTCTATAAGGGAAACCTCTGTTAGTGGCTTGATTGTTAGCAGTTGTGCGTGTTCAAGTTTTAGTTTAAATACCGCAATCAAGACGGTTTCGCTTGTAGCTAGCCGGTTGAGTACGGGTCGTCCGCAGGGAGATGGGAGTCTTTTTCAATGTGTTTTAACGAGTTAAGTCCGAGAGTTCAGATTTTGTTTGTGATTATCTAAGTGTTAAGTTGATGTTTTAAAGAGAGCTTGTTAGGGTTAGGATTAGGTTAGTTTGAGTTAGGAGTCTCCACATCTTTCGTTGCCCCTCTTAATATCGGTGTTACGGTAATCGGCAACAACGGGGATTAGCACGACTAGGAAGGAACTTGCGAGTATAAGCTAGGCTTTCCAACGCATAAGTCCTTCCTTTTGGTGCTTGTCCGTCCGTTCTTGGCTCTTAGCCATAACCTCCGGTTAATTCAACCACAACCGGTCTCACTACGGAATCACCGCTATCATGTAGGATAGGGTGCCGTAAGGAGCGGATTGTGGTTCAATTAACGGGAGTCGATTTAAGCTGTTGGGCAAGGAAAGAGTGAGAGAAATTTCCTTCTCTCAAACTTCCCTTATCCTACCCTAACAAGTATGAACTACTCACACATCATGATACGGAAAAATAAAACAAAACAAAAGAGGAAGATAGAAAGAAGGAGATTAGAAGAATACGACTAGCTATTTGCGACCTCACCTTGGCGAGGATCGAGCGTAAGCATCATTGTCGTATTAAGGATAAAGAAAAAGAGAGGAGAAAGAAACAACAAGAAAATAACAACAACTACTTAACAAATTAAAATTACAACAATTAACAAGATAAAGAGACAAGCATGATAATAAATGGTTCTTCTTTATTCATCACTCTTCACTCATAAGCTCACTACAAGTTTCAATGGAGAAGAGGTGAGAAGAGGAAGAAGAAACACACTAAACTTAGCAAAATGAAAATACAAGAATGAACCCTTTCATTCACAAAGTTCTGGGCTATTTATAGGCCAAAAAATGAAAACCTAGGGCAACCACCAGAACCCAAACAAAAATACCAGAATACCCCTGAAAAGTTTCTGTCTGCGGCGCCAGTATGGCCGCGGATCCGCGGCCTAGACCCCCCTTTGGCCGCGGATCCGCGGCCTTATGGTTGAGTTGGGCTTTCTGGTTTTTTGGGCTTCCCTGGTCTTCTTTCCCCTTTATTCTGGTATATGTATTTTCTCAATTTGGCTCCACGATTTTTCCAGAATTTCTGTTGAGGGAAAGGTGGACTTTTTGTCAAGATTTGGCATGATTGCCTCGAGCTCCGCGTAGATTTCTTGGAACTTGTTGTTGCCATTGAGCCTTGTGCATGGAGGTGACAATTGATTTGCCATTTTGTCTTCCTAAACTGGTATCTGGCAACATACGGATGAAGAGAGGAGACCGTGTTTTATCTGTGGTTGGTAGGAACCCGGATTTTATCGTGTTTTCCATCAATTTCACCGTTTTAGAACCGAGAACCTGTATCCTGCAATTGACTAGCAAACACGGCTCAAGAGTATCTACCGATATGCAATGTGATAAAAATTGGGCGGTATGAAAATGCAAAAATCTGATATGAACAAATACCCCCAAACTTATCATTTGCTCGTCCCGAGCAAAGCCAATTTATTCTCAAAAAAATTTCCTAACCTCACTTTCGTAGGGAACGCGATTGCACTGAGCATGTGCAACAAGCCGTTAAACCTCTAGGTGTCCCTTGTAGGAGGAGTGTTGTCTCCTGAGGGTTTTCAGCGGATACTACCCACAAAATCCGGTCAAGTTGGTTTCGTAAAATAACCAAGATTCAAACCTTAAAGTTTTGTTTTAGAAAATAACAATTCTATAATCCTAAGTCTAGACCATCGAACCTTTATTTTTCATACCTCGCTTCTTCTTTAACTACAGATTTTATATGTCTTTACGTGCAGTGAAATAGTGTCGTTAAGTTCCAGAAGGATCGATTAAAGTCATCATGTCGCACAATAAAGCCCAGATAACAATTTTAAAAGGATCACATAAGTTTTATAGAGAGTTAAGCATTTTTCAAGTTTCGTTTTCCAGTAAGGTTTCAACTTCAGAATTTCTATCTTCCATAACAGGAAACTAAGTCGTATTTTTCACTCCACCTTTTTCTTGTTTTCATTTCATACACACCTCTGTGAACGTGCAATAGTCTTTATCATAGAATAAAACCTTCATATCTCCGCTAAATTTTTTTATAAAAGCCTGTCTTTTATCAAGATTATTCTCACACAAAGAACCGTTAGGAATTTTAACTCGGAGAGAACACTTGCTTGAATTTGTTTTAAAACTGGGCTTTCTAGGCTTCTTAGCGAGCTTTGGGCCAATGCTCCCAAACCAGTTGGTTTTAGGGCATTAGGTGTAGAAACACCCCAGCGGACTTAATTACTCAAGTTACCTAGGTCCAAAAACAAAAGACAGTTTGGTATGAAAATCAGATGATTTAATACGAACGGAGATATAACCGGCAGTTCAATTATATTTTTTTTTTGGATAAAAGACGTGTTTAGTGGGTTTGGTGTGTAATCATTCCAATCAAGTTTCAGATGGGTTATTTTTCAGACTTAGCTCCAATTACGGCATCAATAACATTCCTTCATATTCGCTTTACTTCATAAACTATTCTTGACATTACTTATTTCAGAACAAACCTATTTGATCCTCAGAAAATCATTTATCTGTTTAAAAGTTTAAACATGAAAGACTTGTCATCTAATTCCTAAAATTCACGACACGTGTAGTGTGATGTAAAGACGTATATCAGCTATAGTTAACATCAAAGGAGAGTTATCTTTCAGGTTTTCAAAATCCAAACATAAGATCTAGTTATTCCTATTTTTTCAAACAAAAACCGTCGAAATATTGAATCAGAGTTCTTCCACAAGCTAACTTGACAGAAAAGTTTTTACGTTTTTTTTTTTTAGAAAATTTTCAGATTTTTATGGATTTTAATATGCAGATGCAAAATATACATATGAATGCGAAGGTAAGAAATGCGTACCGAGCATACCCCCAAACTTAAACTGGACAGTGTCATCACTGTCGTTGCATGAAGAGATTATTTGAAGGGTCAAAATTGTCGGTTAGCGATACACAAATTTTTATTTGTTTTTGTTTTTAAAGAAAAGAAACAGAATATATACAAATATATACAAAATGGTTTATACATACCCCCAAACTTATTTGGAACAGTTTCCACTGTTCTTGGCTGGATAACCGAAGTTTGGAGGTAGGCAGAGGAAGATCATTCAGGGTAAACCGGCTCCTGTAAGAACAGGAGCTCCTCTGTTGGTTCGGCGCTAAGGTACGGTTTGCATCGGTGTCCGTTTACTTTGAAAAGTGAACCTTCCTTTGGATTTTCCAAATCCACAGCGCCCTGCGGATGCACATTCCGCACAAAATACGGCCCTTTCCAGCGAGATCTGAGCTTTCCGGGATGGAAGTGAAGTCGGGTGTCGTAAAGCAGTACCTGCTGACCAGGTACGAAGGTTTTGCGCAAAAGGTGTTTATCATGAAACACCTTCGTTCGATTCTTAACGACAACCGCGTTATCGTAAGCCTCATCCCTAAGCTCGCTTAGTTCGTTCAACTGCAGCTTCCGATGGCTGCCCGCATCCTCAAGAGACAGATTCAGCTCCTTTATCGTCCAAAATGCGCGATGCTCTATTTCGACAGGTAGGTGGCAGGCTTTTCCGTACACAAGCCGATAGGGAGACATGCCAAGGTCGGTCTTATAAGCGGTTCGAAAATCCCAAAGGGCATCAGTGAGTTTCAGCGACCAATCCTTACGGTTCTTGGAAACCGTCTTCTCCAGTATCTGCTTGATTTGCCGATTTGAAACTTCGGCCTGCCCGCAGGTTTGGGGGTAGTAGGGCGTAGAAAGCTTATGATTAATGGAGTATTTCCGCATTAAGGCCTCGAAAGTCTTATTGCAGAAATGACTTCCATTGTCGCTAATGATCGCTCGGGGGTGCCCAAACCGGGAGAAAATGTTTTCTTTAAGGAACCTAACGACAACCTTGTTGTCGTTAGTCCGGCTGGGCACAGCCTCGACCCATTTAGAGACGTAATCAACAGCTAGAAGGATGTACAAGTTCCCGAAAGAGCTGGGAAACGGCCCCATGAAATCTATCCCCCAAACATCGAAAATCTCCACAACCAAGATCGGTTGGAGCGGCATCTCGTTCCTCCGGGATATCCGGCCCATGTGTTGGCACCGGGAGCAAGTCTTGCAATAGTCATGAGCGTCTTTGAAGAGTTGTGGCCAGTAGAAACCACATTGCAAGATCTTCTCAGCTGTCTTTCTGGGCCCAAAATGCCCGCCACACGCTTGATCGTGGCAAAATGACAGCACACTCTTGAATTCCTCATCAGGGACACACCGACGAATAATTTGGTCGGGACAGTACTTGAACAAGTAGGGTTCGTCCCAGTAAAAGTGCTTTACTTGGGATAAGAAGCGAAGTCTGTCCTGACTTGACCATTCAGTCGGTAGTAATCCCGTGGCCAAATAGTTCACAATATCTGCGAACCAGGGTTCGCAAGATACTGTCAAGAGCTGTTCATCCGGGAAAACGTCGTTGATTGGAATTGGAAGCGAAGGCGAAGAAGGAAGTCGTGAGAGATGGTCGGCAACCACGTTTTCACATCCTCGTTTGTCCTTAATGACAAGGTCAAACTCTTGAAGCAAGAGGATCCAACAGATTAACCGATATTTTGCATCTTTCTTCGCAAAAAGATGGCACAGAGCAGAATGGTCTGTGTAGACAATGACTGGAGAGCCGATGAGGTAGGGCCTGAACTTTTCTAAAGAAAATACAACAGCTAAGAATTCCTTCTCAGTTGTTGTATAGTTGAGTTGGGCGTCGTTCAGGGTTCGGCTCGCGTAATAGATTACGTGCGGCATCTTGTTGATGTGTTGTCCAAGGACAGCACCAATGGCAAAGTCGGATGCATCGCACATAATCTCGAATGGGTGCGTCCAGTCAGGTGAAGAAAGAACGGGAGCAGAAGTGAGTGAGCGTTTCAGTGACTCGAAGGCAGTAACACAGCTCGAGTTGAAGTCGAATGGCGTGTCCTTGGCCAGCAAAAGAGTCAAGGGCCTAGCAATCTTGCTAAAGTCCTTGATAAACCGTCTATAGAAACCGGCATGGCCAAGGAAGGCTCGGATATCTCTGACGCATCGGGGAGGAGGCAGATTGGAAATGACCTCAATCTTTGCTTTGTCAACCTCTATGCCATTTTGCGAGATGATATGTCCTAAGACAATACCTTCGCGCATCATGAAGTGGCATTTCTCCCAGTTCAAAGTGAGATTCTTGTCCTTACATCGGGTAAGGACAGCGTCAAGATGCAGCAAACACTCGTTGAAGGAATCACCGAAGATGGAGAAATCATCCATGAAAATCTCCAGAAATTTTTCCACCATGTCTGAGAAAATTCCCATCATACACCGCTGGAAGGTAGCGGGCGCATTGCATAGCCCAAAGGGCATGTGTCGATATGCAAACGTGCCGAAAGGACAAGTGAAAGTGGTCTTGTCCTGGTCTTTTTCGGCGATGGGAATCTGATTATAGCCGGAGTAGCCATCAAGAAAGCAGTAGTACTCGTGTCCGGCCAATCGTTCAAGCATCTGGTCAATGAAGGGTAGCGGAAAGTGGTCTTTCCGCGTTGCGGCGTTGAGTTTTCTGTAATCAATGTAAACTCGCCACCCAGTTTGGGTGCGAGTAGGGATTAACTCGTTCGCCTCGTTGGTTATGACCGTGATGCCTGACTTCTTGGGGACAACATGAATGGGGCTAACCCACTGGCTATCAGAGATAGGGTAAATGATACCACTATCTAGACATTTTACGATCTCCTTCTTCACAGCTTCTTTCATGACTGGATTGAGCCGTCTTTGTGGATCCCGGGCTGGTTTGGCATCATCCATCAGATGAATGTGATGCTCAACGTGTTGGAGATAGTGCCCTCAGAGTCAATTATTAGGTCACAGGTACGTGATTGTAATGATTGAGGGAGGACCTATCCCGGTAGGACAGTCTTACTCGAGATGATAGTATGCTATCTGGTTTACCTTTATCATCGTGTACTGCTTTAGGTGACATGACACGTCGCTATTACACGTTGATAGAGCCCCTAGGATTCTTGCTTGACCACCAGCAGTATGAGGGCGATCATATAAGTGGGAGCTGGGGGTCTATAAGCTTATCCTTAAAAGGTCCCTAGTCGTGGGAGTTTCGAGACTGGGCATCGATACTCCATTAGTAGACTAGTGTATACAGTCGAGACCCCGACGAGGGGCGGTGGCCGGTCTCACAAGCCACTGGTGTCAGTTGGATCACCTAAGATGTATACAGGTGCTCATTGGGTTATGAGTACACCGGACAGGACTCGCCGGGAACATGCTAGTTGGTCATATACCAGACGTCAGATGGCAGTTCCCTGGTGACATGTGTGCAGGTTAGTTCATCGACCTGGGGATCGTCATTTGTCTCGTGTGAGTTCCCACTGTACTTTGATTACTACCCTACCACGGCTCAAAGGAGTCGTGCAAACAGGTTTTAGTTGGGTACAGTCCCGAGCCACATGGAGGCAGTGAGCGTATCTTCAGGGGTTCGTCTCTCCCGGTATTGGGGGTGAGGTCGTGCTGTGTCTAGGAGAGCCATTACACAAAGTCCTTGGCCAAGGCAAGGAGATTTACTGGTAGGTATTCCAGTAGTATCTCAGGGTGTTCTGGGCTACACTCCGACACGACTTGTACCGCTTTTGGGGGTCTGACTTTTACCAACCCCCTAGGCCCGCCATGCGATACTCATAGACGAACGGACCGGACTGCACGGATATTGTCACTGACAGGCTCAGTTGGGTGTCGGGGTGAGCTTCCTCATCGACGTCCCATTTGGTCAGTACCTGGTAGCCCGTCACGTATTGGCTTATACCTCTGACGTGCTAGTGGTTAAATCCACAACCAAGGTGTTGACGAGTCTTTAGAGTCCCCCACATTCAGTTACTCAGCTTTCGGGCGAAAGGTTGTAGAGGCCGTATGGAGATATGGCAAGGTCCGATCAGATACGTGCGGTATTGCACGGATCAGGATCGGACAGTTTGTACTATAGGCCGTATGGTTATATGGCAGGGTTCGATCAGATACGTGCGGTATTGCACGGATCAGGATCGAACAGATATTACTAGCCGGCTTTGGTATAAGCCGGATCCTAGTATAGTACAGTGTAGACTTTGTCTCATTGCATTTGTATTTCGGTCGAAATACAGATGCGGGTGTGTATGCACAGTATCGGGGTTTTCCTGTAATTTATTACGGGACCAGTTTTCTGGAGTTGCCAGTTTGCTTTTCGTTTCGGCCAATTTCCATTGTTCCGTTCATTGGCCGAAGTTTGGTGGAGGAGGGTTTATTTACATTGTTGCAAATAGACATTAGTGGAAGGGGTTCTTTGCATCTTGTAGCATCATGATAGTCTTCATGATGGTGCACCATCCATTGACTTGCTTGACTTTCCATATCATGATGGCTTGACTTTGTTAGCATCATGGTTGTAGTTGATGGTTGTGTGGAGTGTTGGATTTGTTGCTATCATTTCTTCACATGATAACTCCACACTTTCTTTCTAGCATGTTGATTAACCCCCCCTTGGTCTTTCTCTCTCCAATCACATTTGTACAAGGGGGGGCCGGCCATTCCATGGCAAGGGATTCATTTTTTTCTTTTTGGGTGGAAAATGTTACTCTCATTTTGTATGCTACATTTTCCCCACCTCTCTCCAAGCTCTCTTCTCCTCCACCAAATGGCATCTCCACTACCCCATAAGGAGACACAAGTTCTACTACATATTCTACAACGAATCTTGGGCACGTTGACTAGCCAGCATCGTGCCCGAGTTGCCTCGGCATTGAGGTGGGAGCCCGTATACATAGTAGGCGATGTGGTGCACTTCCGGCGACGAGGAGGAGACGGACGGAGATCCCGCGAGGAGATCGGAGTGGAGATGAAGACCGGAGGACTTGGATCGTCGGTATATCTCTTCCCTATCTTGTTAGTAGCTTAGACTTGTTAATGGTAACGATCCGGGTGTTTAGTGCGCGGTGGTGCCGGTTTGCTAAGTCCGCAAAATTTTAGTTATTCACCGCTTCCGCATTCCGGCGTCGGTTTGACGGCCGGGGCGCCGCCGTGCACTTACAGTGGTATCAGAGCCTCGCCATTAACTTAGTCTAGCTTTGTGTAATGTGTTTTTCTGTTCCGATCGATCGAAATGTCCGAAAACCCCAATACACCCACATCAGTTTTCTGTTGAATTTTTCCAGTCTCCAAAAATTTTTCAGGTTGCATAAAAGTACTGTTCTAGATGAACTAAGAGCACTGTTCAAATTCGAGGAAATGATATTCCAACCAGAGCGCGGAAGCGCGGCAAAAACCCACTTCTGGCCGCGCTTCCGCCGCAGTATGGAATAATCATTGTGCCGGATTTTTCCAGTGGGCTTCTGGGGATAAATTTGGGTTTCTGGAACATTTAAATTGGGCCCATATTTTCTGTAACTGCTGCAGTTTTGTTTTGGGGCCCACTTGTTATATTTTAATCGATCGGATATTTTAAACACATTTTTTACAGTATTTACATTATATCTGCGACCGTGAATATCACTCGATCGGTAAATCCGGTCTAACTGCTATAGCCCGGTTAGACGGATTTGCGAACGTGACTTTCACGTTGATGTTCTATGTATTTGCTGTGTTGTTGCGGATCGGTCGTGGGGATAGCCTGGATGCAATGCTAGTACAGTTGTGGTTGTATTATGTACATTTGATATTGCGGGGCGAGCGTCCGACATGTGGACTGCCGTCACTGCCTGTTTGTATTATTATTTTGGGGCACGACCTGGTTGCGGTCGATGTACCCGTTGTATGTATATTTTACTTTCTGTACTAGGATTGCCCCGCGGAGGGGTGCACGGATAGCCGGGTTCTGGAGGGCAACAAGCCCGCATCTCATGGCATTGAGACGGAGGGGGCTTCACTCTAGGATTGGCGGGCTATTCGCCGCACTCGTAGGGGGTATAGGTTTGACCCAGGAGGGGTGCCCAAGTTACCGGATTCCGTGAAGTGCTGGGTGGTCCATTCACGGTGCTGAAAGGGGCTGCCTCGCTTCAGGTTTTGGCGGGTGACTTGCCGCGCCCGTAGGGGTCTAGGTTTTCATTGCACAGGCTATCCACACGACCAGGGGAACGTCGGGTTTCAGCGGCTCTGTGAAACCCGGGGATCCCAGATATCTGTATTGTTTCTGTGATGCTGTTCATTTTCTGTGATGTTGCATTTTATTCACGCCTTGAGCGAATATAATATATTGGTATATATATTAGTAGATGTTGTATATGTTTTGCATCCGCGCTAGTCCAGTCCCCGCTCTGTCGTTAGTAAGCTAACCTAACGGGTAATGACGGGACCCAGTGGCGAATGCGGATGGCATATACGTACATCAGTATATTTTCGTTCTTTTTGGTGTGATCAATTGATGGGACTGCATTGATTCGGATCAATGCAAGTTAAAAACAAACCTAATCTGATGTTGTTGGAACACTTTTCAAAAAGCTGTTATTGCAAGGACGTTTACTTTTGTTTTGCATCGTGGTATTCATTAGAATATCCTGCTCCTCAGTCGACGAGGCAAGGGCCGAGATCCCTTCACCGGGAGTGACCCCTTGGACAAAAAGTTTGCGTCAGGGCATTAACTTCACTATAGCCGATTACTTTTGCTTTGCACCGTGGTATTCAGTTGGAATATCCTGCACCCCATTCTACGGGGAAAGAGCCGAGATCCCTTCACCGGGAGTGACCTCTTTAGCAACGGTTTTCGTCACTATATTTTCTAAAAAGCTATCCGTTCCTTCGACGATATCAAGTTCATTACGTTAAAGGTTTCCGCCAGAAACCATTCGTAGCCCTCCGTCGTTTCATATGGGTAGTCAATAGTATTCAAGCTGTGTTTGTTGGCCTTAGTCAAGGCACAGTGTTTGGTAGCTATTGGGTATTCATATGCTGCATAGATAGATGCGTTGGTTTGGGACAGTCGTATAGCCTTGTTGGCCCTAGTCAAGGGCTTGTACGGGTGGATTCAAATTAACCTGGATAATGACGGGTAGAACTTGACATGTGACTTATGATTTGTTGGCCTTAGTCAAGGTCATAAGAGCATGGGGTAAAAATCACATCGGGAGTTTCAAAAGAACTGAAACTTGCCAAATATGCGCATACCATCTAGAGTGTGATGACGTGAGCGGATTCCGTCACGTTATCATGCGATGATAGTTGGATCCCGATTCCCACTGATGAGTTAGTTTACTCCTCGGGTAACCCCGACTAATTCTTCTTTCAGGTTTGGAGGAGAATTTGAGGTACAGTGGGAGGATTCCAGATTAGATAAATTGGTAACCATTCTGATCTAGGTTAGAGTGCACGCTGAGTGTTTCTTTTCTCTCTCTCTCTTTGGCAGCGACCATTGACCCGACCCTAAGACTATGACTCAGTGACCAAGTTGACCGAACCTTCTTTAACACTGGCTTTTGGATTGTCAGAGTTGCGAACCTCATTGCCACTCCTACTTTTACCCTTTTCTCCAGGACACCCCGTATTACTACGAACGTCCACTTCCATTGGACAAAACCATCGTATGGTTAGATACGAACTCGAAGGAATTAATTCGAGGATGGTTTCCGGTTCTGGAGAAAACGGATAGGATTATTCAGTTGTCTTTTCCTTTTACCCTCTCTCAGGTTACGAGTACTCCTTGGTTTAGGGGTAGTACACCTATTACGCAAATTGGATTGTCTTCTTCCAAACCTTAGGCTGGTGCCGACCGGTAGGGAATGAAGAAAACCAATTAGCATAACGATGGTGTGCAGAAGGTATTAAGTTCAGACAAAGCAAGGGATTAGTAAGAGGGCAAAGTAAATTGCAACAGATATTCACGACCAAACCAAATATTTCATTACCACTCCCACATCACCTTTGTATTTCTCCAGGACACTCCGTATCACTACGAAGATCCACAGTTTATTTGGATACTCCATCGTATGGTTATATACGAACTCGAATGGAACTTGTTCCAGTTCGGGGATGGATTCTGGTTCAGGAGAAATAGGAATAAGGTTTATTCGGTTGTCTTTTATCTTCACCCTCTCTCATTGCGAGTGTTCCTAGGATTGGGACAGTACACCCCTTATGCTTATTGGATAGTCTTCTTCCAAACCATAGGCTGGTGCCGAACGGTAGGGAAGGAAGAAAACCATTTGGCCTAAAAGGGTGTGCAGAAGGTAAAGACTAAAGACATATGAAGGGATTTGGAGAGGTGGCAAAGAATTATACGGTTACAGTTGTGAATCTGGATAATGGAAAGGGCATTACTAAGAATACCGGGATACCCCATCGAAACATTTCAATGTTTCAGGTTCACTGTGTACTGTTAAAAGAAAACTGATTTCCTGATTAGACACTTGCTCCAGGGTATGTATTTACCAGGTTTGATTCTCACATCTGTATGGTTTTACAGATGGTGAGTGGGAGTAAGTTATTGGGAATTGGGTGATCATCCTCATTATATCGGGATTCGTTGTAATCGGTGATATTTGAGGAGATCATCTGGGCTGTTTGCCGGTCGGCAAATATTTGGTTTTGAATATCCGCTGTTGTGCACCAATTTCAAATTGATATATCTGTACGTCTATTTTCATAGAGTGAGATATACCTTTTGATATTATGTCGACGACATTTACCTATATCAGTGGATGGTTAGGTAAGGAGCATTAAACAGCGGTGTAATTCTTCTTAACCATAAGTACAGTTTTCAACCTACGACACACAGTGAAAGAGTTATTAGACTCAGTGGACTTATACAGAGTATTGTATGTTGTCCAGTGTCCATTAGGACAGAGGGGTTGGTCCTCATACTATATTCTGTTTACTTTTAACTTCTCTAGTTCTTAGACATGTGTTTCGTTGAAACACAGGGTCTAAGTTTTGAGGAGTTATAGGTATTTGAATAGAGTAGAGAACCAGGTGTAGCAAGTGTCGGGATTCTTCAAAGAGATCGAAGATGTAGATACTTGTGTATGGTATTCAGTTGATAGTAATGATAAAGAGAAATTGCTTCTCTTTCAGGTTACTCATAATTGGAAGCATTCCTAAGTTGAGTAACGCTGATCGGCCTCTCTCCATTTAGTTGACATGCACTGGAGACAGCTGCATGATTTGAATCTGGTTCAATTAAATCAGTGCCTCTGTTTCTATATTGGATATAGAACAGTTCATATCTTAACGATGTTAAGGTACGGGGAGTTGTCCGGTTTATGATTAAAACCAGACACTGGACAACTCAAGGCACGTTTCTGTAATGGCTGTTTGTGGGTTGACCCAGGCTATGACGAGGGTTGATTTTCTACCATCTGGATGAACAATAGCGATATTGTTCTAGACTCGCCACAGTTTTATTAAAAATGGATTTTTTTTCTTCAGAAAACAGTAGTGGGAGTATGGTAGAACTGGAAGTGATTCCAGAACCACAAACGATTACTGAAGATTTGATAAGGAACCTAAAGATTCAATCTGGATTGACATTCCATTGGCCACTCCGCAGATAAGGTGGGTAACTTCAGGCACCCGAGAGGTACTCCGGTAGCCTCAAGGACGGTGACAGGGAAGTTCTTGTTTACCCACAATTGCCATTGCTGTTGTTCCAGGTTACGAGACCCGGCGGGAGGATGAGTATAGCGTCGTTCTAAACTAGTTTTAGAAGTGTACGTCTATAGGACTCTGCCAGAGGGTTGTCGTAGTCAGTGGGAGCAGCGGAAGCATTGGTGGACAGGTTGCTTATGTCTATTTATAGACTAGAGCAGATGTAGCGGAGAAAGATCATCTATTTCTGACGTGACAGTCATGGGTTTGACTTCATCAGAATAGGGGATTGATCTGTTGAGAAGGTAGTAGGGTGTGATATCCTAGTATTTGGATGATATACACAGAGTAGGAAAGGAAACTCCTACACTACGATCGGTTATACTTTGGTCGTCACACAGTTGTTTCTCCACATAGGAATTGGGTATTATATCAGACATACTGGTTACTGGATCTATGGTTTTAGATCTAGATTTGGGTGGTTTCCCAATCAGGGTACTTGACAGCATTCTAAGAGTATTTAGGATGGACGACTCCTGGCACGGTAATGTACCTGCAGGTAATGGAGTCACCCTCTCCAAAGGTGTCTTACAGACTAAAGGGGAGAGGGACGTGCATGATTGGCAGATCACTTGCTTGGGCAATTGAGTCAATCATGAGATGTCAAGTACCACACCAGATGTTGTTCTTGCACTAGATGCAATAAGTTGACATTAATCCAATCCTGGAGAAACAGTCGGAAGCAGTTTTAGAACATAAGAGGATGTTCTAGGGATATGATAACGACAGCCTCATTCGGGAGACAGTTATCATTCCAGGCTTCTAAGGTGACATGGACGACAAGGAGGTTGTCAGAGTTATAGTTTTCCTTCTGATGAGGGGCAGTGTTTTGGACAGGTGGTCCAAGGCAATACTGAGGGTGGCATGGCGCAGGATACTGATTAAGTTCAGTTGACGATACAGTCTAAGAAGTTTGGATTTGGAGCTCATTTATGAGCTATGTCCCATCAGACATCCAGACACATTCTAAGACAGGTATTGCTCATTTCGGGAGATGGGTTTCTCCGCGAACATGAGATATAGAGAGACATGGATAGAAACAACAAAGCGGATCCACTCACTGAGGCTATTCCTCGAACGCAATAGTTCCGCAAACGAGCTTTGTGAGACTGACTAGTAGAGGAGTTGGGTGTTCGGTATCACACGGGCTGTGAGTATGCGACATCGCAATAATTAGCCTTGAGTGCAAGTGGGAGATTGTTGGAGATAGTGCCCTCAGAGTCAATTATTAGGTCACAGGTACGTGATTGTAATGATTGAGGGAGGACCTATCCCGGTAGGACAGTCTTACTCGAGATGATAGTATGCTATCTGGTTTACCTTTATCATCGTGTACTGCTTTAGGTGACATGACACGTCGCTATTACACGTTGATAGAGCCCCTAGGATTCTTGCTTGACCACCAGCAGTATGAGGGCGATCATATAAGTGGGAGCTGGGGGTCTATAAGCTTATCCTTAAAAGGTCCCTAGTCGTGGGAGTTTCGAGACTGGGCATCGATACTCCATTAGTAGACTAGTGTATACAGTCGAGACCCCGACGAGGGGCGGTGGCCGGTCTCACAAGCCACTGGTGTCAGTTGGATCACCTAAGATGTATACAGGTGCTCATTGGGTTATGAGTACACCGGACAGGACTCGCCGGGAACATGCTAGTTGGTCATATACCAGACGTCAGATGGCAGTTCCCTGGTGACATGTGTGCAGGTTAGTTCATCGACCTGGGGATCGTCATTTGTCTCGTGTGAGTTCCCACTGTACTTTGATTACTACCCTACCACGGCTCAAAGGAGTCGTGCAAACAGGTTTTAGTTGGGTACAGTCCCGAGCCACATGGAGGCAGTGAGCGTATCTTCAGGGGTTCGTCTCTCCCGGTATTGGGGGTGAGGTCGTGCTGTGTCTAGGAGAGCCATTACACAAAGTCCTTGGCCAAGGCAAGGAGATTTACTGGTAGGTATTCCAGTAGTATCTCAGGGTGTTCTGGGCTACACTCCGACACGACTTGTACCGCTTTTGGGGGTCTGACTTTTACCAACCCCCTAGGCCCGCCATGCGATACTCATAGACGAACGGACCGGACTGCACGGATATTGTCACTGACAGGCTCAGTTGGGTGTCGGGGTGAGCTTCCTCATCGACGTCCCATTTGGTCAGTACCTGGTAGCCCGTCACGTATTGGCTTATACCTCTGACGTGCTAGTGGTTAAATCCACAACCAAGGTGTTGACGAGTCTTTAGAGTCCCCCACATTCAGTTACTCAGCTTTCGGGCGAAAGGTTGTAGAGGCCGTATGGAGATATGGCAAGGTCCGATCAGATACGTGCGGTATTGCACGGATCAGGATCGGACAGTTTGTACTATAGGCCGTATGGTTATATGGCAGGGTTCGATCAGATACGTGCGGTATTGCACGGATCAGGATCGAACAGATATTACTAGCCGGCTTTGGTATAAGCCGGATCCTAGTATAGTACAGTGTAGACTTTGTCTCATTGCATTTGTATTTCGGTCGAAATACAGATGCGGGTGTGTATGCACAGTATCGGGGTTTTCCTGTAATTTATTACGGGACCAGTTTTCTGGAGTTGCCAGTTTGCTTTTCGTTTCGGCCAATTTCCATTGTTCCGTTCATTGGCCGAAGTTTGGTGGAGGAGGGTTTATTTGCATTGTTGCAAATAGACATTAGTGGAAGGGGTTCTTTGCATCTTGTAGCATCATGATAGTCTTCATGATGGTGCACCATCCATTGACTTGCTTGACTTTCCATATCATGATGGCTTGACTTTGTTAGCATCATGGTTGTAGTTGATGGTTGTGTGGAGTGTTGGATTTGTTGCTATCATTTCTTCACATGATAACTCCACACTTTCTTTCTAGCATGTTGATTAACCCCCCCTTGGTCTTTCTCTCTCCAATCACATTTGTACAAGGGGGGGCCGGCCATTCCATGGCAAGGGATTCATTTTTTTCTTTTTGGGTGGAAAATGTTACTCTCATTTTGTATGCTACATTTTCCCCACCTCTCTCCAAGCTCTCTTCTCCTCCACCAAATGGCATCTCCACTACCCCATAAGGAGACACAAGTTCTACTACATATTCTACAACGAATCTTGGGCACGTTGACTAGCCAGCATCGTGCCCGAGTTGCCTCGGCATTGAGGTGGGAGCCCGTATACATAGTAGGCGATGTGGTGCACTTCCGGCGACGAGGAGGAGACGGACGGAGATCCCGCGAGGAGATCGGAGTGGAGATGAAGACCGGAGGACTTGGATCGTCGGTATATCTCTTCCCTATCTTGTTAGTAGCTTAGACTTGTTAATGGTAACGATCCGGGTGTTTAGTGCGCGGTGGTGCCGGTTTGCTAAGTCCGCAAAATTTTAGTTATTCACCGCTTCCGCATTCCGGCGTCAATTTGACGGCCGGGGCGCCGCCGTGCACTTACACAACGATCAGGGGACTAATCCCCTTGATGTCCGCCATGGACCAGCCAAAAGCTTGCCTGTTGCTGTGCAAGACCGCGAGAAGGGCTTTCTCTTGCTCGGGAGCTAGAGAAGCCGAGATGATGACAGGGAGGGTCTCGTTCTCACCTAAGTAAGCATACTTAAGGTGAGACGGCAACGGCTTGAGTTCGAGCGTCGGAGGTGAAATGATGGAAGGCAAGACTGGTGCAAAGGTCTCGAACTCAAAGGACTCCAGCAAAGGTTCAAAACGAGTGTAGGCAACCGAGTTGGATGGTTCAGGTAACTCATCCGGAAAGTCGAAGGATTCAAACTCGGGTTGTGCGCAGCTAAGATCGTTCGAGAACGTGAAACACTCGTAGTCGTTGTCGGGCGCAGAAACAGCAGCAGGTTCGAAGAGAAACGCACTAGTGGCGTCAAGATTATCGTGTTCAAACAGAAACTCCTCGAATTCACACTCTTCTGGGGTGATCTCCTGGATCGAGCAGACGTCCAGTATATGAGCATTAGGTTCGGCGGGCTGATTCCCCAACCTAAAAATGTTGAGTTCAATCGTCATATTTCCAAAAGAGAGGTTCATCGAACCATTGCGACAATTGATCACAGCATTTGAGGTTGCGAGAAATGGGCGACCGAGTATCACCGGAATTTGATTCCGGGGGTTAGCTACAGGCTGTGTATCTAATACAATGAAGTCAACGGGGAATATGAAGTCCCCGACTCTTATCAACATATCCTCTAGCTCACCCCTAGGATGGGTGATCGATCGGTCGGCCATTTGGAGAGTGCAGTGCGTGGGTTTCAACTCTCCGATGCCTAATTGCTCGTATACTGAATACGGAAGCAGGTTAACACTGGCACCAAGATCTAATAGTGCGCGGTTGATGTTCTTATCCCCAATAGTAATTGAAATCGTAGGACAGCCAGGGTCCTTCCGTTTTTGTGGTAAAGATTGGGTAAGGACATCACTCACAGCACTAGCCAAGAAAACTTTCTTGGGTACCTGAGACTTCCTGTTTTTCGTGCACAAGTCCTTTAAGATTTTCGTGTAGGACGGGACTTGTTGGACAGCATCTAAAAGAGGAATCTTAATGTTAACCTGCTTGAATAACTCCAGAATCTTCTCCATTTATGGATTTTGTTTATTAGACCTCAACCGGTTTGGAAATGGAACATTTTGAAAATTGGTTGAGTCTAATGCTGGAGGAGGAGGTTGTGGAGTTGGAACGGATCCCAGAATAGGTGTT
Source organism: Agapanthus africanus (assembly GCA_030015575.1). Lineage (NCBI taxonomy): Eukaryota > Viridiplantae > Streptophyta > Magnoliopsida > Asparagales > Amaryllidaceae > Agapanthus > Agapanthus africanus. Next base: position 464,777,440 of record JASDDO010000001.1, read on the forward strand.
TTCGTGGAGTGAGAAGTGGGTCCGTTCAGAGCAGAAGAAGAGGGAGGGGAGCCTTGTGAAGAACGGAGAATAGGCTCAGAAGACGAAGAAGAAGAAGAAGAAGAAGAAGAAGAAGAAGCGGCCGGGGTGTCATCGTTGATCCGTTTGCCAATGTTGTTTTGCAGCATCCTCCCCGATCTCAGTGTGGTCACGGCACTCACATTATGGTTTTGTTGTTCAAGAGCAACATGTGCATTATGTGGGTGACCGGGATTTGGAAGTGGCTGGGACGGGAGCTTCCCCTTTTCTCGCTCGCTTAAGGCCGTGTTTAGCTGTGCAATCTGGGCCTCGATGGTCTTGATGCTTTGCCCGTGTGCGGCAGTGTGTTGCACTAAAGATTGAATGGAAGACTGGATGTTGGCGGTGGATTGAGTCGATTGTTTAACAAACGCCTCCAGACTTCGCTCGAGCGAGGAAACCTTATCGTTGTTTGACGGAACAAAGTTGTTTGGTGGAAAAGAATTGTTGGGTGCAAAGTTGTTCGTCTGATTTTGGAAAGGTTGGGGTTGGAAGGGCTGCTGATACTGAGTTTGCTGTTGCGCTTGTTGTTGCGGTGGAGGGGCCCTTTGGAAATTGTTGCCTTGGAATTGATTCTGATTCTGATTCCAGGCGAAATTGGGATGGTTCCTCCAACCGGGATTGTAGGTGGAAGAGTATGGATCATTCCTCGGTCTTTGCTGGAAGGCAGCATTAACCTGATCCTGTCCTTGCGAGGGTGGATTGTAAGGACACTCTTCGGTCAGGTGGGAAGGATCGGAACAACAAGCGCAAATGGTACGAAGGGGGAGAACAGGGGCAGGAGCAGGAGCAGAAAATTTGCTCTCTATCGCTTCAAGATTTCTTGTTATTGCAGCCATTTCAGCTTTCATCGCAATAGAGACATCAATTTGGTGGATTCCTACCCTAGACTGACCGGTAGAAGTGGAGGTAGAAGAAGAAGAAGTCGGTCTGGTGCTCTCCCACTGTAGCGTTTGCTCCGCAAGGTCGTCAAAGAACTGCCACGCTTCCTCGTCAGATTTCGATAGGAAGTGGCCCTGACAGATGGTTTCCAGCAACTGCTTCGTTGCTGGGTTTAGTCCCTCGTATAAGGTTTGGCAGAGTTGCCATTTCTCTATACCGTGGTGAGGACACTGAACAAGAAGGTCTTTGTACCGGTCAAAGCACTTCCAGAAGGGTTCAGAAGGAAGCTGGGAGAATTGGTTGATTTCATTTCGAATCCTTGCGGTTTTATGATTCGGATAGAATTTTTTCAGAAACGCTTTAACAAACTCGTCCCAGCTGGTTATGGAATGGGACGCGGTGCTATACAGCCATTTTTCAGCAAGATCGTATAAAGTGAACGGAATGACCCGTAGACGTATAGCGTCGTCCGACAGCTGGGTGGTTTTCATCATGGCACAGACGTTTTGAAATTTATTGATGAAGATATAGGCATCTTCAGATTCAAGCCCATGAAAACGTGGAAGCATGTTGATGAAGTGGGGCTTAATTTCAAAGTTGTCCCCATTGGCCGGAGGAAGAGAAAGGCAGGTGGGGAGTGCAGAACGGGTGGGATAGAAACGATCCTGGAGCGCGATTCGCTGCGGCGCTACAACAGGCGGTGGTGGTGGGATATTGGTCTCCGTAGGAGGCGGAGCCAATCCAGGGGTGGTCAAAGAGATGTTCGGATTAAATCCTGACATCGCGGAAGAAGAGCTTGGTGAAGGTGAAGGTGAAGATGTATGAACAGAATTCCGGTCAACGTCGGAGTTGGCCGGCAAAGGAAGGGGTGAAAGAGGAGTGGACGGAGTATCGACTTCGGAGTCGATCGCGTAGTCGGTAGCGACTAACGTAACGCGGACTAGACGGGCGCTAGTGTCCCGAGTCCAAGCGGACATACACTAAACGAGTTTAGTATAGTCAAAGCGGAGAAGGTGAGGGTAAGAAAACGTCAATGGAGAAAGGCGATGGGTGGTGGGTGAAAAAAAATGGATTTGGCGACAAAAGGGCAAGTTTTTATAAAAGTTTTTGGTTTTTTTCTTTTTTTTTTTTAGAAAGATTTTTACAGAAATTTGTACGGATATACGGCTTAAGCAATCACAAACAAGATATGCACAATCACACCTAGATCTAGGGTAACCTAGGTCTACTAGACCTGCTCCTGAACTTGATTGTCGAAGTTAAACAGTGTCGAGAAACAGGCTTAAAAATACACTGATCACGAGGCCAGGTAAGTGCAGAGATAAGGGGAGGTTGTCCAACGCTTTCGCGAAGTTCCTTAATTAAATAACCCTTTCTCTTTCGGCGGTTGCGCCTTTAACACTTTCCTAGACACCCCGTAAACAATATACCGTTAAGCGAGGTTCTAAACACGGTTTATCTTCTCCTAATGAGCGTGAAGTCCTTAGGGCTGAAGTCCAGTATTTTTTAATTTACAATGGACAATGCATATGCTTTTGTGATTTTTGGGGTCCTGGGAAGGGTGATGAAATCCCCACCCAATCTGGATTGGTTTCAAGCCCCTTAAGTCCGTATTAAAGAAATGCAAAGCAGTAACAAATCAACTGCAAACAATTTTTATTTTGCGGCATAAAGAATCCTGCACAAGAACAGTTTATTGGAAGGGGGAGAAGAATTTGCGCAAAGAAATCTGCAGAAAACACAGTTTATTGGAGTTCAGGAGAGTGGGAGAGAAGAGAGAGACACTTACAGAGAAAATGGGACCCTGAAGCCACTAAATGGCCACGGTTCCGCGGCCAAACATGTGCTTAGGCCGCGGTTCCGTGGCAAGATGGTGGGCTTGGGCCTGGAAATTTTGTGGAGATGCTGGTCTGTGTCTCCTCTGGTTGTCTGGATGTCCTGAAATTGGATTTGCTCACTGTAAATGCTCCAGATTTATTCAGTAGACCATTTGCTTCGTTCTGTCCGTCGCGGTGTAGCCGCGAAATGTGGGTCCATCTTCCCACGTCTTTGGCACTGTACTTGAACTCCGTATTTTCAACGTCCTGGCCACTGAACTCGAACTTTGTATTTTCCTGCACACTTGCACAAAAACTAATCAAGAATAACAAGATGGTTTCTTTTACAAAGTATATTTTTTTTGTTTTGTTTTTTGGTTGAATTTACAAGTTAACCCGAAATTACACAAGGAAATAAACTACCGTCTCCCCGGCAACGGCGCCATTTGATTGTTAGCAGTTGTGCGTGTTCAAGTTTTAGTTTAAATACCGCAATCAAGACGGTTTCGCTTGTAGCTAGCCGGTTGAGTACGGGTCGTCCGCAGGGAGATGGGAGTCTTTTTCAATGTGTTTTAACGAGTTAAGTCCGAGAGTTCAGATTTTGTTTGTGATTATCTAAGTGTTAAGTTGATGTTTTAAAGAGAGCTTGTTAGGGTTAGGATTAGGTTAGTTTGAGTTAGGAGTCTCCACATCTTTCGTTGCCCCTCTTAATATCGGTGTTACGGTAATCGACAACAACGGGGATTAGCACGACTAGGAAGGAACTTGCGAGTATAAGCTAGGCTTTCCAACGCATAATTCCTTCCTTTTGGTGCTTGTCCGTCCGTTCTTGGCTCTTAGCCATAACCTCCGGTTAATTCAACCACAACCGGTCTCACTACGGAATCACTGCTATCATGTAGGATAGGGTGCCGTAAGGAGCGGATTGTGGTTCAATTAACGGGAGTCGATTTAAGCTGTTGGGCAAGGAAAGAGTGAGAGAGATTTCCTTCTCTCAAACTTCCCTTATCCTACCCTAACAAGTATGAACTACTCACACATCATGATACGGAAAAATAAAACAAAACAAAAGAGGAAGATAGAAAGAAGGAGATTAGAAGAATACGACTAGCTATTTGCGACCTCACCTTGGCGAGGATCGAGCGTAAGCATCATTGTCGTATTAAGGATAAAGAAAAAGAGAGGAGAAAGAAACAACAAGAAAATAACAACAACTACTTAACAAATTAAAATTACAACAATTAACAAGATAAAGAGACAAGCATGATAATAAATGGTTCTTCTTTATTCATCACTCTTCACTCATAAGCTCACTACAAGTTTCAATGGAGAAGAGGTGAGAAGAGGAAGAAGAAACACACTAAACTTAGCAAAATGAAAATACAAGAATGGACCCTTTCCTTCACAAAGTTCTGGGCTATTTATAGGCCAAAAAGTGAAAACCTAGGGCAACCACCAGAACCCAAACAAAAATACCAGAATACCCCTGAAAAGTTTCTGTCTGCGGCGCTCGTACGGCCGCGGATCCGCGGCCTAGACCCCCCTTTGGCCGCGGATCCGCGGCCTTATGGTTGAGTTGGGCTTTCTGGTTTTTTGGGCTTCCCTGGTCTTCTGTCCCTTTTATTCTGGTATATGTATTTTCTCAATTTGGCTCCACGATTTTTCCTGAATTTCTGTTGAGGGAAAGGTGGACTTTTTGTCAAGATTTGGCATGATTGCCTCGAGCTCCGCGTAGATTTCTTGGAACTTGTTGTTGCCATTGAGCCTTGTGCATGGAGGTGACAATTGATTTGCCATTTTGTCTTCCTAAACTGGTATCTGGCAACATACGGATGAAGAGCGGAGACCGTGTTCTATCTGTGGTTGATAGGAACCCGGATTTTGTCGTGTTTTCCATGAATTTCACCGTTTTAGAACCGAGAACCTGTATCCTGCAATTGACTAGCAAACACGGCTCAAGAGTATCTACCGATATGCAATGTGATAAAAATTGGGCGGTATGAAAATGCAAAAATCTGATATGAACATGGCTCTACCGGGGTCCCTCGGACCTCTTTTTGCTCATCTCGAGTGTCCACAGAACCCTTGATATCACCCTCGCCTTCAACTTCATTGTTTGGCCGCTCAGACGTAAATGTTGCGGTGAAGCAAAGCTTTGCGATTCGTTGGTCTCTGTAGGCCCGACCTATCCCGTCTTGGTCGAGCGGAAATTTCATCGCTAGGTGGTAGGTCGTTATCTGGGTCCGGAGGGAGTTGAGTGTCGGGTGACCGAGGATAGGCCGTTGGGATTCTCGCGACGATAAACTCCACAGGCACAGTGCTTGTACGGCCTGCCTCCCTAATGTTAAATTGGAGACTGATTACCCCTTCTGCCAGAATGGAGTGGTTAGTGAACCCTGACAGGATGTGGGCGATCGGCCTTAGGTCCGATGGGGTGAGTCCCATACGCAGAAAGCAGTCATAAAAGAGAATGTCCGCCGAGCTTCCCGAGTAGACCAGTATCCTCTACACTTCGTAGCGGTGGACCCGAGCTTTGAACACCAGCGGGTCGTTGTGAGGCATGGATATACCATGGAGGACCTCGTCGGTAAAAATGATTGACTCGGCTGCTTTAGCTTTCTTCCTCAGGAGGCCTCCAGTCCCCTTGATCCCGGAGGGACGCTGAGTCTTGTCGGCCTTTGTCATACCCCCCACTGATATGGCCATGATTTGGCCGATTGTCAATTCACTGGGAGGGGGATGGTGCTCTTGCTCACGGTCGGCTTGCCGCTTGTCTCGCAAGTACGTTGCCAGGTGCCCCGAGCGGATTAGCTCCTCGATATAGTCTCGGAGCTGCTTGCAGTTCTCAGTGGAGTGACCCTGTGACCTGAGGAAACCGCAGTAGGGGCCCCGGGTGCGCTTTGCCGCCCTATTCGAGACTAGGGGAGTTTGAAGAAGCTCTCGCCTTTAGCCTCCTCCAACAGTACCGTCTAGGAAACGTTAAGCGGGATGTACTCATGAAAGTTCGGGGAGTAGGGTTTCGGCCGCTCAATCTTCTTTTTCTCCTTCCTGGCCCTTTTCTTCTGATCGGTCTGCTTTGTCCGGGGCAGATTGGAGTTCACCTCAGATTCGAGCTGGATCTCACGTTCGGTCCAGGCCTTTACCTCGGCCATGGTCTTAGGTTTCGATAATGCAAAGGAGCGTAGCCGCTCCTTGTGCATAAGACCTGACCTAAGGGCCATAATGACCGTCTCATCACAGTATTCCGGGACCTCAAGAAGGGCGTTGTAGAAGCGGGTGACGTATCCTTTGAAGGATTCTTTGTCCCCGCCCTTTATGGTGAAAAGATGGTCAACGGTCCGATTCTGTCTTCTGTTCCTGACGAAGTAGCCGAGGAATTGGGTGGCCAGCTCAATGAAGGTTGAGATTGAGCATGGCGTGAGTCCTCGGAACCAGTCTCGTCCGGAGCGGATGAGAGTGGCGGGGAAAGCGCGGCATTGTGCGGCGTCGGAACAGACCTAGAAACTTATCCCAGCTGTGAACGCGTCCAAGTGGTCCTTCGGGTCGGACTTCCCGTCGAAGAGTGAGACCTTCGGGGGTTTGTTCTAGGAGGAGACGTGGACGGCGAGTAGCTCTTTTGTGAAGGGCTTCATGAGTGAGTCGGTGGCATATATTAGCCCCGTCGGTTGAAGGGCGATTTTCCCGATGCATGACTTCAATCTTATTTTCGAGGGCGTCGAGCCGGCCGTGATATCCCGACGATTCAGCATACTCTAGTTTTTGGCCTCTGCTGCCGGAGACCGTGCCTGGCCACGGCCCCGATTCCGTTTGATGAAGTTCCTCAGGTCCCCCAGTGAGGTCGTCTTCGAGCCACCGTGGTGAGTCCCGTCCGCGCGACCCCGTCGAGGGAGGGGATGCCAGTCATGCCTGGGTACAGGCGAGCTGGCCGACACCTTCTCGGGAGGGACAGAGGCGCGATGGGCCTCGGGGCGAGGCGCTCTGGCTAAAAACCACAGAGTTGAGCTGTGCGGCGCCCAGCGAGTCATTGAATACGTTGGCCCGGGGGATCTGCGGCCGCCGAAGACAGTGAGGTGGTGTCCGGTCGTGCCGACATGGGCAGAGTCTTCTCTCCCTCTGTAGGGGTCCCAGTCCCGAGGTAGGGGAGCGGCGACCTGGGAAGCTTGCCCGACCGTTTGGACACGGACGAGTGCATCCACGACGGATGCGAGCCGATCTATCCGAGCGGATAAGGCATGAATGGCGTTCGGGGGAGGAGGGGATTCTCACTCGTCTCCACTGCGGGGAGGGCTACGGCTGGTGCTTGGATCGTTGCGGTGACCGCTCGCCATGAAGTCGAGATCGGATGATGATCTTTCGTTGAGTGGAACTAAGAGTTCCCACAGAAGGCGCCAACTGATGGATCTCTGGATATCTTTCAGATATTACCTTCCGTTGATCTGCAGCGAGCGCTGATGGATGGCTGAAATTGAATTGGAGGTTGCCTCCTGGAGCGTGTGGATCTCAATGGGCTTTATGTGGTTGGGGCCGAGCTACCTGCAAGGAAGTACCGAGGTGGTTGTGCCACCGAGGACCCTCCGACGATCAAGTTAGACGGTGTATTTTGGTAGAATAACGGCATATTGGGGTGAAAATTGCTTACCTGAGTCGTCTGAGAGAGGGGTTTATATAGTGGCAGGCATGGGCAGGCGGGCATGAGATTTACGCCGTCCGTTATGCCCTTGGCGTTACACCCGCGTGATAGGCGGGATTCCCCATTAATGACGAGATATACTCGTTAATGGGGAATCGTGATGGCGTGAAACGCGGGATCATGGGCGGCGGATATCTCGCGTCTGGCGAGATTCGCGGAGCCGTGGTGGAGGCGTCTGTGATCGGTGTTGTGGGTTGGTCGGTGAGACCGAGGAATATAAGCTCGGCGAGAGACTCGGGTACGAGCGGGAGGCCGAGACATTTTGGATATGCGATAGCTAGGAAGCGAGCTGAAGGGCTGAGGGAACTCAGCGCGTGGAGGGCTCGGAAGCGAGCCAAGGGTTGTTTGTAAGGTGAGCATAGAAGTGGTCTGGAAGGCCACTGAAGGTCGGAAATTTCCTCGGGTCGAAGGCCCGGGGTATGCTTTCACTGTACCGTTCTTGATCCCTTCCGGTAAGCTCTGGGACACGTCGTCTGCTACGTGTCATGATCTTGGGAATCACCAGTATTTAGCCTCATCACATATAAAATGAATAACAACTCAAGATGTAGATATTATATAATTTTTAGTTATTTATATACATTATCCAAAGTCTAGGTTGACTATAGTCACTTTCAAAAATGACATAAGACGTTGGATGCACGAAAGCCCCCAACCTAAACTTCTACCAAAAGTTAGTCGAAGGATTAGCCTACCTAGTGGTAACAACTCTCCGCATCCAAGCCAGAAGTTAAAATCCATATGCGTAGACTATGGCCTTCTATTTCTAAGAAGAAAATAAAACTAGTCCAGGTAATTCATCACGAGAAAACATATAGATTCTGGTGTTGGATTAATCTTTTACCACAATATTAAAAAAATCATAATTTTTATCATAGGATGATTTAACGTATCAACAAAAAAGAAAGGATATATATGATCAATCCAAAATGCTAGTCCATCTTGATATATGATCTTCTCCCCACAGCGAGAAGGTATTCTAAAATACACTCTTACAGTATATACTACCGTGATGGACCGAAGGGGACACAAAATATGAGCAATATAAATATCACTTGCCCCTACGGTTATGACCGTGGGGCAAATCACTACCCCTACGGTAGAAACCGTAGGCCGCCATAGAGGCTAAATTAGTAACCGTGTGAGAAAAAGACGGTAGGGAAAATGTATACTTCTACGGTTGAAACTTTTCCCCTAAGATTAGCACCGTAGGAGGTTCTGCCCTTACGGTTTATTGCGTAGGGGCATTTTTTATTTTCAAATTATTTGAAAAAAAAATAGTAATTGGTTGCCCCTACGGTTTAGTCTTAGTCTGTAGGGGCATCTCATTTCCCCTGCAGATTGCACTGTAGAAGCTAAGTTAAAACAAGATTTAGTTTATTTTAAATTTTTTTATATGCCCTTACGGACTTAACCGTAAGGACATATATTTGCCCTTACGGATTCTAATGTAGTGGTAAGTATAAAAATTATAAATTAGCTTTTTAAAAAATAATTTTAATATGCCTCTACGGTTGTCACCGTGGGGGCATATGGTGCTAACCGTAGAGGCTAAATATCAGAAAATGTAGGGGATAAGTATCAGAAAAACTAATATTTATGTCCTTACAAGTACAACCTAGAGGCATCACTTGCCCTCTAGGCGCATATAATTTTTTTTTACTTTTCTTTCAGATAAAAAGTTAGGATTGTTAAATGATTCTCCCGTTTTCTTTTCGTCATATGCATGATAATATATATAGCACACATGAATACATAAAATTTATCCAAAACATCCCACGCATGATATATATAACGAAATATCCAAAAAAAAATGCAAAATCAGAATAAAAAATCAAGACTTATAGCAAACAATATTTATGATATACGATATGTATCAAATATAGTACATACATCGCACAAAAATAAAAAAATATAAATACATCGCTACTGGCTCGGTCCAGATGCTCTTTCTCCAAATATCTGAGAAATCCGGCATAGCTGCTCTTTGCTGTAGCTCCGGCCTGACAAAATCTGGAAAATTGGATCGCCAGGAGTTGGGATGGGCTGAGGAGCTGAACCAGTGGGATGCAGAACCGAAGCAGCTGCCTGCAGAGAAGAAACCGGAACCAAATGAGCATCCTGCGCAGCAGCAGCCGAAGTAGTGGCTTGCGGAGTAGGAGTAGGAGCCGGAGCAATAGCCTGCCAAATCCGTAAAATTTAAAAGTTTGTGTAATTTAGGGTTAGGGTTTGGAATTGTTTATATGTGTGTATTTGAGTGTGTATATGTGTGAGCCCAGAAAGCCAGATATGAGTTCGAGTTCTTTTTCCGTAAAGAGGTGCACGCATTCGCCACTCGTATAGTGTGTATGTGTGTGTGCGCACGCGCGCGCATACATGTTGACCCCAAAGAGCTTTTGTAACGACCCTAAATTTCATATACCGTCATTTCGTTTCAATTCATAAAAGAGAATGTATACTGTTCTAATTTCGAGTTATAAGTTATTATTGACAACTTATGAACAAGAAACTCCTTATTGCTTAGTGTTTAAAATTCTCCACTGTTGTTCTTTAGTCTGTAAGTTTGAACCTCTAAAATCATAATTATTTTTAATATTTTTCTTTTTCAACTTTTCGGAAGGTTAAGAGTTGCACGTGCAATACACAGAGAATTGGAAAGTTTCAGAAAAATCAAACTGGATAAACATGGAGTTAATTACAATTTATACAGAAGGCACGAGTTTCGAGGCATGTGGCCTCCTCTGGGCTATCAGATCCTTACCACCGACAGTCTTGATGCCTCCAAATTCCTCCATTATTCACCCGTGCACCCCTTCCGCTCCCCTCTACTCCACTCTATTATTTGATTTCTCTGAAATTAACCAGACACTCATCAATTCCCCATTAATCCTATTTTAAATTCTTTTAAATCAATTCTTCAATTCACACACCTTCATTTCATTTCTATAAATACCACACCATTTCTTAGCACTCCTTGATTCTAAAAATTTCTCAAAAATTCTCTAAGCTCAAGAAAGTTCAAGACTAGTTAAGTGGAGTTAGCGATTCTAATTCATTCCGTAGAAGACCGAAGCCAATTCCAACGCTACCGCGACGCCATGAAGACTTCCTCTCTCTCTCTCTCACTCTTTTCTCATCGCTATACAACCCGTAAGCCCTTCCTCTCTCTTTCATTTCACCTCAAAACAATTTCTAAAACAATAACAAGTGGAGTTAACTCGTTATCTTTTCCTTAAAATAACTTTTGTCACCTTTGCTATGATTAATATTTCACTCTAAATCTCTAACCACATTAACATATTATTCACATTTTTACTTTTTCATGTAATTAAAATTTCATATGAAATAACCACATAAATCGAACAATTTCATATAAATACTGAAAGTATGCCTTAGCACCACTACTAGGTTTAAACATGCATCGAGTATACAATTTTAAAAAATCTAGTGTGTTAAAGCATGCTAAACTAGAATCGAACTAGAGAATTAGGGTTTGTAAGCATGTAAACAAACTTTACACTGAGTGAATGGAGAATACAACCTTTATAGACCGGTCTTTCATTTTTAAAGCTCCAAGTAGTAGTCCCTTAGCTCCAAATAGTGGTTCCTTGAACTCTTCTTAGGCTCCACTTGGTGAAACGAACGAGCTTGCTTCATCGTTTTCGAGACCGAAAATGATCCACCTTAAAGAATCTCTAACTCAAGCTACCTCTTCACTAATTAAGGAATTAGTGAAGCAAACAACTTACACTAATGGGCTAGATGAGAGTAGGTTGATGAAGTAGGAATTTTGCTCACTTTAGAATTCTATTTCTCTTTTTCTTTTTCTCTCAAGAAAATTCAAGAGGAGAAGAAGATGAAGCTTGAACTAGGATGAAGAAAAATATCTCAAGTGATATTTGTAGAGAGTTAATCATGGCTAAAAATAAAGGTTAGGTTATAAAATATGTTGAGTAAAACAAAATTAGTGGGATGAGTCATGGCTTCTTGAAGCATCTTAAGCCATGCCCATTTTCCACTAATTTTCTTTTTACCTTAAATATAAATCACCCAACATTATCCTTGGTTTGGTGTGAGTTCCATAGACCCATATTCTGTGTATCATCAACGATGGTACAAAAGTATATATATATATATATATATATATATATATATATATATATATATCACAAAATTATATATGTGTGTGTGTGTGTATCAACATATATATTCAAGAGAAGAAATTCTTTAGTGGGCTAATATTAGTTAATATATATTAATATATCAAATATATATATATATATATATATATATATATATATCAAATTATTAAATCAACACATGATTCAATAATCCGGTTATATCTTATATGACCGACTAATATCACTTATATGTATATTAATTTATCGAATCAACACTTGATTCAATAACCTGGTTATATCACATATAACCTCATCGATATCATATATTGGGAGATTAGAATACGACATCACATACATGTATTTAATCAAGCATCCGCACATATCACATATGTGCTCTACTTCGTTTCGCTTGAGGTAGGAAACCTCTGTGTGGGACTCTAAATACTCTCAATACGCCAGCAGTATATAATGATCACATCAGTTACTTACAAGCCATCAGCGGTACTAGCTGGACGTAATAACTACCCAGGTATTGAGCGAATAGAAGATCAAAGCAAACTTGTCCAAACTCTCACGAAGTATGTAAGTAACACTTACCGTACAGTCCGGTCTCTTCGCCTGAAATGTCACATATCAAGTCTAGGGGTGGAATCGTCAGACCCCAGTAACTTGATAAGTCATGCCGATATGTGGCCTATAACCGTTCGAGAAACTACTGATAACACTTACTAGTAAATCTCATCAGCCCTGGTTAGGGACTTGCTGTTATAGCCAATCGACAATAGCGCAATATCAACTCCCTATACCGGGAGAGACGAAACCCCTCCTATTACTCATTGCCTCCATGTGACTCGGGATTGTACCCAAAATCCACCTGTTTGCACAACTCTTTTGAGCCGTGGTAGGGAAGAAATCAAAGTACAGTTCGAACCACACAAGACTCCATGAGGATCTTAAGTCTACAGATTAACATGTATAAGTGTCACCAGAGAACTGCTATTTGACGATAGGTATGGTACCATCTAAGAGTTCTCGGTGAGTCCTGTTCGGTGTACCCATTCTCTAATGAGCACCTGTATACATTCTTTGATGTCAAACACCAATGATTGTGGGATCAACCATTGCCCCTATACAAGGTTAAGAAACGTACACACTAGTCTACACTGGAATATCGATGCCCTGCCTCGATACTCCCTCGACTAGGAACGGCTAAAGGATGTGCTTACGGACTACTCAAGCCCCACTAGTATGATCTGCATCATAGTCATGGTAGTCAAGCTAACATCTTAAGGGGTTTACCAATATGTATCAGAGAGATAGAATAATATAAGTGTACATGTTAAGATAAAGTGCAACCAGATAGCATACTATCATGTTGAGAAGGAAAGTCCTATATATATATATATATCCATTATAATATACAATAATGGCCTCTAGGGCATATATATGACTAACAATCTCCCACTTGCATTAAGGCCAGTTGTTATAGTATCACATATCCAACATCCCAAAAAGTCACTCAAATTGTGTCTGGGGGAGGGCCTTCGTGAGTGGATCCGCTGTGTTGTCCTTCATGTCAACTTTCCTGACCTCGATCTCCTGGCGATCAACTATCTCCCAGATCAGGTGTTACCGCCTAAGAATATGTCTAGATCGCCGATAGGACTGGGGTTCCTTGGCAAAAGCCATAGCTCCATTGTTATCACAATACAAAGGTATTGGATGCTCAATGGATGGAACCACACCAAGTTCAGCTATGGACTTCTTTATCTAGACAGCCTTGTTCCCTGATAAAATATAAGGAAATACCACAATGGGGTATCACATGCTCATACGTGACCAAGGGTCGCGTGCTGACACGTGATGATTTCCCAGAAACTCTGTTAAAATAGAATTAAATTCTAATCAAGCAAGCAATTAGGGGAGTCACATGCCCACACGTGATGAGCATTTAAAGAAACCACTGAAGGAATTAAAACGCTTGATATAACGGCAAGGAAAGATCCCAATAAGGCATCATGTGTCTACACGTGACCAAGGGTCACGTGATGACACGTGATGATTCCTTAACTCTTTAAAACAACAGAATTAAATTCAGGTTAAAATGTTAATCAAAGGGGGTCACGTGTCAACACGTGATTGTTTCCTAAGCTCTCTAATTAATAGAATTAAATTCTATTTAAATGATCAAACAGTAGGTCATGTGCTAATACGTGATAGACTCTTAAGCCTTCTGAACTAATAGAATTAAATTCTAATTAAGGAAAATCAAAAAACCTTAATATTTTCCTAGATATTTCCAAACAGAAAGATTGTGCTCTATAAAGTGGAGCACCGTTGGATTAAAAATCCAATGGTGATTAAAAAATCACCAATTTATGGAAATATTTTATACAAGAAAGATTTCCCTGAAAATTCACCAAGAATAACAAACAGAATATCTTTTGGATTAAAAATACAATGGTGAATAAAATTCACTGAGTGATCTAAAAGATCATGTTGGTTACAGAAACAACAAAAATCTTTCAATAAAAGATCGACTAAACAAATTGATTCTTTTCTTTCTCCTATAAATAGGAGCTAAGAAGAGATGGGAGGGGGATCTTGGATTTTTGGAGAAAAAACAACAACGGAGAGAATAAAGAGAGGAAAATTTAATTCTCAAGAGAGAAAAGAAGTTCCTTTCAGAGAAAATAAACCCTAGGTGAGAAAGGGGAAAAAGATTTAAGCTCCATAAAACAAAAAGAGAATTTAATTCTCAATTTAAGAGTTTAACTCTTCTGAATAAGAACTTAGTTTTTCGATTGGTTGAAGATCTGCAGAAGCAGATCTCCCCACAAGTTGAGAATTTAATTCTCATCGGGGAGATTCTACCATGCAGATCCTAAATTTAAAGGGAGAATTGAGTTTAAGGAATTTAATTCCCCCAAATTCATAGGAATTTAATTCCTCCAAATAAAACTAGGGTTTAACCCTATATGGGAATTTAATTCCCCTAAATTTATAGGAATTTAATTCCTCCAAATAAAACTAGGGTTTAATCCTATATTAGAATTTAATTCTCCCAAATTCATAGGAATTTAATTCCTCCAAATGAAATTAGGGTTTAACCCTACATAAGAATTTAATTCTTCCACATACATAGCAATTTAATTCCTTTAAAACAGAATTAGGGTTTAACCCTGCAAAGAATTTAATTCTTAAAACAAAGAGACTTGAAACCCTCCATGCACGTAAAGAACTTGGTCACGTGGTAACACGCGACCTTTCTCCTCAATGAGTAAAAAAGAAAGAACAAGAATAGGTCACGTGCCCCCACGTGACCCCTAAAACAGATCCCTTAAAATGAGAAAGAAAAACTTGGAGGCAATGCCCCACGTGCTCCCACGTGACCCTCAAAATAAAGGGAACAAAGCCAAAGGCAGAATCAGTTTTGGGTGCCCTTACGTGTCCCCACGTGACCCCTTAATAAACACTTTAATAATCAATACATGGATACCCATCACGTGCCAACACGTGATGGCCTGAAGACTAAAAGTGTTTAACACTTATTTGAATATTCTGAGAACAAAATAAATGAGATTTGGCCCAATTCTCAGGCGTCTCACGTGACCCCACGTGACCACCCCACTTTTAGTGTTTAACACAATTTTGAGCATTTTGTCTCTAGTGTTTAACACTGTTTTAAAGCGCATCACGTGGGAACACGTGATTTCCAGATATATGTTAGTGTTTAACACTATTCTCAAACCGGTCTTAGCCTAAAGTGGCTAAGTCTTTCTGAGTCAAGACTCCCCTCTAATTAAACCCCGACTACATTCTTTCAAACTTGATCATTATATATGACATTCAAAGAAAACTTTAGAGCCATGATAAATGGTTAATACCCAATAAAAGACAAAATGTTGTCAGAGCCCCCAAACCCCTGTTTAGTATTGCTAAATAATGGGGGGGCTGAACCCAGACAAATGTTCAATAGTCCAACAAAGGGCCAACATTTCAAACTTAATTGGACTTAGCCCAAATTGGCCATAAGTTCTCAATTCAGATTTAACTGAGCCAATGCTCATAATCTAATTAATTGATCTTAGTTCCAAATTGGACTACAGATCTCCAAATCAACTTTGGTTCAAGGGTACATCTCTTCACTCCTTTGATATTTGTCGTTGTAATCCTTCAACGTCTTCAGAAAGGTGACAGGTCCCGATAACCAATCATTCAATGGACTGTGGGGTCCTTAAACTCATAGACTATGATGTCCTTAATCTCGGACTGTGGGGTCCCTTTAAACCCATGGACTATGATGTCCTTAACCTTAGACCGAGATGTCTTTCAACTAATATTGGACCACCATGTCCTTAAACTGGTAATCAACTGCAATGTCCTTAAACTAAACAATAGAGCTCGAATGCTCTTTTGTTGGATCTAAACGATCCCGTTAAGTTGATCTTTGTCTAAAATTAGACTAACGTATCCTTAACAAACGTTTAAGTTGATCTTAGTCTCAAATGAGACTAACGTATCTTTAAACCCAACCCCAAACCCAAATCTAAGAAAATACGGATTTGGACTAATCCACGCCCTACGGGTTGTTGAAGTCAAAATTTGCACCCCGGTTGACCAAGTCAAAATCAAGGTCAACCCCAAGCCAGGTGGGCCCAAGCCCAAGCAAGTGGGCCAATGCCCAGGTCGAGCCCGAACATGAAGCGTCCGGCCTTCCGCCATGCCAAAATATAGATCATGTAATAAATAATTTTTATGTAATTTTTTATGCATGAATGTATGAAAAATGGGCATAAAGCCAAATTTTTGAAAAGCCTATGTCTTATGTGCAAAAAGAAATGGCACATGAGCCATGTGATGGGCAAAATGCCATTTTGTAAAGCTCAAGGGGCTATATGTAAATATGCAACCCTATATAGGGCAACATGATGAAAATATCTAATATACTTTTTCATTCCCCCAAAAAACTAGGGTTCTTTGTGCCTCCTGCTCCTTCTCCAAGGTTCTAAACCTTCTTATTTTTTAAAAATTAAATCAAGAGTTTTACTCTTTCTTTTCCAAAACTAAGCAGTTTTCCACCACGAAACCCACAAAGGGGAACTCAGATCTGCCATCAGATCCCAGAAAGGAGAGATTTTTAAAATCTCATACTTCTTGATCTTCAAGATCCGGCCAACAAAGGAAGAAGAAGGAGACCCATCTTCAGAAATCCCACTTTGTGGAAGAACTAGGGCTCAAGGGGAGAGGCCCTTCATCAGCTTCAAAACATCCTAGGAGTTTAACTCTTCATACACACACACACACACACACACAGACACACACACACAGAGAGAGAATAATAAGTGCTCCTTTCTGGGAGTACAACTCCTATTGCAGGGACCAAGTCCCTTTTGCTGCTCGAGCACCCACGTGCTGACACGTGGTGCGCTAGGAGCGCTAGCGTCCAAAGCGCTAGCGCTCGAGCGCCTACGTGCTGACACGTGGTGCGCTTGGAGCGCTAGCGTCCAAAGCGCTAGCGCTCGAGCGCCCACGTGCTGACACGTGGTGCGCTAGCGCTCTTGCGCTCGGAGCGCTCTTGCGCTCGGAGCGCTCTTGCGCTCGGAGCGCTAGCGCTCGAGCGCCCACGTGCTGACACATGGTGCACTAGCACCCAAAACGTAGTGCCCGAGCGCCCACGTGGTGCGCTAGCGCTCCTGCGCTCAGAGTGCTAGCGCCCGAGTATCCATGTGCTGACACGTGGTGCGCTAGCGCTCAAAGCGCTAGCGCTCTTGCGCTCAGAGCGCTAGCGCCCAAAGCTCTAGCGCCCGAGCGTCCACGTGCTGACACGTGGTGCGCTAGCGCTCTTGCGCTCAAAGCGCTGGCGCTGGCCCCACGCATCCTTTGGATGCCTTTTCCCCTTTATATATATATATATACATATACATATATATAAATATACATATGTATACATATATACACACACATACTCTACAACACTATTCCCCTCAAAAAAATTTGGGCCGGGACGCTGCCCCGCACCCCGCGAGGGGGCTGCTCGCCCCCTTGACCCACAGCCCGCTATCCGGGTAGCGGGACCCCCGTAGAAACTCTGCGGGGCCCCCGATATATCCAAGCCCCCCTCCAAAACAAAACACACGTACACTGTATATTGAGTTCGCCTGACCAGTTTAACCCGTCAATCGGAGATTCTCTCGCTCCAAAGGCGAGGGGTAATTAATAACAGCTTAGTCCGCGGGTGCCGGAGATTCGGATCCCCACAATCAATAAACTCCGGCCTACCCTAGGCAGGGGGAATCTGTAGTACGCCTGACAAGCACGCGCGTATTCCCATCTCAATGGGGTGACGAAAAACACCCAACAGATTCTGGCATGCCCGGTGGGACCAATCTCTCCTCCCATATTTCGGGTTAAACGTTTACGTGAGCTCAATCAATATACATGTCTATATTTATACTAAAATAATGCTATTTCATGCAGGTTTTCAAGCAATCACCTTTCAACAATGTCTTCAAAGATGAACTCAGCTCCCATCTCCTACAGGATGAAGATAGACTCCAGGACGGTCCTTCCGGCCAGTCCCGGGCGATAATGGGAAGAGCCGCCGCTACCATTCGGCTCTATCCTGTTCGTGTCAGCTAACGCCATCCCAGCTCCTCAAGTCCCGGTGACAGACAAACCGGTCTTGAAAGGCAAGAGGCCAAATGTGATGATCTCGAAGGTGCCCCAACAACTCAAATGCAAGTCGGTGTTTGAGCGACTTTCCTTGGCCCCAGCTGGGGGCAAAGACATCAACACCAACAAAGCAACAAAGCATCTTGGGCAAGCTCCAGCGGCGCCTCCGACAACTGCTCGATTGGGTGTCTTCTCAAGCCTCCCCATCACTCAGCCTATGGCGGCTTCCCGAAGAGCAGAAGCCTGCCAAGTGCTCAAGGCAGAGAAGCTGAGGCAGAAGCGGCTCAGATACAGAGCCAACAAAAGGGCTAGGGCTCTGGCCATGTTAAAATTTATGAATTTCGAAAGCCCGGACTGCTCCGCGAAATCAGCCGCCAAAGATAAAGAGATGGCTGGGTATGTGGTTCGCACTGTCTATATGGTCGGACATGAAGAAACGAGTCCTCCTCTTTTTCACAGCCATGGTGATGATAAGATTGACGTTACCCAGCATCGGCTCGATCTAAGTGATGAAGAGCCCGCTCAGGCCGATAAGCTAGAGGAGCCCGTGGTTCCTGCGGAATTGAGCTCAGGCAATAAAGACGACCTGGTTGTCATAGCCGGAACTACAGAACAAGCGTTATTCCGATGGCTTCAGAGGCAGCTTCAGGACAGGGACGAGAAGTTAGCCAAGGTACAGTCCAAGGTCGACGAATTGGCAAACGTCGCGGCAGATCTCACGACCCAGGTCGCCTGATTACAATTACAGCGGAATCAAATTTTGGTTCATGAGCCAGGGATTGATACCCGGAGGCAGCCAACTGATACCCCCTTCAACCTAAGAGCAGAGCGCCTTCGCGGAAAATGGCCGCAATCAGCCTCCAGTCCCTCCGATACATACGCCGGAGGGATCGTCTCTGAAAGAGAAACTGGAAAAAGTCTATTCCTTCAAAAGGGAAAATATCCACAAGATATTCAGGGACGCCCTAAGAAACGGTCTACAACCGCCAGAATTAAAGAGACCGCAAGAAGCGAATATGACCGACGACCCAGAATATTGCCCCTATAACAGGGTGATAGGTCATGCCATTGAGGACTGCTTCGTCTTCAAAGATTGGGTCGAAAGGCAATACAAGACACGAGGGATAGAACTGTCTAAAGGCGTGTTAGCAAACAGTCAAGCTCTGAACGCTGATTTCATACAAATGGAGACCGAAGCCTTTCGGGTACCTAATCCTCCCAGACATGTGCCGTTATCTGAAAAGGGCGAACCAAAGACTGATCGGCCTCGAGGACCAGCATCAGTAAAGGCACCTACTCTAATGGAGAGAAAGAAGAAGGTATACTCCTTCAGGAAGAATGAAGTCCGCAAAAATATTCGTGGACGCCTTGAACAACGGTCTGCAACTGCCTGTTCCAAAGAGGCCACATGAAATGAACATGACCGGCAATCCCATATACTGCCCATGTCATAGAATGGTGAGTCATACCATCGAAGACTGCTAGATTTTCAAAGATTGGGTGGAGAACCAATACAGACTTGGGAAAGCCCCACAATCGTCAGATGTAACGACAAGCCACAGAGCTACGGTCATCAACACAACTCCGCCAAGATCAAAGTTAAAGGAGCTGGGATAAGCAAGCTGACCACCACGTCGTTAAACTGGGAACAATCGACCGCCACGTCATTAAACTGGGAACAGTCGACCTCTAAGTCGTTAAACTGGGAATGTAAAAAAAATGTAAATAAACAAAAAATGTGTAAATAAAAGAAAAATAAAGAAAAGCCGAAATGATGGGGCAACTAGCAATAAAAATCAGCGAGCGAAAATAAAAATGAAAATAAAGCCGAAATGATGGGGCAACCGCGAATAAATAGCCGAAATGATAGAGCAATCGCGACTTTCGCGATAAGAAAAGCAGAAATGATAGATCAATCACGGTAAAACAAAATAAAAAAAAACAACAACAAAAACAAAAACAAAAAAAATGGTGAATGATGAGTCGCTCCTTGTACCATATTCCAGTGCAGCGATGCAGACGCCAATCAAAATCCGATCTCCCAAAATTCTTCTGGCCCTACGGCCAGTCCCCAAATTGACTGCCGTATACAATTCACGGGCTCAAATAATTCTCGTCATACCCATACCCCACCACAATCACCAGTTACGCGGCTGGTCTCCGCCCTTGGAATTATGCTCCATTAAGAAGACCCACTCATGTGTCCTCACGATACATGAGGAGAACAAACCTTTGTGGGATCCTTACGACTCATAAAGGAAAAACACACTTAGGAGTCCTCACGACTCCTAAGGAGAAAATACACCTGCGGGATCCTTACGACTCGTAGGGAGAAAATGCTTTTGTGGGACCCTCACGGCCCATAAAATTGAAAAGCCTTAGGCGATAGGGATCTAAACCTGTCTCCTAAGCCATCGCTCCCCAATCCCCAAGTGGCGAATGATGAGTCGCTCCTGGTACCATATTCCAGTGCAGCGATGCAGACGCCAACTAAGTTCTAAATCCTATGCCCTAACGGTGAATGATGAGTCGCTCCTGGTACCATATTCCAGTGCAGCGATGCTGACGCCAACCAAATTCCAAACTCAAATTCCTAAGCGGCGAATGATGAGTCGCTCCTGGTACCATATTCCACTGCAGCGATGCATACGGAAACCAAATTCCAAATCCCATTTCCCAACGGTGAATGATGAGTCGCTCCTGGTACCATATTCCAGTGCAGTGTTGCAGACGCCAACCAAATTCTAAATTCCAATCCCTAAATGGCGAATGATGAGTCGCTCCTGGTACCATATTCCAGTGCAGCGATGCAGACGCCAACCAAATTCCAAATCCCATTCCCCAACGGCGAATGATGAGTTGTTCCTGGTAACATATTCCAGTGCGGCGATGCAGACGCCGACAAAGTCCCGAAAATTTTCCGGCCCTACGGTCTGGATCATACATCCTGCAAAACCATATACAATCCACGTGCGTGAAACAATCCCAATCTCTCCCAAGCCTTACCGGCAAGACCACATTCAAAGTCCCACCAAAAAAAATGAAATGAAATGAAAAAAATGGTATGTCCACAAGCAAAATGGGCACGGATGAAAACTCGAAAGGGCTCTGTGAGTAAAAACAGCAGGACTGCCGGCGAGTTCGTGAAAACCCGAAAGGGCGCAAACTCATGAAAAAAGAGATGAAATGCACTCACAAAGTCCTCTCGACTTTTTTAGGAGAAAATTCCTGCGTGAGATCCTTACGACTCACAAAGGTGCAACACACTTAGGAGTCCCCACGACTCTTAAGGAGAAAATACACCTACGGGATCCTTACGACCCGTAGAGAGAAAATGCTTTGTGAGACCCTTACGGCTCACAAAATTGAAAAGTCTTAGGTGATAGGGACCTAAAACCTGTCTCCTAAGCCACTGCTTTCTGATAAGTAAGCGCAAATGATGATTCTCTCCTGGTACCATATTCCAGTATAGCGATACTGATGCCAAGCAAAAACCAATTCCCAAATCCTTTCGGGGCAAATGATGAGTTGCTCCTGGCATTATTCCAATGCATCAATGCTGATGCCAAACCAAAACAAAATCCCTAATTCCTCTCATGGAAAATAATGATTCGCTTCTGGTACTATATTCCAGTATGGCGATGCTAATGCCAACCCAAATCAAACCAACAATCTCTGTGGCGGAATCATGCTTCGTCCCAGAATATACCCCGTGTTGAAATCATTCTTCGCCTCGACGTATCTGCCTTCCCTGTCGGAATTATGCTTCGATTCGGAATCAACCAGCGACACTCCATGCCAGGGACAAGTCGAACAACGACACTCCATGCCGGGGACAAGTCGTACAGCGACGCTCCGTTCCGGGGACAAGTCGACCAGCGACACTCCGTGCCGGGGACAAGTCGAACAGCGACACTCCGTGCCGGGGACAAGTCGAACATCAGCGACACTCCGTGCCGGGGAAAATTCGATCAGCGACACTCCGTGCCGGGGAAAAGTCGACCAGCGACACTCCGTGCCGGGAAAAGTCGATCAGCGACACTCCGTGCCGGGGACAAGTCGAACAGTGACACTCCGTGCCGGGGACAAGTCGACCGGCGACACTCCGTGCCGGGGACAAGTCGACCGGCGACACTCCGTACCGGGGACAAGTCGAACATCAGCGACACTCCGTGCCGGGGACAAGTCAAACAGCGACACTTAGTGCCGGGGACAAGTCGATCAGTGACACTCCGTGCCGGGGACAAGTCGAGCAGCGACACTCCATGCCGGGGATAAGTCGAAAAGCGACACTCCATGCCGGGGACAAGTCGATCAGCGACACTCCGTGCTGGGGACAAGTCGAACATCAGCGACACTCTGTGCCGGGGAAAAGTCAATCAGCGACACTCCGTGCCAGGGACAAGTCGACCAGCGACATTCCGTGCCGGGGAAAATTCGACCCGCGACACTCCGTGCCGGGGACAAGTCGACCAGCGACACTCCGTGCCGAGGAAAAGTCGACCAGCGACACTCCGTGCCGGGGAAAAGTCGATCAGCGACACTCCGTGCCGTAGAAAAGTCGATCAGCGACACTCCGTGCCGGGGACTAGTCGAACAGCGACACTCCGTGCCGGGGAAAAGTCGACCAGCGACACTCCGTGTCGGGGAAAAGTCGAGCAGCGACACTCCGTGCCGGGGACAAGTCGAACATCAGCGACACTCCGTGCCGGGGATAAGTCGACCAGGGACACTCCATGCCGGGGACAAGTCGAGCAGGGACACTCCATGCCGGGGACAAGTCGAGCAGCGACACTCCGTGCCGGGGACAAGTCGAGCAGCGACACTCCGTGCCGGGGAAAAGTGGAACAGCGACACTCCGTGCCGGGGACAAGTCGAACAGCGACACTCCGTGCCGGGGAAAGGTCGACCAGCGACACTCCGTGCCGGGGACAAGTCGAACATCAGCGACACTCCGTGCGGGGGAAAAGTCGATCAGTGACACTCCGTGCCTGGGACAAGTCGACCAGCGACACTTCGTGCCGGGGACAAGTCGAACATCAGCGACACTCCGTGCCGGGGATAATTCGAACAGCGACATTTCGTGCCGGTGAAGAGTCGACCAGCGACACTCCATGCCGGGGACAAGTCGAACAGCGACACTCCGTGCCGGGGACAAGTCGAACATCAGCGACACTCCGCGCCGGGGACCAGTCGACCAGCGACACTCCGCGCCGGGGACAAGTCGACCAACGACACTCCGCGCCGGGGAAAAGTCGATCCGCGACACTCCGTGCCGGGGACAAGTCGATCCGCGACACTCCGTGCCGGGGATAAGTCGATCAGCGACACTCCGTGCCGGGGACACGTCAGCCAACAAACACTCCACCTCAGGAAAACGTCGACCAGCGACACTCCATGCCCGGGGCACGTCTACCAAATCACTCTGGGCCAGAGAGACGTCTACCACAGATACTCCATCTCGGAGACGCGTCAAGCGTCGACCGTCCATGTCGTAAAAAGGGCAATGCGTCCTAAAAGTGGGAACCAAAGCAAGTTTCCTCCACGCGAAAGAAGATCCATCAATTTCATGCACACGACTCACATGTGTGGTGTGCATTTATTGATGGGGGGCACTTTGTTGAAGTCAAAATTTGCACCCCGGTTAACCAAGTCAAAGTCAAGGTCAACCCCAAGCCAGGTGGACCCACGCCCAAGCAAGTGGGCCAATGCCTACGTCGAGCCCGAACATGAAGCGTCCGGCCTTCCACCATGCCAAAATATAGATCATGTAATAAATAATTTTTAAGTAATTTTTTATGCATGAATATATGCAAAATGGGCATAAAGCCAAATTTTTATAAAGTCCATGTCTTATGTGTAAAAAGAAATGGCACATGAGCCATGGGATGGGCAAAATACCATTTTGTAAAGCTCAAGGGGCTATATGTAAATATGTAAGCATATATAAGGAAACATGATGAAAATATCTAATATACTTTTTCATTCCCCCAGAAAACTAGGGTTCTTTGTGCCTCCTGCTCCTTCTCCAAGGTTCTAAACCTTCTCATTTCTTTTGAATTAAATCAAGAGTTTAACTCTTTCTTTTCCAAAACTAAGTAGTTTTTCACCACAAAACCCACAAAGGGGAACTCAGATCTGCCATCAGATCTCAGAAAGGAGAGATTTTTAAAATCTCATACTTCTTGATCTTCAAGATCCGGCCAACAAAGGAAGAAGAAGGAGACCCATTTGCAGAAACCTCACTTTGGGGAAGAACTAGGGCTCAAGAGGAGAAGCCCTTCATCAGCTTCAAAACATCCTAGGATTTTAACTCCTCACACACACACACACACACACACAGAATAATAAGTGCTTCTTTCTGGGAGTACAACTCCCATTGCAGGGACCAAGTCTCTTTTGCTGCTCGAGCGCCCACGTGCTGACACGTGGCGCACTAGCGCTCCTGCGCTCAGAGCGCTAGCGCCCGAGCGCCCACGTGCTGACACGTGGTGCGCTAGCGCTCGAGCGCCCACGTGCTGACATGTGGTACGCTAGCGCCCAGAGCGCTAGCGCCCAAAGCGTAGCGCCCGAGCACCCACGTGCTAACACGTGGTGTGCTAGTGCTCAAAGCGCTAGTGCTCTTGCGCTCAGAGCGCTAGCGCCCTAGCACCCACGTGCTGACACGTGGCACGCTAGTGCTCAAAGTGCTAGCGCTCTTGCGCTCAGAGCGCTTGCGCTCTTGCGCTCAGAGCGCTAGTGCCCAAAGAGCTAGCGCCCGAGCGTCCACGTGCTGACACGTGGTGCGCTAGCGCTCTTGCGCTCAAAGCGCTGGTGCTGGCCCTACGCATCCTTTGGATGCTTTTTCCCCTTTATATATATATATACATATATATATACACACACACATATGTATACATATATACACACACACATACTCTACAACACTATCCCCGTCAAAAAGTTTTGCGGGGCCCCCGATATATCCAAGCCCCCCTCCAAAACAAAACACATGTACACTGCACATTGATTTCGCATGACTAGTTTAACCCATCAATCGGAGGTTCCCTCGCTCTAAAGGCGAGGGGTAATTAACGGCAGCTTAGTCCGCGGCTGCCGGAGATTCGGATCCCCACAATCAATAAACCCCATCCTACCCTAGGCAGGGAGAATCTGTAGTACGCCTGACAAGCACGCGTGTATTCCCATCTCAATGGGGTGACGCAAAACACCCTACACGGGTGACAACATAAATTAGTCTCCGTATACAATCCACGGGCAACCAAAAACAAAACAAACACATACGACACGAAGTGACCATCTAGAGAAGGAGAAAGTGGTTAACTGCGGGGGCTTGCGCCAGCAGGGAAGAGCGTCCCCATAATAAAAAACCCCTCAAACGAGGGGGAATCTGACGAAGTCTGCTATATCGGCCGCATCCGTTTAAACCTTCGATACACGGTGCCATAAATCAACTTGGCATCTTCAGAGGTGGACGGATAGCACCAATTAGCATCTACCCTCGGAATTCAAACCCGGACGTCCCAACGTCCCAGTCGCGTGTTTCGGCGGGGAACAGATTCTGGCACGCCCGGTGGGATTTCTTCCTCTTTCCACTCCACACTTCGTGTGTCATGTTCGCGAACGAATCGCGGTTTGGTATGGTCGCCCTTAGGTTCGAGGTACTCAGATTTGGTTTTTCTCTTGTGCAGGAAAAAGAAATGGCCTCCAATTGCTCCAACTGCGGCTGCAACTCCTGTTCCGCCTCATCTGGAGGTGTACCCTACGGGCCCCTAGCGGCCTTACTGTTCAAGATGCCAGTGGAGCAAATAACTCAAGCTACCACTAGACTGTTCTTTGGGACCATGATCCCACCGATGAACTTCAATGCTCCGCTGCTGCCGCAAGAAGCCTCAAAGAAGTCGGTCTTTGATCGACTTACCACTGCTGCGGCCCCTCTCAACGGGTCGCCCAATTCCACTACCTCAGTTTTCAGCAGACTGGGCCAGAATGCCAACAAGCCCGCGATACCCGAAACAGCCATCCCAAAGCGGATAGCCATCCTGGCTTAAGCGGACGAAATTATTAGAGAGGCTTCTCCTGCCAAAGGGTCGGTCTTCACAAGGCTGACTGTTCCGGCTGATGCTCCAGGCGAGGTCCTCAAAGCTGCTTCCCCTGCCCAGAGGTCTGTCTTTGACAGGTTGGATATTACTTCTCAACGGACACCGGTCTTTAAGAGGCTGACGCCGACGACAACCCTTCGCCAAAACAGGGGGCGTGATGAAGTCACCCCTATAGCTGAGACAATTCCATCCACACGACATGCTCGCCGTCGTTACTGGCGACGAGTAAGGAAGGTTGGGGGCAGCTCCCCGTCGGGACTAACTCCGCCAGCTCCCATGGTGGAAATCAATGCTGCTGTTCCAACTGGGAACTGCTTTGAACCGCTTAGGAAGGTTCGCAAGAACTCTCCGACTACCGTGCTAAAAAGATCTCCTCCACCTATGGAGATTGCTATAGAAAAGAAGCCGGAGCAGCCCCCTCAGCGGCTGTCCTCCAAAATTTACAGAGTCTGGAGACAGGTCCAGGAATCGGTGATTGACCAGGACTACTCTCACCGATCAAAGAAGCTTAAAGCTCGACAAGGAGAAAAACATCCTGTCAAGCCAAAAAAGGAGACAGCCGTCTGGGTGCCCGCTGCAATGGCTCCCTCAACGTCAGCCGCTCACAAGAGAAGGAGTCCGGAGAAAGCCCCTGTAACCGCGGCGAACCGTAAAGACGCTGAATCTGAACGCCCCAAGTCTGAGGGCATGGTAACACATACCTTTTATATGGCTTCCGGAAAAGAGGAAAGCCGTTCTTCCATGGGTCATCGACCGCTTACCCGATCGATAACGAAGGCTCAGGAACAACAGCAGCAGAAACTTCAGGAGATGCTGACTGCAATGGCCGCACTCACTGGGCTGAAAGAAAATCCAGAGACCTCAGAGCAGCGTCGGGAACAAGAAACTGATTTCGAATTCCTCCGAAGAATGCTCGAGAGGAAAGAAAAAGAGGCCGCGGAACAGGCGGCCAACATAAAACGAATGGCTCTCTTGTTCCAAGACATGGTCGGGATGATGTTACAGCCGGAACCTCCAGCTGAAGACCCCTCGATTATCATTGAAGATGACAGAGGGAGACATCGAAA
Organism: Agapanthus africanus; assembly: GCA_030015575.1. Lineage (NCBI taxonomy): Eukaryota > Viridiplantae > Streptophyta > Magnoliopsida > Asparagales > Amaryllidaceae > Agapanthus > Agapanthus africanus. Next base: position 464,804,851 of record JASDDO010000001.1, read on the forward strand.
CCTCCTCCGGCTCTTTCAGTAGCCAAGGAGGAGACCATCTCCAAGGCCGCCTTGGACGACTACATCACTCAGCAAATACGAGCTCACTAAGCGAATGAAATGGCCGGCCAAATTGTTAAAACTGGGTGACCATATCCAGGCTGGTATGACCAAATAAAGTACCCGCCGGGATATATAATCCTTATATCCATGTATATAAAGGGACGGGAAATCCGCATCAGCACGTCGCTCAATTCAGAGCCTTATACGGCAACACCGGAGGTGATGATAAACTTCTGCTCCGTCAGTTTGTTGGTAGCTTGTCGGAAACGGCGTTCGAGTGGTATTCGGAGCTCCTAAACGATTCTGTCAAAACCTTTGCCGAGATGGAGCTACTATTCACCCAGCGATTCGCGAGTGCTAGTGAACGCACCCTAATAACGGCATTGATCAATGCCAGGGTGAAACCTGGAGAGACATGGGTTCAATACGCAATACGATGGCGGAATTTATGGTCGAAATGCGAGCAGCGCATCGAAGAAGCGCCTGCAGTGGGCATGTTCGTGGGCACTATCGACCATCAAGTGACTATTTCCCAATTTATGATGTTCTTCAAGCCGACCACATTCCAGGCCTTGATTGACAAACTGGCCCAAATGGACCAGATGGGTCATAAACCGTCTCCTTCGAAGCTGGAACCACGGAATTAAAAGGGCAAAGGAAAAGTGACCTTCGTCGCAAATGCTCAACAGCAGCCCAGTGGCCCAAAACTAACTGATCGCCTGGACGAGAGGCGGCAATTCTATAATGAGAAAATAAAGCGCCCTTATTTGTTTCCTCGGGACAAAACGAAAAGATTGTTCGAGCTGGCAATGCGCAACAGGCTCTTCAATTTTCCAAATCCAAAATGTCCATTGCAACCCGGTGAGGCTAATAATCCCAATTATTGCCCCTATCACCAAGCGATAGGCTATCCGATTGAAGATTGCTTCGTCTTTAAAGGCAGGATTGAGGACCAGTATCAAAAGGGCAAATTCGCACTGTCTGAGAAGTGGAAAGTAAGCCCGCCTCAGCCGCACGCTCTAAAAAAGACGGACACACCGGGGGCATCATCCTCTTTTGTAGAAGAAACTCTATGGGAGGTCGTTCTTTCAGCCAAGACTAAGAGAATGCTGAAGGATCTCCAAACATGTCCATCGATTAGGTGGAAAAATCCACTGGAACCCGAGATCGTCGAGGGAATGCTGAAGCCGCGTCCAACTCCAAAGATTGGTGGTGATAGCCGAAGCGCTCACACCCAGCCGTCAAAGTCATTAAAGAAGAAGAAGACCAGAAAGCCCGTGAAGCCCGGTGACAAGCGCACGGACCTGCAAAAATATATCGATGCGCTGGAAGAATATAATCAAAAATCGCGGACTCCAGTCACACTCCAAGAATTTCTCAGCCACGTCCTTGAGGATGGAGACGACGACAACGGGGAAGACTCGTCAGATGAGCCTGAAGATTATGTGGCAGGCTGCCATGTGATCTCCCACTCATTAATGAACGATGAAGAAGCTCTTTATGCAGAGAAACTGGGGGCAGATCCTGAGCCAGAACTTTTCGGGCCATCAGACGAAATGATTGATGCATTCCTGGACGAGGCTCTTCTGAAAAGTAAAGCAAACTGGGAGCGCGAAATGGCCATATTTGAAAAGGCCAAATGCCGGCGACTGGACGAAAGGGTCAAAGCACTCCCAATAGATCAAAGTACATCCTTCGCAAATAAAAGCAGGTTCAAGATTAGGAAGAGGTTCACCAAAGCCATATCGATGGGAATGAAGCTGCCACTCTCCGAAGGAAACACTCCTGGTAAAGCAGAAATACATCCTAGCTACTGCTTATATCATCGAAAGATTGCGCACCCCACCGAAGAGTGCAACGTTTTTAAAAGATGGTGATGTTGGTGTAAAAATTTACATCTGGTTGGCCAAGTCAAAATCAAAGTCAACCCCAAGCCAAGTGGGCCCAAGCCCAGATCCAGTGGGCCCATGCCCGGGTCGAGCCAGAACATGAAGCGGCCGGCCTCCCCCCATGCCAAGATAAAATAAATAATTTTGTTGTATTTCTTTTGTTTTTTTTATGGATAAATGTAAGAAAAATAGGCATAAAGCCAAATTTTTGTAAAGCCCATGGCTTATGTGCAAAAAGAAATGGCACATGAGCCATGGGATGGGCAAAATGCCATTTTGTGAAGCCCAAGGGGCTATGTGTAAAGTGTATAGCCTATAAAGGCAAAGATAATGAAATATCTCAAGAACCTTTTTTTTCTCCAAAAAAGTTTCAGATCTGAGATCTTTCTTCCTTCTTCAAGGTTCCAAAATCTTCTTCTTTCTTTTGAATTAAATCAAGAGTTTTACTCTTCCTTTTTCAAAACTAAATAGTTTTCCACCACAAAACCCATTAAGGGGAACTCAGATCGGCCATCAGATCTCAAAAAGAAAAGATTTTTAAATCTCACATCTCTTTATCTCCAAGATCCGGCCAGCAAAGGAAGAAGGAGGCCCCATTTCCTTAACCCAAAGCATCTTAGGAGTTTAACTTCACCCTATTTTCTCTTTAGAGAATTTCTGGGGCTAAAAAAAACCCCTTTTTCCTTGCTGGTGCGCTAGCGCTCGAGCGCAAAGCGCCCACGTGCCGACACGTGGCGCACTGCGCTCGAGCGCAAAACGCCCACGTGGCGCGCTTGCGCTCCAGCGCTCTGTGCTCGAGCGCAAAGCGCCCACGTGCCGACACGTGGCGCGCTTGCGCTCCATCGCTCTGCGCTCGATCGGCAATATTTCAAGCGGATGAAATGCAAAACTCGTCGGGAGCAAAGAAAAACGACCGAGGAGCGTAAAAGAACTACCGGCAACTGTCACGTAGTCGACGCTGGGGGATCGCAAGTTCTCACCTTCGGGAGCGACTCTGATGAAGTAATGACTCTCGGCCCTCTCTTTAAAGAATCTACCTCGGGAAAAGAGGAAGAACCTAAGAGCTGTGAAAATATTCAGCTGCGCAATCGCACGCTACCTGAAAAGAATCTCAGGCCTGCAAATAAGGGATCTAATAAAAAGGATAAGGGGAAAGAAAATGTCCCTGAGAATATTGCCCTCGATGATCGAGTCGTCGAAGAGCTGACAGCCAAGAACCCGCCAAAGAAAAATAAGGTGGACTATAACGTTCTGGCAAACCTGAGGAAGATCTCCTCATAACTAAGTATTCTCGACGCCCTTCTGCTATCTAAGGATGCGAGAGATTCGCTGATCAAGGCATTACAAGAGCCCGACCAATTTCAAGCTTTCCTTGCCGAAGAAAAGATGAAAGACGAGCTGGAAGAAGTGCATACAGCCGATATCACCTTTGGCGATGAAGATCTCCTCCTCGGGACGTGCGAGCATAACCGTCCCCTCTATGTCTCTGGATACTGTCATGATCAAGATAGACAAAATCCTGGTTGACAATGGGTCCTCCATCAATCTCCTCAATGTGAGAGTGTTGAAGGAAATCTGCATGAGCGTTCAACACCTCGCTCGTGATAAAATCACCATCTCCGGATTTGACTCCCAGTCATCACGGACGCTCGAGTCTGTGATACTAATGCTGCGCTTTGGCCTGCTAGTCACTGACATCAAGTTTCACGTTATTGACGCCAAGACCTGCTATAATGCTTTGCTTGGTAGGCCTTGGCTACATGAGTACAAACATTATCCCTTCTACACAATATCAGTGTATGAAGTATTTCAAGGATGGTCTCGAGTACACTGTGACGGTGGAGTTGAGCCCATTCTCCGTGAATGAAGTCCGAAAGTACGAAGATGCAAAATACTTCTTACCAGATTTTGAGGACACGGAAAGATGTCACAAACCAAAGAACAAAGCTATCATCACTATTCCGGTCTTCGGGAGTAATATCGAGGAGGAAGAAGAAATAGTTTATTCAGGGCCGCCCCAATGCAACAAGCCGGGACCGTCCATCCCTATGTTGATCTTCGGCAGCGACACAGAAGATAAGGTCAACGCTGTATTTTCCGCTCGGCCATCAATTCAAGCCCTTGCTAGCGATGATCGGAGTTTGCAAATTGCCATGGTTCCACAAGAGCATTACAAAGAGCTCGACGCACTTGATATCTATAATGTGCAGGAACTGCAGACGTTCTACGTCCCTCCCAGGCGAAGAGATGAAAAGGCGATCCTCTTTTATCGATCAACAGAGACCAAAGTGGAAAAAGAAATTTGGCACGGTGCCGATTCTACACTTGACAAGCTCTAGCCCATCCGTTTGCCTAGATATTACATAGAAGGCTTGAAAAGCCTATTGAAACGCCAAGGTGTACCCTTCAAACAGACTGCTCGACAAGCTCGGTTCTACAACAGGATCTGGGACGTCCCCGGAACTCAGCGAAAGTTGTCCAACGGGAGAATGGAAACGATCGGGCTTGAATATGTTCAATCCAAAAAACGGGAGAGAGTCCATAACAGCTATGTCATACATGACTTCGATGAAGAAGGAGACGTTCTGTTAAAAGACGCTGACCTTGAACCAAAACAAGGTCCTGCCATCAAAATGCCGAGTCCGTCGTTTGAAGAACGGATAGACAAGGTAATAAGGGAAGCGGGGCAAAAGGTCCGGGATGACCATAACCGCGAAATGGCCATTTACAAGAAAGCCAGGATGCAGCGCCTCTTTCAACAGGCCACTGAGAATGACAATGCTCCTCGTCGCCAACCCATCATACAAAAGACCCTACGCAGAGGCAAAAATAAACCAAAGAACGGAAAAAACGTTCGACAGCGGCCAAGCGGGTCTAAGAAGCCACGCGATCAAGAATCGAGTAGCCGGGATCCGTCTCTTATAAAGAAGATGGGTCGAGAATATTCTTTTCCTCGAGACAAGACAAAGAGGATATTCGATCTTGTCATGAAATATCGGATGATGACACTCCCGGAATACAAGCATCCAGAGCAAACAGACGATGTCTCTCACTCAGACTATTGCTCTTATCACCAAGCAATAGGGCATCCTCTTGAAGACTGCTTCACCTTCCAGAACTGGGTTAAAGACCAATATCAACTCGGCAGGTTTGCTCTATCTAACAGTTGGAGGGTAATCCCGCCGCAGAAGCATGAACTGAAAGCCCCGTATGCAGCGAGAATGGAACCAGATCAATGTCGGTCTTAGAAGCGATCTCATACCTGCCACGAGATAACGCTGTCAGAAGAAGAACCCGAGAATGTGGATGACCTCCCCTGGTGCTTCGAAAACGACGATGGCGAGGTGATCTCAGAGTTTCCACCGGCGCCAAAAGAGCTGGAAGATGGAATACATACTACTGCAGATAATCTCAAGAAAATTGATTTAGGGACGGCAAGTGACCCGCGGCCGACATTCGTCAAAGAGCTGTTGTCTGAAGAAAGGGTAGCTACGCTAAAGGACGTGCTCATGCAGCATAAAGATTGCTTTGCATGGAACTATTCCGAGATGCCAGGACTAGATCCAGAGATTGCTGTACACAAATTGGCAATATCTCCGGACGTCAAGCCGATCAAACAAGCACCGAGAAGAATGCGGCTTGAGCTTGAGATGGGCATCAACGCTGAGGTCAAGAAGCTAATCGACTCCGGCTTCATCCAAGAAGTTCAGTATCCTGACTGGATCGCCAACATCGTCCCAATGATGAAGAAAAATGGGACGGTGCGCATATGTGTAGACTTTCGGGATCTTAATAAAGCCTGCCCAAAGGACGACTTCCCAGTACCAGTCACTGAGCTGATGATAGATAACACGTCCACTCACGAAGTTTTCTCCTTCATGGACGGCTCATCAGGATACAATCAGATAAAGATGCATCCCGAAGACCAGAAGCATACCGCTTTCCGGACCCCTTTGGGCATATTCTGCTACAAGCTGATGCCTTTCGGTCTAAAGAACGCCGGTGCCACCTATCAGAGGGCCATAATGAAGATCTTCGATGACCTCATACATGAAATCGTCGAATGCTATATCGACGACCTCGTAGTTAAAAGCAAATCATACGAAGAACATTTAGAGCATCTGAAGATCGTATTTCAGCACCTTCGGAAATGCGCGTTCGGAGTTTCAGCACCTTCATCGAATGAGCATCTGAAGATCGTGTTTCAGCACATTTAGAGCAACTTGAAGATGAATCCTCTCAAATGCGCGTTCGGAGTTTCCTCGGGCAAGTTCCTAGGATTCGTCGTCCGACACCGAGGCATCAAAATAGACCCGTCGAAGATCAAGGCGATCATGGAAATTCCACCGCCAAGGACTCTCAAGCAACTACGGTCTCTCCAAGGGAAGCTCGGCGATTTATAGCTAATCTCTCTGGCAAGTGTTGCCCCTATAGTCACCTGATGAAGAAGGGAACCCCTTTCATCTGGGATCGCAAATGCCAAAGCGCACTAGAAGAAATCAACCAATAACTGCAGAATCATCCGGTGCTGACTGCTCCAATCAAAGGAACCTTTCATTCTGTATATAACAGCCCTCGAAGGTTCTCTAGGCGCATTATGGGCACAAGAGAACAACCAAGGAAAGGAGAGAGCCCTCTACTATTTGAGTCGAGTTCTCCTGGGGGCAGAAAATAAGTACTCTCCCATCGAAAAACACTGCCTGGCATTGATCTTCGAGATAACGAAGCTCAGACACAACGCGTTGGCACATGTGGTCCATCTCATATCGAAGGTGGATCCTCTTAAGTATTTGATGTCGAAGGCCATATTAACAGGACGGCTCGCTAAATGGGCGCTGCTCTTGATGGAATTCTCAATAACTTATCGTCCTCTCAAGGTAATGAAAGGCCAGGCCATCGCCGACTTCCTCGTTGAACATTCGATACCCGCCGATTCTCCCTTGAACTACGAATTGCCCGATGAGTACCCGTTTGACACGATCGACGGGGAGAGAAGAGAGAATGATACCCGATGGGAACTTTACTTCGACGGAGCATCTTCTATGAAGAAGCGCAAACAAAGCACCCCCCATAATCAAATCAGGGGTAGGCCTCATCTTCGTGACTCCACGAGAAGGGATAATGCGCTTTGCCTTCTCCTTAACAGAGCCAAGAACGAACAATGAATCCGAATATGAAGCCTTGATAGCAGGTCTTGAGATCGCCGTCGATATGGGAATTGAGAACCTCCTCATTTACGGAGACTCCCAACTGGTCGTTAGCCAAGTAAATGGCGACTATCAAACGTGCAAGCCAGAGTTGGTGAAATACGGCGAGAGAGTGCAGCAATTACTGACTCAAATCCTTACCTATGCCCTGGAGAGCATACCGCGTGCTGAAAATAGTAAGGCGGATGCATTAGCCAAGCTCGCTAAAGAGCCGGCTGACGAAAACCTCGATGACGTGAGGATTGTTGTGCAAAGCCGTCGGGTTCTTGCACCGGAAGAAATATCTCCGGAGTCGTCCGAAGAAAAGGGAGCGACCGAGCAAATGGCTCTGCAAATAAAACACCAGGAAAACGCTGAGGATTGGAGAGAAGTCTTTATAGACTACTTCAAATCCCGTCGAACACCTGAAGATGCGTCCTCAAGACATCAGCTTATGAAATGAGCTCTGTCTTTCGCCTTCGTCAATGATACTCTGTATAAGAGATCGTTTGACTCTTTATGGCTAAGATTCCTGGGACCGGAAGAAGTAAAAAGAGTCGTCCAAGAAACTCACGATGGACTTTACGGTTCTCACCAAGCCGGCCCGAAGATGAAGCTAAAGATTAAAAGGATGGGCTACTATTGGCCCACGATGATCCAGGACCGCCTCGAATACGCGAAGCAGTGCCACTCGTGCCAAATTCACGGAGACTTTATTCACCAGAATCCAAATCCACTACATCCAACGGTGGCTAGCTGGCCGTTCGAAATGTGGGGAACCGACATAATCGGGCCCATCAAACCAGTATCGTCCAGAGGACATCGATTCATACTGGAAACAACAGATTACTTCTCTAAGTGGGCAGAAGCAGTACCGCTAAGGAAAGTGAAGACGGAGAATATCCTCCATTTCTTCAAAACGCATGTCATTTATCGATTCGGCATTCCGCGACAGATTATCTCCAATAACGGGCCAGCCTATAGAAGCCACAAGATTAGCCGCTTCGCACAACAGCATAACATAGACTGGAGATATTCATCGGTCTATAATCCCCGAGCTAACCGTCTAGCTGAGGCTTTTAATAAGACCTTGACGAAGATCGTGAAAAAGACTGTGTCTCGAAATAAGAGGGACTGGCACGAGAGACTGCATGAAGCTCTTTGGGCGTATCAAACTACGTTCAAAACAGCCACAAACACAACACCGTATGCATTGGTATTCGGCACAGAAGCGGTACTCCCCCTCGAGATAGAGTTAGCCTCTCTACGAGTGGCGGTTCACTACGAGCTAACAGACGAAGAAAATGCTCACCTTCGGCTTGAGGAGCTCGATACCCTTGATGAAACTAGGCTCATGGCGCAGCAAAATCTGGAGGCTTATAAAGCAAAAGATGACGCACTCATATGAGAGATTGACTATGCCGAGAACATTCTGCCAAGGCGAACTTATGCTAGTGGTCAAAAGGCCTATGATCTCCAATCGTACCAAGCGGGGGAAATTCGAGGCGAACTATGAAGGCATGTATATGATAAACAAAGTTTACCAGGGTGGAGCATATCTACTCATAGACATGCATGGTGAAAGACCTTTCAGGCCAATAAACGGTCGCTTCTTAAAGAAATACTACGCCTGACGAGTCACGGCCTAGGTCAACGATAGATGACGACGCCTATGTCCGTTTTATATCTTCCTAAGCCTAAACTCTGTAACTAGTAGCCGGCTTCCTTTTCTCGGACCGCAATGTCCTTAAGCTAACGATAGACTACCATGTCCTAAAACTGGCGTTGGACCGAAACGTCCTTAAACTAACAATGGACAACTATGTCCTAAAACTAGCTGTTGATCGAAACGTCGATAAACTACTACAGACCGCAGCATCCCGAGGCTAACAAAAAAAATAAAAAAAAAGAAGAGACGGTATGTCCATAAGCAAAAGGGGCACGGATGAAAACCTGAAAGGGTTCCGTGAGTAAAAACAGTAGCGCTACCGGCGAGTTTTGTGAAAATTTGAAAGGGCGCAATCTCGTTAAAAGACACTTGCAAGTTCCTCTCAACCTTGTGAGGAGAAACCACCTGCGTGAGATCCTTACGACTCACAAGGGAGCAACACACTTAGGGATCCCCACGATTCCTAAGGAGAAATTACACTTATGAGATCCTCATGACTCGTAAGGAGAATTCCCCCTTTGAGACCCTCACGGCTCATAGGATTCAAAAACCTTAAGCTACAGGGATCTGAACCTGTTCTTAAGCAGCCATCACAACCTCCAATGCTGCCCTACAAGCGGTTCGGTATTGACCCTTGTATACAATCCACGGGCGCGAATAAACATTTCCCTAACAAAGTCCCATCCGGGACTAGAGATATATTTGCACAGTGGACAGCCCTTGTAAGTCCTCTCGACCTATAAGGAGAAAGCACTCTTGTAAGATCCTTGCGACTTATAAGAGACCAGACCCTTAGGAATCCTCACGATTCCTAAGGAGAAAGCGCACCTAAGAGATCCTCACGACTTGCAGGGAGAAATAACTTTATGAGACCCTTACGGCTCGTAAAGTTAAAAGCCTTAGTCAACAGGATCCTTGTAAAGTGAGAGGTGAGGGAGGTATGGAGTTGACCATGCTTCAATAGTTTACAAATGAATTTATAATTCATTTTGGGTTTACTATTGAAGCATGGTTGCTATTGTTTAATGAAAGCAAATAGCATACAAAACCTTTGTGTGTTAATTTCTCTCTCATGCTTGATCATTATTTTCTTGAGCTCCATTTTCTCTCCAAGCTCCTCCCTCCTCTTGCTTTCCTCCATCTTCATCTTCTTCCTCTTCACTAACATTCTCATGTGTTGAGAAACAAGTGAAGAGGTTAGAAAAGAGATAGCAAACACTTAGACATCCAAACTACATCCTAGATTACTTGGACTAGCATCCCAAGTTCTCTAGTTGCTCTTTTGACACTTAGCAAAGAGCTAGAGCCATGGATCACATTCCCCGGGTGGATCATCAAGGACCAAGGAAGGCCGGAGAACAAGCTCGATCCCGGAGGACCGACGGAGTAAGGAAAGAAGATCAAGCAAGTTCAAGGTGACTAGTAGGAGCTAAGGATGAAGAACGAAGACCGAAGGAATTGGTTCATTTGGTAAGAATTCCTCATCATAGTACATAGCTCTCCTAGTGTAGCTAGTTAGTTTTATGGAAAGATCCGGGTTTTAGAGTTAAACTAGTGCCAAGTTTTTGTTAGTTAGAAAATTTTTGTTCCGCATTTGGCCACGGAAGTTGGCCGGGGCACTAGGGTAACCCTTCATGGTATTAGAGCCACCCATAAAACTTACACTAGCTAGTTCTAATGTGTTAAAAATAACGATCGACCGGATTTTTCAAAAACCGCATTTCCATTCATGGGTTTTCTGTCGATTTTAAAGGTGCTCAAAAAATCAATCTTATGCTCTCAGAAATCATGCAGGCTTTTTTAAGATGACAGAAGAAATTTGGTCACGAGATCCCTCTAAACCACCGCGGATCTGCTGCGTAAACCCCCTATTGGTGGCGGTTCAATGGCCTTTTTGGGGCCCACGTGAACAAAATTTCTTCTGGGCCTCTTATTTTTTGGAATTGTGGTTTGTAGGATAATTTATTTTTGGGCCCATTTTTGTTACAGTGTTGGTTTAATACTTGGGGCCCACTTGGAAAGTTTAGTCGATCGTAATTTTAAAATACGTATTTTATTTTCAGTACATTCACTTTTATCTGCGACCGGGAATGTCACTCGATTGGTAAAACTTGTCTGATTGCTATATGTTCCTTTAGACGGGTTTTGCGAACGTAACATTCGCATTGATGTTATGTGCTTGTGCTGTGGTTGTGGTTGGATTATCGTGGTGGATAGCATGTGGTGCAATATTAGAAATACAGTTTATCATTCATTTGTTCATTTGTTATTGCGGGGCGAGCGTCCGACATGTGGACTGCCGTCTTTGCCGGGTTGCATATTATTTTGGGGCACGACGGAGCTGAGGTCGATGCCACCGCTTGTATATATATTTTTTTCATTTTCTATATTAGGATTACCCCGCGGTAGGGTGCACGAATAGCCGGGTTCTAGAAGGCAACAAGCCCGCATCTCAAGGCGCTGATACGGAGGGGGCTTCATTCTAGAACTGGCGGGCTATTCGCCGCACTCGTAGGGGGTACAGGTTTTCATTGCACAGGCTATCCACAAGACCGGGAACGTCGGGTTTTATTTCCGGCTCAAATGAAACCCGGGGCTCCAAGATTATCCGCCATTCTGTATTGTTATCTGTGATGTTGTTTATTATCATGCCTGAGACGAATGTTATATATATACTTATATATATACTAGTAGATGTTGTATATGTTTTGCACCCGCGCTAGTCCAGCCCCCGCTCTGTCGTTAGTTAAGTAACCTAATGGGTGATGACGGGGCCCCGTGGCGAATGCGGATGGCATATACGTACATTTTATTTTCGTTCTTTTCTGGTGTGATAGGTTACAAATTGATGGGACCGCATTAATTTTGATTAATGCAAAATAATAAACCTAAAAGATGTTGTTGGAACCAAGCTTTAAAAACTGACATTACAAACGTTCTCTTTTGCTTTGCACAGTGATATTCGGTTATGAATATCCAGCACCTCATTCAACGAGGCAAGGGCCGAGATCCCTTCATCGGGAGTGACCCCTTGAGTAAAAGTTTGCGTCAGGGTAATAACTTCACTATAGTCGATTATTTTTTGCTTTGCATCGTTGTATTCACTTTGAAATATCCTGCACCTCATTCGACGAGGAAAGAGTCGAGATACCTTCACAGGGAGTGACCTCTTTAGCAGAAGTTTTCGCCACTATATATTTACAAAACTACCCACGTTCCTTCAACGATATCAAGTTCATTACGTTAACGGGTTTTTCTCCAAAAACCCAGTCGTAGCCCTCCGTCATTTCAGAATAGTAATATTTAGTATTCGTGCTGCGTTTGTTGACCAAGTCAAGGCGTAGTGTACGGTAGCTTAGTGGTATTTTTCTGTGCATTGTAAATGCGATTGGTTAGGACAGTCGTGCGGCCTTGTTGACTTAGTCAAGGGCTCGTACGGGTGGGTTTAATGCAATCAAGAAAATGACGGGTAGAACTTGACTAGCGGTTTATGGTTTGTTGACCTAGTCAAGGTCATAAATCGTTAGGGGAAAAAACCACATCGGGAGTTTCAAATATACGGGAAACTTGCAGATTTAGCATACCTTCTGGAGTATGCTGACTAGAGTGGATTCCATCTAGTGCATCGCACAATGATAGTTGGATCCCGATCCTACTGATGAGTAGGATTACTCTGGGGAGATTATCACACTTAACAATCAATGCTATAAACCAAGTAGGTGTCTAGAAAGGTGTTAGCGGGGCTACGCCTCCAGGGAAAAGAGGTTTTGTAATTAAGGAACTTCGCGAAAGCGTTGGAAAACCTCCCTCAAAGTACCAACACCAGCCTGGCTAAAAGGTTAAGCAAGTATTGTGATGTGCGTTTAATCTTGACTAGTTCTTCTTTTAGGGTTTGAAGAAGAATTTGAGGAAATAGTGGGAGCCATCCTGATTAGATAAATTAATAACCAATCTAATCTTGCAAGAGCGCACGCTGAGTGTTTTCCCTCTCTCTCCAGGTAGCAACCATTTCACGCCCTAATCAAGATAATAAAATGTATCGCTTGACCGATACGAATTCTTATTCGGGGCTGGGGAACGTCGGTTCAGCTCTAACTTACGACAACGGTCATAAGCATGAGCATGGGAAAGAGGATTGTTTGAATTCCTTAAAGACCCCATCGAAGAAGAAACACACTGTTGCGTCTTCTTCAGGTGTTCTTGTTATTGAGAACTACTTTTCGGTCAGTCCTACCTCCTGGGTACTCGATACCGGATCAGGATCTCATATCTATAATTTATTGCAGGGACTGAGAAAAAGTAGGAGGTGATATGTCCCTCAGAGTAGGGAACGGAGCACAAGTTAATGCTGCGGCCGTCGGTGAATATCCAAATGGCAATACTATGATTTTGAACAATTGCTACTATATACCTTCCATGGTTTGCAACATCATATTAGTTTCTTTACCTAATAAAGATGGATATAACTTTGTTCTTGATAGAAATATCATGAACATTTACCTTGATAAGGTACTGGTTGCAGAAGGTACAATGTGTAATGGTATCTATGTTCTAAATCAGAATACAGTTCTTAATGTACAAAACACACGTAAGAGGAAGAGTTCAGATATGAACTAATCCTACTTTTGGCATTGTAGACTTGGTCATATCGGAGAGAAAAGACTAAGTAAGTTGCATAAAGATAGACTCTTGAATACGTTCGAATTTTCATCCTATGAAACTTGTCAGTCTTGTCTCAAAGGAAAGATGACTAAATCTCTGTTCACCGGACATGGAGAAAGAGCAGCAGAGCTCTTGGGACTCATACACAGTGATGTATGTGGTCCAATGTCTATACATGCAAGGGGTGGGTTCTCATACTTCATCACATTCACTAACGATCTCTCTAAATTCGGATATGTGTATCTCATGAAATACAAATCTGAAGCTTTTGAGAAATTCAAGGAATTTAAAAACGAAGTAGAGAACCAGACTGGCAAAAGTATTAAGATCCTCCGATCCGATAGAGGAGGGGAGTACTTAAGCACGAAATTCCTAGAATACTTAAAAGAGAATGGAATTCTCTCTCAACTTACTCCTCCTTATACACCACAACACAATGGTGTATCAGAGCGGAGGAATCGTACCTTATTAGATATGGTTCGCTCCATGATGAATAGTGCTGAGTTGCCTCTTTCATTTTGGGGGCATGCGCTTGAGACGGCAGCATACCTATTGAATGATGTTCCGTCCAAATCAGTGCCTAAAACACCATTCGAGATAGGGAATGGAAAGAGGCCATATCTTAAAAGATTTAAGATATGGGGTTGTCCGGCTTATGTTAAAAAGCATAAACCAGATAAACTAGAGGCACGGTCGGTTTTATGTATGTTTGTGGGGTATCCAAAGAATAGTTATGAATATCTGTTCTACCACACCGAGGAATAGAAGATGTTTGTTGCTCAACATGCTGTTTTCTTGGAAATAGAGTTTCTTGCAAAAGAAACTAGTGGGAGCACGGTAGAACTGGAAGAAATTCCAGAGGGACAAAATGCAACTGAAGATTTGGTGGAACCTCAGGATTTAATAATCCGGGACGAACCTCAGCCACTCCGCAGATCTTGTAGGATTTCTCATCCGCCCGAGAGATACTACGGTTTTCTCATAGACGGGGTCGAGAGGACTGCATCTTGGAAGAAGATGATCCTACTAGTTTCAGACAGGCTATTATCAGTAGGGACTCTGATAAGTGGTTGGATGCTATGCAATCTGAAATGGAGTCCATGTACACCAATAAAGTGTGGACCATGGAAGTTGCTCCACCTGGGGTAAAACCGGTTGGATGAATGGATCTACAAGAAGAAACTTGGTGTAGATGGGCAGGTAGAATCATATAAGGCTAGACTCGTTGCAAAAGGTTTTCGTCAAAGACCAGGAGTGGACTATGACGAAACCTTTTCTCCAGTGGCTATGCTTAAATCCATTAGGATCCTGCTTGCCATTGCTACCTTCCATGACCATGAGATCTGGCAGATGGACGTAAAAACAGCTTTTCTAAACGGAAGTTTAGAAGAGTGCGTTTATATGGATCGGTCAGAAGGTTTTATAGACAGTGGGAGCAGCAGGAAGGTGTGCAAGTTACTCAAATCCATTTATGGATTGAAACAAGTATCGCGGAGCTGGAACATCTTTTTTGATGAGACAGTCAAGGACTTTGACTTCATCAAGAACGAAGATGAGCCTTGTATTTATAAGAAGATTGTAGGACGAACTGTCGTGTTACTAGTCTTGTACGTGGAAGACATTCTTTTAATAGGAAATGACATTCCTATCCTACAAACGGTCAAGCTATTCTTATCATAAAGTTTCTCTATGAAAGACCTAGGTGATGCCTCGTACATTCTGGGGATCAAGATCTACAGAGATAGATCCAAGAAATTACTAGGACTTTTACAGTCCAGGTACATAGAGACCGTACTAAAGAGATTTAGTATGGAAGATTCCAAGCGCGGTAACATACCCGCATTGCACGGAATCACCCTCTCTAAGAAGATGTCTCCCAAGACTGACGAGGAAAGGGTTCGCATGAGCACTATACCCTACGCTTCGGCGGTAGGATCTATAATGTTTGCGATGCTATGTACAAGACCAGATGTAGCTTATGCGCTAAGCGTGGTGAGCCGGTATCAGTCAGACCCAGGTGAGGACCACTGGATAGCAGTAAAGAACATTCTCAAGTACCTGAGGAGGACTAAGGAGATGTTCCTGATTAACGGTAATGGAGACCTTAGGGTTGAGTCCTTTACCGACTCAAGCTTCCAGAGTGACAAGGATGACAGTAAATCTGTCTCGGGTTTTGTGTTTACCCTCAACGGATAGGCGGTATGTTGGAAGAGTTCCAAACAGGATACCGTCGAAGACTCGACGATGGAGGCTGAATACATTGCTGCAAGCGATGCCGCAAAAGAGGCGGTCTGGATAAAGAAGTTCATAGCTGAACTTCAGGTGGTTCCATCCATTGTTGATCCAATACCAGTGTATTGTGATAACAATGGTGCTATAGCTTTACCGAAGGAACCACGGTCCCATCAGAAATCCAGGCACATCTTAAGGCGGTATCACCTGATCAGGGAGATCGTAGATCGCCAGGAGGTCGAGGTCCGGAGAGTAGATACGAAAGACAACACGGCAGATCCATTTACAAAGGCCCTCCCTCAAGCACAGTTCGAGCGACTTTTTGGGATGTTGGGTATGCGGTACGCCAGCAGCTGGCCTTAGAGCAGACGTTGGGTATTCGGTACGCCAATCACTGGCCTTTAGTGCAAGTGGGAGATTGTTGGATGTATATGCCCTAGAGGCCAGTATTGTATATGTATACATATGGATACTAGGGATATGTATGTACAGAACAATCTTGCTTAGTTTTATAGAGTATTATTTGACTTTTATTTATCGGGATATGTGTATTTACTTGTATTGTTGTTATATCTAGCTTGCACATATTGATAAAGACTCGATACGGTGGTATACTATAGTGGTTTGTCTTTATCTTAACATGGCATATGTCATACTCGTTATTATATATTGCGGTTACATGTTGATAAAGCCCCTAGGATCTTTCTTGACTACCCGCGTTGTGATGGCGATCATACTTGTGGGAGCAGGGTAGTCTATAAGCGCATCCTTAAATAGTCCACAGTCGCGTGAGTATCGAGACTGGGCACTGATACTCCAGAGTATACTGGTGTATGTTTCTACCCCCGTCGGGGGATGGTTGGTCCCGCAGCCATTGGTCTGATGCACCTAAGATCGTATGCAGGTGCTCACTGGGTGAGAGTACACTGGACGGACTCGCCGAGAACTTCCATATGGTACTATACCTATTGTCAGATGGAAGTTCTCAGGTGACATGTGTACAGGTTAGTCTTTGGACTCGAGATCGGCATTTGTCTCGTGTGAGTTCCCACTGAACTTGGATCACTACCCTACCACGGCTCTACTGAGTCATGCAAACAGGTTTTGGTTGGGTTCAGTCCTGAGCCACATGGAGGCAGTGAGCGATTGTCGGGGATTCGTCTCTCCCGGTATAGGGAGTCGATATCGCACTGTGATCGATTGGTCAGGACCATAAGACCTTGGCCAAGGCACTTGGGATTTACTGATAGGTTGATCAGTAGTTTTCCGGATTGGTCCTGAGCCACATCGGCACGACTCAGTAGGTTGTTAGGGTCTGACGTTCACCATCCCCTAGACCCGGTATGCGATACTCTTTGACGAAGAGACCGGACTGTACGGATATTGTCACGGATAGGCTCAGTAGGAGATCCGGATGAGTTTGCTCATCGGCCTTCTTTTCGACAGGTACCTGGGTAGCCGTTACGTACAGCTAGTGCCGCTGACGTGCTTGTGGTTAAACCCACTGCCAGAGTACTGTCGAGTCTTTAGAGTCCCACAAAGAGGGTTTTCCTGATTCAGGCGAAATGATGTAGTAGCCGTATTGGATACGTGCAGGGTTCGATCAATTGATGTACTTGTTACTCGGATTTTCGATCGGACAGTTTGTAATACTAGCCGGCTTGGGTTTGAGCCGGATTATTAAATCAGGTTTTGATTTAATAATTTACGTATATGTATTTTGATATATATATTCTAGTATTACGTTCTTCGTGTTATTCTATCTCTTTTGGGCGTTCGGATTTTTATCTGATTGCCGGTATGTTTGTATAGTTGATTGAAATCCGTATTTATTACAGATTTCCTTCTAGAAGGTGGCCATCTCATTATGGATTTTCCATTTATTTGATAAATGGAAATGAGGTGTAAAGTGAGAGGTGAGGGAGGTATGGAGTCGACCATACTTCAATAGTTTACAAATGAATTTATAATTCATTTTGGGTTTACTATTGAAGCATGATTGCTATTGTTTAATGAAAGAAAATAGCATACAAAACCTTTATGTGTTAATTTCTCTCTCATGCTTGATCAATATTTTCTTGAGCTCCATTTTCTCTCCAAGCTCCTCCCTCCTCTTACTTTCCTCCATCTTTATCTTCTTCCTCTTCACTAACATTCTCATGTGTTGAGAAAAAAGTGAAGAGGTTAGAAAAGAGATAGCAAACACTTAGACATCCAAACTACATCCTAAATTACTTAGACTAGCATCCCAAATTCTCTAGTTGCTCTTTTAACACTTAGCAAAGAGCTAGAGCCATGGATCACATTCCCCGGGTGGATCATCAAGGATCAAGGAAGGCCGGAGAACAAGCTCGATCCCGGAGGACCGACGGAGCAAAGAAGATCAAGCAAGTTCAAGGTGGCTAGTAGGAGCTAAGGATGAAGAGCTAAGGATGAAGAACGAAGACCGAAGGACTTGGTTCGTTTGGTAAGAATTCCTCATCATAGTAGATAGCTCTTCTAGTGTAGCTAGTTAGTTTTATGGAAAGATCTGGGTTTTAGAGTTAAACTAGTGCCAAGTTTTTGTTCGTTAGAAAATTTTTGTTCCGCATTTGGCCATGTAAGTTGCTCGGGGCACTAGGGTAACCCTTCAATCCTAACCCTATTTGCTAAGCCATCTTTGTTCGACATCGACAGAGGAAAATGATGATTCGCTCCAGGCAATATCCCAGTTGTAGCGGTGTTGATGCCAAAATCGGTGTCTAATTCCAAGCTTGCAGCGAAAAGCCAGCGAGCCACACATGCATACGAAATAGCTGAAATGATGGGGCAACTTGCAACAGAATCAGCAAGTAAAAATGTATGCATACAAAATAGCCGAAATGATTGGGCAACTCGCAATAAAAAGCAGGGAGTAAAAATAAAACAAAATAGCCGAAATTATTGGGCACCGCGAGAAATAGCCGAAATGATTGGGCAATCGCGACTTTCGCTATATAAAAGCTGAAATGATAGAGCATCGTGGAAAGAAAAACGTATAAAATAAAACTTTTTGCCCTATAGGTGAGATCACATCGATCCCTGTATACAATCCAGGAGCACAAATAAAGAGGGAACCACACCTTCCCACCAGGCTCCATCCGAAAGAGAGCCAAGTCTCAATGGTTCACAAAGCAGCCTGGAGATCATCTCAACATTCGTCTTATTTCAACAGAAACAACATCAACAAATCGGAGCTGCGGTGAAGTTCACAGTTCCATGACTCGACGATGCACAGATAACCGAGAGTCAACCCCTGACTCCGTAAAATGCAGATAAAGTCAACCAATCCTGGTCACGTGGAACATGGCCTATGTCAATCCTGACCCCGTAGGAAACGTCCAGAGCGGATCCTGGTCTTCGCAGAACGCGGCTATGTCAATCTTGACCCCGTGGGAAGCATCCAGAGCAAATTCCTGGTCACGTAGAACACGGTCTATGTCAATCCTGACCCCGTGGGAAACGTCCAGAGCGGAACCTGGTCCTTGCGGAACACGGCCTATGTCAATTCTGACCCCATGGGAAGCATCCAGAGCAAATCCTAATCTAGTGGAACACGGCCTATGTCAATCCTGACCCTGTGGGAAGCGTCCAGAGCGGATCCTTGTCCTTGCGGAACACGGCTATGTCAATCCTGACCCCGTGGGAAGCATCCAGAGCAAATTCCGGGTCACGTGGAACACAGCCTATATCAATCCTGACCCCGTGGGAAACGTCCAGAGCGGAGCCTGGTCCTTGCAGAACACGGCTATGTCAATCCTGACCCCGTGGGAAGCATCCAGTGCAAATTCCTGGTCTAGTGGAACACGGCCTATGTCAATCCTGACCCTGTAGAAAACATCCAGAGTGGAACCTGGTTCTCGCAGAACATGGCTATATCAATTCTGACCCCGTGGGAAGCATCCAGAGCAAATCCTGGTCACGTGGAACATGGCCTATGTCAATCCTGACCCTGTAGGAAACGTCCAGAGCGGAACCTGGTCCTTGCAGAATACGGCCTATGTCAATTCTGACCCCGTGGGAAGCATCCAGAGAAAATCTTGGTCTAGTGGAATACGACCTATGTCAATGCTGACCCCGTGGGAAACGTCCAGAGCGGAACATGGCCTATGTCAATCTGACCCCGTAGGAAGCATCCAGAGCAAATCCTGATTTCGTGGAACACGGCCTATGTCAATCCTGACTCCGTGGGAAACGTCCAAAGTGGACCCTGGTCCTCGCAGAACACGGCTATGTCAATTTTGACCCCGTGGGAAGCATCTAGAACAAATCCTGGTTTCATGGAACACGGCCGATGTCAATCCTTACCCCGTGGGAAACGTCCAGAGCGGAACCTGGTCCTTGCCGAACACGGCTTATGTCAATTCTGACCCCATGGGAAGCATCCAGAACAAATCCTGGTTACGTGGAACACGGCCTATGTCAATCCTGACCCCGTAGGAAATGTCTAGAGCGGATCCCGGTCCTTGCGGAACATGGCTATGTCAATCTTGACCCCGTGGGAAGCATCCAGAGCAAATTCTGGTCTCATAGAACATGGCTAAAGTCAATCTTGACCCCGTGGGAAATGGCCAGAGCAAACCCTGACTCCGTGAAATACGGATAATATCAACGTCGTCTATCACTTACGGGTCCTCACGACTCGTAAGGGAGAAAACTCTTTTGTGAGATCTTTATGACTCTTAAGAGAAAACCCACTTAGGAATCCTCACGATTCTTAAGGAGAAATTACACCTATGGGATCCTCTCGACCTGTAGGGAGAAAATTCTTTATGAGACCCTCACGGCTCATAAAGTTGAGAAGTCTTAGGAGACAGATCTTAACCCTGACTCCTAAGCCATCACTGTCCTATAAGGAAATCAAAATAGATTATCCACAAAATGCACTTACTAAAAGGGACACACCATTATGAAGCAAAATATGTCTTTTATTCATGAATCAATATGAATACAAAGAACAATTTATGAAAGAATAAAAAAAAATACTCTCATTCAGGAGTATGTACAAAAGAAGAATAAAAAAAATACAATTCTTCAAGCCGGCGGACGATTCAATAGATTTGCCAATTATCATCCTTTTTCCGCTGGGCCTCAGCTTCATGATTTATTATCGTTAAGAGACAGGCCTCCGCTTGAGCTTGTTGAGCCTGGTATGAGGCAAGACGACTTTCAAGCTCTTTTTTGGTAACCTTATGAGCTTCGACCATTTCGCGGGTGAAAATGACGGCCTTATCAATGGCTACCACCTTCTTGATAGCCTCTTGAAGCACCCGCCAAAGTTCATATGCCCGAGTGGTCTTGGCCATAAGATTGGCTTGAAGCTCCCTCAGCGCTTTGGAAGCCAGCTCCCTCTCCGAAAACTTGCGGCCGAGCCTCTTCTCGTATGATATCATGTTCGCAGCTCAACGCTCAATCAGCCCCCGTAAGCTCGCCTTCACTATCACAACATCTGAAGGAAGTCATGTACATTCAAGAATATGCAAGCAAGCCTCCACCTGCCGAAACTCAACCCAGACTTGCACCAATGTTTCACTATGGTAAGTGGTAAGAAAGAGAAGAGAACCATTGGCTTCAGCGGCAAACGCTTCGGCCGTGATCAGACTGCCGGCACGAAGGTTTTCAATCAAGGCTGACAGGGAGTGAAGGCTTAGCTTTGCCATCCGTTCCGAGGCACGTAGAGCATAGGGGCCGGGTGGCATGACGATGCGAGATTCCAGCGTGGTAAGAACCGGCAAAGCTATTAATATTTATAAACAATCAGCGAGACTTATAAGCAAAGAGCAGATGGAACAACGTTGAGACTTTACTTACCCACAGTCATGCAAGAAGGGTCTGAAGGCTCCCCAGGCCCGTCAAGAATCTCAACCTCGTCATCGGCTTACAGGACTGTAGAAGACATCAATGTCATTATATGAAATAATAATAATGCCGTGAAGATAGGGCAAACGACACTAACCTTGCCCGGAAGAGAGGGCGATGCGTTGAGGAGATATCGCCTGCAGAGCGGTCATCTCTGGCAGACGCTGAAAAGGCTTCCTGGGAGACAGATTAGCAATAGACGCCGCCAACCCACGCAATTCTGAAAAGACGGAAAGGTTCAGATAATGGAGAGATTATCAAAATAAAATATAGAAGGATACCTTTGATGCTTCTCCCGCTTTGGACTGGAGGGATAGCAGCTTCAGCGGCCTCCTCCGTGCCCCCAGGCACATCATCGGGTATGTAGGCCGGTATAATAACTTCTGGTTGTGAAGCAGTGACCATCGCCGCAGGCTCCGATGAAAAGACGGTGGCCTCAACTACCTGCCCCACGGCCTCTGGGCCGTCCCTAGAAAGATCCATTGAATCGGTGCTAATGAAGATGCCTCTTCCGGGGGAGCAAGCACTTGGGGAGCGGGAATCACCGAGGGAAGCTCCATCGCAGGAATAACAGTTGCATCGACCCCCTCCACACTGATTAGTATCTCATCGGGGGTATTCGCGCAGTCCACAGTTAAAGCGCGACTCAAACTCAGATCCTCCGCCATTGCCGAAAGCCCTACAAAGTTTACATGAGGATAAGGATATGTATATATATATATATATACATATATATAAGCAGTGCAAAATACTACAAAAGGATATATAAGTATACCAATGCGCAAAGGAGCTTCTAGTATGGCTTGTTCAACCCGACGCTCCTTCCTGAGGAGGTATGCTCGCCGGGGTTCGAGGGTAGACTCGTGGCCACCGGTCCACAACGAAAGCGCGTCTTCAGTATCGGCCGAGATAGGCTATTTAAGAACTCTCTCGCCTCCCTCTTCCAAAGGACCTATAAATATCCGCCGTATTGATGGAGGGTCTTCGTAAAAAATGGCGGCAGGATAAGGCCTCTTCGGGATTATTACATTCTCGGATTCATCCTATGAGCGTCTTATAGCCTCAGCCAATTGTGCGGCTTTCTCGGCAGATGAACTCGGGAAAAGTAGACCACCATCTGATGCTTGCATGGCTAGTGGTTCGTCTTGAAAAATAGGCTCGGATTCCACTAAAGAGTCGAGAAGATTGGTGAACGTCTTCCTCCGCCTCTTGGGCCCAGAACTAATTGTAGAAGATGATCGCCTCTTTCCCCTCGGTGCTTTAGTGCGACGCTGACCCACTTCGCCTTCAATATCCTCACTCGGCGGTGCTACCGACAACGATACCGCCATTGCTGACGCCGCAGCTGATGATACTGTTACTGGCGCCCTATTGGCCCTTGATTGAGCTCTAGTTCGCAAAGGCATACCAGCTGTGGGAGTGAGATCCACCTCCTCCGCCTTTGGAATAAGCACGACGCTAGTATCTCTCAAGGGAGGGCGAACTGCGGCACGCGATCGCGGCAGAACTCCCGTGGCCTGGATCGGAGTGGGAGCCCTATATCTGAGGAGCGTCCTCCTCTCCT
The DNA here is from genome assembly GCA_030015575.1 of Agapanthus africanus. Lineage (NCBI taxonomy): Eukaryota > Viridiplantae > Streptophyta > Magnoliopsida > Asparagales > Amaryllidaceae > Agapanthus > Agapanthus africanus. Next base: position 464,827,972 of record JASDDO010000001.1, read on the forward strand.
CGGCAATAATAGGACTGACTCGGTGGGTACCAGCCTGTGAAGGATCCCACACATCAAGGAATATAATCGGCTTCAGGAATCACGAAGCGAGAGCCGGTGTTCAGCCGCATGAAGTGATGAGCGGCGTCACGAACAACTTCTGACGACGGGCTAGGCTCCACTATAAATGCCTCAAAGGGGACACCCTGGTCATATTCGAGTTGCCGAGCAAAGCTGTGTGGGTTGTACCGCATAAAAAGGGCCGCACCGTTCTGACGAAATACCAGATAACCCGGTCTGATCAAATATAGGTGCATGCTTCCTTGGGCTTCAGAGAAGGCACTCCCTCTTTCGACGAGTCGCAAAGCTGTTGAATCGGTCCCTAAGGATCAGAAAGGACTCGATCGTTGAATACCATCCCGCCCGTATTGGCATAGGGATTAATTAGCATGCGAATAGCCCCAGACTGAGTCGGGTCAAGAGCAGAAGCATCCACCAGCCGCATGTGTCGCGGAAAAGTGTAAGCGTCATAAAAGTTGGGTCTTTGGTGCACAGCAAATGCCCCTAGCATATGCATCTCAATCTAGGACGTAAAGTAATGAAGAGAGAAATTTACCACATCCACGCCTAGAGTTGAGGTATTGGACGCGGCGCTTAGTCCATGATACAGATGCGCTAGCCCCGTAATGCCCACAGCTAGTCGCGTCCCTTCGGCAATACGATGGGCAGGATAGATAACTGAGGCTCTCATAAAACGACGGTGCATGGGAATGGCGAACCAGCTGAGCCAAACACTAATGAAGCCCATGAAGAAAGTCTCCTCATCCATACCAGGAGCTACGATCGACTCGAAAGATACGGCCGACAGGATATGAATGTAGAACTGTGGCAAGTCCTCTTCTTTAGCCGGTCGCTTATTTAAACCGAACCCAAAGGGGTCGTTGATATTTGCGAACTTTGGAGCCGTCTTTGATAGAACGTCTTCGCGAAGGAAGCAGGTGATAAAACTTTTAAAAGTGACGCCCCGCTCCTCTGACTCTGTGAATAGCTTCTCAAAAATGCTCAGAGTTTTGATTAAACTTGGGTGCTTGTGGCGGATAGCATTTTCAGTCGATAGGCCGTCGAGCATAGCAGGCTCAGTTTTGAAGACATACTCATTGGGCCGCAGCAGTTCTTCATAGAGCGTCCCCCTGACCAGCAACCCTGAGATCTCGCGAAACTCTTCCAGAGAAATTGAAACTTCTCGATCTCCTAGAAAGATGGTGTTGGTGGGAAGATTTCATTTATTTAAGAAGGCTTTAACCCACCAGACATGGGGAGACTGATAGTGGAAGAGAGACGCGTATACCACCTGATAGAGTCCGACCTTCTGCAGTCGCGCACGATGGGCGGACAAGATATAACGGACCCAGAGAAGGTAGCCCGTGGGACGTCGAGGGGTAAGCACTATTTTATAAATATGTCCCCATGGTTAGGCTTCACCTTGGCAAATGCGACGCCCTAAGATATCTTTAGCTGGCACAGGGTGGTTCGGAATCCCAGTTGTAGACGGTTCAAGCCGTCCCGTAGGGGTCCAATTCGACATCTCTACAGCAAAGGCGGTCCGTGGACGATCCATCGGCAGTAATGGATAGGTAGGCTTTGTCGGTATCTCGCAAAGAAAGCTGCGGCGACCGTGGATGATATGACCATACCAGGTCACCCATAAAAGTAGATTGGTGCAATTCGGGTCATGTACCCTGATCATCGCCATCACCTCTTCATCCGACGGTGATTGAAGAAAAGCCGCCCCCGAGCAAGTAAAGGGAAAGTATGGGAGAGAAGCCATTATTCCTGAAATAAAAGAAGGGGAAACTTTTAAGTGAAGCCAACACGTATATATATTCATAAATATATATATATAGAAAAAGACAGTGGAAGAAAGCGACAAATGACTTATTTTATGGGACCATTGGTTACAAAACACAAGGGCCCCACAAAATCAAGATGGCGGCTCACTAATGATGAGGCAGGGTAATTATTATGAGAACAAAAGGAAGATTCTCAATAAATGAACAGTGGATTTCAAATGACTCTACACATTCCCCCAAAGGGAAATCCATCTTGGACTCTGCGAAAAGCAAGTAGAATCTCTACTGAATTTTTTTTTCTGTAAGAACAACTTAGGAGGAAAAATCCCAAGAAGTCTTCTTTTAAAGAATTAAGTTCTTTAGAGGAATTAAATTCCTTTTGAGCAGAGAAATTAAATTCCCAGAAAACATTTTTAGAGTTAGAAAACTTTTTGGAATGGAATTAAATTCCTGAGAAAGGTCAAGTATCGCCATCGATCCCTGAGATCAAAGAAGCCCTAACAAAAGGGATTTATTATTTAAAGATTGAACAGTTTTTTTTTTAAAAAGAACTTGGAAAAGATGGGTTCTTGTTAAAGGGAAAAACCTTTGGTATAGATTTAAAATCCAAATTCCTACAAGAAGTTCTTCAGCCGTTCAAGATCATTACCTGAAAAAGGGAATCTTTTGCTAACAGAGTTAAACTTTGGAAATTTATGAAATAAAGAAATAAGCTCTGAAGAGAGAGAATTAAATTCTCAGAAGAAAATAAGCAAGGAAGAAGATCGAAAGTGGAGGCGCTTCTGAAGGGACTCCTGCATTTATAGGATGTGATAGGGAATGGTTCACCTTCCCTGTTCCCTAGACAGATCCAACGGTCACAAAGGTGACAGCGTTGCACACACGTGCAAATACGTGAGAACAACGCTGTGGGGGCATTTGTTCCTTGATAAAATATCAGGAAATACTCCAATAGGGTATCACATGCTGACACGTGACCAAGGGTCACGTGCTGACACGTGATGATTTCCCAGGCACCTTGTTAAAATAGAACTAAATTCTAATCAAGCAAGCAATTAGGGGAGTCACGTGCCCATACGTGATGAGCATTTAAAGAAACCACTGAAGGAATTAAAAGGCATGATAAAACGGCAAGGAAAGATCCCAATGAGGCATCACGTGTCTATACGTGACCAAGGGTCACGTGATGACACGTGATGATTTCTTAACTCTTTAAAATAGCAGAATTAAATTCTGGTTAAAATGTTAATCAAGGGGGGTCACGTGTCAACACGTGATGGGTTCACAAGCTCTCTAATTAATAGAATTAAATTCTATTTAAATGATCAAACAATAGGTCATGTGCTAACACGCCATAGACTCTTAAGCCTTCTGAACTAATAGAATTAAATTCTAATTAAGGGAAATAAAAAAATCTTAATATTTTCCTAGATCTTTCCAAATAGAAAGATTGTGCTCTATAAAGTGGAGCACCGTTGGATTAAAAATCCAATGGTGATTAAAAAATAACCAATTTATGGAAAGATTTTATGGTAAAAGTGATGGCTTTCTGGGTTACGAATCAGATGTCGTATTGGTACAAGGAAAGATTTTCCTGAAAATTCACCAAGAATAACAAACAGAATATCTTTTGGATTAAAAATCCAATGGTGAATAAAATTCACCGAGTGATCTGAAAGATCATGTTGGTTACAGAAACAACAAAAATCTTTCAATAAAAGATTGACTAAACAAATTGATTCTTTTCTTTCTCCTATAAATAGGAGCCAAGAAGAGAAAGGAGGGGGATCTTGGATTTTTGGAGAAAAAACAACAACAGAGAGAATAAAGAGAGGAGAATTTAGTTCTCAAGAGAGAAAATAAGTTTCTTTAAGTGAAAAGAAACCCTAGGTGAAAAAGTGGAAAGAGATCTAAACTCCATAAAACAAAAAGAGAATTTAATTCTCAATTTAAGAGTTTAACTCTTCTGAATAAGAACTTAGTTCTTCTTTTGGTTGAAGATCTGCAGAAGCAGATCTCCCCACAAGTTGAGAATTTAATTCTCATCGGGAAGATTCTGCCATGTAGACCAAAACTTAAAGGTAGAATTGAGTTTAAGGAATTTAATTCCCCCAAATTCATAGGAATTTAATTCCTCCAAATAAAACTAGGGTTTAACCCTATATGGGAATTTAATTCCCCCAAATTCATAGGAATTTAATTCCTCCAAATAAAATTAGGGTTTAACCCTATATGAGAATTTAATTCTCCCTAATTCATAGGAATTTACTTCCTCCAAATGAAATTAGGGTTTAACCCGACATAAGAATTTAATTCTTCCACATACATAGGAATTTAATTCCTCTAAAACAGAATTAGGGTTTAACCCTACAGAGAATTTAATTGTTAAAACAAAGAGACTTGAAACCCTCCATGCACGTAAAGAACTTGGTCACGTGGTAACACGTGACCCTTCTCCTCAATGAGTAAAAAAGAAAGAACAAGACTAGGTCACGTGCCCCCATGTGACCCCTAAAACAAATCCCTTAAAATGAGAAAGAAAAACTTGGAGGCAATGCCTTACGTGCTCCCACGTGACCCTCAAAATAAAGGGAACAAAGCCAAAGGCAGAATCAATTTTGGGCGCCCTCACGTGTCCCCACGTGACCCCTTAATAAACACTTTAATAATCAATACATGGATACCCATCACGTGCCAACACGTGATGGCCTGAAGACTAAAAGTGTTTACCACTTATTTGAATATTCTGAGAACAAAATAAAGGAGGTTTGGCCCAATTCTCAAGCGCCTCAAGTGACCCCACGTGACCACCCAACTTTTAGTGTTTAACACTATTTTGAGCATTTTGTCATCAGTGTTTAACACTGTTTTAAAGCGCATTACGTGGGAAAACGTGATTGCCAAATATATGTTAGTGTTTAACACTATTCTCAAACCAGTCTTAGCCCAAAGTGGCTAAGTCTTTCTGAGTCAAGACTCCCCTCTGATTAAACCCTGACTACATTCTTTCAAACTTGATCATTTCATATGACATTCAAAGAAAACTCTAGAGCCATGATGAATGGCCAATGCCCAATAAAAGACAAAATGTTGTCAGAGCCCCCAAACCCCTGTTTAGCATTGCTAAATAATAGGGGGGCTGAACCCAGACAAATGTTCAATAGTCTAACAAAGGGCCAACATTTCAAACTTAATTGGACTTAGCCTAAATTGACCATAAGTCCTCAATTCAGATTTAACTGAGCCGATGTGCTCATAATCTAATTAATTGATCTTAGTTCCAAATTGGACTACAGATCTCCAAATCAACTTTGGTTCAAGGGTACATCTCTTCACTCCTTTGATATTTGCCGTTGTAATCCTTCAACGTCTTCAGAGAGGTGACGGGTCCCCATAAGTAATCATTCCATGGACTGTGGGGTCCTTAAACTCATGGACTATGATATCCTTAACCTCGAACTGTGGGGTCCCTTTAAAACCATGGACTATGATGTCCTTAACCTTGGACCAAGATGTCCTTAAACTAACATTGGACCACCATGTCCTTAAACTGGTAATCGACCGCAATATCCCTAAACTAAACAATAGAGCTCGAATGCTCTTTTGTTGGATCTAAACGATCCTGTTAAGTTAACCTTAGTCTAAAATTAGACTAACGTATCCTTAACAAACGTTTAAGTTGATCTTAGTCTCAAATGAGACTAACGTATCCTTAAACCCAACCCCAAACCCAAATATAAGAAAATACGGATTTGGACTAATCCACGCCCTACGGGCGACAACATAAATTAGTCTCCGTATACAATCCACGGGCAACCAAAAACAAAACAAACACACACGACATGAAGTGACCATCTAGAGAATGAGAAAGTGGTTACCGTGATGCGGTAGCATAATTAACTGCAGGGGCTTGCGCCTGCAGGGAAGAGCGTCCCCACAATCAAAAACCCCTCAAATGAGAGGGAATCTGACGAAGTCTGCTACATCGGCCGCATCTGTTTAAACCTTCGATACACAGTGTCATAAATCAACTTGGTATCTTCGGAGAGGTGGACGGATAGCACCAATTAGCATCTGCCCTCGGAATTTAGGCCCGGACGTCCCAACGTCCAGGTCGCGTGTTTCGGCGGGGAACAAGCCTCTTTGGCAGCATCGTTGGTAGAGATGTATTCAGCCTCCATCGTCGAGTCTGCCATGGTATCTTGCATGGAACTCTTCAAACATACCGTCTATCCATTAAGGGTAAAGACAAAACCCGAGACTGACTTACTGTCATTCTTATCACTCTGGAAGCTCGAATCAGTAAAAGACTCCACCTGGAGATCTCCTTTACCATACACCAAGAACAATTCTTTAGTCCTTCTCAAGTACTTAAGAATGTTCTTCACAACTTTCCAGTGTTTCTCTCTAGGATCTGATTGATACCTACTTACCATACTATGTGCATAAGCTACATCCAGTCTGGTGCATAATATCGCGTACATGATTGACCCAGGTGCAGAAGTATAGGGTATCCCTTGCATGCAAGCCTTCTCCAAATCAGTTTTGGGAGACATCTCTTTAGAGAGAGTGATTCCTGAGAAAGCGGGTAAATCACCACGCTTAAAATCTTCCATACTAAACCTCTTTAGTATGGTGTTAATGTATTTGGATTGGAACAATCCCAACATTCTCTTAGATCTATCTCTATAGATCTTAATCCCCAGGATGTAGGAGGCATAATCTAAATCTTTTATGGAGAACTTTAGTGATAAGAAGAGTTTGACCTAGTGTAGCATAGGAACATCATTTCCTATCAAGAGTATGTTATCCATGTACAATACGAGGAAGACAATCTTACTCTCTACAACCTTCTTGTATATACAAGGTTCATCTACGTTTTTTATGAAATCAAACTCTTTGACTGCCACATCAAAATAGATGTTCCAGCTCTGCGATACCGTAAATTGATTTAAGCAGCTTGCAAACCTTTCCGCTGCTCCCACTATCTACGAAGTCCTCTGGCTGTGTCATATACACGCTCTTTTCTAAATCACCATTTAGAAAAGCGGTCTTAACATCTGTCTGCTAGATTTCGTAGTCATGGTATGCAGCAATGTCAAGTAGGATCCTGATGGACTTAAGTATAGCCACTGGAGAAAAAGATTCATCATAATCTACAGCTGGTCGTTGACGAAAACCTTTAGCAACAAGTCTAGTTTTGAAGGTCTCAACCTTTCCATCTACACCAAGTTTCTTCTTAAAGATCCATTTGCTCCCAATGGGTTTTACCCCTTCAGGAGCAACTTCCAAAGTCCATACTTTGTTGGTATACATGGATTCCATATCAGATCGCATTGCATCCAGCCATTTCACAGAGTCCCCACTTGTGATAGCCTGCTCAAAACTAGTTGGGTTATCATCTTCCATGATGCAATTCTCGCTCCCACCGTCTATGAGAAAACCATAGTATCTCTCAGGTGGATGAAGAACCCTACTAGATCTGCGGAGCGGCTGAGGTTCGTCGGGGACTATTGAATCCTCCGGTTCTACCAAATCATCAGTTATAGTTTGTGTAGCTGGAACTTCTTCCAGTTCTACCTCATTACCACTAATTTTTTTCACAAGAAATTTCTTTTCTAAAAATGTGGTATGTGTTAGTGATATATGCCCTAGATGCTATTATTGTATCATACTGTATATTATATTACTTAATGGAAGCTTGGGATATACACGGATATAGTAACAGTCTTGCTCAAAATTGTAGTATGCTATCTGGTTTGTTTCTACCTCAATATATGCTTGTTTTTTCTTAGCATATCGCTTATACATATTGGTAGAGCTCTTAGGATCTTTTGCTTGATTACCAGCGTTGTGATGGCAGTCACACTAGTGGGGGATGGGTAGTCTATAAGCACATCCTATACAGGTCCCTAGTCATAGGATTATCGAGACGGGGCATCGATACTCCAAAGTAGACTAGTGTATACGCTTTTCATCCCAGCAAGGGAGATGGTGTGTCCCACAGCCATTAGTACGTCATACTGGAGATAGTATGCAGGTGCTCATTAGGTTATGAGTACACTGGACAAGACTTATCGGGAACTGTTGGTGGGTATTATACCTATCGTCAGGTAGCAGTTCCCAGGTAACATGAGTACAGGTTAGTCCATTGACTTGACACTGCAACTTCGCCTTGAGTGTGTTCCTCTTATACTTTGATTACTACACTACCACGACTCAAAGGAGTCATGCAAACAGGTGGTAGTTGGGTGCAGTCCCAATGCACTTGGGGGCAGTGGCGGTTAGATAGGATTCGTCTCTCCCAGTGTTGGGGGTTGATATCGCGCTGTGTTCGGAAGGCCATTATACAAAGTCCTTGGCCAATGCAAGCGAGATTTACTGGTAGATATTCCAGTAGTTTCTCAGGGTGTATTGGGCTATACTCCGACACGACTTATTGCGCTATTAGGGGTCTGACGATTACCGCCCCCTGGGCCCGATATGCGATACTCTTAGACAAACAGACCGGATTGTACAAAGATTGTCATATACAGGCTCAGTAGGAGTTTGGATGAGTTAGCTCATCGGCCTTCTTATCGACATATACCTGGGTAGCCGTTACGTGTAGCTAGTACCGCTTGCGACTTGTGGTTAAACCCACTTCCAGCATAGTGTTGAGTTTTTAGAGTCCCACATAGATGGTTTCCTTGCACCGGGCAAAAGGTGTAGAGGCCGTACGGTTTTTACGGCAGGGCTTCAATTACGTACGTGCACTTATGCGCGTATGATGATCGGGCGGATGATACTAGTGGGATTTGGTTTAAGCCGGATCCTAGTATTATATTGATAGATTATTTTTGTCTCATTGTATTCGTTTTTTTCGGAATGAGGATACGGGTATGTATATACGGATGAGGGGCATTCTCGGAATTACTCAGGATTGTTTCTAGAAGATGACCTAATTAGGCTTTTTAATTCTTTATAGATTAAACTAAATTGGGTGGAGGAAATGAGGTGTGAACTTGACAAAAGTTCAAGCATAGCTCTTGGTGACTCATGCCATGGCTCATCTTGTGATCATTACAAACACAAGATATTTTATCAAGCCATGCAAGATATTTTATCAAGCATGCTTGATATTTATCTAAGGTGTTTTTATTCATCACAATATACCAAGCTTATTCTTGAGTTACTTCTTCATTCTCTTTTCCTCAGGTGATCTTATTCTTCCTCTAAACCCTAATCTCTTAAATGTTGAGAATCATAGGGTTCCAGGAGACAAATCACTCCATCTTCTCACTCTACACACTCTAGGATTTCTAGCTTAGCGAACTAGAACCTGTAGTTATCTCGGATTTGAGGTAGAAGCTCGGACTATAGACTCTCGGGTGGATTGTTTTTGACTTAAGGAGGCCGTCGAGGTTTCCCGATCCGTTTCGATCCTTAGAGGTTATGACGAGGTGGAGGACAACGATGAAGACTCGAAGGACTTATATCGTAAGGTATAACTTCGTTTAATAGTAGTTATCCTCATACCTAGTTATGCTAGTTAGGGTTAAGTATCGATCATGGAGTTCAAGTCGATGTTGTGAGCTTTGAAAAATCTTTTTTGGCATATTCCGTCTCCCTGTGAACACACGGGGTGCGCGACATCGACTTACAACATGTTGTGAAACAAACACCTTTTGTTCCTCGGTATGGTAGAAGATATATCCATATGAATCCTTTGGATATCCCACAAACTTGCACAAAACAGATCTTGCCTCGAGCTTGTCCAGATTTTGCCTTTTGACATAAGCTGGACAACCTCATATCTTAACTCATTTAAGAGATGGTCTCTTCCCATTCCTTATCTCATATGGAGTGGTAGTCACGGATTTGGTCGGAACCCTATTCAATAGGTATGCAGCTATCTCAAGTGCATAACCCCAAAAGGAAATAGGTAACTCAGCAATACTTATCATAGAACGCACCATATCTAATAGGGTGCGGTTCCTCCGCTCCGATATTTCATTGTGCTATGGTGTATACGGATGAGTAAGCTGAGAAAGAATCCCGTTCTCTTTTAAATAGTCTCGGAATTCCGTGCTCAAGTATTCTCCTCACCGATTAGATCGTAGGATTTTAATACTTTTACTCGTCCAGTTCTCAACTTCGTACTTGTATTCCTTGAATTTCTCGAAATCTTCAGATTTGTGTTTCAACAAGAACACGTGTCCAAATCTTGAGAGATCGTTGGTGAATGTGATAAAGTATAAGGAACCATTCCTGGCATGCGTAGACATAGGACGGCATACATCACTATGTATCAGTCCCAAGAGTTCAGTAGCTCTTTCTCCGTATCCAGTAAACGGAGTTTGGGTCATCTTACCTTTGAGACTGTTAGTGTTATATGCCTTAGAGACCATTATTGTATCATACTGGTTTGTATATTACTTAATAGAAGCTTTGCCGAATCTTGAGAGATCATCGGTGAATGTGATAAAGTATAAGGAACCATTCCTGGTATGCGTAGACATAGGACGGCATACATCACTATGTATCAGTCCCAAGAGTTCAGTAGCTCTTTCTCCATGTCCAGTAAACGGAGTTTGGGTCATCTTACCTTTGAGACTGTTAGTGTTATATGCCTTAGAGACCATTATTATATCATACTGGTTTGTATATTACTTAATAGAAACTTTGGATATACACAGATAAAGTAACAATCTTGCTCGAAATGGTAGTATACTACCTGGTTTGTTTCTACCTCAATATGTGCATGTGTTTCTTTTAGCATATCGCTTATACATAATGGTAGAGCACTTAGGATTTTTTCTTGATTTCTAGCATTGTGATGGAAGTCATACTAATGGGGGATGGGTAGTCTATAAGCACATCCTATACAGGTCCCTAGTCGTAGGATTATCGAGATGGGGCATCGAGACTACAGAGTAGACTAGTGTATACGCTTCTCATCCCAGCAGGGGAGATAGTCTGTCTTATAGCCATTAGTACATCGTACTGGAGATAGTATGCAGGTGCTCATTAGGTTATGAGTACACTGGACAGGACTCGTCGGGAACTGTTGGTAGGTGTTATACCTATCGTCAGGTAGCAGTTCCCAGGTGACATGAGTACAGCTTAATCCGTCGACTTGATACTGCTACTTCGCCTCGAGTGTATTCCCACTGTTCTTTGATTACTACCCTACCATGACTCAAAAGAGTCATGCAAAAAGGTAGTAGTTGGGTGCACTCCCGAAGCACTTGGAGGCGGTGGCGGTTAGATAGGATTCGTCTCTTCCGGTATTGAGGGCTGATATTGCGCTGTGTTCGGAAGGCCATTACACAAAGTCCTTGGCAAAGGCAAGCGAGATTTACTAATAGATATTCCAGCAGTTTCTCAGGGTGTTTCAGGCTACACCCCGACACGACTTATTGCATTATTAGGGGTCTGACGATTACTACCCCTCTAGACCCGATATGCGATACTCTTAGATGAACAGACCGGACTATACGGAGATTGTCACATACAGGCTCAGTAGGAGTTCGGATGAGTTAGCCCATCGGCCTTCTTATCGACATTACCTGGATAGCCGTTACGTGTAGCTAGTACCACTTGTGGCTTGTGGTTTAACCCATTGCCAGCGTAGTATCGAGTCTTGAGAGTCCCACACAGAGGGTTTCCCTGCACCGGGCAAAAGGTGTAGAAGCCGTATGGTTTTAATGCAGGGCTTCGATCATGCGGATGCAGGTATGATGATCGGGCGGATAATACTGGTGGACTTTGGTTTAAACCAGATCCTAGTATTATATTGATGGATTATATTCGTCTCTTTGTGTTCGTATTCTTCGAAATGCGGATGCAAGTATGTATATACGGATGAAGGGCGTTCTCATAATTCTTACGGGAAAGCTTCTAAAAGGAGATGACTAATTAGGGTTTCTTTTCTTTTTGGATTAAAGATTAAAAACCTAAATTGGGTGGAGGAAATGAGGTGGAGGTGGACAAAAGGCGGGACATGGCTCTTGGTGACTCATAGCATGACTCATGCTATGACTCACTAAGTGTGATCATTGCACACTAGATATTTTATCAAGCATGCTTGATATTTATCAAGCATACTAGATATTTTGGAGAGTGTATTATTATCGCAAACTAGAGAGCCACTCCTTCTTGAGTTCATTCTTCACTAGCTTTTCTTCAAGCCATCTTCTTCTTCCTCTAAACCCTAAATGTCTCATGAGTTGAGAAATCTAGGGTTCCAAGAGACAATGTAACTCATATTCACTCTCTACACCATCTAAGACTTCTAGTTTAGCGAACTAGAAGCCATAGTTATCTCAGATTCGAGATAGGAGCTCGGACTATAGACTCTCAGGTGGATCTTCTTTGACTCGAGGAGGCCGTCGAGGTTGCCCGATCCGTTTTCGATCCTTGGATCTGATGACGAGTGGAGGACAACGGAGAAGACCCGAAGGACATGTATCGTGAGGTATAACTTTGTATCATAGTAGTTAAACATCATTGCAAGTTAGCTAGTTAGGGTTTAGTATCGATCCTGAAATTCAAGTCGGTGTTGCGAGCTTTGAAAAATCGTTTTTTGCATATTCCGCCTCTCCGCGGACATGCGGGGTGTGCGACATCGACTTACAGTGGTATCAAAGCCTACTAAACCATAGCTAATAGTTTAGACGAAGTGTAAAACTACGAAACCGAAATAACTCTGAAACACAAAACCTAAACTCCATGTTTCTGTCAAATTTTTCCAAGCCTCTAAAATTTTTTTAAACAATTGTAGATTGCTCTACTTCTTGTGAGATGAACACATACCAAAAACGAAGCATTTTCACCTTTTTCTTACTGGCCACAAGCTCAAAAAACTGGCCTCACCTTTTTAGTTTTAGTGAAATTCTTTGAATTTTGGTCTATGTTCTAGTTGCATGAATCTAAGGTCTCGGGTGTTATTTGTTTTTGCCAATTTTGGATATACTGTTATCTTTCTGTGATGGCAACATGGGGTGTTTTGAATTCATAGTTTTAACGTCGTTTAAAATTTCAAGTTGTGATATATGTGTTTGGAAACATCGACTAATTGCTATACGTTGATTAGTTGGGGTTACACATATCTGTGTTGCTGTTCTTGTTGGTTTGTGTATATGAACTTTATTGGATCGTCATGGATGAATAGCCGGGGATGTAAGATGATGGTTTTCATTTTTTCATTCGATATCAAATTTGTAAAGTGGTGTAATATTATTTTGCAGGGCACATCCAGGTTGAGGTTGTAGCCACCGTTGTATTATTTCTTTTACCGTTTTCTGCTCCTAGGATAGACCCAAGATGGGGTGAACAAACTACCGAATACTTTGAAGTGCCGAGTACCTACTCACTTTGATGAGGGAGGTTTCTTCACTTTGGGTATTTGGTGGGTAGCTTGCCGCACCCGTAGGGGTCTGGGGTGGGGTTTGGCTATTCATCACGACCGTGGATCCATCTTTCGTTATAGGATTAAATGAAACACGGAATTCCTAGTTTATCCAATATGTTCATCTGTGATCTGGAATGCCTATTATTGCTTCAGACGAATGGTTATTATATATATGCTATATAATAGACGTTGCTTATGTTTTGTATCCGCATTAGTCTAACCCTCGCTCTGGCGTTAGTTAAGTAACCTAACGGTGTTAGATAGGGCCCAGTGGCCAATGCGGATGGCATAAGTGGACGTGGTATTTTTGTCTTTTTCTGTGATGATAGGTGTAAATGATGGGACTGCATTATTAATGCAATGCAAACAATCTAAAGTTGAATCGTTGGAACAAATTTTAAAACCACTTGGTTATTTTAAAACAGGAGACTTTTAAATACGGAGCTTAAACCACTCCTTTTAAAAGCTATCACGTTACCTCGATTATATCAAGTTCACTACGTTCACGGTTTCGCCAAAACCATTCGTAGCCCTTCGTCATTTCAGTTGAATATTCAGTAGTATTCAAGCTATATATTTTGATATTCGCCAAGGCATAGTGTTTGGTAGCTCCTGGGTATTCATCTGTAGTATAGATAAATGCGTTGGTTTGGGACAGTCGTACTACTATTTTGGCCTTTGTCAAGGATATGTACGGGTGGGTTCAAATTAACCTGGACAATAACGGGTATAACTTGACATGTGACTTATGATCTGTTGGCCTTCGTCAAGGTCATAAGAGCATGGGGCAAAAATCCACTTCGGGAGTTTCTAAAGAAACTGAAACTTGCTAGTGCTGCATATCTTTTGGAGTGTGATAATGTTGGTAGAATTCCTTCAGGATTATCACACAATGATATTTGGATCCCGATCCTACTGTGAGTATATGCTACTTCTCGGGAGATTTTTCACTTAACGATCAATGCTATAAACCAAATAGATGTCTAGAACAGTGTTAGCGAGGCTACGCCTCTAAGGAAAGTGGTTATTTAATTAAGAACCTTCGAGAAAGCGTCGTAAAACCTCACTCGAAATACTAACACTAGCCTGGCTAAAAGGTTAACCAAGTGGGAGCCGTCCTGTTTAGATAAATTAAAAGCCAATCTAAACTTGCAAGAGAATCATGCTGAGTGTTTTCTTCTCTCTCTCTTAATTGCAGCGACCAGGTGACCAGATTTAGGTTACAGATAGACAATAAAATGACTGAGTTATACTATTTTGACAGGCAAAGGTTTGTCCAGATGTCCATTACCTATGACAAGCTGGACCACCTCATTACTACTCAAGCCCCCGCTGTCCCAGGTCCAGTTTCCACCGTCACGGATGTTGATATCCGTAAGACAATGGAAAAAGGACTGTGCGAATGCCAAGTGTCTCGTGTTGGTCTCAGTTGATGGTGTATACCAGAGGCTGAATGTGAAGATGGACTTAGTTTCTATCTTGCTCCATAACAAAGTTTTATATGGAGAGCAATCTTGTATCGCAAGATATGAGACCTCAAAGGAATTGCTTCAAGTGTGGTTGGCTATCGGGTCATCTGTAGGGGACAACGTCCTTACGATAACTAGCTATATTGATGATCACGGACGTGGAAACCACGTTGGAGAACGAGTCATGTACTGACACAATTCTACAGTCCCTGCCTTCTACTTACGCCCAGGGGAAGAAAGTTATACTTCCAGTTGAGGGCATCCAGAAAGAAAATCAGGGAGGCACCCACTCTGCTTATTGGGGAATCTTCGTCTTCTGGATCCAAGGAGGATGCCAAGGGTGAGAAGAAGAAGACCTCCACAAAGCCAATAGGCGGTGTTAGTAAGGTAGAGGGAAAGGGCATGGTAAAATTTTCGAGGTTAACAGTAGGAAGGGAGAGATGTTCCTATTGTCACAGGAAAGGGCATTGTCAGAAGAGATGCAGGGCTTAGAAATCCAGAATCCAGGATCCAAAGCACGTTGTGGCTTCGACTTCGGGTGTGTTTGTGATTGAAAACAGTCTATCAATTAACTCTACTTCCTGGGTACAAGATACCGGATCAGGATCTCATATTTGTAATTCATTACAAGCTTTGAGAAACCGTAGAGTTATCAGGGTAGGTGATATGACTCTCACGGTTGCTAACGGAAGGAGCGTGGACGCTGTATCCATTGGGAATAACACCTAGAATTGACAAGTGGGCAGATATTGATTTTACATAACTGTTTGTGTGTACCCAGTCTAGTTTTTAAGCGATGTGGTCCATATCCACCTAAATCAAAGTATGATTGGGTCAGGTACACTAGAGGACGGTATATACGTATTAAATCAAGCTCAGGTTTTCAACGTCCAGAACACACTTAAAAGAAAGTCTCCATAATTATATAAGGCTTTCTTATGGCATTGTAG
Source organism: Agapanthus africanus (assembly GCA_030015575.1). Classification (NCBI taxonomy): domain Eukaryota; kingdom Viridiplantae; phylum Streptophyta; class Magnoliopsida; order Asparagales; family Amaryllidaceae; genus Agapanthus; species Agapanthus africanus. Next base: position 464,843,615 of record JASDDO010000001.1, read on the forward strand.
ACTGGGTCACATCAATGAAACACGGTTGTCGAAGTTACATAGAGAGGGATATTTGGATCCGTTCGAATATCAGTCTTATGCAACTTGTCAATCTTATCTCATAGGAAAGATGACAAAGACTCCGTTCACTGGACATGGAGCAAGAGCGAGCGAGCTCGTGGGACTCATACACAGCGACGTATGTGGTCCAATATCTACAGATGCACGAAATGGTTATTCCTATTTCATTACTTTCACGGATGATTTCTCTAAGTTAGGACATGTCTTCTTGATGAAGCATAAATCCGAGGCCTCTGGAAAATTCTAAGAATATAAGAATGATGTGGAAAAACAAACAGACAAAAGTATCAAGACACTGAGATCTGATCGATGTGGTCAACACTTAATTGCCGAGTTTTGGGGTTACTTAAAAGAGAATAGAATTCTCTCTCTGCTTACTCCTCCACACACACCACAACACAACGGTGTATCGGAAAGGCGGAACAGAACCCTATTGGATATGATTCATTCCATGATGAGTAACGCTGAGTTGCTGCGATCCTTCTGAAGTTATGCACTAGAATCAGCTGCATATCTTTTGAATAAGGTTCCTACCAAGACTGTGCCTACCACACCATATCAGATGTGGAGTGGGAAGAAATCCTATCTTCAGTGTTTGAAGATATATGGGTGTCCATCTTTTGTCAAAAAACAATATGCAGACAAGTACGAGGCACGCTCAGTACTGTGTAGGTTTGTGGGATACCCAAAGAACTCCAGGGGTATATTTTCTATTACGCAGAGGAACGAATGGTTTTTTGTTCCTCGTCATGCCCAATTTTTAGAAAATCAATTTTTTGAAAATGAAACTAGTGGGAGCTCAATAGAACTAGAAGAAATTCCAGAACCACAAAGTATTACTGAAAGTATGGTAGAACCAGAGATTTCAAAAGAATAGGACATCCTTGCGCTAATATGCAGGACTAGTTGGCAGTCTTATCCGTCCGAGAGATACTACGGTTTTCTCATAGACGGGAGAGAGGATTGCATCATTTACAATGATGAGCCAACTAGCTTCCAGCAAGCCATTCAGAGCAGGTGACTTTGTAAAATGTCTGGATGCAATGCGGACCGAGATGTAGCCCATGTAATCCAACAAAGTATGCACTTTGAACATTGCTCCAGTAGGGTTAAAACCCGTAGGCTGCAAATGGATCTTCAGAAAGAAGATTGGTGTAGGTGAACAGGTTGAAACCTATAAGGCTAGACTTGTTACAAAAGGTTTTCGTCAAAGATCTAGTTTGGACTATGATGAAACATTTCTCCAGTGGCTTTGCTCAAATCCATTCGGATTCTTCTTGCCATTGCTGCCTTCTAGGATTATGAGATCCGGCAGATGGATGTAAAGACGGCTTTTCTAAATGGTTATTTGGAAGAATGTGTCTATATGAATCAGCTAGAGGGTTTCAATCAAAGTAGGAGCAGCGGGAAAGTGTGCAAGTTGCTTAAGTCCATTTATGGACTAAAGCAAGCGTCGCGGAGTTGAAACATCTGTTTTTATCAAACTGTCAAAGAATTCAACTTTATCAAAAATCCAGATGAACCATGCATTTATAGTAAGAACTATGGGATTCTTCATCTAATACGTAGATGACATTCTCCTGATAGGAAATGACATTTCTATACTACAATCAGTCAAAGGATTTTTGTCACTATGGATCTCCATGAAATACCTGGGTGATACCAACTACATTCTGAGGATTCAGATCTATCTTGATAGATCAAAGAGGATAGTGGGACTCATACAGTCAAGGTACATCAACACCATACTAAAAATATTTAGTATGGAAGATTCAAAGCGCAGTAGTCCACCGGCTTATCACGGAATCACCCTCTCCAAAAAGATGTCTTCCAAGACTGATTTGGAAAGAGCTCGCATCATATCTATACCCTACGCTTCTACGGAAGGCTCTATAATGTATGTGATGTTGTGTACCAGACCAGATGTTGCTTATGCACTCAGGGTGGGAAGCCGGTATAAGTCAAACCAAGGGGAGAAGCACTGGATAGCAGTAAAAAATGTTCTTAAGTACCTGAGAAGGACTAAAGAGATATTCTTGGTGTATGGTGGAAAAGACGTCCAGATCGAGGCCTTTGCTGACTCCAGCTTCCAGAGAGATAAGGACTCCAAGTCCATGTCGGTTTATGTCTTTACCCTCCACGGAGGGGCAGTCTGTTGGAAGAGCTCCAAGCAGGACACCGTAGCTGACTCGATGATGGAAATGGAGTAGTTCGCTGCATGAGACACCGCAAAAGAGGCAGTCTGGATGAGAAAGTTCTTAACTGAACTTCAGGTGGTTTCTTCAATTGTTGGTCTAATACTTTAGTATTGTGACAACAATGGCGCTATAGCTTTAAGGAAGGAACCCAGGTCTCATTAGAGATCCAGACATATCTTGAGGCGTACCACCAGATCAGGGAGATCGTTGATCCCCAGGAGATTGAGGTGGGGAGAGTAGATACGGAGAACAACACTGTAAATCTACTTATAGAAGCCATCCCTCAGAAAGAGTTCAAGAGGCTATTCGAGATCTTAGGCCTGCGATATGCCAGTATATGGCCTTAGTGCAAGTAGGAGAATGTTAGTGTTATATGCCCTAGCGGCCATTATTGTATCATACTGGTTTGTATATTACTTAATGGAAGCTTGGGATATACACGGATATAGTAATGCTCGAAATGGTAATATGCTACTTGGTTTGTTTCTACCTCAATATGTGATGTGTTTCTTTTAGCATATCGCTTATACATATTGGAAGAGCCCTTAGGATCTTTGCTTGATTACCAATGTTGTGATGGCAGTAACACTAGTGGGGGATGGGTAGTCTATAAGCACATCCTATACAGGTCCCTAGTCGTAGGATTATCGAGACGGGGCATCGATACTCCAGAATAGACTAGTGTATATGCTTCTCATCCCAGCAGGGGAGATGGTGTATCGCACAGCCATTAGTACATCGTACTGGAGATAGTATGCAGGTGATAATTAAGTTATGAGTACACTGGACAGGACTCGTCGGGAACTGTTGGTAGGTGTTATACTTATCGTCGGGAAGTAGTTCCCAGGTGACATGAGTACAGCTTAGTCCGTCAACTTGACACTACTACTTCATCTCGAGTGTGTTCCTACTATTCTTTGATTACTACCCTATCACGGCTCAAAAGAGTCGTACAAACAGGTAGTAGTTGGGTGCAGCGAAGCACTTGGAAGCAGTGACGGTTAGATAAGATTCGTCTCTCCTGGTATTAGGGGTTGATATCACGCTGTGTTCGGAAGGCTATTACACAAAGTACTTGGCCAAGGCAAGCGAGATTTACTGGTAGTTCTAGTAGTTTCTCAGAGTGATTTGGGCTACATTCCGACATGACTTATTGCGCTATTAGGGGTCTTACGATTACAGCCCCTAGGCCTGATATGCGATACTCTTAAACGAATAGACCGGACTGTACGGAGATTGTCACATACAGGCTAAGTAGGAGTTCGGATGAGTTAGCTCATCGGCCTTCTTATCGACATTACCTGGGTAGCCGTTACGTGCAGCTAGTACCGCTTGTGGCTTGTGGTTAAACCCACTGCCTGTATAGTGTCGAGTCTTTAGAGTCCCATACAGAGGGTTTCCCTGCACCAGGCAAAAGGTGTAGAGGCCGTATGGTTTTACGGCAGGGCTTCGATCACGTACGTGCACTTGTGCGCGTATGATGATCGGGCGGATAATTCTAGTGGGCTTTGGTTTAAACCGGATCCTAGTATTATATTGATGGATTATATTCGTCTCTTTGTGTTTGTATTCTTCGGAATGGGGATGCGGGTATATATATACGGATGAGGGGCATTCTCGTAATTCTTGCGGGAAAACTTCTAGAAGGAAATGAATCATTAGGGTTTCTTTTCTTTTTGGATTAAAGATTAAAAACCTAAATTGAGTGGAGGAAATGAGGTGGAAGTGGACAAAAGGCGGGACATGGCTCTTGGTAACTCATAGCATGACTCATTCCATGACTCACTAAGTGTGATCATTGCACACTAGATATTTTATCAAGCAAGCTTGATATTTATCAAGCATACTAGATATTTTGGAGAGTGTATTATTATCGCAAACGAGAGAGCCATTCCTTCTTGAGTTCATTCTTCACAAGCTTTTCTTCAAGCCAACTTCTTCTTCATCGAAACCCTAAATGTCTCATGAGTTGAAAAACCTAGGGTTCTAAGAGAAAATGTAACTCATTTTCATTGTCTACACCATCTAGGACTTATAGTTTAGCGAACTAGAAGCCGTAGTTATCTCAGATTCGAGATAGGAGCTCGGACTATAGACTCTCGAGTGGATCGTCTTTAACTCGAGGAGGCCGTCGAGGTTTCCCGATCCATTTTCAATCCTTGGAGCTGACGACGAGTGGAGGACAGTGGAGCAGACCCGAAGAACATGTATCGTGAGGTATAACTTCGTATCATAGTAGTTAAACATCATTGCAAGTTAGCTAGTTAGGGTTTAGTATCGATCCTGGAGTTCAAGTCGGTGTTGGGAGCTTTGAAAAATCGATTTTTGCATATTCCGCCTCCGGACACGCGGGGTACGCGACATCGACTTACAGAGACATGACTGGCATGTTTCATAAGATGTAAATTCAAACGGATTTAAATATCCATCTTTATGTAACTTAGCTAGTCTGGTCGTATTGATATGACCTGGTTTACAATGCTACAAGAAGACTTCGTTCATTTCTGAACTTTTTCTCTTGTTTGTGTTCTGTATATTGAGAACTTTTGTTTCATTTAGTACGTATATACCGTTATACAATGTACCAAACCTAATCAATACTTGATTTAAGAAAATGTTCATAACATTTCTTTCTAGTACAAAGTTATATCCTTCTTTATCTAATAAAAAAATTGATATTATATTGCTCATCATTTTGGGTACGAAATAACAGTCGTTCAAAATCAATGTATTACTGTTCATCACTAAAAACTGCATTTTAATACCGCTCATTCATTATCTTTTTTATTATATATCGGTACTATTAACCAGTGTCTGCTCAGTAATACAGATTACAGGTATCCATGACAAAATACAGGAAATACAGTTAAAATCACGGATATATCATTTGTGAGCAGACACTGTAAACAGAACTGGAAACCGATCGATATCCCAAGAGTTATTTTGCAACAAATAAAGTGTACACAATTTTGGTCCAACACATAGCATGTATGCACACAACTCTTGGAGCATGGACCTAGAGAGGGGGCTACCCAAGGCACACAACTTGTGCAAGTGGGCATGAGAAGTGATGGGTAGTTAATGCATAAAGTGTTGAAGTGATATATAGCTACATGTTTCCCTCCAAATCCCTGAGTGCATCCAAAACCTTTATAGATAAATCTAGCAGCACAGAGCGATATTGGGGACAACACAAGACCACACTACAAGAATGGGCCCAATAGCTCGGATTTAACCCGAGCACATCCTTGCAAAAACCGGTGTGGCCGGCCCAATCTTCTCCAAAATGCCCCAGTCTTCTGTGGACCCTCCCTTGCTGCCACCTCATCATATTTTTATTGCTAGTTTTCTTTTCTTTTGAGCCTATAAAAGCAGAAACAGTGAGCAAGGAGAGGGGGTCTTAGATTGTCTCACTTTGTATCATTCTTTTGTCCAAGCTTTGTTTCTCTTTTCATTTTGTATTTGTAAATAGCTAACCCCTTGAGTTCCTTGCCTTAACTTGATCTTGCAACCTTTTCATTGAGCTTGCAAGTTTATGCTTTGATTATTGATCTCAAGGGTTGTATCATTCTTGAAGATTGATAAAGTTCTCATTTTTGCCTTCATTTCACATGAGTTCTTTGCCTTCTCTTGATCTTACAAGCTCTTCATTGAGCTTACAAGTTTAAGATGAGGTTATTGAACCCATGGCTTGAATTGTGTTCCATGGTTCCTAGTTGTTTCTTACTTACTTTTCATTCTTGCTCTTTTCATTACTTGCTCTTTATTTACTTGCCATTTACTTACTTGCTCATTTAAATTCCATACCCTTTACTTACTTGTATTCTCTTTTCTTTGTTCTTTTCTTTTGCTCTCTTTTTGTTGTCGTAATGGTTTGTTAATATTGTGTTGTTAGGAAAAGAATACGATATTGTAAGTTAAGCTTTCGTTTCTTATATCCTTTTCCCGTATTTTCCATTTGAAACTCCGCCCAAACTTTACGCAAGCGCTCCGTTAGGCACCCTACATTACAAAGGTATCGGTGATTCCTAACTACGACCGGTTGCGTTCGGTTTGGCCGGAGGTGAAAGCAAGAGACAAGAACGGACGGACAAGGGTCAATAAGACGGATTTCAGTACGTGCTTAAGCACCATAATCCACGTTGTTACCGATTGGTCTAGCTTCATTGGTTGATTTCGGCTCAAAGGACTTGAATACGGATTTCCTTAACTTACATTATTATCTTTACCTAACAAGCTATACTTGTGCATATATACACATAGGATAGATACGAACATTCCGCCTCGCACATTAACTCGTGAAAAAAAGAACTTAAAATGCTCCGTCTCCCTGTGGATCGACCCGTACTCATCGCGGCTAGCTGCAAAGCGATACCATCCTGATTGCGGTTAAACTTTAGAACTCTTAGAACTCGACACGCCAAAAGCGTGCAATCAATTACCATTTGGTAATACAAGATGATATTCTCCAACTGCTTTGGCTGCAACAATTACACCATTCCCTACTACGAGAGACTTATCACCCTTTTCCAGTTCTCTATTTCTTCTTAACCTATGTAACATATTACAAACGTGGGATCGTGATCTGGTATCCAATACCCAGGATGTAGAGCATACTGAGAAATAGTTCTCGGTAATGAACACACCCGAAGAAGATGAATCGTCATGCACTTTTCTCATTCGGGTTGCGTGGGAATCCTGATATTCCCCTATTCCTTGCTCAGTCTTATGACAGTCACAAGATTGAGCGGAATCAACATTCCCCAACCCAGTATATAAGCGGGTTCGATCAATACTTCCATATTAATATCTTGATTAAGGTATGTCATGGTCGCTACCTTGAGAGAGAGAGAAGAAAACACTTTAGTGTGCGCTCTTGCAAGATTAGATTGATTATTATCTTATCTAATAAGGATGGCTCCCACTGTTTTTATCAAATTTTCCTTCAAACCCTAAAAGGTAAGATTAGCCGGGATTAATTACACCCTACAAGTTTGTCAATCGGTCAGCCAGGCAGGTATTAGGTATTCTGAAGGAGTCTCGCCATGCTTTCGCATGGAACAAATTAAATAATCTTGTTTCCGCAGGGGCATAACCCTGTTAACACCTTTCTTAGACACCTACTGGATCAGCTAATTGTAAAGTGCAAAACTCTCCCAAGAGTAACTCTTACTCCCAGTGGGTATCGGGATCCAACTATCTCATAGAAGGTATGCAATCTCATTGCAAATTTCAATACTTAAAGTTCCCAATATCTGTTTTTACTGCTTGGCTTCCGAAAATTCGATCACGCTTACACTCCTGTAGGTTTTGAGTATAGTTTGAAGTCCTAGCAACTTATAACCTTGGTTATGATCAACAAATCATAAGCGCTAGCCAAGTTTAACCCGTCATTTTGTGATTGAATTAAACCCATCCGTACGACCCTTGGCTATGGTCAACAAAGTCGTACGACTACCCTAATCCAATCGCATCATATATTGCAGATAAGTACTAATCAGCTACCGTACACTATGCCTTGTCTATGGTCAACAAACGCAGCACGAATACTAAATAGCACTTATCTGAAATGACGGAGGGCTACGACTAGTTTTAAATAAAACTTTTAACGTAATGAACATGGTATCGTTGTAGAATCTAGTGATTTGAAAAAGAAGTGGTTTAAGCTCCGCTTTTAAAATCGAGTAGTTTTCAAAACAAACCGAGTGAGTTGTAGCATTTGCTAAAGAAGTCATTCCCGGTGAAGGGATTTCGGCTTTTTCCTCATCGAATGAGGTGCTGGATATTCATAAACGAATACCACTATGCAAAGCAAAAACTAGAGCTATCTTTTTTGAAAAATTTGATTCTACAATATCTTATAGGTTTCTTATTTTCATTAATCTCATTAATGAAGTCCCATAATTTATGTTTCCTAAACATCACAGAAAAAACGAAAATAGAACGTATGCTCATACCATCCGCATTCGCCACGGGGCACCATCATGCACCATCAGGTTACTTAACTAACGGTAGAGCGGGGGCAGGACTAGCACGGGTGCAAAACATAAGTAACGTTTATTATATATATATATATATATATATATATATATATATATAGCATTCGTCTCACGCAGTTATATGATCACATCACAGAACTCAAGCAACAGAAGTCAATATATGAAATATTGGATATACTAGGAGGTCCATGTTTTTAATTAAGCCAGTAATGAAAACATGGATTCCATGGTCATGATGAATGGCCAAACCCACATCTCTAGACCCCTACGAGAGCGGTAAGAAATCCTCCCAATTCTAGAGTTAGGAGACCTGGTCTTGACTCCTTGAGATGCTCTCCCACTGGACTCTAGAGCACGGTCACTTGTGCTCCCCGCCTTGGGTCTATCCTAATGTGGAAAAGTAAATAATATATTTCAATGGTGATATCATCCTCAACTCGAAAGTGTCTCAATAAAAGAATACTACATATAGTTTTTACATGAATGAAAATAGAAAAACTCTCATCTTACGCAAAACCGCCGGCTATTCAATCATGACGATCCAATATAACATATCATAACAACACATAACATCACATGTCATCAACGTAAGTAAATATGCGTATCTCGAATGTCATTGACGTATAGCATCGAGATCGGGGATACACTACATATTACACTTATGGTCGCAGAAAAGAATCCGCATAATCTTTAGACATCATAAACCCGAAATATCTCATATCTCGGATTTCATGCCTAACCCTATAAACCTTGCCTTTTAGTCTCGAATTGAAAACACTTTTCAATAACTAATCGGATAATTCAATAGGATTCCCGACTACCTAATCGAGTGCTCGTCGGGAACTTTAGTAGATGGCCGCATCCCCGATGCCATCGACGAAGTACACTTAGGCGGAACACCGCAGCCGCGAGCACCCGAGTGGATACTTTCGGCATAGGGGTTCTCCTATAGTAACTTGGCCGGGGCTATGCGGCATGGCTATCTAGTAGTGTTACCCGACGAGTGTTCACGTACTATACGAGATTGCGACGGATTTTTGATCCGAATCGAAACTTCGTGGCAATCTATCAAAAGAGACTAAATTGTTAGATTTACAAAACACAAACTAGTTTTCACAAAACTAATTATTGTGGATTCTAAATATTGTATCACATATCAATATAATCTAGACGATGTTAAACATTTAGATCGAATTATCAAACACCCACAAATTCCAGAGAGCTCACCAGCTTGATCCTCACAAAAAATACCCAGAAAGTGCTAAATATCATTATGGAGCAGCACAAGAAACACAAGTCCATAACCAACTAATGTTGCCGCGCAACCGCGGGGCCAAGTGGTTGAGTTGGGCCCTCGAATTTCTTGGGGCTCCACTATATACCCTGCACAATTTTCTGCTTATTTTTAATCTAAAAAATATTAACTTTTGAAAATTTTTACAGAAACATGGAATTTGTGGGGTTTCGAAACTCGATCGAACACTTTAACTTCGTTTAGACATCGCCTAATGCTCCTGCTTGGTTCTGATACCATGAAAGTATGCCTTAGCACCACAACTAGGTGTAATCATGCATCGGGTATACAATTTTAAAAAATCTACTGTGCTAAAGCATGCTAACCTAGAATCGAACTAGAGAATTAGGGTTTGTAAGCATGTAAATAAATTTTACACTAAGTGAATAGAAAATACAACCTTTGTAGACCGGTCTTTCACTTCTAAAGCTCCAAGTAGTAGTCCCTTAGCTCCAAGTAGTAGTCCCTTAGCTCCAATTAGTGGTCTCTCGAACTCTTCTTAGGCTCCACTTGGTGAAAGGAACGGGCTTGCTTCGTCGTCTTCGAGGCCGAAGATGATCGACCTTGAAGAATCTATAACTCAAGCTACATCTTCACTAATTAAGGAATTAGTGAAGCAAACAACCTACACTAATGGGCTAAATGAGAGTAGATTGATGAAGTAGGAATTTTGCTCATTTTAGAATTCTATTTCTCCTTTTCTTTTTCTCTCAAGAAAATTCAAGAGGAGAAGAAGATGAAGCTTGAACTAGGGTGAAGAAAAATATCTCAAGTGATATTTGTAGAGAGTTAACCATGGCTAAGGATAAAGGTTATGTTATAAAATATCTAGAGTAAAACAAAATTAGTGGGATGGGTCATGGCTTCTTGAAGCATCTTAAGCCATGCTCATTTTCCACTAATTTTCTTTTTACCTTAAATATAAATCACCCAACATTATCCTTGGCTTGGTATGAGTCCCATACACCCATGTTCTATGTATCATCCATCATGATACAATAGTAAATATAATATATGTATATATATATCACATAATTATATATATATATATATATATATATATATATATATCAACATATATATTCAAGAGAAGAATTCTTTAGTGAGCTAATATTTGTTAATATATATTAATATATCAAATATATATATATATATCAAAGTATTAAATCAACACTTGATTCAATAATCCTGTTATATCATATATGACCGACTAATATCACTTATATGTATATCAATTTATCGAATCAACACTTGATTCAATAACCTGGTTATATCACACATAACCGCATTGATATCATATATTGCGAGATTAGAATACAGCATCACATACATATATTTAATCAAGAATCCGAACATATTACATATGTGCCCTACTTCGTTTCGCTTGAGCTAGAAAACCTCTTTGTGGGACTCTAAAGACTCGTCGATACGCCAGCAGTAGGTACTGATCATATCAGTTACCTACAAGCCGTCAGCGGTACTAGCTGGACGTAACGGCTGCCCAGGTATTGAGCAAAAAGAAGATCAACAAGAAAACTTGTCCAAATTACTACGAAGCCTATAAGTAACATTTACCGGACAGTCCGGTCTCATCGTTTGATATGTCTCATATCAAGTCTAGGGTGGAATCGTCAGACCCCAGTAACTTGATAAGTTATGCTGATTTGTGGCCTATAATCATTCGAGAAACTACTGATAACACTTACCAGTAAATCTCATCAGCCCTGACCAGGTACATGCTGTTATAGCCAATCGAGCATAATGCAACATCAACTCCCTATACCGGAAGAGACGAAACCCCTCCTATTGCTCATTGCCTCCATGTGACTCGGGACTGTACCCAAAATCCACCTGTTTTCTTGACTCCTTTAAGCAATGGTAGGGAGGAAATCAAAGCACACTGGGAACCACACAAGACTATATGACGATCTCGGGTCTACAGACTAACCTGTACAAGTATCACCTAAGAACTGCTATCTGACGATAAGTATGGTACCATCTAAGAGTTCTCGGCGAGTCATGTTCAGTGTACCCATTCTCTAATGAGCATCTGTGTACAATATTTGATATCAAACACCAATGGTTGTGGTATCAACCACCGCCCCCATACAGGGTCAAGAAACGTACACACTGGTCTATTCTGGAATATTGATGCCCTGTCTCAATACTCCCTCGACTAGAAACGGTTAAAGGATTTTCTCGCGGACTACTCAAGCCCCACTAGTATGATCTGCATCATAATCCTGGTAGTCAAGCTAACATCCTAAGGGCCTTATCAACATATATCAGAGAGACAGAATAATATAAGTGTACATGTTAAGATAAAATGCAACCTGATAGCATACTATCATGTCGAACAAGAATGTCATATATATATATATATATATATATATATATATATATATATATATATATATATATGTCCAAGCATCCACTATAATATACAATAATGGCCTCTTGGGCCTACATATGACTAACAAATACCATGAATTTCAAAAGTACCCTCTTATTGATAGCTAGAATATATACCTATAGAAATTCATGGGGTAACGACCTACCCCACCATATACACTATGGTTTCATTGCATGATATTTTATATGTATGTTTAATTTAAAGAATACAGTTTACAATAAAATACCATTGCTTTTATAAATAAATGTTTTTATCGATATTTTAAGACCTTTGCAATTACGTCTCTACAACCCTTTTAGGGGAACCCATGTACGGATAGTGCGGGTTATCGCACATTCTTAAGATAGTAGAGTGGGATATAGAAATCCCCACGGAGAATTCGGTCTCGAAAGGAAATAAAAATACGATTTTTAAAGAAATACGACTTTTTAAAACAAATTAAACTTTGGAAAATCATATAAATTATAAATCCGTATTTTACATGAAAACAAATTGTAAAAATTATAATTTAAAATGAAAAATTAAAATTTTAATAAAAAATACCATCAATTTTTCTAAAAGTAGCGGTCTTCATAAAAATACCATAAACTTTTAAAAATTAGGTTTCATCACTAAAATACCATTAAAACTAAAATACATTTTTATAAAACTCTTAATATTATAAATCACCCGTGAGATTTAATTTGAAAATAATATTATAACATTTTTCATAAAACCCCCTCGAGAAATACAAACAATGTAAACAAACTAGTATAACTCTTTAAGAACACTAGATTAATATAGGTTTAAGCGATATCATTTCTCTTGAGCCCCAGAGAGCCGGAGAAAGTGAGTGCTTGTTTATTCAGGTTAGACAACTCTGCAAATCAACGGAGTTATCAATGATAATCATCTTGGAAAAGACACAAATCCTGCCATCCATGTGCAGCGGTTATCCGATTACTCCCGAACTTAAGAATTTCAACAATTAAATCTATTCACAAGAAATGAATATAGCCTGAATACAAGCTCGAACCAGATTCCAAACTGAAACCCAAACTTGAACACTCGATATCTAAACTTGAACTTGAATACTTGACTTGACTTGACCGATCCATGAATATAATTTGACATGAATACCCGAAGACATGATTACAACTTGAACATTAACCTGCACATTATTTTTATATTCATGGATTCGGCCAAGTCCTGTTAATTTGAACTATACACTACAATACACGGGGATAAATGGGTAGATTTGTACGGAACGTATAACATGGCACGAGAGGTCACTTTAAAATACACCTACATGAATTCACGTGCCGTTGTCTAATGGGTTATAATGGAGCCTTGTACTACATGTTACTATAATTCATGGGGTAAGGACTCCTCTCATATACATGAATACTTTCTTTATCAAATTACAAACAACCGTGTTAGAATAGAAAATCTTATACCTGTAAATGATCATGCTTAAATACTCGCTTATACAATCTTTATGTTCACATTACTTGGTTTTCTATCCATTTTATATACCATTCAGTCATCTTCCTTTACTTCTTTTGGGGACTGGCCGAGCGCTAGTTCGCTGACGACATTCCTCTCTTTTTCTTTTCTTTGGAATGTTCGTCAGGAGGACCGGACTCTGAGGAGATAGAGCCAAGCCTGGAGGACTTGGACTAGTTTGATGCTCGGCCTTATTGCTAGCTCCTGCCTGTACTTACTTTTAATGTGCCATTGTTTAGCCATTTGTTTTTATCATTATATCTTTTTATTCTAGACAGTTGTATTTAAAATTGAATATAAATAAAGTTGCCGTTAAATATTATTACTCTTGTTATTCTTACACATTGTTATATTGCTTACTTACGCTTAATGTATTTATTAAGAGAAACGACCTTCTCATAATAAATACGTTGCGGGCTTGCCACATCATCATTTCCTTCTATTGGGAAACGGAGCGTGACAGCTTCACTTGCTATTAGTTTAGATGATTAACAAATCTATAATTGTGATCATTTTACAAATTGTGATAATATTTTTAGCTCGTTTTATTAATGATGAATATTTATGAGCTAACCCTATATTGTGTATAAATGTAGGTTTATACATTTCAGATATGCACAATATACAATAGGAGATGGAAAAGATGACAACTCCATAAGCTTGAATATGCTACAAACACTTCGTAACAGATGGAAAAGAAGCTTGAAGAATTAAAGACTCAAGATATAAAGTGCTTATAATTTTGGTTAAAGTTTTGAGTGGGGAATAGATATGACTTGTAAAGCTCTTTTGATTTTGCAAATATATAAGTTAAGGGTCTAATATGCAAAATATCTTTCTTAAATAGTATGATACTTTATTTTTAGAATAAAAGAGTTTTAACTTATGGTTTCTATAATTATGTTTGAAGATAAAACACTTTGTTTCATTCTACTAAGTATTTCCTAAACTAAAATTCTCATGCACAAAGTATTTTTAGATGATGTGTTTTACAAGATTATTTTTAGGATTTTTCTTATTATGTTTATTGAGTTTTCTAGAAAATATCTCATATTATTCTGTTGATTATTTCCAAAAAAGTTTTCATTAAGAGAATTCAAATATTCTCTTTATTAAAAAGGATATGATTGAATATTTAATTCCATGGTTTTTATAATTGAAAGATTTGTGGGAATTCACAGTTGGAATTATTTTTTAAACTCAAATCACTAATTGAATAATTGATTGAGAATTTTTCAAATCTTTTTCCTATTAATATACATGATTGAATATTTGATTTCTTAGATTTATGATTGAGAGGTTTATATTTTTTATTTTTGGAATTATTTTAATTCAAATCCCTAAGCTGAATTTTTTCCTCAAATTATTTCCTTGTTCTATTTTAATTTTCGGAGAAAATCATGATTGCTAAAATCTATCGTTTTTTGCTGATATGGTTCGAGTGGACAGCTTCCAGTCGACTGGTCACTCGACCACCTGCACACTTTGTTTTTATTTGAATATCCAGATACGATTAAACGGTCGATTGTTCAAGAAATCAGTCGACCGGTCCACTCGACCGCTTGTAGTCTGGATGAATTTTTATATAGTTTTTCTTTAAGCTATTTGTTAAAATAAATTTCCATATACTTTCAAATTTGAATTACAACGGCTAGTTTTCTTTTAATATGGAAATTTGATTTATTCTAGCACAAAAAATATCATATTCTTCATTATAAAATGAGAAGAGTTTTTCATAGTTGATCATCAACTCTTTCACTAAGGTTCTCACTTGAAAAACTCTTTAACTCTATTTCTCAAATATTTACACTTAAATTTAAGCCCTTAATTTGAAGTATTTTCTTAATCAAGGTGTTCTAGTGTGCGATCTATCTCTCTCTTTTGTACTTTTTTGTGGTAAATTCAACCTCTACTTATGAGATCGGGATGTGAGATTAAATCTCGGGTATAAAAATTTAAGGAGAGTTGGAGACCGTTTGTACTCTGTCCAGGTGTGATCTTTACCCACATAAAGAGATCGGTTTTAGTAAAGAAAATTTTCATGACGGTGAGATAGTCGTGGAGGATAGGACTAGGCAAAGTTGCTAAACCGGGATAAATTCTCTGTGTTTTTCTCTTAGTAACTTACACTTCTTATTATTTGCTCTGTGATAATTTCATTTATCTTTTTCTATGATTGAAATATTATTTAGTGTAAACAAATTTTTGCTAGAACTGCTTGTGTGAAGTATTAAATTTTTATTTATTGCCTTCACCCTATTCACCGTCTCTCTAGGGTGATTTTCAATTAGTATCAGAGCAAGGGCTCGTTATTATTAAAACTTAACCGTTTTTAGTAGATCACATGGTAACTCACATTTCGCTTAAGATCTCTATCAAGGAGGGTATCTCATACATACGGGCTCCTTATTTTGATAGGAATGAATATCCTGCATGGAAGGTAAGGATGTCAATCTACCTTAAAGCACAAGGTCATGAAGTTTGGGATATGGTTCAACAGAAATATGTTAAATCTGCAGAAAAGGACCAAACTAAATGGTCTACCAATGAACTTAAATCTCTAGATTTAAATGCAAAGACTATGAATTTAATCTTGAATGCTTTATCTGCTACTGAATTAAATTGTGTTCTCACTTGTACTACTACATATGATATTTGGCATACTCTTGAGCTAACCCATGAAAGTAATTCAGAGATAAATAAGGATAAGATAGATCTTTAGTCCTCTAAGTATGAGAACTTTTGAATGCTTCCAAATGAACCTATCGATGATATGTTTACTCGTTTTTCTATTATCATAAATAATCTCGCTTGTCTTAGAAAGGTTCTTTTTGATGCAGAAAAGGTACGAAAAGTTCTCAAATCCTTGCAAAAGAATTGGGAAGTTAAAGCGGCAACTCTCAATGATATCTATCAAGTAAGCAAGATGACTTACAATGAGCTTCAAGGAGAACTCAAAATCTACAAGATGAAACTCAAATCCTACGAAGAAGAAAAAACAAAGCAAGCACCAAAGAAATCCATTGATCTGTAAGTAATGAACAAATAAAATGAAGAAGAAGAAGAGAATTACTCGGAGGAAGAAATGACATTTATTACTAAAGGACTGCGAAGAACGATTCAATAGAAGAAAACAACTACAACAAAGGTGGGGCTTACAATATCAAAGGTAAAGCCGACCCACCAACCTGTTATAAATGTAGGAAGCCTGGTCATATGAAAAACGAGTGTCCATTGATGTCAAAAGAAAAGTACAACAAGAATTTTAACAAAAAGGCTCTACAGTCTAGCACTTGGTCAGATTCAGAGGCAATTGAAGGCGAGTCAGAACGTGACACAATCAACACGTGCTTTATGGAAAAAGAGATAGAACGCGAATTGTTTTACAATGACTTATAAGAAATTATCTCTGAATATGATAAAGCTTTCAGTAGATTACTGGAAAAATATAAAGAAAAGAAAAAGGGCGTTAAAAATTATTTCTGAGAAAATAAGCTGTTAGAAGCAAATGTTTCCCTTAACCTTGATAATGTTGATATTCAGCTTAAATCTGATATGGATATTTGATCGAATGATTTTTCTACAATTAAAAATGCTCATAATGTTCATGTAGTAGAGCATGATAAGTTAGTTGTTGATTATGACAAGCTTATTAGCACTCACAACACTTTTTTACACACGCATGATTTGTTTAGTAATATGCATGGTTAACTTAAAGTTTCTTTCGATGAGTCAGTTGTTGAAAATAACTCTTTAAGATCTAAGATTGATGATCTTAGATATATGTTAGCTAATTTTACCAAAGATAAGAATAATTTAGATCTCTTACTAGAAAAGGCTCAAGAGATTCAAAATAGAAAGGGTATCGGTTATGAAGGTGTTAGTATTATTACCTCTACTAGAAAATATGCACATGTTACTCGGAAAAATTCTTCTCATGTTTTCTATACTTATATGTATACACCTAATAGAAATAATTCTTATGTTAGAAAATCTAATGACTCCCCTTATATTGATGCTCCATGTTCTCTTACGCATACTCATCACAAAGACAAGCCTAGACCCATACAGAAAACTCAAATGCATAAAACACACTTTACTCCTACCATATGTAATTATTGTAATAAGTATGGGCACATATCTCACAATTGTAATACTAGAAAAAAATACTTATTATTATTCTCTTTCTAAAGTTAACTTTGCAGGATCCAAAATGATTTGGGTACCAAAAACCATTATTTTTTTTGTCTACAGGAACATAACAAGGAAAGACATGAAGAACGGTGGTATCTCGATTGCGGTTGCTCAAAATATATGACTAGAAATATTGAGCTATTCGCGACCCTATCGAGAGAAGATGGTGATGCCGTGACCTTTGGAGACGATCACAAAGTTAAAATTATCGGTAAAGGTACCATCAAATTTGGTAAGACTATGATAGAAAATATCCATCTTATTATCAGCATAAAACATAACTTACTTAGTCTTATTCAGTTTTGTGATAAGGGATATAATATTTCTTTTAATAAAGATATATGCATGATTAACGATAAGGAAAGTGGTCGTTGTTTATTTTCAGCACATCTATTTAACAATGTTTATATTATTCGGACTAACGAATTTTGTAGTCAAAATCTTAAATGTCTAAAAATAATGGAAGAAGATTCTTGGTTTTGGTATCGAAAATTAGGGCACACTTGTATAGGATATATCTAAGAAAGGGCCTGGAAGAGGACTTTCTCAAGTCAAATCTCTTAAAGATAAAGTGTGTAAAGCTTATCAAAAGGGCAAACAGGTAAAAGATTCTTTCAAGCCAAAGAATCAGATATCAACCACACATCCTTTACAGTTACTACACTTAGACCTTTTTGGACCTACTCAAATTGTATGTTTGAATGGAAAGAAATATGCTTTTGTTATTATAGATGATTATTCCCGGTTTAGTTGGATCTATTTTTTAGCACACAAAAATGAAGCTTTAAATGTTTTTAAAACTTTTTCAAAACATGTTCAAAATGAAAATGTTTCTTATATTTTAAAAATTCGAAGTGATCATGGTGGTGAGTCTGAAAAAAATGAGTTCGAAATTTTTTGTTCAAAATTGGTTTTAAAAACGAATTTTCTTGTGCTAGAACTCTGCAATTGTTTGCCGAGAGGAAAAATAAATCCATAAAAGAAATAGCAAGAACAATGATGCTGAATGTGATGCTGGAATTTTTCTCGATTACTCTCTTACTAGCAAAGCGTATTGTATCTATAACACAAGAAATTTAGTAGTAGAAGAGACCATACATGTAAAATTTGATGAATCTAACCAACCTTGTGAGAAAGATATTGTGAATGAATATGCAGATAACATACAATCAAAAGAGATAGATGGCGTAAGGGAAAAAAGTGAGAAAAATGATCAAATTAACCAAGAAATTGAAGCATCTCAAAATTTGCCAAAAGACTGAAAGTTCGATCCAAATCATCCAAATGAATTAATCATTGGCGACGTATCAAAGAGAGTTTCCACCCGCTCTAATTCTATTAGTCATTTAAATAATATTTCTTTTGTTTCTCATGTTGAACCAAAATATTTTAGTGAGGCTGAAATGCATGATAATTGGATTATCCCTATGCAAAATCAACTTAACCAATTTGAAAAAAATCGAGTTTGGAAACTAGTTTCTAAACCCATAAATAGAACTATCGTTGGAACCAAATGGGTTTTTAGGAATAAGTTAGATGGATCCGGTAATATTATTCGTAACAAAGCACGTTTAGTGGCTTAAGGTTACAATCAACAAAAAGGAATCGATTTTCAAGAAACCTTCACACAAGTTGCTAGACTCGAAGCCATTCGAATTCTTTTAGCCTATACTTGTTTTAAAGATTTTAAACTTTATCAAATGGATGTTAAAAGTGCTTTTTAAATGGGTTTATTGAGGAAGAAGTTTTTGTCAAACAATTTCCTGGTTTTGAAAATCCAACTCTTCTAGATCACTTTTTTTAAACCTGATAAAGCTTTATATAGTTTAAAACAAGCATCGAGGGCATGTTATGATTGGTTAAGTCATTTCTTATAAATAAAGGTTTTGCCAAAGGTAAGGTTGACAAAACTCTATTTATAAAGAACTTGGATAACGATATTCTAATTGTTCAAATTTATCTGGATGATATTGTTTTTGGTTCTACTAACGCCAAAATGAATGATGATTTTTCTAAGTTAATACAGAACGAGTTTGAAATGAGCATGATGGGGGAATTGAACTACTTCCTTGGGCTTCAAATCAAGCAATTAAAAGAAAGGATATTCATTAGTCAAGCAAAATACACTAAAGAACTCGTTAAAAGGTTTGGATTGGAAAATGCTAAAGAATGCAGCACACCAATGGAAACGGCTACCGAACTCAACAAAGATGAAAATGGTAAATGGTAGATGTTAAAACATATAGTGGTATAATTGGAAGTTTGTTATACATTACTGCAAGTAGACCCGATATTATGCATTTTGTATGTCTATGTACAAGATTTCAATCTAACCCTAAAAAAAATTCATTTGATTGCTGTTAAGAGCATAATTAGATCTCTTAAGGGTACACAAAACCTAGGCTTGTGGTGTCTTAAAGATGGTTGTTTTGATCTAACAAGCTATTTAGATGCAGACTATACAGGAAGTCAAGTTGATAGACGAAGAATGAGCATGACATGTCAATTTTTAGGACATTGCCTAGTCTCGTGGTCATCTAAACAGCAGATTTCCGTAGCTCTGTCAACCGCTGAAGCGAAATATATTGCAGCCGGAGCATGTTGCACTCAGGTATTATGGATGAAAAATACATTACTGGACTATAATCTTAAAATTGATTATATTCTTATCATGTGTGACAATAAAAGTACCGTTCACGTGACTAAGAATGCCGATCAACACAGTAGAACTAAGCACATAAATATCCGATATCATTTTATTTGTGAGCATTTCTTATCCAGTGATATTATTCTTGAATATGTTTCTACTAAATTTCAACTTACTGACATTTTCATAAAGCCGCTTGATTTACAAAGATTTGAGTTTATTAGTCGTGAGTTAAACATTTGCGACATTTAATTTTTTCACGACTGAAATTTTCTATTTTAAATGTTGGTTTTGATGAATTTTCAGCGTTTCTAGAAAACTGTTATTTCTGAAAACAGTCAGGTGACCGGTTGACCGAAACATTTTTTCACTCGTCTTTAGATGTCGGTTTTCCAAAACGGTCGACTGAACGGTCAACTGATCAGTCGACCGTACGGGTTCGATCTTCTATAATTGGGGCTTTCTCACAAGTACAAAAATGGCTTACCCCTGTGGATGATAAAATCCATAGGGACAATTTTATGTTGTCCCTACGGATTACTCCATAGGGATAACTAATGCCCCTACGGATTACTCCATAGGAACAACTAATGCTCCTACGGATTAATCTGTAGAGACATATATGAATAAAAATTTGTTAAAATTTTATATATGCAGTTGCTCCTATGGTGCCACAATATAAGGCCTTACGGTTATATCCGTAGGAGCAGAGTCGGGGATTTTAAAAAAAATAAAAACCAAAATTTTCCCTCCCCGTTCCCACAGTACTCTAATTCCCCAACTAATTTCCCCCCAAAATTTCCCCTCTAGCTCTTGACGCCTCCTCGGACCTCTCGTCGCCTCCTCCAGCGCCATCATCTCCTCCTCCCTCATCGTCACCTTCGACCTCCTATGACCTCCAGTGCCGCCTCCACCACCTCTAGCGTTGCTTCGATCGATTGTCGTGTCGATCGCACCCTCCTCATCAACGTCGATCGCCGCCCTCTTCATCAATGTTAATCTCTTCTCTAGTTTTCTCATCACTGTCAAAATTCTCAACAGGTTAGTTAATTTATTCAATTTAAAATTTTATTTTCTTAAATTGAATTTTGTGCGTAGGGCGTTAATTTGGAGATTTTGTATTATAGTGGTGGTTGGTGGTGGCTGTGGTGGTGATGGGTGGCGGCTGTGGTGGTGGCTGCGTTTCAATTTAGGGTTGTTTGGGGATGTGGGTGGAGGTGGTGGCTGTGGCGGCGGCGGCTGAGATGGTGGGGAAAGGGGTCGGGGAAGGTCGACAGGGACCGGGTAGGTTAGGTAAGGGGTTGGGAAAAGTAATTTTGGATGAGATTGATAATGATGGTGAGGGGAAGAAGAAGAAGACGATTGGTTGTGGGTTAGGGTTTGGTTTTTTTTGGTTAGGGTTATGATTAGGGTCAGGGCTAATGGTTAGGGGTTAGTTTAGGATTAAGGTTAGGATCAGGGTTAGGTTTAATATTTAGTGAAAAAAATAGCTAAGGGTAGTTCAGTGAAGAATTTATTGGGGGTTAAGGTTAATTAGGTCTGGGGTTAGGGTTAATTAGGTCTGGGGTTAGGGTTATGATAGTTAGGGTTAGAGTTAAGAGTGAGGGTTATGGCTAGGGTATTTTAGTGTTAGTGTAAGTGTATGTGTATGTGTGTGTTTGTGATATATGATGATGATGATGATGATGATGATAATGTGTGTGTGTGTGTGTGTGTGTGTGTGTTTGATAATGTTGATGATGATATGTGTGTGTCTGTGTGAGAGAGAGATAATGTTGATGATGATATGTGTGTGTTTGTCTCTGTGTGTGTGTGTGTGTTTGTGATGATGATGATCATCTCTAATATTAAACAAGGCCAAACCCTAATTTTAAACTTAATACCAGAATTAAATCCAAAATCTTAAACTTAATACCAGAAACAAATCCAAAATCTTAAACTTGATTAAGAAAACCCTTAACTTTAAAAACTTTACCCTAAACTAAAAACTTCAAACCCTTGAAATTGAAACGTAAATGTAAAACCAATTCAAGTTAAATCTTATAATAAGTGTATATATGATAATCGATGATAATATAAAATTTTCATATGCTCATCGATAGTCATATATGAAAATTAAAGTGCGCCTTAATCCCCGTCTATCAATTAACATACATTCGATGTTCGTTGTGACATAAAACTATACGAAGGTTATTAAATATCGGACGGTATCGTTCAGTGCTAACAATCATCGTATAGTCTATATGATGAGAAGATTCAATCGTATGATAACCGATAGATTTGTTCAGTTTTGACAAGTTAGGAATGTATAAAGCAAACACCTGCATGCACTTGTGTTTTCATTCGTTTCGAGTTATTTTGTCGGTAAATTTACGCTGGTTCTCTATATACAAGGATGGATTAGATGTTCATTTCAATGTTGTTTCATGGTATTGAAATGATTATCTATTCTATTACAGTGTAATCGAAGAACAGCGGGGTGCTGCCGAAATTTTCTCTAAACGGATGAAAGCACAAGCTAATGGGTGTATGCTCTATACATTCTTAACGGGATAGAAGCCTTACCCCTAACAGCCAAAACACACATATACAACACAAATACACAACACACACATACACAAAGCACATACACACTAACAACCCTACGCCTAAGCGAAATCATAAATTAAAACACGCATACACAGAATACAACTCATACTTGGGTATTTTCAAACATAACTTTGTTAATCGATAATTTATCTTTTTCAATGACAAACTTGCCCCTCCCATTTTCTTCTTTGTCAATAATCTTCTCGTTCTTAAATTTCTCAATGTAGCCACCATAAAAAACCAACTTCTATAACTTACAATTTATATGTTATACAGTCTAACATGGCCTATGAGTATATCAGAGTTAATGATTGGATATATGTAGATTGGCAACAACACATGCAATCTATGTTTGTCACAGGAGTTGCTACTTTCATTGAATTTGCATATGCGCATAATAAGATCGTGTTGGAGATGATTCTCTGTCCGTGTGATAGATGTAGGAATAAATACCGATAGAAGGTTGAAATCTTAGAGCTTCACATCATTAAACATGGTTTTACTAGAATTTATACAACTTGGCTATATCACGGGGAAGGATAAGAAGAAGACGGTAATACTGCGGAAGAAGAAGGAGAAGACGGTAATGCGGCGAAAGAAAAAGAAGACGACAACTTTTTCCAGGAGAAGAAATAGAGCATATGATAGAGGCCGCTCTCAGTGATAGTAATCCTATCGAAGAAGACATTCCTTCCAGTCAAGGACCGCGTGAGGATAAATATGAAAAGTTCATGAATGATACTAGAAGACCAATTTATAAGAATGCAAATTATTCCACCCTATCATGGTCCGTCCAACTTTTCCAGATTAAGTGCCTAAATGGATGGAGAAATAAGTCATTCACGATACTTTTGAAGTTTCTGAAAGATTCTATGCCCCCGGAAAATAACGTGCCCGAGAGCTGGTACGAAGCCCAGAAAATGATGCCTGGTTTGGGTATGAACTTTGAGAAGATTCATGCATATCCCAAAGATTGCGTGTTGTACCGGAAAGAGAATTCATATGTGAAAGAGTGTCTAACATGCAGAGAGACCAGGTATAAACCGAAAGTATCTGATAAGAAGCCAAATATACCTGTCAAGATAGCACGATACTTTCCGATAACACAGAGGCTTCAAAGGCTATTAAAGTGCAAGAAGATATCCGAGGCAATGATTTGGCTTCACCGTGCTGCTTCAAGTGAAGATGGAAAAATGAGTCATCCAAGAGATTCACCGGTATGGAAGGATTTCGATAGGAGGCACCAAATATTCAGTAATGATTATTGCAATGTCAGGCTCGGAATGGCTAGTGATGGCTTCTGTCTATTCAACTATATGGTTGGAAGCCATAACCCATGGCCCATTGTAATGATGGTTTATAATCTGTCGTCTTAGTTGGCTATGGATCAATCCTATTTTATGATGTCTCATTTTATTAACGGACCAAACTCACTAGGAAATAATATCTACGTCTATCTCCGACCTCTGATAAATGAGTTAAAATCTTTATTCGTTGATGGTGTAGAGACTTACGATGCAAACACAGATACAACTTTCATGATACTTGCGGATTTAATGTGGACAATTAATAAATTTCCTGTGTATGAAATGCTATCAGGTTGGTCAGTACATAGTCACAAAGCATGCCTTTACTACCATAAAGATACAGCATCGAAATGGTTGAATTTTAGCTGGAAAGTTTATTGTTGCAGTCATCGATGTTTCCTGCCACTATACCATCTTTAAAGGTTAGACAATGCTCACTTTAATGGTCATCAGGAGTATCTTAGACCTCCAGCCTCATTTTTTGGAGAGGACGTGATTGTTCAGTGGGATGGTCACAATAACGTGACCATCGGGATAGATCCAACAAAACAGGTCAAAACACCCTACCGGAACAAGTTAGGCATATTCTACGAGCTTCCGTACTGGTCAACAAATTTAGTGTGTCATTGTCTGAACGTCATGCACATAAAGAAGGGAGTATCCGAGCACGTACTTAACATGCTTCTTTGTAAAAACGGAAAATCGAAAGACAATCTCTGTGCTCGGATGGATCTTCAGGACCGGAAAATTAGAAGTGAATTGAATCCTAAACCGATAGCGGGTAAACCAGGGAAGTTTGTACTTCTAAATATTGCGTATCATATGTCATTACCATAGAAGAAAAGGTTTCTGCAGGTGTTGTATGATTTGAAAGTTCCTACAAGTTTCTCAAGATAATTTAATAAGAAGATAAAAATTGTGCGAGACAAGATCGATGGGTTGAAAAGTTATGATCACCATATTATTATAGAGCACCTTCTCCTATTAGCCCTTAGGACTTTCCTTCCCGAATCGATTGGTATAGTAATCAATGACCTTTGTTGTTTTTTAGGGAATTGTGCGCTAAAACCTGTAAGTGCACGGCGGCGCCCCGGCCGTCAATCCGACGGCCAAACGCGGAAACGGTGATAAACTTAAATTTTGCGGACTTAGCAAACCGGCACCACCGCGCACTAAACACCCGGATCGAAAACCATTAACAAGTCTAAGCTAACAAGAGGATGGGTTAGAGATATACCGACTGATCCGAGTCCTCCGGTCTTCATCTCCACTCCGATCTCCTCGCGGGATCTCCGGTCGTCGCCTCCTCGCCGGAAGGGCACCACGTCGCCTGCATCTTTTACGGGCTCCCGCCTCTATACCGAGGCAACTCGGGCGCGAAGTTGGCTAGCCGACGCGTCCAAGATTTGCTGTAGAACAGCTGTCTCTTAGGGGTTTAGGAGGTTGCCAATTTGGAGGGATTTATACACTAGAATTTCATGGATGCTTGATAGAGAAATTTAGCATGCAAGAATGGGAATGTATGTGAGCTCGGCCAACTGAGGAAAAAGCTCACTGGATGAATAATGAAGCAAGCTCTCTCTCTCTTTCTGTGTAAGAAAAAGAGCCCCCTGCACCCACAATTTAAGCTCACTGGAAATCAATTGAAGAAGTGTGCATTTTCTTTTTTTTTGGAAAATGAATTGAAGCCTTTTCTTATGCACTCAAATATGTGTATATTAATTAATCCAAACCAACTCCAAAAAAGTCACAGCACACTCATTTTTGTTTCATTCCATACATAAGAAATTAATCCACTCCATACTTGTAAACAGTGGCCGGCCCCCATACTTGCTCATGTCTTAATTAATTCCAAATCAAAACCATTCACATCACAATAAATGCAAGAATGGTGCAAAAGAAAAGATGCTCTCATAATAAAACCTTTTGCAATAAACCCCCTCCCGAAAATGTTATTTGCAAACTTGCAAATAACCCCCTCCACCGGAAAAGTCCGGCCGGGAAAGAACAAAGGAAAACCGGCCGGAACGGAATGCAAACTGGCAACCCCAGAAAACTGGTCCCATAATAAATTACAGGAAAACCCCGATACTGTGCACACACACCCGCATTTGTATTCAGACCGGATACAAATGCAAAGAGACAAAACTACAATGTCAAATACTAAGATCCGGCTTAAGCCAAAGCCGGCTAGTAAAATCCGTCCGATCACGATCCGTGCAATACCGCACGTATCTGATCGAACCCTGCCATATCTCCATACGGCCTCTACAGCGTTTCGCCCGAAAGCTTGAGTAACTGTAAGTGTGGTGGACTCTAAAGACTCGTCAATACTATGGCCGTGGATTTAACCACTAGCACGTCAGAGGTATTAGCCATACGTGACGGGCCACCAGCTATTGACTAAAAGGGACATCGATGAGCGAACTCATCCTGACACCCTACTGAGCCTGTCAGTGACAATATCCGTACAGTCCGGTCCGTTCGTCTATGAGCATCGCATGTCGGGCCTAGGGGGTTGGTAAAAGTCAGACCCCTAAAAGCGGTACAAGTCGTGTCGGAGTGTAGCCCAGAACACCCTGAGATATTACTGGAATACCTACCAGTAAATCTCCTGCCTTGGCCAAGGTCTTCGTGTAATGGCTCTCCTAGACACAGCGCGACCTCACCCCCAATACCGGGAGAGACGAACCCCTGAAGATCCGCTCACTGCCTCCATGTGGCTCGGGACTGTACCCAACTAAAACCTGTTTGCACGACTCCTTTGAGCCGTGGTAGGGTAGTAATCAAAGTACAGTGGGAACTCACACGAGACAAATGACGATCCCAGGTCGATGAACTAACCTGTACACATATCACCAGGGAACTGCTATCTGACGTCAGGTATAAGACCAACTAGCATGTTCCCGGCGAGTCCTGTCCGGTGTACTCATAACCCAATGAGCACCTGTATACATCTTAGGTGAACCAACTGACACCAGTGGCTTGTGAGACCGGCCACCGCCCCTCGTCGGGGTCTCGACTGTATACACTAGTCTACTCTGGAGAATCGATGCCCTGTCTCGAAACTCCCACGACTAGGGACCTTTTAAGGATGTGCTAATAGACTCCAGCTCTCACTTATATGATCGCCCTCATACTGCCGGCAGTCAAGCAAGAATCCTAGGGGCTCTATCATCGTGCAATAGCGACCTGTCAGGTCACCTAAAGCAGTACACGATGATAAAGGTAAACCAGATAGCAAACTATCATCTCGAGTAAGACTGTCGTACCGGGATAGGTCCTCCCTCAATCATTGCAATCACGTGCCTGTGATCCAATAATTGACTCTGAGGGCACTATCTCCAACAATCTCCCACTTGCACTCAAGGCTAATTATTGCGATGTCGCATACTCACAGCCCGTGTGATACCGAACACCCAACTCCTCTACTAGTCAGTCTCACAAAGCCTGTTTGGAAGACTATTGCGTTCGAGGAAAAGCCTCAGTGAGTGGATCCGCTCTGAAGTTTCTTTCTATGTCTCTCTATATCTCAAGTTCGCGGAGAAAGCCATCTCCCGAAATGAGCAATACCTGTCTTAGAGTGTCTGGATGTCTGATGGGACCTAGCTCATAAATGAACTCCAAATCCAAACTTCTTAGACTGTATTGTCAACTGAACTTAATCAGTATCCTGCGCCATGCCACCCTCAGTATTGCCTCGGACCACCTGTCCAAAATACTGCCCCTCGTCAGAAGGATAACTATAACTCTGACAACCTCCTTGTCGTCCATGTCACCTTGGAAGCCTGGAATGATAACTCTCTCCCAAATGAGGCTGTCGTTATCATATCCTTAGAACATCCACTTATGTTCTAAAAACTGCTTCTGACTGTTTCTCCAGGATTGGATCAATATCAACTTATTGCATCTAGTGCAAGAACAACATCTGGTGTGGTACTTGACCTCTCATGATTGACTCAATTGCCTAAGCAAGTGATCTGCCAATCATGCACATCCCTCTCTACTTTAGTCTATAAGACACCTTTAGAGAGGGTGACTCCATTACCTGCAGGTACACTACCATGCCAGGAGTCGTCCATTCTAAATACTCATAGAATGCTGTCAAGGTACCCTGATTGGGAAACCACCCAAATCTAGATCTAAAACCACAGTTCTAGTAACCAGTATGTCTGATATAATGTCCAAGTCCCATGTGGAGAAAACACTGTGTGACGACCAAAGTATAACCGATCGTAGTATAGGAATATCACTTCCTACTACCTTCTCAACAGAACCATCCCCTATTCTGATGACGTCAAACCTATGACTGTCACATCAGAAATAGATGATCTTCCTCCGCTACATCTGCTTTAGTCTACAAGTAGACATAAGCTATCTGTCCACCAATGCTTCCGCTGCTCCCACTGACTACGACAACCCTCTGGTAGAGTCATATATACGTACACTTCTAAAACAAGTTTAGAACGATGCTATACTCATCCTCTTGCCGGGTCTCACAGTCTGGAACAACAGCAATGGCAAGTGTGGGTAAACAAGAACTTCCCTGTCACCGTCCTTGAGACTACCGGAGTACCTCTCGGGTGCCTGAAGTTACCCACCATATCTGCGGAGTGGCCAATGGAATGTCAAATCAGATTGAATCTTTAGGTTCCTTATCAAATCTTCAGTAATCGTTTGCGGTTCTGGAATCACTTCCAGTTCTACCATACTCCCACTACTGTTTTTGAAAAAATCCATTTTTAATAAAACTGTGGCGAGTCTAGAACAATATTTCTATTGATCTGCCAGATGGTAGAAAGTCAACCCTCGTCATAGCCTGGGTCAACCCACAAACAGCCATTACAGAAACGTGCCTTGAGTTATCCAGAGTCTGGTTTTAATCATAAGCCGGACAACTCCCCGTACCTTAACAATGTTAAGATATGAACTGTACTATATCCAATATAGAACCAGAGGCACTGATTTAATTGAACCAGATTCAAATCATGCATCTATCTCCAGTGCATGTCAACTAAATGGAAGGAGGCCGTTCAGCGTTACTCAACTTAGGAATGCTTCCAATTATGAGTGACCTGAAAGAGAAGCAATTTCTCTTTATCATTACTATCAACTGAATACCATACACAAGTATCTACATCTTCGATTACTTTGAAGAATCCCGATACTTGCTACACCTGGTTCTCTACTCTATTCAAATACCTATAACTCCTCAAAACGTAGACCCTGTGTTTCCACGAAACACATGTCTAAGAACTAGAGAAGTTAAAAGTAAACCGAATATAGTACGAGAACCAACCCCACTGTCCTAATGGACACTGGACAACATACAATACTCTGTATAAGTCCGCTGAGTCTAACAACTCTTTCACTGTGCGTCGTAGGTTGAAAACTGTACTTATGGTTAAGAAGAATTACACCGCTGTTTGATACTCCTTACCTAACCATCCACTGATATAGGTAAATGTCATCGACATAATATCAAAAGGTATATCTCACTCTATGAAAATAGACGTACAGATGTATCAATTTGAAGTTGGTGCACAACAGCGGATATTCAAAACCAAAAATTTGCCGACCGGCAAACAGCCCAGGTGATCTCCTCAAATATCACCGATTACAACGAATCCCGATATAATGAGGATGATCACCTAATTCCCAATAACCTACTCCCACTCATCATCTGTAAAACCATACAGATGTGAGAATCATACCTGGTAAATACATACCCTGGAGCAAGTATCTAATCGGGAAATCAGTTTTCCTTTAACAGTACACAGTGAAACTGAAACATTGAAATGTTTCATTGGGGTATCTTGGTATTCCTAGTAATGCCTCTTCCAGATTCATAACTATAACCGTATATCTCTTTGCCACCTCTCCAAATCCCTTTATATGTCTTTAGTCATTACCTTCTGCACACCCCTTTAGGCCAATTGGTTTTCTTCCTTCCCTACCGTTCGGCACCAGCCTATGGTTTGGAAGAAGACTATCTAATAAGCATAATGGGTGTACTGTCTTAGTCCTAGGAACACTCGCAATGCGAGAGAAGGTGAAGATAAAAGACAACCGAATAAACCTTATTCCTCCTGGACCAGAATCCATCCCCGAACTGGAATAAGTTCCTTTCGAGTTCGTATATAACCATACGATGGAGTATCCAATAAACTGTGGATCTTCGTAGTGATACGGAGTGTCCTGGAGAAAGTCAAAGGTGATTTAGGATTGGCGAAGAAATACTTGGTTTGGTCGTGAATATCAGTCGCAATTTGCTTTGCCCTCTTACTAATCCCTTGCTTTGTCTTAATCTTAATACCTTCTGCACACCTTTTAGGCTAATTGGTTTTCTTCATTCCCTACCGGTCGGCACCAGCCTAAGGTTTGGAAGAAGACTATCCAATTTGCATAATAGGTGTACTATCTCCTAAACCAAGGAGTACTCACAACTTGAGAGAAGGCAAAAGGGAAAAGACAACTGAATAATCCTATCCGTTTTCTCCAGAACCGGAAACCATCCTCGAATTCCTTCGAGTTCGTATCTAACCATACGATGGTTTTGTCCAATGGAAGTGGACGTTCGTAGTAATACGGGGTGTCCTGGAGAAAAGGGTAAAAGTAGGAGTGGCAATGAGGTCTGCAACTCTGACAATCCAAAAGCCGGTGTAAAGAAGGTTCGGTCAACTTGGTCACTGAGTCATAGTCTTGGGTCGGGTCAATGGTCGCTGCCAAAGAGAGAGAGAAAAGAAACACTCAGCGTGCACTCTATCCAAGATCAGAATGGTTACCAATTTATCTAATCTGGAAACCTCCCACTGTACTTCAAATTCTCCTCCAAACCTGAAAGAAGAATTAGTCGGGGTCACCCGAGGAGTAAACCAACTCATCAGTGGGAATCGGGATCCAACTCTCATTGCATGATAACGTGACGGAATCCGCTCACGGTATCACACTCCAGAAGGTATGCGCATATCTGGCAAGTTTCAGTTCTTTTGAAACTCCCGATGTGATTTTTACCCCATGCTCTTATGACCTTGACTTTGGCCAACAAATCATAAGTCACATGTCAAGTTCTGCCCGTCATTCTCCAGGTTAATTTGAGCCCACCCGTACAAGCCCTTGACTTTGGCCAACAAGGCTATACGACTGCCCCAAACCAACGCATCTATCTATGCTGCATATGAATAACCAACAGCTACCAAACACTGTGCCTTGACTTTGGCCAACAAACACAGCTTGAATACTATTGACTACCCATATGAAACGACGGAGGGCTACGAATGGTTTCTGGCGAAAACCTTTAACGTAATGAACTTGATATCGTTGAAGGAACGGATAGCTTTTTAGAAAATATAGTGACGAAAACCTTTACTAAAGAGGTCACTCCCGGTGAAGGGATCTCGGCTCTTTCCCCGTAGAATGGGGTGCTGGATATTCATAACCGAATATCACGATGCAAAGCAAAAGTAATCGGCTATAGTGAAGTTAATGCCCTGACGCAAACTTCTGTCCAAGGGGTCACTCCCGGTGAAGGGATCTCGGCCCTTGCCTCGTTGACTGAGGAGCAGGATATTCCAAATGAATACCACGATGCAAAACAAAAGAGAACGTCCTTGCAATAACAGCTTTTAGAAAAGTGTTCCAACAACATCAGATTAGGTTTGTTTATCTTGCATTGATCCGAATCAACGCAGTCCCATCAATGATCACACCACAAAGAACGAAAATATACTGACGTACGTATATGCCATCCGCATTCGCCACTGGGTCCCGTCATCACCCGTTAGGTTAGCTAACTAACGGCAGAGCGGGGACTGGACTAGCGCGGATGATAAACATATACAACATCTACTAATATATATACCAATATATAGTATTTCGCTCAAGGCGTGAATAAAATGCAACATCACAGAAATGTACAGCATCACAGAACAATACAGATATCTGGGATCCCCGGGTTTCACAGAGCCACTACTGAAACCCGACGTTCCCCTGGTCGTGTGGATAGCCTGTGCAATGAAATCCTATACCCCCTACGAGTGCGGCGAATAGCCAGCCAATCCTGGAGTGAAGCCCCCTCCGTCCCAATGCCATGAGATGCGGGCTTGTTGCCTTCTAGAACCCGGCTATCCGTGCACCCCTCCGCGGGGTAAACCTAGTACAGAAAGTAAAATATACATACAATGGGTACATCGACCGCAACCTGGTCGTGCCCCAAAAGAATAATACAAACAGGCAGTGACGGCAGTCCACATGTCGGACGCTCGCCCCGCAAAATCAAATGTACATAATACAACAACACTGTACTAGCATTGCATCCAGGCTATTCCCCACGACCGATCCGCAACATCACAGCAAATACATAGAACATCAACGTGAAAGTCACGTTCGCAAATCCGTCTAACCGGGCTATAGCAGTTAGACGACTTTACCGATCGAGTGACATTCACGGTCGCAGATATAATGTAAATACTGTGAAAAATGTGTTTAAAATATCCGACCGATCAAATTATAACAAGTGGGCCCCAAAACAACACTGCAGCAGTTAAAGAAATTCTGGGCCCAAATTTAATATTCCAAAACCCATATTTTAAGCCCAGAAGCCGACTGTAAAAAGATAAAGCATTGATCCTCTTCTTCGGCGGCGGAACCGCGGCCCCAAGTGGGGTTTGGCCGCGGTTGCGCGGTCGACCTGAGAGGTCAATGTCTCGTATTTTCCCAGTAGTCTTATGTCACCCTGTACAGTACTTTTATACACCCTGAAAAATTTTTAGAGACCAAAAAAAATCAACAGAAAACTGTCGTGACAAAATACGGGTTTTTGAACATTTCGATCGATCGGAAATGCAAACACATTACACAAAGCTAGACTAAGTTAATGGCGAGGCTCTGATACCACTGTAAGTGCACGGCGGCGCCCCGGCCGTCAATCCGACGGCCAAACGCGGAAACGGTGATAAACTTAAATTTTGCGGACTTAGCAAACCGGCACCACCGCGCACTAAACACCCGGATCGAAAACCATTAACAAGTCTAAGCTAACAAGAGGATGGGTTAGAGATATACTGACTGATCCGAGTCCTCCGGTCTTCATCTCCACTCCGATCTCCTCGCGGGATCTCCGGTCGTCGCCTCCTCGCCGGAAGGGCACCACGTCGCCTGCATCTTTTACGGGCTCCCGCCTCTATACCGAGGCAACTCGGGCGCGAAGTTGGCTAGCCGACGCGTCCAAGATTTGCTGTAGAACAGCTGTCTCTTAGGGGTTTAGGAGGTTGCCAATTTGGAGGGATTTATACACTAGAATTTCATGGATGCTTGATGGAGAAATTTAGCATGCAAGAATGGGAATGTATGTGAGCTCGGCCAACTGAGGAAAAAGCTCACTGGATGAATAATGAAGCAAGCTCTCTCTCTCTTTCTGTGTAAGAAAAAGAGCCCCCTGCACCCACAATTTAAGCTCACTGGAAATCAATTGAAGAAGTGTGCATTTTCTTTTTTTTTGGAAAATGAATTGAAGCCTTTTCTTATGCACTCAAATATGTGTATATTAATTAATCCAAACCAACTCCAAAAAAGTCACAGCACACTCATTTTTGTTTCATTCCATACATAAGAAATTAATCCACTCCATACTTGTAAACAGTGGCCGGCCCCCATACTTGCTCATGTCTTAATTAATTCCAAATCAAAACCATTCACATCACAATAAATGCAAGAATGGTGCAAAAGAAAAGATGCTCTCATAATAAAACCTTTTGCAATAAACCCCCTCCCGAAAATGTTATTTGCAAACTTGCAAATAACCCCCTCCACCGGAAAAGTCCGGCCGGGAAAGAACAAAGGAAAACCGGCCGGAACGGAATGCAAACTGGCAACCCCAGAAAACTGGTCCCATAATAAATTACAGGAAAACCCCGATACTGTGCACACACACCCGCATTTGTATTCAGACCAGATACAAATGCAAAGAGACAAAACTACAATGTCAAATACTAAGATCCGGCTTAAGCCAAAGCCGGCTAGTAAAATCCGTCCGATCACGATCCGTGCAATACCGCACGTATCTGATCGAACCCTGCCATATCTCCATACGGCCTCTACAGCGTTTCGCCCGAAAGCTTGAGTAACTGTAAGTGTGGTGGACTCTAAAGACTCGTCAATACTATGGCCGTGGATTTAACCACTAGCACGTCAGAGGTATTAGCCATACGTGACGGGCCACCAGCTATTGACTAAAAGGGACATCGATGAGCGAACTCATCCTGACACCCTACTGAGCCTGTCAGTGACAATATCCGTACAGTCCGGTCCGTTCGTCTATGAGCATCGCATGTCGGGCCTAGGGGGTTGGTAAAAGTCAGACCCCCAAAAGCGGTACAAGTCGTGTCGGAGTGTAGCCCAGAACACCCTGAGATATTACTGGAATACCTACCAGTAAATCTCCTGCCTTGGCCAAGGTCTTCGTGTAATGGCTCTCCTAGACACAGCGCGACCTCACCCCCAATACCGGGAGAGACGAACCCCTGAAGATCCGCTCACTGCCTCCATGTGGCTCGGGACTGTACCCAACTAAAACCTGTTTGCACGACTCCTTTGAGCCGTGGTAGGGTAGTAATCAAAGTACAGTGGGAACTCACACGAGACAAATGACGATCCCAGGTCGATGAACTAACCTGTACACATATCACCAGGGAACTGCTATCTGACGTCAGGTATAAGACCAACTAGCATGTTCCCGGCGAGTCCTGTCCGGTGTACTCATAACCCAATGAGCACCTGTATACATCTTAGGTGAACCAACTGACACCAGTGGCTTATGAGACCGGCCACCGCCCCTCGTCGGGGTCTCGACTGTATACACTAGTCTACTCTGGAGAATCGATGCCCTGTCTCGAAACTCCCACGACTAGGGACCTTTTAAGGATGTGCTAATAGACTCCAGCTCTCACTTATATGATCGCCCTCATACTGCCGGCAGTCAAGCAAGAATCCTAGGGGCTCTATCATCGTGCAATAGCGACCTGTCAGGTCACCTAAAGCAGTACACGATGATAAAGGTAAACCAGATAGCAAACTATCATCTCGAGTAAGACTGTCGTACCGGGATAGGTCCTCCCTCAATCATTGCAATCACGTGCCTGTGATCCAATAATTGACTCTGAGGGCACTATCTCAAACAAAACCTTGGATGTTGTGATGCTGGATAATCTAGAAAATTTTATTTCCTTGATACTGTGCAAGCTTGAGCGTATTTTCCCACCGTCGTTTTTCGATATCATAATACACCTGACAGTTCATCTTGCAGCCGAGGGTAAGTTTGCTGGACCGGTACAATATCGATGGATGTATCCCGTCGAAAAGTACGTTGAATTTTAAGTTTCACGCATTTTTAAAAATTATTGTTGTCTTATATGCCCATATTTATTTATTTAACATATTTTTCTTTAGGTACCTCTACACTCTAAAAATATATATACGCAATAGAAATCGACCAGATGGTTCTATCATGCAAGGTTATCTTCTAGATGAAGTAAGGACATTTTGTTCCCGCTATCTGAATGTGAACATTGAGATGAAGCTTAACCACCATCGGAGAATTCAGGATGAGCCATATGATAAAGCTGATTATAAGAGAGTAGACCCATGTTTATCAACAAAATATATCGGTTTATCCTCCTTAATAGCGTATATCTTAAAGAAACTAAAGGGTAAGTTTTTTTGGATTAATTTTTATATTTGTTTGTGTATGTGTGTGTGTGAAATGATATAATGTTGATGTCATAATTTATTGTTGAGAACAGAATTCATATTGATGCGGTACGGAAGGGGCATCCTGATTGGAATGATGAACGATTGAAAAAATATCATCAGGATAATTTTTGCGATTGGGTTGCAGATCATGTAAGGTGTTTGAATAACACGTTATTACAACCAGTATTAATCTAAATTTATATCGTTATGTATTTGCTGTGAAATTTGTTTTTTCAGATCCACGATCCGAACTTATTTGCATCATCAAAGAGAGATTCAAGATATTTAGCTCGGTTTCCTAGCATGGAGATTGCATACTATAAAAGATTCAGTGTTATTGGATAAAAATTTGAAGTTAAGGATATAAAATCATCTCGAACCACCCAGAATAGTGAGATTATGACCGTATGATCGGATGGTGTGATTTACTATGGATACTTAAATTGCATACTTGGTATCCAATATCCCGGACAATCAGAACTGTTTTATATATTTCAGTACATTTGGTACGATACACAAACCGATATGGATAAATTGAGAAACAATCTCGAGACTTGGAAAAATGAATATGGATTGACTAGTGCAAACACAATTCGATTTTAAGGTCAGGACGAACCATTTATCTTTTTGCAGCAAGCGTTTCATGTATACTACTCACAGTGCTTAAAGCATCCGGGATGGATGGAGTGTCGTATGCCGTTGGAAACCTAGAGATATTAATAATGTCCCAGAATTCAAGAATTGTATGGAGGATAGTGATGAGAATGAAGAAGAAAGAAGACTTAGAGTACTCCGACCGTCTGTCTCCAATGACGGATTGTCTTCGGCTGATCATGAAGTTACGTGGGTTAGGAATGATATCAATGATGAAATTCAAGTAGATATGTCTAATGCGTCTACGAAACGTAAAAGGTTATTGATTTGAGTGATTTAGCATGCTTGCGCTTTCTAAAAGATAGATCAAAAATATTTATAACCGCAATCAAGAACGGCGTCGCATGTAGCTAGCCGGTGAATACGGGTCGGTCCACAGGGATTTTGTGAATTTCCGATTCGTTCTTACGAGTTAATTCCGAAGGGTGTTCGGTTGATTATTAAATCTAAAAACCTAATTAACTTAGGGCAATTATCTAGATCTACTCTTGCTAGGGCTAGATTTAGGGATGGTTTGGAAATGTAATTAAATCTCACCGCTTTCAATACCCGAATGAAGATCTATGAGGAGTTATGGTAATTATCAATAAAGTGGATTAGATCCGTTCGGGAAGGTGTTCCTTCCTCTAGGTTCTTGTCCTTCCTTTAGAGATCCTTACCCTGACCTCCATGGAAAACATCACACCCGGGCCTTTATACTACGGTATCACCGCTACCTCGAGGGATAGAGTGCCGTAGGGAGCGGTATGTGCATGTATGCATGGAGTCCTATTGTAAATATTTGGTGGATAAGCAAAGGATGAGAGATCCCATCTCTCAAAATCCTTCCCAAAATCTAAACCCTAAACAAGTTCCTAGGGCATGAAATTAAATTATTTACAGATGCATCCCTCCAATCATCCATGCAGGGTTGTCAGATCTGAATTTCTGAATGGAGAAGAAACACCGATGCTCTCCAAAAGATTTCTAAATTTTATTCATTAAAGGGAGGCATAAAGAAGTACAATCTTTAGAGTTCCTATTTATAAAGAATAGGAAACCCTAGGTTACATCTTGAACCGCATGTCTAAATTTACAAAAATAGCCCTAGGAAGACCTATTCAGCGCCGCCAAACTTTTGCTAAAATTTATTTCTTCTGATCGCACTACATTGCCGCGGAACCGCGGCCTGAGGCATGGTTTGGCCGCGGTTCCGCGGCCAAGTGTTGGAGTTGGGCTGCGCAATTTTGTGGTTTTGTTTTGGGTCTTCTTGGGCTTCTGGTTATTTGGTTCTTTCTCCAATTGGGCTTCTACATTAGCTCCAGATCTTCAGTGAACCATTTGCAATGGATTTTTAACCGTCTGCTTTGTATTTTTGGACCTTGAGTTGCCTTGTTAATTGTGAACTGTCTTTCAATGTAGGCTTGACTAAGATCCTCCCATTTGTTAGTCAAAAGTCCATATTTTCATCGTCTTTACATCGTTTTCACTGTTTCCTGTCCAAGAACCTGTAACCTGTAACATGTAGCAGACATGCGTCAAAAGCACCTGTTTATTTATAAAACGGATAAGAATAGGGGAATGAAAAATGCAATATTATGGTCTGAACAAATACCCCCAAACTTATCTTTTGCTCGTCCTCGAGCAAACTTATTTTTTTATTCACTAAAATCCTAACCACACTTTCGCAAGGAAACGCGATTGCACTGAGCACGTGCAACAAGCCGTTAAACCTCTAGGTGTCCCTAGTAGGAGGAGTGTTATCTCCTGAGGGTTTTCAGCGGATTACACCCAAAAAACCTATCAATTTGGCTTATTAACTTTAGTTCTCTATTTAGGTTTTCTAACAAGGAATTCTATTATCATCGACCTGCAAATTATCCACCCATATTCTTCACACTTCCTCATCATCTAACTTAAGATTATATATGTTATATAGACCTACTTAGCTTTCGACATTTCTTAAGTTTTCCTTCTAGGGTTCCATCTCCACTTAGGAATTTCTATCAACTCTACTAAAGATACAAGTTCTAATCTTCATTCCTCTCTCTTATCTAAATTCCAATCACATATCCCTACGTGTGTGTATAAGTCACCCCTACACTTGGAAATTCAAATCAAGCAATCATACTCTCGTCCGTTGTCCAAAGCACTTCTTAATTGGTGAATTTTTTAATGAAATTTACTTACATATCCTTAATGCGACCGTTAATACTTCTTGAGGTACCAACAACCGATTACAAGATACGTTAGCACTTTAAAGCGTACTTCCTAGTTTTGCAACACCCAAGGCTTTAGCAGTGACTCCCAAACCAGTTGGTCTAAGGCACTAGGTGATGAAGCACCCTCGCTAAATATTTTTCTATTTTTGCAGCCTTAAGTAATCACAAAAACCAGTGTCCATTTTTTTTTCTTTATTCACTTTTTTTTATTTTATTTTCATTGTACTAAGGACTTTAGACAAGAGCATTTCAAGGTCTCCTCTACTATTCCAAGTTTCAAGGTGCGTGATTGTGCAAATTGTAGGGTATACATTTACAGAATCTAGACTTAAGCTAGGAACTATTTTTCAAACTTATACTCTAATAAGAACATCAATACTCTTCCCTTGTTTCGACTTTACCCAAGAAGTGAACCCAAAATTTGCCTATTTCTAAATAAACTATAAAAACATATACTTTCTACCGTTAAAGTTTAAGGAAGGTTATCTTTAGGGTTTTTAACTTACTAAGTCTAAGATCTAGTTGTTCCTAGCCAGTTAACCAATTTGTCAAACTCAAGTCAATTAGCCAAAATTGAATACATTAATTTTTATAATTTTTGAAATTTTTCAATTTTTTATGGGTTTTCAAATAATTATGCAAATGCAAAAATATGTACAAATGAATGCGAAGGAAGAAGACATACCGAGCATACCCCCAAACTTGAACTTGACAGTGTCCTCACTGTCATACTAAACCAAGAGGGTCAAAATACCGGCACTTCCCTGTTTATTTATTTATAATTTTTTTTATATTTTTAATGTTTTGAAATTTTTTTATTTTTTATAGAAAAAGAAAACAAAAAGATATATACATATATACAACAAGATTCCCCCCAAACTTAAGCTTGGCCTTACACAAGCCAAATGTTAGCTCCAACCATTCAAAAATCTTATAATGGTAATGGTAGAGTTGGTGCAAGAATGGGAGGGAAAGAAAAGAGATGAAAAGCACGCGAGACCGTGTGGAAAGAAGAATGGTAGAATATGGTCTCGGTGGGGGAGAAGAAAGACGGAAAGAAGAAAGAAGTGGAGTGCGATCTTGAGGGTGTAAATTGAGTGAATAAATTAGCGCAATTTGTGATGACCGATGTGTTAAAAGCGATTGCGCTAACCTATCAACTCGTCGTGCAATGGGGTCAAATCCCTCAAGATTCGCAAGAAAACATGGGTACGCCGAACTTGGTATAGGAGATGAACGCGTAACGGTCATTTGTTCGGTCGGAACAAAAGGAAAGAGGGAGGATGATATAACAGTCAAAGGTTCAGGAGGCTGAATTGGAAAATCCGACACATCAAATAAAAATGGTTCAACCTCGATATTATCCTCAAGACTCTCCTCAATATTATCCTTATAATTTTCCTCAAAATTCAACTCATCCATGCCATTATCATCAAATTCAAGACGCATATGAGATTCGGGAGAAACATTTAATAACTCAGGATGATGATTTGAACATAAAATTTCAAGCAAATCGACAGGTTCATCATCCGAAATATTCTCGGCGTCTATATCCTCAATCAAGTGAAAATCAATTTCTTTAGACACCTCATCAGCATGGATATGTATCGATTTAGGTTCTAGAGTGGAGGTGTAAAGATCGAAAGAATTAGGTGCGGTTTCACTCAAAAAAAGTTCCTCACAATTTGGCAAATCAAACACTACAAAATCACACAACTCATTTTTATTTTCAACAGGTGAACTATTTAGGGCAATCGATGGCAAACAGGAGTTGTGGGCTTCAATTGGGTAAGGTTAGGTTTGATTTGTAAATCCTCTCTCATTTTCACTCTGTCCAACTGCCGCCTCATACATTGAAAAATTTGGAGCTAGCGGGACACTAGCTACCGGTTCACTAGGTTGCATAAGGGCGGCCATGGATGCTTCCACATTCCTCATCATTTTATTTGTTGCAGCAATATATGACTCCAACGACTCTTCCAAACTAGACTTAGGTGGTGAGGGGGTTTCAGTAAAAGATTCAAAACTGGTTGGATATGTGAAACTCCCTAATGGCTGTGTCGAAACAGTGTCCAGTGAAGGTGGGAAGGTCGGGTATGATTGGTAGGAAGTGGGTGGTTGGGCAGGGGTAGGGTCAACATATGGATAAAAAGGTGAATAGTCATGTTGATCCCTAGAACTAGATGTGTGGAGAGGGATGAAAGATCGGCTACGAGATTGAGCAATATGCTCAGCAATGGACATTGGTTTAGGAGTGACAGTAGGACTTGGAAAAGTGGTGTCAACATATGTAGGTGGTAAAGATGGACTTGGTCGACACAAACTGGGTTGAAAAGTCGAATTGTTTCTCCTAGACGCCTCTATTTGATCTTTCAACGATATTTTAGGCAAGGAAGGATCGTCTTTAAATTGACAGAACAAATTGCCGAACGACGCAAAATTAGGTTCGGGATACCAAAGTTCGGCAAGTGATTTATTATGTGGGGTACCCATGTTAGAAGAAGAAAGGTGACAAGAAAGAAGGTTGGGTGGTGCAAGGATTTATTTGGGGCTAAAACATTTTGCAAGTTCTATAAAATATTTGTCCTTTTTATTCTCATTTTTCATTGATCTTTTTTTTTTCTTTCTCTTTATTTGGAAAAATTTTTGTTGCAAAAAGATTTTAGAGAAAAGATATGCAACAGCAAAATATTTTATAGAAAAGATATGCAACAGCAAATATTACTTGCAATTGGTTATTATTTGAAGCATATCACAAGAATCTTTATTTGGAAAAAATTGTTGCAAAAAGATATTCGAGAAAAGATATGCAACAAAAAAGATTACTTGCAATCAATTTTAATTTTGAGCGAGGCCCAAAAATCCTGCACAAGACTCGTTATATGGAAGAGAATATATTTTTAAAGCACACAAAATCTTGCAGGCATTATTCAGAAAATATATTAAAATTTGCAGAGGAGAAATAACAGAGAGCTTACAATGCAAATTTCGTAGGATGATCTCATCAAAAGAGCGCGGTTCCGCGGTATAAATGCGTTATTGCCGCGTTTCCGAGCCGTCTAATCAGCACAAATCCCCAAAAAATATTTGACGCTCTGATTCCACTAGAAGGCCGCGGTTCCGCGGCCTAAGGTGGGTTTTGGCCGCGGAATCGCGGCGGGTTGGGGGAATTGGGTCTCCAAAAAATTTTCACTGTTCTGTTATTTGATTCCCCTTCTGTTTCGATCTTCTGATTTCTGTTTCGCCTTCTGGAAATTTCCAGATCGTCTTTTTAAATCCTGCAAAATTAAAACAACAAAGTATCCCTTCCAAAAATAACAAAATATATATATTTTTATATTTTTTTTGAATTTTTTAGATTTTTATGAATTTTTAAATTTTAGATTAACCCGAAATCGCGAAAAGAAAATTCTACGCCATCCCCGGCAACGGTGCCATTTGATTGGTGTGATTTAGCGTGCTTGCGCTTTCTAAAAGATAGATCAAAAATATTTGTAACCGCAATCAAGAACGGCGTCGCATGTAGCTAGCCGGTGAATACGGGTCGGTCCACAGGGATTTTGTGAATTTCCGATTCGTTCTTACGAGTTAATTCCGAAGGGTGTTCGGTTGATTATTAAATCTAAAAACCTAATTAACTTAGAGCAATTATGTAGATCTACTCTTGCTAGGGCTAGATTTAGGGATGGTTTGGAAATGTAATTAAATCTCACCGCTTTCAATACCCGAATGAAGATCTATGAGGAGTTATGGTAATTATCAATAAAGTGGATTAGATCCGTTCGGGAAGGTATTCCTTCCTCTAGGTTTTTGTCCTTCCTTTAGAGATCCTTACCCTGACTTCCATGGAAAACATCACACCCGGGCCTTTATACTACGGTATCACCGCTACCTCGAGGGATAGAGTGCCGTAGGGAACGGTATGTGCATGTATGCATAGAGTCCTATTGTAAATATTTGGTAGGTAAGAAAAGGATGAGAGATCTCATCTCTCAAAATCCTTCGCAAAAGCTAAACCCTAAACAAGTTCCTAGGGCATGAAATTAAATTACTTACAGATGCATCCCTCCAATCATCCATGCAGGGTTGTCAGATCTGAATTTCTGAATGGAGAAGAAACACCGATGCTCTCCAAAAGATTTCTAAATTTTATTCATTAAAGGGAGGCATAAAGAAGTACAATCTTTAGAGTTCCTATTTATAAAGAATAGGAAACCCTAGGTTACATCTTGAATTGTTTAGTTGTAGGTGGTGTATCCACATCCGAGGCAGAAGCCACTACTGTACCTGCAGGTATATTTATATATCCTATATTGCATACATATTGATTTATAATATTATATTATAGATATACACACATTCTTTTTGCAATTACTTATATAATCAATTTTTGATTGTT
Source organism: Agapanthus africanus (assembly GCA_030015575.1). Lineage (NCBI taxonomy): Eukaryota > Viridiplantae > Streptophyta > Magnoliopsida > Asparagales > Amaryllidaceae > Agapanthus > Agapanthus africanus. Next base: position 464,886,803 of record JASDDO010000001.1, read on the forward strand.
TAATTGTAGGTGGTGCCTCCACATCCCGGACAATGGCCACTCCCGCATCTACATGTATGTTTATATATCCTATATTGTATTCATATTGATTTAGAATGTTATATTATAGATATACACACAATCTTTTTGCAATTACTTAAATAATTTATTTTGATTGTCTAATTGTAGGTGGTGCATCCACATCTGATGCAGAGGCCACTCCTGCCACTTCCGTATCCTCCGCGCAGTCTGCATATTAGTATTCTTAAATATAAGATATTTTTTCACAAAAGAGACGATGACTTGGACACACTAGCTTATCCAAAGGGCCCAAATTTGACCAACAATTACCACTTTGAATTTATGGTTTGCATATATCTCTATTTTCATAATGCAAATGATTTAAGCTCTCAATTAGTTTTACATTTTGGTGGATGTGGCCAGTCTTTATTTTTATGAAAATTAGTTTTTTCATACATATCCTCTAAGAATAACAATGAATTTCATGTAATTTTATCGTCAATATTTATTTTCTAGTTGGAGAGGATGCATCTACGTCCGGGTCACCGGCTGTTCCTCACCGGAGGAACTATCGTCCTGCTCGAGCTTCTGTCGCCAAGGTATATATCGCACTTCAATTTTCGTTAATTCTTGATTTCTAATTACTTTTTTGCTTGATATTGCTTGTATATATATTTATCTTATAGATGCAGAGCAGCCACACCCCGAGAGGGGGACTTTGACGGCCGAATCAATCTCACAGGCTAAGGCCCAATAGAGGTAGGGGCACCATTCCCTTTCTTCTTTACCTCCGATTATCGCTATACTAGTGATTATGCCGAGAGATTCGGCCGGTATATGGGGGATGAGAGCTGTATCCAAAAGAAGTATCCTCCTCACATTAAGTGGGGCGATCAGCACTGGTGCTCCATTACCCTCTTCTGGGATCAGGCTTGGATATTAATATATATATATATATTCATTTAAATTATTAACTAAATTTACTATTATTTAACACTTATAATTTAAATCATTATTTTCTTGTATTTGCAGTTGGATTACGATTTTCAGCCTGTATCCGACCTAGATCATCCTGATAGAGTGTTCGATCTTCACGCTTTTTACCTGGGCCTCATGAAGAACATGCAATCTAAGGTTCGATATAATAGGAACGAGCTGAAGATCGATTGCTACATGCTATGGCTGGCGACCCACAAGGCGGGGAGAGCGGCTCTCTTACATTCCCCGGCCTTTGCCAGAATCGACGTAGATATATGGTCTCTCTTGTGCCGGTATTAAGAGTCTGAGCGCAAACAAGTTTGTAATTTAAATGTAATTCATTTTTTAGTATATAATTTACTTTTTTGTGTTGCTTAATTAGAAAACTAAATTTGATTTTGTTGTGCAGAAACAAGCTAATCAAAATAAGGAGAATAGGAAGTCCTTGAAGAAGGATAGTCCCACTTACACAGGTGGCTCGAGGAACATTACTCGTGCCATAGAGGTATCGGTAAATTACAATATAACTATTTTGATATAATGCAATATTAAAAGTTATTTTATAATATATGTAATTTTTTTCGAATTGCAGGGAGCTCAAACCCTGGCGCAGGGTGGTATACCGAGCGTGTTGACCGCGCATCTGGCTGTCCATGGCACCTCGAAAGATCCTTCCATGGGCGAGCTTCGATTCTCCGACACTGCTACTTAGGTGTATTGCGTAAGTGTTAATATTTATTCTAATTCGAATGAAATTTTTGTTTTGATAAGTTCAAATTTAAATAATATACTTATATTTTAATGCTTAACGTGGGTGTAGGAGCGGGTAGTGAAGCAGGTGGAGGCATCGGTGATTGATTTTAGTGGACAGACCGATCCGATCATACTGACCTCAGTCCTAAACGCCGCACACGGAGGGTACCACGGAGGTTGGGAGATTGGCCGGGGATTTGGTCCTAGCAGGGCCTATATGAAGTTGGTCTCCGTTCCGGCGGTTACTTCCCTACCCGCGTGAGCGGCGTCTGGAGTATGATGTTGCCGCAATGAAGACCACCGTCGAGAAGTTAAAAGAGATGTTGGTACGTATATTACTTATTAGAAAAATATTATATCACATTATAAATAGTAGCATATGCAATATTAATAGCTTGAGCTCATTTGGTTTTAGACTTAAGTTTGATTAATCAGACTTACATAAAACTATCTTAACTGAACTCTATAATCATAACCATGCCACATCTTTCTTTATTTTGGAATTTAAAAAGTTGATTATCCAAACTCAAAACTTGAGAAGAAAACATTGCTTTGTAAATTAGATAACTCCAAAATCAAGTATACAATCAAAGCTAAACAATTAAGGAGAGATACGGGTTTACAAGTTAGAGTAAGCTTTATTTCTATCTCCACTTAAAATAAACTATGGTTTTCCAAACTAGATACCCTAACTAGGCTTAAGTCCCTAAGTATTCTTAGATTGGGGGAAGAAGTATAGCCCTAAATGTGTGGAATTTCAACATGTATAAATTCTCATACATAATATATGAATTTCAACAGAATGTGTGGAATCTCAACAAAGCATATATAAATTCGCGGTTCCACAATAATTCGATATTGATACGAATTCGACTAAAATTTAGTACACCGTTCTTACTCGTTTATTAAACAAATACAAAATTTTACAGATTCGGCAGGCTACTTCAGCTGTGGCTCCGCATGCCTCTCCTTTGGCTGCGACTCCGCAAGCCACAGCCCCGGCCGCGGTTACGCAGGCCACTCCTATAGCTCCATAGCCCACTCATACTCCTGCACGGACCACTCAGACTCTTACACAGACCGCTCCTTCATTAGTCGAGTTTTTGTCGACCCAAGGTTGCACCGAGGAGCAGATAAGCCAGATTACGACATTTATTAGAGGTGGAGAAGCTAGACCGGGATATGATAGGTTTATTTATATTTTTAGGATGGATGTACTTATTTGATACATATTTTATGTTTTGGACGATATCGGTGGTTGTTTGGATGTTTTCGATGATCTTAGATTGATTTCGTATTCTGTTTGTTTATTTCTTTTATATATTATACGTGAGATGTTGTCTATGAATATTTCTGTATTTGGCTATATGATATATATATTATTGTGCATAGGGCGGGAAAAAACGGGAAGATCCTTATTAAAAAAAATCCTGCCATAATGTCCCTATGGATTAATCCGTACGGGCAACTGTTGCACCTACAGATTAATCTGTACAAATAATTATTGCTACTACATATTTATCCGTAGGGACAAAATATCAGAATATCTGATATTTTGTTTTTGTGGACTCAGTAATATGGGCAAAACTTGCCCCTAAGGATTAATCCATAGGGGCAGTTGTACGGCCATACGTATAACTCCGTAGGAACACCTATTTTATTTTCTAACAGAAAAATTAAAAAATGATTATGTACCTATAGAGTAATCCATAGGGATAAATGCCCCTACCATTTAATCCATAGGGGAAGTTTTACTCCATAGAGGCATGTTCAGGGCAAAGACTTGCATCTGCGGCCTTTGGACATACGGAGATATTTTAGGTCCCGATGGATAAATCCGTAGAAGGTACTGTTTGCCCCTACGGCTAAATCCATAGGGACAATGGATATTTAGTATCTAGATCTAAATTCATATCGTCAAAACTTTTGTTTCAGAAAATTGCTTTCCTTAAAAAAAATTATCACAAAATTTCCTCAAAATTTCCTCAAATGTCCTCAAATATCTTTGCTTATTTTCTAGATTTTAGATTTCAAGGTTATTATTTTTGGGTTTCTTGATCCTTTTGTGGTTTCTTTCTCATCTTTTCAAGCTCATTCATATCACCAAGAACAAAAGTTGTTGCATCCAGAAGCAGAAGAAACAAATAGACTTTAATGGCGATCTCTTCCAATCTAACTAAGCACGAGAAGATTTTCGCATAGAGTTCCATGAAAAACTCATTCGATGTGGCCGGTAAATCAACTTTCATGATCTCGAATGATTTTCAAATGCCATCCACTGCTTTCGAAATCAACAATAGGTAAATTTTCTATTCCTAAAAATTCCCACATACCCTCTATTGGTTAACTATTTCTATGCAAATCTAAATGTTGAGGAAGATGGCACATTAAGTAGTTATGTTTGTGGAAAAGAAATTGAGCTTCACACGGCCTTTGTTAGCGAAATTCTCGGAGTACCTTACGGAGGATTTAACCTATATGGAGTATCATTAATTGGTTTCCTTTTAATAAATATGAGTCTAACATAAAGCGTTCTAGAGATATGATATATGCTGTAGACGATCATCATGATGGTGACAAGATTAATACTTTTTGCAATGATGGACGAGTCATAGCAAGAGTAGTAATTTATAATGTGTTTCCTAAGAAAGGGGAAAAAGATGCAGCTCGTAATGAGGCTAAAAAATTACTTCCATGATTTTAGATTCTAATCCCATAAACTTTCCAGAATAATTCACCACCACTATTATAGATATCTATCAAAAGAAGAATAAGGTTTTGGTTTATGGATGTGTTTTAATTGTGATTTTCAAGTACTTTGGGATTGAGGTAGAAAAATATGAACCACTGGTCGAGGGAGATTTTAATACGGCAATGGGTCTTCAAGAAAGTGCACGGAAATGTTGACAAAGCGATAGCCCACGTGTTTCGTCTTCTCTTCCTCCACAGAACCCAAGACAAGCTCTTCCTTTTTCATACTTCGATGGGTCGGTGCAATTCTGGGAAAAGTTGGACGAACGGTTCACTAGCCTCAATCTCGCAAATAACGAACGCCATCGGTAACTTGCCGAGTAGTACCATATCTTGGATGAGCAGCAGCAGCGAATTATGGAGAAAGTTCTTGAGAATCGTAGAAGGATTGAAGAATATTTCTATGGTGGCAGTGGTGGCTATTAATTGGTTTTTGGGTTGGTTGATTCTCTTGGTGGTTATGATGGTTAATCTTTTCTGTGTTGTTTTTATACTTTTGGATTTTCGTATGATTTTTGGACTTTCGTATGATTTTTATTGGACTTGTTAAACTCTACTCATATAATAGTTTTTAACTATGACTTGTTAATACTCTAGTTTATGCATATTATTAGTCGTTGGTTTTTACCTATGATCATTGTTTTTTCGGATATATGTGCAACATTATATTTGTGGTATCTCTTTTTTATTATAACAAAAAGGGGAGAGATAGAGACTCATTGATTTAGGGGGAGACATGGACATATGATCAAGGAGGCCATATACTCATAGATTAAGAGGGAGATCACTTCTTCGAAAAAGAAAGAGTATGTTTTTTTGGTAACAAAATCTTATCACCATTTCTATCTCATTTCCTGTATCAATGATTATAGTTTTGTTATCATCAAAAAGGGGAAGATTGTTGGCCCTAAAGAGCTTCACTAGTTATTAGTTTTGATCATTAACAAATCTATAATTGTGTTCACTTTACAAATTGCGATAATATTTTTAGCTCATATTATTAATGATGTATATTTATGAGCTAACCCTATATTGTGTACAAGTGTAAGTTTATACATTTCAGATATGTACAGTATACAATAGTAGATGGCAAATATGGTAACTCCACAAGCTTGAACATGTAACAAACACTTCGTATCAAATGAAAAAAAGAAGCTTGAAGAATTAAAAACTCAAGATTTAAAGTGCTTGTAATTTTGGTTAAGTTTTGAGCGGGGAATATGTATGACTTGTAAAGCTCTTTTGATTTTGCAAATATATAAGTTAAGGGCCTAATATGCAAAATATATTTCTAAAATAATATGATACTTTATTTTTAGAACAAAAGAGTCTTAACTTATGGTTTCTATAATTATGTTTGAAGATAAAACATTTTTTTGCATTCTACTAAATATTTCCTAAAGTAAAATCCTAATGCACAAAGTAATTTTAGATGATGTTTTACAAGATTATTTCTAAGATTGTTCTTATCATATTTCTTGAGCTTTCTGAAAAATATATCATATAATTTTGTTGATTATTTCCATAAAAGTTTTGATTGAGAGAATTCAAATATTCACCTTATTAAAGACGATATGATTGAATGTTTAATTCTATGGTTTTTGTGATTGAAAGATTTGTGGGAATCACGGTTGGAATTATTTTTTAAATTCAAATCTCTAATTGAATAATTGATTGAGAATTTTTCAAATCTTTTCCTTATTAATATACATGATTGAATATTTGATTTCTTGGATTTATGATTGAGAGATTTATGTTTTTTATTTTTGGAATTATTTTTATTCAAATCTCTAAGCTGATTTTTTCTCAAATTATTTCCTTATTCTATTTTAAATTTCTGAGAAAATCAAGATTGCTAAAATTTGTCGTTTTTGTGCTAAAATTCTTCGAGCGGGTGGCTGCCAGTCGATTGGTCACTCGACTGTCTGTATACTTTGTTTTTATTTGAATATCTAGAGACAACTGAACGGTCGACCGTTCAAGAAGTTAGTCAACCGGTCCACTCAACCGCGTGAAGTCTGGTTGAATTTTTATGCAGTTTTTCTTTGTGCTGTTTGCTAAAATAAATTTCCATATATTTTCAAATTTGAATTACAACGGATATATTTTTTTTTAATATGGAAATTTGATTTATTCTATCACGAAAGATACCATATTCTTCATTATTAAATGAGAAGAGTTTTTCATGATTGATCGTCAACTCTTTCACTAAGCTTCTCACTTGAAAACTTTTTAATTTTATTTCTCAAATATTTACACTTAAATCCAAGCCCTTAACTTGAAGTATTTTCTCAGTCAAGAAGTTCTAGTGTGTGATCCATCTCTTTCTTTTGTACTTCTTTGGTGGTAAATTCAACCTCTATTTGTGAAGTTGGGGTGCGAGCTTGAATCTCGGATATAAAGATACAAGGAGAGTTAGAGACCGTTTATACTCTGTCTGTTAGTTATATGTATGCCCTAGAGGCCATTACTGTACATGTGTTGTATATTGTAATGGATGCTGGGACATATATAGGGAAGACTTTCTTGCTCGACATGATAGTATGCTATCTAGTTACTCTTTATCTTAACATGTACTCTGATTGTCTCTATCTTATAAGTTGATAAAGTCCTTAGGATGAGTACTCGACTACCAGGACTATGATGCAGATCATACTAGTGAGGACAGTGTAGTCGCCAAGTACATCCTTCAAATATTCCTAGTCGTGGGAGTACCGAGACAGGGCATCGATACTCCAGAGTAGACTAGCGTATGCGCTTCTTGACCCATATGATGGGCGATGGATGATCTCATATCCATTGGTGTTTGACATCAGAGAAGGTATACGGGTGCTCAGTGGAGACTGGGTACACTGGACGGACTCACCGAGAACTCCCAGATGGTATTATACCTCACGTCAGATGGCAGTTCTCTGGTGACACTGGTACAGATTAGTCCGTAGACCCGAGATCGTCATGGAGTCTTGTGTGATTCCCACTGTGCTTTGATTTCCATCATACCACGTCCAAGAGGGCGTGCAAAAAGGTGGCTTTTGGGTACAGTCCCGAATCACATGGAGGCAATAAGCGATAGGAGGGGTTTCGTCTCTCCCGGTATAGGAAGTTGATGTTGCGCTGTGTTCGATTGGATATAACTAGAAATCCCTGGCCAGGGTTGTTGAGATTTACTTGTAAGAGTTATCAGTAGTTTCTCGAACTGTTATAGACCTCATATCGACATGACTTATCAAGCTGCTGGGGTCTGACTTTTACCACCCCTAGGCGAGATATGCGACATATCAAACGAAGAGACCGGACTGTACGGGAGTGTTACTGATTGGATACGCAGGAGAATGTACAGGCTTGCTTGTTGATCTTTTGATCGCTCAATACCTGGGTGGCTGTTACGTTTAGCTGACCGATTGCAGCTTGTGGGTGTTTGATATGATCATTACCTACTGCCGACGTATTGACGATTCTTTAGAGTCCTACACAGAGGTTTCTTGACTCAGGCAAAACGGAGTAGGAGCACATATATGATATGTGCGGGACCGAGAACAATACGTGTATATGATACCGTATTAGATTCTCACGATATGAGATATCGGCCTGGTATATGTGATATAGCCGGGTCATCGGATCAAGTGTTGATTCGATGAACTGATATAAATTATATTAGTCGGTTATTTGTGAAATAGCCGGATTATCGGATCAAGTGTTGATTTGATAATTTAATGTATAATAATATATTTGATATATTAAATTACATTAACTAATATAAGCTCACTTATTAATTCATTTTCTCACTCGGGTAATACAATGATATATATGCGATATATGTTAATTGTATTATTTTCTTTTGTTACAAAAATATATTATATATGTGATATATAATATTGTAACAAGTTATGATTACTAATGCAACATGGTTAGTGGAGTTTAATCATGGTTAGGGTTTGATTTGGGTTAAACTTTTCTAGAAGCTTCTAGAAGCTTTTACTTTGTTTCTTGCAAAGATATTATGGTTGATATTTTGTGAGATATTTCCTAACCCAACCCACACCCTTTAACCCTAGTTAACTCTCTACATTGGTTAGACTTTTCTTTGGTCAACCATGGTTGTATTTGTAGTTATCATAACAATTCATTATTCATCACAAAAAGAATTATTCATTCATCTTCTTCTTCCTCCTCCTTGCAAAGTTTTCTAGTTTTGGGTTTTGTGATGGATTAGTGTGAGATTATGAAAACAAAAGAGAGCATAAATCCTACTTCATCATCCTAATCTATCCTAACCATTTAGACTAGGGTGTTCACTTCATTAGTGAGTGAGAGCTTGTGTTAAAGAAACTTCAACGTAGATCATCTTTGTTATCGAAGATCGAAAGCAAGCATGCATCTTTCTCTTCGTGGAGCCTCTCTAGAGTCTGGGTACTCGATGATCGCAGTGAAGGGACTTCAACACGGAGCTTTAGAAGTGAAGTACCGGACTACAAAGCTTGTAATCCCAAACTCTTAGTGTTAAAGTGTTTAACATGCTTTGTTTCGCCTAATCTCTAGTTTAAAGATCTTGGTTAGGGTTGTTCGACACGTCTAAATTTTAAATCGGGCATGATTGATGCCTTGTAGAACCTCGTGAAAGTGCCTAGTAACCCTACAATGGTATCAGAGTCAGGTTAGAGCTTTAGGCGAAATCTAGACGAAGTTTAAAATCCGATCGAACTCCGAATACCCTTAAAACCCTTGTTTCTGGAAAAATTTTCGAACGTTGACATTTTTCATATTAAAAATACTCAAAAAAATTAGCAGGGAAATACAAGAATTACTGTGTAAAACGAGCCACCAATACCATTAAAGCGCCACGGAACCGCGGCCGTACCATGGCTTGCGCTGCGGTTCTGCGGCCAAACAGTAAAATTATGGTTTTCATTTGGCACAGTAACATCCGTAGGCACTTCCTGATGCTTCTGAAAATTTTTAATTATACTCAAGTGTTGAGTTTTCTGGGATGTATTGGGGACTCGTTGATTCGATCGGATAATTTAACTTCGTTTATGTTTTTCCGGATAATTTTAGAACGTGTTAAAAAGTTCGAACGGATATCAATAACTCACTTTTTCCCCTGCCGGAAAATTTCCAAGTTTTAGATTTTTCCCTAGTTTAAGAACGTTCTAAGTCGTGCAAGTAACGCGGTGGACCCTCTATAAGAACACAAACTTTAACTCGATTATGTGACCGTCTGAACCGCCTCTGAACCTTAGGGTTTGGGGCAGTACGGCGTTGCCACATGTGAGACGTTGGCTTGACCCTTCTACGGCTGGACTATTGGTACTGTGGCATGTGATGGATATTTTTTGAACTCCGCTCAAGTGTTGAGCTATTTGGGAAATCTTAGGTGTTTGTTTATTCGATCGGGAAGTTTAACATTGTCTATTTATCTGGAATGTGATACAATATTTGGAATCCACAAATAGTTATGAGATAACTAATTTGAATGTTATAAATCTAGCAGTTTAGTCTCATTTGATCGGTTGCCATGGGATTTTGATGCGATCAAAAGTCCGTTGCAATCACGTAGCGTACGCGGATACTCGCCGGGTAAACTTAATACATAGCCACGCCCCATAGCCCCGACCAAGTGACTGTAGGAGAACCCCGTCGCCAAAAGCATCCGTTCGGGTGCTCGCGGCAGCGGTGTTCGGCCTTAGTGCACTTCGTCGACAGCATCCGGGGGTACGACAGTCTACTAAAGTTTACGACGAGCATTCGATCAGGATGTCGGGAATCTTGTTGAATTGCCTGATTTGATATTGAAAAGTGTTTTCGATAATGAGACTAAAATACGGGGTTTATAATTGTTAGGCATGCGATGTCTAAGGAATTCATTTGGTTAGGCATGCGAGGTCTAAGAAGGTTGCGGATTCCAACTGTTGTAGTTTTACACTTTCTTTTTTGTGACCGTAAGCATAGTATGTGGTGTATCGGCGGCTTCATTGCTATACATCAACGATAATCGGGATACGCATGCTTGCTTACGTTGATGATATGAGATATTATGTGTTGCTGTGATATGTTATATTGGATCATCGTGTTCTGAATAGCCGGAGGTTTTATGTGAGATGAGAGTTTTTCTTTTTCATTCATGTAAAATTCATTTGTATGTAATATTCTTTTATTGGGGCACTTCCGGGCTGAGGATGATGTCACCTTGTATATTATTTACTTTTCCGCATTAGGTAGACCCAAGGCGGGGAGCACAAGTAACCGGGTTCTAGGTTCCTGTAGGGTTCCTAGGCACTCATACAAAGGCCTATAAGGCATCAAGCATGCCCGATTTAAAATTTAGACGTGCCGAACAACCCAAAGCCGGGATCTTTGCTAGATTATTAGGGTTTAACATGCAAGTAAACATCTTTACAGCTAAGAGTGAGGGATTACATCCTTTGTAATCCGCTCCTTCGCTTCATAAGCTCCGAGTAGAAGTCCCTTCGCCGTGATACATGATCTCCAAGACTCAAGAGAGGCTCCACAACTCGAACGATCCATGCTAGCTTGTAGTCTTCCTTTTCTCCGATGATCTACCTCGAAGTTTCTATAACTCAAGCTCTCTCTCTAATGAGGTGAACACCCTAATCTAATTGGCTAGATTAGATGAGGATGATGGAGTAGTATTTATGCTTTCTTTTTATGTCAAATTCTCACACAAAATCATCACATAAAAAAAAACTAGAAAGCTTTCTCAAAGCTCAAGGTTGAAGAAGAAGAAGAAAAATGAATTGATTCCTTTTGTGTTGAATAATGAAATGATATATGATTAATAATGTAACCATGGTCAACTATGACAAGGCTAACCCATGTAGAGAATTAACTAAGGCTAAGGGTTTGGGTTGGGTTAAGAATGAGTCACTAGAAAATATCAACCATAATATCTTAGCTCATGACAAAAGAAAACCTTCTAGAAGGTTCATGAAAGAACTAACCCAATTCAAATCCTAACCTTGTTTAATCTCCACTAAACATGTTGCATTAGTAATCATATCATATTACAATATTATATATCACATATATAATATATTTTGTAACAAAACAAAATAATACAATTAACATATATCGCATATATATCAATGTATTACCCGGAGAGAAAATGAAATAATTAAGCGAGCCAATATTAGATAATGTAATGCAATATATCATATATATTATTATACATTAAATTATTGAATCAACACTTGATCCGACAATCCGGCTATATCGAATATAACCGACTAATATATCATGTACCGATTCATCGAATCAACACTTGAACCGATGACCCGGCTCATATCAAAATATCGCGAGAATATAATACGGTATCTCATATCGCATTATCCTCGGCCCTGCACATATCACATATGTGCTCCTACTCCATTTTGCCTGAGTTAAGAAACCTCTGTGTAGGACTCTAAAGAATCGTCAATACGCCGGTAGCAGGTGATGATCATATCAAACACCCACAAGCTGCAAGCGGTCAGCTAAACGTAACAGCCATCCAGGTATTGAGAGATCAGAAGATCAACAAGTAAGTCTGTACATTCTCCTGTGAATCCAATCAGTAACACTCCCGTACAGTCCGGTCTCTTCGTCTGATATATCGCATATCTAGTCTAGGGGTGGTATACGTCAGACCCCAGTAACCGATAAGTCGTGTCGATGTGAGGCTCATAACGGGTCAAGAAACTACTGGTAACACTTACCAGTAAATCTCTATATCAGCCCTGGCCAGGGACTTCCTGTTATAGCCAATCGAACACAGCACAACATCAACTCTCTATACCGGGAGAGACGAATCCCCTCCTATCGCTCATTGCCTCCATGTGATTCGGGACTTGTCACGCCCCGCTTCCCAGAGTATGCAAGATTGGGCACGTGACATAGCCAACCATGCTACCTGTGGGTAGGAAGTATCCATCCACAGTCACATTACGGCTGTAGAGATATCAAGAACAAGATAAATAAACTATCTAACACATGTCCAAATCCATAATAACCAGAGTCAATGATAAATAAGTGCGGAAACAAATGATCCAATGCAATAATAGAAAGGTACGTCCCATAATGCGGGATCACACCTGGAAATAAAATGCAATAAATGAACTAACCACTACAGAACTCACAAATCAGCCTGCTGGCTGAAGTACTCCTGCTCAGTCGTCGACAGTGGTAAAGAATCTGGGCCATGCAAAACCCAGACGTCAGCGCGTCATGTCAACCAATAATATAATATGAACATGGCAATAAGCAATGCAGGGATAAACATGAATAAAGCAGTAATATGAAACAACAGTGCAGGGCAATGTGCAGTGGGTAACTAAACTGTTCTATCAGGTTTTCTATTCTAAAGTCTTTGAAACCAGGTAAGGTAATCCTCATCGTAACTCGTCGGTAGTTATTCCGTAACGCCCGGAAAAACGGCAAACAATAGGTATTCCGGAACGCCCGGAAAAACGGCAAACAATAGGTATTCCGTAACGCCCGGAAAAACGGCAAACAATAGGATGGCCCTTGGAGTTACGTTCGGTTACAATACTGATTTCCCCATACCCCCAAGTTATGTATGTCGAGTCAGGTATTCATGAATCAAGAACTAATGCCAACACAGGATCAGGTAACAGGTCAGGCTTGTCTGGATAGACAACAGGAATGGTCCATGAGGACTACATGTTATGTTTGTTGGCATTAGACACAAGATCAGGTAACAGGTAAAGCCATGGTACATCAGGTCCAGCCAGGTAATGTATAAAGGTGTCATGTCATATCGAGAGTGTACGGTACCATGTCATGTCAAGTAGGTAGTGTAACAGGTCATGTCAGGAAGCACAAGATGTCATGTGGGTGCTCATAATCAAACTAACATAAGCATATGTATAAATAAACAAGCATGAGTACTATCAGAACAATAAACTGGAACATGTAATATGATATGTAAATAGATATAATTTCAAGGATATGGATGCACAGTTATCGATTAGGGTTACATTTATAGTTCCAATATTAATTAGGATGCAATTTATTAAACATGGAGTGTTAATATCACATTATTATGTAGTAATGTGATCTATGCTTGCAATTATATGTATCTTAAATGCGATGGATGCAAACGGGTATCCGAAAAGTTATAAAACTATAAAATGGTAATGTGGGATGTACAACTAAACAATATATGATATAAATATTGATATAATAATATTAATATGGATATCATATTCAAAGAGATTAATAACTATAAAAGTGGTATTGATTAACCACGCACAAGCAAGTTCTGTTCAAAAATTCAGCGTCACCCTAATTTGTAAAATAGGTTAAAAATAACAAACGTTCTCCAAAAGGGACGTGTCTTATACCAAAACAAAGACAATTCAATAAGGTTTTCATTTTTATAAGTATAAGAATCTCAGGTTGTCCCTACAAAAAGTTATGAACATTCGAACTTGAAAGTTTGCTGCTGGAATTTCCTGGACAGCAGTTTGGAGATATTTTCATTTGCATTTTATGTTATTTAAACAATTTATTTTGCAAGTAAATATTTCATAGAGTTATAGTATTCTGAATTATCTTCGTAACGAACTAAAGAACGTATACTAATGATTTTTCTATGATTTATAATGAATTTTATAAGATAAGGTGTACAGTAAATTTCAGATTTGTCATATCCGATTTTTCAACGACATTTCATATGTAAACTATAAGATTTTCAAATGTATAACATTATAAAATGAAGATTATAAAAGTATATAGCATGTAGCAAGATTAACTTGCCTCGATGGGTCGCGAATCGGGAAAACGGAACGTTAACCGTCGGCGGGGAAAACTCGCGACGGCGCACGGTTCACGGAATGAACCCAAACGACGAACAAAGGAACCACACGGGTCGGGGTATCTCGCTGGAACGTCGAGAAACGTCACCGGCACGACGGAATTCCGGCAACAAAAGAACAGTTAAAAGAAATGAGAAACGAGACATGAAGCAAGAAGAGAAAAATGATAAAGAGAAGTACAAGAGAATATATAAGGGGGAGAGAGAGAGAGAAAGTGGAGAGAGAGAGAAGAGGGAGAGAGAGAAAGTGAGGCCCACGGGGTTAAAGGGGAGGTTGCGATTGGCTGAGAGAATAAATTGAGAAGGATATAAAAGATTGTAAAAATATTATATGGTTAACTTAAACATTTAAAAGATAAGTAATGAACAGTAAGATATCAGATTAGTTAGAAAAATATATGCGAAGGTTTTAATAATATTAAAATTTAGGATTTTGGCGCTAAATGAAACATTTCCAAATTGCGCCCGGGTTGGGTCCAAAAATTCGAAATTCAAATAATAGGATTTTAGGCGGGTTCCATATTTTAAAATGAAATGTTTTATGATTAAAAAGCATACTCCCAAAACGGACACACGCACGTGCACGTAGCCATCCAAACTCGCCCGTTTCATTGAACGGGACGAGAACACAATGCACGGACGCTACCACGAGACTAAGGGTGTCAAGTAGGCCAAGATGAATATTTTCAATTTTATTTTAGGAGCTAAAATTTATTATATGCAGAATGACTTAGCCAGATAAAATTTTACAGTAAGACCCAAATAAGCAAGATAAATGAAATGAGTAATATCTAATGCTTAACCAATAACAGAAAATAGTAGTATTGGGCTCGGGTGTTACATTATACCCAACTACAAAAGAATTTCGTCCTCGAAATTCCAAGAATACAAGATAGAAAACTACAGGAAAAGGTGAGGAAACTTCTGTCGGATCTCGTCTTCTCGCTCCCAAGTGGATTCTCCATGCGATCGATTACCCCAAGAAACTAGCACAAGAGGGGTAACCTTGTTCTTAAGAACCTTTTCTCTTCGATCCTTGATTTCAACCGGTCGCTCCTCAAAAGTTAGGTCCTCCCGTACAGTCAACTTCGAATGATCCAATACGTGGGTTTCATCTCGAACATACCTCCGTAATTGAGATACATGAAACACATCATGCACACCTGCCAAGGACTGTGGTAACGCCAAACGGTACGCTACCTCTCCAACACGCTCCAATATCTCGAAGGGTCCAACGAATCGAGGACCAAGCTTTCCCCGACTCCCAAAGAGAATCACCCCTCTAGTCGGTGATATCTTCAAGAATACCAAATCACCCATGGCGAACTCTAGAGGTCTTCTTGACGTGTCAGCCCAACTTTTCTGTCTGTCTTGAGCTGCCTTCATATGCTTCCTGATTGTATTCACCTTCTCGACTGTCTGTACCACCAAATCTGGTCCTAGTAACCTTCGTTCACCAACATCATCCCAACAAACAGGTGAACGGCACTTACGACCGTATAAAGCTTCAAACGGAGCCATCTGAATAGTCGCTTGGAAACTATTGTTGTACGAAAACTCCACCAAGCGTAGGTGATCCTCCCAAAAACCTTTGAAGTCCAACATGCATGCTCTCCACATATCTTCAAGAGTCTGGATCGTTCTCTTCGATTGTCCATCAGTTTGAGGATGATAAGCTGTGCTAAACTTCAATCGAGTCCCCAAACTTTCCTGTAAACTCCTCCAGAAGTATGATAAGAACCGAGTGTCCTGATCGGACACGATACTCACCGGTACGCCATGCAATCTTACAATCTCCTGCATGTACCGCTCTGCCAAAGTTTCCGTTGATTGACCAACCCGGAATGGAATAAAGTGAGCTGCCTTGGTCAACCGATCAACAATCACCCATACTGCATTGTTGCCTTTTGGACTCCGCGGTAAAGCCGTCACGAAATCCATGGTTATATGTTCCCACTTCCACTGAGGAATCGGAAATGGTTGCAATAAACCAGCAACTCTTTGGTGTTCAGCCTTGACTTGCTGACATACCAAGCACTTAGCCACGAAGCGAGCCATCTCCCGTTTCATGCCTTCCCACCAGAAATGCTGTCGAATATCTCGGTACATCTTTGTACCTCCTGGATGTATAGAATAAGCTGAACTGTGTGCCACCTTCATAAGCTCTTCACGAACATCCCCCTTTGGCACACACAAACGGCTACCATACCTCAACGAACCATCTTCGTGGACCAGTAAATCTGTTCGTAGTCCGGCTTCAACCTGCTCTCGAAACTTTTGCAGTCTAGGATCTTGCGATTGTGCTGCTTTAATTTTCTCAATTAAAGATGACTGTACTTGCAATTGCATCAACTGTCCTGTAGAACGCGGTAGCACAACTTCCAAGTCAAATCTTCGAAAATCTGCAATGATCTCCCTCTGCGTAGTTAACACCTGAATTGCTGGTAACCGACTAAGCGTATCCGGCACGACGTTAACCTTTCCCAGATGGTATTTAAGATCAAGGTCGTAGTCGGCCATCAGCTCCAACCATCTACTCTGCCTCATATTCAACTCCTTCTGAGTGAACACATACTTCAGACTCTTGTGATCTGTAAAAACTTCAACTCTCTCACCCAAAAGGTAGTGTCTCCAAATCTTCAAAGCGAAGATCACAGCCGCAAGCTCCAAGTCATGAGTTGGATAATTCTTCTCATGGGTCTTCAGTTGTCTTGATGCGTATGTTATGACCTTCCCATGCTGCATCAAAACACATCCCAATCCTTTCCCAGATGCGTCGCTGTGAATCACCAGTCCTCCGGAATTGTCTGGTACGGTCAGGATAGGGGCGGTTATCAACTTCTGCTTCAACGTCTCAAAAGCTAGCGCACAATTATCCGTCCATATAAAAGGTACCTCCTTGCGCTTAAGCTTGGTCAACGGCTCTGCCAGACGAGCAAAGTTCTCCACAAATCTCCTGTAGTATCCGGCTAATCCAAGGAAACTTCTTATCTCAGCAGCATTCTTTGGAATAGGCCAATCTTGAACTGCTGCAATCTTCTCTGGATCGACGGCAATGCCATCGCCAGACACAACATGCCCCAAAAACCTTACTTCCTCCAGCCAAAACTCGCACTTACTCATCTTCGCATACAATTTCTCTTGTCTCAACGTCTGCAGTGCGATCTTCAAATACTCAGCATGCTCTTCAAAACTCTTCGAGTAAACCAGAATATCGTTAATGAATACCACAATGAACTGATCTAAGAACGGTGAAAAGATTCGGTTCATCAAGTCCATGAATACTGCCGGCGCATTCGTTACTCCGAAGGGCATCACTAAGTACTCATAATGTCCATACCGAGTTCGGAACGCCGTCTTGCAAATATCTTCTGTTTTCACTGGGACCTGATGATATCCGGATCGCAAATCCAGTTTCGAGAATACTCTCGCGCCACTAAGCTGCTCAAAAGTTCTCCAATGCGAGGGATCGGGTACTTGTTCTTAATAGTCACCCGGTTCAATTCTCGATAGTTGATGCACATCCTTCTCGTGCCATCCTTCTTCTTTATTAGAAGAACTGGAGCTCCCCAAGACGAGTTGCTGCTTCGAATCCAACCCTTCTCGAGTAATTCACTAACTTGTTTCTTAACTTCTTCCAATTCCACTGGTGCCATCGGATAATAAGATTTTGATACTGGCGCTGCACCAGGAATAAGGTCAATCGCGAACTCCACATCTCGCTTCGGCGGTAAGCCCGATATATCTTCAAATACGTCCATAAAATCGTGAACAACTGCCGACTCTTCATTACTATCAACTTCCATAGCTGCAAGAACACTGTTTGTCGGCCTAGCCCTAAACTCGACTGGCCCGACAGAACTGCTTCCTTACCGCAACTGCTGTCTACATTGTTGGCCGCGAAAGGTCCAGCAAGACTACTGAGTCTCGTCCATTCTGCTGCATGCACGTCCACGGTTGCTCCATTCTGCCTTAGTCCGATGAACTTCTCTTCCATTTCCTCCGCGCAGTCCGCGGAAGGACTTCTCCAGTAAACTCTTAGAGAAATCCGCCCACTACTTGGCTTGGGCAAGCGGTTCTCCTCCACAAGCCACCACTCTCGGGCGTAATCCACTAGTTGAATGCGCACTACATCAACTCCTTTGTCCTCTGGAATCTGTGCCGCAATCAGCAAATTCTCTGTGTCACTAGCCACTGCTCGGCTGGCAACGGCTCCTCCAGACCAGTGAAAGTAGACGGACCCAAAAGTCTGAAATCTACTACAGTCCCTACTCGTTCGACTGGTCTAGTTCCATCGTTGTTTACAGACTGCTGAACGATCTGCAAACCTTCCTGAAACGAATCTGCTATTGCTGGATCAGCTCAGTCTGTCTCTTTGATTTCCAGCATTCCTTTTATCACTCCAAGCATGGCGGCTTCGTTCACACGCCTCTGGTAAGTCTTCAACTTCTTACCTGTCATAATCCTGAACTCAAAACACCCAACATTAGCATGATGATAGATTCTGAATGTGGATCAAGGCTAGAACTCCAAGATACTTAAATAGAGTACCGCATTGTAGCTATGCCGCGGTATCATAGCCACAATTACTTAACTCCACCCAAGTCGCCTAAGTCCTAGGGATAACAAGAAATCAAGTTTTCGAGTCGACATGCAAAGTAAGTTTGCACGTCGAAAAAGATATAATCCGGAAGAATGTGATTCAAGAATGGTAAAACGGTCAAGGTGGCAGGACATGTTTTCCAAAGCACGGGTATCCTGATTCGTGTATTGGGTACAATACCCAACTACAAAAGAAACAACCTAACTAACCTATGGCTCTGATACCAAAAGAACCATGTCACGCCCCGCTTCCCAGAGTACGCAAGATTGGGCACGTGACATAGCCAACCATGCTACCTGTGGGTAGGAAGTATCCATCCACAGTCACATTACGGCTGTAGAGATATCAAGAACAAGATAAATAAACTATCTAACACATGTCCAAATCCATAATAACCAGAGTCAATGATAAATAAGTGCGGAAGCAAATGATCCAATGCAATAATAGAAAGGTACGTCCCGTAATGCGGGATCACACATGGAAATAAAATGCAATAAATGAACTAACCACTACAGAACTCACAAATCAGCCTGCTGGCTGAAGTACTCCTGCTCAGTCGTCGACAGTGGTAAAGAATCTGGGCCATGCAAAACCCAGACGTCAGCGCGTCATGTCAACCAATAATATAATATGAACATGGTAATAAGCAATGCAGGGATAAACATGAATAAAGCAGTAATATGAAACAACAGTGCAGGGCAATGTGCAGTGGGTAACTAAACTGTTCTATCAGGTTTTCTATTCTAAAGTCTTTGAAACCAGGTAAGGTAATCCTCATCGTAACTCGTCGGTAGTTATTCCGTAACGCCCGGAAAAACGGCAAACAATAGGTATTCCGTAACGCCCGGAAAAACGGCAAACAATAGGTATTCCGTAACGCCCGGAAAAACGGCAAACAATAGGTATTCCGTAACGCCCGGAAAAACGACAAACAATAGGTATTCCGTAACGCCCGGAAAAACGGCAAACAATAGGATGGCCCTTGGAGTTACGTTCGGTTACAATACTGATTTCCCCATACCCCCAAGTTATGTATGTCGAGTCAGGTATTCATGAATCAAGAACTAATGCCAACACAGGATCAGGTAACAGGTCAGGCTTGTCTGGATAGACAACAGGAACGGTCCATGAGGACTACATGTTATGTTTGTTGGCATTAGACACAAGATCAGGTAACAGGTAAAGCCATGGTACATCAGGTCCAGCCAGGTAATGTATAAAGGTGTCATGTCATATCAAGAGTGTACGGTACCATGTCATGTCAAGTAGGTAGTGTAACAGGTCATGTCAGGAAGCACAAGATGTCATGTGGGTACTCATAATCAAACTAACATAAGCATATGTATAAATAAACAAGCATGAGTACTATCAGAACAATAAACTGGAACATGTAATATGATATGTAAATAGATATAATTTCAAGGATATGGATGCACAGTTATCGATTAGGGTTACATTTATAGTTCCAATATTAATTAGGATGCAATTTATTAAATATGGAGTGTTAATATCACATTATTATGTAGTAATGTGATCTATGCTTGCAATTATATGTATCTTAAATGCGATGGATGCAAACGGGTATCCGAAAAGTTATAAAACTATAAAATGGTAATGTGGGATGTACAACTAAACAATATGTGATATAAATATTGATATAATAATATTAATATGGATATCATATTCAAAGCGATTAATAACTATAAAAGTGGTATTGATTAACCACGCACAAGCAAGTTCTGTTCAAAAATTCAGCGTCACCCTAATTTGTAAAATAGGTTAAAAATAACAAACGTTCTCCAAAAGGGACGTGTCTTATACCAAAACAAAGACAATTCAATAAGGTTTTCAGTTTTATAAGTATAAGCATCTCAGGTTGTCCCTACAAAAAGTTATGAACATTCGAACTTGAAAGTTTGCTGCTGGAATTTCCTGGACAGCAGTTTGGAGACATTTTCATTTGCATTTTACGTTATTTAAACAATTTATTTTGCAAGTAAATATTTCATAGAGTTATAGTATTCTGAATTAGCTTCGTAACGAACTAAAGAACGTATACTAATGATTTTTCTATGATTTATAATGAATTTTATAAGATAAGGTGTACAGTAAATTTCAGATTTGTCATATCCGATTTTTCAACGACATTTCATATGTAAACTATAAGATTTTCAAATGTATAACATTATAAAATGAAGATTATAAAAGTATATAGCATGTAGCAAGATTAACTTGCCTCGATGGGTCGCGAATCGGGAAAACGGAACGTTAACCGTCGGCGGGGAAAACTCGCGACGGCGCACGGTTCACGGAATGAACCCAAACGACGAACAAAGGAACCACACGGGTCGGGGTATCTCGCTGGAACGTCGAGAAACGTCACCGGCACGACGGAATTCCGGCAACAAAAGAACAGTTAAAAGAAATGAGAAACGAGATATGAAGCAAGAAGAGAAAAATGATAAAGAGAAGTACGAGAGAATATATAAGGGGGAGAGAGAGAGAGAAAGTGGAGAGAGAGAGAAGAGGGAGAGAGAGAAAGTGGGGCCCACGGGGTTAAAGGGGAGGTTGCGATTGGCTGAGAGAATAAATTGAGATGGATATAAAAGATTGTAAAAATATTATATGGTTAACTTAAAGATTTAAAAGATAGGTAATGAACAGTAAGATATCAGATTAGTTAGAAAAATATATGCGAAGGTTTTAATAATATTAAAATTTAGGATTTTGGCGCCAAATGAAACATTTCCAAATTGCGCCCGGCTTGGGTCCAAAATTTCGAAATTCAAATAATAGGATTTTAGGCGGGTTCCAAATTTTAAAATGAAATGTTTTATGATTAAAAAGTATACTCCCAAAACGGACACACGCACGTGCACGTAGCCATCCAAACTCGCCCGTTTCACTGAACGGGACGAGAACACAATGCACGGACGCTACCACGAGGCTAAGGGTGTCAAGTAGGCCAAGATGAACATTTTCAATTTTATTTTAGAAGCTAAAATTTGTTATATGCAGAATGACTTAGCCAGATAAAATTTTACAGTAAGACCCAAATAAGCAAGATAAATGAAATGAGTAATATCTAATGCTCAACCAATAACAGAAAATAGTTGTATTGGGCTCGGGTGTTACAGGACTGCACCCAAAAGCCACCGTTTTGCACGCCCTCTTGGACGTAGTAAGGTGGAAATCAAAGCACAGTGGGAATCACACAAGACTCTATGACGATCTCGGGTCTATAGTCTACCCTGTACCTGTGTCACCGGAGAACTGCCATCTGATGTGTGGTATATCACCATCTGGGAGTTCTCAGCGAGTCCGTCCAGTGTACCCAGTCTCCACTGAGCACCCGTACACCATCCTTGATGTCAAACACCGATGGATATGGGATCATCCATCGCCCATCATATGGGTCAAGCTGCGTAAACGTTAGTCTACTCTGGTGTATCGATGCCCTGTCTCGACACACCCTCGATTAGAAACAGTTATAGGATGTACTCATCGACTACCGTGGCCCCACTAGTATGATCTCATCATAGTCCTGGTAGTCGAGTACATATTCTAAGGGCTTTATCAACATGTGATAGTAAGACAGTAAAGTAATATAAGTCAACATGTTAAGATAAAGTGAAACCAAATAGCATACTATCATGACGAGCAAGAAAGTCCTCTCTATATATATCCAAGCATCCATTATAATATACATCATATGTACAATAATGGTCTCTAGGGCATATACATGACTAACAATCTCCCACTTGCACTAAGGCCAGCTACTGTAGTATCTCATACCTAGCATCCCGAATAATCTCTCAAACTGTATCTGGGGAATGGCCTTTGTGAGTGGATCCACAGTATTGTCCTTCGTATCAACTCTCCTGACCTCGATCTCCCAGCGATCAACTATCTTCCTGATCAGGTGATACCGCCTCAGAATATGTCTGGACTTCTGATGGGACCTGGGTTCCTTGGCCAAAGCCACAGCTCCATTGTTATCGCAATACAGAGGTATTGGATGTTCAATGGATGGAACCACACCAAGCTCACTAATGAACTTCTTTATCCAGAAAGCCTCAATGGTAGCATCGTTGGCAGTGATGTATTCAGCCTCCATCGTCGAGTCTGCAACGGCATCCTGTTTGAAACTCTTCCAACATACCGCCCCTCCATTGAGGGTAAAGACAAATCCCGAGTGCGACTTAGAGTCGTCCATATCACTTTGGAAGCTGGAATCGGTAAAGGACTCCACCTGGAGTTCCCCGTTACCATATACCAAGAACATCTCTTTAGTCCTTCGTAAGTACTTGAGAATGTTCTTCACAGCTGTCCAGTGACTCTCTCCAGGATCTGCTTGATACCGACTCACTACACTTAGTAAGTATGCTACATCGGGTCTGGTACATAGCATCGCATACATGATAGAGCCTACTGCTGAAGCATAGGGTATCCCTTGCATGCGAGCTCTCTCCAAATCAGTCTTGGGAAACATCTCTTTGGAGAGAGTGAGTCCAGAGATCGTGGGAAGGTTCCCACACTTGGATTCTTTCATACTAAACCTCTTTAGTATGGTGTCAATGTACCTGGATTGGGACAATCCCAGTATCCGTTTAGATCTATCTCTATAAATCATTATTCCCAATATGCAGAAGGTATCACCTAGATCTTTCATTAAGAATCTTTGTGATAAGAAGAGCTTGACTAATTGCAGCATAGGAACATCATTTCCTATCAAGAGTATGTCATCGACGTATAATACGAGGAAGACAACCTTATTCTCTGCAACCTTCTTATAGATACAAGGTTCATCTACGTTTTTGATGAAGTCAAACTCTTTGACTACAACATCAAAGCAGATGATCCAACTCCGCGATGCTTTCTTTAACCCATAAATGGATTTAAGCAGTTTGCACACCTTTCCGCTGCTCCCACTATCTACGAAGCCCTCTGGCTGAGTCATGTACACGCACTCTTCTAAATCACCGTTTAGAAAGACGGTCTTAACATCCTTTTGCCAGATTTCGTAGTCATGGTATGCAGCAATGGCAAGTAAGATCTGGATGGACTTAAGCATAGCCACTGGAGAAAAGGTTTCGTCATAATCCATACCTGGTCATTGACGAAAACCCTTTGCAACAAGTCTAGCTTTGAAAGTCTCAATTTTTCCATCTACACCAATTTTCTTTTTAAAGATCCACTTGCTCCCAATGGGTTTTACCCCTTCAGGAGCAACTTCCAAAGTCCATACTTTGTTGGTGTACATGGATTCCATTTCAGATCGCATTGCATCCGGCCATTTCACAGAGTCACCACTCGTGATGACCTGCTCGAAACTAGTCGGGTCATCATCTTCCATGATGCAATCCTCGCTCCCACCATCAATGAGAAAACCGTAGTATCTCTCAGATGGATGAGAAACCCTGCTAGATCGGCGAAGAGGCTGGGGTTCGTCGGGTATTACTGAATCCTCTGGTTCCAATAAATTATCAGTTGTAGTTTGCGGTGCTGGAACATCTTCCAGTTCTACCTCTTTGCCACTAATTTCTTTTGCAAGAAATTCCCTTTCCAAAAAGGTGGCATGTTGAGCAACAAACACTTTTTGTTCCTCAGCGTGGTAGAAAAAATATCCTTGAGAATTCTTTGGATATCCCACAAACTTGCAAAGAACTGATCGTGCCTCGAGTTTGTCCGGATTTTGCCTTTTGACATAGGCCGGACAACCCCATATCTTAACTCGTTTAAAATATGGTCTCTTCCCACTCCATATCTCATATGGTGTGGTAGGTACAGATTTAGATGGAACTAGATTCAATAGGTATATGGCTGTTTCAAGCGCATACCCCCAAAATGAAATAGGTAACTCAGCATCACTCATCATAGAGCGTACCATATCTAATAGGATGCGATTTCTCTGCTCCGATACACCGTTGTGCTGTGGTGTATAAGAAGGAGTAAGCTGAGAGAGAATCCCATTCTCTTTTAGATAATCCAGAAAATCATTGCTCAAGTATTCTCCTACTCGATCAGATCGAAAGATTTTAATACTTTTGCCCGTTTGGTTCTCTACTTCGTTCTTATATTCTCTGAATTTCTCAAAAGCTTCAGACTTGTGTTTCATCAGGAACACATGTCCGTATCTAGAGAGATCGTCAGTGAATGTAATAAAGTAGGAAGAACCGTTCCTGGCATGTGTAGACATAGGACCGCATACATCACTATGTACCAGCCCTAAGAGTTCCTTAACTCTTTCTCCGTGTCCACTAAACGGAGTTTTGGTCATTTTACCATTGAGACATGAATGGAAAGTATCATAAGCTGATAATTCGAACGGATTCAAATATCCATCCTTATGTAACTTAGCTAGTCATGTCGCATTGATATGACCAAATCTACAATGACACAAGAAGAATTCGTTCATTTCTGAACTCTTCCTCTTGTGTGTATTTTGTATATTAAGGACTGCATTTTGATTGAGAATGAATATGCCATTATGTAACGAGCCTGATCCAATCAACTTTTGATTTAGGAAGATGTTCATAACATTATCCTATATTACAAAATTATACCCTTCTTTGCTTAATAAAGAAACTGATATAATGTTGCACATCATGTTCGGTATATAATAGCACTCATTTAGAATCAATGTATTACTACTTGGTAATACAAGGTGATATTCGCCAACTGCTTTGGCTGCAATATTTGTACCATTTCCTACTTGTACAGAATGATCACATTTTCCCAGTTCTCTACCTTTACATAGCCCACGTAACAATTTACATATGTGGGATCCCGATCCGGTATCCAATACCCAGGACGTAGGGTGAACTGAGAAACAGTTCTCAATAACTAACACACCCGAAGAAGATGCATCAACATGCTTGTTCTTCGTTTGGGCGGCATGAGAATCCAGATATTGTCCTATTCCCTGCTCAGTCTTATAACACTTATAAGAATGAAAGGGACCAACGTTCCCCTGCTCAGTATAATAAGCGGCTTCAGTCAATACATCCATATTTTTATCTTGATTAAGTCCTGACATGGTCGCTACCTAGAGAGAGAGAGAGAAGGAAACACTTAGCGTATGCTCTTGCAAGATTAGATTGGTTATTATCTTATCTAATCAGGATATCTCCTACTGTTTTTATCAAATCTTCCTTCAAACCCTAAAAGGTAAGATTAGCCGGGATTAATTTCACCCTACAATTTCGTCAATCCTTCAGCCAGATCAGTGTTGGTACTTGAGGGAGATTCCCCGTGCCTTCGCATGGACCTAATTAAAATAAACCTCGTCTTCCCAGACGCATAACCCCGTTAATACCTTTCTAGACACCTACTTGATCGGCTAATTGTCCTGTGTAAAATTCTCCCAGGAGTAACTCTTACTCGCAGTGGGTATCGGGATCCAACTATCTCATAGGAGGTATGCAATCTCATTGCAAATTTCAACACTTAAAATTCACGATAATGTTTTTGCCCCTAACAATCTATGACCTTGACTAAGTCAACAAACCATAAATCGCAAGTCAAGTTCAACCCGTACATTTCCTGATTGAATTAAACCCACCCGTACAACCCTTGACTAAGTCAACAAGGCCGTACGACTACCCTAATCCAATCGCATCTCATGCTATAGCAGATAAATACTATTTAGCTATCGTACAGTACGCTTTGACTAAGTCAACAAACATAGCACGAATACTAACTAGTCTTTATCTGAAATGACGGAGGGCTACGCAGGTTTTTCAGAAAACCATGAGCGTAATGAACTTGATATCATTGTAGAAACAAGTGATTTTGAAAAAGAGTGTTTTTAAGGTTTCTAGTTTCGCTAAAGAGGTCACTCCCGGGGAAGGGATCTCGGCTCTTTCCCCATCGAATAAGGTGCAGGGTATATCATATATACCGCTGTGCAAAGCAAGAACTATATAAGCTGTCAAAAATTAAATCGCGAGTTTGTAGCATCTGCCAGTTTCGCTAAAGAGGTCACTCCCGGTGAAGGGATCTCGGCTCTTTCCTCATCAAATAAGGTGCAAGGTATATCATATATACCGCTATGCAAAGCAAAACTGTAGCTACCATTTTTATAAAGTTTTGATTCTACAACATCTTTTAGGTTTCTTTTCTTTTATTAATCTCATTAATATATCCCATCAGCTTATGCTTGCTAAGCATCACAGAAGAAACGAAAGCATTAATATTTATATATCAGCATATATATAGTATAAGCATTCGTCTCAGGCAGTAATATGATCTCATCACAGAACATTGCAGCAGAAAAACATATATGAAATATTGGATATACTAGGATGTCCGTGTTTTTAATATGAGCCTGTATAAAACACGGATTCCACGGTCGCGATGAATAGCCAAACCCACATCCCTAGACCCTTACGAGAGCGGCAAGTAACACTGCCAATTCTAGGGTTAAGAGACCTGGTCTCGACTCCTCAAGATGGCCTCCCACTGGACCCTAGAACCCGGTTACTTGTGCTCCCCTCCTTGGATCTACCTAATGCGGAAAAGTAAATATTATACACTGGAGACATCAAGCTCATCCCGGAAGTGCTCCAATAAAATAATATTACATACAAATGAATTTTACATGAATGAAAATAAAAACCCTCATCTCACATAAAACCCCCGGCTATTCAGAACACGACGATCCAATATAACATATCAAAGCAACACATAATATCTCATATCATCAACGTAAGTAAGTATGCATACACCGATCGTCGATGATGTATAGCAACGAAAACCGGCAATACAACTACATACTACACTTACGGTCACAGAAAAGAAATTGTAAAACTACAACATTTGGAATCCACAATCTCTTTAGACATCGTAAATCCGAAATATCACATACTTCGCATTTCATGCCTAACTATATGAATTCCACATATTGTATCACATTCCAGATAAATAGACAGTATTAAACTTTCCGATAGAATAATCAAATACCCAAGATTTCCTAAATAGCTCAACACTTGAGCGGAGTTCAAAACGTCCCAGAATATGTCACAGTACCAATGGTCCAGCCGTAGAAGGGTCAAGCCAATGCTTCACATGTGGCAATGCCGTACTGCCCCAAACCCTAAGGTTTAGAGGCGGTTCAGACGGTCACATAATCGAGTTAAGGTTTGTGTTCTTCTAGAGGCTCCACCGAGTTACTTGCACATTTTTCTTAAAGATTTAAACTCAAGAAAAATTCAACACTTGAAAGTTTTTCGTGCCGGAAAAAAATGAGTTAATGATATCCTTTCGAACATTTTAACAGTTTCTAAATTATCCAGAAAACAGAACGAAATTAAATTTTCCGATCGAATCAACAAATTCAAAATAATCCCCAGAACACTCAACACTTGAGTCAGATTAAAAATACCCAGAATCATATACAAGCACCTATTGATATTACTGTGCCAAAAATAAAGAATAATTCTCCTGTACGGCCGCGGATCCGCGGCACAAGCAAGGTATTGCCATGGTTCCGCGGCTGTCCGTACGACTTACTTCCTCTTTTTCCACAGTAATGCTTATATTTTCCTGCTGATTTTTTTGAGTATTTTTAATGCAGAAAAAACCATATTTTTACAAAATTTCCAGAGAGGGGGTCATTTTTGATGTTTCGGGGTTCGATCGGAGTTTTAACTTCGTATACAGGTCGCCTAATGCTCTAGCTTGGCTCTGATACTACTGTAGGGTTCCTAAGCACTCATACAAGGGTCTATAAGGCATCAACCAAGCCCGATTTAAAATTTAGACGTGCCGAACAACCCAAAGCCGGGATCTTTGCTAGATTATTAGGGTTTAATATGCAAGTAAACATCTTTACAACTAAGAGTGAGGGATTACATCCTTTGTAGTCCGCTCCTTCGCTTCATAAGCTCCGAGTAGAAGTCCCTTCGCCGCAATCCTTGATCTCCCGGACTCAAGGGAGACTCCACAACTCGAACGATCCATGCTAGCTTGTAGTCTTCCTTTTCTCCGATGATCTACCTCGAAATTTCTATAACTCAAGCCCTCTCTCTCTAATGAGGTGAACACCCTAATCTAATTGGCTAGATTAGATGAGGATGATAGAGTAGTATTTATGCTTTCTTTGTATGTCAAATTCTCACACAAAATCATCACATAAAGAAAAACTAGAAAGCTTTCTCAAAGATCAGGGTTGAAGAAGAAGAAGAAAAATGAATTGATTCCTTTTGTGATGAATAATGAAATGATATATGATTAATGGTCAACTATGACAAGGCTAACCCATGTAGAGAATTAACTAAAGCTAAGGGTTTGGGTTGGGTTAAGAATGAGTCACTAGAAAATATCAACAATAATATCTTAGCTCATGACAAAAGAAAACCTTCTAGAAGGTTCATGAAAGAACTAACCCAATTAAAATCCTAACCTTGTTTAATCTCCACTAAACATGTTGCATTAGTAATCATATCATGTTACAATATTAAATATCACATATATAATATATTTTGTAACAAAAGAAAATAATAAAATTAACATATATCGCATATATATCAATGTATTACCCTGTGAGAAAATGAAATAATAAAGCGAGCCAATATTAGATAATGTAATGCAATATATCATATATATTATTATACATTAAATTATCGAATCAACACTTGATCCGACAATCCGGCTATATCGAATATAACCGACTAATATATCATGTACTGATTCATCGAATCAACACTTGATCTGATGACCCGGCTCATATCAAAATATCGCGAGAATATAATACGGTATCTCATATCGCATTATCCTCGGTTTTGCACATATCACATATGTGCTCCTACTCCGTTTTGCCTGAGTCAAGAAACCTCTGTGTAGGACTCTAATGAATCATCAATACGCCGGTAGGAGGTAATGATCATATCAAACACCCACATGCTGCAAGCGGTCAGCTAAACGTAACAGCCACCCAGGTATTGAGCGATCAGAAAATCAACAAGTAAGCCTGTACATTCTCCTGTGAATCCAATCAGTAACACTCCCGTACAGTCCAGTCTCTTCGTCTGATATGTCGTTTATCTAGTCTAGGGGTGGTATACGTCAGACCCCAGTAACCGATAAGTTGTGTCGATGTGAGGCTCATAACGGGTCAAGAAACTACTGGTAACACTTACCAGTAAATCTCTATATCAGCCCTGGCCAGGGACTTCCAGTTATAGCCAATCGAACACAGCACAACATCAACTCCCTATACCGGGAGAAACGAATCCCCTCCTATCGCTCATTGCCACCATGTGATTCGGGACTGCACCCAAAAGCCAGCGTTTTGCACGCCATCTTGGACGTGGTAAGGTGGAAATCAAGGCATAGTGGGAATCACACATGACTCTATGACGATCTCGGGTCTATAGACTACCCTTACCTGTGTCACCAGAGAACTGCCATCTGACGTATGGTATATCACCATCTGGGAGTTCTCGGCGAGTCCGTCCAGTGTACCCAGTCTCCACTGAGCACCCGTACACCATCCTTGATGTCAAACACCGATGGATATGGGATCATCCATCACCCATCATATGGGTCAAGATGCGTATACGTTAGTCTACTCTGGTGTATCGATGCCCTGTCTCGACACACCCTCGACTAGAAACAGTTATAGGATGTACTCATCGACTACCGTGGCCCCACTAGTATGATCTCATCATAGTCCCAGTAGTCGAGTATATATCCTAAGGGCTTTATCTGTAGCGTTCCTAGGCACGCTAATGAAGTCTCACAAGGCATCAACCATGCCAATTTTAAATATTATGAGTGCCGAGAAACCCTAATACGGATCGTCGACTAGAATTTTAGGCGAAAAACGAAACTAGTTAACATCTTAACTAAAGGAGAGAGGCTACAACCTTTGTAGATCCGGTTCTCTACTTCCTTAGCTCCACGTAGGCGTCCTCTCGCTGTCCATCTCGAATCCCGAACTCAATCGTCGGCTTCATCGGAGAAATGGGCGGACTAGGTCGTCGGCTTCGTGCCGAAGATGATCTACGTCGAGGCATCACAAGTTCAAGCTCCAACTTCACCAAGTTGTGAAACTTGTGAAGAAAACACCCTATACTACTTGGCAAGAGGTAGAGGGTGAAGAAATAGGAAGTGGGTTCACTTTAGAATTGGATTTCTCTCACTTTTGCTCAAGTTGCCATTGATAGACTTAAGCTTTTCTTGAAGAAGAAGATGATGAAGAAGAAGAAAGAATATGATAAGTCTTTATTCCAATTGAAAAGTAAATGAATACTTATCATATACTAACTAGGGTAGAGTGTAGAGAATAGACCATGGTTACTTGGATGGGTTAGGGTTAAGCATGAAGACAAGAATGGTTAAGAAGTCAAAGCTTCATGAAGCTTCAACTAGAAACAAATAAAGCCACCATTCTTATCTAAATCATTTCCAAATAAATAAATGAACAAATAAATAAATAAATGAATAAGCAAAACCCTAATCATCAAATTAACCATGGTTTAATTCTATACACTTAACCAAATGATCAAGTATCATCAAACATGATACAAATATGCGCACAAAAGTATATCACATATACTTCTTGCACATCAAGTGAGAAAATCCATTTAAAGTGAACCAATACTAGTTAATGCAAAGTAATATATCAAATATATAATTATACATTAAATCATTAAATCAACACTTGATTTAACGATCCGGTCATATCGCATATAACCGACTAGTATCCTATGTATCGGCTTATCGAATCAATCCTTGATTCGATATCTAGGTTATATCGAATATAACCAATGGATACATCCATCGCGAGAATGGAATACGGTATCACATACACGCATTATTCTCGGTCCTGCACATATCTCATATGCGCTCCTATTTCGTTTCGCTTGAGCCAGGAAACCTCTGTGTAGGACTCTAAAGACTCGTCAATATGCCGGTAGCAGATGATGATCATATCAAGCACCCACAAGCCGCAAGCGGTCTGCTAAACGTAACGGCCATCCGGGTATTGAGCGATCAGAAGATCGACGAGCTAGCCCGCTCACACTCCTGTGAATCCAACCAGTAACACTTACCGTACAGTCCGGTCTGTTCGTCTGATATGTCGCATATCAAGTCTAGGGGTGGTAAACGTCAGACCCCAATAACCGATAAGTCGTGCCGATGTGAGGCTCATAACGGGTCGAGAAACTACTGGTAACACTTACCAGCAAATCTCTGATCAGCCCTGGCCAGGGACTTCCCTGTTACGGCCAATCGAGCACTGCGCAACATCAACCCCCAATACCGGGAGAGACGAAACCCCTCCTATCGCTCATTGCCTCCATATGACTCGGGACTGTACCCAAAGACCACCGTTTTGCATGCCCTCATGGACGTGGTAAGGTGGAGATCAAAGCACAGTGGGAATCATACAAGACTCTATGACGATCTCGGGTCTATAGACTAACCTGCACAAGTGTCACCTGAGAACTGCCATCTGACGTGAGGTATAATACCATCTGGGAGTTCTCGGCGAGTCCGTCCAGTGTACCCAGTCTCCACTGAGCACCCGTATACCATCTTTGATGTCAAACACCAATAGATATGGGATCATCCATCGCCTATCTCATGGGTCGAGAGGCGTATACGCTAGTCTACACTGGTATATCGATGCCCCGTCTCGATACACCCACGACTAGGGACCTTGAAGGATGTACCTGTGGACTACCATGTCCCCACTAGTATGATCTGCATCACAGTCCAGGTAGTCAAGTACACATCCTAAGGGCTTTACCAACATGTAACTATAAGACAGTTTAAAGAGACAAGTGTACATGTTAAGATAAAGAGCAACCAGATAGCATACTATCATATCGAGCAAGAAAGTCATCTCTATATATGTCCAAGTATCCAATATAATATACATCATCTGTACAATACTGGCCTCTAGGGCATACATACAACTAACAATCTTCCACTTGCACTAGGGCCAGCTGCTGTAGTATCGCATACCGAGCATCCCGAAGAGTCTCTCAAATTGTATCTGGGGAATGGCCTTCGTGAGTGGATCCGTCGTGTTGTTCTTCGTGTCAACCCTCCTGACCTCGATCTCCCGGCCATCAACTATCTCCCGGATCAGGTGATACCGCCTCAGAATATGCCTGGATCGCTGATGGGACCTAGGTTCCTTGGCCAAAGCCACCGCTCCATTGTTATCGCAATACAGAGGTATTGGATGCTCAATGGATAGAACCACACCAAGTTCAGTAATGAACTTCTTGATCCAGACAGCCTCTTTAGCAGCATCGTTGGCAGCGATGTATTCAACCTCCATCGTCGAGTCTGCCACGGTTTCCTGCTTGGAACTCTTCCAGCTAACCGCCCCTCCGTAAAGGGTAAAGACAAATCCCGACTGCGACTTAGAGTCGTCCTTATCACTCTGGAAGCTCGAATCGGTAAAGGACTCCACTTGGAGTTCTCCATTACCATACACCAAGAGCATCTCTTTAGTCCTTCGTAAGTACTTGAGAATGCTCTTCACAGCTGTCTAGTGACTCTCTCCAGGATCAGCTTGATACCTGCTCACTATACTTAGTGAGTATGCTACATCGGGTCTGGTACATAGCATCGCATACATGATAGACCCTACAGCCGAAGCATAGGGTATCCCTTGCATGCGAGCTCTCCCTAAATCAGTCTTGGGAGACATCTCTTTGGAGAGAGTGACTCCAGAAATCGTGGGCAAGTTCCCACACTTGGATTCTTCCATACTAAACCTCTTTAGTATGGTGTCAATGTACCTGGATTGGGACAATCCCAATATCCGTTTGGATCTATCTCTATAGATCCTGATTCCCAATATGCAGGAGGCATCACCAAGATCTTTCATCGAGAATCTTTGTGATAAGAAGAGCTTGACCGATTGCAGTATAGGAATATCATTTCCTATCAAGAGTATGTCGTCCACATACAATACGAGGAAGACAACCTTACTCTCTGCCACCTTCTTGTAGATACAAGGTTCATCTGGATTTTTGACGAAATCAAACTCTTTGATAACGACATCAAAGCAGATGTTCCAACTCCGTGATGCTTGCTTTAATCCATAAATGGATTTAAGCAGCTTGCACACCTTCCCGCTGCTCCCACTGTCTATGAAGCCCTCTGGCTGAGTCATGTACACGCACTCTTCTAAATCACCATTTAGAAAGACGGTCTTAACATCCATTTGCCAGATTTCGTAATCATGATATGCAGCGATGGCAAGCATGATCCGGATGGATTTAAGCATAGCCACTGGAGAAAAGGTTTCGTCATAGTCCACACCTGGTCTTTGGCGAAAACCCTTCGCTACAAGTCTAGCTTTGAAAGTCTCCACTTTCCCATCTACACCAAGTTTCTTCTTGAAGATCCACTTGCTCCCAATGGGTTTTACCCCTTCAGGAGCAACTTCCAAAGTCCGTACTTTGTTGGTGTACATGGATTCCATCTCGGACCGCATAGCATCCAGCCATTTCACTGAGTCCCCACTCGTGATGGCCTGCTCAAAGCTAGTTGGGTCATCATCCTCCATGATGCAATCCTCGCTCCCACCATCCATGAGAAAACCGTAGTATCTCTCAGGTGGGCGAGGAACCCTACTAGATCGACGGAGAGGCTGAGGTTCATCGGGAACTACTGAATCCTTTGGTTCAACCAAATCTTCTGTTGTAGTCTGTATTACTGGAACCTCTTCCAGTTCTACCTCTTTGCCACTAATCTCTTTTTCAAGAAATTCCTTTTCTAAAAAGGTGGCATGTTAAGAAACAAACACCTTTTGTTTCTCGGTGTGGTAGAAGATATACCCGCGCGAATGTTTGGGATATCCAATAAACTTACACAGAATGGACCTTGCCGCGAGTTTGTCCGGATTTTGCGTTTTTACATATGCCGGACAACCCCATATCTTAACATAATTAAGACATGGTCTCTTTCCTTTCCATATCTCATATGGAGTGGTTGGCACGGTTTTGGTGGGAACCATATTCAATAGGTCTGCAGCTGTTTCCAGTGCATATCCCCAGAAGGAAATAGGTAACTCAGCCGTGCACATCATAGAGCGCACCATATTTAATAGGGTGCGGTTCCTCCATTCTGATACACCGTTGTGCTATGGTGTATATGGAGGTGTCAGCTGAGAGAGAGTCCCATTCTCTTTTAGGAAGTCCAGGAATTCTTTGCTTAAGTATTCACCTCCTCGATCAGATCGAAGGATTTTAATACTTTTTTCGGTTTGGTTCTCTACTTCTTGTTTATATTCTCTAAATTTCTCAAAAGCTTCTGATTTGTGTTTCATCAGGAACACATATCCGAATCTAGAGAGATCGTCAGTGAATGTAATGAAGTATGAAGAACCATCCCTGGCATGTGTAGACATAGGACCGCATACATCACTATGTATCAGTCCCAAGAGTTCCGTAACTCTTTCTCCGTGTCCCGTAAACGGAGTTTTGGTCATCTTGCCTTTGAGACATGACTGGCAAGTGTCATAAGATGAAAATTCAAACAGATTTAAATATCCATCCTTATGCAACTTAGCCAGTCGTGTCGCATTGATGTGACCCAGTCTACAATGCCACAAGAAGGATTCGTTCAGTTCAGAACTCTTCCTCTTGTGTGTGTTAGTTATGCTCAAAACTGTCGATTGATTTAGAACATAAATGCCATTGCACAACGTGCCTGATCCAACCAACTTTTGGTTACGGAAAATGTTCATAACATTGTCCTGTAATACAAAATTATATCCCTCTTTACTCAATAAAGAAACCGATATAATGTTGCATATCAGGTTCGGCATGTAATAGCATTCGTTCAGAACCAATGTATTACCAGTTGGTAGCACAAGGTGATATTCCCCGACAGTCTTAGCTGCAACAATTGCACAATTTCCAACTCTAATGTCTTTATCACCTTCTCCAAGTTCTCTACCTTTCCTGAGCCCATGTAACTGATTACATATATGGGATCCTGACCCGGTATCTAATACCCAGGACGTAGAGCAAATGGAGAAACAGTTCTCAGTAACGAACACACCCGAAGAAATGCATCAACATGTACTTTCTTCTCTCGGGTGGCATAGGAATCCTGGTATTCCCCTATGTCCTGTTCATTCCTATAACCCTTATAAGAAAGAACGGAACCAATGTTCCCCAGCACAGTATAACATGCGGGTTCAGTCAATACATCCATATTATTATCTTTATTAGGGCATGACATGGTCGCTACCTGGAGAGAGAGAGAAGAAAACACTTTAGCGTATGCTCTTGCAAGATCAGATTGGTTATTATCTTATCTAATCAGGATGGCTCCCACTGGTTTTTATCAAATCTTCCTTCAAACCCTAAAAGGAAAGACTAGCCGGGATTAATTACACACTACAAGTTCGCCAATCTTTCAGCTAGGCCAGTGTCGGTACTTTGAGGGAGGTCCCCCGTGCTTTCGCACGAACCTAATTAATGTAAACCTCGTTTTCCCAGAGGCGTAACCCCGTTGACACCTTTCTAGACACCTACTTGATCGGCTAATTGTAATGTGTAAAACTCTCCCAGGAGTAACTCTTACTCGTAGTGGGTATCGGGATCCAACTATCTCAAAGAAGGTATGCAATCTCATTGCAAATTTCAACACTTGAAATTCTCGATAATGTTTTGCCCCTAGCGTCCTATGACCTTGACGCAGGCCAACAAACCATAGTGCGCTAGTCAAGTTCAACCCGTCATTTCCTGATTGAATTAAACCCACCCATACGACCCTTGACGCAGGCCAACAAAGTCGCACGACTACCCTAATCCAATCTGCATCATATGCATAAGCAGATAAATACTAGTTAGCTACCGCACACTACGCCTTGACGCAGGCCAACAAACGTAGCACGAATACTAACTACTACTTATCTGAAATGACGGAGGGCTACGACAGGTTTTTCTGAAAACCTATTGCGTAATGAACTTGATATCGTTGTAGAATCAAATGAAGTTTTGAAATGGAGTGATTTTGAGGCTTTTCCAGTTTTGCTAAAGGGGTCACTCCCGGTGAAGGGATCGTCGGCCCTTTCCTCGTCGAATGAGGTGCGGGATATATCATATATATCACTGTGCAAAGCAGAAACTATAGAAGCAATCAAAAACAAACCGAGTGTGTAGCATCTGCCAGTTATTGCTAAAGGAGTCACTCCCGGTGAAGGGATCTCGGTCCTTTCCTTATCGAATAAGGTGCAGGATATATCACATATACCGCTATGCAAAGCAAGAACTGTAGCTACCTGTTTTGTTTAAAATTTGATTCTACAACATCTTAGGTTTCTTTTCTTTCATTAATCACATTAATGAAGTCCCATCATTTAAGTACCTAAACATCACAGATAAATACGACGTACACTTATGCCATCCGCATTCGCCGCGATGTCCCCTCATACACCGTTAGGTTAGGTAACTAACGGCAGAGCGGGGCAGGGCTAGCGCGGGTGTAAAACATAAGTAACGCCTATATAATATATCATATATACTATATATATAGTATCTATCACAGAACATCACATGATCACATCACAGATATCGCAGCAGAAGAAACATATGAAACATTGGATATACTAGGACGTCCGTGTTTTCAATACGAGCCAGTATAAAACACGGATTCCACGGTCGTGATGAATAGCCAATCCCACACCCCTAGACCCCTACGAGAGCGGCAAGCAACCCTACCAATTCTAGGGTTAGGAGACCCGGACTCGACTCCTCGAGATGGTCTCCCACTGGACCCTAGAACCCGGTTACTTGTGCTCCTCTCCTTGGGTCTATCCTAATGCGGAAAAGTAAATAATATACAAAAGGTGACATCTTCCGCAACCTGGAAGTGCCCCAATAAAAGAATATTACATACAAGATTTTACATGAATGAAAATGAAAAACACTCATCTCACATAAAAACCCCGGCTATTCAATCACGACAATCCAATATAACATATCGAGCAACACATAACATCACATGTCATCAACGTAAGGAAATATGCGCATCCCAATTGTCGTTGACATATAGCAACGAAACCGGCGATATCACATATTACACTTACGGTCACAGAAAAGAAAGTGTAAAACTACAACAGTTAGAATCCGCAACCTCTTTAGACATCACATGCCTAATCAAATGAAATACTTAGATATCACATGCCTAACAGTTATAAACCCCACATTTTAGTCTCATTATCGAAAACTCTTTTTAATATCAAGTGAGACTAAACCGCTAGATTTATAACATTCATTTAGTTATCTCATAACTGTTTGTGAATTCCAATTATTGTATCCCATTCCGGATAAAATAGAAAATATTAAACTTTCCGATCGAACATTCGAACACTTAAGTTTTCCCGAAACCGTTCAACACATGAAATAAGTTCAAAGACATTCACTTCATGCCTCAGTACCAACGGTCCAGCCGTAGAAGGGTCAAGCCAACGCCTCACATGTGGCACGCCATACAGCCCCAAACCCGAAGGTTCAAAGGGAAGTTCAAGACGGTCACATAATCGAGTTAATGTTTGTTGTCTTCTAGAGGGACCATCGCGTTACTTGCACTACTCAGAACGTCCTTAAACCACAGAAAAATCCAACACTTGGAAATTTTCCGGCAGGGGAAAAGTTGGGTATTTATATCCGGTCGAACTTTTTAACATATTCAAAAATTATCCGGAAGCCACATAGACAAAATCTGATAATCCGATCAAATCATCGAACTCCCAAAACACCCCAGAAAACTCAACTCTTGAGTGATATTTAAAAATACCCAGAGAACTCAGCACTGAATAAAGGGAGTTACTGTGCAAAATTGGGTGGGTGACGTCATGGACACGTGTTGCACAGTAATTCTTAGGATTCCCTGCTGATTTTTCTGCATATTTTTAATTTGGAAAAAACCCAGTTTTTGAAAAATGTCCAGAGAGCATGGAAAATTAGGGTTTCGATGTTCGATCGGTTTTCAAACGTCGTCTACACTTCGCCTAAGGCTCTAGCTAGGCTCTGATACCACTGTAGGGTTCCTAGACACGCTAATGAAGTCTCACAAGGTATGAACCATGCCAATTTTAAATTTTATGAGTGCCGAGAAACCCTAATACGGATCGTCGACTAGAATTTTAGGCGAAAAACGAAACTAGTTAACATCTTAACTAAAGGAGAGAGGCTACAACCTTTGTAGATCCGGTTCTCCACTTCCTTAGCTCCACGTAGGCGTCCTCTCGCTGTCCATCTCGAATCCCGAACTCAATCGTCGGCTTCATCGGAGAAATGGGCGGACTAGGTCGTCGGCTTCGTGCCGAAGATGATCTACGTCGAGGCATCACAAGTTCAAGCTCCAACTTCACCAAGTTGTGAAACTTGTGAAGAAAACACCCTATACTACTTGACAAGAGGTAGAGGGTGAAGAAATAGGAGGTGGGTTCACTTTAGAATTGGATTTCTCTCACTTTTGCTCAAGTTGCCATTGATAGACTTAAGCTTTTCTTAAAGAAGAAGATGATGAAGAAGAAGAAAGAATATGATAAGTCTTTATTCCAATTGAAAAGTAAATGAATAATTATCATATACTAACTAGGGTAGAGTGTAGAGAATAGACCATGGTTACTTGGATGGGTTAGGGTTAAGCATGAAGACAAGAATGGTTAAGAAGTCAAAGCTTCATGAAGTTTCAACTAGAAACAAATAAAGCCACCATTCTTATCTAAATCATTTCCAAATAAATAAATGAACAAATAAATAAATAAATGAATAAGCAAAACCCTAATCATCAAATTAACCATGGTTTAATTCTATACACTTAACCAAATGATCAAGTATCATCAAACATGATACAAATATGCGCACAAAAGTATATCACATATACTTCTTGCACATCAAGTGAGAAAATCCATTTAAAGTGAACC